>OY282473.1:5000000-6250000 GCA_958295575.1 Leucania comma
AGGGCACAGAAGACGACGATGACGATGATGATTCGTTTGACGTGATACAGAACACACTATTGAGAAACCATATCGGCACACCAGTACCAATGAAAAGATATCGCCGCCAATCAATATCCGTCAAGAGAGAAGCAATCCAAAAAGTAGTTGAAGAAGCTCAAGAAGATGACGTCATCCCTGTTTCTCCTCAATCTCATCCGATGCCAGGTCCTAGTCAAACGGCAGCAGAAAGAGACGAAGAAATCAAATCATTTGCGACATTCATAGGGAATAAAATGAAGAAATATTCAGACGCAACCAAAAATGCAGTGCAACAAGCTATTTGTGAGATAATATTCAAAGCTGATCAGAATGACTACGAACCTCATTGTTTTGAAAAGTTTACTATAATAGACGATGATGACCCTCTAAACAAAGCAATTTATGACTCACAATTTACAACAGTGATTAAAGTACAACATGATTCCGATGACAGTTGTTAGTTCTAGAATTAGTATAAAAATGCTTAGTGTTCGATTACGAAGACGCGGCGCGTCGGGCGGTCCGTCGTACATTGCCATAATGTTTGCGTTTGCGCGAGCGATGACGCGGCCCGCTGCTGCAATGTACGACGAAACGCCCAACGCGCCGCGTCTCCGTAAACACGGCCTAAGTTGATAAGTTTTGATACAGCTGTGAATAAAGTACATCGTTTTTTTTTTTAATACGTGTCTGTGTTTTTGTGATTATACAACATGATTCCAATGACATTTCTTAATTCTAGAATTATTTTATAATGCTTAGAGGATAAGTTTTGAATACAACTGTGAATAAAGTACAGTATTTTTTAATGCGAGTCTGAGATTTTTTCCCCTTCGTTGCTAAGGTTTATAATCTACATACATACATGAGTGTATATTCTTGTGTCAACGTTAACATGCAACACAGAATGCCTATAGGCTGTGGTAAATTTGTAGGGCAAGGGACGGGCACGTTGCGGCCAAGGATATCACGTATTGAATAGGGGGAATCTATTTAGATTTACTTATAGACACGAGCTTTTGATTTGCTTTACATACCTAATAGATTTTTTTTTCAGATTATGTCTAGGATTTTAATATGTTTCTGTAAATAAATGACCAGGTATTATAACAATGAGCATCTACATCCTATTCGAGTAATTCAATATTCATTGTAACGGATCTCTCAAAGTAATATATCAATAACAGATTATCTTGCGATCATCAATAATGAAGCTAATTGACAATGTTGAATATGCGTTCAGTCCGTTTCAATGGAAGTATTAGAATATGACACAATGGTTCTTGTAAAGAATAAGTTAATCGTAACTTGATCTGACGACTTCTATATTAATATACTAGCACTTTACTCACGACTTCGTTGACGAAAAACTGTTTTTTTTTTTTTAAATTGCGCCGTAATAAATCGCGCCGCGAATCTTACTTGCGCGATGCAGGATTAGTTCATTTGTGACGACATAGATGTCGCTACAATATAAATGATGATTGTTTTTAACCCCCGACAGAAAAGAGGGGTGTTATAAGTTTGACCTGTCTGCTTGTCTGCGTGACTGTCCGTGGCATCGTAGCGCCCAAACGAATGGAACGATTTTGAAGGGGTTTTTTTTTGTTTGTAAGCTGGCTTAATCGAGATGGTTCTTAGTTACAATTTATGAAGATCTGTGCAGGTGTTCTAGGTCATCAGCTCGTTTGTTAACTGCGGTAGGTTTTTTAAACACTTAATGGGTGTTTACTTTATTGTAAACATTTGTGTGACCTTATATTTGAAATACTCGTGTACAATCTGGTGCCATTGTGCTGGCCTGATAATGGAGCTCGAAGGTAAGAATCCTGGATTGCTTATTAACATAGTAAACCTATCGAGTTAGGGGGGCTCATTAGATTCGCCTTAACTAGTGCTATACATTTCTCATGATGACAAGGACCTGATGCTAGAACTGGGAGGTGGCTGATGAAAATTTGGAACGCCTACTAATAAACCCATCGAGTTTGGGCGTATTAGATTCGTCTTGACCAGTTCTATACATTTCATATTGATGACAAGGACAGTTGGGGGTATTTTTAAAATTTTATAATTATTATAAGTTTAAAAATAAGAAACCTCTAAACTATCTTTAATAATAATAATAATAATAATCTGTGGCCCGGCTGTCAAGTCGACTGACAAGAAATTTTTTCTCCGAAATATTTTTCAATAAATTTATTCTAAACACCTAATTACAATGTCCACCCACCCAAAAACATTAAGAAAAAAAAAAGAATAATAGTGAAATTACCGGATACCTACCATATTATAAATGAAAAACATGGCAACGCAATAAAAACAAACTGATATGCTGAGAGAATGCTGACTAGAAGCCGGGCGAAACAACCATTCACACACCCAACATCTTCGGGTTCGTCGCTCAGCTCCGCCTCGCAGCCGCCGGGACCATCGCCAGCCGTGAGTCCAGTGATTCCGGTAGCTGCAGTTGCGTCGAGCTCGAGCGACGAATATTTCTCGCCGCCGACGACACCACCACCAGCGCGTCGACGGGGAAGAGGCCGACCTCCGGCCAGCTTGGGACCTCGAGGCCCTCCGGCCTCTGATAGGGTCCCCGCTGCCGGTGGAAGTGTGCAGCGCATGAGATGGACACAATCCATTAATGAAAATGTCATGCGCTCATACTTTGGGGCTACAGAGGGGGGAACTAACCTGACTGCGTACCGTGGTCGGATGCTCTCTCTGTTTCAGGTGCTTGAGCCAGCTGTCAACGTCACAGCCCAACGACTGTCGGATCAGGTACGGGTCATCCAGCGTAGCCGTATGTTGGATGATGCTGTGATTGATAGACTGCGCCTGGAATCGCAGAGTAGCCGTGTTTCACCTGCTACACCACCGGTCGCGGAGCAACTTCAACCCAGTGCTTCACCGCGACCCGACCACGTTGGTGACGCCGATGATGACGCGGCTATATCTGTGAGTACCCAGTGCAATGAACGATTGAGGAGCGCTTTGGAGGACGCTTTTCGGGAGTACCGCTCCACTCCGCCGGGGCTTAGACCTCGACTACCTCGTTTGCCCATGCACAAGAGAAATAGGGCGCTGGTGTGTGCTTTAGATTCGGAGCTATCAAATTGTTTTGATAGCAGCGAAGACCTCACTGATACCCACTCAATCTTGTACTGTGGGGCTGTAGCGGCATGTCGCGTAGCTCACTGTAAATTTCCTAATTTTGACAGAGCTACACGACCAACCGTGCCGGCCTGGCAGTGCAGGATTGAGCGCCGTATCGGTGAGGCTAGAGCACTCATCGGCAAGCTTATCTGCTTCAGGGAGGGCAATACTCGCCCTAGAGTGATGCGCTTTGTGAGGCGGGCATTCTCGGGAACTGATATTAGTCCTCGAGATTATCTGCCCTGCGTCACAGAGCGTATCGACTTCCTGAAGCAGAAGATCTATGCATGGGCAAGCCGTATTCGTCGGTATAAGCGCCGAGTGGAGCGGTACACTCAGAATCGCACATTCCAAAGTAATGAAAGGTGGGTTTACAGGGCTTGGGAGCGACCGGACCAAGGTGTGACTGATACACGCCTGCCGGATGATAACGCCATGTGTTCATTTTGGCGCAGCATCTGGTCGGCGCCTGTCAGTCACATCGAGGGTGATTGGATCCGAGAGGTCGAGCGCACATGTGATCTTTTACCAGAAATGGGGGCAATTACCATCAGCCCCCAAGATGTAGCCCGTGCAGTCCGTCCGTTGCCTAACTGGAAATCTCCTGGGCCGGATGGGCTGCACAATTTCTGGATAAAATGGTTCCAAAGGTCACATGCTCGCTTGGCATCTCAGTTCCAGTCTGCCTTAGAGTCAGGGTCGCTACCCCCCTTCCTAACAACAGGAATAACCCACCTGCTCCACAAATCAGGTAGTACTGCGGATCCTAAAAATTATAGACCGATCACGTGTTTACCGACGGTCTATAAAGTTCTTACATCCATTCTGAGAGCTAAAATCAATAGTCATATTGAGACAAATTCTATCATGTCAGCCTCTCAGAATGGATGTAGGAACGGGTCCCGCGGTACTAAGGAGCTGCTCCTCATCGATATGGCCATAAGCCAACAGGTTCGACGTTCTCGAAAGAATTTGTCGGCATGTTGGATAGATAACAAGAAGGCCTATGACTCTGTTCCTCATACATGGCTCATGAGGGTGCTAGAACTGTACAAAGTTGATACAACTCTGCGCACCTTCTTGATGTCGTGTATGGGGCAGTGGAGAACAGTCCTTCGCTATCCGGGATGTCGACAGATTCGGGGGAACAGTGAACCGATAAGGATTGAGCGTGGCATATTCCAGGGTGACAGTCTGAGTCCTCTGTGGTTTTGCCTAGCCTTGAACCCTCTCAGCACACTGCTGGAGGGTACTGGCTTAGGCTTCCGGTTGAAAAGAGGTGGTCAGGTCATATCTCACCTTCTTTACATGGATGATCTGAAACTCTTTGCCCCCAACGACTTGCAACTGATGGAGCTACTAAAGGTAACTGAAACCTTTAGTAGTGCCATCAGGATGGAATTTGGTGTGGACAAATGTGCAGTCATGCATGTAAAGCGAGGAGAGATTATGGAATCCGTGGGAATTCAACTTACGGATTCCATACACCTTAGATCCCTCTGCTCAACTGAAACTTACAAGTATTTGGGTATGTCGGAAGCGTTAGGCATCAATGCTGATGACGTGAAACGGTCGTTGAAGGAGCGCTTCTTCGGCCGCCTGAAAAAAGTTCTGAATAGTCTTTTATCAGGCGGGAACAAGGTGCGCGCTTTCAACGGTTGGGTCATGCCGGTGTTGATGTACTCTTTCGGCATACTCAAATGGACTCAGACAGAACTTGACGCCTTGGATAGGAGGGTCCGCACACTGCTTACCGCAAATCGGATGCATCACCCACGGTCTTCGGTGATGAGACTGTACATCCCGCGGAAGTGCGGGGGTCGCGGCTTCTTAAATGCTAAGACCCTACACAACCGCGAGGTGTGCAGTCTCAGGGAATACTTCCTGGAAACTGACGTGGGCATGCACCGAGATGTGGTAGCGGTGGACAAGGGCCTCACTCCGCTCTCCTTGGCTAACGAGAACTGGCGCAAACCTATAATACTGGACACTAATGACCGCAGGGAAGTATGGCAGAGCAAGGAGCTTCACGGACGCTTTTACCGGGCCTTACATGGGCCCTCTGTAGACCTATTAGCGTCCGTATCTTGGCTCCGTTTTGGTGACCTCTTCGGGGAAACCGAAGGTTTTGTCTGTGCGATAATGGACGAAGTTATGATGACGAACAACTACCGGAAATATATTGTGAAGGACGGTACGGTTGACATCTGTCGGGCATGCCACCGGCCCGGGGAATCAATCCGACACATTATTTCTGGATGTTCTCATCTAGCTAACGGAGACTATTTGCATAGGCACAACCTCGTAGCCAGGATTATCCACCAGCAACTTGCTCTTAAATACAATCTTGTGGAAACAGAAGTACCGTACTATAGGTATGTGCCCGACCCAGTTCTCGACAATGGCAATATCTCATTGTATTGGGATCGATCTATAATCACTGACAGGACTATTGTTGCCAATAAGCCTGATATAGTGGTCATAGATCGACTAGAGCGTCGCACAATGATTATTGATATAGCGGTCCCTCATGACGAGAACCTCGTGAAAGCTGAGAAGGAAAAAAAAACTAAGTATCTTGACTTGGCTCGCGAGGTTGTCGACATGTGGGAAGTGGACACAGCAGTCATTGTGCCGATAGTCGTTACGGCCAATGGCTTAATAGCCAAGAGCCTCGACCAACATCTGCGGAGGCTCTCGTTAGGCAGTTGGATCAAGGGTCTGATTCAGAAGGCAGTACTCCTGGACACGGCGCGTATTGTCCGGAGGTTTCTCTCTCAGGAGCCCTGACCACCGGTAGCTTGGACCCTGTTCCCGATGCCGGTGGGCTACTATTTTTTATATTTTTAAATGTTTTTTTTTTTTTTTGTATAACCTTCTATAGAAAATATTTAAAAATGTAATTTATATGTATATACAAATAATAAAAGGAAATATAATAATAATAATGTTTATTTCTTAAAATAGGAACTCATTGCACTGTATACATAGTAGAGTAATCATATTTACATTAGTACAATATTATTGACTCTATCCCTTAAACTAGGTCTAGCCTGTATCCTAAGAGATAGGGTTCAACCGTATGGGTACAATTTATATATGACATTAAACAGCAAGCAAAACAGTGTCGGTGTCACAAGCAAAAGTTAAAATTACGAAAGTAGTTAGTATGTTGAGTATATAGGTAAGAGTATGTGTGATGGTGTGTGTGTGTGTGTGTGTGTGTGTGTGTGATGGTGTATGAGTGTGTAATGGTGTGTGTGTGTGTGTGTGTGTACTTGGCTCTTTTTTTATGAGATGAATGCAAGGAGATTCTCCGTTGTAGGGTATTCCTGTTGTAGTAGCCATTGAGTGATTTTGTGTTTCAGCGTGTGTCTGTTTAAGTCAAGAATGTTTAGTATTTTGTGTATTTTCTTATATATATAAGTACCTAGGACGTAATATTGACGTTTGGCAAATGTAGTCTTATGAGTTACTCCTGATGGGACATTTGTGCGTTTATTTGGGTTGGATCTGGGCATGCCTCTATGAGTTCTGAGGACAGACTGCAAGATGAAGAGCTGTCTAACAGTTAGTACCTTACAATCATCATAGAGTTGTTTGGTTGGATACAAGTACGGTTTCTTAGTCATTACTTTAAGTACAGCTCTTTGAGCTCGCTCTACCCTCAGGAAATTTGTTTTAAAGGCACCACCCCATGCAGTAATGCAGTACCCGATAATCGACTGACATAGTGCAAAGTATACCATTTTTAATGTGTCCATGTCAGCCGACTCTCTAAGGGATTTAAAAACATATATAAGACGCATTGTCCTGCTAGCTATCATTTCTAGCTGCTTATCCCATCGTAGACCGTCATCTATCAGCATACCTAGGTACTTTACACAGTCACTTCTGACTAGTGTAGGACAGGAACACGGTGTTGACGAGTCGAGGCAAGAGTGAGCAGTTACAACAAAACTCTGCGGTGGCTTAGTGTTTTGTCGGATTGCGAAAGGAATAAAGCAAGACTTGTCCACATTTAATGTAAGGAGATTTATGTGGAGCCAGTTCATAATTATTTTTAGTGCTATTTCTGCCTTAGTCTTAACTTCTTCCCAAGTAGAACCACTTTAAAACCTAAATTGTGCTAATGGGGGTAGTTCTGAAAACAAATAATGGAAAGCTTTATTGTTTACTTTGTGCTAACTTTAATGTACGAGCCTGTTATGGAAGAACATCGTAAGCGACACACATACAATTTTACAGGAGAGATATTTTACAGTTTATTTTTTACTGGTTAATCAGACATGTCCGGTTTTAGTATTATGTTCAAAACACGTTAGGATCTACGTATAATCAATTAAATCATTGCAGAAAGAGTTAAAAAATGAGTACTTTTGTCGCTTAAGATAAAATTGAAGGTCGTAATTTCATCTTGTTTTTCATAAATCGTCATTTACGCTATCACTTTTCGTTATAAATCAGGTAAATCAATATCAAGATTTTTTCACAATAAAACGAAAACATAATAAATCAATTTATATTAATAATTGGTACTTAAACAACATCAATAAATCATACAATCAATCATTCGTCGTCACTTTCTTCCGGTAGTAAGTCTCTTGTAATGTCATCATAAGGCAAGGCAAGGTATTCCTGCGCATATTGTGCAGGAATTATACCCTTGTCACACATTTTTTTCAGATCCATGTACTTTGGTTTAGCAATAGGTATTTTTGCCGAGTATGCCGCCGTGGGTGACTGGAGACGTTGTTGACTTTGGCGAGATCTAATTAAAAAGCTCAGATCCACGCATTGGTTTTCGCAATCAGTACTAAATCCGTAATTAAGTTCAATTATTTTTGGCTTCTCTCGTTTAACGCAAGCTGATCTTAGCTTTGTAACTGGAATTTTAATTGTTTTTGGTAAATATAGATCTGCAAATTTTTTCCAATCTAAGACGTCGGCATTTTCTAGCATTTTAATTTCGTAATTCTTTGGATTTGTCCTGGCATTAGAAATTAACGTGGGCCATTGGGATGGTGCCCAAACTGTCCTTCCTTTTATGAAGGTTTCGATAGTTGCATGTACCGAATCTACCGGCATCATTGTATGCCCAGGAATCAAAAAGTTTATAGTTATGTTCTCAATGAACATTGCAACGTTACTTATGAAGTACGACAACATCGAAAGCATCGCTCTATTTTTATTTTGTCCGCAACAACTATCACAGTACAAAGCTAAAGATGAATGCTCGCCCTTCTCATCAATCATTTTGAGGTACTTAAAAACCACCGTACAAACTTCATTACAGCCTCTTTTGGCTTCAGACTCATGCCATAAGTATCCATTCTTGGTTCCACTCTCGTAAATAGTTTCATTAAAATAGGCCAATTTTCTTGAGTAATAAAAATTTATACTGTCTCCGTGCGGGGTAGTTAGGACTTTTTCAAGATCAAAACTCGCACACAAAAAATCACTTGAGTTTTTGCTGCGAGCCTGATCATCCAAAAATTTATTTTTTGCGGCATCCTTTTCCTTTACGTGTTTTTTATATTCATCTGAATTTACGGCATCATTTTGAGTTGTACTATCTAAATTTTTGATGCGCTCACACATTGCACATTTATCTTTTTTCGGTAGATGGAATCCTATATTATAATCATTTCTAAAAATATTTTTGAATGTTTGTTTCTGCACGGAACCTATTTCTTTTACAGTCTCATCTTGAAGATAAACCTTATTATACAGGAATGACAAATTTCTGAACTCGGAAGGCAAATACAATTTATTTCCTTTATTACGGCAATAGTGAGATTTAACGGCTGGAAGTTTTTGGATAAATTGCTTTACTGCTTGAATAACCGACTCACTATATTTTTTAGAAGGTGTTGATTTACCTCTTTCATCTGGCTTAGAGACATTTATAGCAGTTATATTTTTAAGAGTATATCTTAACGTCATCTGTGATATTCCTAACGTTTTTAATAAAAACTGCTGGCACACTTTCTTTCTGCCACCCTCTCCACTAGGAAAATAATAACGATAGGAGACTGATCGCCTACTACATTCTACTCTTCGCCGGCGAACATTTGTCTCCTCGACTAATGCCAGTAGCCAGTCTCGTTGTCTTACAGAACTCCCTAAACCCCAGTAAAGTTCGTGTATATTCATTCTATCTTCATCACTAAAGTTCAATTCACATTTATTACCACACTTTTTCCCAGCACAAGGGTTTGGTTGAACTTTTTTATTTTTACCGGAACATCTTTCTGACTTGGTTTGTAATCGCTTTGGTAGAGGACGTTTCTTTCTAAATCCTTTTTCGCCAACTATTTCATCATCATCACCTATCCCATCGTTACATTCTGTTTCAGTAGAACTACTGTAAGTTTCGAAGAATGTTCGCAAAACCGTAGAAGAAGCTGTAGATGTAGAAGCTGAATCGGTATGATGAGGAGATTCAAAAAGCCGCTTTACTTTTTTGCTCATTGGCATTACCCAAGATTCATCAGATTCAATTCCACTAAAATCTTTTTCTGAACTACAATACGTCGAATCAGAATTTAGGTACGGAACTAAGACCGGTTGGTTTTTCACAAGATTCTCTTGCTCTTCATTATTCATGATGATTTTCAGAATGCTGAAAAGAAAATTATTATATCATGCCACTGCACTGAAGCTGAGCGCTAGCCATGCGTAAATAGTTATCTAAGTACCTACAACTTCATCGGCATACAACATATTTTTTATTTATTTTTTTCATTTTAAACCGATAGCAGTAAGTAGGTACACGTAATTCGATTAATGAAACATAAATCTTAAAAAATAACATGCCGCCGACACCCAATTCACACCAAAATAACATACCAACAACCTATACCATCTCATTAATAACAAAAATAATATTGATTGTACTTACATGAATACCCTGCACTAAATATTTATTAATTTTGCAACACTGATCCTCGTAATTACACGTTTGATAGTAATTCTTCACTTTAAATTACATAACAACAACAAAAGTTATTCCCAAGACACTGTAAATCGTTATTTCGGACAAGTTTGAACTTGAAACTTTCTAACAATCACCGTTTTGTTACTGCTTAGCAACAATTATTACAAAAAAAAACATGCATTTTATTGTTAAGATTAATAACATTTCAATATTATAAAAAATAAAATCTAACTGAAATATTACTTCATTCAAATAAATATGCAGTCAAACAATTAGATTAGAGTACCTACCTACTTCCTGCAAATAAACAAAAATGCTTGATAATATATTATAATTAAACGCAATACAGATTTTGGGCAGATCATTTAAATATGTTTTATCGTAAGTGACAAGCGTTACTTACGATAAGATGGTTACGATAATTCTGTTTGATCTAATATTTGAAACTTTAACTTTTGTCGTTTGCGATACTATTTATTTTCTGTTATAATTTTGACGTTTATGCAAATATAAGTTTAGGGGTCTTTGCATTACAGTCTAAATAATTTTAACTTTACGTTATGATAAAAAAGTGAAATACCTATATTTTGTCGTTTACGATGTTTTTCCATAACAGGCTCGGTATATTGGCACACCGAATGAGATTTTGCACTCAAACGAAATGCCCCTGATGACTTCCATAAAAGTTGAATTTCCAAAAACCCCTTTTTAGTTCTCGCCTACTTCATAAAAGGAAGTTTTGTACAAAATCTAATGTTCCTAGTTAGTCCCAGTAGTTTCGGCTGTATGTTAATATGTCAGTCAGTTTCTCCTTTTATATACACCGTTTACTTTTTAGTCATTTTAATCCCGCGGAGGGTTGATTAGGTACATGAAACACTATCGATTTGTAAAGAGAAAATTAAAAAATAAAGTACTTTTTTTTAACTCGAATTATTTTGCACATGATTGTACGAATTTTTTTTTTTTAAGTAAACGAGTCAATGACCTTGTAGGTAGTTGTCGGTCGTTGCGTACTAACTACCTACATTTCGTTGGCCCCGCTCAGCTGACGTTGACGAAGAAATTAATTTCGTACATGCGCAAATTAATTCGAGTTTAAAAAAAAAAGTATTATTTTTTATTTTTTTCTTTACAAATCGATAGTGTTTCATGTACCGAGTCGACCCTCCACGGGATTGAAACGACAAAAATTTAACGGCGTATAAGAAAACCTGGACTCGAAACTCACACATCTATGATCAGTGTCATCACAGTCGCAAACGTGCGATAGACAAGGACAGAGATAAGAGCCGACGTTGTTGTGCGAGTGAAATCTTGTTAGCCGCCGAAGTTTACTATTATGAATTACATGAGCTCCATCTATCTCGCTTCGTGAAATTAAAAATATCATAAGAAATTTTAAGTTTTCATGTACTTACGAATGAAATGCGATTCCATGTGATTTGATTTTTATTTTTTATTTGAATAATTTGTAAAACGCCTGAAAGCACAAGATTAGATAACCTTTATGACACTTAAAACAAAAACGTAATATTTTTGCGTAACACCCTCGTTTAAGTCACTCGCCGATTGCGACTGAGTGACATTAGGACAAACTATCCTGATTTCAGCGCTCCACGCGCTAGTCTACGCTAGACATATCTTCCGTCGTTTTGATTATATTAAATCAATGGATTCTACATATTGTTATATTGCTAACCATCGTGGCTATAGCGTTAGTGACAAATTAATAGCTTCCTTCATCATACTTAGTTTATTAGGGACGAGTTTGTTTGTAAAAGCTTTGAGTAAATACATTTAATCCGATTAATTCCAAGCCAACAGTACTAAGTCTATTACAGATTAGTTAATAGTTTCTTAGTTACATAAAGTGAACGCCTAGAACATTCTTGTGAAGTGGGCTCCCTGGGGTTCGCAAGTGATTTATATTTTGTTAGTATTGTGCCTTTGAAAGTTCACAACGGCTTTCTTAAGTTTCAGCTGTGTATTACAGATTCATATATTTTTTTGTTAAAACTTTAGAATAGACTTGCTTTTGCCAGCGGCTTTATCCACGTGAAAGTAGGTTTCCTTCTCCGTACGAACATCGCCTCCCTTTTTCTTTTTTTTAATTTCGAAAAATCCTTTTTTATCGGATGCCTATATCATGGAACATACACCGTTCACGCCAAGTTTCAGGTCTTTACGATCAGCGGTTTAGGCTAAGCGTTGTTCCGTCAGTCATTCAGGACAAAGTATTTTATAAGTATAGATAGATATAGACATAATCTTCAATTCTCCTTCTTATCTCATTCAATATACCACATAAAAATACAATAAAAAGGAGATTCATAGCGAGATTGGTCTTTTTTGAGGTAAAAACGATTAAATAACTTCTCAAGCTCTGGGTAAAGCAAGAGTGTTAGACTTTTTGTGATTAAAACCCACCTATGGGCCAAAGGTCGGCTTCTGAAAAGAAGGTTCGACTCCGGTATGAAAA
Organism: Leucania comma; assembly: GCA_958295575.1. Taxonomy (NCBI): domain Eukaryota; kingdom Metazoa; phylum Arthropoda; class Insecta; order Lepidoptera; family Noctuidae; genus Leucania; species Leucania comma. The sequence continues at coordinate 5,012,600 of OY282473.1, forward strand.
GCAACGTAGGAACGGGGTGGGTTTTTTAGTCAGTAAGAGTCTGACACTAAGTCCCGCTCCGCCCAAGGGCGGGGATGTCATTGGATGATTTCCACTCACCATCAGACTTCATTTGTGTTACAGAGCCGCAGTAATTCTTTCAGACAATCCTAAAGCCTGTCAATAGCTATTTGAGGGTAAAAAATAGGCACGCTTTTCGTCAAGACTCACGTGTGAACTTTTTTTTTATAGCACAATGACCTCACTGAATGATTTAGGGTTAATCGATTTTTATTAGCATAAATAGTTCATAAAAGAAAGATGAGAGAAGAAATAGGTTTATATTCTGAACGGAATTTTGACTTTTGAGGGTTCCTTGAGCCTTTTTTGAGTTGTGATGGTAACTCACCTCAAAAGAGGGCACCGTAGATAGAAGGCAGGTAGGTAGGGCTTTTTTAGGTGGGAAAATTATTCAATGTTATCTCCCGCCCTTGGGCGAAGCGGGAGATAGTGTCAGACTTTTACTGACTAAAAATCTCCCACTCCTATTTCTTCTTTGGCTTCGTTCCAGGGCCCTGGGGTTCACTTTCACATAGCCCATGGCCCTAGTATGAGTAGGCTTCGACTGGGCCCCTCCGATAAGCTCACGGCAAGGCAAGGCAAGTAGGTAGTTTATGACGTCTCCTGTTTTAGGGTGAAATGAGAGGGCATGTCATATTTACTGACTAAAAACCAAACTGTGTTCTTCAGTTGGCCTTTAGGTTCTGGGGCCACAGGCGTTCGTGGGACACACTACGCATCGTCGGCTTTGGCGTGGTCCTTACTGGACTGACGGACGACGAACTAATCGTTGCTCGCCATACGCAAGCCCGTGCCTACGGTGACCTAAAAGGTACTTACTAATGGGAATATGTATTATAGCAGTTAACAGATAAATGTAGATACTTGTACTCATTTATAGTAGGTACGTGTCACTGCAAATTAATTGAATAATATACGAAAAGTTAGCCAATCACTTATTCTGGCATAGTCGTAATTTATGCTGTTAATTGTAAGAGCAGTATAATCATTTGGCGTTTACGACTGCTAATAAAATATCGTATGATGATGTTTCTTTCAACACACCAGGATCCGTACAACTAATTGATCTTACGATTGAACCCACGTTAAGTTTAATATCACATTGAATGGCCGTTGAGAAAAACTTATGAGTAGGTCGAATTACTGTGGAATTTATGACTGCACACACCTTATCCCCGCTTTAACCCGCACCGGGCCCGCGTGGTGGATTTCGGCCCATTCCCTCTCTTAGAGAGGAGGCCTGAGTCCCAGCAGTGGGAACATTAAAAGGCTGATGATGATGATGATGATGACACAACTTATTATATGAAACATTCAGTTTCCCACCCAGATTTTAGTCCTCCTAGTTGCTAGTTTTTAATAGGATGGATTTTGTAATGAATAATATCAATGAAGGACTGCTAATAGCCGCGGAAAATGCCAAGACAGAACAAGTAAAAAAAGTGGTTAGTCGTATTTAAACCATTTTATTGTTTACTGTAGATTTTCTAATTACACATTTTATTTTATTTTTTGTGCTTATTTCTTTTACTAAGTAATTGTCACTTTCTCTAAATTAATGCATTAATAATTTGTGTGTGCGGTGTATATCGTAATACAGTTGTATCGTAATCTATTAATAAATGTAAAACTAAAAACACTTATATAAAAACCTATGTCCGTTATAGACTCAGAAATCATTCAACCGATATGTCCTCAACCTATATAATTAAAAAAGGAAATAATGGGAAGATGATTTCCGATCATTAAAGCAATGCTTTAAAAAAAATGTGAATTTCATTTTTCCAACAAAGAAAGAAAATTAACGTAGGTACCTAGTAACACACACCGGATATCCGCTAGTTAATCATAAACATAAATAAATAAAAAGAAAACGAATGATCTCTTATTACCGCTTATATATTAATGGTGCTTCGTTAGAACCATTTTGAAAGTGGAACATCGAATCGAAAGTCCTCGAATGAGTCAGTTGGGGCATTCTGCCTCCCCTTCATTACTTACTAGTCCCGCATTCAAGTTACGCGGGTCATTAAACAATTTCAATAGAACTTTGAAACGCGGTTTCCCACAGATCTATTTGTTCCTGGATGGGACATGTTATGTTTAGATGTTTATTAGGTGTAAGTTTAAATGTTAAAGAAGAATTAGTTTGAATGGTTTCTACGTGCTTCCACGGTGGTTTGATAGAACATGAAATGCATATGTATTCATGGTAGCAGGACTGAGTGCAGTAGCCATCGTAAAATTAACAACAGATGTAAATGAACTAACAAAGCTCTGAGGGCCACAGCTATTAAGAGCCATTAAATATATTTCCAAATCCGCCATTGTCTCGAAGAAACATAGCCTTCGGGCACGAACGGATACAGGATCAAACTTTTAGCAAACAAAATTTAAAAATATTCAAGGTATTAAACCGGACGCAACCCAGACACAAAAAGTTCCTAATCCGATTTAGAAATATTCTGAGTTTCCGATACTCCTTCCAGAAGAGTGTAGATGTTTTATATCTTTTGAAGTAGCTCCGACATTTTCTTTTATACTGAACCCAATGAAAAGGCATCGAGGGATAAAGACAACGCTCCAGAAACTGAGATGGTCTCAAATTCAGAATGTGACGGCACGTATTTAAAGGTTATTGATGGTAGGAGTTCCAGTGACTTTATTGATATAGAAAAACGTTTTATATTGGTTGGTTTTGCTCTGTAACCTGTTTTTTATATTTCTATGCTAGTTACCAATGTCGACCGTCTTTTGAGGGACAGGATTAGCGCGGACTTGCAGACTGCGAGTGCCATAAACCCGTAGGGGCCTATTAGGCTGATGATGATTGTTCAAAAAAGATACTGTGGTCTTGGAACGCAAAGGGCAACTGAAGAACACAAGTGGGTTTTAGACAGTACAAGCTTGACACGCCCTCACACTCCACCCTAGAGCCGAAGAAATCATTGGATAATTACATTGATTACCCAACTTAAAAAAATGAGGGTTATGATCGGAACAATGTTAATTAAAACGGTTATACCGGATATCGACTACGGAACTAATCGTTAAGGGCTTGACCTCTATTACCTGATATTGCAAAGCTGTCGTTCATAAATTTTGTACACCTACACACACGTACAGCCATACCCTTCAAGGCCCACAGGTGTCCGTTATATAACGTCTATGGCCAAAAAAAAACCGGTTATTTAATACGCTGTATTGAATAAATTAGTCTTTATATGTTCCTATATATGGTAGGTAACATACGTTTATTCGATGAGATGAGGACGACGCCCTTCGCCTCAACGAGTTGTCATGAGCTTCTACAGAAACGAGGTTGGATTTTTTTTGGTTCAAGACTACTTGACTATAACCAGATGGCTTCGTTGACATGTCATTAATACTAGTTTTAATCCCTTGTTTTCGTAAACACCAACAAAAACTTTAAATTCATTAGATGTAATTGTATCTCATGACATAATAACAATAATAATGTCCACTAATAAAGATCCACTTTTTATTAGACCAGCCAATTTACTATCATTATTCTTACAACAACAGACTGTATGGGCTCGTAATAGGCTATTACTTTAGCGAAACAAGACCAATTACGAGCTAATAAAGAGAATTACCTCGACACAGAAAAATTCCTTTCTTTAAATGTCAGAGCGGTCAGGTCGCCGCATAATATTTCCGCAGGGAGTCGTATCTCGTCAAAAATCTACAACAATCCAGTCGCTGGCAGGACACGCCCAGTCTCGAATATGAACTGGCGACGTGCACGATCTTCATTACACGCACAAATAACCCCAACTCATAAAGGTCACGAGGTAAACGAGTAATGAAAACAGACTTGAGATCTAACAAATGTAACTTATCGTGACATCGCCCACGCATGATAGCATCGCGCCGACGACAATGGGCCCGAGGAATTGGGCCTTCGGGGACACGTATTCTACTCGGAAACAATTTGTGTATGGGTTTTTATCTCAACTCAGATGCAATCTTAAAACCATTTGAATAATGTACCTATTGTTAGAACCGGCTTGCCCGAAAGGTCTAGGTTATGAAGTAAACGTTAAATACTCATATATTTTCATACACGAACCTGATGGTGAGGTGTTTGATAAATGAGTGTTTTATGGGTACAGCAACTCCCTGAAGAATTAATCGCATCATTACAACGTGTTCTGATATCCTAGACGTCAAGTTATAATAATGGTATAATTTGTTGTCATTATTTTATGACGCAGTACTAAGGGCGGAGTCGAGTCGGCCATCTATCATAATTTATGAGTCAGCAAAACAATGCGAACTGTTTACATGTTAGACAGTAGGTAATAACGATTGTCTTATTGGTCATAAGCTACGTGTTAGGCGTCTTCACGACGCATTTATTTCGAGTGAATCGAATAAGTCATACCTGATGAATCAGTTTAACTTGTCATCAGGGGCGATGGCGAATCTAATCTTTGAGCACGTTTCCAAGTCTTCCTACAAATTATTCATACGAGAAGATTGTTAGAAAACTCGGTTTAGCCGGGACAGAAGCAGAATTGAGGTCCAAGTGGGATTACGTTAACGAGCTCATAATAGGATTACGTACGTCGATGTGTCCCAGTTTCGACGGCGCACCGTTACCAACCCACACCCGTCGGCAGTCTGTGACAATATAATGATTGTGTGTTTATCGGTACAACACATGATAAGTGCAATAGTTATGACTAACAACTTCAGTCAAAGTCTAGAGATCAAACAGATAATACAATGGCATCAATACGAGTTTATCTCAGATGAAACGCCATGTCGATCGTGTCCTAATCATTGTTGCGATTGTCAATATTGTGATAGAAGGTGAAAGCTCGTGAATCTGTTATGAAGCGACGACAAATTTGATGCGAGTACAATAATTTTCAATTCACATCACGCAGCGTAATTGAATGAACGGGCGGCGCGATCATGGACCGCGTGCCATTTCACTCGGCCGTGACTCACGAATTAGAGCTAAGTCGAGATCGTAATTATGCTAGAGTTATTTCGTGCACACCCACTCACCCAGACACGGCTAGATAACAAACGCATCATAAAACACGGTATTTTAATCAGAGCTCAAATTAAGGTCAATAATGAAGAGTCCAACGTTGAGTCGAAAGTCCGTAATAACGCTAACCACGCTTCTGATGCAGCAAAATGCATTGATTTGCTTACTGCGTGGAATTTGCGTGAATCACATGTAAATATTGGCAAAGAAACAAACAAATATTTACGCAAAAAAATCCTAGGTTTTTTGCTTTTTAAGGTCGGATATTATCAAATGATATCTTCCGCTCTAAGGTGGATTGAGAGGGCGGGTCAGACTTGTAAAAGTCTTGTGGCATACGAACGGGTAAGTAATTACTTACCCATCATTGGTCGTTCGTATGCCGTAGGCCTTTTGCATTCTAGGTTTACGGTAACTTTTTCAAACATTTCCGCAGTAGGTTAATTAGCTATTTGAAGTGTAAATAAAATACACGACAAGGCGGTAAAACGTAAACGTACTGCATAGTAAGTAAAGTCAACTAGAAATAAATTTAGCTTTGAATACGAGTGTGCCAATCAAAAAGTACTTAAGACGTTCATGCAGTACGAGTGTACGACACGGCTTAAGCGTTAGAGGCTTAAAAGCTCAGGCCCTACGTCATTAAAACTAGATATGAAGTAGAGATTAGTTTAGAAAGTGTCGTGTCTCGAACAATGGCCAGAAGTGGAGCAGACAGCGACAGTGTTGCTCTCCAATTAACAAGATAAAGAGAATTGAGAGAAACAGCAGCCGAGCACAAAGATCAAACTAGTAATGAGGTGTTAGAAAGCCAACAATCGCTCGATGCCATCTTTGATATGTGACGCGTAGGATGATCAAGCTATACCATGAGGTGAGCACTAGAGACTTAATATCAGATAAATACCAAAGATTCATAGGTCTCTATGTGGGCGGCAGTAGTTATCTATGACGGAGCATCGACATTTGAAAGAAGAATTGAATTTAGTTTTATGTTCAGTATCTTAACCATTTATTCAGATAATGTCAAGACAACATCGAATAAAATCGGCCAAATAAGGAAGGAAAGCTATCATTAGCTCAATAAAATGCCTTTGTCACCGGTATAAAGTTGTGTAATACAAGAGCTTTTCTGATATACAGTAGAAGCGACAGAGAACTTTCTCGACATACAGTTCATCTAACTTGAAAAATTATGAATAATGTGTCATCGTTTAACTAAAACGGTCCAAAATTTATGGCTGTTAAATGAAATCAATGCAGTCGGTCATTTCACTTTATAAACACCATATTGTTATACAGTTGGATGACCGTTGCGCTCGCGCATTTGCTAGAGGTGCGCCGTCATCGAGCGGCGCGCCTGCGCCTCGCTGCACCGCCCCAATTATTTTCGGTGCATGACTGCCTGACTTTTAACGTCCCACTCCGTATTGTCTGAACGGATATTTGTATTGGTATTCACGTACGTCACTAAGCAATACGACATAAGGTACATGACCTGATACAATCCTCAAAACATTGTAAACATTTATGTATGACTTCAATCCATAAAAGCTTTTTTATGTATCCTGTCCGAAATTGTACTGAGGCTGACACTGAGATGTCTCAAAGTATTACGCAAAATTTTTCCCAATAAACTAAGCTTGTCTTTATTACAGCAATAAAAATGACCCCTGGTATTGAGTATTGTCCCATTTCGAAATACATACCTATAAATCAGATCTCATCTTTCTTGTGGCAAAACATTACAAATCTTATTCTGACCGGAAATCATATAAAACCAAAGAACATAAAACAAAAGCGGTGAATATTCTTTTTTCTGAAGATGCTACCTCATTTAAATAGGTTAGTGAACTAGTTTGACAGGTTATTTTAAAATACGGTTTAAAAAACTCATCACCCACGCTTATTTTAATTTGAAACAACAATTTGGACGAAGTCAAAGAAACGTGTAATCCTAATAAGAAGTCGTAATTAACTGCCTTCATGAGCATGATCTCCTGGCACCATGCCCGCTCGATGCAAAGTGACAATTTTACATTTTTTACACAAAGAGTTGAACAACTACTTGTCACAGAGAATTTATTGTAATTGTCCGCATATTAAGTAAACTTTTAATTTATATAAGTTTTTACAGAACCTTTCATCTCGAATTCTGTTCATCGTTATGACAATGTAGAAGGAAATAAACGACTCAATAAATAATAACTGTAATTATAACAATATTAGGTAGTCTGGCTGAGATGATTATACAAAATTGATTTAGACAATCATAATCAGTTATGAAACATTAAAGTAATTTTAATTCATGGAGAACTTTATGCTCGAAAATGGGTGGATATTTATCACGTGTAACGCAAAACAGCGGGGCTGAGGATCAACAAAATGAACATGATGTCACACGCAATTTGTAACGACCTTCCGCTGTGGTCACGCCCTTCTAAAAACCTTCACGTAGCGGACAACATTAAAGTATAATTTGTTTTATGCTCTTAATCAAATTCAAAATTCATTCGACGATGCAGAAAACACAACTTTTTTCATCACAATGTCTGGTGGGACGGCAGGTACGAGAGCAAATTTGTTCGTTGCCGGAGAGTAAACGGAAATTAATCAATCTGCTTTCAGTGCAAGCGCCAGCGCTCAGCCAGACGCGAGGCGAAAATTCATTAGCTTTTAAAACAATGAGTGAAACATGCTATGGGTAACATGTTAAGCTGCACCCCTAAATGAGTGGGCGTGTATTTGTCTCTAGACTACAGTTAAAGCGTGCAAATAACGTGAATGCATTTAAGTTATGTGGGCATGTCACAGGATATGCGCTCCGGTGCGCCTGCCTCATCAGATGTCCCCTTTGAAAGTCCAACCAAACGAATACCAATTTCACCGCTGCCAACTGGCGCGTACGATGAAATACTGCGAGTACGATTCAAAGGATGATAAAACGTGACATGAGTTGATGACTTCTCGTAGTACACCGCGCGCTCAGGTGTTTCATAAGCGACGAACACTTTCACTATGCGGCTTCATAAATCCAGCAACCCGAATGGCTACGCAAAAACCTCATGGCGCATCGAGAGGCTTAGGAAATCGAGCGCAACTGAAACTGGTTGGGTAATCGTGCCCCTGTGAACAGGCACACGGCCCGGCTCAGCACATCGGGTTGCACAATGTGAACGATGATACAGAGACAGGAGCTTTGTCACGATTCGTGACACAAAGACTGTGAAATATAATACAAGTGGGTTATTTAGAACGTGACCACACCGCGATACATTACCTGCCATGCTGTGTGGCTATGCGCCCATTTTAGGATAGAAACGGACATAAAGACCAAACAGATAGATGCCTATGTCGGCCACCGTTTGTATCGTCTATTTATTGATATTCATGCAGAAGAGCTACAGGAAACGCGATGAATGAATTCAATTTATTTCAGAATAATTCGATTAAGTTTGGAATAATTTAATTTGCGACGTTTAGCGAGTTCCAGTGCGAATTCATGGAATTCCGTTTGAAAGGACAAACCGGATCGGACCTCGTATAAATGGGTAATGGTATTTAGGTGCTTCTGGTTTTACGCCAGAAGTTATATTACCTGCACCCATATACGAATTAAATAGCTGTTTTGACGAAAAACGTTAAGCTTAGTAAGGATACCATAACAGGTAAAATATTCAGTCAGATGGATCTTTTGTTGAAATGTATTTTGGTAACAAAACTGCAGTTCTCACTACCTATATGGCGAACAAGCCAATGTCAGTAAATAATTTGTCGAGATGTAGTAGATAACCTTATACGCAGCCAAAGAAGGAAATAAGTCATCGTGATAGAAGGTAGGATTTACATAATAAGTGCGCTGACATCGGTTTCACCTTGACTGTTCAACGAATAAAAAAATCATTTTCATTCACAATATCGAATTTACGTACAGTCTATTCTAAGCTGTCATGTACAATTGACGATCAACATAATGCGGCGATTGATACCTTTGATGGCACATTTATTAGTGTCTGTATAGTAATTTGTTTACATGAGAAATATGTAAAACAGAATTTTTAAACGCAGATTTTGAACAGACATGAGAATTTTGTTCTTTTAAATAATACTTGCGAAGACGCGAACCTTTCATGGTGTTATAAAGCGCTGCAAGTAAAGTAGGCTGCGCAAAGGTGCCGCGTTGAGATACAGATCTATTTAAAACAGGACGTAGCACAGGTGCCGCGGTCGCACCTCACCTTACAAACAACTCCCGGCTAACCATGCGTGCTCAAATCAATAAAATAACGAAGCATCTGTCCACGACTGTACCTTTATATGTCATTACAGGTTTTATTACTTCGTCATCAAGCCCTAGTTGCCAATCATTTGTATTCACATTCAAAGCCCACGAAAACCTGTGGAATGTTACTCAACGTCCCTTCTCCAGTGCGATATCCTTGGCCGGAGCGACCCGGCCCATGCCCTACAGAAATATTAGCATAATAAACCCACCAACTAATGCGCTACTGGTTGAATAACTTAATATTGCATATTATACAACCTATATTATAGTGCTGGTATTTGTGATAAATAAATATTAGATATGGATGTGTATAGGAAATAAATGGTGTACTGTCAGTGGTTTCACCCGCGTGTTAGTAAAAAAATATTCCGAAGAAACACTCCGGGGAAAAAAGTATTCTACGTGCTATTCCAGGACTTGGTCCATCCGTGTAACGTTTCATCGAAATCAGTTCAGCCTTTCGAACGTGAAGAAGTAACAAACAAACACACACGCACACACACAAACTTTCGCTTTTATAATATTGTGTGATTAAGGTTTGGTTCTTCGATAAGCCTTCGTGTGTGAGTACACATATTTAGTATGCGCAACGTCTGGGAATGGAAAAAGCGTTTCTCGAATACTTACAGACTTAAACCCCAAGGTGGCTACCCCTCAGCATGTATTGAAGGGTGTCTAGGACGGGGAAGCCTACATGTATGGTGAAACGTACCTTGCGACGAAGTATGACGACATCGTCTGACCGGTATGCAAGGTCATTCTAAACATGAAAACAGTATACGACTAAGGCTTTACCCTTAATATGTAACCCATTTGTGATAATTCTATTCGTTTGTGTTGGCAAATAAGTATGATAAAATTCAGAAACAAAACTTATGGAAAGCTACGATGTGGTCGACGATGGAGCGCGCTTGCCTAGAAGTATTAGCTCTTGACTTAAAAGCTGCGTATGTACTTATTTATCAAAAAAAATATTAGTTCAGGATAAAAATATTTAAAGAATATTGATCAATAATGAAATGAAAGGAAAAGGAAAAATATTGGAGTTAGAAATCATCAAACTTGTGTTATAAAAACAATCAAAGGTGATTTAAAAACTAATTTATTAACCTTTTGTTTTAATGAGCTTTACTTTCAACACTCAACTAAATTGATAAGTTTTAAGCATTATTCTATTATGTAAACAGACATAATTCGTAAAATCTACGTAATAAGTATGGAAGTTTATTTATTACGTCACAGCATAATAGGATGGGTATGAGAAATAAGCAAAGCTACTCAATCCAGCGACCAAGCTAAAGTAATCATATAAATTGATATTTATTATACTCCAATGTGCTGTTTCATAGCTATTGGTATTTATCTTATCTTATTACGTGTTTATAAAGTCATTCCAATACAGCTACCAGTTAAAATAGGCAGGTAAATAAACCCGTGATATTTTGGCACTATAGTGTAAAATTCTTTGGTAAAGCTTGATAATGTCCGAGATGAGGATGTCGACATTAGATCGTACAATGGAGATAAGTATATAAATACACAAAGCTATAATTATAAATCAAAGCAAGAGGTAATTTTGGGCACACTTGCACGATGTTACAATGACTTTATGGAAGATAATTTTTCTTTTGAAGTATCAGAGAGTTACGTAATTACGTCCGCAAACATAAGTATTACAACTTGCTAATTTAAAGAGTCAAGTCGGCAACTTTGATTTGTTTTCCTACTTGCCGTAATCTTCCACTAAAGCAGTAAGCAGGCTAGGTATCTCATCAGACTTCTCAGACACATTTGATTATACTGGCGTCCGTGTTCGTAATCCTGTCGAGTTAGCCAATTTGATATGCCTCCAATAGATCTGTGTGTCGGATTGGGTGTCTCGTTGGTTCGTACCTCGCATTGCGAACGAGTATTATTAGAGCACGTCTTATTCAGCCTCCCCTAATACAATTAAACTTTACTACTCTAAGCACTTCTTATATTAATTATCCGAGTTCGTCTTAATAGCGGTACCAAGTATGTTATAGTTCCACTCAAGTTGGTAATTACCCTAATTGTCATAGAGAACGTTCTTGTTATGGCACTGATCAGCATTATTTATTGCGTTTCCAGAGTATTTAATGGTGTTCTTGGTATTTTTATAAGATTTTATTTTCTCTAGTCGACTCGAAGGAAGGTCGTGTCTATTTCTAGGAGTGCTTTCATCGAGCAGGTTTTATGAGTTCGAATAATGTTTGCCTTGTTGTCGGATTAAGTGAGGTTTCTACCTTCCTGTTGCCCCCTTTTGTGTAAGCCCCTCCGAGGTCATTGCTATTTAATTGACTGCTTGTAAGTTAATTATGAAAGTGTGCGTTGCCTAAGTACATAAATACTTCTTTGGAAAATAAACTCTAAACATAATCAGTAAGTGCCTTTTATGGGTATTTAGGATAATGCACTCGTTTACGTTGCAATGTTTTGTTACTGTATAACGGTAAAGTCTTGCAAGCGGCAAAGCGTGGGCCCCGCTGAGCGGAATTCGTGAATTTAAGTTTACCGACCGATATAGAAATGTAGATATATTTATATAAATAGAATCATGTTCTCAGTAAATTAAATCGTAAGATTTAGTTATAAAATAAGCAATGTCTTTGAGGAATAATCGGTGCATTCACATGCGAGCATTCCGAAACAAACGATAACCTTCTGGAGAAAATTGAATCGGTTCGATTCACGAGTATAAGTATTCCCAGTATTGCACAGGACTCTACATGCCGAGGTAATGGAAACTGGAGTTATAAAACTAAACCTATTGCTTACTATTATGGTGACCAGGAAAGGTTAGATTTAAAGCTCGTATAAGCCGACTGTAAAATGAAGTTTAGAATGTTTCCTTGTAACACAACTCCATCCTCCTATGTTTTTATGTGTTTCATCCGTTTAGATAACAAGAAAGTATAGAATCGATTAGATTTGTCGTACATTTTATTGCCAATATATTTTGTTTATGAGTGCCCTGTGTAAATCGTGTTGAATACATTTACAAAGCACATGACTTCACCGAACACTGACGGTCATCTTAGCGGAAATCGATGCATAAGAATCAGCTAGCTATCGTTCTGTAGGTACAGACAGCAGAATATATTGGGAATCCCTTTCATATTGAATTAAAATACTTTAGAAAAAGAGTTTACCAGTTGATGACGTTGTCTGTACAAAGATTATATTTTTAACTTTCCTTACATACAAAGTCGCCCAACTCGTCTGCCAGTCTGTTTGAAATAAATAAAAATAAAAAACTACTGAATGGATTTTATTGTGGTTTTCACCAATTGGTTGAGTGTAAAAATTCCTCGTGATTCATGAGGAATGTTTGAGTGTGTAAAACATGCATATTATAGAATTAAATTCAGAATTAGAAAGATTCCTTATACTCGAGCTGTTCATCGCTAGTTTCTACTTCTCAAAAACTACTGGACTGATTTCAAAATATATTTTACCAGTAGAACACTACTGTATCACAGATTGACATAGGAATGTGGGCGAACCCGCCAGCAGACGCTAAGTTACATGTAAAATCACGTTAAGCAATTTAAAGGAAGCAAAAAAAGTGCAACGTATTAAGATAGTGTTGCAGCCCTAAGGAACAATAACGGCTTGTTAACGCCTTGCTCCTGAGTAATGAGCTTCCTCGTTATAAAGCCAGGCAATTGGTTGAATCGCCACGCAACCACAAAGCAACAACTCATAGTACCAAATTAAAGGCGTGTAAATTATATGCGTATGATTGTAATTTTCATATAATGGTCGCAGATAAGTGAAGTACCTAACCAAAATTGTATCAATGTCAAACGAATCTATTTTATTCAATGTTATACATACGTATATACAGAACAGTCTTAATCTGTTCCTGAAACAAGGTTAAATGTTACTCAAATAGAGATGGTCTGTTTGTGTTATTCCTCAGTAAACAAACTTTCGCTCCGAAACATAAGAAGATATGATTACACACATAAAGAAAGGGCTGTCTTGTATATCGCAGGTCTGCTAACAAAACAAACAGAGTTGAGAAATGAGGCCACACGAAGGGCCATACAGTCGAGTACGAAAGTGAATTACACGGCCCAAGGCTGACCGGTCTCTCCTCAAACCAAGTGACCTTTACCACTCCAATGATATCCTCGTTCCCGCACCGCCATACTGTATTGAAATACCAAATTGTGTTGACAACCTCTGAAACTAGCTTTAAAGTATCTTCAGCTTTATTGTTCAATGCAATAAAAGTTTGCACAACCGCAAAATTAAGTTGGCGGTTTACTAAATTATATTCAGAGTATGAGCATTTTTATAGTTTTGAATTTTATTATTAATAGAAGTTCTGAAGGTCCTCAGATCTCATTAAAATAATCATCAGTTTATTACGGTCCAGCAAGCAAGATTTTATTTGAACTTCAAAACAAAAATTCATTAAGAAAATAAATATGTCATCAACCTAAGACGCTTCATTGCCAGACAATACGCTAAATTAACTGGAGAAGGCAGAAGTAATATATATCTAAACAAAAAAATGACAGATATGAAAATATTAATTATAGTTTTGAAGAAATATGACCGTCACAGTTTGTCAGTCAAGATGTGTAACTTAATAATGATCGTCCACAAAAAACTGAATGATCTCGTATGAAAAAATCCGCTTGAAGCTATCAAAATAAATCGACTTTTTATTGCAGAATGATTATTTGAAAAATTTATAGGTAATTCAATTGAACTCTGGAATAAAAAATAAGATGAACAGTTTACCATGATTTATTAAATGTTTGACCACAAGATTGGCACACATTCTGCTTGCTATTTGGTTTTTTCTTTGTAAAAGAATTTGTTGCTAGACAGAGGAATAAAAGGAATAGGTTGTACATGGCTATTATATAACTAATGGTTACGATGACGGTTGGGTTTTTGATAATTTGTTAAGAAATACTTAATAAGACCGAAATAGAACTCGGTATGTATGGGAAATGAACAGCATTTAACTTTAAATGTACGCTCCAAAAGTAATTATGTATTCCAATTAAAAAACATGAAAGAAATAACGAAAGAACATTTTCCGAGGAAAATAGAACTTGCTAAATAGGTCAGAGAACCGCTACGTAAAAGAAAATTGTTCTATGAAAAGCTTATGTTTAAGTTAAAAAGAAATGGCGGCAAGGCAAACACGTCATTCCTACGAAACGGAGTTGAAACGAGCGGTGGGAATTCCGTTGCATTACTAATAAAACGGGCTCACATACGAACAGACACGCAGCACTTTAACAACATAGGTCCCTGCGGTATACAAAGCTTTTTTGGAACTGTTTCACGTAGAACCATTCGAAATAGTACTCTTCCTACCTTGATTATGCATGAACATAATAATGTATGTTGACGACAAAGTTTTAGAACTTGAGTTAAAAAATAATGCGTGTATTGAGATATTTTTTTTATGGTAGGTAAAATCATCTAATGACAAATCCCGCCCTTGGGCGGAGCGGGAAGTAGTGTCAGACTCTTACTGACTAAGACCCTACCCCGTTCCTTCGTAGCCTATCGTGCCGGGGCCGGGTATTCCTTTCGGAAGTTAACCCATAATCCCAGTAGGCTTCGACCCTGCCTGCCTGCAGTTAGCAGGCTGGGCCTCTTCGATGTGCTGACAGCTCCTTGAGGCGCGCGGGAACAGAACGCGCCGTCGACGACTTGGACGTGTATTGAGATTGATATGAGAGGCCCTACAACAAGCTATTGAAGCTTTTAAACAGTTCAGCTGTTAAAGCGATAGAGCTATATAGGTGTATACTCCATCCCTCTTTCTTGCTCACACAAGCAACCCTTTAACACGTCATGGTAAGGCCCAAGTCATTAAAAAACCGGGCAAGTGCGAGTCGGACTCGCGCACCAAGGGTTGCGTACAAACTTACTTATAAAAACATTTCAATTCGAGTTCAAATCGAGTCTCAAAGATTTTTCAGAATCGCAATAGATTTTTTTTTCTTGAGTTTCGAAATCATATCTAAGATCGAAATGTCCGTTTTTTGCGACATAAACGCCCACATCTTTTTTTTTGTTAACTTAGAAATTTTATTTTTTTACAGCTTCAAAGGATCGCAGACCTGACTAAGGTTTTAATTTCAATTCGACATCTCCACGCGTTCCCAACATAAATGGTCTTAACAGACAGACAGAAGAACCACAAAATAATCCTGTAAGGGTCCCGACTTTTTCTTTTGAGGAAGCCTAAAAAACGAGCCCTGTTTTTGATACCTTGAACTGTTAACTTCTCGCGACGACGAAAAATTAGTTTCTAGAAAAGAAGTCTAGGTAGTTAATGTTTTGTCAAAACAAGATTGTTGTTTTGCGTTCAACGTACTCTTATATCTGCATAGTCATTTAGCAATATAGTGTTAAGTTCTAATATAAATATTATGCTAGAACAATGAAAGCATCATCGGTAAGGTATCGGTGCAAATTGAAAAAGTTATCTACAATCAATCAATCACACAAAATATTTTTATCTATGTTATTCGTTATAGACTTTGAAACAATCAAACCATTGTGAGCAACCAGGATCCTTTCATTAGAAAGGCAATATAATGCACAAAGTCCATTAAAATAATACATAAAAATAAATTGACGTCCCGGGGCAATAAGTCGGTAATCCCAAAAAATTGTTTTTTGATTTACCGACTTATTGTCTGGTAATAAAGTCGATAACGAAAACAAATTTTTGCGATTACCGACTTATTGCCCGGGGACGTCGAAATGCTTTTCTGCAATAAACAAACAAAATGTTTCAGGTCTGCTACCCCTTGCAGCAGTGAAAAAATCAATCTTTTAAGTCTAAAGATAAGGCCGCTTGATGCATATTATAACAAGAGAAGCAAAAAGGCAAGGCCTTTACCCAGCAGTTGGGCAATAGGCTATAAAAAAAAAACGATAACATACTTTTAGAAGAATAACTTACTTTTAGTAAGTTACTGCAATTATTAAAAAAGAGTTTTCAATAAGCACTTCTCGAAGTGTACTTCACGTAAACGGGTAAAAAAATAACAAGGTATAAACCATAACTAAAATGGAACTAAGCCCCATCTGCCATGTCAGACGATCAATGGACTGCACACACAACCCAGTGAATTCCGACAATTAGACAGCGTGAACCGCAAACGAGAGCCATATAGAGCTAGCGAGATGAGTAAACGATTGATCCTTGGCGACATGAACAAAGAGAATAGGAAGGAGAGTAGGGCAGATTTATAAAAAGCAAAACAAAAAGAAACAACCAAGCAAGAATATGTGTTTTCATATAACACGGCGCTTTCCATATTCTGATTTCAGTAGCAATAAAAGGGTTTCCACTTTACAAACATAAGACTGTTCAGAAATGGAAACGGCGTACGTTAGCTATAATAGAAATATTATTTATTCATTGGAAGCAGTGATCCCGACGCATCGGTTAACCAAATATGCCTTTAGCAGTCCCGTTTGCTTTGGAGTATAAACGATCTTAATCGAATTTAAAATTACTTTGTGAATGAATAAATCATCGAATCGAAAAAGCTGAAAGTCATTGAGAGGCTTTTGCCCAGCAATGAGATGATGCAGAAAACAGTAAACCAGTAATGAATACTTATATCATTGAGGAAAACTTCGTAGAATATATGTATTTTCTAGTATTGTTACATAAATCACTTACGCTACCTATATAAATAAAAAAGACGCTTACATTTAATATTTATGATTTGTGTATTAAAATAATCATTTATCTTTATGATTATTGCACATATTAAATAAATATGAAAATACATTGAAGCTTTTAAATTTTACAGTTTAATAATGGCAATTAAGAAACACTTTGCATGTGATGTAATAGAAAGCCGTCTAATGAGTTTCCTTTCCCAAGAGACCCAGAAAACGTTATCCGATATGTGTAGTCGAGCCAATAAATCGAGAATCGACACGATACCTCATTAATGGTAGCATAGTTATATATTTTCGAACACTAATAACATAATTAAACAGCTTTTAAGTTTATAACATCGTCAAACGTTTCCTCGTTAATAGCAGCATTTTTTTTGTTGTTTTACAGTAGGAAGTCATCCAATGCCTTCTCCCGCTCTAGGGTGGAGCGCGTATCAGACTTTTACTAACTAAAATTCTACCTATGTTCCGTCTTTGCTTTGCGTTTCTTCCTTTCGGCAGCCAACCCATGTAATTTGTGTACAATAAAGAATATATGAATATAAAAAGTAACAAAATCGGTTTGACAAACCTGAACCAGTCAACAATTAACCCGACACGAATCTTAGTAACGGGGCGGCCGAAATACGTCTCTCAGGGAAAACATTGATAAAACAATATTTCCAAAGCATGAAATAATAAGATAACAATTTGGTAAATGCTCCGTTAAACTAGTCACCTAGTTTTATTGAGTGCGTATCAAAACAATTCCGCGTTCTGAATAAATTTATTTGTATGTTTTTTTGGTTTATCTTTCCTCGTCTTTGCCCGTTGATAATAATGTAAAGTAGGGTTGTCAACCGTCCCGTTTTACCAGGACATGTCTTAGTTTTTGTAGAGTCCTGGGATGTCCTGGATAGTTCTTAAGCAGTGTTCTGAGTTTTTAAAGCATCTTGATAAGGTCAAGTACTTTAAAATTCGTAACGCCACTCTGTTACAATTTTTAAGTTATGGGCGGACTCACGGCTCGCTAGTCTTCGCGGTGCCCTACTGTTTAAATACAAAGGCGTAACGTGCCAAAATGTAAATTACTTTTCACTAAAAATATGATAATTATCATTACTTGAATTATATACTAATTTAACTATTGCAACTTTATCTATTATTGTGCCCTATTTTATATTGAATTGTACTGGTTTTTACAACTTCAAATCCTAGTTTTTTGAACTTGGGATTGGCAACCCTAACGTAAAGTGAACGATGGACAGGCTTCTAATAAAACAAATGATACATATTCGATCAGGCAGTTTTGCTTTCCTAACCTATGTCCATATCTTGTTTAGAAGAGAAATGGTAATGCATCTATCATCATAATGGATCGTAACTGTCCGCTTTAGTGTTGAATATTTCCCTGCCAATAGGCCACGATAACTTGGTCGACGACTTTATTGGAAAATGTTTTATTTTGATCTGAAATTTTGAACAAACATTAATTTTATATCGTTCAAGCAAGTAAGCATACAAATGGATGCTAATGCCTATGCTGATAGCTTAAGAGGGCCCTTCCCCACTCGTTTATCGTTAACGAGAACATGGTTTAAAGCTAGATGTTGTTTCATCCAACGCAAAGTTTGATGAAGAGGCAACGTGAAAAAAGAGACATAAGGCCTGAAAACTCTGTCAGCATTCGGTAATTTCGTTACTCGAATATTTCAGACAACTTGTTCCAGGGATATCGCGTTGCGTATCTCGGGTTGATCGCTCTTAATGATAAGCAAAAGACACCACCGGATGCTATGGGTGGTCTTCTCTAAGTTAAGATCTCACGCTACATTTATATATAATCAATCCATCGTAACCCAGTAGCGGGTTACACCCATTACTTATCCACTAACCTGAAATCGATAACGGGAAGGCGTGTACCAGCGCAACATAAACTACTTAGCAAATTATAATCACATAAAATCACGTGTATGATTCAGTTTCGCGGAATAACCGGGTCGTTTCAATAACGTTTGTCAGGTAACACGTAAATCTTGATTAGAGCGGACACCATAAGGAAACTGGTATAATTTACGTATGTGTTTACCTTCTTGGTTGCGCCCGATAGAAAAACTACGGCGAGGGTACACAAGCTTCTACATTTTGTATTTAAAGTTGCATTGGGAGGAAGGGTGGATGTGCGAATGTAACCCTGTTTACCGAATTTTAAATTTTCAGGTAAAGCACCGCAGAGGTCTATGAAACAAAACCAAACAACACTAGCTTTCCGTAGTCTATTCATTTAGGGAAAGCAGGTAAGAATGTTTCTTTTTTATTATTGATTGGCTCACGCTTGATCACTATTTCATCTGATGGTAAGCGATGATGTGGTCACGAAGGAGCACGCTTACTTAGAAGTAGGTAACCTATTCATTCTTGATTCAGACTCCGGCAGGGAATTCCACTCTTTAGCTGTACGCACAATGAATGTGTTTCCAAAACGTTTTGTGCGTTTGGGTGGGATGTCGAAAGTGTGGTAGTGCGATGATGAAATGGGTTTAGCTGAATTATCCGACGAAAACTCCCCGAAATGCAACCGGTAGAAAACTGACAGGGTAGAAACTCGGTGTCGAAGTGTGCTGTGTTCAAAAACTACGAAAAATTATATAAACAGTAAAATGATCGATGCTATAAAGATAACTAAAAAGCTTTCAATTTTAAAACACTGCTCAATAAAACTGTTCTAAGAAAATCTTATCGGGCAGGCGGTAACTTAACTAACAACCATTATTATGTAAGTTTTCTTCAGCTAGCGACTTGGATTTTTTGCTATAAAATCGTGCGAAATAAACATGAACTCATTATTATGCAAGCGAGGCGTGTCTCAGACGGTGAAAATAGTTACGTCATACGCAGTCACGAGAGCATGCGAATGAGTGACGATGTATAAAGAAATTTAACAGCTGACTTGTCAATTTGAAAGCCGTTGTTACCAGACGAGGTGTGTTTACTAATGTAGTCTAGAAATCGAAACCATTACCAAAACCCAACCTCAATTCTTAAGTGGTCCCAGCGGAGACAATTTACATTAATTGTACTTTGAAACATGAAATTGTGAATGAAAATTAAGACCAAATTAGAAACTAACTAAAGCTCGAACCTCGAAGTTTAATTTTCGACATCGTAGTCCTTGTCTCAAAATTGGAACTAGTTCTGAGGCTGAATTTGAAACAAGTTTAAAGAACTATACCTTAACGTCCCAATTTGAAACTTTTACCAAGATGAAAGAGAGAATTGAGTTTTAAAATTATTCAGCACACATTTCTCTCGCATTTCGCACCTTCAGAACGAAATGATCTAACTTGAGAGTTGCCATTTGTCGAAAAAGAAGTACCTAAGTCTTCGAAAAATCAAAATCTATAGTGTTGATTAGCGATCCGCTCCAATTTTACACAGATGTTACAAATATTTGGATTTTTTCTATTAAAATATGCATAAATTATACATCTAAACCTTCATTATGAATCACGCTATATATTAGTGAAAACCAAATGAAAGTCCGTTCAATAGTTTTTGAGATTATCGCGAGTAGACATTAGGAATAAGGGATGTTGTTGTTTTTTTTTTTACTCTCATAATGCGGACTCTTTTTCACCGCAGCTTTATTATTATTAGGTATGTAATTTATTGCACATTTTAATTTAACATAGAACAAACATTTATAAATCTAAGTGTACAATAGGCGGTCTTATTGCACTGGGCAATTTGTTACAGACTACCTTTGGACAACACAAATAATTTAAAAAATAATACAACCAAAAATAGATAATACATAAATAAAATACCAAATAATATACTAAATATAAAAAATATACATTTCAGAAAAGGGACATTTATATAGAAGCATTTTAGACTTTAAGGCTTTTATATGCCACTTTATAGCAAAATTAGAAATTACAGAAATTTTCATTCAGGGTGCGTTTTGTGGTGACTTTCTGAATAATAATAATATTCCACAACAAGAGCTTTTGTTATGGGTACTAGACAACTAATAAACATACTTATATCATTCTAATTGAATACAGTCATAATCGTCATAATGATAAACCTGTGTTTAATAAATTGAAACTCGTTATTTAACATTGATATGAGACTACAACTTCGGGCATATTAACAAGTAACAAAAAAGGTTACCTACACATCGACATAATTTTTAAACTGACATTTTAATTACTGGTGAATCCCTTAAATGCTATGTGTAATTGAATCTCGATGCGTTAAGACCAGCCATTGAATTATTGCAATGGTAATTAAGCACGTCTGGGGGTATCTCACAGTTTCAATTTGAAATTGAGTTCATTCATCGTGCGTGTGGTGTGCTCGTATTGCTTGTAATAAATAGTTAACTAGCAATGTGCGATAAAAATGGTGGCTGAAATATATAGGATAACTGTCATATCTGTCAGTTTGATTGAATGTTTATACTTTGTTACTGCGGATTTCAATTGAAAACTAGAAATAGAACAACTAAGGTACATCTGGATTTCTTTGCATACAAATTGCTTTTGAATTACAATGTTGTTTTTCTTAATCTTGGATTATTTTAATAATCTGCAGTTATTTCTATATTAATGAAACACTTTATAGGTACAAGTTAGGTAGGTATACTAACAAGCTGGTACAGAAAGCTGTACATTTATAACAGTATTGTAGAAAAAAAAAATACCATGTAAAAGATAATCCGTTAAGCTTTTAATGTGAGCAAGTGATACAGGTATTTAAATTACAAATTACACATATCCATTAGCTACTTGGCTAGCTCATAAAAAATAAGAACACTAGCCATGAATTCTGTTACGTACGTGCATATAATTTAGTATGCTTTTAGATCGAATGACGACAGGTTTTTGAAGGAAATCTCCTAATTTCCCAGTTTAAATGAGGGTTCTTGTTTAATAACAATTTACGGTATCAATATATATTAATTAAAAGAGATAAAAGTATTATTAAAAAGTCCCCCATCGCGTCAATCTATTCGTCTGTCCGTTCGCGATAAAGTCAAAAACTGCTGAATTGATTTTCATACGGTTTTCACCAATAGACGGTGTTATTAATGAGGAAAGTTTAGATGCGTATTATAGTAGAGAAAAACCAACAATTAAAAAGATTTCTAATACTCGTGCTACCCGTGCGAAGCTGGGGCGGGTCACTCATAAAGAGTATAAACTAGTACCAATATTCTTTTGCCGATTGTACAACCGCCGGTTATATAATTTTCTTCGTTGTACCTACGCTATGTATCGAACACAATAAAAGCCGCCCACCTGCGGTAAACTCTACGGAAAATTTCTGCTTCAGGCTCATGAATAGAAAAGCTAGAACTAATATCTGCCGCTAATCAATGAAAGATGTAAAGTTTAGGCAAAAATAACGAATGATTAACACTCGCCGTGTTAAGAACCCTGCATAATGCCAATGGATTGTACTTACAATTTTTATTTTTTTTTTATTTAAAAATTTATAAGTTTGCTAAGCTACCAGCCTACTTAGATAAGGATTCATAAAGGGGATGCTCAAAGGTAACCCACAAAATTCAATTTTCCTAAGTTTCTTTTTTTGCATTTGGTATTGTCAAGTTGTACGTTCTTTGGCGGGTGTACCTATTATAATCATTAAAATCATCGAAGTTAACACAAACCTTTCAGTTCGTGTTACCCTATACCATAGAACAAGATTAAGTGAGAGAGTCGTATAAGATACCTACACCGTTGATTGATTTACCTTTGAGCATCCCCTTTATCGAACTCATATCTAAGTAGGCTTATTGCTCAACAAACTTTTTTTTTTAAATTCAATTATGCATAATGTGTGAGGTACAACATTATGCTTGGTACTTAACACCAAACGTATTACCTGCAAAATGTAACTTAAGACAATTTCGCTAAAGCTCTAAGGACCCCCCTAGAGCTTTCGCTTTAATCGGGTCCTGGGCATGAACACAACTCAACAATAGATACGTAGTACGTACAACATAGACAGGGGAGGTTGGTTGTGGGCAGTGTCCTGTTGACCGAAATTGTTAAGTAATATTCAGCGATCACTCAAAAGTAGTTACAAGATTAGAATCATCGACAACCACGCATCAAGATCTTTTGACGAATGTTCACAATCAGTTCGCAAGGACATTGCGTGATATCCCAGCGTCGCTACATGTACTTAGACGGCTAATATTTAGTTCGCACATCATACCACAAGGCTACTCGCAGCTTACATGCGAAGTTAACATTAACCTCCAAGGGTAAAATGTCTGTCAATTTAACTTTACTGCTTTGACTGTAATCAAGACGTGGTGCCGCAGGTTAGTCAAGTCGGGTTTATAATTTTGTATTTATTAAATGTCTGATACTTCAGAGCCCACACAGATGGAGTTGTATTTTGTTGCAGAAAAACGGCATAACAGCTTATAGTATTAAAGTAATAAAGTATGGATCAATCGTAGTGTTCAGTCTTATTTACGGTGCGATGGATAGTAAATCAATTCGTGGCCTTTATAATAATGATATCCCCGATTTCTGATTTAAATATTTGAAGTTGAGTATTCCTCAAACTCTAGCCTGAAAACTTGTAAAAATTTAGCACTAAAGTTAACTTGTAATACCTAAATCAGAAATTCAACAATAACTACTTTTTATTAGGATTTAAGTTGATGCACTAGAGCCGATTGCACCCGATGCACACGTCGAGGCAAAACTCCATTCTTGAGCCTTGACGTCGAATTGCTAGCCTATCGGTTGTCTATCGCTTACAATACGGGGAGTGTACGGGAATTGCACAATTTGACTCCCCTATGCCCTTTCCATCATCGTACCACTAGAATTACGGCGTTGCGTCACCGTTAATTACATGATGGACATCCCACTCATTAGGGCTCTGGAGAGGTATGATAATGCATACCAGGGCCCTGGAACCAAGGCAATGAAGGAACAGGGTAGGTTTTTAATCAGTAAGAGTCTGACACTATCTCCCGCTCCACCCAAGGGCGGGGGATGTCATGGATGATTTTACATACCATAAAAAAAAAATCCCACTCATGTTTTAGGAACATATTTATTGTACCTACAGCTAGAGTAAAATTCTCTAGGCGTATTAAATTTTTAAGAGTGATTAAGTTACTTCTAGCAAGCGTTATCTATCGTCTATCAAATCATCGCTTACTATCAGGTGCGATAGTGTGGACAAATACGAGCCAATAATAAACAGCACAACATACAGCCCCTTCGTCGACCGCATCATTACTTACAGGTATCAAGCAAATACCAAACACTAAGGATAACGTTTTATTAATAAAATTACCCACAACTGAAAAACCTTCACAAATATTTTCCTTTACCTTCCTCTTGGATCAAAAATCACCTTTTACACGATTGAGTCATTTTCAAAATTCTAACCGGACGTAGGTATCGTGCGTTTCATCAAATGAATATTTAACAGTTACAGAAAAAACTTCACGTCACGACTGATACCGATAAAAGCCAAAGAAGGAAATAATTATATAACAAGGCCCGTGAATAAATAAATGCATATAATTGATAGATTTCAAACCAACGAATCTGTAACACCACCTAATGTTATTCATAAATAATCAATCAAAACGTCTAATATTGAATAAGCATGTGCATTATAACATTTCGATTTTATATGTTAAAGTACACGTCAATCAATAAATAATACATATAGGTTTTAAACGAAAAAGAAGATGTAAATACAAGGAGCGACTGACATTATCAATGAAGATAGACACCCGACAGTAATATGTCGATAAAGATTCAATTCTACCATAAACTGAGCGTTCTCAACGCGTTTATATTTTCTATTTCAATTCAGTTTAAAAAATGCAAATACTTACAAAACATCAAACAACGATTTAATAAAGTTTCATCGTAGCATAAACTTTCTACAAAGATGAGTAAACAAGGGGAAAGGTCGGTCGAAACCTTGCTTCAGAAACGAGTAAGCACTGGGTTCTTAGAAAACAATTGCCAATTATCCGGGCGTATATTCCCAAGCGCTAGGTTTTTGCAAGAGCTCATACAACATGTCATTCTTAACCCTAGAAAGATAACCTACGCCTCAGAGGCGCCCGCGTTGGTTTGAAATCGCTGTCTCTTCCTAATGAGCGCGCGTATCTACCTGTCCTTCTAAGTTAGCTCAATGGACGCTGCACAGCGTCACAGGACCGGCGGTTTAACGCGGTAAGTACCATAGTTTTGCAGTTACGACTAAATGTTGCGCTCCAAAGGCGCATGGTTATCTTTTGTGTGACATTTAGTGAGAGTAAGGATTTGTTTATACTTACATGAAATGTTTATAATAACTGTTTATTTCTTTTTTTTAGCATGAAATCTTTTTGCCTTCATCATGACGAGCCGGAGAACACTAACTGATGATGCAATATCTAGGTTGATCGCTGGAGAAGAAGAGAACGAGCATGAACGAGAACAAGAAAGTGACAGTGAGATAGAAGATCATTTGAGTGACGATGACATACAGAGTGATTTCGAAGTCGAGTTTATCGATGATGAGGTACCTCAACAAATGACTGATACACAAAATGAAGATGATATAAGTCCAAAGGCGGGGTGGACACTTTTGATCAAATGTGTTCCTCAGTGTCATGTTCGAGGAAAACCAATAGATCTATGTTTTATGGCATTCTGAACATAGCATTCGTCAATTCTTATGTTATATACTGTCATAAAATTCTTGCGCAAAATGAAAAGCCTCTAAATAGAAGGAATTATATGAAAAAGTTAAGCATCCAGTTATCAGAATCGTGGATGAAGGAAAGACTGGAAGCTCCTACTTTGCCAAAGCATGTGCGAGATAACATCGCAAATATTCTTCCGAAACTGGTTGTGCAGAACGATACCGATAATGAAGAAGAACCTCCAGCCAAGAATTGACGGTATTGCACCTTTTACACTAATAAAAAAAAAGAATGTCTAAGATGACTTGCGCCAAATGCAAGTTTGCGGCGAACATAAAAATGATGTTTGTTTCGAATGCTTATCAAACCAAATGATTATAATTTTGACTGATTTTTTTTAGCTGATTAGTTGGCAAGAAATAATATAATTAGTTTTATGAAAAAAGATATTATTTTTTGACACTATGTTCCTGTAAACAGAAGACTGCTAATTTTGTTGATTTTTCCTAGAGCTTTTTTTGATTTAAGTTTAATGATTAAAATATATACATTTTTCACTAAAAAAAGCTTTTTATTATTAGTTCATTAACCACATATTAAAACAATTAAGTAAAAAATACAATAAATAGGTTTTTCATTAAAAAAAAAAACAGTAATATACCGTGCGCCTCCGAAGCGCATGGTTATCTTTTGTGACTGTCAAAATATGGTTATCCTTCTAGGGTTAAGCAACGTGCGGACAAATGAAGGGGGTAAACAATAAACAATGTCAATCACAGGCCACAGACGTCCTTGGCTCAGTGCTTGTGACACCGACAGCGGTGGATTAGCTGACGAAGTCGTTAAGTCGTTTTCGGACACTGACAAACTGACATGCAGTTATTGTTACCAAAAATCACTAACCACTTCTTCAGTTGCTAATGAGTTCCTCAAATAAGCACAAGCAAAAAGGATTTCAAAACTTACGTAATCTTGATCTTAGAAATAAAGTCTGTCAACAGCAAAATAATGGCTAGGAGGAGTTTATTCTCAGTGACATAGATGAATTGTACATTTATTCAAAAGACGTTTACTCCAGTGCCGTAAGCTTCAGTGGTATTTTGCCTCGAGGCGTGACCTCTAAGCCCTATTTACCTTTGATTAATAGCGTTATTGAAATTCAACGACGACTTTAATAATATTAACACTCGAGTACGGTCAAAATACTCGATTTTGTTCTTGAGTAAAGATAAGACCATTAAAAGCCCCATGTGTGTTGAAGTCTGTCAATCTTCAACATAACTTGCCGTCGAACCCAAATCAAACAAGAGTTTACGTTAGTCGACATTGAGTCTATTCGAAGGAATCGTTACAGGTTTGCAATCAGGGTACAGT
Organism: Leucania comma; assembly: GCA_958295575.1. Lineage (NCBI taxonomy): Eukaryota > Metazoa > Arthropoda > Insecta > Lepidoptera > Noctuidae > Leucania > Leucania comma. The sequence continues at coordinate 5,039,720 of OY282473.1, forward strand.
CCATTGACTTTCATACCAGCTACTACCATTATTAAAACGGTTAGTGTACATACCCGGGTCCAATTAACCCTACGCAGTTGTCCGATGGTACGTACCTGAAAAGAAAAAGAACCAGTTTACTTATCGATTCTCAGTACAATTACAAGGCTTCGATTACAAGTCAATTACAGAATGCATAAAAAAACCATGACAATGTTGATATAATAACGCATCAGAATATTTAATACCGATCAACAGGAGATTATGTGTTAAGGACATCGAGATTTTCAAGAACGCTGACATTTAGAATTCATGAAAACTGTATTTGTGTCGATATTCGAATTGTGCAATATTGTAATCGTAATATTTCGTTGCGAAATCCCAAGCGAGCGGTACGATACTCTTCGGTGTTGCGGCACAGAATCGCGCCCGACTTCGTGAGAGGTTAGATTGGTTCGAACTTGCTACTCGGCAGATTCAATTATATTTAATCGTCTCGAGATGACAAAACTCCTATAACTACGGCATCGCACTCTAATATTTTATCGATATCGATGACGTTTTCTATTATCGTTTATCTATTCAGACGTGTAATTTGACTGCGTATTAATACAAATTCAAAACAAATTATTTAAGTCGCAAGAATAAAATGTTAGGTATATGTGTATAATAAGGTTTGTAGTTTTGTTATGACGATTCGTTGAGGTCATTACATTTGCATAAATTAGCTAATAACCGGTATTTTGATGCGGCATCCGACCACTTTAATACTGAGTATCGAGATGTAGAAATCGACAGGTGCGTAGGGACGTCACTACCGGTCGGCGGCTGATAAGCGAATGTATGCCGGCCGTTCACCTGCGCCCACTGACACACTGTTTCATCTCCCTCGCTCTCGTTTGGTACGATGTACAACAAAAAGAGACACAAGTATGCATGCACGTTCCAGTGAAGAACAAAGAACTGCACGAAACAATCCAAACAATACGTCATGCTACATTTTCAATTTGTGCAGAAAATGTTTGTATAGTGGTAATTAAAGTGACGTTATCCCACGATATAACAATGTATTCAGTGACATAGTGCGACTTTAATTCGGTATTGTACTCAGTGAAATCTCATTTACAGTTTCTAATGGACATACGTTAAAATAATCTGAATATACATAGTAAGCCAAACATATCAAGAAGTATTGTATTGTTCGGCGCTAATTAGAAGCACCATTGTTTTATATATAATCAATCGTCTTTAAAGAATTATTATACGATTTTCAATGTCTAGGTAAGTCTAAAGGAGCTCATAACATTAGTATAACAATGTACATTAATATTTTATGTTTCAAGGAACGAAACATAATTGAGCCTTTGTTATGCAGTTCTGCTATATAAATTATCATATTACTACGGTATACAATACTCTAAAACCTAACAAGCTGCCAGAGAAGCAGTACACGTGCAGTTTACCATAATGGGCTAACAGCCTCATCCATCTTTACGTAAAATTACAATGTTTGAACTCAATATCTGATTGGTGCATGCCAGAGTAAAAACGTGTGAGATAGATAGATAGATATGCAAGTATTATATAAAATATCGTAAGTATTACACGAGGCAAAGAAATCCAATACTAAACCGATGTAAAAAAATACAAAAGACACGATACTAGAACGTGAACGAACGCAGCAAAGGCGCTTATATAAGTTATCTGGCATCTAGACTGAGATATTTATATCGCTGCCGAAATAGGAAGTAAAGTAACACTATCAACTAGTTTAATTATCAACGATTAACGATGGAGTTGATTGTGGCTGATCAACCTGGCAAATTGATTAAATGCATAAAGGAATAATGACCGCTTGAATAATTATGACTCCGATATAATTAGGCAATGAAGAATCAATCGATATCATTAAGTAGGTAATTATGAAGACGCTAACCTCAAATTTTATACAGTGGGTACTATTCATCTTGTTCATAAATTAGTTTATGATTTATTGATTAAGAAAACTGTTACTTAACGTTTGTACCGATAACGAATTTAATTGCAATAAGTAAATAGCGGTAATTGAAAGTTGTACGCTAATTAAATAATATTGGCATTATCGCATTTGTTTAAATATACTTAGCGGGTTTGCGCAGTCGCTTTCGTCAAGAAGTAGTACATTATTATAGGTTATGTGCTTGTCTTTAATCCTACACGCGTTGTAAAGATCCGTGATATGCTAGGCTTAAACGGTGTTTAAGCCTAGCATATCAGTTTTGCATACATTCGTAAGCTGCTGAAAGCTCTGTAACATAGATTACTTAGTCATTACTTTGTAGCCCATGGATTGAACACTCGCTTCTCTACTCACAGTTCAGGACATTAAAAAGATTAATATTATATATTATAACACCGTTAAATTTTGATCGTTTTAATCCCGTGGAGGGTCGATCCAGTACATGAAACACTATCCATTTGTAAAGATAAAATAAAAAAATTAAGTACTTTTTTTCTAAAACTCGAATAAATATACGTATGTACGAAATTAATTTCTTTAATCTGTCCTAGCTCAGAGGACACCGGTGTCCTCTCACATCCACGCCACTATAGGCCTTAATTCCGATGTTTAGAGTCTACTTTTGTATGAACAAGTTGGGTAGTTGTGGATCGAAGTGTTAAGTAAACGACTCAATGACCTAATAGGTAGTTGTCGGTCGTTGCGTACTAACTACTTACAGGTCATTGAACTCGCCCAGCTGACGTTTACTTAAAGAAATTAATTTCGTACATGATACACATCACACTTGAGTTGGATTTCAGACAGTGGTTTCGTGTTAAAACTTGGCCAGATTTCAAAAATGAGTGAAGCAAGTTAATTTGTTGAATGTACATATTTCAAATAACAGATAAGCCTTTTTAAATCTCCTTGTTTATTTTGTAGGTTAACTGCTGCTGTATTTATGTTTACCAAAATGCAATTTCCAGTTTAGGTAAAAAAACAGGTAGAAACTAAGACTTTAACATCATATTAAATGAAGGTGAGTTACTATCAGCAGGTTAATGATAATATCGTGACCTACATCTTATAAATTAGTCCAAACGTCTTCAATATTCCAACACGCGAATTTTAATTTCCAATCAATATTCATGTCAGTTTTATAGTTGTTAATAAAATTATTTTATTTTCTGCACAAACTCGCCAATACGTGCGGTATTTTAATAATACCTACTAAATTACTTTAAGTAAGTCTTTATTTTTTTCGCAGTTATTCTCGATTTTAACAAATAAAAGAGGACACGGATTTGAAATAGATTTTGTACAATATTTCTTCCTCAATAACCAGGCAAGGTCACTTGTATAGAGAACTATTTGTTTCTTACTGTTCAAGCCACACTTTAGCAAGACTGCTTTCATATTCGTCAAAGACGAGGAAAAAGGCACAAAAATAAACAGCAAAAGTATATATTCTGCTCAAGTTCAGTGTTAACTACTGTGAAAATGGATCATTCACTATTGAGAGCCGCTCTAACCGTTTAAGATTTCACTTTTACAATAGCCCGAAACAGTTCCAAATTAACGACAATCGAGGGACAGTGAAAAGCGTTTACGGAGGTCGCATTCACTCGTTGTGTTGTTTGTCACCTATTTGTGCAAACAATAGTCGAAGTGAGCAACGGAAGCGTTTACAGAGCTGGCTTGCGTTGTTTGTCTTAACAATTCCGTGTGTGTAGGCAAATAAAGCTTCTGACGTGCGTAGGTTATGATTTATGAAGCGGACGGAAAAGTATCGGGACTTTCTTCTTTTGTACCATAGGTTTATAGGTTAGAAAACAACGCTGTTGGCTTAGCTTAATCAGGTTAATTGCCTTGGCTATGACTGGGTTTATCTAGGAATGATGGATGATTGTGCGAACTGCGCAGAAGTTTGCATGCCATGAAACAAACAACTTCGTCTATTACCTTTAGATAGAAAACTCTGAAAATAAACTAGGAATTAGTTTTATAAAGGAAAGAATACGATAAAATTTTAGCAACAACATCGCTCTCTACTTATTAAGCGCATTCGTGCAAAATCAAGATAAGATCAGATAAAAGCTATTTCATGATAAATATTAAAATACGATCCCAATTATAACAGGATCTATTCTTTCTAACGAGCAAGTTAACGGGTTCAATTGATTCGCTGTAAGTTTAATCAGCATCCAACTGACCTGCATTAAGTTGGCTATAACAAGTTTAGTCTAGATAGCCTAATTGTTGCGATATATTCAAAATTAAAGTTTGCTAAATTGTTTCAATAATTTCTTGTAACTGTACTCGTCTGCCAGCGGAGCATTAACGAGGTGCGCAGTCGCAAGCGCAACCGTTTTCGAAACTTCAGTTGGTTGCCGCGTTGCCGCCGCCGACCGGTGCGCTTGCGCAACTTTGGTGCCGCGGGCGCTCGCCGATTCCCACGCGGATTTCGTATAAACAGGTGGTGTTCAAATGCAATCATTATACTCGACAAATGTTGCCAATTACAGATTCCTTTGTAATCTGCTATCGGCTAGAGAATAACAAACTGTTGAGACTACAATAACGTTGATTGTTAACGTTCACAATATGAGTCCGAATGCAATGGAGCTCAGTAGGTACAAAGCTGTTATATTACTGAAGGTCAAATAAGAGAATGCGGTTATTTAAATTATCCAACGAACAGATAATCGTGTTATGGATTGCCTATAAATATTGTGCCAAGCGAAAACAAATACAGCTTTGTAATCTATTTGATTTTATTTCCAAGGTAGATAAAGTAAGAACAGTAGTAAATCCAACAGCGGAACAAGAAAGTCTCACACGTTGAAGATGATTTACAGTGCGTGTGTTTGTACGAAGTTACAATAGAAGCCAGAAGAGGATTGGATGCAATAAATATGCAAGCTCACGAACTAAACACCTAAGAGGTCACCTGCTGCGCCTACAGATATATTTACGAGTCCAAAGTACTTAATGCCACGCCTTTGCCCTTTAAGATTTACATTACATCTAAATAGCTTCGTGAATACCACAGATGCAAGGCTACTTTTTGTGTTCAATTAAACGTATTTAATCTCGAAAGAAATATTGGAGTAACACATCATACATCTTTAGAATTTATTATAATAAGATGTCTTATTTACACGAGAAAATTCTAGGTCTGATGCAGACCGGGACCGTTATTACCATTAAAGTAATTTAAAGCAGGACAAATTCTTTACACGTAAAAGGTTAATCGAATAAGTACGGCATGTAGATTAATGTAGCCGGTGTATTCGATGCTAGTCTAATTATGTCTTACAGTGAGATAGTTAAGGGCTGGAATGCAGCGGCGGCGTAAATTGCACGTCCGCAGCAGCGGTAGGTGAGGTGTGTCGATCGACAACCTTCCATTCTCTAGCGAGCCTGACACCAATGCCGATGGGCTATTAAATATTAACTAGTAACAATCGCTACCTAGTTTACACTGCAGTTCAAACGAGAGGATAAGATTAAATCGAAGACACTTCATACATATATAACAGCTCTCGCTGAAGCTGATAAAGCAATTTTAATATTTGTCATACAAGTAAATACGTATAATTTTATGATCATTATCTTGAGGCTATTTGAGAATAGCTGATTGAGTTAATAAAATGGGGAGATCGTTTACGAAATGGAATTCTATATTTACGGCTGATAAATAATTTACAAGTCGTATATCGAATGGCACTCCGAGATTATATGACGCAAAGATGTGCATTTTCCCTTTAAAGTTCTGAGTTGGAATATAGCAGTACGAGTTTTATAGCAACATAAAACGGTTTCCAAAATCAACAAGCGCAGCAGTCGCGGAGCGTGAGTATTAAGACGTATTGAGTGAAATCGTAAACCTCGTGACCTCAATGAAAACAGTTCGGAGACGATCTTCACTGAGATTTCGGGCAGATTTTGAAGGGAAGCTAACGGAAACCGCAACGGCGTACGTGCTCACATAGTTTTAGGCCTACTGTTCAGGGACGCGTAGATTCATAGACACGTATTCGTCAGTATACGCTTGGTGTACGCCTGCGTGAAGCTTGCGTACAAAACTATGAAACTGTCGACAAAGCGGCACAGCGACGGCATGACGTTGCCGCTTCATCAATAGACTTATGAAAGCTGCACGCAGATACACCAAGCGTATAATGACGTATACGCGTCTATGAAGCTACGCGTCTGCGGACAAAAGGCCTTGCTTTACCAACAATACACGAGCTCCCTGTGACAACAGTACTACGCAGTTGGAGCAGTGGGAAGACCGCGACCTTGGACCACCAGCGACAACGATCGCACGTCAATCACGTTCTATTAGTTCAAAGCCACATCTATAAAGTTCATTACCTCAATAGAAGGAATGATTTGCGTTCGTTCAACGCGACCTTTTAATCTATGGTTTGGTTCAAGTCGAAAATATAGAACAAGACAAAGGTACTTAAGAGAACGATTAAAACACTGACTAGAATATTTTTTAAGGTTCTTATGTCTCTTTATGTTTAGAAATTGGTATAGGAATGTCCATTATAAAACTGGCATCTACTCGTAATATGAAATGCTTCAAAGCTCTGCCTTGACACATATTTCCAACATATTGGTAAACCCAAGATTATCAGCTATAGACATAATCTTGGCTTCCGTCCAACACAATATTTCAAGTTCCAGCATCCAAACGAAGCGATATGATTTTGAAATATTGCATTTTGTAGTGTTTTAGTACAGTCAATTAAACAGCATATGTTTTGATACCATCACTTTCTGAATAATCATCTAAAACTTATTTTCACTGCAACCAGGTGAACCAAAATTCTTACACAACGATAGTTTACAAAACATTCAAAATTAATACTTACGACAGAACTTAGAACAATGGTTAGTCTTGATAAGGTTAAGTGTAAACGAAATCACAAAGAATTTAGAAGAATGGAATGCTTTTAGATGTTGCGTCATTAAATAGTAGCAATCAATTATATTTTCTTTAATTAATTCTGTATTTATATTTTAAGTGATCTTACGCAAGAACCTCTAGGTGTGTATGTCAATCAGTGTAATGGTCATAGAACACCCACGCTTTTCTCTTATAACTTGTTCGAGTCGTATCGTAGTTCACAGTCACCTCGCCCTCGTCTCGATTGATAGAAAAACTAGTTCAATCTTGGACAAGGCTGGTTACAACCCCGCCGATGGAGGTATGGCATCGCCTATTATGCCTGACCTACATACACATCGCTATGGCTAACTGGACGACCTGATGTATAACGTATTCTTGAATTATGATTTATGTTGAGATTTAGCAAAAGAAAATACTAATTTTCTTTTGCTTAAGCTTTAATATTTTAGAACAGTAACTATTTTCAATACTCAAGTAAACAATATTGTACAGCACTGTTCTACTTTTTATCAGGCAATAAAATACTCATACTCATAAATTTGAGAAGCGAAGCTATAAATATTTCAATTCTTTTTTTTTTAAGTTTAATAGTTCAGGTCTAGACCTTGAAGAGTTGGTCTCACGAAATCACAAATTATTTCTAAGTTACGAACAAAGATGGTCAAAAATAAAGTTCCACACAAACTTTGACTAACATTTCTTTACCGTTCGTACTTACCAACCTTGTATTTGATGGACAATAGACGTCTATTACTGTAGGGCCATCATTCAATGGTTCCATTGTGATACTAATCATTGAAATCAATTAACAATAAAAGAAATTAGCATAAAAAAATGAACCGTTCACATCGGCTGACCTCATAATGCTTTGACTTTACATCATATGAAAATAATATATGTAGCTGAGTTACAAAACCGCAGAAGGTTGAAATTACTTTGCATATGTGCTTGAGATAGATATTAATTACGAAGGTCAATAACACAAAGATGTTTTAAATCTTGACTGAAGGCCGCTATCCCTCTAGCGTTTTACGAGCGCTGGTACTTCTGCAACGTCTTCGCAGCGCCAACGTCTTCGACGCGACGTTAAGGGTTGAGGCGATCGTGCGGATTTCATCACGCATGGGGGATGTCCTTTTCATACAAGTATTTATTGTAATGCATGGAATACGCACGCAGGATGCGGGTGTGATGTCGGGTAGCAGCCCCGCATGCGGAGCAATTCCGCATATGTGATGAAATCCGCACGATATAAAAATCACCCTAACATCGCGAGTTTCTAAATTTCTAAATCGCAAACCGACAACATTGCGCAAACGCGATGTTAACGTCGAAAGTTTCTTGCGTACACTTCAAATCGTAGCATGCGTGCGAAGTGATCGTTACGTTCAGCGCATGTAACGCTTACTACCTAGACTTGCGACGTTAACGTCGCGTCTGGCCAACGTTGGTACTGCGCAGATATTGGAGAAGTGCCGTCGCTCGAAAAACGCCACAAGGATAACGGCCTAACAATGAAACATACATATTTAGATCATGCTGTTGTACAATGCGCAGGATCAGCTTGGTTTGTTAGTAATCAATAAAATGTTTTGTCATACAGAGGTCACAAACGACCGTATCGCGTGACCGACAAGTTGACATTTGCATTTTGGTGTGACTAATTACGATTGATCATCATTGTAACGGTTATCAAGTCAGTCGGTCATAAATAAAATGATGTTGGATTGTTTTCACTACCAGGATTTGACAACTGGTTCTGTGTAACCTTTCAAATTATATTACAGATATTATATCCTAATGCCTAGAGGCACGAGTTAACGACGAGTACAAATTGAGATTTATTTTGGAACTAACTTTTTTTGGTAATTCTAAAAAAAAAAAATTTCGGTAGCAGTGCTTGAAACCTTCGGAATATAAAATAACACATTTTGTTATATCACACCAAAAAGAGCTAGTTAAGTAAAATATTCTAAGATGCGCTTGCGCTGGTAGCTGTGAAATGGAACTAGTTGAACAGCACCATAAGCGACGGAATATTAATAAAATTTATGCGGTAGGCGTTCAAAAGACAGTTCAATTTTATAATGAAGTAGTTCGTGGTCCGTGTTAATTATATTTTCAATTTCACAACGCGCCCGCTACGCCTGGGGGCCACACGTAACTCGAACCAATTTTGTAAGAAGAAATATTTGCAGTAGCATTTAATTGTATCGCTTCCAGACAGCCATACGAGATTATTAATAAATGAAAAATATTTATTGCTTGTTGGCTTTAATGGTTTTGCGTAATCACACCATGGTGAGATTTATTCATGAATGTCAACAAAACAAAAACAACAAATGCCAGTAGAAAGTTTACTGAAACATTGTTGGCATGCAGGTTCACGAAAATCAGCCTCTTGAAATAACAGCGACAGACGGGGCCACAGTAATGAAATCGACTTTCTGTAATACAGTGGGCGGTCGTAAAGTTCCGAATTAATCTTCCATTTTGCAAACGATGCCTACAGTTCACCTGACACATTTCGTTTCCCGACCTCGGAATTATGGATGCTTATAGCTTAACAAATGTCACTGACTTTATTACAAGCGCAGCACATCACGAACGAACACGTGACGTAAGATTGGCGTGTATGGTAGCCAGTTAACCGATCAGTACCTCTACCATGAGTTTTAAGCAATAGTATTCGTCGCTACTCGATATCGACGCTGTAAATATTTTGTATAGCAAATTTTGCAGCGCCTCTAGCGGTCACTTGCAGAACCAAAATTTGCCATACAAAATATTTACGGCGTCGATATCGAGTAGCGACGAATACTATTGCTTAAAACTCATGGTAGAGGTACAGATCCTTAACTACAGACTATAAGTTTGGTCATCAACCTGCAGCGCAAAAAAAGCCATAAATTGCATTAAAATTGGTAGCGCTGTTAAAGTAATCGCTGTCAACTCATAACAATGTTTATTATTAGTGAAGATCGGACGGACGTATAAAAAAAGAAAGGCTTGGACGTTAGGATGAGCATGAAATTATCGAAGAACAAAAAATCTAAGTAGAAAATAGCCTAAGACCGGTGCGGAGTCGAGGCGACGGTCCGGCTCGTTTTTCTCTTAATTGGAAGAGAAGCATAGCCTGTTTATGCTTGTTAAACCGGGGAATTCGTTAATTGTAATGATAATAATCAGTGATAAATACACATACGTGGGTAAAAACAAATGGAGAGATTCACAAGGTATTTTAATCGAAGAATTTGCGGTCTATAAATTACCGAATACCATAAATAATATTATTGTCAGCGGATCATTGAGGTCGAGTGAAAATAACAATTTAACAACTTGTCTATATGTAGATATAGACAAGTTGTTAAATTGTTATTTTCCACCAGTATTACTCAAAATAATTCTAGACGGAGTTAACAGTTATAATCCTTAATGACCCGGAAGCGAAACAATAATGTTGTGCTTAAGGATTGAGAGGCTTTGATGTAAAGAAAAAGACTTATAAGGACCGGATACCACTGATCATTATAAACAACATTTTGTCTGCGGTTTCGTTCAAGCGATATCCGAATAAACGGCAACGTCTAACTCTACAGTCTATAAAATGGCTTAAATTTGTGAATCCTCTGTGGCGCAGCAACAGAATAACTGAGATTTACATCAAATCGAATCTTAGTAACTGCAGTTTGTTTGTAAATGTTTACGGCTTAAACCACTTTCGAATATGCCCATGTTTACGATCCAGCTACAGATTTAACACATACATATACACTAAGGGATCGTAACATTTACAAGAGCGCAGATCACGCGGCGATCGGCGTAGTTACTTTACCCTATTTCGTCAACTCACGTTCTCATCCAGCTGTTAGGCCACGTGACCGTGTGACGCATTAGAAGGCTGGCTGGTTAGGTTCCCTACCTAAAGCACGTTTGAGTTAAATCGGGAACTGTATTGACAAACAAAGCATGTTATCGTCACATTGCGTACCGTGAGACCTGCTGAAAGAATAAAAGTGACGTGTTCAAAGAAGATAATGTTAATTCAATAAAGTATACAAATTAAGCAGATAAATGCAAGTCTCGTAATAAGGCCGTGATATGACCTAAAAATTCATTGTCGGACTGATTGTAATGATCTTTATTTTGCAATTGGTTGTAAATAAATAATAAGCTCTTACACGTCAATTTGAACTAAAAGAGGCCCGTGTTTCCCAGAAAAACTAAAAGAAAAAAACTCAGAGGTCAAAGTCTCAACAAGTCAGTACAGTAAACATGTAATGGTCAAATATGGGAACCATGCTGATTTTGTGTAAGATGATCTTTTAAAGAAAAAAAAAAACAAGCACACAAACTTGAATGGACCTAGACAGGTCCATTATATAGCATATATATACATGTGTATATTGCAAATTTTATGATTTGCAAAGACTCAAAAATGAGTAGAGTTATTAAAAATTAAAAACAACCAAGTTTTGCATTAAAATTCGATTTATTTTCATTATTAATTTTATTTACGTTCGAAGTCTAGAAATAAGAGACAAAAATAAAAGATCAAAGTTAAATGTAAGTTTGACGATCATTTCTGTCGATAGTTTTGTTTTTAAACACACACTACACAGAACAATAGTCAAGATTAACTTATATTTTTTCCGCAGCCTCAAACTAAATAGATTAAATGAAGATAAAACGTTTTAGAAAACCAGCAATAACTTTTTGCGGACAACAGCGTCTTAATGATGTAACCAGAATTAAATAGTCCTCGGAAAATAATTGTGAAACGTTGCCTAAGCATGAATTAAGAAAAGTTTAGATGTGCAACTGTTACAAGGTTCAAATCGATCAGCGATTCAGTTGACACTCTCATCTAATGACGCTATGTATCTTGAGTAAGTGCTGAGATCACTGCATGCCATTCGAATGCAAAGGAAATGCATTGTCGATTCAATTGTTTGCACCGTGCAGTTCCTAACAACGAATAGGTCAGCTCCTTTATTCTCGTGGGTGTCGCAAAAGGCGAATCATGTCAATCCGTTATGGCAAAATTCTCATGCGACCGTTCATCGTAGATGACAATTAGGTCGTCCATGTCTCGCTGTGGATTACTGTGCTAACATGATAATAATGACAATACTGTTACGTGCCCATCATTAAAACCAAAAATTCCCGTTACCAAACAGTACAAATGGACAATTTCAGTTTCTGGCAAATTGGCGGCCTATAACTTCGACTTACGAATCAACGACAATACACGTCTGTGGGCTTCTGATCGCACGCACATAATGTTAGGATTAGCTGCATTTCTAGTTTCAGGATGAGTAGTTTATAGTCGCAATCAGGCCAGCACGCAAGCTTTACTGATCTAAATTTCCGAGAGTTATATGCTAAGCTATCATGAGATGAAGATTTAGATAGACAGTGTCCGATTATAAATAAAGAAACTCCCTATAGCTTAAATAATAAATCCGTTAGAGGATTTATCTGTGAAGGGCATGCTGTAATGTAAAGAGGAGCTTTTGTGTTGTACCGGCAATTCACGACTGTGGGATAACAACTTATTACGTCTATTTCAAGTTGTGTAAATAAACAACAAGGCGTAATTTCGCTATTACTTGCTCCGTATACTCACAAATTGCTGCAAATGTTCACATTCCGAGTAACACTTGCAAATTCTGTTTTAACATTAAATAACATTAAAGTAACCCGACGCGTGAGAAACAAAGCGTTAAGTTACAAACAAGCCAGAGCATGGGATGGTCTGACTTCTTAACGTTTCGAAGCCCTGCACTTGTTACCGGACACACTTAACTGTGTAAACCAAACACATGAACGAAACGCGATACATGTACACGTTATGCAATCACTGACAGTGATTAAAAGCTTGACCCATTAAAGACTACGTTATAGAATAAAGTTCGCGGATCAACCCGCTGGCACGCTGCACAAAGCAATATAAATCCATTCGAAAATGATTTATTTACAAGCAAAAGAAAACTACAAAAAGGATCGTTGAACGGTCGTTCAAAATAAATGTAGGTGCACACATTTATCACGGGCTCGATCGAAGGGTAACATTGTTCATCAGAGGTCAAAAGCTTTACAAATGATCGTCTCCGCGTTAACCTTCAGGATCCCAGCTGCAGAACTGTTGTTACAATGCAGCTCGCGTTTTGAACGGTCACGTCTAAAGTATCGTGTTGTTCTCCGTCCAATGCTGGTAAAACAATCGTAAAAGTATTAGCTGGTGAAATTGGACATCGATGGAAATGAGATAGACGAAAAGCTACAGGGAAAAGTAAGGAATTGACGCGAGAGCATTTGCCGGTTGAAGAAGCTGATTTATTGTCTCACGTTAGACGTGTCTCATTTATCACGAACAGTTTTAGCGGTTAAGGCACACAAAGGATAATGCATTACTGATTTAGTAGAATCGTTTATCGAGCTGACATTGACGAATCCGATGAGAGATAATACAACTACAAACATGCCGAGCACAAGTTGTATCAAAAACAGTTCAATGAGTGTCTCCCTCGTCGATAAAAACAACGATTATAAAAGGGAGCATACAATTTACTCGTCTGTACCTATCCCTAGTTCAAACTTTTTATTACTTTCCTTTAGTTTCGGTACCAATAGCTTTTTACCCCAAAAAGAGGGTGTTGCCACTGTAATAACCTCAGTAGTATAAACAGCAAATAAACTTTTTTACTATGTCGTTTCTACCTTGATAATTTGTGGCAGTGATAAATTCAATGGAGGACTTAATGACTACGTTCGTTATTTCGTCGGCGACGTACTAAGAGGTTTTTTAGACGAACAATTTATAAGGTGTGGCAATCAGGACCACTAGCTAGCTATTTTATTAATTCCAGTAAAGTTTCTTGGAACTGTGACGCAATCGAATAACAAAGATTCTGGCTGTTAAAAACGAAAATTATGATTGTTGTTTATCTCGTCGGGTTATCGGTTCTCCAAATAACTATGTAAATGAAAGAGTTAACGATACAATAAATAAAAACAAATAAAACTTGTGTATTCCTTTTACGTTAACATTATTTACGTTCTTTTTGTTTTCATATTAATGAGCCAGACTAGATTTTCGATGGAACAGAAAAGATTCGCGGAAGTAGCCGAATTTATGTCACACATTTGCCCAATAACTTTTCCAGTCTTCGTGTTTTGGGGATATTATAAGTTAGAGGAAGATTGGGAAGTTTGGCTAATGGAAGTTTAGCAGTTTGTAAAGGAACTAATGCCAATGTGCAGGTTTCGCTGAAGGGTAGCTAAAACCGAATGATATGAACGCAATGATTTGCTGCGGCGATAAATCCACGCGGTAGACGGGGACAGACCCGCCCGCGGCCGCCACGATAAGTGTATCCAATTACTAAGATACCCTACACCGATGTTATACCATCGTGATGTATTACACCATAAAGTTTATCGTTAAAAATACTATTAAAACTATGAGCCGTTTCCAATAGTATGCACTTTTATTTATTTTATTATTATTATTTGGACACTTTTTCTAATATGAGTATCGATGACTGTTAATGTCTTAACAGCGTAATTAAAATAAAAGAAAGAACCCACAATTGGTATAAAGGCGAAAGTTTACGAGTGTGTGTGTGTGTATGTTTGTCTTCTTCACGCTCGAACAACGGATTTCGATGATAATTGGTACACGGATTGACCATGTCTTGAAATATCACAGGATACTTTATGTCTCGGGATTATGTTATTATCCCTTGGGATAATTTTTTACTATCACGCAGGCAAAACCGCTAGCAGCAGCTAATAGATCATAAAGCGAGAAAGCTCTAACTGAAGTTTGATCTTGGAGACCATAACTTTAATTGAACAGTATACGTTTCATCGCTATGCGCCAGAAAACTTGAAAAGACTTTCGAACATTCGTACAAGAAGGAAATTTCACCTTGTCCACAACGTATGCATAATAATATGCAGTTAACCTTTTTCCCATGGTGCGTCTCGTCTCGTTTTACACAAGAAACCGTTGAGCACTTCTACCCGTCGATAATTAATTCTGTCCTGGGCTACTTATGTTACCGACCGAGTAGAAACCGCAGTGCCCTGTAGTGGTCAAAGAACATGTTCGATCGCTCTCGTATCAGTCATTTAACTTTGCTCCAATTCCACCGGCTACTATTTTCCAATACGACCGCAGAACTTCTTGCTAAGATGAAAATTAATGCGTTAATGGCAGGGAGCGGCCTGGATTCCCTCGTTCAGTAAGTACAGGTCTCGAATGGTGTATTTTTCATTGATAGTAGCTGCGTATCTCGTGTCTAGCCATCAATTTTACAACTGAACAGCACGTACAATAATGGCACATAATCAGATCGTAATACCACTCATATCTCATTGTGTGGAACTGTGAATTACGGTACGAATATGCCACCCTCGTTTGACAAGAACATCTATTACTAAGACTGGGCGTCTTGAGATTAAGGTAATGTAACAGGTATAGTGGAAACCTTACGAAACCGGAAACACAATGCATATGTATACTTAGTACACAAAATAACCGCAACTCGTACGTCGATAGTATTAAGTAGGGATTTACTGGCGGTTTTAAAGGGCCCATCGAGATCCGTGCGGTTACCGTCAGCGGACACCGCGGAAGGGCTCCGGTATCGAGCACTCATAAATCAAGCAGCACATCGCCCCCGGCACTCTGCCCTGACCCTGCTGCCTTTGTTTACCCACTACGTTACTTTACTGATCACCTTCAGATAATAGATGTTTAAGAGCATACAATTTAAACGATATCCTGCCGAATATTTATGTTCGTCCGTATCGACTTCGACTATCGATAAAAAAACGATATACCCTTTTAACACATGAATGGATTCGAAGAATTTTTTGTGAGAACTGACCTCGGCGCGTTTTCGATAATCGACGTCACAATTGATACAATCGCCACGTAAAAGGCCATAATGGGAGTGCGGCGATGCAGCGTCGCGATCGTAATCGACCGAGGCCGGTCGGCCGGTGTGTTGCTCCAGCGTCGTTGCTGTGATGTGCGTTTCCAACTTGGTCAGATTGTACTGTTCGCTGAATCGGCCGCGTGCTGATTCAGATCGAGGTCTGCCGGGTCGCTGGGCATCGCAACTCGCTAGTTTGCGATGCTCGTGGATCGATTATCGCGCGTCACGAATTGCTGGCGAATCAGGGTATACACCACACGCAACGACGATTGTCGCAAATGCTATTAATACTGAAGAATTTAAAATCTGTATCGAATTGAAACAGCATCATAGTCATTTAATTTGCGGCACATCGTTAAAGAGTAACCCTCAAGGCGATATAATAACATTAACCACTTCGACTTTTCATTAGCAGTAACTTAACTGCTGAGAATACTATAATGAAACATAATTGCAAGCCCGAGCTTTAGATGGTTTTCACCCGAGCAAACCTCCATTAGCTCGCAAACACTAAGGCAGCAACTTGAGAAAGAAACCTCATACGATCAAATCAATCAAGCAGATGGGGCACAGACATTCTCTTCCCAATAGAGGCGATCACGTAACAATATCCATTAACAATCAATCAGGTCCACTGGATAGCAATTACAGCCCACGGCAAATACATCTTTATATTCGTATAGAACCTTGCACCAGATTATATAGCAGGAGAATGAAAATATAGTGCAATCATAGACTGATGTCATTTCAAATTGCTTGGCCCGAGGAGGTGAATATCGTCGATTATTACAGGGCTTCGATCAGTCCCGTGTGTGTCCGGTATCACTGATACGTCGTTTCCCCGAGGGCCAACATATCTGTTTATTGTTGTTTGCAAATAAACGGTTTAGTCCATCCATGCGACGCAGAAGTATGGAAGTAATGTTAGCCGTCATGTACGGTGTCAGCTCGGACGGCTCGCCCGGGGGGTTGCGTAACAGCGTAACAATAGTCATTAGCAATCAATCAGGCCGACTCCGCTGGGTGGCTCGGAAGGCTCGGCTCTGAAATTGGCCCTTGCGGTAACATGGAGAAACGTTGTTTGCCGTGCTATAACGTGATATAGACATATACTTAGTTACATGCTCGTGATCGATTTGGTACTTTCAATTTTGGTCAGCATTAAACTTGAGCGCCAACCGCACACCTACCTCAACGAGATGATGTGATGAACACAGGGTTTTATCGAAATTGTGGGCAAAGAAACGTCGATAGCTGTGGTTGGCGGCACGCGTTCTGAACACGTACGGGCAATTGAAAAGTGCTCCGGTTATTGCGGGAAATTCAGGGGAATCGAGTTGCAATTGATGCTGCCGGCCATACTGCACAATATATTAGACTGGAGTGTCGCTTCTCACGTCACGCCTTTGTGCCGCCCGAGGTGTCAGATGAAATGTGCTGATAACCTGAACGAAATAGCAATTTAGTCTTGTGAATCCAAAAAAATATCTAAGATATACCTGTAAAGTTTATACTTGGTGTCTGGCTCAACATATCACGGCGGACATAGCGAGCACAGACGTAATTAAAGAGGACATGGCGATATAATGACAAGTTTATTATGTTAGGAATCTCCCGGAGCTTATGTACTATGTGGGTTATTAACCTGACGCGTTCATTATAAACGTCCGGTGGTCACGCGTTGCGTATCGAGGTATATGGGATATTGCGACACAAAACTGTACATGTCCACAACTACATTTACCGTAAAAAAAACAACCAGTCAACGCTTAAGAAATATGTCAACTCCCAAAAATGGAGGATCGCGCCGTGGAATTTTAATCGATGTCATGCTTCGAATGTGGTCGATTCGAAAAAAGTTTTGGTCCCTTGGCGCTTGGCGTACGGCATTATCACGCACCAACCAATTCAAAGGATTACCTGTCGAATTGTGATGGTCGAATTAAACAGCTGATTTATTAAATGAAGCGTGTATTGTAAGAGTTCTTTATTTGGCGCGACGACGAGCGATTGCCTCACAAGACTTTCTGATTGATTATGTACAATTAATTTATGGCATTTGACGTGCCGCTTTTTTGTTGAATACATTCAGGGATTTTCCTCATCATCATTAACAGCATTTATATTTTTATTCATGCTGTGTTTTAAAAGGCCCTAAATGGTTTGTTCTTTCTATAGGTGGGCCTTTAACAAAAAATCATGAATGATGTATGGCGTGGCACGGTTATCGTTGTAATAGATCCATCCTATTAGTATTGTTTTGTTGGTAGTTTCTTTCGATATAATATCAACGAGAAACAATAGGGCGGTTCAGGCCGTCCGTCGCGCGTCGCCCGTGGGAAGATGCGAGATAACGCCACAATCGTACTTTCATCCGATCACGCATGATTTAAGTGCGAACAACACTACAATGGTAACAAACAGGCACGTATGTCACTACATAGTAATGGTTGATCTTTTTGATAAAGGAGTCTACTGAAAATAGGTATTATTTATCGACGAAACGAATGATATTGTCAGAGTGAAATGTCATTTATCCTTAGTCTAGGACGAAGGTGAAAAGACGTCCGTCAGTGTTCTCAGAGATAATGATAAAAAAAAATACAAAAAAAAAATTACTCATTCCTACAGAACAAAAAATGTATAAAATACTAGCTGACCCGGCAGACATTGCTCTCACAGCTATGAATTATTATCTGTCAAAAGCGCGAGGGATGTATATTCTATATCTGTTACGCTTTCACGGTTGAAGACTTGAAGTGCTGAAACAATTTTAGTGGAATTTGTTCCGAAATAAGCTTGAAACACAAGGAAGGAAGGATGCTTGTTTTTATCTAGCTTTGACTTTGACTTTCGCAACCACAATGGACGACATTCACACGGCCGAATTCAGGGGCCAAAAATCTTGTTTTTATACATAATAAAGACTATGTATAGTAAGTACTTTATTATATATAAAAACACTCTGTTGCACAAAACTGCCAAAAACCTTGACACACCTCAGATTTTTATTATTCAAGCTGAACCATTTCAGGGACGCGAAGGCGGCAGCCCCTCAAGTTGGCTTACACTCCTAAAGTTATAAAAGTCGTACAAAGTAGACAAAATTCGGTAGAAACACCTACATGACATGGCTGCCGTGTGTTGCCATCGGAGATATCGCCGAGGTCACCAACAACCCCTCGGCAACAACGAAATTGTGACGAGTCACGCCACTGCACGCTCCGATTTGTCACTGAAAAACGCGTATTACATTGATTTTTTGATGGTGTAAGGCGTTGGATGTGATATGATGTAATGCGTTCATTGTTCATCAATAAAAAAGCATAGGATGCGATGGAATGGGGAACAAAGTTTTATTTGTAAATGTAAAAGGCTTTAACGCCCATGCCTTACTGAACCCCATGGCAGTGCTGCCAGAAATGCACATCTATGGTGTATACCTCTCCTGGCAACACATCGTTACGGAGTCAACCATTAATTTTTTGGCCTCATGACAGGACTACGCGATAACGTCCCTGCTAGACAGTGGCTTAAGAGCAAGGCGTAAACCAATGACGTCATTCATGGCTACAAAAAGGGTTGACTATATTAGAACGGAAAATAGAGATGTACGGAATAATGCATGCTGCGTAGCACCTAAATAACTTGTACGAGTGGGTAGAGGGATTTGCTAGGGCTGCGATATTGTTCGATAGAATTACCATATCCCTGAAAAGCAAAAGACTGAAATAACATAGAGGTTGAGTCAGTAAAAGTCTGTCACTCACACTCACAACTTATTTAATTATTTGCAAACTGACCGCGGTGGTGTGACTAGTAAAGAACTCTCATGATTATTAAGGGTTTTTAGATAAGATAAACCGAAATGTAGCGACAGAATCTACTAATAAATGTTATAAATAATGTTGTCTCATTAGTCTAGTACCGACGTACAGACGAATTGAAAATGTTGTAAAGATAAAACTGGAATAAATTGTGAAAGCTGACAAACGTGAGAAACTAACGTATCTCCGGTTCATTTAGAAAGAATTTCTGTATTCGTATGAATTCCTAGAGTAATCAGTAGCCAGCGAGTCCAAGTCTGCTTGATTAAGGATGCTTTTCCATCAGAGATGTGCTATGCTACGTTGTTGCTAAGGATGCGTTTGATATCCATCAATTATATTCATTGGTCTATATGGCTTAGTACTGGTGGAAATGGGTTAAATTTAGCTATGCTTTTTATATGGATAGATGCACGCTTTGTATGCGTGCTATGGATGTGTGCTATAAATGTGTAACTGTTGATGCATTGAACTACGAATCTTCCTCGCACAGCTACCTCGCGGCCGCGCATCTTCGTAAGCACATCTTACTCGCCCCGCTACATAGCTAAGTATCAGTGGGAACGGTCATATAGTCTTATAGCTTAGCTTTCACATCCTCTCAGCGGTAAAATACCCTAACACTTAATAAATCAAATTTATAGTGCACATCCTTTTACTTAACAGCTATCACGACTACTTACGAGATAAAACCCTTTAATTGGACAAATTAAACTTAATCTACTACTTTCATACATTCTCGCACTGCTTAAAGAGTGTGATAAATAATCGTTAGTAAGTTAACAACTTCATAAATAAAAAGCAATCGGACCATCTAGATGAGCGTTTAAATGGTGAAATCATCTAGGGATAAATTAATTATCTTGGCCAATCCCCGGGCATCTGAATGAGCAATTGTCTTTATATATATGACTCTACGTTTAATCCAGTATTTATTGCCTTGATTTCGAATACGGTCGTATGAAATGTATTTACAATCCTTTTTATTAGTTTATGCTTGCCTACATTTAATGCGCATGATGCATAGTTAAAGCTAAGGCAAGGTTGAAAGACGTGAATGCTTATCTGATTCTGTAGCTAAAACGATTAAAAAGAAAGTCTTGATGGAGTTTTTTAACCTTGGCTGATATTATTTTCTTCTAATTTAAGAGTTTGCAGTTAGAATATTTTATGGTAGTTTAAATTAATTGAATATTAATCAAAATGAGCGACGTTTATACCGCGTACATCGAAAACGGGAACAATTAGCAATTATAATTTAGATTTCCTCAAGGCCAGAGTGATTAGACTCTTTAAAACTAGTGTGCTTCATCATTAGTCATTACCATCAGGCGGGAGAGCAGTCAAGAACTACTTTATATCAATGAAAAAATAAATAGAAAATAAACTTTTAATTATTGATTACCTTACGGGAACAACTTGCGATTATAACTTAGGTGTCTTCAAGGCTAGAGTGATTAGGTTCTTAATAAAAGTGAGCTTCACCATTAACGATCACTGCTTACTATCTGGCGGGATCGCAGTCAAAAACTAGTTTAAGTATATCAATAAAAAAAATAATTAAAAATATTTTTTTAATGATTGATTGACCTTGTGTTTTAGTTTCGTGTATAAAGTCAGGATCTTTAGATTTTTTCATAAGATTTGACTTCGTTATAACTGAGAGGCTCGTGAATACAAAACTTCTAAATAAAATAAAGGATAAGAATTCAAGGAGAGAAAAACTCAAACAACAAATATCTGAGCACGTAATGGAAACTACTATCAACACCCACTTTTATGTACCGTTGTTACGCTACAGACTTCTGCCATTAGTCTTTTTTCTCTCTCCTTTTCACCCGACATACTGACTCCTTTTATTTTCCTCAATTTGTGAAACTTTTTGCTGATAAATGCTTTCTTTTACTTCCACAAAAATGCTGAACTCGGATATTCCTTCTCCGAATATGATATGTATTTGGAAACGTGGTTAGAAAAGATTGAACATATCACATGTGCAATCATGAAACATTTCTGCAGGTGGTGCACAAAAATAGATTTTCTGCGCTTTTACTCTATAAATTTCATAGTGTGGAAGCGAGGGTTGGTATTATTTAGTTGGAGCGTTCATAACAAACATTTTAGTTGCCAATAACGAGCGATAAATCTAGTTTTAGTGCGAGGTCGATCAGTACGAAATCGCTACCGGCTGTGGTTTCACTAATGCGTGACACTGCGCAGTAACCCGTTTGACCACAAAGCGCCAATGCTACTTGTATCTAAGAAAAAAAAAATACCAGACCAAGTTTTTTTTTAATATTGGTCGCTTTTATCGATGAAGTTAAACGAGGCGCCACTTCTGAAGTGTTTTTTTTTTTACTGGTAGTACATATATATGGGTGCTAATTCCACATCGTATTGCTGAATCGGTTTCCAAAAGAAACAACAATGTTTTAGTTGAATACGTGACTTCAAGTCTAACTTCCGTCTGCGTTACTTGGAAGAGTTTGAGAGCAATAGGTACTAGCTAACAAAGTATTTTTTAAAGTTAGTTTCCTAAAAGTGTCTCAATTCTGGCGCAGCCAATAAAATCTGACCGCACTCAGTGTCGTAAAAAATAAGCTATTGCGTTGTTTCGGGAACGAGGTTGTCGTAACAAAAATCTCAATAAAATTTTGTGACTATCGAGTATTTATAACAGTGGTCCAGATTTGTCTATGGCCAAAGCTCCAAAGTCGTTACTTAGGCAAATGGGACAGCGGTTACTAACCTAGACATAGTCGCTCGACCTGAGCGGCGCGTATCACGACATTACTCACTTACATTGACATTTACGAGCGTGTTTTGATTCTGATCATATAAAAAATTCAGACAGCTATTTTTCAAGTGAAAGAGCCGCTATTTAGATAAGTACATATTACATAAAATATCTATTCATAAATAAACTTATAGAATATTGTTAATAAACATACAAAATTTAGTAACTTATTGACACAACAGCGATAAGATTGTGTGCTTACTTTATTGGTATTACGAAAAGTTTTCATAGCACGCACTTCAATATACGGATGAAATCACTACGAGACAGAGCGATCGAAACTCGTCCCAAAATTCATTACGTTTAGGGTTTGAATTTCCGTTATCTAACTGTAGGCATTGAACTGTTACGTAACGTGTATGATATCACGTTGCGGGGTAAACGATCCGACCTTCCGCACGCATCGGTGGACTTTCCCGCAACACGACTACATTGAGTACCTAGTTACGTTCATAACAAATGCTCACTATCTACAATATCACAGATAGCTTTTGCTCATACACCACAAGTATCACTTTTTATTACTCACAATGTAAGTACACTAGTTGTATGATAATTTTATTCTGTAGTGTTATTGCTAATGTTTACCTGTTATTTCGTGGATAGTTATTTCGATTTTCCAATTAAACTCTAGATGGCTTTAAAAAAAATGGAAATGTTAACCTTTCCTTTATAATAACTTGCTAAAGAGAAGGGTACGCTTTTATACAATCTTGGGCCTGGTACTAAAAAATGAAAGTGGTGTCAGCTAATAGTTTATAGTAGGCATAAACATATGCAAACAATAATGATGCACTCGTTGAATAAAAACTCCAGTCTTGAGCATCGACGCCGTGTTGCTAGGCTGACAGTGTTCCATCCTTATATTTCAAGGAGTGTACATCAGCATTGCACAATTTAATCCCATCAAGCCCGTATCATCATTGGACCACTCGACGCATGGCTTTGCGCCACCGGTAGGGCCATGGTTAAAATCCCACTCATACGAACAAAGTTTTGGGAACACTATTATTATGCTTACAGCTAAGGAGTTGAATGTCCTGCCAGAGTCGATGTTTACTAATGGTTAAAACCTTTAAGTCAAGAATGAATAGGTTACTTCTAAGCCCGCGTGCTCAATCGTCGACCACATCATCACTTACCATCAGGTGAAATAATTGTCAAACGCAAGTCTATCAATAATAAAGTGAAAATGTATATTTTCAATCCTTTACTGAAAATTGTGAGGATTTTGTGTTTGAGAGCAGAGTTATAAAAGATTTAGTAAAATTGAAGTTTGGCAAGAAGTCTGTAAACCACTTATACCAAAGCTAAACTGCTGATTTTTTAAATATGATTGATATTTCTTTTTTATTGACAGTATTTGATTTTTTAAATATGATTGATATTTCGTTTTTATTGACAGTATTTGTTTTTTTAAATATGATTGATATTTCATTTTTATTGACAGTATTTTATTACACTTATATCGTGAGTGCTTTGACAAGCATGTAAACTCATAAACACAAACACACGAAGCCGGAGAGAATATTAAGGAACTCACAAGTCACATATAACTTAATTCATCATAATTCACAACAGAAAATACACACAAAACGCAAACGATGACCACAGATAGCAAAAAAAAAGGAGTAACAAGCTCTCAGTGTAAATGTTACCGGCAATCTATGTCAATATGTAATCTATATAATCCGGTATTCTATCAATACTTTGGCAATGTATAGAATACGGTTTAAATAAGGCTTTTATTTTCAGGTGGTGTTAAAAAAAACAACCCTAACCAAACCTGTCCGTGCCGGGGTGCCCTAAAATTACATCACCTCCTTCCCTGCTCTCGTCTTTTACACACATTACCGGCTGCGCATTCGGTATTGTATAGAATACCTGAATTTTACAGATTGCCGGTAACATGAACACAGAAATAAACTGTTTATCGTATAAAATCAGTTGTAATGTAAGTCCTGACTTACAACTTACTGTGTTAGGTATCTCATTTTCTAGACTGGCAATAAAGTTTTTTTTTCAGTATTTTGAAATAGAAAAATATAACGACTTTTTTAAGCCAAATATGAACCTATTAAATTTAAACTCAGAAATTCCAGTCTCCTTTATTAATTAAAAAAAAGGGACAAGTAATTTGATTAGTATAACACTAATGAAATTAAAACCTTGTCATTAAATAAGAATATGTATTCGAAGTAAATTTCTATAAATGTCGTATTTATATCGCGATACATAATTTTATATTAGAGATAACCTGCACGAAGGTTCTTCTACCGAGGCATTTAATTATAATTCGAATAATTCCCGACGATGCGATATTAAATATACATGGAAGCAATTGGATGTAAAGTTTATTATACGTCAAGTCATGCGTTTGTAGGTCGGTCGCACACGCAACGCTGAAGGCAATTCAATTAAAACATCTCATTCACACTTGTCATATGTTAGAAAGTCGTCAATGTAAGTTGTTGATAGAGCCATTTTGCAGAATGTAAATTGTCGACTGTTATTTTTTAATCAAACAACATTTCATCCGCTTTAACAGAAGCTACCAAGGCAAAGAAACACATTTTGAGCCTGTTTCTATAGGTCTACTATATTACACGCGTCCTGTTAACTGTTTTATTTTTTATCATCTTTCCATCTTCATGATTATAGCTACAAGTAATGGTTGGGAAAGGTTCATTTAAATTGTAGTAGAACATAACAAGCTGAGTATAAAAGTAAAGAGCAGCTAGTTCTTCCAACAAATGCCGAGTTGGTAACCCTTTCGGTACAGAGTACGCCCGGCGCGATTTTGTTGTATAATTCTATACTTTGATCTCTTTTTACTTTCTTGAGTTTGTTACCGTTGTATTGTCGTTGTTGTGTTGAATAAATAATTTCTATTATACCTGTTTTATTCTTTTCAATATTTTAGCAGTCCTAAAAAATGTCAATGTCAATTAAATTGTGAGAAATAAACTAATATACTAACTGCTGCCAGAGGCGTCGCCGGTGTGAAAGTAGAAAATTATCCAATGGAAACATACTCCCGGGATTACCTGAACATGGTTTATCCGTGTACCAAATTTCATGCAAATCCGTTCCTCTGTTTGAGCGTGACGAAGCAACAAACACTCACAAACTTTCCCCTTTATAATACTGATGTGATAATTTTGAAACTGTCCTTTTTACCTTTCTATATTGGGTGATTGTTTGAAACCGATAGAACGTCGTATTCATCTGGTCTAGCTTTCGTACCTATTTATTTTTTGTCGTAAGCCACTGGACGCAAATAAATGCCTTTGATACATTTACTGATCGGGGAAAACTAATATGGAAACAAAAATATCAAATTGTAAAGAAAAAACTAGGCCAGGCGAATGAGAAACCCACTCGGTTTCAAAGAATTTCCCTATTAAAGTGAAACGTCCTAAACTTTCCACAGTGTTCCCAAATAGAAATCACGTGTCCTCGGGCCCCACGTGTTGATTATCTCTCCTGCAAAGTCACGTGTGCTCAATTAGGAACCAAGAGCCAAACCGCAGCTATTCCTGTACACAACTCATATTTCTCAATTTGTTACTTGTTGGATAATGACGTCCTTTTGATAAACCATAATGATTCAATCAACTGTTCCTTTACGACGTTGATTTATTTAACTATGTGCAATGAAACAATGAACATAATTGCTCATAGAATGTATTATCAGGATGTTTAATTCATGTAATGGTAATAAGACATGGTGTATTTTCCATAGAGGCATCGCTAGTTTATCTATATGATTGACCCGCTCCGGCTTCCATATGAAAATTCATCTAGTAGTTATATAATGGAATGACTTGAACGGAAAGAAATAAATGAAATTAAGTTGGTAATACCCACAGAAAAATTATGTTGTGTCATGCAGTATCAAAAATAAGGACAATTAAATATAATCATAAATGACAACTATTAAGTATAGACTATCTCATAAGTTATTTAAGATTTTTTTAGGGCTGTTTTTAATATCGAGTGGGATACATCACGCATGCGGATTTGCTCACCAAATAAATGCGTAACTTTCGCAAATGTCCTTTTCATACAAGTATTTATTGTAATGCGTGCAATTTTTTGCCTTTAGAAATTTTCTGCATGCGGAGCGAGTCCGCATGCGCTATGAAATCCGCATATTAATAACACCCTAATAGAAAGTGCGCTGAAGGACAAGATGTCGTTTTAGTCAGTAAGTCTGACTGACACGCTCCCAGAGCGTGAGAACTCATTACATGTTAAAACACCTAAAAAATAAATTTTTGAACATCTTGGCTGTGACACTACGTACGTTACGCTTTTATAAACATTAATGACAATCCTTTCTCGTTTATAGCTCTTTCTATTAGTAAAAACCGTAAAAAAATCCGTTGCATGTTGTAGGAGGAGTAAGCTGATATACAGACGACAAAAACGTCTGTGTTTTATACTATGTAACAAATGTTGGAATATGCGCACTTGTGGTGCTCCAGGCAATCAATCATTCAGTTACTGTATAAAGCCTGAAGCTAAGAAGATTATATATAACGATAGTCTGTTAATTCCGTTAATGAAATAAACGGTATTAGGGGCCATCCATAAATTACGTCACACTTCAAGGGGGACGAAAGGGGGTCGACGAAATGTGACATTGTGTGACAAGGGGGTGAGAGTGGTCCTAAATTTCGTGACGTCACATTTCAAAATCTATTATAATCTAAGTGTTAAAACACGAACTTTTAAACTATTACTTTACGAAAACCTCAGAAACATAATACAACTATATATGTCTAAATTCCACTATACACAGTTATAGTTGTATGTTTCTGAAGTTTCCACTCGATAATTAATAGTTTTTTGTTTTGTTAATTGTTTGATATGAAATCAAACAATTAACAAAACAAAAAACTTTATTACTTAATTTTATTAAAAAATAATTTAAGTGGAAATAAAACTGATTTTGGAACCGCTGTTTCCATTCAATAATTTTTAAATGTAAATTTGCAAAATATGTGACGTCACACTAGGGTGGAGGGGAAGTCTCACAAATGTGACCAGCTGTGACATGGACGGGGGGAAGGGCAAAAAAAATCATGAAATTCATGTGACGTAATTTATGGATGACCCCTTACCATGGAACACATCAGCCATTTTATGGTATCATTTAATATGGGCGTTATATCTACGAAAGTCTTGAACCTAAATCTCAAATGACCTGAAACACTTAACGTCACAAGGCCAATCGTTTTAAAGTGCTTTATCAGACTCTTACGTCCCCGTAACGTATGAAAACCGCGCCAGATCAAATAAGGAAGAAGATAACGGTGACCTCTCAGCATCTTTTATCGCGTGTTGTGTCTTACGATGATACCGGCGTAATCTCGGAACGGTTTCATAAAGCTCCGTCTTATCTGTCCTTGCCTTCCGACAGTTTGATATTCGTAAAGCCTTGATAAAATTCTCCTTTTAATACCAACGTGGAACTGTTACTGGTTCTTTGAATGACTACTTTTCTTATATCGGAATGGAAATTTCGTCGGACGATCGAAAAGAACGAAAAGTTAAAAAATATTGAAAGCTAGGCGAATTCCGAAGTTTCTCTAAGTCACTCAACTAAAAACGACCAGTCAAGTTAAGAAATAGAATTTACATTTCGAATTCAACAAAACTAAACCACTCAACATTCAAATTGAGCATCGATTTTGTTTACTTTTGCTCCAAAAAAACTTGGGTCGAAATACTGTTCAAAAGAGATCAGACATGGAAATAAGGCTATGAAATGAATATTTTGATAGTACGTGTTTGGAACCATCTTTGTTCAGGCTTATTGTAGGTGGTGATGCATTTATAATAATAATAAATTCACCTTTATTCACAACACGCTACATTGACTTGGCTTGTCCCGTTAAGGCCAGGTTCTGCTCATTTTGAATTCTTTTAAACCTCTGGAAATCCACAAATATGTATAAAGAGAACACGATGAAAAATTATTTTATTAAAATTGACTATATGACCAAGCGCTGGGCAAAAATCGAAATATGATATAAATTAATTGGCTCGTTAAAAAAAAATCTCGAATCTGACCCTAATTAATGATTTCAAACGTATATATACTACGTGATTACGTCAGAAAGTTACGTTCAAAAGTAATAAAAAAAATTAAGCTTGTTTTTTAAAAGCGCATAAACAAAAATCTTGAGAAATTATTGTTTTTTTTATTATTAAAATAAAACGGCTGTTTCGGGCTCGCAAAGTCGACGTAGACCCGGGCGGAGTTCAGAAAAAATATGTACTCAGTGACTACAACCGGCCCTTAATATAGCTTAAAAACTAGTCCAGAGCTAAGAAAAACTACACGCTATCTCAAAATAATAATAAGTTTATTAATAATCAAGTAAATTATTTATGGCTGTTGGAACGGTGATCCCCAAACTAGACGTAAGTCTGTATTTGGAAAGCTCATTGACTGGTCGGATCGGGGTGACGCAGACGCCGTGGTCCCGGAGGCATCGGCAGTTGTGCGCACGCGAGACAGAATCAATCGCGTCGAGAGAGCAGCTGAACAACTTTCTCAGCGCTGGCGTATCGACGCGAGACCGGTGCGTACGAGTATGGTAGACGACGCATGACGCAAACTAACAGCGTTTAGCGTTACTGCCCCCCTAGCCAAGTCACAAACGATAAACGTAAACTCTCAGTAGTCTTTAATAGATTTTCAACTTTATATTATTGGATATAAAGTTGAAAATCTATTGAAGATTACATAGTGTTTTCGTTCGTTCCGGTCGCTAACGCTCAGTAGTCTTTAATAGATTTTCAACTTTATGCTCTTAGGTATAAAGTTGAAAATCTATTGGAGATTACTAAGCGTTCACGTTTATCGTTTGCAACTTGGCTAGGGGGGCTGAGATGCGTCCTGGAGGATCGCGCTTGAATCGGTATCTTGCGGCTTTAAGAACGAAAATGTTCAAAATAGAGAATCTCTCGAATCAAAGTACTCTTAGAAGAAAGTGGAGTACTCCAGTAGTGGATTCCGATAGGTTAAGTTGATCATGATACGATAATGTCCGAAAAGCTCGGATGTAGAAATGTTATTTTTTAGTTAAGAAACGAACCGTTGCGAACATCTTTGTGCGATATTAGTTTCTGCCAGCGGCTTCGCCTGCATAAAAGTTGAAAATAAATGCCTATGTCACTCAACAGCAAAGTGTAGTACCTACGCGGTAAATAAGTTGAACAAAAATTGCCTTTGTTGCTATGTTTACGCGGAGCCCACCGCTTCGATTGAGACCCAAAAATCTGTTACTGCGCATTGAAGTTCGATCGCCATTTTGGTTCAACTTATATGCCGCATATTGTAGCAATCTACTGGTAAAAGAATTTTTAAAATCGGTTCAGTAGTTTGAGTTTTTTCATTAAAAACAAAAATGCAAAACTTTCCTCTTTATTGTAGATACATACATAGATTGCTACGCCAGATATACACGCTAACGTAGAGTAGCTCAATAGAAGCATGAAGGTGTTAAAATAAAACCAGTTGAGAAATTCATTCTTGACTACACTTCCCTTTAATAAAAAATGGTTAAACGCATTAGTGTTCATCGCAATAAAGAGAAAAAATTATGTTTCCTATTCATTGGTTTTCACGTTTCACATTCATCAAGTGATCAAAGTGAATCGAGGACCCTTTGATCTGTATGCTGAGCTGGACCTATCTTTAAAATGTCTTCTATTTTTAAACAGTGTGTCGAATGTTTTTATAGGCTTTAGCTTTATCTATAGCAATTGAGGCAAATTCTACTTTGAAGGGAGGGCAACATCAAAGCTCAGTGTTACGGAAAAAGGTTAATTGTATGTTAATGTCAATACCATACGGTGAGTGTCCGCCTTTACATTGTTGACTCGTCTACTGTCCGAAATGAGCATTTTGCCTCGTCGTTTATACCGCATACATCGAGGGACTGGAACCTGCTGCGGTCTTCCCTTCTGATTACAATTTAAGTGTCTTCAAGGCTAGAGTGAATAGATTCTTAACTAACTTTCTTTGTTTACGGCACAGTTGGCGTAGTGGTTGAGCTGCTGCGCGGCTTGTCTTGGGTCAGATTCCTGCACGGCAGAAATATTAATATGGCCTACAGATAGGTGGCCGGGTCTAAGTGTCTCGTGTATGTCCGCTTTATTCCAAAACGCGATCTAAAATAGTTCCCGGACTATTACTAGTTTTAATTGGCATTAAACCTAATAATAGTCCCGGAAATACATTTAGATCGCTTTTAATTGGTATTAAATTTAGTAATAATCCGGAAAACTACATTTAGATACCGTTTAATCGGCTATCCACTACAAACGATACAGGAGTTATTCCTAGCATGGAGCGACGTTATTTAAAAATAAAACAAAAAGCTCTTGCAATTCACCATCAACGAATGCATCACTGCTTAGATGCTTACCATCAGGTGGGATCGCAGTCAAGCGCTAGTTTATCATTAAAAGAAATGAACGATTTTCGCTCATCGCTTGGCACACGCGAGCCAAGTGCAAGAACATCGGGAAACGCAACACTATATCGGCTTTCTCTTGCGACTCGAACAGCTTTATCGGCTCGCGCCCATAGAAAACTGCCAGGAGAAAATTATGAAATCACACCATCGAGCCGCACCGAGCACCGCGCCCGTCGCAGACTTACACAAATGAAACTTTATTTGCTACGCCCGCTTTATATTGTAACGGTTTACTTTCATATATTTATAGCGATATTATTCGACTCTTCCTTAGCGTGGGCTTGTACAGATAAACTTTCATGAGCATGCAGATACATCTCGCGATTCAAGGAAGTGATCATGCTAAAACGAACAAGGCAGATTGTTATTACAGTGTGGTGGCTGAATTAAATTACTTCTTAATTAAAATGGGAACCCAGAGAGCTTTATAAATATACAAAGAAAATTTGAATCGATTCATCTTGAACTTAGGTACTTTGCTTTTATGAATAACGACGAACTCATTGGACGGCGGTTTATATAAGGCAGGTTGAATGTACTGTTAATGCGATGTTTTTAAGATTCAACTACAAGAAGACAAGATAAATTCATGTTGAACAATTTATTTCTTTCGTTTGTTATTAGGCTTATTTTCGTAGACAATAATAAATATAACTTTATCTAAAGAAATTCAGACAAGAAAAGATAAAAATGAGAACGTCAAGAAATATTATTTTATCGTTGTTGTTGTTGTGAGATACAACGATATGAATAAATAAGAAATTACGATCATGTTGTAACGTTTCGAAATAAAACGACACACGGAGGAATGGTAATGGAAATCGGCGTGTAATTTTCTGTAATCCGTACACAATGGTAAAGATGATTTGTTATTAAAACCGGACCGAGTTGGATGCGCGGAGACCGCACGACGTTCAGCCCTGAATACTTCATTAGATGACTAAACGGAATCGTTAATAAACGCCAGAGAGGTGCAATATATAATCAGACACAATACATTTGCGCATCATCCAAGGATCTTGTTTGATTTGACGGTCATCCACAATTTGCTCTATAATTATTTGGAGCACTCAATTCCTTTCAGTTTTTATTGGAACTCAATAAATGTGTAGTGTATAAAAGATTATAAATCAGTGAGTATATTGTAGATATAAAGAAACTATGAATTCTACGGTATTAACGACGGATACTGCGGCATGTTTCATTATTATCCAATTAAATACAACTTAAATGAACATCACCTAATACTTCATACAAAAGTAATTTATTCAATTACACACGGCTAAAACGAGCCAGCCTTCCGAACTCGCGTTATGTGGAAGCAAAATGGATTTTAATTTTCACCGTAACATAAATCATTGAACATTTAACATTAATCGCGTGAAGACATGCGATTTAACACTGCGCCGATACAAATCGTACGTACGTACGGTCATAAGAAAAAATGCCTTTTTTATTCCAAATATAAAGATGATTTGCACGTTCCTCAGGCAGTACGTCGACCCAACTGCAGCACGTCGTACGTCTTCCCCACCGCCTGTGTTCCCACGTTGTCGTCGTGGTGGGGCTTGCGTGTCTCTGTGATCTTGAGGGCTATGCCGGTAGAGCTACTCATGCCGGAAGGCCTCAAGGGAGAGACCAGACCAAGAGGAACACACATGGCGGAGTCCAGTCGGACCGCCACAGAGGGTGCGCAGTTCAGGAGCATCGGCACAACCAGCTGTTGGTGCTCTTGGGCGGCGATTCTGGAGAAGTGGGTTCGCCTCCGGTACGTGTCTGTTCATCAGACATGACCAGGATGGCGAACGTGATAATGGGGACCCCACCCCATTTCAAAAATAAGGCAAAGCTGTGTTCAGCAAAAACCATGGCGAGTAGTAAAAAATTAACTACCCCAGGAGGGTACCTCATTGTAGGAGAATCCCTCCCCGAGCAGTGCTCGGGCTGCCCCTCGTATTCTGGGGGGGGCAACTGCCGCCTTGGGTCTCCGGACCCTGTACCGTCCCTTGAGGACGCATTGAGCCAGGGTGGCTCACCTGCCCGCTTTGCGGAGTCCCTGGGACCCGTTCCCAGCACGTCCGCGGCGCCGGCAGGTACAGGACAGGCCGTAAGGAGCTTCGGCCTAAGGGAGGTGAGTGGAGACGCGGCGTCGGACTCTGATGCCGCGTCTTCGCTCACTTCGGAGAGCATGGAGGTGGAGGAACCGTGTCCTAAGCGGAACGAGTTCCTCCGAAAGCGCCACTTGCCAGGGGACGGTCAGGGATCGTCCTCTGATGAAGCTTCGGCCCGGAAGATCTCCTCCTCCGGGCGGGGAGTGGGCCGCAAGTTCGGAAGGGGGAGGGGGCTTACTGCCCAGGAGGCAGCCACCCAGCGAACGCTGGAAATCGCCAGGGAGGCGCGACACCCGACAACCAGCGGCCAAGTCGGCCGATCGGCGCCGGAGCCATCTGACAGTGAGTCAGACGGCATGAGGGAGGCGCTTGCCAAATTTGGCAAGATTGTCACGGACGCTTTAACGGCCGTGTCAAAAAAGCGTAAGTACGCCACGAAGGAGAAGGCCATGTCCCAGGGGGCCATCTCCATTACGGAGGGGCTGGAGATAGTGTTTGAGCCACTCAAAATAGGCTTCAATCGAAGGATTGAGCGGCTCGAGGCGGACTTAGCCTGTCGCCAGGGAGGTGGATCCAAAGTGGCCCCAGAAGGGGGACGCAAGCGAGGGCAAGGCGAGTCCCAGCCCCTGCCCGGGCCGGAAAACGAGCTGCTGACCCTGCTGCGGCAGGAGCTGGGTGCTTTCCAGCAGCAGTACCAGCAGCAGCAGCAGAAGTTTGAGGAGCGAGTGCAGCGACAGTTCTCCGTCCTGGAGGGCATCGTCCTGCGTCCTCCGCTCGCGGCCTCCGGCCAAAAAAAGGTGACTTCTTACGCTGCTGCCGCAGCAGCCACGGCTGCGACGCCAAAGGCGGGCTCGTCGGGCCCAGCTGGGCGCAGGGCTGTGACATCGGAGCCAACAAGGCCGGCCCCGGTGGCCAAGCAGCAGCAGCGGCGGCAGGGAGGGACTGTTCCTCCCCCAAAGAGCAAGGCTGCGCCTGCCCCCGCTGCTAAACCAGCAAGACGTGCCGGGGCGGTTGCCAGACCGTCTCCCCCGCCTGCAGAGCCCTCAGCCGACACCGAGTGGACGGTGGTCGGCGCCAAGAGGAAGGCGGGCAAGGCGGCTAGGGCGAGCAGAAAGCGCGCGAGGTGGCTAGAGCGCAAGAAGCGCGCCATGGCGGCAAGGCTTCGCGCCCCTAAATCCGAGGCTGTAGTAATTACGCTACAGCCTGAAGCGGAAAAGAGGGGCGTAACCTACAAGTCCGTCATGGACAAGGCGAGGCGGGCGGTGTTGCCCCACCTGAAGGAGCTCGGAGCCTCTGAGGGCTTCCGCATGCGGCGCACCGTAACCGGTGCCCAAATGCTGGAGGTCCCTGGCGCGTCCAGTGGCCCAGCGGCAGACGCCCTGGCCAAGAGGCTCAGGGAGTCCCTGGACGCGGAGGAGGCCCGAGTGTCCAGGCCCACGAAGTGCATCGAGATGCGCATCATGGGCTTGGACGACTCTGTTGGGGTCGACGAGGTGGTGGCCGCCATCGTCGGTGCGGGAGGGTGCACAGCCGATCAGGTTCGGGCGGGCACCATCCGCACTGATGGCACGGGCATGCGAGCCGTAACGGTCAGCTGTCCCGTGACGGCGGCCAAAACCATCACCGGGGAGGGCCGAAGGCTTCTAGTGGGCTGGGTCTCCGCCCAGGTGAGATTGCTGGAGCCCAGACCTCTGCGGTGCTACCGCTGCCGCGTGGGACACCACGCGGGTGCCTTTTGCGCCGCGGAGGTGGACCGCAGTGACCGCTGCTTCAAATGCGGTCAGCCTGGTCACAAGGTCGCCGAATGCCGTGAGTCGCCGCACTGCTACGCATGTGCGGCGGCAGGCCAAAAGGCGGATCACCAGGCTGGTTGCAGGTCCTGCGACCCCCCCCACCAAGGTGAAGAACAGGGTCCGGCCCATCCCCGGTAACGTCCTCACCGCCGCAGCCGCCTCCGTAGCCGCCGCCGCTATCGCCGCCACAACCGCCGCGGCAGTGCCTCCACGAGGGGCTCAGGAGGAGATCGTAATGGAATGTCAATAACAGCTCCATTACGTCTCCTCCAGGCGAACATCAACCACTGCGCCCCCGCTCAGGATCTGTTGCTCCAGAGCATGGCGCAGTGGTCGATCAATGTCGCCGTAGTCTCCGAGCCGTACTATGTCCAGCCCAGTGGAGACTGGGTTCAGGACCTGGACGGCTCGGTGACTTTAATTAGGTCGACCGCCGCCGGTACCCCGCCCCTCGAGCGCGTCACGAGGGGACGAGGTTGCGTGGCAGCACGGTTCGGGGACATTGCAGTGGTAGGCGTCTACCTGTCCCCGAACAGAACTCTCGGCGATCTCCACATCTCCCTGATGGAGCTGAAAAACGTCGTCGTTAGGTTTAGGGACCTCCCCGTGGTCGTTTGCGGGGACTTCAATGCCTGGAACGAGGCTTGGGGTTCCCGCTACACGAACGGGCGGGGTCGGTCGGTAGAGGCCTGGGCTGAGGAGTCCGGCCTGGCCCTCCTAAACCGGGGCTCTGTTTCCACGTGTGTGCGGATGCGGGGCGAATCAGTGGTGGACCTGTCGTTCGCCAGCCCCGTTCTGGCACCGCGTGTCGTCGACTGGCGCGTTATGGAGGGGGTGGAGACGTTCTCAGACCACCGGTACATCCGGTTTGACGTCTCCGCCCAAACCTCGACCACGCCGGTCCAACGGAGCCCTTGTGGTCCACGATGGGCGCTGAGGCAGATGGACAGGGAGCTTCTCCTGGAAGCCGCGACGGTACAGGCCTGGGTGCAAGCACCGGACAGGCCTGTCGACATCGACGTCGAGGCAGAGTGGTTCCGGGAGGGCATGTCGCAAATCTGCGACGCGTCAATGCCCCGAGTCCGTCCAGGACGTGCCAAGCGCCAGGTGTACTGGTGGTCGCCGGAGATTGCGGCATTCCGCAATGCGTGCAACCACGCGCGACGCCGGTACGCCAGGTACTGCAAGCGCCGTAACCGCCCGCCGGATGCGGAGGCTATTGAGGCGGAGCTGTACGAGGGATACAGGGTAGCGAAACGCACCCTCCGAGCGGAGATTAAGCGGTCCAAGATGGAGGCCCGCAACGTCTGGCTGGGGTCTCTGAATGCAGACCCGTGGGGACGCCCATACAAGATGGTACGGGAGAAACTCCGTCCATGGGCTCCCCCACTGACTCAGAGTCTCCGGCCCGAGCTCGTGGAGGGTGTGGTCAGCACTCTATTCCCTACGCGGGGGGTATACTCCCCCCCGTCTATGGCTCCGCCAACACCGGCAGTACCTGACGTGGACCACGACGACGACGACGATGTTCCAGAGGTGACCGAGGTAGAGATGAGAGTGGCGGTACGAAGGCTGAGTGCCAAGAATACCGCCCCAGGACCTGACGGCCTACCTGGGAGGGCCTGGGTCCTGGCCATGGAGGCTCTCGGGCCTCGATTGAGGGGGCTCTTTAGCGCATGTCTGGAGAGGGGCCAGTTCCCACTTCGCTGGAAGACGGGCAAACTGGTCCTCATAGCGAAGCCGGGGCGCCCTGCGGACTCTCCGTCCGCGTACCGGCCCATTGTGCTGCTCGACGAGGTGGGCAAGCTCTTTGAAAGAGTCATTGCAAACCGCCTCGTCGCGCGCCTTGCAAGGGTGGGGCCGGACCTGTCGGACGGACAGTTCGGTTTTCGCAGGATGCGCTCCACGGTGGACGCCATCATGCGCGTGCGAGCCCTCACGACGGGGGATGCGGTGTCCCAGGGCAGGTGTGTCGTGGCAGTGTCCTTGGACATTGCCAACGCCTTCAACTCCCTGCCCTGGAGTTGCATTGGAACGGCACTCCGGTACCACCGGGTGCCCGACTACCTCTGTCGTGTGATCGAGGCCTACCTATCGGAGAGGTATATCATCTACCCCGGTCATCAGGGAGAGTGGAAACGTCGAGAGATGTCGTGCGGTGTTCCGCAGGGATCGGTACTAGGACCACCCTTGTGGAACATCGGGTACGACTACGTGCTGCGCGGTGACTTCCCCGACGGGGTCAGCGTGGTCTGCTACGCGGACGACACGTTGGTCCTAGCGCGGGGAGAGTCGTACCGGACGGCGGTCGAATTAGCGACACGCGGGGTTGCGATGGTCGTTGACAGGATCCAGCAGTTGGGACTCGAGGTGGCACTGCACAAGTCCGAGGCCATGTGTTTCCACGGCCCTCGGGGTGCGCCACCACCGGGTTCCCAGCTAACGGTAGGAGGGGTTCACATCAGCGTCGGGTCGACGATGAAGTACCTGGGACTCGTCCTCGACAGCTGGTGGAACTTCAAGGAGCACTTCCGACGTCTGGCTCCCAAACTGAATCGGACCGGGGCTGCTCTCGGGCGGCTCCTGCCCAACCTCAGGGGACCAGACGCCTCCTGCCGGAAGCTCTACGCGGGAATCGTTCGGTCCATGGCCCTCTACGGGGCTCCGGTGTGGGCACCGACGTTGACACAGCAACCGAGGGCCCAGCTGAATGCGTGCCAGAGGGTCATGGCAATACGCATGGTGCGAGGGTACCGAACGATCTCCCGCGAGGCGGCGACCCTCCTTGCTGGCCAACCGCCGTGGGATCTGGAGGCAACAGTCCTTGCACACATGCACGACAAGCGCATGGAGATGCAACGCCGGGGCGAAATTCCGCTGCCACGACAAGTCGAGGCATGGCGGACGGAGCTCCGGCGGGATCTCATGGCGAAATGGCGTCAGCGACTATCGCAACCTCGTTCGGGGCGCGCCACAATTGGGGCGATAAGGCCCATCCTTGGGGCGTGGTTGGAAAGACCTCACGGCGTTCTCAACTTCCGCACGACGCAGGTGCTTACCGAACACGGAAAGTTCGCTAAGTACCTGTTCCGGATTCGTGCGGAGGATTCGCCCGGGTGTCGCCACTGTGCGGAACACCCGGAGGACACGGTGGAGCACACTGTAGAGGTGTGCCCCGCCTGGGCGGAGCATCGCCGTGTCCTCGTGGGGGCGATCGGCGGCAGCGATCTCTCTCGCCGGGCTTTGGTTCAGGCTATGGTCCGTAGTGAGGAGGGATGGCAGGCGGTCGCCTCCTTCTGCGAAGCAGTAATGCTAGCAAAGGAGGAGGCCGACCGCATCAGGCAGAGGCAACGGGGCGCTCGCCCCAGCCGCCGCCGGGATTCCGATCCCGATTTCCGGCCACCGTAGGCGCGGGCTTGCGGACGGCGTGCAATGGGTAGCACGCTGTCCGATCGTCCGGTAACCGACCGGACCGAGCCCAAGTCGTCGACGGCGCGTTCTGTTCCCGCGCGCCTCAAGGAGCTGTCAGCACACCGAAGAGGCCCAGCCTGCTAACTGCAGGCAGGCAGGGTCGAAGCCTACTGGGGTCATGGGTTAGTTCCGAAAGGAATGCTCGACCCCGGCACGATAGGCTACGAAGGAACGGGGTAGGTTTTTAGTCAGTAAGAGTCTGACACTACTTCCCGCTCCGCCCAAGGGCGGGATTTGTCATTGGATGATTTTACCTACCATAAAAAAAAAAAAAAAAAAAAAAACGTCGTACGTCTTTGAAATTAAATTGTTCATTGGATAGTCGTTTGTCTTCAAATATGTCTCGGCGTGTGAACAAATGGGGATCGCTCATTGTTTCTTTTTTGTGCTAAAAAGGTTCATTAGCACTGTAGAAAAACAAACCATTGAAATCATCTTTAATTTTGTTCAGCGGACTTGATTCATGACGTGTTCAGCCTCCTAAATGACTGCAGGTAGTTACTTATCTGCGGAAACGTTTGAAAAAATAACCGCGTGGCCCGAGAACGCAAAGGACAAATTAAAGAACATCGATGGGTGTTTTAGTCAGTATAAGTTTGATACGCCCTATCGTTCAACCATAGTGGGAGTAGTCATTTGCATATTTCCCAGCTCAAAAAAAGTAACTACGATCAAGAAAACTTGACTAATTTAGTCAAGTACGTAAAGTGCTTGTAAAGCCCGATCTAAACCGCATTGAGAAAGTATAGAAATGTGTAAGTAGATTCTAGGAGGCACAATAAAGTATGATAAATTATTATTTTGTTTAGACTTAATTTGAGCTTTTGTTCATAAAATTAATGGTATCGCCCGTAATTCTGGCCATCCTACAAGGGAACAGGACATAAAAAATCTTTTTAAGTATGCAACTGGTTTATGAATAATAATAAACATTAAACAAATTACTGGCTGTAAATCTTTCACTATCACCGATAACATAAAGGCTTCGATCTCCTTTCCCATGAGAACGATATTTTCTATGGAAAGGAAGTTAGTTTTCTACATAGTACAGATCGAATCTGTTCAAGCATAGAACATTAATCCGGTGCGGTAAGGCGTCATATCTCGCCGGGTGGCGAGTGAAAGCGGCGTGAAACTTCCGAACGGAAGCCAGCCGGCTTTCTACCCCGCCTCCTGCCTAGCGAAGAAAACTAACCCTGTGCCACAGCGTGCCGCATAGATAGGGCGTTGACAGCTATGCGGTTTACGATCCCATTTAAGTGTAAAATGTAATACAACACTAAACTTTCTACGGTACAATGTTGCGAAAAGTGTAGGAACTGGTTCGTAAACTTAATATACGACTGCTGAATCTGCTGCGCTAGCTTCCTGGATATATTAAAGTTGAATTACATATTCTTGAGTATAACTAGCTGTAATATTTCAATCAACTTATTCAATGACAGCATACAAAATATCTACAATGTCATTACTGACTACATTCGGCACACTTGAATAAACATTTTCACAGCTAAACAATGCATTTCTAAAATAATTGATAGACACTTGCTTGAGTTACCTAAAATACGTAGTGACGATTTCAAATATAATTTTCAATCATCTGGAAACTGCAGCAGACACCTAATTGCTTTATTAGGTTCGAGAAGTGGTATACGGAAACTGGCAAGCCTAATGCATATTTAATGGACGCCGATGAACACCGATTACAATTCGGGCCCAAGCGCCTCATCCAATAACGAAGACTTCGAGGATGCCAATTATTTCTAGCATAATGAAGAATTGGTAGACCGATGACATGGGTTTCCGATTTCATTTGTTTAGCAAGTCAGTTACTTTACGAACAAGTAAAAAATGCACCCTCTAAACTAGAATATCGAAAACATTACTATATTATTTATTTAATATCTATATCATTTATAACCTCATACTGCGGACAGGACAAACATTTGCAAAAATTAAGTAGGCGGTCTTATCGCACAAGTCAATCATCTCTTACAGACAACCTTAGGATGAACTGAACAAAGCAAGATAGATATATGGAAAAATGGAAAACTGCAACACAACATCCAATATGTTTTTTCTTCTTGTTAATTTAAATAGATCCTTAAACATATTACAAATCCCCCATTGCGTGTACATCTGTTCGCAAACTCAAAAACTGAACGGATTTTCATGCGGCATTCACCAATATTCAGAGTAGTTCATGGGGGAACGCCGACAATTTCATAGATGTCTAACACCCGTGCAAAGCCGGGACGGATCGCTAGTAGGAGAGTCGATAAATCTAAAACAGCCTCTACACAACATATTACATAAATGCACTTTTGTTAGCTAACATATTATCGAGTTAGAACCAAACTCGTGCGCAGGCGCAGCACCCTAATAGAAAATAAAGCCATAACATAACATTACAAGCCATAAAGCATTCGCAAATCCCTTACACGACAAGGCAACAGCGCAGAACCAACCATCGTATGTTCCACGGCTATTACGCGTAACATTGTCTACAATTGACTACATGGTGTTATGTTTACTTACATTGTAGAGACTATAATATACAAGTGGCGATTTCTACAAGCGAGCGAGCAAGGTCATCCGCCACGTGCGATCGCCCATTGTATTGTGTGAACAGAATTGCTTGATTTAAATTACTATACGCTCTTCCATGCGTGTTTGATGTCGACAGAAATAATTTCCTCTACAATTGGCCTTTGAGATAATTATTTTGGTCATGTGAATATGTAATGAAGTGGACTAGCAATTTGTTTGCGAAAGGAAATGTCGTGTTTGATTGAACGTCCGTGAACGTTTTTTTTTGTAATCTGTATAATGTGCTTGATTTTGGGTTTTGCAATTTTTATCATAAGACATTTAGTTAAGGGCAGTTGGTCGACTGCTTCAAAAAAAAAGTGAATTCATTTGCATTGACCTGCCAGTCCCGAATTTCAACATTTGGGGACAAATATTTCAAGTAGAACTTAGAACAAAAAGGTCAGAGAGCGGAACCTAAGTTGGCAATAAATATGAGTTTATCCGCAGTAGCCTCACATAATACAAGTATTACAAAGCTGTGCCTTGTCGCAAGTGTCGCAACAGGCAATAA
Organism: Leucania comma; assembly: GCA_958295575.1. NCBI lineage: Eukaryota > Metazoa > Arthropoda > Insecta > Lepidoptera > Noctuidae > Leucania > Leucania comma. Next base: position 5,081,155 of record OY282473.1, read on the forward strand.
AACAATAATAATGTCCCCGCAGAAACAGTAATGCGCGGTAATAACGTGTGATACGTGAAGTTGCGTAAACAAATAACTGAATGTACGATAGCACGCCGAAATTTACGAGATCAACTGAAGTAATGCTCTAGATTCGTGGATTACGAGATGCGTGAATAATCTGTATTCGATATAGTTCATCACACCGTAGCAATACAGTCAACTATATACACATGCGTACATTCTTACCAAGTGATTTAAGTATTCGAATGCGTTAGTGTTTTCGATAAGTTTGGAATTTTATTTTATAATTTGATTGATTTATGAATGAGGAAAATGTAGTGAGAAAATTTTTGTATGAATATGAATAGTTATAAGAGTAAAGGCAGCTTATCAAAAGATGGGGAAATGTTCGCTAGAAAAGGGGTGGCTCCTGAAGGACGGCACTGAAATTACGACTGATAGAGACATACCTATAGATGAAGAAGACATTGCGCCAACCCCAAATAAATTAGGATGAATAGAGAATTATGATGAACATTTGAATACAATAATTGATCTTACGACAAGCAAGGGTTATAATGCGCATAAGTCCACATAGAAAAACGTTCCGCTTCTGAATTCAATAAATCCATCGTAAAATCTGTAGGTATAAGAATTGGTGATATTCTACGTGTAGAGCGTGCAACAAAACATCAAATAAAACGTAGAAACTCGTGTTCACACTTCAGAAACTGCAATTTAATACGTGCAAAAAAATGTAAGTTTAGCAATTTTCATAACGAGCGTTAAAGACTATGATTGACAGCGTCTCGAGGATACGTAGAGGTTGAATTTTAAATAAATAAAGACTGGACAAGAATGTGTGAAGCAAAACGACAGTCACACCTGATTAATTGACCAACTTGAAGCAAAACCACTTCCAGTGTGAGCGTACTACTGAATCAGGTACATATCTCAAATATCCACGTATTACGTTGGATGTGGTTGCCAAATTGATTACCCAAAAATAGGAGGCGTATGATGTATTGTACAAAAAGTTTCTTAGAATTATCCACAATAAGCGTAAAGACAATAGAACATATCAGAACATTACTGTGTAAGTAACACGTGTTGCGAATGTAATTATTGCAGTTTCATAAAAGAACAACAGCAAACATTGACATTGAATAAGACGTCCTTGTAAACATTCTATTGAAAACAGAAAATGGTTCCATGTTAAATGCACAAATTAATGCAAATGGACAATGTTTTGGTGACACATCACTAACAATAAGATCGCTTGAAGACAGAAATTAAATTTTCATAAATTTTTGGTCCATTCTGAATAAACAATGCAAAAACTTGTTCGGATTATCTTATATTTCTTGGATTATCTTTTTACATGGCTATTTCCTATTGTATTATCCTTCACTGCAGCGTTAGAGGGCAGTACGATTATTTTGAAATAAAGTTTGCAAGAGTTCAAAATTTTCACGTTACTTATATCATCATCTAGCGAGATAGCTATGATCTTACTCGTAACACATCTATTATATCTAGAGGACAGCTTTCTTTCATTCAAATCTACAAGTGATAAGTTTTCATCGGTTACATAACGTAATTCAGACGTGGCCAGTCAGTGTTTTGTTAACAATTTGCACCCAAACCGTGTCCGTTGCAAACGAGAGCACAATGGTACATGCGTAACCGACTACAGCTGTAGTACCACAATAGAGAGTTGCTGTGAAGAGTTACGCAAACACCTCCCGTTTGTTTACAAACTATGTTTTGAGTTTTCTAACGCCAGCCTCTTTAATATCGATAGCTTCCTTATTGTGTTGTTCGTAACTATAATCCAAAGCAATAAAACCTCTATAACGTAACGTGGACTACTTTTTACTTATCTTTTACCTACATTGTGGCGTAGAACCTTGTTTAACATGAAATACCGTCACTAGAATATTATACAAATATTAACGCATGATATAGCGCAGGTATATCGAGAGCCTAGTCTATGATATGGTAGGCAATATCGACCGTTCAAGTACACGTGTATAACTAACTACTATATCGAAACACATATCAAATTGAAATAAAACAACCACTATTACATCAGGACATGGTAATTTATTGTACAAAAATAGTGTGCGAGCGTGAACTCATGCCTCACAACATACACAAACAAATATTAAACCTAGGTTTTTATGTATAAAATGCATTCACTCAGTATGTTAGACATAGCCTATTTCTTGTTTATAATATAGTGAGGTGTATCGTTGAGTTTTACAACCACGTTTGCCACGCCCCATATAAATCCCAACACAGCAAACAGACTCATGGGCGTATAAGTTTTCGATATACACGTCTATCGACGAGAGAGTTACAACACATTTAATATTAGATTAGACGTAATAACAACTTCGGCTATCTAATCCGATTACTTATCGTTTATAGTCAAGGCAACATCACTTGACATATCGTCACGTAACATAGAAGCTATTGCCCCCTTCCCTTTCGATAAAAAGTTTACATTGAATGAAGGAGGCCCAACTTCATAAGATCGGTTACTGCATTTTGCACAAATAATAAAGGCAGCGATAAATAAGCCAATTGTAGGGCTTGCGCTAACACGCATTAATCTGAATGTAAAGAAGACAAGGCGTTGTTATAACTCCCCGTATTCGCCCGAGTCTGTCGTAGAGATAAAAAAAGTGAAGCAAAAACCAATTTATCATGTCGTCCCACGCACGCGCCGAGCAATATAAGCAAACACACATAAAAATAAAAAAAAAATAAAAACGTAAAACATAGAAACAGCCCGTAGAGTGTAAAACCCAACGATAGAGACTGCGAACAACTGTACAGTCCATGAATAACTTAGTTATATTCACATTATCTACATTATTATGGAACTTTATCTGGCAACACTTATACCGCTGGACCCTACCTAGCATAAACAACACAACAGACATACGGAAAAGGGAGATTTTAATTCGCCGTTTAGCAATGGATTTTATGATACTTTTTACAACTAACATATTATATGATAATACTATCACGTTGTTAATTTATTTTATGACGGACAGTAAAATGTTCTGTTACTTTGATGTGGACCTTGACAATCTCGTGCCGTGTATAAAATACCTACTGGTAACTAAGTACTGTCGCAAAAACAATCCTTAAAGAATTCTCTGACTAACTTAGAGCATTGTTTTTTATGTGAAAAACATACAGATCATTTTATACAGCCTCTTTTTTCAAATAGCTCGTAAAATAATCTTAAAACAGCCCCTTCTGTACACAGTTTTAACAAATAAAGATAGCAAACTGGTATTAAAATTATAGGTATAGCATGTCATCTTGTCTACAGAGCACCTGTTATGTAACTATGAGGAACGTAGAAACGCGATATTAACACACTTAGGGCTGATTTCATCATTCAATATAAAAACTTACTTCAACTAAACAGAGCTCAGCGTAATCTAGTTTAAAGACCCGTGTCGTAAACATGGGCGACAACAAAAGAATTGAAACTGAGTTTAGCGTAAACTAGGTTCAACTCATCGCGGTGAAACGCAAAATGAAGCTATAATCTCGATTAGGCGCTCAAACTGCGTTTTGTACGAATCGCGATTAGTTTATTGGTGAATTTGGCTCTTAGTAAGTTAAGTCACGTAACTGCAGAAAATAATAGTAATTTCAACACTAACAAAGATTTGCGATCGCGGCGATGAAACGTGATGTAAAGTGCAAATAATGATAAAGATGATGAGCAGTGTTGACGATAATGACTTCAATGACTATCATAATGATACTTTCGTGAATTTTATGCTCGGACGTGATGGATGCAATAGTCAAACGTGCTCATCGCTTACGATATTATAAAAACTTTAATACCTAACAGTTTGATAGTCCAGTCGTGACGGAGGCTTGTTTTATAATAGTTTTTAATTAGAAATACTGATACGCATATGGGATCGATAGATTTTAAGATAAGCGTTCGGCATTACCAGTAAGTTTTGATTTTATTTTTGTTAGGTGAACCGAATATTCATGTAAAACAAAATAGTCGGAGAGAGCTAAGACTTAGTTGGAATGGAAAAAAGTGATTAGTGGTATGAACCGGTGTGCGCGCACGAGGCGCCACCCGGAACGGCGCGCGCGGTGAAAACCGCGGGAAACCGCAATAGTGAGCGCGCAGCCACAGCGCGAGAACCGTGTCAGTAGTGTGAAACGCTAATTGCACACGGCGAGTTATGGCGCGCCCGGCCCGCAACATCGCTGCAGCCGCGCGTTTCACTAAATTGCAATTGATTTATAATATATCATACATTGCGATCTTGACTCTACGTGCGCAACTTCGACAGAAACATTTCTCCACCACGCCAGTTACTAACTGTACGCGAATCCACCGATCATACATTTACTGCTCGACATCGCTGCCTACTCACAACTCCATAGTAACTTTCAATAACTCATCCGTTATAATTTTGAATAAACTTTCTACATTGATGAACACATCTGACTTTTCCGCCTAACAACATTATGGTAAACGGCGAATAAAAAACCTTAACGATTTTCCAGATAAAGTCCCCCGTCAGTTTCCTACGCTATTGTTATCAATAAATTAATTATAGAATCTACAGGAAACCGATTCGGAGATCTCAATTTTTAGTGGGCCTTGGTGAGACGCTCCGTGCATGCCTCGTTGAGACAATTTGAGTCCAGCTCAAATGGCGAGCGTAGAGCCACCTGGACTGCTCGACAACACTAAAGTTCCACTTAACATATCGCGCTACTCGACCACGAGTACGTCAGGCAGTAACTAAGGCTAAATCACAAATGTTGCGCGAGGGCTCGCCGGCGACCACTGCCGATAAGCACCCCGTATCAGACACATCCTCACTGTTTTTGCCATCTTGTTTAACACTAGATTCGACTCGGTTGTTAATATTCACCGCACTATTCACTTTTAGATCTTTGCTCGCGATACATCTGTTCACAGCACTTTCACTTTTATCGGCGAAGAAGGAACGACGGTCGGAGTTCGTAGCCGGGGGCGAGGTCGAAAACAACTTGATTTCCAGGTCACGGTGGCCGTTCATCGAGGTGACAATCTCAGAGGATATGTCTAGAGCAAGGGGAGAGCGAGGTTCCGGCGAGCTAGCCCTTCTCGTTGGTGGGAACAATGAGTAAAGATTAGGGGCGGAATATGTTTCGCCGGAGTTAATCTCTCGTCGTTCCGGAACCCTCGATGAAGGATCGCTCCAGCTGCGTCGCAACGTCGTGTCTGCTCCCCTTTTACCAAGAGGTCCGACCACTTTCATAGACTCTTCTAATTTAGTCGGCGCGAAATCACCACAAGAATTTTCGTCGAGCAAATCTGCGATGGAATCGGCATCCCAGATTTGTCCCACAGGGTCACAGAGACGACACTGACACGAACTAACCGCGGACTCTGCAGGTGAAGCGGCCTCGGCTAAGCCAAATCGGGTCGCCTCTAACGCTTCCCCTAACGCTGAAACTCGATACGTTTCCGGCACTGGTTCGGGGTACTCTAACACTTTTACATCCAAACGATAAGGCAATGACATTTCTCGACAGTAAGTATCTTCATATACGCCGTGTGATGAGGATAAGCCTGAAACCGCACAATGATCGACATCACCGAGGTCCAAAGCACCTGCTGTTAAATCGTGCGGTATGATATTATTAGGTTTTCTATCCTTTTTGCGTCGTTTCCGCGGTTTGATAATCCTGGGCAACATAGTCTCCGAGTTGGTCGAGCCGGAACTTTCATCGCTCGCGACACTGACCGCATCCGTGTTGTTGTTACGTCCGCCTCGCGTGGAGCGCGCTGGCTGCTGTTGGTTGCGCGGCCTGGTTCCCTCGGGTGCATCACACCGGTCTCGCGCGACGTGCTCCGCTTGTGCGAGCGGCCGGTGGTTGCGCTGCTCCGGTGCAGCGCTATACTTTCGTCGGTCGTGCCTGTTTTGTATGATGAGGGGTGCTCCTTGTGCGTGCATAGCTAACTTGGACACCGGTGTGTTCCGGGACTGTGGTGGTGCACGTCCCGCCATCGATATGAGGGGGGCGCCGAGCCATGCATTCGGGTGCGGAACGCCATAGGGCGGGTAGTAGGGCGGCGGGAAACCCGGTGCGGTGGTGGCATACTGAGGGCGAGCGGGTTCGCGGCGCCCTAGAGCGGCGCGCTCGCCCGGACTCATCACGCTTAAAGGGGTGTTTAACCCATATTCGTGAAAGTACGTTTCACTGTCACGGTAAAAGTCCGAGTTGCAACGCGATGTCGTAATCGTACACTAACATCTGAGGCGAGTAGCGGGTAGCGCGCGTCGTATCGCCGCGACAGTCGGCAGAAGACTGGAGTGAATGAGTGCGGTGCGAGCCGGCGGCGGGCGCGAGTGTCGAGTGGGAGCGCCGCTGACTCGCCGCCACGCGACTATCGCGGCGTCGATGCACCGGAAAACTTTACAACCCTAATCGCTTTACAATTAAACCGCTCGACATTGTTTACTTTCCTTGCGGTGTACAGAAAAAAGAAAACAACGTTTGTAATTGTTCATTTAAATGGTAACGAAGCAGATAAAACCACAGCTTCGTTTAGTAGGTAAACGGCACCATTTATTTGTTTGTATATTTTTACTTTTCCACGTGCTAACTGGAGAAAATTTTCATGCACATTATATAGTTTTTGAATAATAGTTTGTATGTTGTCTTTATAGTAAATCAAGTTAACGATAAAAATTAAATCATTTGTACATTTATTTGTTTGTATATTTTTACTATTCCACGTGCTAACTGGGGAATTTTGAAATTTTCATGCACATTATATAGTTTTTGTCTTTATAGTAAATCAAGTTAACGTTATAAAATAAATCATTGTAGGCGCACTTACCGCTTTCCCCGGGCACTAAAGGGTCTCGCTTGAACTTACCTGTCACAACAAAATAACAAATAGGTATTAAAGTGAAACACCATCACACATAAGGAACTTAGCGAGTCTTAAAAGTGACATTATAACTTTAACGCTTTACTAACAAACAACGTTAGTAAAATGCATTTATTGGGCTGTAAATTGTTTTGAAATCTGCTCTACCTGAATGGGTGTTTAATGGCAAATTTTCCTGACATTAAACATCCATTCCATTTTATTAACTTTTTTTCCATATTTGCTTCTTTCTTATTTTTTTTTTCGTTCATTCTTTTTGTGCTCTTTCCTTTCTTTCTTTTTTCGTTCTTTCCTTTTTTACTTTTTTTTCGCTGTTTCCTTTCTTTATTTTTCGTTCTTTTTTTTTCTTTTTTCGTTCTTTATTTTTTTTTTTAATAATGATCTCTCTATCTTTTCAAAAGTGTCTAATAAAAATAAAGTTATAAAATAGGACATTTGGAGGAACTTTTTGCCTAGCAGTAGGATAGTACATATATCTTTATTTATATATATTATGTTATTCTCCTGTGTGTTGGTCATCTAACTCCTCCTACACGACTTGATTTGAATGCGCTTGTGCGTATATTTGAGTGAGTCCCTGGATGGTTTGAAAATACAATTGGACGCGGTAAGTGGCTTTGCAATCGGGTTCTCAATTTTTTTTGATAAACATCTGTTTTCGGACAGGATGACGTCGGGACTGCAAGGGTTAATTTTTTTTTAATTGTAAGTTTCATGAAACGAAGCACAATCAGAGCAATAATGACTCCACTGCTAAGACTCAAACGAGGATGTATTTTTGGAAGGCAATGGGCCGTGACGGGCCCAGTACGGCTTGGTGAATATTACACGTCTTCGAATTTTTGGTTCTAGGACATAGATTTCCTCACGATGTTTCCTTCACAGTTAAGTACTATAAATGTAAAAGAATGCACTTAATTAAACCTCTATATGTTAATTATTTTGTGTAACGCCTTTATTTGTTAGTGACATTGGAAAACTGCTCATTAGCCTAATTTGGCAAAAAAAATTGCCAAATGAATAACAATTTCGTAACTGTAGCTAGAATCATCGTATGAATTCCAAGCGAAATGTTTGAATTTACCTTATAAAATAACATAGACAAAATTATACATAAATAGAAACCGGCTTTTATGGTTATTTAAATAATTAAAAATGCTGTCGCAATCACTATAAATACACTTGCAACCACACATTTTTACTTGTCTATAGAGGAGTTATACGTTGATAAAGAATATCCTCTAGAAGTATTCATCCAATTACGAATATTCATTTCTAGATTGAAAGTTACATTCTCGCCAAGTAAACTTTAAAATACTAAATAAAAGGTATTTCCCAAGCGCTTCTTAGGGTTCCGTGCCCGACGAGTGCCAACGGAATACTGAGATTGATAATAAAAAATAATAATAAAGTAATAATAATGTTTAATGCATGATAATAAAGTAGGATGAATCAAAACTGTAACGCTTGCAAAAAGGCTGCCAAGTCTTATGTACTAACACGATATAACACCAATTGCACACCTAGTTGGCAATAAAGAATTTTACTTTCGACTTTGCCTCCGCTCTCCTTTTATCTTTCAATGAGCTGTATCTCATAAACCATAAGAATTGAAATTTCCACAGAATGTGTATTTCTATTGCCTCTACAACAACAAAAAATATAATTATAGTAAAGGTAATAATAATTAAAGGGACTAAAAAATCCCATACAAGAAACGTTTATGTTTGCACGCTTTTAATATTGTAGAACAGAACCCTTCGTATGCGAGTCCAACTCATACTTTGCCAGTTTTGTTAAAATTCGTCGTGTCCTGCCCATCGACCTTTGAAGCAACAAGACTCATGACTCAGACCTTTCTCTCGATAAACGTCAGCTTTATGAATATTGTCGTGCGTACGTCTTTCAATTTAACCTGTGTAGGTTGGTACTATTGTGTGCTTAAGTGATTGTTTCTGAGACGAGGATTGAGTTTTCGATAGAAATGTTTTTGATTAGTTGATGTTTTTATTGTGGGTGGATCTTACAAAATGTATTCTGTATTTATGACTGGCTGCCTCCCGTTACTTAGCCTCCGTGAAATTAGTATCTCACAATTTTAGAAGGCTATTCCCATGCAAAATGACCAATTTGAAATTTCAGTCATTTTTGTTTCCTTTAAACCACCCCAATATCAAGTGCACAACAAAAAAACCACATCGGTCAACTCAAGCCGTTTTTGAGTTTTAGCGAGACTAAAGAGTAGTAATTGATTTTTGTTTAAAAAGATATTTTTTTATGAAGCTTGCGACTTAGTGGTAGCCGTTTAGTAGTACTAATATATTTATTTATTCACTATGTAGTGCTCGGTAGGACGTCATGGCAATTTAGCAAGATTCAATGCGTATTTCAAGTAATCATGCAGACATATTCTTCAAACGTTTTATTATAGGAGCAAAGGATTAGAAATGTCCTCCATAATCTTTCTCTTTGTTATAGGAAGTGTGTTACGCTTACGAAAATGGGGTGCCATAGTTTCAAAGCCTCATATTTTATGAATATTCAAATAGTAAAACTACGCTTCGAACCCGAAACTAAAACAAAAACTAAAATTCAAATGCCCAAACTCAATCAGTTCAGAACAGAACTCATCAAAACAATTTATATTCACACTTAGCACGCGACAGTACAATACCATATGCAGATACGTATACTAAGTTCATTTAGCATATTCATAACATAACAACAAGAACTTTCATCGAGCCGAGGCGAATAATGAAAGTCGATGCGTACACGATATGTCATGTAATTATCGTAAACATCTGTTTAATATTTTGTATCCTCTTTATATATTATTATCTATAACCCTACCGCATCTGTCTGTTTGTTCGCGATAAACTCAAAAACTACTGAACGGATTTTCATGCCATTTTTATTGATAGACAGAGTGATTCATGAATAATGTTTCGATGTATAATTTATGTATAAAATGGAGAAAAGTGGAGAAAATAACTATTTAGTTCATTTATTTTCTCTTCACAATAGCTTTCTCTCAGTAAACAATGTTTGTGACATAAAGACTATATTCCACTAATGTAAGTCTGTTGCCTGAAATAGGTTTTTCAAAAAAACAACAAAAAAGATAGTGACAATTTTATTGGACGACCTTGAGTGTCAGTTACACTATTTTTGGTTAAGGAACATCAGATCATAACAAGGTGAAACTGAAGATAAACAAAAAAAAAATATAAAACCAAGGTAAAAATAAAACAGAAATTTACTGTATATGCAGAACAGATATTGGTAGTATAGTGTCCTATAACTAAGTATTTCAATGAAATGCTGAGATCTTTTCTAGTGTTCCAATGGTGCTCAGTTGACAGTCGAAAGGTTAAAATATTAATGTGTTAATACATAAATATACCATATATAGTGTGATAGTATCTCTCGTAAAGTTAATAAAAGCGGAGGAATTAATTTGTTACTGTTAGCAAATAATAAGCCTCAGGCAATGCTAAATTGTGGATACTATACGTGTGTTCTTAGACCAAGAAGCCTTGGAGCTCCGAAACATCAATAACTAGAACTTCTTTTATTTGTATCTACAACACTGTTGCAGCGGCCATTGAATAGATTTAATTTTATAACGCCTCGCTCTTGGTTCGATTAAGATATTTATTAATTGCCTGTCTCATAAAAAAGGCAGGTAACAAAGAACTTTTCTCTATACTTTATTCTCTACAAGTGCACGATGTTAGATAATGTTCTTTTGTTCTTTTTATGAAAAAAAACGAAAAGATTTTACATCTCCATTCTATTTCTGAGAACATACAATAGCTAAGCCGAATGTAATGTAACTAAGTATTTTGTCAGTAATTTGATATTGTTTGTTAAAGCCCAGTAAACCGGACAAAGAGGTCTTGTTTGTTAAAACCCAGTAAACCGGTCAAAGAGGTCAAACGTTGTCTGAAAGTCATATATCATTAATACTTTTGTCTGTCATTTTCACAGGAAAAGAGCCTCGTAAAAATGTTTGATATCACGCAAATGACGCGTCGACCCCACCTTAGAAGGGTTGAAATGAAATAAAAAATGTATGATTGTTGATTTTTGTATTTTTTATGCGTGTGTATTAAAAGGGGTGACTCGCCTATCTGTATGGCCTGCGTAAATAATGTGATAAAGAATGAATGAGTTGCTTTACGTATGTCAGTTCAAAAGAGTTGATTGAAACGAAAACGAGCCCTGACAGTTAAATTTATTAGATTACTTTCTTAATGGGACTTGATACGACTTCAAGAGATCTTTACAGAAGACTTTGAAAGTTTTAGCCGCACTTAGCTATTTTCAAACCTTCTACGATGATGGCTAAACTTTTTACTCACTTTCCATAAATGACTTTATCCCGGCGCCAATCCGTTAAATGTACAGACAACTTTAGCTCATATTACATGTGTAGAGAGACAATAATAGCGTGCAGTTAGTGTCACGTAACATCGCGGTGCATCGTTCAGATCGTTCACGGCGGATCAGAGAAAGTGTTCAGATTCGTTGACCCTTGCCGTCGCGTGCTTAGACAAAATCAATTTACCATCCGCTCTCGCTCTCGGTTATATGCGTTCACTAACACTGCGGTTATTACGTGTTACGCTTGTTACGAGAGCATCGGTGATTATATCTCACTAAGGGAAAGTTATTAGCCGTACCAAACAGGTCTTTGGACTGTGCGCTACCCTGAAGGCGTCATCATAATTTGATCGTGTCAGCTTTCTCTTCAGTCCAGTCTCAAGTTGCAGTAATTATAAATGCTGTTGCGTATTATCTCTTACTGTAATGCTAATGATACATACAGTTGAATGTTTTAATAGTGCTGTTTCTTCATCGTCCTAGCATATTCCCTGGCAATTGCTTTAATAGCGACGTTTACTGATCTCAAACTGTTATAATTAAATACATAATTACATTGGTCAGCCCTTCACTAACAGCTTTATGAGGTACCTACGTCGGTGTTGCCACTGTAATCACATAGACTTTCTTCATCGCCAATTAAATTTTGCAATAAAGGGAAGGGAAATTGAACGGTCGTTATTTTTTAGCATGAAAACCACTCTCGGTGCTAATTGCTTCCAATATAACAACATCAAATAAAAGCTACATAAAAATATTTACGTACCATTTCTTGGTGAATAAATAAAAATGTCGAAAACATTGTTGTACGCTAAAACGATGACTTTTATAGGTGTTAAATAACCAAACAGCCCGCAATTTAGCGACCGCAAAAGAAAAAAAAGTATTACCGACCATTACATTCGAAAGTCACCAAATATTTTACATATTTGCCGGTTAATTATCACTATTACCGGATACACTTTCCATTTCCATGCCTTTAAAATTTTATCAACAGTAATCATGTATTGGATTACTTATGAGTATAGATATTATCAGTAATTACTTCAAGTTCAAGCTTCTAATCATTACGACTTAAATGTCTAGGTTACGATATTACCGCATTCTTTCATTACTTCACAGAACAAATAAATAAACTACATATTATATTTTTTCAGAGACAGCTTATCAAAACTACAATAGGCATACATAAAAAACAAGGTTAGTTCATGGAGTACCAACATATACGTTAGAAATATTAAACATAATTTAATTTTCTGATCGCGTCCACGCTATATTAACGCTAATTCAAGGTTAGCAACACAAAGCAAATAAACTGATGGATGGATTATTTTATAGAGCTGACGTGTCTAGACAAACAGACCAAAGTTCATCTGTCACGTATTATTTGGATAATATATAGAGCAATTTTAGTATAACCTTTGAAAAGGAAACCGTGCAGCGAAGCAAAATGATTGGGTATGTTAGGAAACATTTTTTTAAAATGAAAGGGCAGAATTTCTGTTATCGTCAGTCAACAAAACCTTGAACAATAAAAGTATAATGCTTTTTACGACCTTTTTAAAAACAGTGTAGAGAACGAAAGATGCGCGCTGTAGAAGCAGAAACATAATTAATTATTATATGTCCTCCACACTTCATCACCCCATCAGAACATCTCCGTCTGGACGCTAACTGCAGTAGCCAATCTCTTAACCGACTGCGGACCTAGGTTGGCCGCTGTAAAAACAATCAGGTCAAATGGAGCTTCCTCGACCCATCTCTAACACAATTACACAGTGCCAGTATGTAACTACAGCAAAGGATATGCTTCACATGCTATGCTGCCCATCCTACACAACCATCTGCACTTTTCAGGATCTATACGAGGCCAATAACAGAGCTGTACAGGTTGCCAAAAACTGGTCAGAAATAAAAAAGACACGAAAAGAAGAACCAAACACCTCCTTTAAATTATAAGTAATAGTTGTCTTGTGTTCCATTCTTTATTCAAAAATTTGAATTTACAATCGGCCAGCATTAGCATTTAGCGCTTTTTACCAGTCGTTTGTGCGGGCACAACGTCTTCCGGTGAATGTTCACGTAATTGCGTTTCCGTCAGTTGCAGCTAGCGCCGCCGGCGCAAGTGTGCGGCCCGTTTACTCAATAACTACCTATTGTTTACTCTAATCATCGATGTGTTAATTGCCATTTTAAATGGGCACTCTATATTATGTGACATTTGTTAGCAGAACGCAACACTTAACGTAACTGGTTAGTGAAGTGTAACGAAACTATCAAAGTGACAACATTATCACTGTAACTGAACATTTCTTTATTACAGACTATTCACAATTTTTTTTTAAATAAGTATACAATTGAACTTGATATTACAATGCTGGAATAAAGACAAACGGTCTATTTAAATTCCATTTTGCGAAAAAGAAATAAGTATTCGTGTAACTAAAAACAAAACAATGTTGGGATGTGCTTGCGTTATATCGAGGCCTAATGCGATTTTGATTGGCGCCGCTCAAAGCCTGCACTTTCACTAACGCGTAAAGCGTTTACGTTATGGTTTCTTGATAGTCTGTATCTGTTACATTCACTAAACCTCGTGTTTTGCGTTTACTGCCATTAGTCTGTAATACGAGTTCTCGATTGAAAATCACGACGCGAATCGCATATGAAACTAGCGCACATTGAATCGATTACACACTTTCTCTACTTTTTATAGTTAACCGACTAAATTCTAAATGTCCTTTTATTTACTTTGCAAACCATTATTTTATATTGTTGTATTTATCAAAATTTCAGACGGAAACTGCGGATAAAGAGTACGTTTAAAGTTTATAACGGTTTAAGACCAGTTTTAGGGTTTATTGCGAGAGTAGTGTCTAGGCGCACACTGTATAATGGATGATCTCGGCAAAGAAATTGTAACTTAATACAAAGTTATGCGTTTTCGCGGCACGAGCTCACTTTACGAGGCTATAAACCATGACGTGTCGAGCCTCTATGACTGAGCAATATTAAGAACTATGCCCAGCCTCATTTGTATTCCACTCAACCATAAATCGGAAGATTGTTGTATCCAAGTATCTGTACAGTTGTCATTACGAACAGATCTATGGCACTAACTCGGGGTTTGACTATTGAGTATTAAGATCGTTGAATATCAAAACTAAATTCAAGTCATCACTTCTTATGCGTAACAATGTATGGACTTTGAAATCAAATCAGCTGAAATGTGATCCTCAATTATTTGCAAGAAAAAATATTGTAAATAAACAAAGTTATTTCGAATGCTCTGTTTGATTAAATGGATTTATTCAAACAATAATACTCTTACTACATTTTTCGACTTTAACGAACAACTCCAATAAAACAAAGAGAGGTCTTTCAAGGGTAAACCTTTTAACTAAATAATATTTCTGATATTCGCTGCATGCCAACAGCTATCTAAATATACGCAAACATAATTTCTAATGGAAATTATTTACTCAAAAGTTAAAATGCGTCACTTTTTTTTACATTAAACACAGCTAAAAGACGATTTGTCATTGGTCATTGTAGACTGTTTAAAGCAACAACTCTTAACCTTCCTGGCCTTGTCAATAATTATTCAATCAAAGAAAAAAAAACAATCAATTGATTACAAAAGGACACAATTTCAATGTACTGCCCATTGCGTGCGAATAAAGCCGGTTCTTGATCTTGGCGACGTTGCCATCTTCGGAAAATGCTGCTATAGGAAAACAAGCGAGGGTCATGACGTCATATATCAATTTAAATTTACTTAGAGACATAATAGCAACGGGTTTCTAACTTTCCGCCAAGCATCACTGCACTTTATATATTTAAATCGACTACTTTATGTTTCATTTGGCAACTTACCAGAAATGCATGGCAGGCAGTCGAGTCCAAAACATAATGTTTTAACTTTTTTGCTTTTTCGCAAATATAACGGGGGTTAGCATTGAAAAATGTAGTAGAAGAATAAATGGGAGGGACGATACAGTACATGTCGACCTTCAGACTTCACGAGGACAAGGGCGTTTCGCCCTTGCACTTCACCCGGCGTCCGCCCTCTGGGAGTAGCGCGCCCCACGGTTATAGATTTGATCAGGCGGGTCTGTATAGCTTTGTGGCAATAACAAAATTATCAAGTTATCATAGTCCGACTTTGTGGCAGGAAAGTTAGTGTTTAGGGACGAAGTAAGGGTACATCCGCGACCTCCAGACTGCGTCCCAGTCTCGACAAGGGCGTCTCCGTGCCCTTGCATTGCGCCCAACGTCCGCCGTGTTACGACAACTAACTCAACGAGCCATTTACTAACAAATTGTATGAGCCACGGTAGCCAATCTACCTAAACGGACGCTTACAATTTAATTGAGTGATGGAAGAAATTGCTTTGAATAGAGAAATAAATTTGAGTCAACATGAACAGGCTGTCGTTACTATTATTTCATTGATAAACAGGGTTATTAATAATATAAAGATACACATCATTTATTTATTTATTTAATCTTCATGTACAATAGTGGTACATAGGCGGACTTAATGCAACAAGGAAACATCATCGAAATTATCTGTTTTGTAGCGAAAAAATGAGAAAAATAACACTTTTCACCACTTATACGTTTTTTTTTTTTTAATAATTATCAAAAGACAATATTTATGAAGACCATGGTAACAAAAGAAATAAAAACACCTATTGGCCGAATAGGGATGCCAAAAATACTGGGTAGTACGCTAGCGCTTTAGATGCCGTTAAATTTTATCATTTTAATCCCGTGGAGGGTCAATCCAGTACATGAAACACTATCAATTTGTAAAGATAAAATTAAAAAATAAAGTACTTTTTTTCTAAAACTTGAATTAATATAAGCATGTACGAAATTAATTTCTTCAAGTAAACTTCAGCTGAGCGAGGCCAATGATCTGAAGGTGATGATAAAAAAAAAAATAAAAAAAAAATGGAGATAAAACGAGGGTCCTAAGTTTGTATAGAGAACCTTTTTTAGACGGATGAAGCCGCAGGCGAAACTAGTTTCTAAGTACAAATTGGTCTATATTAAAAGCACTATATTATAAAAATCTAGTTTATCAAGAAAACTAGATTATTTCGGTGTTGATAGACCAGCTTCAAAGCTAGTTTAGAAGCGTGTTGAAAACATAAAACAAATGGTTTCTAGTATGTCTACTTTCACGATAGGCCATAAACAATCCATCAAGTTATATTTGTCGTATTTTTGTGTTTTAAGAGCACGGTATCTTAGGATCTAGGTATTTCTTATAGAAGGGGCATATGTTTGTTATCTTTATTAAAGATAAGACAAACGTTAAAATAATTCGATATAATTTAATATTCAAGCCCTTAACGAACACCGGCGTTCGCACACCTATTGGCTTTCTATTGTATCTCTAATTACGGTATTCAAATGATTAAACGTAAGTTTTATACATATCAGATATTTGTTTTTAACACCGACTTAAGTTAAAAATGATTGTAAAGAGATAATTGAAACTTTATACGGTTTATTTTAATGAGCAGAATTATTTTAAACCTAAAACATACATATTTTAGTCATTTTAGATCTAATCCCTTCGATCCGGTCGAAGCTCGAGCAAACCCTCGTGTAGCAACGCGATAAAATTTACAATTTGTCTTCGAGCGCTCGCCCCTTATCCAAACTAATATCAAAATTTATTATCTCTAATAGGTACTTTAACAAGCTTTTTGTTAAAGTTAAAAACCAGACACGTTAAAAATTTCAGAGTCTCATTTTCATTCAGAAAGTTGGCAATTTTTCTCGTAAATTTATATTGTGAAGGGAAAGTTTTCACGTTGCGTATTATCCATTTTAATCCCTGCTTCAATTGAGCACCTGACGCCATTAATATTCAATTGCCTGTTTGACCTCGTTGGGGTGGTAACAGCTCGTAAACAGGTCCTTTAATCTTAGTTTATATTGTATCGCACGTTATCAGAAACTGTGTAGTCGTACCCTAACTAATATAGCAGATATGAGTTTTATCAGACATCAATTTCAACTAGAAAAGGTTACGATACATTAAGCTGGTAGTGGTCGGTTTATCGCTTTCAGATATCTAATACAATGTTATATCGATGGGAAAAACGGTTAGGTTTTTTACGAATAGAATAAGATTACAGTTTTTATCGGAAATTAACGATGACAATTTTAAATTGGCATATCGTGTCTTCAAGGCCAAAATGAATTACCTATCTCTTAATAAACTAGTGCGATTCACCATCAAGGATTGCATAACTGCTTACCATCAGGTGGGATCGTAGTCAAGCCCTAGTTTACATATTTAAAAATGAAAAGTTGTGGTCGAAAAATCTAGATTCAAAGATAAAAGAGCCGGTACCTGCTCTTTTATCTTTGAATCTAGATTTTTCGACCACAACTACGACAAAGTCTTATCGTTAGCCATTCGCATAACAAACCTAATCCAAAACTACTACCTAATACCTTCATTAATTCCCTAACAGGTCTCGAAACGTAGTTACAGAAGTTAGTCTAACGTCTTTTGTTCTTGAAGGTGTCCAGCGGTGCTATTCTCTAAGAAAACGCAGCACTGCCGCAACGACGAACATCCAAATAGGATACATTGAATTAACAATCCAAATTAAGCGAATTAGGTTGACAATCCAATGTATCCTATTTGGGTGTTCGTCGTTGAGACAGCGCTGCGTTTTCTTAGAGAATAGCACCACAGGACGAATGCAACCTATACTTTCGTTGACAACTTTTTTAAGGTGGAAAATTGTCCGAGTAGGGCAAGAGAGCGTGTCAAGCTTTTTCGGCTAAAACCTATGTATGTTCCTTCAGTTCACCTTTGCGTTCCAGGGCCACTATAATAACTCTTTCAATTATTCCCGTAGGTCAACTAACCTTAGCTACAAGTAAAGCCAACATGTATTAATCTCCAGATGATACAACTTCTACAAAGTTTTAATTAAAACGAATTTATATTTCTGCCCGGTCTCTGTTAGTACGTGAGAAGTTTACTAATAGAACTCCTGATTACACCCGATCGTCAACGAGCAATGAAGTTTGGGCAAAAATCGTTACGGCAAAGCTCGAACGTCCATAAGTGCGCGACTAACGAGCTATACTCGTGACTCGTGATGAACATATAGATTTGATAAATTAAGGATGAGGATATCGTATGAAGAGAGGATATTAATTTAAGTGTTAAAATTACTTCCTTTGTAAATAATAAAATAAATGTCTGTGGGAAGTTCGACAAAAGTGTCTAAATTGATTTATTGAAATTCATAACACATCGTGAGCGAAACAGACGCTATTTAACAAAATATTATTTGTGTATTTTGGACATTTTGAACAAAGAAACAAGTTAATTCGCCGAGTGTTCTGGTGCAAGGGTTGCCTGTCACACACCATGCTTACTGCGACCTCATTCAAATTGCGCATAAACCTACAAACACCAACTTTAAATGAAATCTAATGAAAATAACTTTTCAGTTAATGTCGCATTGTCAAACACAATTTCTCCCACGAAACTGCAATATAAAAAGATATAATCGCTACTTGACACTATGCTGATATTCTAAAATAGAATGAAACGATGCTACTGAATCGTCTTTTACTTTTTCTTTCCATTTTTATGATCACATTATTTCTTATTGTTCAGCAGCACGAGTGAGAAATAATTAAAAATATTCTGTGAAAGCCAAGAAATCTTAAACTTCTCAATTACTTTAGTAGCGGTTGAATTCAGATGTCTCAATGGTCTTTCTCAAACCGTGATGTGTAGTGTAATATCTTTACATAAAGGCGTTGCATTGAATAGAACAGCTAGTCCTAACAAAAGACCGTCATGTATAGTCTAACAAATGACTATAAACATTATTCAAGACTCATTACTAGAGCTTGAATAGTCAGAATAGTATTACACAAGCGACGTAATTTAGTTAACAAAGTAACGACACAAAAACGGCATCAGCGAACGTATCCTCAACAATACGGAGGAGGTTGGTAACATTTCGCAACGGCTCACCATAGCCGGGTGCTCTTGCGCAAATCGCTGTGACGTCAGCGCGTTTGGTTCCGGCTTCACTTTCGCGAAACACTTTCACCGGTTGGGCGAGGCATGGCCGCATGGCGCCGCCGGACGCGACGTGTGGCGCAGCCGGCAATTCCCCGTCCATTGTCATTCTACTCGTGACTATCAATGACCGGTTAAAAATCAACACCATTATTAATTCTAAAAAACACTATTCACAATGTTACTATGTGTTAGTTTATCAGTTCAATTGAATTTACTATGAACATGCGAATTGGAGCTACTTTTCATTAATTGAGCTATTTGATTGATCAATCTTATTGCAGGTGTTGGAAACGAAGCATATAAACAACAGTAAATGTTCGTCTCATGTACGGTCGAAAGAGTCCCCGTAGTATAACTTAAGGCACACGGGTGGGTTTTAGTCAGTAAAAGTCCGACTGCCTCATGCTCGGCTCGAAGCGGGAGGCAGGTAGAAGTTATTTGATGATAACCCACCCAAAAAAAAAGACTGGTACAGCGTCTACATGGGGCTCATTTGAATAAATTCTTAAAAAAAATTGTCTAAGCAAAAATTTTTAGGTCTTAAGTTTCGTGACTACCGAGAACAGCTTTTTTTGCATCTCGTTTTTCTTAGAATAGTAAAAGTATTTTCAACGCATTCTAGTCATAATAATGGTCTAAAGGTCACCTTCATCAAAAGCAGAAACATGGATATCCGCGAGCAGAACAGACACAAGCGATATTTGTGCTCTCTAATTTAGAAGTTCGCGAAAGGCGAGTTTCACCTCACTCGTGCGCGTGAGTAATACATAAGAAACCATTACATAACCGAGTAGCCGAATTTGTTTAGCTATTTTGATCACGTAAAGCAATAATAGCGATCATTTTTTGTTTCACATTGATTACGTGTAACATAAACAGAACGTTATTCGTTTACCGCCAATCAGAAAGTTATAGATACAGAAAATTATAGAAAAGCCACGATTACGAGTCGTTGATTTTAACTACGTGAATATAAAAACAATATAAATTGAGAGAAACGTTCAGAATATGCTAAGCGCTATAAAAAGTAACAACGTGAAACTGCCACAAATGAGGCAATTTCTCTTTACAAAAATCGACACTTTCAATGTCGTTTCAATATGACCCGAACAGACGAAATAAATTCGTGACAAAGCAATCAGTCTCTTAACCGATTTGCCCGATAAACGACCACTTTCATAAATATTTCTCTAGTTTGACAAGAGGTAGAGAAGCAAAATGTGCCAAAAGATGGCTTGCTGTGGGAAAGAAATATAGACACTAAATAAACATAAATAAAATATCGGATGAGTCGACGAAATTTTTCAACTCATTCGATATTTTATTTATGAAAAAAGTCAAATGGTAAGCGATGATGAAGTCGACGGTGGGGCACTCTTGTTAAGAAGTAACCTATTCACTATGACTTAATGACCCCAAAATACAGTTATCAGGAAACTTATTCCTGCAGCGAATTCCACTTCTTTGCTGTACGCACAATGAAAGTGTTCCCAAAACGTTTTGTGCGCATGGGGGTATCGCTAAAGACTTGCAATGACGGTCGGGCTTGGCGGAATTAACTTGTGCAACTTTAATTTTTATGTATATTTATGATTATAAAAAACCGACAGGTTGACGAGTAGGTATCGATGCTCATTACTTTGGAGCTTAGAATCGACGAACGGATCATTGTAGACGAGCCACTTGGCTCATTTCTCAATCGACTCAAGCGCATAAAGTTGCTATCTGCAA
Organism: Leucania comma; assembly: GCA_958295575.1. Classification (NCBI taxonomy): domain Eukaryota; kingdom Metazoa; phylum Arthropoda; class Insecta; order Lepidoptera; family Noctuidae; genus Leucania; species Leucania comma. The sequence continues at coordinate 5,102,286 of OY282473.1, forward strand.
CTCTGTCCCAAAGAGGAGAGCCGCAGTACTCCGTATTAAACACCTGTGTAGCTGGCATAAAGTACCATCTCTCCTTTACTAGGAATCCAACTCCTTGGCAGATAGTTTCAATTGTAACAATTTCTATTTTTCGTCGAATCTGCCACGCAGGGGAGAAGAATAGCTAAGTACAAACAGATTGTATTTTCCGTGAAATTACATTTAAACTCTAACTCCGAAAAGATGAAGTACTAAAATGTTTATAGAAGAGAAACCATTAAGATGACCAATTCAAGCAATCAAATAAATTCGAAAACGCAACATCACGGAACAAAAATAAAATGGTCAGAATTAGAAACTACGCATCACTTTAGTGTCTGCAGCATGACACGGCAGTTACTTCTGCAGTAATCGTTGGAAATAGTGCTGTGACATATAAAGGAAATGAAGTGTCATACAATGTAAACCCACCCATCTTTCGAGTGCATCTTTCTAGTACACGGACATAAAGTAATATGACCGCCTCACCCCGATAGTTCTAAGACCGACAATTAATATTATCACAGTCAACGGCTTCTCACACTTTCTAGCTCCATTGTACTTCATAGAAACAATTGCATCTCTTCTATTAACTGTCGTACACTGATGAAATCACGACTGTATTATTTCTTATAGAAATGTGTAATCTAGGTATTGCACTTTCTTTTGTGTACGCCACAAATATATCAACGCCTTCTGCATTGTCTGATGGCATAAGTGGAGTTTTTCTTTTTATTTGGGCATGTGGTTTTGTCAGAATAAAAAGAGAGCTAGCGTTTTGACATTTTGTGACACCTTCATCGTTACACTGATTTAGTTGAAAAGATCGAAATCGGATCTTATCGAGTAGGAAAGTTTTTTGATGAATAACGAGCAAATGATTACCACCATCTTCCAGTCCTAGTCCTGTCTTTCTTGGGCTCAACCGTCACGTTATTATTGATTCCCTTTTCTTTTACAATCTGTCTATCTGTTCTTTGGTCTCCATCTCCCTCTGCATCCATCCACGTGCATATTCATAGCTCTTTTAGTAACAATCGATTACCGCTAAGCTAAAAAATGGGTTCCACTGTGTGGTCTTAGCCAGATAGAATATGGCATGACCCTTCGCCAGACAAAGGGAAAGGTATTGTCTGTAAAGTTCTGACTCATCAAAGTGATGTTATTACGACCTTATACAAGGTCAGTCTTATTCTTCATTTGATTGTTAAGTAAGTAAGTGGCCATTTCGACCGTGATTGTTAGCAAGCTAGCCTTTTATTTTCTAACCTGCTTTTTCCTGGATTTAAATTGACATTTTTATATCATTTCTAGTTTCGATTTTTTTTGCAACATTTGTTTTAAAGATCGTTTTTATTTTTTGCTACATTTGTTTTACGGACTGTATAGTTCCATCGTGTTCAAAAATACTCGTTTTATTTTTATGTGCTAAAAGAAAAGATGCAAATGCAACTACGAAAGGCAACTTTCTGACTGGTACTGATATCAGGTTTAAAGTATGTCGTAGTTATCAGTACCAGTTTCTTTTTATTTGGATGCGTCAATACCTACAGGCGGAGTGTTTCATTTTCAAGATGTGTGTGGGTGTATATTGTATTTCGTACCATAATGTAGAGTAAACAATTTTTTGTATCTTTTGTTATATTGATTTTTAGGCAAGCGTTAATAGCTCAGTTTTCTATATAGGTATTACAAAATGACTAGTTTCTAACTTTATTATTATGTAAGATTTAGATGACGCGAAGATCAGGTTTTTACTTTTACAAATTATCACTGCTAGGATATTTTGAGCTAGAACTTTTTTAGACCGACTTGCAGTGGTAGTCATCTTAAGAAATATGTATGCATCTTCTTTTAATTGTCATATCTTCGGGCAATTGTTGTGTTTTAAGTATTAAAAAAGAAGTTATAACTACGCAAGCACTATTCTTGTACGTAAATCGAAATCGCTTTTGTTTACGTGTATGTGCAAATTATAATTTTTCCTGTTCCTTTTACATATCACCACGTATGATGCTATCCAACGTTTGCCCATAAAATTATGATTAGTTAACACCAAAGTTGATTGCACTTACGTTTGTTATTATAATTTAAACTTGTATTTCCTTAATTAGCAATGTTAACATACTTCCTATTAGCAAATATGAGGAAAGATCTTTTATCATTCGGTACTGTAATAATAAGTATCCAATAACCACATTGTTAGATATTTTTTGGGCTAATTTGCCAATGTTATTTGGGCTTACAACGTTTATTCGATTACAGGAAAGCAAAATAAAATATTTATTTTCATATATGACCACGTGTAGATGCTATCTTGGGATCAAAGATCATAAACTTACGTGTACTTACTAATATTAATGAAGAACATGGGTATACTTACTTTTATGAAAAACCTACTCAGGGCTGTGCGAATGGGAATTAAGCCTAAGAGGTTATGAATAAGAAAACACTACAGATAAATTGGGTGAAAAAGAGTAATGAATAAAAGTCTTAGCTAACAGCCTATATAGATAATTGGGTATCTACTTGATACATTATTTTTATCAAAAAGTAATTTTATCGAACATCGCAAAGAGAAAGAAATTGTCAAATCCGTTCAATATTTAAGCCATCAAGATAACCTTTCAATAACAAGGGGAAATTGTTAAATAAGAGGATCAGGATATACAATTATACATATTGAGATGTGACGTCACATCCTAATTTAGATTAGGTGTGCACAAAAAAGATAGTGAGATATTCCCATCACACTCCCACTTTTCCTCGAACCAATGCTACTTTAAAAAAAAAACAATTTTGATGCTACTTTCAGAAAAAGATTTATTTTTGGTGTTATTTGTTGTTTAATATATAACATATAATGAAATGTGTGTGTGTGTGTGTGTGTGTGTGTGTGTGTGTGTGTGTGTGTGTGTGTGTGTGTCTGTGTGTGTGTTGTATGTTAATGTTGTTTTTTTTTAAATAAATAATATTATAGAAAAACTAGCTGACCCGGCAAACTTCGTACCGCCTAATAGTCTATGAATATTGTGATAACGTTTTTTTTTTTCGTAAATTTTTTCCATATTTTCTCCCCGTTTAAACCTTCTCTGGAGTAATCATAAATATTTCAAGACCAAATTTGGCAAAATCAGTCCAACCGTTCTCGAATTTTAGCGAGACTAACAAATAGCTATTCATTCTTTATATATAAGCAGCCAAATAACCAATTCTATCAGTAAATTAGACATTTCATCAAATCTGAAGTTTTATTTGTATTCTAAACAATCAATCTACTTAATACGATCGTGTCTAAACATGGAGATCGAACAAGAGAATCTATGGACCCGTGAATCATTTTTATGACAGATCGAAAAATATTTTTGTATTATGTATGGACCTATGACAAAAAATAAATAATAGAGGTCATAAATTAACTCATCGGATTCGGATATTCACGAACGTATTGTTCTGTTTTTTAAATATTTTGATACTCGAACCACGTATCAATTTGCATAATAATTATCATGCTTGCCTAAATGGTACATTCGAAATTGTTCAGTGTTGAATTCTATCTTTTAAAATTTTCTAGATTTTTATTCAAACACAGTGCAACTTTTTGAAATCCAAATTATTTTATTTTACATATTCCTACAAGGGTACTTATAAAACGTCAGAAACGTGTGCTTATTTTAAACGTCGGCTAGTGCACGGTTCCCATTGATCGTTTCCTATGGATAAGAACCGACAAGAAATTCCATAGTTAATTCCACTTTAATTATTTATTGTACACCATAACAACTTATAAAATAAATGGATAACAAAGGTCATGTACATGGGCGAGCTTAACTCAAAGTTGAGTTTTCTCCCAGCAAACCATTGAGCGTGATAACCATTTAAAAAAAAAAAAATGTTATAATATTGCCATGTTACAATATTAATAAGCATGAGAGGACAGTACATGTGTGACGTGACGAGGATGGATCAAGTGAGAAATGAGTATATTAGAGGAAGTTTGAAAGTGTCGCCAGTGACTGAAACGTTGAAAGGGAATCGTTTGTCTTGGGATGTTCATGTGAAGAGGAGGGATGAAACGCATGTTACTAAAAGACTTATGAGTATACATTTGTGGATAGAGGGAGAGAAGCCTAAGAAAAGATGGATGAATTGTGTGGGAGGTGATGTAAAAGAAAAGAAAGTTAATAATGATGGCGACAGGACCAAATAAAACATGTTGCGCCCATCCCAAGTAAAACGGGGCAAGGATGAGAAGATGATGCGAGGACAGTGTAGACCAGTCATTATTGTAACCAAAAATACAATAAAAATAATAAGAATTAATACTTTTCTCCATCCTCTTTCGAGTAGAGAAAGATAAACCTTTTTCAGCAGGACTGTTTAAAAATTCAAGAAACGTAATATAATCTAGACTCAAATTACCGCTCGTTCTTACATAATTCTATGAATACATTTCCTGTTTGCATTAGAAAACATTACGCAATCTTAATTTAATCTAACTTTCTCTAAACCAGATTCTTTGTAGTGAAACTTTTAAACGAAATCGTGATTGTCTTAACCTATCCCACTGTTACAATGAGAATACCTTTTTGAAAACTGGAGCATAAAAAAATAGAAACGCCACTAACTTTTCTTCCGTGACAACCTTCTTCGAAGATTGTCCAACAAAAGAGTAAATAAATAAAAAAGCGTGAAATAAACGCGGCGTCACGGTGACCTTTCCATTTAAATTAACTTAACCCAGTAAGAATTTATGGCGACTTGAAGTCTCGAGGATGAAATCAAGTTTTAATTTAGTATGTAATTAGCGCTGTGACTATCCGTGTGAGTTAGAACGCTACTCGTAGCGACATCTATCTTCCAACGCGAGCACTAAAAAGCGTTACCTAGCGAGGATAGATGGCGCTGACTGCCGCGAAATTGAAGCGGGGAATATTTTAAAGTAAACAGATAAGAACTTATTGAACAATGTTTTGTTTACAATAATAACGTATCGCATTTCAATACGTTTAATATATTTATAGCTACTGTTTATTATTTATATATTTCGAATGGAAGATGTTTTTTCCATTCTATAAAATAGGTGTAAGCGTTTTTATTAGTGTCCCAAGGGAGCGACCCGGATCACCCCGTGTGGCCTTATCTAATTTAAACAGCGTAAGTTTAGTTTTATCTAGTAGGACTATTTACACGGGACATAAACCCTTATTTGCTCATATCCCTCTTGTCTAAGGGGTAGACCGGGTAACTTATATTTGTATTTCAATATATCGAGCCTTTTCAGAAAGAATATCGTAACCGACAGGGTTTTTTTTTTTCTTTCCCATACAATATTTATGATATCGTTATAAAAATGTTAGAGGGCACGTAATTTGTAGCACAAGTAAACGCGATCTGTAGGAAAACTCCAGAGTAAGATTGATCTTTCGACCCTGTAACGTAACTTACCTTGCAAATTGTCGAGCATATAAGTCAACAGCTTCGCGGTCCCGTTGTTGTCGTTGTATATCGAGAGCATCTCTTTGCTGAGGGGGTTTCCGCCCAGCCCCAGGAGCTGAAGGTGGAACAGTTTGCCCAGCTCGTATGGAAGCACTCGGAGGTAGTTATTGTGCAGGTGCAGTTCTCTGGAAAGGGAGACGCGTTGTTATTTTGAGTCGAATGAGCTTATACAATATAATTTATTATTATTAAGTACTAGTGCTACGAGCGATTTCGTTCGCGAGATGGTAGAAGATTGTCCCAAGGGAACATACTTCCGACATGGACATGATCTACATGTGTGCCAAGTTTCATCAAAATCAGTTCAGCCTTTCGGACGTTTTTATTTTTATGGCGGGTAATCATTAAATGACTTCTTCCACTCTTGGGCGGGGCGAGAGGGCGTGTCAGACTTTTACTGACTAAAACCACTCCTGTTCCTTCTTTGCCTTCGTTCCAGGGCTCGGGGTACACTTTTAAAAGATCTTGGTATTTTTATTGACAAAGACTTTACATGGGGTCCTCAGTTGCAGGAGGTTAGTCGGAAGTTGTTTGCGTCTGCGGGATCGTTGCGTAGACTGCGTAATTTTCTGCCAACTGCCACCAAAACTGCGCTCGCCCAATCCCTCCGTCTCCCAATCCTTGATTATGCCGATGTCAGTTATTTAGACCTAACTGAAGCGCAGCTAGATAAGCTTGAGCGACTTCAAAATTTTTGTATTAGGTTCATATTTGGTTTACGCAAGTATGACCATGTTTCTGAATTCCGTATTAAGCTCAAGTGGCTGCCAATCCGCCTTCGCCGGAATACCCATATCTTATCGTTACTTTACAGTGTCTTGTTTATTCCTACAACCCCCTCTTATCTCAAAGAACGTTTTAAGTTCCTTCATGACACACATAGTAGACATTTGAGATCATCGGAGAACTTGAAGCTTTTGATGCCCTCACATTCTTCTAAATTCTGTGACAAGTCATTCACGGTCCAGGCGGTGCGATTATGGAACGCGTTGCCGATGCCAGTTAGGCAAGCCCAATCGCTAGGTTCTTTTAAAAACCTTGTCAAAGAACACTACCTTTCTCTCTAATATGATTTTGCTTCTATCTAATTTAGTTTCTTCCATCACTACCCTTTATTCTTTTCTTGATTTTTCTTTGTTCGCTTCCATTTAATTGTGTAACACATAATTATATATATATATTATATATTTATATTATATACATGTACTGATATATATATATTTTAAGCTTATGTATTATCTTTTGTAAAGGTATATTTTATCCATTTTTCGTATTTTTAGTTTTATGTTAGTTATATTTGCTAGTAGTACACCGCAGACTACCCCTCTTTTTAAAGTTCTTATAATCCATCCTAAGGTTGTCTGGTAGAAATCGCTGTCAGCGATAAGACCGCCTTTGTACCCATAGATTTAAGTTCCTGTAAATTGTTACTATATATTTTGGTGTACAATAAAGTTTATTGTATTGTATTGTATTGTAGGCTTCGACCCTGCTGGGCCCCTACGGTTTTGCCGACATCTCTTTGAGGCGCGAGTGGAACAATACGCGCCGTCGACGTCTTGAGCTCGGTCCGGACGATTGCCGGACGACCGGACGGCGAGCTACCCTAGCCTTTCGAGCGTGAAGAGGTAACAAACATATTCACAAACGCACAAACTTTCGCTATTATAATATTGGCGTGAAATGTGAATTTTATGGCTACGAGACCACGTTTCCACCTGCTACCGGCACACATGTAAGTTCTTTACTTTTCATTGTGGGCTACCAAGGTAAAGTTATGGAGGTATTCGGAACAGAGTGTAAAGTCCCACAAACCTCCGATGAAAAGAGAGGAACCTACGACCAGACGGATGTTGTATATATTGAAATCGCGCGGAGAACTTTAATTGCGCGATGCAGAATTTCGAAGTTTAGTTCATATGTGGCGTCATAGATGTCGCTACACAGTGATCGATCACGCGATCGCGCCGCAATGTAATAAAACTTGCATGCGAGTCGCATGCAGATTGAAACGCGGCCTGAAAGTGAGAAAAGAGAGAGTACACCTATTCGCGGACGTACTGGAGCGCTATAGTAGCACCTGGTTAACCCTTTAACAGCTTGCGTCGGATTAGTCTGACGAGTGTTCTCGTGTCATATTCAGGGTCGTGAGAAAACCTGAGGTACCCACGTGCAGCCAGGTTACGGACGCTAACTGGTCTACATCGAGCCCATGAAAGGGCCGGAAAAAGCGTCCGTGAAGTTGCTTACTCTGCATACTTCCATGCGATCGTTAGTGTCCAGAACCACAGGTTGATGTATACCCACGTCGGCAGCCGGGAAATACCCCTGAGACTGCATACCTCGCGGTTGTGTAGGGTCTTAGCATTTAAGAAACCTCGACCCCCACACTTCCGCGAGATACACCGACCACCGACACCGACACCGACGACCGTAGGAGATGCATTCGATATGCAGTCAACAGTGTACGGACCCGCCTATCCAGGGCATCAAGTTCCGTTTGAGTCCATTTGAGTATGCCGAAAGCGTACATTAATTACCGGCATGACCCAACCGTTGAAGGCACGCACCTTGTTTCCTCCAGACGAAAGGCTTTAGTTTGCCACTGGGTACGCTATCTCGTTTAGTTCTACATTCCCCATAAGTGACAGAAGAGCAGACAGGATGAACTATCTGGTCAAAATAATAATGTAATTGTTTTGTATATATAAATACAAAATGGTTTTCTTTATTTTTCCTTTACAAATTGACCTCTTTGCCCAATTTCATGATTCTAGGTCAACAGGGAAGTCTTTTGATTCCCTTGCGAGCGTTAAAATATACACCATAAACGAAATATAAATTGGGTATATTTTTAGATTGCGGTGACTGATTTTTTCTTTCTCACGGTCTTGTAGATTATTTAATACCCTTCAGATTGATGGGCATCCGTGGGTCAAAAATTATTCCAACAAAGTAAACACATAAAGGTTCCGTTTTTGCAAACGAGGTATGGAACCCTAAAAAACAATAATAAGGCGTTTTTTTTATTTTAATAGTTCCGGGAATACTTGCCGAGTAAATTTAACACAAATTTTAAAGGATGCCTGATAAACATAATTAAACCGAGTCAATTTCCGGACCGATACAGATATTAATTACTACCACAAATATAATAAATTAATAATAACACTTCGTCATAGGTTCATGTTTGGGTTCAATGACTTGCCAGACGTTAATTTTTATTATAACTAACAGAAATAATTGTACTACTTTTTCAAGTATTTTACATATAGCCAATCGTACATTGCTGTACAAAAATCAACTTTATTGCAACGAGATAGAAATCATGGCGTCAAATTATTACTATTTTTATGCTGCTGTGCTGACCTAAATATTTAGGGAATATTATTATATAAGGGTGACTAGTAATTAGTGAACGATACTTAAACACGTGATTGTAGTCATGATAACAATCAACTTTTACTATGGGAACAAACCTGCAATCGCGAAAAAATTCTGCTAAGTTCAGTACATTTATGTTCGCCTAACTGGTCAAAATGTACTGAACTTGAAAGATTTAGTAAAAGTTGTTTGTTATCATGACTACAATCACATGTTTAAGTATCATTCACCAATTACCAGTCAACCTATTTAATATAATGTACTTTATCTGCAAAAAATAAGGTGACAACCCTTGCAGCGGCGTTGATCGATTGACTCCTGAGCTGCGAGTCACGGGTTCGATTCCCGCACGGAACAAAAGTGGCATTTATTGGCACACTTCTGCCTATATCTTCAGGAAAGACTGTGATGTTACATAGCGTATACTCTATGCGAGAAATCGTAGATCAGCCAACAAAATTTAAAACAAAAAAAACCTTCAAAATTTAAATTACGAATAAAAACGTAAACAAGCCTTCACACTCAATGTTTACAAATATATACGTCAATGGCAAACACACGCCAGGGGTCAACAACCTTGGATCTTTACATATTTAATACGAGCTCCACTATACATAATAAATTCAAAACTAAAAAAAGCTAAATGCAAATATACTTGTTTTATAAACATGATTACTACGATAGATAAAACTGAATGTTTAAATAATATTTATAATCTCCTGATCACACTATGCAATAGGTACCTATGTGTATTATGATTACATCCAGTCACATTGTGTTATCAATTTGAACTCTAACGTGATAAGAAAAAGAAAGTGTCCCGTATTGAAAAATATTATGAATCTTTTAAATATTTTCCTTTACTGATACAATAACAGTTTGCGTCGGATTGGTCCGACGAGTGTTTTCGTGTCCTATTCGCTAGGGTCGTGTGTTTGCGACTGGGTACTCCATCTCGTTTAGCTCTTCAATCCCCATAGGTGACAGTAGAGATGACGAGATGGAGTATTTGGTCGTAGATGTGCGACCCTGGCGGAATAAATACGAGTGTTTGTAAGATATATTTGACGTAGTCGGATAAAAGGTAAAACGTCATTTGTTTGTTTAATGGGCACATTGTGTAAGAAAAAAAAATGGACAGCACGGTTAGCTCAGTGCGCTGCATGTTGCAGGTTCGATTCCCGCGCGTAACAGATATTTGTATGGCCTATCGATATTTGTTCCGGGTCTGGGTGGTAGTTGTCTTGGTTTACTTTACATGTTTGTGAATGCACCCCGATACATGAGTATAAAAACTGGGTACCAAAGATTCCGTACAAACTAATTTATGTAAATGATTCAATTTTCGAATCGATTCTGGAAGATTTTTCCAAATAAAAAGGTTTTTTGAACGTAACTAGATATTTACAGTTTCCAGAATTATTCCTATACCTGTGCTATGAGACCTTACTTCATGACAAATTTCCGAGTTTATAGGTCAACGGGAAGTACCCGATGAATTTTGATTCCCTTGAGAATGTCGAAATCACGTTTTGTGCGACATAAACGGCCGTATCTTTTTTTGTACTTAACCGCAGACCTGGGTATATGTTTTTAAGCCTATTCCGAACTAGCTTGGGGTCGGCTTCCAGTTTAACCAGATGCGGCTGAATTCCCGTGTTTTACATGGACCGACTGCCTATCAGACTTCCACAACCAAGTTACTAGGAAGCACGAAACTCCTTGAATAGACTGATGATCAGAAGTTCTGGCGTATGGCTACCTGTAACGACTATCAAAGACCTACGAATTTCAACAGGGGCGCCGGCTTTTAGAAACCCTCATGGGTGCTCACGCTCATTTGATGACTCGAAAAAGTGGCGAAATGTGAGAAGAGAAATACACACTGATCGACCGACAAATAAATAATATTCCACAATATTCCATAATATTCCACAACTATCACACAACGTAGTCTAGTCCCAAGCTAAGCAGAGCTTGTGTTATGGGTACTAGACAACTGGTAAACATACTTCTATACTTCTAAATACATATGATAAATAAATTACACCCAGACACAGAACAAACGATCGTGCTCATCACACAAACATTTGCCCTGTGTGGGAATCGAACCCACGACCTCCGGCATAGCAGTCAGGGCCACTAACTACTAGACCAGCAGGCCAGTCTAATAAAATAAGTATCCTACTTACATACTGCGTACTTAATTACTAATTATATTTGAAAAAAATATAATTAGATTTGTGTTGGTGCGGGAATCGAACCTGCGACCCTCGCTTCACAACCGGCGCTCTAAACCACTGCGCTAAACGGATCGTCAGGTAATGAAAAAACGCCGATCCCTAAAAGGTGATTACTGATCTATTTCTTGATGTCTATTCTCAGGGGTGCTCAGCACCCACTGTTTATTTCTTATGGCTGCTCGAGCCCCGGAGCACCTACGGAGTCGTTGCCCTTGAATGATAACCAGGACCCGTTGGTCCTGGTTGGCACGGGGTGTCAGTAATATCCTAAATAAATTTAGAAAAGTACATTATGATTTAGAAAAGTACATTATGATTTAGAAAATTCACATTTGTTTTAAATATTCACGAAATATAATCGTATTCACAGCGAGTTCTAAGTTAACTGCAAAGTATACTAATAAATCCGAATGTATGTTTGTTACTCAATCATGTCTTAACTGAGCAAGATATGGCCGTGACACGGAGGAAATTTACATTGTGGAATTTGAAATAAGATTGTATACTGGGACACAGTATAAAATCTCATTTCATATACGTAGGTATATGTTGATTCTTTATCAAATAATGCATCAATCTGCGTGGTCCTATTGTACGCTCCAGGACCCTTTTATTTATTTATTTACACTTTATTGTACAACAAGATTACAATTATTATAAAGGGAAACCATAGAAAAAAGAAAAACATACAATCGACGGCCTTATCGCACTCGGCGATTTCTTCCAGACAACCTAGTATGGACAGAAATTGCCAGGACACAAAAATGGGGTTGCACTTGGTGCAAATATAAATGCAAAATTTTGTGTACTATGTCAATGGAAAATGATGACAAAAAAGAGAGTGCGATTATTGCACAAGTTGTGCACAAAAGCACAACTTGTGCAATAATCTCTCGCGTCAATATGGCTTGTGTCATCTGAGATTGACCGCCATGATAAAAACCGATCAGAAGGACATATTAAGTACCTATCAGTCCGTAATAAATGAAAAAAATATTTACTGATATGACATAATCGAAAGCAAATTCATTGATGACTCATTGGTCCACTAACATTATAAGTAAATGCGAAAGTTTGAATGTATGTGTACGGATTCAGATAAAAGAATGATGATAGAATTTCTATGAAGTTTGGCTCCACATTCCAATAGCTTTGTGTTATATCGTTGGATAGGTATTTTTTTTTTCTATTCTATTCAATTGCACCAAGTTTCAAACCTTAATCCGTTAAGAGTTATTCTGCGTATAACTGCGTATTGAAAGTCGATCGCCATTTTGGTTCAAATTATTTGCCACGTACATGTCATACTTGGTTATTGGCAACTCTGAAAGGACAAGCTTGAAAATACCTATCCAACGATATAGCATACTTAGCTATTCGGAGGTGGGCCCAAAAATGGCACTCCTTTGGCCCAAGGGTAAACCATGTACGAGAACAGGACAGGATACTTTTTATCCCAGGAGTAGACTAACAGAAATGACAATACTCTATCATCATAGATATTAGAAAGTCTATCACTATGCTGATGATGCGTCATTCACTATGTTGCCAATCCTGCACAACAGACTGCCCTTTACAGACTTCGCACGAGGCCAATGACGACAGGTTGTCAATTATTGGTCAGAAAAAATAAATTTGAGTTCATCGACACGTAAAGAAGACTATGCAGATGCCTAATCATAAAATTAAACAGCACTACCTTCTCATTTGGGTAAAAAATAATTATTTTAAAGTAAAAAACTGGTATTAAAACCAATGTTGCACCGAATTAGCATAAAGGTCGTCAGTTAGCAACTTAATGAGTACACACGTCGAACGTTTGAGATATCAAACGAGGTCACAATTGCTCACTGATCGGAATTAATTTGTGTACGTACAGACAATCTCCTCTTTGTGACCATGAACTACAATAAGAATGGTTAAGAAACCATAACAGTGTCAACCTTACCTTTTCCCTCCAGTTCTATACCTATGGCTTTTTTTACGTGGAGCTAGAGGAGTGTCAGATTTTTACTGACTAAAATCCACGTGTTCCTTCAGTTCCCTTTTCTGTCCAGAACTTTTTCGAACTATCATTACTATATGACTAGGCTACAGTTACAGGTCCATACGGAGATCCATTGCTCCAGCTACGACATGTGGAAGCACCTTTAGATTAAATTATGATCTGTAATCTCTTTCCTACTTACATGATCAGTTTTTATCTTGGTCAAACAATCATAATTTTAATGCTAATATGAGGTTTGAGTGATCAGAGACTAAGATTTTCCATCCAGTCCTGGATGGACTGCAAGAAAACTCAATAGTACTTACTAAACCTTAGTGTTCTACGCAATCAAACGCTTTCGTAAGATCGATAAACATCATTTTCTGGCCCTTTTCCCGATTTACATGGAATCGGAGAGCACGTTTATTTTTTCTTCTTTTCTGTCCAGTCAACCGTCACGCTATCACTGAATCCCTTTTCTTTCTATAGTGATATGGAATGAGGAGTGCCTCACAAAATCCATGCATCTTAGCTAGGAAACTCGGCGTTCTAGCAAAAGTCCGGCGGTACTTCACACCGGAACAGCTTCTAATCTTATACAAAGCACAAGTCCGTTCGTGTGTGGAGTACTGCAGCCACATATGGGCTGGTGCTGCAAAATGCCACCTAGCAGCTTTGGACTCGGTGGAAAGGCGTGCGAAGAGGCTAATTGGTGATCCAGACTTGGTTAAGTCCAATCTACAAAGCCTCGAGCACAGGCGTAGAGTAGCCAGCCTTTCGGTGTTTTACAGGATGCATTTTGGAGAGTGTGCGCGGGAATTGCATGACTTGATACCGCCATCTCCTTTCTACCATCGAACAACCCGGCGTACGGCGAATATCCACCCTTACGTTGTTGAAACTTCCACGGTCCGGACTAAGCGTTTTGCCTCGTCGTTTATACCGCGTACATCGAGGGACTGGAACAATTTGCCTGCTGCGGTTTTCCCGGCCAATTATAATTTAGGCGTCTTCAAGGCTAGAGTGAATAGGCTCTTAATAGACTAGTGCGCTTTACCATCGACGATTGCATCACTGCTTACCATCAGGTAGGATTGCAGTCAAGTGCTAGTTTATAAAATATTTAAAAAAAAACTTTTCTTTGACCTCTATCCCCCTCTCAACCCATCTACATGAATACTCGTTACTCTTTTAGCAACATGTGTTTAATCCGTCCTCTTTACATGACCATACCAAGACAACCGATTCTCTTTCAACTTCTCAGTTACTAGCCTTTTAAAATCATAGAACATTCGACACAAAATTCTGGGCCCTTCTATGGCACTTAAACGAAGGTGTATGATGTTAACCAATATATTATGAAGAGTTTGTTTGCTCTTGAAATCGAGAAGAGAAACTCGTGATGTAATTGATGAAGAAACTGGTCATGGCGATTACCGAAAGCGACCAATTTACTTTCCGCATTAAAAAAGCCAAACCAAAATTTAAAAACGCAACTGCAAGTTAGAAGAGATTTAACAACCGTTGATCTTTTTTATATAGCATATCTAAACCTATAATAAAATTGTAATATCAAAATAACATTTTTTCAATAAATACACTTGGTTATAAAAGTATATCTATGAAGTTAAAAACAAAATAGTTTTATAATTTTTGTCTGTCTATTCATTCTGGCTAATCTCTGAAACGGCGAGACTGATTTTGACCAGACTTTCACTGATAGATAGACAGGTTTTTTTTTTAAACGAATAAAAGATCTGCGCAAAAAATGCTTGATAATGTGACCAAATGACATTGTGCTGTATAACAGTGTGACAAGTATGACGCGAAGTCGCGGCTAGTAAGTAATATATAATAGTAAAAAAAAAAACGAAGTCATTTTCCGCGTCTGTCTGTTAATCCGCAAACTTCTCCTAAACCAAGGAACGGATTATAATACGGTTTTCACTAACAGAGAAAACAATAAATAAGGTAGGATTCTGAACTTTATGATATGCACCAGAGCAAAGCGGGGGTTACTAGTACCAGATAGTGGATACGATTTGTGTTGAAATCTCACCAATTAGATCATTATAATGTGAAGTGGATAAAAAAAAAATACAGGACTAAAATACAATTTGATCCATCGGAGCGGAGAGCGCAAAAACCATTAAGGACGGTAGGCAACCGAAAAGGGGCATACCAAGCTATCTTTAGATGTGACTGAGCAATAAATATCTTCGCATAGATCTGAAGGTCGCAGTACAGAGTAACGGATAACATCGAACAAATAACTACCGTATTTACAAAGACATTTCACGAAGAGTTTCGCTGTCCATGAACATTTTTTTTCCCCAATAGTAACCGTTTCGAGGAACCTTGATCTTAATTTTTACACTTATTTACAAACTACGAGTGTTACCTAAGTTGCTGAGGCTTTGATATTTAATAAACTTGACATACATTTTTCTCTCTTTTGGAGAAGTTTATTTCAGAAAGAAAATGTTAGTAAGTTTTTTTTATTTCCTTTATTTCTTGTATCACATATTTTTAATATTTTTAACATAAATATAAAAAAAAATATTTAAAAATATAAAAAATAGTGTCCCACCGGTATCGGGAACAGGGTCCAAGCTACCGGCGGTCAGGGCTCCAGAGAAAGGAACCTCCTAACAATACGAGCCGTATCCAGGAGTACCGCTTTCTGAATCAAGCCCTTGATCCAGCCGCCTAACGAGAGCCTCCTAAGGTGTTGGTCGAGGCTCTTGGCTATTAAGCCATTACCCGACACGACTATCGGTACAATGATCGCCGAATCCACTTCCCACATGTCGACAACCTCGCGAGCCAAGTCAAAGTTTTTTTTATTATTATTGATAGGCTC
Source organism: Leucania comma (assembly GCA_958295575.1). Lineage (NCBI taxonomy): Eukaryota > Metazoa > Arthropoda > Insecta > Lepidoptera > Noctuidae > Leucania > Leucania comma. The sequence continues at coordinate 5,118,280 of OY282473.1, forward strand.
GCATTTGACCACTATTTTACCTCATGGTAAGCGATGATGTGGCCGACGATTGAGCACGCTTGCCTAGAAGTAACCTATTCACTATTGACTTAAAAGACCCCTAGGTTATAGCTATCAGGAAACACGGAGTCCGGCAGGGAATTCCACTTCTTAGCTGTACGCATAATGAATGTGTTATCAAAACGCTTTGTACGTATGTGTGGGATCTACACCATGTACCGGTGGCGCAACGCCGTAAGTCTAGACTTGTTGATAAGTAAATAAAGTTTATTGACGGCACAATTGGCACAGTGGTAGAGCGATTGATTGCTGCGCTGTGTGTGATGAGTTCGATTCTCGTACAGAACAAATATTTGTATGGCTTACTTATTATATATAACTATAGCTTGTATATGTGAGTTTACATGTTTGTGTACGCACCCAAACAGCACTAAATCCTAGTCTAAGTGCTTGATTACGGAGACCCAGCGCGCTGCGCGGCGCGTCGGGCGGTCCGTCGTACATTGCCATATGTTTGTGTTTGCGCGAGCGATGATGCAGCCAGCTGCTGCAATGTACGACGAAACGACCAACGCGCCGCGCAACGCGCCGCGACTCCGTAAACACGGCCTTAGGCAACGTTTTGAAAAACAATATAAGAAAGGTCAATACAAAGATGAGATTAAATCTTAAAATATTTGGGACAATATCTTCATCTTGATTTGAATTAGATAAAATAGATTTAAATCTACATGTATTTGTATAAGCCTCGTAGCAACCGCAATAAAGTTTATTTATAAAGCCCTTGGGTACTCAAACAGTACACGTCAATGGTCGATCATTCCGTCCTATATAAAGGTTTTATCTGGCACAACTAAATATCTCATCCTGAACGTAGGGTTTTGGTAATCTTTTAGGATTGACAACAGTGAAGACTAGGGAATCCAATCCCGTAAATTCAGGATCCCGCACTTTATTGCGGGATTATCTGTCAAAACTGTAAAGTTTTTACATTTTAACCTTATAGCGAAATAAATTTTGAATTTCTATTTTGTGCTGTATGAATGGAAGTGCAGATCGGATCTTCAGAAGAAATAAGCTGATCTTTATGATTCTAATACCCAGTAAATATGTTAAATTGTCAATACAAATCTAAAACATTTTACCTTTAAGATTTAAATATAAAAAAAAAATGTTTATTTTTATACCTTTAAAAAATATACTTTTATGGATTTTGTTTTTCAAATAACTACTTAAAAAAATAGTTGAAAAAATCTCAAAAAAAAAATCCACGGGCTACGGGATCGCGATTTTGATGCGAATTTTGAATTCCTAGTGGAGACCAAATCTATAAATTGATGTTTGATTTATAAAATAAAAAATTAATATATGAATTATCTGTTTTCTCATGATAAAAAAAAAAACAATTAATTTAAGAAAATTGGCATTATCAGCAGTATTTTGCACTCATGCGATTTTATAGGTTGCCAACAGAGATAACCAAAACGCTATCAAACGACTACTCATTACAAAATCATTGACCTATGGACATTGCAATAAGCTGTCCTCTGAGGCTTTAAATCGTTGGTGATTTAAAAAACGTTAATGTCAAACAAATCACAGCGTGTACTCCACTAACGTTCATTACGAGAACTTTTCCTTAGAAATCGTTTCTTGAACGAAAGAGAAAGTTGAATAAAAATGGCAACACTTTCGTTACCTACTGTCAGAGTGAATTTTCTTGGAAGTTAAGATACGCAAATAATTCGTGAATCAAACGTTCATTCGTGAATGGAACGTTCATTCGTGAATTTATGGTTTCACTACATAGCATAAAACAAAGTCGCTTCCCGCTGTCTGTCCATATGTATGCTTAGATCTTTAAAATACGCAACGGATTTTGATGCGGTTTTTTTAATAAATAAAGTGATTCAAGATAAAGGTTTATATGTATAATATATGCATAATGTATTTAATATCACCATTGCACCCGTGCGAAGCTGTGGCGGACCGCTACTAGCTAAATAAATGATACTTTATTTTTCAAATACAACTGCACGATTGTCGCAGTGGTTGAGCGATTGACTGCTACGCTGCGTGTCACGGGTTCGATCCCCGCACTATTTGTATGACCTACATATACGTGTTCTGGGTCTGAGTGTCTTGAATATGTGAGTTTACGACACAAGAGTCATTCCGACTGTGAGATAACAATTTTTTTTTTTTTTTTTTTTTAATTTCATCAATTGATTTTAAATTACTTTAAAATTACACGTCTAGCCGCTGCCAGCGCCTTTGCCCGCGTGATAGTAGACATTTATCCTAAGGGAAAATACTCCCAGAGTAAAAAACTATCCAATGTACTATACCAAGACATGTTCTACCCGTGTACCAAGTTTCATCGAAATCGGTTTAACCGTTCGAGCGTGAAGAAATAACAAACATACAAACGCACAAGCTTTCGACTTTATAATATAAGTGTGACAAATAATACCGATACCATTATCTTGTTAATGATGCCATAAAATCTGAATGAAATAATGTAGCACTTTCATAAGTAGAACGGTAATCCATTACGATATTCAGTGACTAACAAAGACAAGTCAATCTACATTTATGACATTTGACTATAGGCAACCATGTCGATGGATAGGTAGAGGGAGGCCAAAGAAAAGATGGATGAATTGTGTGAGGAATATGAAAGAAAAAGGAGTCAGTGATGACATGGAAAATGGAAAAAAAGAAATATATAGCGCAGTGGAGTAGCTAGTCCCACACGGGCCCCGTATCAAAAGTCTCACAGGGGACCTGTATAAAAAAATATATGTTTTTTTACAAATGCTTGAATATGAGTGAGAGGGAGTTTCTTTTGAGGGAATTAAATCTGAAAAGACTTGATGTGGGACTAATACAGTCAATTTTGTCTCGGCCAGCTGCGGATGATGCCAGGAAATTGTCATTTGGTAGCAGCCCTTCAATTGTGACTTCCATCTTTATTATTGTAAAGTGTATATACATAATTATTCTAATAATTTTAGTTTTGGTATTTATAATGTTAAAGGGTACGATGGGGTTGATATATCTGGTCAGATAAAAACCATAAAATAAAAGAAGAATAAAAAATGCTTGGTTTACCCTACGAGACGTTTGTGGTTTACATGTTGCGAATTTTTGCCCACGTGGGGGCCCCGGTAGCCCGGGGGCCCCGTATAACTGATACGACGGTAGCTACGCCCCTGATATTGCGCCGACCTCCAAATTAAGGGACAAGGGCAGGAAGATGATGACTAGAGCAACCTGATGTTTTAGAATGTGTTTTCAAAATAACGCAGCAAACAACATCAAAGCTAGACAAATTAAAGCTTTGCCTACCCCCTACCTACACAAAAAGAGGATATTTAGATTAACTATCTAGATTACTTGACGATTATGGTGTTTAGTATTATACCTATTGACTACATGGACTAATTTGACATAGTGGATGAGTAATAATGTTGTAATTAGGGAAGTCAATCGCGCAAACGCGGGATCCCGCAAATATTATATACTTTTTTTGCTGGATCAGAAATGCGGTCATGCGGGATCCCGCAAATCTGCGGAATTGATTTTTTTCATTCAATTCAGTCGACGCGCCCTTCTGACTGTGTATTTATTAGACCCAGCACAGCCTCATTAAAAAGTAAGAGATGTAACAACTTTACATGGAACTCGTGACTTAATTTTCTATAGAATTTATATATAAAATTATTGTTTTCAATTTTAACCTTACAAAGAAATTGTTTTTTATTTCGTAAGCACTGTATCGTAACTTTAACGGAACGTAATCAATAAGTACGTATTCTGCGATTTTTATTGATGTAGGAAATCATCCAATGACTTATTGCGCTCTAGGGTGGAGCAGAAGGGCGTGTCAGACTTTTACTGACACACTTGTGTTCTTCAGTTGCCCTTGCGGTTTGGGATCGCGGGTTTCCTATAAAGACATTTCGCACGAGGTTCACGACGCTCCGTCGACGCCTCGGGTTCGGTCCGGACGGTTACCGGACGGCCAGACGGTGAACTACCCATTGCTCGTCCCGAAGGAAACACAGATGGATTTTAGCGAGTAAAAGTCTGATACTCCCTTACGCCCCACCCAGAGCGAGAAGGAGTCATTTGATGACTTACCACGCACAAACCGTTTTCAAAAAAAAATGTGCGTACAGCTAAGATGTGGAATTCCCTGCCGGAGACTGTGTTTCCTGATAGCTACAACCTAAGGGTTTTTTTAAGTCAAGAGTGGATAGGTTACTTCATCTTAGATCACATTATTGCTTACCATCAGGAGATATAGTAGTTAAGCGAAAGGAGAAACTGACTGACCGACATATCAACACACAGTCGAAACTACAGGGTCTAGGAGCGTGATATTTTGCACAAGATTTCCCTTTATAACATAAGCACTAAGAGAGGATTTCCCTAAAATCCAATCCTAGTTCGTATGGAGAAACTGACGTTCACGCGGGCAAAGCCGCTGGTAGAAACTAGTAATAAAAAACCTATACTATGATTTTTAATTAGACGAAGTAAAGTGACAGCTATAACAACGGTTGTTTGACAGTTGGGCATTGTCCACTGCTGTCACTTCGTCTAATTAAAAATCATAGTATAAAGAAAAAGGTTCGAAACGCACTCTGTAAGATAAAGCTATATGCACAATAACAATATTTACAAAACTTTTAAAGACGGCTTTCATAAATATTCACCTGAGCTGTATAAGGTCTCCTAGCTCAGCGGGCAGCGATCTCAACTTGTTGTTAGATATATCGAGGGTGTGCAAGTTCACCAGCTGGTTGATGTCGGGCGGGATCCTCTGCAGCGAGTTATCGTTGAGGTACAGCGCGGTCAGGTGCGTCAGTTGAAACAGTTGGGGCGCTAAGGCGCGCACACCTCCTGTTACCTGGAAATGGTGAATGGGTTGTTAGAATTGCCGTTAAAAAGAATGAAATGATAGCAAATTACAATATATTATCAGCTAGCTGACCCGGCGAATTTCATACCGCTTAACAGTCAATGAATGCATGTAGTGTAGCTTATTTTATTCTATTCTTATTGAATGATTGAGACATTTGACAGTCGCCGACTTTTTTTTCGGTGGGAAAATCATCCAATGACATCTCCGCGCCCTTGGGCGGGGCGGGAGACAGTGTCAGATTTTTACCGACTAAAAACCCACTCCTGTTCCTTCTTTGCCTTTCATACCGTGGCCGAGCCTTCCTTTCAGAAATCGATCCTTGGCCCCAGTAAGCTTCGACCCTGCTGAGCCCCTACGATTTACTGACCACTCCTTGAGGCGCGCGTGGAACACTACGCACCGTCGACGACTGGTGTCGGTCCGGACGGTTACCGGACGGTTACCCGACGGTCGGTCGGCGACCTACCCATTGCTAACCATCAGGAAGCCCGCCCCTACGATGACAGTTGCTGTCATAAACAAATCTAATAAAGCAAAGATCATTAAAATTGGTCCAGCCTTCCTTGATTTATAAATGGTCTAAATAACGTGTTATTTTAGTATGTATCATGTAGTCATGACTTTGTTTTATGTACATAGAAGATATCATCTCAGACTGGCATCACCCAATACTAGAAATATAACTAATATTATAAGGAGGAAGAATTTGTATTTTTGTTAGTAATGAATAAACTTAAAAACTTCTGAACCGATTTACACACACGTTTCACCGTTAGAATGCTACATTTTCACTATGGGGTCATTCAAGTATTACGGGGGGATGGGGGTCTGGATCTGGATGGTGAGTACGTCAGCAGTTTTTTTTTTTCAAGATAACAATCTCGATGTTCCAAAGTTACATGAAAGTGAGTAGACACACATCACCGAGTAATGTTACTTAAGCATGGGGGAGGGTTAGATCTTTGCTTACTTTTGCTGACGAGGGGGAGGGAGGGTTAATATTTGCAAAACAATCTGCTTACGTAATACTTGAACGGCCCCTATGTGACATAGGCATATTTACTAAATACACACGAGTGAAGCTGCCGGCAGAAGCTTAGATTAGCTTATAGATCAGAATATCACAGAGGCTATAATTGATAATGTGGAGACCTAAAGTCACTGAAATATAAGTGCCGTTATTATTATCGTATTGTACTAGGATCGGCCCATCATAAACGACTGGATTATTATGGCCAACAAGCCTGCTTTCATGAAGGTAGTCGAAATCGAAAGGCGTGCAACAATTGTTGCATGCAGCGGCCACATAAAGTATGTTTTCTAGCGAAGTTATCGACATGTGAGATGTAGACTCAAAGGTCGTAGCTGTGGTGTCAGCTTCTGGCTTAATAGTCACAATCCTCAACCTCAGGAGGCTCTCGTTAAGCCATTGGGTCAAGGGCTTAATTCAGAAAACGGTACTGCCTGATTTGGTTCGCATTAGTAAGGTTCCTTTCTCTCTGGAGCCGTAACCAAGCCGATAGTTTGAACCCAATACTGGTTTTTTTTTGTAATAGTACCGCTCTAGGGTGGAACGACAGGCCGTGGCGGACTTTTACTGCTTAAAACTACGCCTGTGTCCTTCGGTTGCCCCTTTCGTTCCAGGACCACACGGCTTCCCTTCAGAAATTGTCCGTGGCCTTAGCTATAGCAGGTAGAACCTAGTACTGGTGGCCTACTATTTTTTAAATGTTTTCTTTTAAATATGTTATATCGTATTTAAGTTTTACATTAAAAAAACAACGGTACATAATAGTAACAATTATTTATTGCAGGGTAAAGATGACGCTCATAATGTTATAAGTGCACAAAAAAATCTATGAATGCAACAATATTATTTGGATTTGTTTGCAATCGCTAGCGCAATGCTTCTTGACAAGGAAAAATTAAATAAGCAGGTACACGTTGCGTAGGCGCATCTTGACACTGTTACATAAAGTACAAGTAGGCAGGCAAAATGACAGTTTATGTATGCTTACATTGTACTTATGTAAAATCAGGGAAATCGATTTGTCATTTTTGTTTATCATTTTGTTATGAAAGATGTAATGTAATGTCCATGTTAAGAAAATGAATGAAACACATGTTACTTAAAGAAGAGAAAGAAAGTTATGAGTACATGTGGATGGATGGAAAGGGGGGCCAAAGAAAAGATGGATGGATTGTGTGAGAAGTGATATGTAAGAAAAGGGGGTCTAAAAACTTACACGTCATGAAATATTTGTATAAGTGAGAGTTACGTAATTTCAACCTTAGAGAAGTTACAATTTACTAGGAATTATTATCAAAAGTGGTAAAACCATTTAGTATCCTGCGTGCGCATGAGATCAACCTTCACAAAATGCTAAACTTAGCCTAAAAGGATAAATAAATTAGTCTTTCATTGAGGCTACTAGCAAGTAAATAGCCACTAATTTACCTTAAATATTTAGTTAATTTTAATCAAATGTAATCTTCAATGCCATTAAAATATATCCGCTTGGTCTAATGGTCTATAAACCGAAATCTGAGTGAATTATTAATTAATTAGGATAATTTATTGAACTTAGAATAAATAATTAAGACTCATGACGGATGTTAGAATTAACTCTAATGACGTCATTGGAGTAAATACACTACACTCACATTTTTTAACGTGAACGTAGAGTTCAACTGTCAACGTTAAGCAAGTGTCATTTATGCTCGCTTACACCAACCTACCCTGCTCGTATGGTAGAATATACTCGAGTTATAAAGAACTACCCTGGGTGCAACTCGAAGCATTTTTGAACGGTTGGAGTAGCGACTCTACCCTACTATGGTTGAGGTGGGCAAGCTCTTTGAAAGAGTAATTGCAGACCGCCTCGTCGTGCATCTGGCGCGGAAGGGGCCGGATCTTGCGGACGGCCAGTTCGGATTTCGCAGGAGGCGCTCCACTGTGGACGCCATCATGCGCGTGCGAGCCCTCACGACGGGGGATGCGGTGTCCCGGGGCAGGTGTGTCTTGGCGGTGTCTCTGGACATCGCCAACGCCTTCAACTCCCTGCCCTGGAGTTGCATTGGTAGGGCACTCCGGTACCACCGGGTGCCCGACTACCTCTGTCGGGTGATCGAGGCCTACCTGTCGGACAGGTTCATCATCTACCCCGGTCATCAGGGGGAGCTGAAACGGCGAGAGATGTCGTGCGGTGTTCCGCAGGGATCGGTACTAGGGCCGCCCTTGTGGAACATCGGGTACGACTACGTGCTGCGCGCCGACCTCCCCGACGGGGTCAGCGTGGTCTGTTACGCAGACGACACGCTGGTCCTGGCGCGGGGACGGTCGTACCAGGCGGCGGTCGAACTAGCGACGCGCGGGGTTGCGACAGTCGTGGAGAGGATACAGCAGTTGGGACTCGAGGTGGCATTGCACAAGTCCGAGGCCATGTGTTTTCACGGCCCTCGGAGTGCGCCACCTCCGGGCTCCCAATTAACGGTAGGAGGAGTTCACATCGGCGTCGGGTCGACGATGAAGTACCTGGGACTCGTCCTCGACAGCCGGTGGAACTTCAAGGAGCACTTCCGACGTCTGGCTCCCAGGTTGAATGCGACTGGGGCTGCGCTCAAGCGGCTCCTGCCGAACCTAGGGGGTCCAGACGCCTCCTGCCGGAGGCTCTACGCAGGCATCGTTCGGTCCATGGCCCTTTACGGTGCGCCGGTGTGGGCGCCATCGCTACGGAAGCGAGTGGCGGCCCGGCTAACCGCCTGCCAGAGGGTCATGGCCATCCGGATGATCCGCGGATACCGTACGGTGTCCTGCGAAGCGGCGAGCCTCCTTGCTGGCCTACCACCGTGGGATTTGGAGGCAACAGTCCTTGCACACATGCATGACTTACGCGTGGAGATGCAACGTCGGGGCGAAACTCCGCTGCCGCGACAAGTCGCGGCATGGCGGACAGAGCTCCGGCGGGATCTCATGGTGAAATGGCGAGAGCGATTGTCGCAACCTCGTGCTGGGCACGCCACGATCGAGGCGGTAAGGCCCCTCTTTGAGGCGTGGCTGGAAAGGCCCCACGGCGTCGTCACCTTCCGTTTGGCGCAGGTGCTGACCGAGCACGGCAAGTTCGGTCCGTACCTGTACAAGATTCGTGCGGAGACGACGCCCGGGTGTCGCCACTGTGCGGACCGCCCGGTGGACACGGTGGAGCACACAGTCGAGGTGTGCCCCGCTTGGGAAGAGCAGCGCCGTGTCCTCGTGGGGGCGATCGGCGGCGATCTCTCGCGCCGGGGCTTGGTTCAAGCCATGCTCCGGAGCGAGGAGGAGTGGCAGGCGGTCGCCTCCTTCTGCGAAGCAGTAATGCTAGTAAAGGAGGAGGCCGACCGCCTTAGGCAAAGGCGGACACGCCGCCGCCGCCGCCGGGTTTCCGATCCCAATTTCCGGCCACCGTAGGCGCGGGCTCGCGGACGGTGGGCAATGGGTAGCTCGCTGTCCGTCCGTCCGGTAACAGACCGGTCCGAGCTCAGGTCGTCTACGGCGCGCACCGTTCCCGCGCGCCTCAAGGAGTTGTCAGCAAACTGTAGGGGTCCAGCAGGGCCGAAGCCTACTGGGGCCAAAGGTTATGTGAGACTGTCACCAAAGGCCCCAGGATAAAGGCAAGGAATGGAAAGCTAGGTTTTTTAGTCAGTAAAAGTCTGACACTGTTTCCCGCCCCACCCAAGGGCGGGATTCGTCATTGGATGATTTTTACCTACCACAAAAAAAAAAAAAAAAAAAAAAAAACCCTACTATGGTTATTTTTGAACGCAGGGCTGGCGTCTGACTACCTGTAACGACTGTCAAAGATCTACGAATGACAACTTGAACTTTACGTGCTTTCCGAGGCACGTGGTGTCAGTAATGTCCTACATATACTTAGAAAAGAAAAGTAAGTACATACGAATTCATATTAGTACATAACCCGAAACCTCAAGCATCAAAGGCGGGTGCCTTAACCACTAAGGCCATCACGAAACTCATAACATAGAACCTGACGATGACGTGGAAAAGGCAAAAAAAAAACCAGTAAAAAGTGACAGCCCTGCGTTCAAAAATAACCAGAGTAGGGTAGAGTTGCGACCCAGGGTCGTTATATCGTCTTTTATAACTCGAGTAGCTACCCTAGAGTTAACCCAACTAACTCTAACGTCGAGCAGGGTAGGTTGGTGTAAGCGGTCATAAATAAAATTGACAGTTCGCATTCAAAAATGCAAGTGTAGAGTACCTGATGACGTCATTAGAGTTAACTCTAACCTCAAATTTGAACGCAGGGCTGGGAACTAGGGCATGCAAAACCGGAAAGTCATCAAAACCGGTTTTGAACATCGTTTTTTTGGGACCAAAACCGAAAACCGGAGCTAGGTCCGGTTTTAGCAAAAAAAATCGAATGTAGTATAATTTAAAAAGAAACACCATTTTTTTTAAATACCTACTAAGTCTACAAATAAAACAAATTGTATGATACATTTCTTTTTAATCCAAACCATAATAATTGTACAGATAACAATGAACTTATAATACTATAAAGATTAATTAACTGAGATCAAATCAACAACAAGTAAGTTTTTGGTATCTTTGGTACCTAAGTCTGCTATCAAAAATAATATATTTTAAACATAGAAAACACAATCAGCATCTTCAAATATTAAACACAGCCACCCACAATTACCAAAAAAATCAACATTTTTGTAACTTTGAAGACGAACTACAAAATAACATTATTATAATATGATTCATATTGCACTAAAAAAGAGATCAATAATCAACTATGTATACTAATTTAAATAAAGCATAAATCACTTGTTTTCAAGAGATCGCTGTTCTTGATAATGTGATCTCAAGAATATAAGTGCATCCAACATTCGATCAGACAGCGAACTTCTTATTTTGTTACAGAAATACCCAGCACTCGAAAACACCCTTTCACTCTCAACACTTGTTGGTAGAACACATAATAAATAATTATATGCTTCGGTGAGATACACACCCCGATGCCCTCCGCTTTCATACATGGCTTGCTGTACTTTTACGAACCCAGCCAGGTCGAAATCTGACCGATTTTTGGGGGTTCTCTTTCTCTTGCATTTGTGTAATTCCTTCTCTAGCTGCTCTTGAAGAGTTAGCTCTTCAGCGTCAGATAATGACGATTGCGAAGGTATGGACTGCTCGGTGAGAACTGCGGTGATGGTGTCTGTGTCCTCGGTTTTATATTTTAGCTGCTGCAACAAGTTGATAATAGTTTCAGTTATTTCAGCACCATTGGGTTTGGGAAATGTGTCATCATCACCTTGGGCGGAGAAGTCTTCCCAATCATTTAATAACTAAGTAAATACTCACATTTTGTCCTAGCGTCGCAGGCGAGGGCGGCGGACACGCACTTGCACTCCCGGTAAGGGTATTACTGCAACAACGCAGGCGCAGGCTGGCGGGTTACGGGTGCGGGGTGCGGGGGTAGTGGAGGGAGGCGTGTAAGTGTGTGGATGCAGGCTGTTTTCGGTTCGGATACATTTGATGCCTCAAAATTAATTATTTTTTGAGTGTTCGAAAAAAATGTTGATGAAAATCAAAATGTTAATTGTTACTCAATAATGGGAAAACCGGAGCTGAGCTCCGGTTTTGGCTCTCAAAACCGGTTTTCAAAAATCGTTAAATTTTGGCCGATTTCCGGTTTTGCGCAAAACCGGAAAACCGGTTTTGCATGCCCTACTGGGAACTCAATATCATGTAATAAGTTTTTTTTTTTAATAAAACGACAACATGTCGCAATCGATAGGTGAAAAGGGTTAAGTACTTGGCATACGGGTACTATTCCTACCCAGGATACCAAAAAGGTTCTCTCAAGGGAGGTACGACCATTCGAGCCTTAGAAAAGGCTATTACAGTGAAGATTACAGTACATATTTTGTAAGTATTTAGTTTTCATGAAAATAAATTGATATTGTACAGTAGTGTTGTAGAGGCAGGCTAAGGGTGTTTTTTAATAAAAACACCCTTAGCCTCATTACGCATGCGGATTTGCTCCGCATGAGTTTTTCATACAACTATTTATTGTAATGCGGGGAATAAGCTCGCGGGACGCATGCGGGGCGGGGCAATTCATTAGTTAATAAAAACACCCTTAATGTCCGTGTTGGTTATATAACCTGGCCTTCTATAACCAACTTTTGGGTTAATAAAGACTAGGTACGCTACATTATGTGTGCAACAACAAATCAATTTATTATAGTGATAGTATTATCAGTTAGCAACCAAATCAGATAACTTTGAGAAAGTGTGTGTTGCTATCTTTTATGATGATTAAGATTGTTATTCATCATCAACCGCATTTATCTTTTTTTAGTGGGAAATCATTAAAATATCCGCTTGTGTACCTTCAGATGCGGCCCAGGGTCAAGGAAACTTTCGAATAAACCTGTAGCTTCAGTAGAACCACATTTACCTGAAGTACTATGAAATAGAATGAACTTGCACATAAGACCTTTTTTATTGGCGGGTAAATCATCCAATGACAGTCATCTACGCATAAGACCTGTCATTGTGGCGACGTTTGGGGGAGAGCACAGTGGACTTGGAGTCTTTCGACTAAAATTATGATGTCAATACATGGTAATATTTTATTAGCTTTTCAAATTTAATACCATTGCTCCGGCTATAATAAAAATCTCCGATATATGAATAATCGTGTGCTACGATGTCTCCTCACATCGGTCTATTTATCCAGGCCTCATTTGTCAATCAATGCACTCCCGCTGAACATCAGGATGGTATCCAGTCGATTCTACTGAACACATTCGCAAGAAGTTTTCGATAAAGATAAAAGGATTCGTTTTTCATAATAACATCGTCCATTTGTATATACTTATGTAACTATATATAGGTAGTTCTGTGTTTGCAACACCCTATAAGTCGACTGGTAGAAAATGCCTATGCCATTAAGTCCGCCTTTGTACAATTTTATAATTAGTGCGTACAGTTCAAATCATAAATATATAAAAATGAATCCCTACTTCTCTTGTTCACGCGTGAACGACTGAGCCAATTTCGCTAAATCTTTATTTGTTATGTTTGTTATTGTCAGGAGAAGGTTACCGCTATTTAACCTTTGAGCGTTTGACAGTTCATTGCTAAAACAGGATAACGTCTGTCAGGTCAGCCAGTAAAACTATAATTATACATATGTAATAAATCTACTATATGAGCACAGCCGATACTACTAAGACTAGGAGTGTGAAATTTAGCTCAAAATCTCCTTTTATGATGGTAAGTGAGCATCAAGAGAATTTTCTAAAATTCACGCCCTAAGGTGATGAAGCGCAAAGATACAAACATAGGACCATTTCAAACATAGAACATAGGACCGACAGTTTTGACCCCCGGAGAAACTAACTTTCACCCAGGCGAAGCCGCTAACAGAAACTAGTGAATAAATAAGTGACGATACTTCTGAAGTTCAAGCAACCCTGACAGACTCTCCACCTATCTTGCTATATATTTACTACGACATGATGTATTTATCATAATAAATCGTTCCGACACGAGAAAATAAGCGATTCAGTATATCGCGTGAGTGTACAACTAAATTTATTTAAAAAAAAAACCAAGTAAAATATTTATTTTTTGCTTGTTTGTACTCACTCAATCAGCCTAAATTACTGTCTGTGCAGATTGCTTTCAAATCTTAATATGTATGTCGTGGCTAGACAAATTGTTCACTTCATGAAATCGCCTGGGCAACTAACTGGCTAGATCGTTTAAACGTTAACATTTGATGATTATGTCAATCCGTGTCATAGTCAAGTCAAGCGTGGTCCAGCCTCCCACGACAAGATTTTCATGTACTTGTAAACTTTCAAGCATTCAATGTTACATCCAAGGAAATTTATTATTTATAAACTAAATATTGAACTTGCACGTCATAAAACGACGTCTTTAGGACCGTTAGCTGCGATTTATTATCAATTTCCTACTATTATTGATAGATTCCCGTTTGACTGCCTGTCTCACATGATGGGTAGCAACGATGTGGTCGACGATGGAGCTCACTTGCCTAAAAATCACTTTTGACTTAAGGCCCGTGAAAGAAATAGCCAAACAGAACTGGCTATTTCATGAACAAGTAATTCGATAGGGTTAGACAAACTGAACTGGCTATTTCATGAACAAGTCATTCAATAGGGTTAGGCAAATCACAAACTGAACTGGCTATTTCATGAACAAGTAATTCGATAGGGTTAGACAAACTGAACTGGCTATTTCATGAACAAGTCATTCAATAGGGTTAGGCAAATCACAAACTGAACTGGCTATTTCATGAACAAGTCATTCAATAGGGTTAGGCAAATCACAAACTGAACTGGCTATTTCATGAACAAGTAATTCGATAGGGTTAGACAAACTGAACTAGCTATTTCATGAACAAGACATTCAATAGGGTTAGACAAATCACAAACTGAACTGGCTATTTCATGGACAAGTAATTCGATAAGGTAAGACAAACTGAACTGGCTATTTCATGAACAAGACATTCAATAGGATTAGACAAATCACAAACTGAACTGGCTATTTCATGGACAAGTAATTCGATAGGGTAAGACAAACTGAACTGGCTATTTCATGGACAAATAATTCGATAGGGTCAGACAAATCACAAACTGAACTAGCTATTTCATGAACAAGACATTCAATAGGGTTAGACAAATCACAAACTGAACTGGCTATTTCATGAACAAGTCATTCAATAGGGTTAGACAAATCACTAACTGAACTAGCTATTTCATGAACAAGACATTCAATAGGGTTAGACAAATCACAAACTGAACTGGCTATTTCATGGACAAGTAATTCGATAAGGTAAGACAAACTGAACTGGCTATTTCATGAACAAGTCATTCAATAGGGTTAGACAAATCACAAACTGAACTGGCTATTTCATGAACAAGTAATTCGATAGGGTTAGACAAACTGAACTATTTCATGAACAAGACATTCAATAGGATTAGACAAATCACAAACTGAACTGGCTATTTCATGGACAAGTAATTCGATAGGGTAAGACAAACTGAACTGGCTATTTCATGGACAAGTAATTCGATAGGGTCAGACAAATCACAAACTGAACTAGCTATTTCATGAACAAGACATTCAATAGGGTTAGACAAATCACAAACTGAACTGGCTATTTCATGGACAAGTAATTCAATAGGGTTAGACAAATTACAAACTGAACTGGCTATTTCATGAACAAGTAATTCGATAGGGTTGGACAAACTGAACTAGCTATTTCAAGAACAAGACATTCAATAGGGTTAGACAAATCACAAACTGAACTGGCTATTTCATGGACAAGTAATTCGATAGGGTAAGACAAACTGAACTGGCTATTTCATGGACAAATAATTCGATAGGGTTAGACAAACAGAACTGGCTATTTCATGAACCAGACGTTCAATAGGGTTAGACAAACTGAACTGGCTATTTCATGGACAAGTAATTCGATAGGGTTAGACAAACAGAACTGGCTATTTCATGAACGAGTCATTCAATAGGGTTAGACAAACAGAGGTTTCTATTGATGACTTTAATTAAATAATTCCGCGAATTAATACGTGTTACGACCGCTAATCATATTTTAGTCAACATACAACTTGGCACTGACCTACAAAATGCAAAAACTTAGAAAATTTGAATTTCGCAGGCTACCGTAGCATTTTCACCATGAACAATCATAGATACACATGCGCTAACATCGCAATCAAAAAACCTGGACTCGAAACTCACATCGCAAACCTATAGTCTCTGATAGACAAGGACAGAGGTAAGAGCCGGCGCTGTCGTACGAGCGAAATAGCGTTAGCCGCCAAATGTGTGTGATCGACACAATTTCAGCGGTTCACACGCTAGAGTCAAGTCACCTATCTTCCGCTGTTTTGATTTAATCTTAGTAAACAATTGTTTTGTCTGACTGTGTGTTACAAGTGTAATAAAATAATCACCTCAAGCGTGGTCCAGCCCCCACGGCGGCCGGACGCTCGCTCCGCTTCCGACATGATGTGGTAAGTGCGCCCGCTAGCGCCCTCATGCTTGTCTTTGTTGCGAGACATTCTGTCACCTGCAAGCGTAAAGGATTGTTATTATTCAAGACTTGATGATGGCAAGAAGCTTCTTGTTTTCGTGCCGACGACGGCACATCATATTATTCCATTTGCACAATAAATTATCACAATGGACTGCTAATACTTGGAAATGCAGTGTTGATGACCAAGCTGTTCATGAAAAGAGGTAAGTAACAAGGCTAGTAATTACAACTGCTTTCGAATTGGTAAGATGGCCCTTTAATATTGGTATGATGAATTTTATATCTGAGCCAGATCTTAGAATTGAACATTTCATATCACATCAACCATTTCATGAAATAGTCGTACAATGCGTTACAAATGAGAATAGGATCGATTGCCATGTTGTGACGTCACGTCATGCTGTCAAATCGCAAGAAATTGGGCAAAATTGATGAAGTCAGTGATGAGCAAAATTGAAGAACTGGATTCTGATTAAACTTTTTTCGTTCACATTTCGTAAATAAATTATGTTTTCAAAATTTCTTGTTTTACTCACCCTATTAATTGCTCGATCAGACAGTATGACGTGACGTCATAACATGGCAATCCATCCTATTCTCGTTTGGAACGCATTATAATTCATGATGTTATAGAACCTTGCCCGTTAGCCACATTATGAAACGGGCTAGCCAAATCAATGAACACTGTGATCAATGATATGAACATAGCGCTAAGTTATTTTATGGTATTAAGTCAAACATGAGAAATCATATCGTGAAATAATTAGGTTATCCATAGGTGCTGATTTCGCTTTGATTTGCCACGTAACATGGCGGCAGACAATTATTATTTATTAAAAGCGAAAAATAACTTTCAAATGGAGGACAACTAATACCGGTTTGTAGTCAATCAGTGTTTTTGTAATTAAAATCCATATACAAAAACAAAAAAAAAAAAAAAAAAATTATTATCAGACATTAATTTTCAACGATAACCCTTCTGGTCGGTTATTTTATGAAATGGTCAGTCACATTATGAAGTGATCAATTTTAAGATCTGGCCACAACATCCACAAGTGGCTTCCATTCTACATTCTTGCTATCACTTTGGTGACAGACTTTGGTTTTATATTGATATAAAAACAATTTGAGAGGAAAGTCATTGAATTTCAAGATAGTTTTATTGGGAACTCTTTTCAAATCTGCAAACTAACAACTTTAGTTTCAGACTACTTTCTAATTAATTACAACTAGAAATATAACATGAATTATAGCTTACACCATACAGTACATTATCTAAATGTGAGATTAACAAATCGTAAGATGACAGTTTTTAAGTAATCCATCAAAGAAAGTAATATTTTAAGATTTGCATTCCCCGTAAAACAATGCTCTAATCTGATTCTATTAACAAATTTGTGGCCAAGGACCCAGAAGCCAAGTCACAGAAAAAAAAAAAAGAAGCATAATAGGCATACTTAGATTCAGACTCTATAACCAAGTTCTTAACATGAGCTCACAAGCCAACAAACAGCTACATACATATAATGATGACTCTGGAGGCAGAGCACACAAATGAATTATTGTATGTTCATAGCACGAAAAGTGTTGATACTGTTTTTATGCTTGCAAAGGTATTATGCCGAGAAATACATGAGTTATACATTTTGAAACAAACCAGTATTTATATTATAACTAGCTGACTCGGCAAACATTGTTCTGCCATACAAAATATCAAAGAAAAGAGTGAGGGGTAAAAAATAGCCTACAACCTAATCTCAGACCTACCAAATATACGAAGGAGTTTGATAACAAATACTGTGACACAAGATTTTTCTATAATAGACATTCTATATTTAAAATTTATTAAAAAAAAAATAAAAACAAATTTGCATCTGATTCAGCTGAATTTCTTTAGGTTGGAAATCATCCAATGACTTCTGTCGATCTAGGGCGGAGCGGGAGAATGTGTCAGCCTTTTACTGACTAAAACCTACTCCTATGTTCTTTCTTTGCCTTGCGTTCCATGAAAGTATAACCCGTTACTTGGATTATGGACAAAACTATTTAAAGACTTAACATTAATGAGCCTATGATAGCCTTGTATAAAGTAACTCATTTTTTTAACATGTTACAAAAGAATATGTGTGTTATTAGGACAAACCAAGTTGATTAACATGTAACAAATTATCCTAGCACTTTAATAGGATACTTAGAATCTAATTGGACTCGGAAAATATGCAAAAAATAATGGTAAATCATTGAAATATTCCAAAACAGAAACCTAGGCCACAAAATGTTGAACAATGATTATTTTCATGTAAGTAGGTCAATTTCTAATCCATTGAAGTTGGATCTAAAATTTCAGTTTTGAATAGAAACTGTTTTTGTTTCTTTTGTGTTAAACATGTTTGGTTAGTTTTTATTGCCTATTGAACTGATTATGAGAAAATGAGTTCTGATATCACATATTAATTGTCCACTTTAGAAATGCCAAATAAGGGGCTGCGGGATAGTTCCAAAAAGTTACCATGTGGTAACTAAAAAGACCAAATGAAGGAGTATAGGTGGGTTTTAGTAACTAAATGTATGACACTCTCTCTTTTCCCACCAAAAAAATATAATGCCAATAATATACATGAATGTGGCTGTCTAGTTTATGTCCAGCAATGGCTTATAATTGCATGCACATACCGATTCCAGATCTAAACAAAATCAAATCAGATGGGAAGGGGGGGAGCATTACAAATAAAGTAGGCAGCAAATAATTTATGTATGTTGAGCATGTCAAAATGTATGGAATTAAGGGTGGTGGGAGCTTCCCCCACTACAAAATCTCGAGTTCAAGTTATTTGCCGCAATCCAGTCCCAGTTAAATTACAAAATTAAATACAATAATTTTATTATTAAGCATAAATGTAAAAACAAACCCATGAATATATTTTTATTTGCCCAGAAGCTCCATGTAGCATCTAGCTTGTGAGAATGTAAATAAAATTGTTGAGTAGATAGATATGTTCAACAATGTAAATAGTGTTAAAATTAGTGCCATATTTTTAGGTGTTGAGTTGATATTATTAGAACAGCTACCAATAGATTACTTTCCAATATAGTTTTATTCTCATTATTATTTTTTAATTACTACTAATTATTTTTGTTCCCACTAACATTTTATCAATTTACCCTAATTTGTAATAATAGACTTTTGACAGGAGACAGGAAACAGATAACTATTGGTGTTTATGAAATAACTTTACACATAATATTTCTAGAGTAAGTAGAAACAGCTACTATACAAAATACGTGAGTTGACACTAATTGGAATATAGTGGAAATTACATGTTATGAAGAGTATGCTATTTTACATTTAAATAACGACCAATATTAGTCAACCAGGTGACTAAACTAAAACTGCAATGATTTTTCTGAAACGTTGACCAACACTTCTGTTAAAACAATCCATATTTCGTACTTATCTACGTAAACACTGATATGATTGTTTTCATACAATATGGACTCAAATCTATACGCTATAGGGATACTTAGTGATAAAAATGTACCTTTATAACACCGCGAGGGGTCATTAGGTGTGATAGAAAGACTTTTTTCGATAAATTATCTTCTTTCGAAAAATAAGGACAACACAAGTCCATAACCTCCGTAGTACGGCGGATAAACCTAAAGAATACAATTATTACGCATGCTTAACAGGCTCTTAACAACGAAACAAGGCCTATTTGCTAGAAAAAGTACTGATTTAATTCATTATTTCCACGATTACTATGTAAATGCGTAGCATCTTTGTGTACAGCTGACATGAAAGAGATGAATCGACTCGAACCATTTCAGTCCCCAAGCGCCAATTCATTATTCACAACTTTAACAACTTAAATTACAAAATTACTGAAGAACCAATGAATACACACCTTCATCTACTCCTTAAAACCTTTAACTTCAATTAGGATTAGAGTTATGGGAAATAATTCACTGTAAACAGACAATGGGACACTCTTGACAAACAACCACATCAAACGTCCATTTACCGACTGCAGCGACAATCGACATTAGCGGCGAATTCAAGAACTTTCTGTGGTGTTGTGGCGACCATAGATAAAAAAATATTCTCTGTGGCGCAAAGTTTAAATTACGCAATTATTAGTTCGTACTTATCGTATTAGTCTATAGACTTACTAGCGACCCGCCCCAGCTTCTCACGGGTGCAATGGTGATATTAAATATATTATGCATGTATTATACAGATAAACCTTCCTCTTGAATCACTCTATCTATTAAAAATACCCGCATCAAAATCGCTGCGTAGTTTTAAAGATTTTAGCATACTTATGGAAAGACAGCGGGAAGCGACTTTGTTTTATACTATGTAGTGATGATAATATACAGAAGAGCCACAGCAGTTCTCTTTTACATTAACCGTTGTAATTTATAAATATAATATTTCCACCGCTAAAGAAAGGTTTTCTCTCTTAAAGTTATTTTCTGCCGTAGGCCAAGTCTGGAAGACATACGAGTAATAATAAAACGTAGAACTAAAAACCAATATTGTATAAGGTTACTGGAGAAACAAGAACAAAACAAAAAGAAAAGTCGTAGTCACACGTTATATAGGTATACGTACCAACCATTATATACACTTTAATAACGTGTCTACGGACAAAAAGTTTTCTTTTTGTTTTGTTCTTGTTTCTCTAGTAACCTTGTTTATTTCAGTATACCAAAAATCTTATGTCATACTTTTTTAGCGTTCTATTTTTTGTCACAGTCGGGTTTTAGTTTTTTACTTTTTTTTTTATTTAAACTATTTTGGTGTTAAAACATTGTGCTTCTACATTTTTTTCATCAAAATTTTGACCGCTTGAGGGCGCTACAATGAATTTTGATGATAATATTTTTGATAAGCACGAGTAAAGCCCTTTCAAATGATATCAAATACGGTGTATTTATACTAACATTTTTTTTAACACATGACTTTTTGTCCGCTAGAGGGCGTCACTTTAAATTTGAAAAATATATTGGAAATGCACAAGTAAAGTCCTTTGAAATGATACCAAACACGACGTGTTTATCTTAATCTTTTATTAACACAATACTTTTTGTCCACTAGAGGGCGCCATATTGAATTTTGATGATATTTTTTTTTATTAGTACAAGTGAAGCCCTTTCTAATGATACCAAACACGGCATATTTATCTCATTTTTATTTTTAACACATTACTTTTTGTCCGCTAGAGGGCGCCACATAGAGTTTTGTGACACGCTATCTAGCCTATGTTCAGCGGACGAATAAGACGGTTCTAACGATACCTCATAAGTCGAGTTCCGATATGAAGATTAGGAGCTATGAGGGAACAGATGAACATACTCACATACATACATAACCGGTCAAAATCAAAACCCTCCTTTGGCTTTGCCGTAGTCGGGTAAAAATATGTGATATATATATATATCTAAAAAGCTGTTTGTCTAAATCTTTTTGCCTTTTTGCTTTATGTATTATAAAAGACAACCAATGGTGTAAATATATAATATAAAAAATAAAAAGATTTAAACAAACAGGTTTCTAGATAAGTATATAAACAACATTGGTTTTTAGTTTTGATACTTATTACGTTTTTAGTTCTACGTTTTCTTTATTTCTCAATGCATGTTTTAAATGACAAAATCTATTTACAATGCGGTCCAAATAAGAATAGGATCGATTGCCATGTAAAGAGAGAAAAGTAGAGCCCTTTTTAACCGACTACGAAAAGGAGACGGTTCTATGTTCCGCTGTATGTATTTTTTTGTTTATGTATGTTCACCGATATCTCGGTCAAATATGGACCGATTTTGACTTTTTTTATTTTGTTTCAAAGATTATAATTTTGATCTGATGCTGAACTTCGAAGATATTGAACGGAACTCCTTAAAAAATCTTAGCAGAACTGTCGTAACAAGTAAAATTGTTTTGTTTATACCTAAATGTCATCGGTGACTGACTGAAGGAAGAAAGGAAGGGGGATACCTTCATAGACTCCGCTATATAATTATTATACTCTTTGTTAATAGAACTGATCCGATGATGAAGCTGGAAGGTAGGTAGGAACCGGAATTCTATAATAAATCAGTGTATCCTAGCCGTGTTAGGTATTATTAGAATTGTCTGATGATTTGACGATAGAATCAAATGGCGGAAGGTATATATAAATAGTTTGGCTAAGGGGTACTACAACTAAAAAGTGTGAAATAAAAACTTTTTACAAAAATATACAACCGACAGCGATGTAAAAAAAAAAACACAAAAAAGTGCAAAACATCTTTTTGAAGTAACAATTTTTTTTTTTACATTGAAGTCGGTTGCATTTTTTTATTATTATTCAGCGCAAAGTTTCGATAATTCATATTACACTAGCTGACCCGGCAAACGTTGTTTTGCCTTATAAATTACAACCATTATCACTTAGGGGTATGGAAAATAGATAGTAGCCGATTTTCAGACCTACTGAATCCGCATATAAAATTTGGTCAAAATCGGTAAAGCCGTTTCGGAGGAGTACGGTAACTAACATTGTGACATGGAAATTTTATATATTAGATAACGTTACTTGCATAATGTTTAGTGTAATACATTTAAGTATTTTACGCAGCTACTGAATTTTAATAAAGTTCACTCTAAATTAAAATTACAAATGAACTCCGTACCTTCAGCACAATACAACTATGTATATTTCATGGACTGAACAATACATTTAAGTTGAATATGTAGTACCACCGAATTCACAGTAGAACACTGTTCAGTCATACTCTGTTTTAATTTAATCTTTTGTGAAAATGGTAGAAGTTAGTAAGTTTATGGTGCAAAATAATGATTTAACTAGATTATCATGTCACCAACTACTGCATCCGTGGACTAGTAGCTGTAAAGAAGCATTTTTAAACATGTCAGCATGCTGTGCGATAGGGTCTGTTATATTTTATACACCCTACCTAGCGTTGTTTACAGTAAGTACGTTTATTCAATTTATTAAGTATATTAGATAAATAACATATATACATAAGTTCATGACTTAGTCCCATGGGAGTAGGCAAAAGAGAGCTGTAAGCTCGTAGCTCATAAATGCAATGAAGCAAAAGTGATGTCAGAGGATCATAATCAGATCACATCACTTTTGCTTCAATAATGTTCATACATCTTGTTATACACGCAAGACCATTATGAGTACTAATTAGTGCCTGTTCCTTCTAAAGAAAGTAAATATCTAGTTAAGTATTCTCAGCCTACTATATTGTACCAGTTAGTGAGATTTTTAGAATATCTGCAAGGTCTGGAATAATGCAGGACTTAAGAAAAAGATATCGATTTTACGTCTAGTGGCCAATATTAATTTACATTTCATAATCGTCATATTGTTCATCGACTTGGGCTATTGTACGATACAGTCGCAGCCTATAATTTCAAGGAGGGATGACACTGGGCACTGACGAAATAATTTTCAGGGAGAAGGGCATTTTCAACGCTATTTAATTGTACTACTCAGAGGTTATAGGCATATTCGGGCAATTAATGTTTGAGAAAAAATGGCTCTCTAGTATTTTTTGTTTCTTGTTCAGCGGTATCTTCGCCAAATATAGAATAATTTTAACATTGTTTGTTTCAAAGAGTGTACTGCCAGTTGGTCCCATTTAACGGTACCTACGCTATTGGCAAGCGGTTGACTGTTGCGCTGCGTTTCTAGGGTTCGGTTCTTGCACCGAACAAATATTGGTACAGCCTACAGATATAAATGTTCGTGTTGTGTGTATTGTCTGGGTTTGTTGTATATGTGAATTAATATGTTTTTGAAAGCACCCACGATTTAGGAGTAATTATTGTGTGGCACAAGGTTTATTAAAAATAGATTTGTATTTTCGTGCGACATCTATGGCGCCACATAGGAAGTAAAATTCGAAATCTTTCATCGCGAAAGCTTTCGAGCAACGAGCCATCTAGCCCACCTACATCGACATCGAGCTATCGTCCCGAAAGTGTTGAAAGAAAATAATTTTTGACTTTGTATAAATAAGCGTAAAGAATATGCATAAGAATTCAATGAGACTCCGCACAACCAAACGCTTTGAATCGTCCGAATCTGGAAGGACTCCAGCATAAAGAAAAATTCTTTCGGTTCGTTCGGCGCGTTCGGTTCGGATAAGTATGCGTTCACCTTTAGAGTTCTCCGCGCAATTTGAACACAGTTTTTTATAAACAGCCCGCAAACATCTAGAGCGCGGACGGTTGTCCGAATCAGACAAGATGCCTGTCTGGGGTCGGAGGAAAAGAAAGAAGAAAAGAAAACATGTATGTGGAATTTTACAGCCTGTTCCGCACACCTTTAATTTTTATTACCTTTTTATGTTTTTGAATTTTCGCTAATTCGCATCATGGGCGAAAACAAGTTGATCAAAGAGTATTAATTTGTGGTCATCGCCCCTATGACCAATTTTTTTGGTAAGATTTTATCAAATAGCCACTGCCAGAAGCGAGGCGAAAGTTTCGATTTTTAGTGACTAAATACCAGTATCGGTATTCCTTCAGTTGCCCCTTTAATCATCAAATAACTCTCCCGCTTTGCGTCCCAGGCCTTTTTTTGAGGTGTGAAATCATCAAATAACTTTTGCCACATTGGGTGGAGCAAACCTTAATAAAATAAAAATAAAATCATAAAAAAACGGCTTCAAAATACGTCACATAGTTTAGGAGGTGTTAGCGAACAAACAGAGAGATGTGGAAAACGACTTCGTTTTATAATATGTAATACTATAATTGTCTATCAGTATATGGATATGCCACTCCATCAAAATAAGTTACAATAACATCAGTGCAACTGCGGGCCCCATGTTGCAAATTATAAACGGTGGGTAGACATGTTCCCCCTTATTCCAAAATGCGATCTAAAAAAGTTCCGGAACTAGTACTAGTTTTAATTGGCATTAAACTTAATAATAGTCCCGGAAATACATTTATATCGCTTTTAATCGGTATTAAATTTAGTAATTACTAATCCCAAAAACTACATTGACATAAGCTTATAGTCCCAGAACTATTTTAGATCGCGTTCACAGATTACTGTTATGTAGCAAGCTAATTAACCACACATTTTGTAAGGAACTTGTATACCCTACGGACTAAGAAATTCCTTGGAAGCAACACAATGTGCGTGCGCCTAAGCCAAAGAGTTTAGTAGAAAGTCCCGCAAACCTCCGTTGAAAAGGAAGGATCCTCCGACCAGACGATTGTGTCTGATAATAGGGGAAGCCTAACAGCTCATTCACGACTTTGATCTTACAGCGCATTCATGACTTCGGTGTTAGCGGCAAGCGCCGCGGTATCCGTAGGCGAGCGCGGGCCGCTATGAGCAGCGGCGTCTCGTTGCGTGTTTAAAACATTTTCTAATTTTTGATCTTACCGCTCGCCGGCGCCGCCGCCACTGTTAAGAAAATAACTAAATTACTAATGTAATTGATATATAAGATCCTTGATGTAATGCTGTCTACGATGTAATGTTATTAGAAGTAAATAAGACAAAGGTCAAGATAAGGGTTAAGAAACTGAATATCACAATGACTGCGTTCCGAGTCATAATCATTTGTGATGACAATATTGAAATTATATAGCAACCATAGTGCGAAAGGGCGTGGGCACACACCACAATCACTGTGATAAGTTTGTTCTTTGAGGAGTGGAAGATAAAGGCGCTACGGCGAATTCACCTGCTGCCTGACGCAGGTCCTCACCAGACATAGCCAGTTCGGGGGTTCCTGTTTCGGTTTCTGGAAGAAGAAACGCCCGGTCGTCACCTTTGTGCATACTACCGTATGCACAAAGGTTTCTTCCACACACACACACAAAGCCCCAAGGACGTTACTTCCACACACACACACTCAATGTCCTTGGGACATATTATGGTAGAGGCGTGCTCCGCTTGGGTGAAGCACCGCCGCCGTATCCACCTAGAGGTGATCCGTGGTGGCGAACGAGCGGGAATGGAAGTGCATATGGTCGCTTTCTGCTGCGTAGCCGTACCATTAGGTAACGAAGTCAGCGAAGGAGAGGATCGCAACCATGACAATCGTAGAATAGACATCACCAGGTAGCAACCGCCGCAATAGTAGACAACCCAGGTATCGGGAGTTAAGGGGCGATCCCTGACCATTATAGATGCGGGTTTGCTGATCATGAAAAGGTGTCAGCAAAATCGTAGGGCCCCAGTAGAGGGCATCATATTCTCATCATTGGTAGCGGTATGATCATTCGGAACGATTTTGACAGGTTTTAAAACATCCAACAAAGATGAACCGTATTCTATAATGGAAAAACGTTGACTAAAGCTAGTCTTTTATTCGACGTCGAAACTTTGATACAGAATTATGTCGCTGTGGGCGTTTCAATATCGAACAGATTTCAAAGACCGTTTTATGTTCTGGAACGAAACGACCGTTTTCTATCCTACGACCAAAGAGTCTTCGTTGCACAAACCAGTTTTCAAATTTCGGTTTGCGAATTGTCATCTTACTTTTAAAGAAATAAGATGGAGAATCCATTGATTCAACTATGACATCCGTCGCGTAGTCGTTATCGTTTCAAAAACATTCTGCGACACGACGGTGAAAACGTCATTCGGTCCTGCAACCAAACATTCTTCGTTGCACAAACCAGTCTTCGAGTTACTTTATGCGAATTGTTATCTTGACGGAAAAAAATAAGGTTGAGAATGCATTTATTCAACTATAACACTCGTCGCGTCGTCGTTTCAAAACCAGTTATTGCAATGAAAAATGAACTTTATGTCTATGAAATACAGCACAAATTTTATTTCCACGGTTTAACCGTCCTAAAACTAGTTGCGATCATGACGACGAACGGCGACGACATTTAATGATGTTTTCTGCAACTACCTAGTACCTGGCCATATTATTAGGGACAGCGCTCAGATTTTATAATATCTACTTTTAATTGAATTTTGCAAGCAAGTGGTTGGTTGTGGGTCCTGCTGGTATTTTTTATTTAAATACTTACTTTATTGATTGAGATTACAAAAACAAAAAAAATTGAATGCAGAATATTTCATATATTTAAAAAAATATATATACGTAACAGAATGGACGAATATTACTAGTATTTGGAGGCAGATTCCATTCGTCGTGGTGTGCTCTCTATGTAAGTTCTGGCATTCTTTTGCAGGTTTGTGTTATGATATCACTCTTTAATGAGATCTGTTATCAGCTGGTGCTTAATAATAATAATAAAAAAATTATTTACCAATGTGATCACTTGCTAAGCGATCGTCTGCTTGATGAGTTCCCAAATGTTTTCAATAGGGTTCATGTCTGGTGAATTACTTGACTTTGGTAAAATATTGTAGTAGGAGGGTTACTGGAACGTTACGGTCGCTCTATCGGCTGAAAAATCTTCTTCCAGCTCACATAAAGGTACTGCTTGTACAGTCCCTGATTTTTCCTATTATCGACTATGGTGATGTGTGCTACTATGACCTGAATGCAGATCTCCTCAATAAACTTGACCGCCTTCTGAATAACTGCATTCGATTTGTCTTCAACCCGTTTCCCGTCTGGGGTGGGAGTGGTAAGACGAAGATGCTTGGGTTGGAACGAGCGCAGAGAGCAGTGCTGAAAGTGATGTTGTGCAAGCCGTATAGGTTCCCTACTTCCGAATTATACTCGGACTGTGGGGTACTCACTGTGCGGCAACTTTTTGTGCTCCAAGCCACCCTTCGTACACATCATGGCATCCCCCCACCAGACCCTACCAAACGTAGGGCAAAAATCACATGTCCAGCAATACCTCACAAAACAGCTTTTGCTGGCCGTCAGCTTTATGTTCTGGGTTCACTTATTTACAGGAAAATTAGCAAGAACCTTCAAATAAATCACCTGAACAAGCATGAACTTAAGAAGAGGTTGAAACTCTGGTTATACGATCAGGACTATTCTCGTACTGAAGATTTACTTACGTTCCAACGCTAGTCCTAAACATGAAACACATGAAAACATGTTCATGTGTGCGTGATTGCACACATGAACCCAACATACACACGCTACATACGCAATAACATGCTCACACACATTATCACACCCATACAAAAACACATTAACCCATACACACCCTCACACTATACACCATTTTATTTTTATTTTATTAAAAATTGTTATTATTTTAAAATAGAAACTCATTCTTATATTACTTGAGGCTAGACTTACATCCTACCTACTGTAAACACACCAAAAAGGAACAATAGTATACGAAGTAACAGCAGAACACTGACTCCTAAGTCACAGGTCTCACCTAGTTTAGGAGGCAGGGTCCTAATATTAGAAAATACCTTCCGAATTTAATGTACCTATGTATGTAAGTCTTAACATTGTGTATAAGGTAAAATTGTTTCAATAAAGTTATTATTATTATTATTATTATTCCATTTATTTAAATTATATAATACATATTTTATACATTTTTAAATATTTCTTAACAAAAAAATTATGAAAATAAAAAACATTTAAAAATATAAAAAATAGTAGCCCACCGGCATCGGGAACAGGGTCCAAGCTGCCGGTGGTCAGGGCTCCTGGGAGAGAAACCTCCGGACAATACGCGCCGTGTCCAAGAGTACTGCCTTCTGAATCAGACCCTTGATCCAACTGCCTAACGAGAGCCTCCGTAGGTGTTGGTCGAGGCTCTTGGCTATTAAGCCATTGGCCGTCACGACTATCGGCACAATGACTGCTGTGTCCACTTCCCACATGTCGACAACCTCGCGAGCCAAGTCAAGATATTTAGTTTTTTTATCCTTCTCAGCTTTCACGAGGTTCTCGTCATGAGGGACCGCTATATCAATAATCATTGTGCGACGCTCTAGTCGATCTATGACCACTATATCAGGCTTATTGGCAACAATAGTCCTGTCAGTGATTATAGATCGATCCCAATACAATGAGACATTGCCATTGTCGAGAACTGGGTCGGGCACATACCTATAGTACGGTACTTCTGATTCCACAAGATTGTATTTAAGAGCAAGTTGCTGGTGGATAATCCTGGCTACGAGGTTGTGCCTATGCAAATAGTCTCCGTTAGCTAGATGAGAACATCCAGAAATAATGTGTCGGATTGATTCCCCGGGCCGGTGGCATGCCCGACAGATGTCAACCGTACCGTCCTTCACAATATATTTCCGGTAGTTGTTCGTCATCATAACTTCGTCCATTATCGCACAGACAAAACCTTCGGTTTCCCCGAAGAGGTCACCAAAACGGAGCCAAGATACGGACGCTAATAGGTCTACAGAGGGCCCATGTAAGGCCCGGTAAAAGCGTCCGTGAAGCTCCTTGCTCTGCCATACTTCCCTGCGGTCATTAGTGTCCAGTATTATAGGTTTGCGCCAGTTCTCGTTAGCCAAGGAGAGCGGAGTGAGGCCCTTGTCCACCGCTACCACATCTCGGTGCATGCCCACGTCGGTTTCCAAGAAGTATTCCCTGAGACTGTACACCTCGCGGTTGTGTAGGGTCTTAGCATTTAAGAAGCCGCGACCCCCGCACTTCCGCGGGATGTACAGTCTCATCACCGAAGACCGTGGGTGATGCATCCGATTTGCGGTAAGCAGTGTGCGGACCCTCCTATCCAAGGCGTCAAGTTCTGTCTGAGTCCATTTGAGTATGCCGAAAGAGTACATCAACACCGGCATGACCCAACCGTTGAAAGCGCGCACCTTATTCCCGCCTGATAAAAGACTATTCAGTACTTTATTCAGGCGGCCGAAGAAGCGCTCCTTCAACGACCGTTTCACGTCATCAGCATTGATGCCTAACGCTTCCGACATACCCAAATACTTGTAAGTTTCAGTTGAGCAGAGGGATCTAAGGTGTATGGAATCCGTAAGTTGAATTCCCACGGATTCCATAATCTCTCCTCGCTTTACATGCATGACTGCACATTTGTCCACACCAAATTCCATCCTGATGGCACTACTAAAGGTTTCAGTTACCTTTAGTAGCTCCATCAGTTGCAAGTCGTTGGGGGCAAAGAGTTTCAGATCATCCATGTAAAGAAGGTGAGATATGACCTGACCACCTCTTTTCAACCGGAAGCCTAAGCCAGTACCCTCTAGCAGTGTGCTGAGAGGGTTCAAGGCTAGGCAAAACCACAGAGGACTCAGACTGTCACCCTGGAATATGCCACGCTCAATCCTTATCGGTTCACTGTTCTCCCGAATCTGTCGACATCCCGGATAGCGAAGGACTGTTCTCCACTGCCCCATACACGACATCAAGAAGGTGCGCAGAGTTGTATCAACTTTGTACAGTTCTAGCACCCTCATGAGCCATGTATGAGGAACAGAGTCATAGGCCTTCTTGTAATCTATCCAACATGCCGACAAATTCTTTCGAGAACGTCGAACCTGTTGGCTTATGGCCATATCAATGAGGAGCAGCTCCTTAGTACCGCGGGACCCGTTCCTACATCCATTCTGAGAGGCTGACATGATAGAATTTGTCTCAATATGACTATTGATTTTAGCTCTCAGAATGGATGTAAGCACTTTATAGACCGTCGGCAAACACGTGATCGGTCTATAATTTTTAGGATCCGCAGTACTACCTGATTTGTGGAGCAGGTGGGTTATTCCTGTTGTTAGGAAGGGGGGTAGCGACCCTGACTCTAAGGCAGACTGGAACTGAGATGCCAAGCGAGCATGCGACCTTTGGAACCATTTTATCCAGAAATTGTGCAGCCCATCCGGCCCAGGAGATTTCCAGTTAGGCAACGGACGGACTGCACGGGCTACATCTTGGGGGCTGATGGTAATTGCCCCCATTTCTGGTAAAAGATCACATGTGCGCTCGACCTCTCGGATCCAATCACCCTCGATGTGATTGACAGGCGCCGACCAGATGCTGCGCCAAAATGAACACATGGCGTTATCATCCGGCAGGCGTGTATCAGTCACACCTTGGTCCGGTCGCTCCCAAGCCCTGTAAACCCACCTTTCATTACTTTGGAATGTGCGATTCTGAGTGTACCGCTCCACTCGGCGCTTATACCGACGAATACGGCTTGCCCATGCATAGATCTTCTGCTTCAGGAAGTCGATACGCTCTGTGACGCAGGGCAGATAATCTCGAGGACTAATATCAGTTCCAGAGAATGCCCGCCTCACAAAGCGCATCACTCTAGGGCGAGTATTGCCCTCCCTGAAGCAGATAAGCTTGCCGATGAGTGCTCTAGCCTCACCGATACGGCGCTCAATCCTGCACTGCCAGGCCGGCACGGTTGGTCGTGTAGCTCTGTCAAAATTAGGAAATTTACAGTGAGCTACGCGACATGCCGCTACAGCCCCACAGTACAAGATTGAGTGGGTATCAGTGAGGTCTTCGCTGCTATCAAAACAATTTGATAGCTCCGAATCTAAAGCACACACCAGCGCCCTATTTCTCTTGTGCATGGGCAAACGAGGTAGTCGAGGTCTAAGCCCCGGCGGAGTGGAGCGGTACTCCCGAAAAGCGTCCTCCAAAGCGCTCCTCAATCGTTCATTGCACTGGGTACTCACAGATATAGCCGCGTCATCATCGGCGTCACCAACGTGGTCGGGTCGCGGTGAAGCACTGGGTTGAAGTTGCTCCGCGACCGGTGGTGTAGCAGGTGAAACACGGCTACTCTGCGATTCCAGGCGCAGTCTATCAAGCACAGCATCATCCAACATACGGCTACGCTGGATGACCCGTACCTGATCCGACAGTCGTTGGGCTGTGACGTTGACAGCTGGCTCAAGCACCTGAAACAGAGAGAGCATCCGACCACGGTACGCAGTCAGGTTAGTTCCCCCCTCTGTAGCCCCAAAGTATGAGCGCATGACATTTTCATTAATGGATTGTGTCCATCTCATGCGCTGCACACTTCCACCGACAGCGGGGACCCTATCAGAGGCCGGAGGGCCTCGAGGTCCCAAGCTGGCCGGAGGTCGGCCTCTTCCCCGTCGACGCGCTGGTGGTGGTGTCGTCGGCGGCGAGAAATATTCGTCGCTCGAGCTCGACGCAACTGCAGCTACCGGAATCACTGGACTCACGGCTGGCGCTGGTCCCGGCGGGGTTGGCGTCGGTCCTGGCGGCTGCGAGGCGGAGCTGAGCGACGAATCCGATGGTGTTGGGTGTGTGTTTGTGTTTCTAGCCCGGCTTCTTGTCAGCATTTCTTTTCCATAGATAGCATTATGTCACGTTGTCTGGTTAAATCATCCTGATACTATTGTATTTATTGTTACTGAGATTCTGGTTTTTTTTTTCTTGTTGATTTTGGGATAATAGACATTATTTATGGGTATATTGTAAATATATTTGTATATATATTATTATTATTTTCCTTTTATTCCTTGTATATACATATAAATTACATTTTTAAATATTTTTTTATAGAAGGTAATACAAAAAAAAAAACATTTAAAAATATAAAAAATAGTAGCCCACCGGCATCGGGAACAGGGTCCAAGCTACCGGTGGTCAGGGCTCCTGGGAGAGAAACCTCCGGACAATACGCGCCGTGTCCAAGAGTACTGCCTTCTGAATCAGACCCTTGATCCAACTGCCTAACGAGAGCCTCCGCAGGTGTTGGTCGAGGCTCTTGGCTATTAAGCCATTGGCCGTCACGACTATCGGCACAATGACTGCTGTGTCCACTTCCCACATGTCGACAACCTCGCGAGCCAAGTCAAGATATTTAGTTTTTTTATCCTTCTCAGCTTTCACGAGGTTCTCGTCATGAGGGACCGCTATATCAATAATCATTGTGCGACGCTCTAGTCGATCTATGACCACTATATCAGGCTTATTGGCAACAATAGTCCTGTCAGTGATTATAGATCGATCCCAATACAATGAGACATTGCCATTGTCGAGAACTGGGTCGGGCACATACCTATAGTACGGTACTTCTGTTTCCACAAGATTGTATTTAAGAGCAAGTTGCTGGTGGATAATCCTGGCTACGAGGTTGTGCCTATGCAAATAGTCTCCGTTAGCTAGATGAGAACATCCAGAAATAATGTGTCGGATTGATTCCCCGGGCCGGTGGCATGCCCGACAGATGTCAACCGTACCGTCCTTCACAATATATTTCCGGTAGTTGTTCGTCATCATAACTTCGTCCATTATCGCACAGACAAAACCTTCGGTTTCCCCGAAGAGGTCACCAAAACGGAGCCAAGATACGGACGCTAATAGGTCTACAGAGGGCCCATGTAAGGCCCGGTAAAAGCGTCCGTGAAGCTCCTTGCTCTGCCATACTTCCCTGCGGTCATTAGTGTCCAGTATTATAGGTTTGCGCCAGTTCTCGTTAGCCAAGGAGAGCGGAGTGAGGCCCTTGTCCACCGCTACCACATCTCGGTGCATGCCCACGTCGGTTTCCAAGAAGTATTCCCTGAGACTGTACACCTCGCGGTTGTGTAGGGTCTTAGCATTTAAGAAGCCGCGACCCCCGCTCTTCCGCGGGATGTACAGTCTCATCACCGAAGACCGTGGGTGATGCATCCGATTTGCGGTAAGCAGTGTGCGGACCCTCCTATCCAAGGCGTCAAGTTCTGTCTGAGTCCATTTGAGTATGCCGAAAGAGTACATCAACACCGGCATGACCCAACCGTTGAAAGCGCGCACCTTATTCCCGCCTGATAAAAGACTATTCAGTACTTTATTCAGGCGGCCGAAGAAGCGCTCCTTCAACGACCGTTTCACGTCATCAGCATTGATGCCTAACGCTTCCGACATACCCAAATACTTGTAAGTTTCAGTTGAGCAGAGGGATCTAAGGTGTATGGAATCCGTAAGTTGAATTCCCACGGATTCCATAATCTCTCCTCGCTTTACATGCATGACTGCACATTTGTCCACACCAAATTCCATCCTGATGGCACTACTAAAGGTTTCAGTTACCTTTAGTAGCTCCATCAGTTGCAAGTCGTTGGGGGCAAAGAGTTTCAGATCATCCATGTAAAGAAGGTGAGATATGACCTGACCACCTCTTTTCAACCGGAAGCCTAAGCCAGTACCCTCTAGCAGTGTGCTGAGAGGGTTCAAGGCTAGGCAAAACCACAGAGGACTCAGACTGTCACCCTGGAATATGCCACGCTCAATCCTTATCGGTTCACTGTTCTCCCGAATCTGTCGACATCCCGGATAGCGAAGGACTGTTCTCCACTGCCCCATACACGACATCAAGAAGGTGCGCAGAGTTGTATCAACTTTGTACAGTTCTAGCACCCTCATGAGCCATGTATGAGGAACAGAGTCATAGGCCTTCTTGTAATCTATCCAACATGCCGACAAATTCTTTCGAGAACGTCGAACCTGTTGGCTTATGGCCATATCAATGAGGAGCAGCTCCTTAGTACCGCGGGACCCGTTCCTACATCCATTCTGAGAGGCTGACATGATAGAATTTGTCTCAATATGACTATTGATTTTAGCTCTCAGAATGGATGTAAGCACTTTATAGACCGTCGGCAAACACGTGATCGGTCTATAATTTTTAGGATCCGCAGTACTACCTGATTTGTGGAGCAGGTGGGTTATTCCTGTTGTTAGGAAGGGGGGTAGCGACCCTGACTCTAAGGCAGACTGGAACTGAGATGCCAAGCGAGCATGCGACCTTTGGAACCATTTTATCCAGAAATTGTGCAGCCCATCCGGCCCAGGAGATTTCCAGTTAGGCAACGGACGGACTGCACGGGCTACATCTTGGGGGCTGATGGTAATTGCCCCCATTTCTGGTAAAAGATCACATGTGCGCTCGACCTCTCGGATCCAATCACCCTCGATGTGACTGACAGGCGCCGACCAGATGCTGCGCCAAAATGAACACATGGCGTTATCATCCGGCAGGCGTGTATCAGTCACACCTTGGTCCGGTCGCTCCCAAGCCCTGTAAACCCACCTTTCATTACTTTGGAATGTGCGATTCTGAGTGTACCGCTCCACTCGGCGCTTATACCGACGAATACGGCTTGCCCATGCATAGATCTTCTGCTTCAGGAAGTCGATACGCTCTGTGACGCAGGGCAGATAATCTCGAGGACTAATATCAGTTCCAGAGAATGCCCGCCTCACAAAGCGCATCACTCTAGGGCGAGTATTGCCCTCCCTGAAGCAGATAAGCTTGCCGATGAGTGCTCTAGCCTCACCGATACGGCGCTCAATCCTGCACTGCCAGGCCGGCACGGTTGGTCGTGTAGCTCTGTCAAAATTAGGAAATTTACAGTGAGCTACGCGACATGCCGCTACAGCCCCACAGTACAAGATTGAGTGGGTATCAGTGAGGTCTTCGCTGCTATCAAAACAATTTGATAGCTCCGAATCTAAAGCACACACCAGCGCCCTATTTCTCTTGTGCATGGGCAAACGAGGTAGTCGAGGTCTAAGCCCCGGCGGAGTGGAGCGGTACTCCCGAAAAGCGTCCTCCAAAGCGCTCCTCAATCGTTCATTGCACTGGGTACTCACAGATATAGCCGCGTCATCATCGGCGTCACCAACGTGGTCGGGTCGCGGTGAAGCACTGGGTTGAAGTTGCTCCGCGACCGGTGGTGTAGCAGGTGAAACACGGCTACTCTGCGATTCCAGGCGCAGTCTATCAAGCACAGCATCATCCAACATACGGCTACGCTGGATGACCCGTACCTGATCCGACAGTCGTTGGGCTGTGACGTTGACAGCTGGCTCAAGCACCTGAAACAGAGAGAGCATCCGACCACGGTACGCAGTCAGGTTAGTTCCCCCCTCTGTAGCCCCAAAGTATGAGCGCATGACATTTTCATTAATGGATTGTGTCCATCTCATGCGCTGCACACTTCCACCGACAGCGGGGACCCTATCAGAGGCCGGAGGGCCTCGAGGTCCCAAGCTGGCCGGAGGTCGGCCTCTTCCCCGTCGACGCGCTGGTGGTGGTGTCGTCGGCGGCGAGAAATATTCGTCGCTCGAGCTCGACGCAACTGCAGCTACCGGAATCACTGGACTCACGGCTGGCGCTGGTCCCGGCGGGGTTGGCGTCGGTCCTGGCGGCTGCGAGGCGGAGCTGAGCGACGAATCCGATGGTGTTGGGTGTGTGTTTGTGTTTCTAGCCCGGCTTCTTGTCAGCATTTCTTTTCCATAGATAGCATTATGCCACGTTGTCTGGTTAAATCATCCTGATACTATTGTATTTATTGTTACTGAAATTCTGGTTTTTTTTTTCTTGTTGATTTTGGGATAATAGACATTATTTATGGGTATATTGTAAATATATTTGTTGAAAAAATTTTATGTGAAAAAATTCGGAACTGTCAATTCGACAGCCGGGCCACAGATTATTATTATTATTACCTTCGTAAGTATGATCATATTTCGGAACAGCGTTTGCTTTTAAAATGGTTACCTATACGTCAGCGTAGAGCACTAAGGGCCTTGACTACCCTGTTTTCTTTTCTGAACAAGCCTTCTTCTCCTTCTTATCTTACTTCTCAAATTCAATTCCTTTGCTCTGACCATAATAAAAATCTCCGATCTACGAATAATCGTTTACTGCGCTGTCCCTCACATCGCTCTGGGTTTATCCATTCTTCCTTTTTTGTACAGGCGATCTCTCTTTGGAACGCGCTCCCGTTGAACATCAGGATGGCTTCCAGTCCGTTCTCCTTTAAGGTAATGGCACGTGAACATATTCGCAAGAAACTGCTAGATTCATCACAGCGTTGATTTGGTGGATTCGTTTCTCAAAATAATTTTGTTTATTTGTATGTATTTATATAAGTATGTATTTATATTTATATTTATTAGATATTGTATTAGTTTTCTATTTATTTTGTCTGTTTTTCATTAAGTTGCACCTATTATGTTATGTCTCTGCACCACCCTAAGGTCGACTGGTAGATAATGCCTACGGCATTAAGTCCGCCTTTGTACATAGTAGTGCATAAAGATTTTTAAATAAATAAATAAATATTTTTTTGAGCCAGGTGTGCAGCAACACTTCTCGCTTTGTAGAATAGTGCAGATTCATGCATAAAAATGTACTCTTCGTCATTGGGGAACCATTTTTCGAGCTGGGGCAGTAGTTCAGTTTCTAGTAATCGCTTGTACTAGTCTTGCCACATGGTTTCTTCTACGATATGTAGGCGCTCCATACTCTTGTATGAGATCAAAGACCATATCATGATGATACAATAATTAGGTGTTTAGCGGTCTCCGAAAAATAATTTGCGTGGAACTGATTTCCAGGGCGTCGTCGGAAAGGAGCATTTATGAGAGGGCAAAGGAGCTTTTGTCTACCAAAACCTGAAACGTTGATTCTTCGGAGAAGGATATCTGAAAAAATTTAATACGTAATCAGATAATCACAGTAGTCTTATAACAATATACTGTACTATTACATGTTATATTTTTACCTGACTCCAGTCGGCAACAGTCATATTTTGGTGTTGTTTACTCCAATGCATTTGTCTCTTTTTCATGGACTCGATGAGGCGTGGATTTTTGGTAGGCCGACCGACCTATCAACTTCTAATTATCCAACTGTCGATGAAATATCCGAAAGGACAATTCGTAAACTTCTACGCCCTCGTCTTTTATAATTGTGGTAAGGTAACGTCCATTCTCTGCAAGACAATGGAACGTGTACTCAACAGTAAGCTCCTGGCATACCTAGAAGTCAATGATATCCTAAGTGACCGACATTACGGATTTCGCCGAAATCGGTCAACTGGTGATCTTCGTATGCCATCCACACCTGGAGTGAGGTCATCGAGAGGCACGGGGAAGCGCTTGCCGTCTCCCTCGACATCTCGAAGGCTTTCGATAGGGTCTGGCACGAAAGCCTGATTAGTAAGCTTCCTTCTTTCGGTATACCTGCTGGATTGTGTGCTTGGATCGCAGAGTTCCTGAGGGACCGATCCATCCGAGTGGTCATCGATGGTTGCTCGTCTGGTCAAATGACCATTAATGCCGGGGTCCCTCAGGGGTCAGTGCTCTCGGCAACACTGTTCTTGCTGCATATAAACGATCTGCTTAAACCCGGTACCTTTGGGTATGCAGACGACAGCACTGTTGCTGAGAGTTACATATCCAGTGCACGAGCTAGTGGGTCCCAGATCCGGTCTCTTCGAGAGGCTTTGGTTGAGCGGTTGAACTTGTCCTTGGAGGCTGTCTCGGAATGGGGCGATGCCAATTTGGTCAGGTTCAATGCTGCTAAAACCCAGGCGTGTCTATTTTCCGCTAAAAAGAGTCAATTCAGCCCTGCTCCAACTTTCCGGGGTGTAACCGTGCCGATATCCGACAATCTTGATCTTTTTGGTGTAACGTTGACATCTACTCTCAACTTTGGGCCATACATCGAAGCAAAGGATCAACTGGCTGCAAAAAAGCTGGGAATCCTCGCAAAGGTCAGACGGTACTTCACGCCGGATCAACTACTCAAACTTTATCAAGCGCAAGTTCGATCGTGTATGGAGTACTGCTCTCATCTTTGGGACGGATCTGCCCGATACCAGCTTGATGCACTTGAGATTGTTGAGAGGCGAGCCAAGAGGATCATTGGCAATGATGCACTCGTCGAGTCGAGGCTTCAAAGTCTTGAGCATCAACGCTGAGTTGCTAGCCTGTCGGTTTTCTACCGGTTATATTTCGGGAAGTGTGCGTCGGAATCGCATAGCCTAATTCCGCCTAGCCCGTTCCATCATCGGACTACCAGACGTACGGCGTTGCGTCACCGGTACATGGTGGACATCCCACCTATACGCACAAAGCGTTTTGGGAACACTTTCATTATGCGTACAGCTAAGGCGTGGAATTCCCTGCCGGTGTATGTGTTTCCTGATGGCTACAACCCGGGAATCTTTAAGTCAAGAGTGAATAGGTTTCTTCTAGGTAAGCGCACTCCATCGTCGACCGTATCGTCACTTTCCATCAGGTGAGATAGCGGTCAAGCGTGAACCTATCAATAATAAAAAAAAGGTGGGAAACCCAATTTTTACGAGATAAACCTAATTTTACGACCTGTACGAAGAGTGGTGATCCCTTCCCTGCCACATTTTCGCACACGGTCTGATTCCAAAGGTTTGTTCTGATAAATTTTTCTTTTAATTTTGTTAACTACAGACTTTGAAACACCTGTAATAGCTGCTATATCTCTCAGGGAATGTTTGGAGTGCAACAATATAATGTTATAATTTGTGCATTTTCTTGGAGACGTGTCTGAAGCTTTGCCCATACTAAATAGAAGCAATGTTAAAAATATCATCATATACCATTACTACAATGAGCAAATAGCGTATAAAACATTAAAAAAGCAACGCAATAAGAAACATTACGTACGTTTTAATTATTTTGTACAGGAAAAACTCGTAAAATCAAATTAAAAATATCTATTTTTACGCCAGCAAACGAATCGCAGTTTTCAAAAAAAGTTGAAAAAAGTCAAGTTAGGAAAAAGGCCAAAATACCTCGAGCCAACAGTATTGCCACATATAAAAAATAACAATAATGATACCAGTATTAAAAAATCTAAATCTATTGCTTTGCTTAAAAAGTGTTTCAATCAGAAATTACATACTACCGAAACTGTCTCTAATAATTTGGCTAGGGATAGTAATTTACTCAACGATAGTTTCGTCTTCAAACCAGTCGCGACGAGGACCGTTT
This sequence comes from Leucania comma, assembly GCA_958295575.1. Taxonomy (NCBI): domain Eukaryota; kingdom Metazoa; phylum Arthropoda; class Insecta; order Lepidoptera; family Noctuidae; genus Leucania; species Leucania comma. The sequence goes on from OY282473.1 coordinate 5,158,000, forward strand.
TTAATAACTGTTTCTGTCGTTGCAAGACCGGTTACGTTTCGTCGGTCAAAACGACCCACTACTAGAATTACGACAGTTAAACAGTTCAGTTTTGACATAAGTAAACCAGAAAAGATGTGAGATATCGTCTTCATCATCAACCATCATCAACGTGACACATCGATGATGAATTTGTTGATGGCCGCGTTTACGATCACTCTAAAGTCGATGTGATTCTGAACGGAACATGTGTCGTTGTGTCATTGTCAAGTTTGTCAAATGTCATACATAAATGTCAGAAAAGATTGTTGTTCAGCACAAAACTCGAATGACTATAGTTTGCCCAGTTCATTTTCGTTCTTATTCGTATGAACTCCTTACATTACGTATTGGAAATACCCGTTAGTTTTTATGAGGTTAAATAGCAACATTTTTCTATGTGAACTGTTCCACTAATTATTAGTATTAAAAGTAGTGTTTAATATCTGATCTAAAAATGGTTGAAGCTAGTAAACTTTGGTTTGAAGCTGCGTGCAGTGATTGTAGATGCCATGAACTCATACACCCGTGGACGTACCGATGTTCGGATGCTACAAAAACCATGTTGATAAGTTGTATTAGGGGAAGTTACAAATTCTATGCTATGGTCTACTTAGTGAGTATTTATGCACCTACATAATAATGTTTACAATACAAGTCTAATACCTTTGACCTGTCAGTGTTTTACTATGAACAATCGTTATTTGACCAGATATTGCCCTTTGAACTTGAACTGGTTTGATAAAAGCTTTTGTGTTCTTGTTTTTTACATGATTCTAAATTAATGATGTCAGTTAAAAGTTTTATTTATATATTTTTTGGACTTAGGTATCTTATTATTGATTTCAATTAAACCTTAGAACTGTATTAAAACAAGAAAAAAAAGACTCTTTACTAATTAAAACTAAAACTCTACCTAAAAATGTCATCATAAAACTCTTCAACATCACTGTCAACTGGAAATGTGCCCAAAGGGCTGGCAACATTGCCACATTGTATGGTAATGCTGTGCTATTATTTATCTTCCTCAAAAGTTCATTCTTTTACAAAATAAAATTTATTTGCAAGCTTCGATGAAATATGTACTAGATAGAGGATTAAGAACAAAATCAGACAGAAGTTATAAAGTAACAACAAGTTCAGTTAATTATAAACCTTAATGCACAGATATAAACTGTAATATTGATTGAAGTTCAGTTAATTATAAACCTTAATGCACAAATATAAACTGTAATATTGATTCAAGTTCAGTTAATTATAAACCTTAACCCCCTAAATTCTAAGCGGACGCCGGCGTCCTCGCGGGTTTTAAGTGGCTTTTTAAATTTATTGTGAGAACAGTATTAACAAAGACTTTTGAAATGTTTGTGTCTGTTTTGAGAGGAGATTGGGTGAATACGCAAGAAAAAGTTGCGTCACGAAAATATCAAGGCACTGCGAGGCTATCAGCGATGGCTGAGACTAGACTTGCAAAATGTTAATTGTGTACACTAAGTGATGGGTTAATGCACAAATATAAACTGTAATATTGATTCAAGTTCAGTTAATTATAAACCTTAATGCAAAAATATAAACTGTAATATTGATTGCATTATATTTGTATTCAAAACCTATCATTAGATAGTATGTAAAATTGTAAAAAAAAAATTACATTCAAAATTCAAATCTTATTTTTAAATGTGTTCAAAAATATTTATTCAAAAATTAAACCACACCTGTAAGCAATAAGGTTTAATATAAAAAGTTAGCAATGGTACTTATTCTACTTTCATAATAGAGATATCATATTTCAACGCTTAGAACAGAATAAGGATGGAGTTGCAGAAATGATTGTTTTTTTATTGGATGAACTTTTTTTGTTATTTAAGTTGCAATTAATGCTAAAGACCGGTTTAAACAATAGATGTGTTTTTGTAATATCATCAAGTCTCTGACTGTTCCAGCTAATTACCTACCGAAACGGCTGGACTGAAGTTGATAGTAATTTCACTAGTAGATAGCTGATATGTTATATGGAGTACTGAGGTTTGTAAAATTCTTCTCCTCTTTCCTGTGCAACAATGGATATTCATTCTGCACAGCAAAATGAATCAGTAGGAAAAGTACAAAAAAAAAAAATAGGTAGCAAAAAACAATGTCTTAGGTACTCTATTCATTCTGTACTCTCAAGCAACCAACGTTTGACGAAAATGTTGGCGCATTATACCAAACATTAGTGCAAAAAAACAAAATTGATAAAATTGTTTAAATCGTACAATTAGTTATATTTTTACTATGAAAATAAACAAATTTTAGCATAAAATTACCAGAAAAAGATATTCCTTCCGAAATTTGAGTATTGCACTTGTTATTTGTACAATTTTGAATGTGCCGTGCGCCATTTTCGCATGATATTGTCGGCTATAATTGGACCACACTGACTTTAAATATCACCGCACAATTATTTGTTGTGATATTTGTCGGTCCGTTTTCGAAACAGTGATCTGTAATCTAGTGCATGTTTCATTGAAGCTTACAAGTAATAGAAAACCACATAATTGTTATTTTGTTCATAAACACCTTGCTTTCTTATGCCTAGGTGCTCCTTGTTGTTTTTGTCATCACTGTCACTATGATAAGGTGGTCAACAACTTCAATAACCTATCATGTAACCGAAGCACGGGTCATATAGCATGGCACATAAATGTTAGTGATGATATCATCAGATAAGTTCTTGTTACTGTTAGGGCACCAACTATTTTGGAGCTCCATGGCATGGCCCATGGCTAATGTAATAGACAGAATGGCATGTCTTTATTGCTATGGAAGATGGTCAGGCCTTTGATAAATGATAATGATAAATGATATTTATTTCACAAATAGGTTTTAAAAAAACTCTTATTCACATAATTTTCTTTTTTCATTAGCTTAAATTATATGAGGCCGGTGTTTCCTAGCTGACTACCCTGAGAAGAAACACCGAAACAAACTCAGGGGTCAAAGTCTCTTTTGAAGTCCATAGAGTAAACATGTAATGGTCAAATAATTTGAGAGTAGGATACTTACTTACTATGTTTATTAATGCTCTTGTACTATCCCATTTCTCCAGCTCCTTGTGCTCTACTGGTGCTGCGGCTATGGGGAATGTCAATGGAAAAAATAAACATCCTAGTTTAGTTACATTTTTTAATCATTTTGTGTTAAAAGTCTTGGTAGTGGTGTCAGAGTGCTTACAGACTATTAAAAAATTTATCTAAATGCCAACTTGATATTTCATGTGAAACAATAGCTGGCTTTTCATTCAGCCAGAGACAACATTGATACAGATGAATTTTTTTAATCCAATTTTAAGATTATTATTCTTTGAAGTTTTTATTTTAATTAGATAAGTTTCTTAATAAAATTAATATATTAAAAAATCTTAATAAATAATTATTATTATGAAAATAAATACATAAGTAAATATATTTTGTTTAATCTTGTTGGATGTTATATTACTAAAAGGAAAATAAATGTTAGTAACTCTTGATAATGCAAATAGGTATAAAATAAACTTTTGCCTCTCAATAGAATAACTCTTCATCTGTTCATATTAGATTGTGCATTTCCTCTTCGTGTTTTATTTTTCAATTTTAGCCTTAAACATGCCTATATGGGTAAGCTATTTTCGAGCTTATGCACATTGAAGAAGTGCACTTATGTGAACTTAAGCATACATCCAAAACCAATATGCCTTTTGATAAAACAACAACTTATCATATTGAAAAGGTTTAATTTAATTAACTTACCTCCATGTGGCCCACATGGAGTTAATGTGGGACTTCAATATAATAAGTAATATGTACCAGAGATACTCCTTTGAGATAATGTGTGATATATTGTATGTTACTTAGAGCAAAAATAACTGTGTATATAAGTAGTTAAGTTCAAGGGTGGATTCAGCATTTTTAGCACAGTGGGCACATCCACAACCCTAATTAAAGTCTATAGGCTAAATAAAATTAACAGCAGTCAACCAAAATTTGTATATCTTTTTTTTTGTGTGATAAATCATCCTGACGCTGAGTGGTATTTATTTTGCGAGAAGCGAGAGGTGGTGTCAGAATTTTCTTACAAAAACTTCTTAAAACCCATGGTGATCATTCATTTGCCCTTCACGAGGGCCCCGGTAACTCTTTCGAACAATCTGCAACCCTAGCAGGCATCGACCCTAACTGGCCCCGTCATTGCTGACTTTTCTTTGAGGCGCACGTGGAAAGCAGCTCGCTGTCGATCGGCCTGGGCTTGGTTCTTATCTGACGGGCGAACCCGCGTCTTCGATAACTGAGCATCGCTCAGCGACGGAGTTGGTGCGTGAGGCTTGTCTCTGCTTCACAGTTTCGACCGCCTCCTTTACTCGTATTACTGCTTCGCAGAATGTAACCACCTCACATTCCCTCTCGCTCTGTACCATGGCCTGAACCAGGGCCGGGCGCGGCGATCGCCTCCACAAGAACAAGGTGGTGCTCTGCCCAAGTGGGATAGACCTCCACTGTGATCAGCACAATGGACACCCGTGCGTTTATTCCCGCCGAATCCGACACAGGAACCTCCCGAAACAAACGGGTCCGGTATGGACCTGCGTCAGGCAGAAAGTGAGGACGTCGTGGCGCCTCTGTAACCACTTCTTAAAGAGCCTCGTCCCTACCACTGCAATAGTGGCTTTTGCAAATCAACATTTGTAACAAGACATAAACCCTTTCTTACTAATGGATACCTACTGAGAGCTCTGCCAGCATGGCTGAATATACGGTGGTCTACCCCGCTTAGGCGGGGTACCACCGAGTTCTTGTGGAAGCTAACTCCGTGTCTGGCCCTGGTTCAACCCATGGTACGGAGCGAGAAGGAAAGTGAGGTGGTTACATTCTGCACTTACATAATATTTACCCTGAGGTCAAGAGGCTCATCGAGACATGGGTCTTTTGGCCAGAAAAAGTGCGAGGAGTTTCGCAAGCCGCCCCTAGCTAATTACTTTTCTACTCCGAGAGTACCGCCTCGATAAAAGAAAGTGTAACTGCTTCGAGCATGGTTGCTTATTTTCGACCTTGCTACACTTGCTTTTGCATTCTCAATAGGTATATCATATTTTTATCTTGATTCTACAAATCTAGATTAACTGAATTTTAAGATTTTTGTGTAAGCCCACTATAAATCTATTCACGCTGTTAAGATTTTCAAGCTTCGCCAACTCAAGCATGAAATTGTTTTTCTTGGAAAGTGTCTGTTACAATAATTAGATTTTCTGTTTTTGCTAATCATGGGATAATTTGGTCGTGACTTGTGAGTCTATTTAGAGACCCCTCTCTAAATATCTAATAGACCAACTTTCGCTAAAACAAAGTATAAAATAAATGTTAGATTTGTTATTCAGTGAAAAAGCAACGGCTTTTTAATTAAATCTGATATGCATTTTAGTTGAGTCTAAATGTGCAAACAACAAAGGTGTAATTTTCATAAGCAGAAATACATTTTAATAGGTTGACTTGTGAAAAGTCCGAGTCAAACTATTAAAGTAATCATTGACAAAGTAGTTTTCATCCTCCTATTAACGAATATTAGGGTGTTTTTAATATTACTTTTTGTTTCAGATACAAATATTAATGAGAGGAAAGAAGCTAGGGAAAAAGGAAATGCTGGAACAATTCAAGCTATATTTAAAATCAGGCATATTTGGGCTGACTGTAGGAAGCTCATTCGTCACGTTAAACTGCATATTTAGGTAAATTTATTGCTTTTTTCCTATAGAATATAATATTTAACAGCCTGCCTGCCGAAAAATAAATTCTTTCCTAGCAAAAAGATGTTACACAATATATTTTTTTTAATAGGTAACACGCTGTTACTTCTTTTCTTACGTCTTTTTCCTACTCATTTATCGCCAAAGCGTTGTAAAGAGTGTATGTTTGATAAAGAGGTTACGCGAAAAAAGAGAGATAACGCCTGAACGCTCTGTTTTTTTTTTTTTTTTTAACGTAGGTAAAATCATCCAATGACGAATCCCGCCCTTGGGTGGGGCGGGAAACAGTGTCAGACTTTTACTGACTAAAAACCTACCTTTCCATTCCTTGCCTTTATCCTGGGGCCCGTGGTGACAGTCTCACATAATGAAAGCTCTGTTGGCATTCGGTTATTCCTTCATTTACTCAATTATTTCACTTTGTTCCAGAAAATACGTGTTTTTTTAAATCTAAGTTTTGGGAACACATTTTCGTCATTCGGAATCTTGATGAAATGTGTAGGTTTCTATAGATATATATTTTTTATTTATGAGTGCACTAGCTTCTGCCAGCGGCTTCGTCCGCGTGAAAGTAGGTTTCTCCATACAAAATTTGGTCCCCCGTTTCACCCCTTTAGGCGGTGAATTTTATAAAATCCTCTCTTTGTGCTCGAATACGTCATAAAAAGAAACTGTGCAAAATTTTATGCTCCTATTCTCAGTAGTTTCGGCTGTACGTTTATACATCAGTCAGTCAGTATCTCCTTTTATATAATAAAGATAGAATATCTTCTATCTGAACGATATTATGAAGGACCAAGTTTACACAAGATCGCAGATTTTCAGAGTCTTTACTATTTTTATACAAATTTATGGTTTGATTTCATTAGAAACCTAGATAATATTCATAAGACAATCTATGTTTCCAAAATATCTAGAGAAAGATGTGAACGTTTCACTTTATGTACAGTAAATAGGCGCGAAAACAAGGCATTCCCTACTAATTAACCTTTGGGTTTAAAAGACTACACTGTGGTAGGTGTGTACAGCAAAATAAAAAAAATATACATTTAAAAGATGATGAAGATTGATATTATATAATCATTGTTGTACAATGTACACCATATAAAATATAGGAAGTAATTTAAATTAATATTGTATAACAATGAGCGGTCTAATCGCTAAAAGCGATTTTTTACTGACAAACTGGATGGATTTGACAGAAAAGGTCACCAAGACCATTAAGATTATGTACTTGTAATAAAAATACATATATATACTTAAATGGTAAACTAATAAAAGCTATGGTAAATATCGAATCATAATCAAGAAAACTCATAATTATGACGAAGACCAAACTAAAGACCGACTGGAGATTCGGTTTTGGTAAGCATAGGTTAAAAAAACAGGGGTCTTACCATTTTTTTTTTTTTTTTATGGTAGGTAAAATCATCCAATGACAAATCCCGCCCTTGGGTGGGGCGGGAAATAGTGTCAGACTCTTACTGACTATAAACCTACCCTGCTCCATTCTTTGCCTTTGTCCCAGGGCCCCGGGTAACATTTTCACATAACCTTTGGCAAGGGTCTTACCGTGACATGTTAAAATTTTAGTCATGTGTGCGAAAAAGAGGGCTTGAGCTATACATCCTATATAGCTCCATCCTTTTAACAGCTTCATTTAGATTGTCAAATGGATCGTGTTAGAAGCTCGTGGTAGGGCCACTGATTTTTTCTGGAGTTTCGATTTTGGCCAAAAATGGTCGAATATTTGGCTCAACCGAAACTAACGTCTTTGAGTTGACAGTTGTGGTTGTATGATAGAGTCTTAGAAACTAACTATCTCGTTTATCTATGTGTTTTATCATTTTTTATAACCGGCGATTTATTCGATTTTATTTTCGAGTTTTTTTTTTTATTACGAGTCCAAACTATTTGTGAAAATTTTTAAACTGAGTATTTGTTCTTTCGCCAAAATTGGGTTTTCTCACCTATTTGCTCATTATTATCAGTAGAAGTTATAAACAGTAGCATGTATAATTATTGTTTGTTTAGTATGCAGTGTAGAAAATTAAACATTTTGTTTTCAGGAAACTATTCTTCAATGAGTTCACATATTACACGACAGTGCTGTTGCCATGCACAGTCAGTGGATTAGCAGTGTACTTTGAGCCACCATACCGAAGAGTTATGGTTCTCAATCTATTTGTGAATTTGGTAAGTTTATTTTTTTTTTACACCAGAAGGATAATAATGTTTTTCGAGACATGTATCTCATAATTCTTAGTGGGTAACGTGCGTTTCATCCCTTTTCTTCACTTGACTATACTACAGACAGACAATTCCCTTTCACCTTTTCAGTCACTGGCGTCAATTTCCAACTTCCTATAATCATACTCGTTTCTCACTTTATCCGTCCTCGTCGCATCACACATCCATCTCAACATTTTCATCTCCGTTACATGCAATCTGCCAAGGTTAATTTATTATACCTTCTTGATTCATAAGCTAGATTGGATATCTTTTATCAGGTTATTGAACTATTTGTAACTTAATAATATGCTAAGAGATATCTATTGAGGTAGTATGACAAATACATAATTGTTAAATACATAAAAGTTTTGCAGAAGTAGTTCAAGGATTTTAGATAAGCCACTCTGTTAAAAGGAAAACTAATAATGTTACTCACTGTACCATAGTTCCTGAAACGTTATCGCAAAATTAAGAGGCTGACAATCGAAAAAAAAATTGTGTTTGATATCAAATTGTGTCATTTTTAGCTAAATCCTCTATGGGTTAAGGCTACAAAAACAAGTTAAGTACCTATTATTAAAGTTAAATGTAATAAACCACAATTTAGGGTCCATTATACACAGTTGATTAGATCTACAACTTGGCAACTGAGACCCTATCTTTATGTGAATGAGTTCAAATTACGAGTAACAAAGGAACTTTAATATACATATGTATAAAAAAATATAACAAGATGGGCTGAGAACTTTGTTTTCCCCATTTGGCTAGCAATGTCTATCTTCCATCGCCTCGGCCAGTATTTATAAAATATAATTATACTTTTTGAGTAACATTTCTGGCCAGACTGGGTATCTCATCCTTATCAAAGCTTGTGATTATATTTTTGCATTCCTATTACTAAGTCCTTATATTATCTTGTTAACATGTTAGTATTTTCAAAGCAAATATATAGGTAGATATAAGATATTTCTGAGTAGTTACTCGTTGACATCATTGCCCACTTTAAAACGTGTTTATTTGACTCTATGTTACCTATGTATCTATTTCTTGAGGAAAATCAAACATAAATATTCCTAATTCATGAATATCACTCAGGTTTAAGTTTTTCATTGACAAATGAACAATATAGTTAAAATATTAATGAAACTCAAAAATTTACGAACAATAGTTTGGCGTCAAAATACATCAAATAGCCGATAAACGAGTTTTTTTTGTTTACAAACAAAACATTGTGAAACTTTGCGTTTGCGACATTGGACATAGGTATAAATTCGTATTTGTTGACACCTCTCGAGGTTAATAAATGTACCTACGTAATCCCCTATTTACTTAAAAATACTACTACTTACATATTTTTTTTCGTTGTTGTAAGTTGCTTATTTAATTAAAAAACATAGCAATATCTTAATCTTTTAATAAATCTTTTCGGCTTTGGACAGCTCAAGGTCTGATATGCCTTTGCCCAATTGGATATTTTTCTGTGTTTATTTTTATGCAATACTAGCTGGTGTCCGCGACTTTGTTCGCGTCAGACTACTTACTATTACTTATTCTGTGGTTTCGACTCGTAAAACCACACAATGACATTTAGTCACAATTTCAAGATTTTTTTTTTGCACGGTTCCCCTAATTTTTCTGTAAAGTATAACTTATATGGCTTAAATTACTCATTACACCATCAGCTATCTAGCAGTGAAATTCACCTTTGAAATCGGTCACACAAAAAGACAGACAACATACTAAAAAAATGTTTTTGTTATCTTTATTTTTTATACATTTAGTAACAAAAAAATATTTTCATATTAAAAACAGAGACTTCAATTTTATTTATGTATATGTATGGAATGTGTTTTGATTTTATCCTTAACTTAAAAAAAGGTTTCTGAAAACAGCATCAAAATTGGTTGTTAAATGAAGTAGCTGTCGACTCTTTTTTTTAAACACCGCCCCGATTTGAACTAACCACTACACCATCACATTTCAATTTCTTTTTAACTTAGTTTATTTAAATTATTTTTTCTAAATAACAAAAATAATAATAATAATAATTGGAGCTAACTACCCAATAGAATGACAATATCTCATTTTAGCTATAAGAGCTCCCATAGACAAATTGGACGTAACAATATTGCGTCCGATGACAATAAACTGTTCTACAAATATAGGGTGGATTTTAGAGATGGGGCAAGAGGCAAGGCCGTAATAAAAAAAAAAATGCAGATAACAATTTCTAAAAAAATCATGGATTGTCTCTTAAGATCGTTTTTCTCCATCTCAATAATCCACCCATGAGATCTAGAAAAAAAAGACAGTCTCCAAGTGGGGCGAAGCCAATCTGGTGGGATTCAACGTCACCAAAAGACAAGCGTGTTTGTTCACCGCCAAAAGGAGCCCGTTCACCTTGGCTCCTGCTTTTCAGAATGTATCCTTGGAGTGTACCGTGTACCGACCGCCTTCTGCTCTAGGGAGTAGAAATTGTCTCAGATCTCAACTTTCGGTGGTTCATTGAGTCTAAAGCCAAGGTAGCTGCTAGTAAACTTGGCGTTCTTGCAAAAGTCCGGCGGTACTTCACACCGCAACAGCTTCTAATGTTATACAAAGCACAGGTCCGATCGTGTGTGGAGTACTGCTGCCACATATAAGCTGGTGCTGCAAAATGCCACTTGGTAGCTTTGGACTCGGTGGAAAGGCATGAAAAGAGGCTAATTGATGATACAGATTTGGTTAAGTCCAATCTATAAACCCTAAAGCACAGGCGTAGAGTAGCCAGGCTTTCGGTATTTTATAGGATGCATTTTGGAGAGTGTGCACGGGAATTGCATGACTTGATTCTGCTATCTCATTTCTGCCATCTGACAACCCGGCGTACGGTGAATATCCACCCTTGAAACTTCCACGGTCCGGACTAAGCGTTTTTTCTCGTCGTTTATACCGCGTACATTGAAGGACTGGAATAATTTGCCCGCTGCGGTTTTCCCGTCTGATTATAATTTAAGTGTCTTCAAGGTTAGAGTTAATAGGCTCTTAATAAACTAGTGTGCCTCACCAACAATAGAATGGGTCAGTAAAATATTCGAATTCCATTTTGTTTCAGACATTTGAATACTGGGTTCGGACATTAGAAATGAAAGGCTGGCTTCGGCGGTCGCCCGGCAAAGAGACCCTCACTTTCATGATAGGAAGCGCCATCTTCTTCTACCTTATGCGACTAGACAGAGACAACGACAAACGGACACCTTTGTTCTGGTATGTATGACTTTAATCATCATTATCTTCCTGCCATCCATCGTTGTTGTTCCTTCTTACTTTGGTCGACGCAAAACATTTTTTCCTTTCGTTCCGTCTTGTTAACCGTTACGCTATCTCTCTCTTTCTCTCTTTTCTTTGGTTTATTTCTTTTTGGATGTCGGTGTTTTTTTGATTTTCAAGAAGGGCTGACCTCAGACTAATTTTAATAAGTTGATTTTAATTTGGTTCATTTCATTCAGCTCACAATCCATTCATATGAAATTTACTTTAAGAGGTAGAGAGAGACCCCATTCTACCTCTTTAAGTACACATTTTAAGTCATGTACATCATACTGCTGGGTTATAATTTATTATTGCGCTGGTTCTGATCTCAGTTCTGAACTCTTGTTTCGAACTTAATTGACACTGTTGTTTAATTCAAACATGTATATTAACAATTTACATGATTGCTATTAAAGTGGTCCAATCACGTGCGACGATTAAAATAATTATGTTACAAAGATTCTTATTCTTTTTGTACACAAATAAATTAAGACAGTTTATGAACACTGTCATGAGTATATCTCTATTTTACTTCCGCTATATGGTGCAGAACAGTGAAAGTCTAACACGCTCTCTGTGTTAGACTTTCACTGCTTAAAATCCGCCTATATTCCTTTATTAGCTATTTACGGTCTAGGGTCACGGTAACTATTTCAAACGTTTCCGTAGCCCTAGCAGGTATCGACCCTACTAGGCCCCTTCAGTTTTGCTGACATTTCTTTGAGTCGCGCGTGGAACACTACGCATTGTCGACTCGGGACTTACCGGACGGCAAATCACCCATTGCTGGTCATTCCCTGCATCTACAAGTAGCCGGAAAACGCCCTTCGAATCCCGACGTCCGGGGCGTCTCCTGCGGTGGAGGCTGGGGCGCGAGGATCTCTTTTCCTTCACGATTGCAGACGCATTAGTACTTCGCAAAAGGAGGTGACCGCATCCCATTCCCATGCTCTGGACTATGACAAAGCCCCGACGTGAGAGGTAGGGTAGCCATCGCCGATCACAGAGGCAGACTTCTCCCGACTAAAATGATTTTAAAATTACCAACATTTACTCAAAAACGTAGGTACCTATAGATAACTAAACCTATCCGTATATTTTAAAACAATAAAACAAACACGTTTTGATTTGACTGATGCCAACATATACAAATGTTATTATTTGACCCATTCATAGTTATTATATTTAATGAATAAAACTTATGATATAACTTATTGCATAATCAGACCGAAATTGTCGTTTATTTTAATGGGGGCACTTACATTAAAATACAAAAATGATATTGTTTGAAGTCTTAAAATGAAAAATTATGCTATAGTATATACTTCTGCACATTTAATCTATACATCTACATACGTACATAATAAAATTAAAGTGTCTGATTGTAATATCAAAATATGGATATATATTTTTTACTAAAAAGTGTATTAACAAAAATGCAATTTTGAAAATGTTTTGTCTGTCTTTTTGTTCCGGCTAATCTCCGAAACGACTGAACTGATTTCGACATTATTTTCACTATCATCAAGAAGTAACTTGGTTAGTTTTATTTATAAAAAGAATAAGGGATCTGCGCAAAAAAATCTTCTTGAAATTGTGACCAAATGGCAGTGTATTATTTTACGAGAAAAGTTAATAAGTCAAGGTGGTATTATTTGAAATTTTCTTGTCCAGCATTTCATTTTCTTTGTTAGTAACTGAAACCGGGCTAACTATGGTATTTAAACAAATCTTTCCATCTCAATCAGTTCTACAAATAATCAACAAACCGGGTTTATACCGGGTTTATACCCGTTTTAAGCACATTTCTGCAGATTGGTAATCAACCATAACGTGTTAAAATGTAAGTCGTTCGTGTGAAGGCCTCGTGGTAGGGTTCTTTCCTCAGGTTTAAATTCATCTCCAGTCAGGTACTATAGTTTCTAAAGTGTATCAAATCCTGTATGACGTGTACTTATTGAAACGAGAATTATCATTAAAAAAAAAATCAACGAACCGTGAAAAACTGTTTTTAATAGTTTTATCAACAAACTAGTTAACCGTTTAGGTCATTATTAGTGTTTGTGAATATTAAGCAACAAAAGCAAGGAACTACTGCTTTATTCATGTAACACTGCTTAGCAGTTAAGGCATCTTAAACAAAGCAATACAATTATAATTGTTGACGGGGTCAAGATCGAGTGCCCCACTCTGTATATACCTGCTATAATCATTGCTACGAATCGCGTTTCAGTGTGAGCCTCCTCATATATACATATATCTTGGTTCTCTGATGCAAAATTGAGTAGCTCTCAAATAGTTGTTGCGCATCGGGTGCAGTCAGGACACATTCCACTAAACTACTTTGCTAACCTCATGTCAAAAACTGACTCGTCTATCTGTGAAGTGTGTGGGAAAAAGGAAGAAGCATGTGTTGGTGGAATGTGTCCGATATAAAGACAAGGGAAACATTCTTTTAAAGTCGTTGAAGTTGACCGCAATGGATGTAGCAGTTTTTAATGGCATCTTCGCCAAACCTAATTTTAGTGCAGCAAAAGATATTCCTTCATAGATTTTAATTATTTATTTTTTTATGTTTGAAGTGTATGCGATGGGATTGACGTCGTCACAGTACTGTACGAAAATCCTTTAAATAATAAAAAAGGAATCGCTTTCAAAACTTAATCTGTGGTCCTAGAGCGCAAATGACAACTGAAGGATACATGTGTGGCTTTAGTCAGTAAAACTCTGACGTGCCCTTTCGCTCCACCCTAGAGTGGGATAATTATTGAGATAATCGAATGATGCCTCAAAAAGAAAAAAAAATGGGGAGATCATTGTGAATACAACAAGTTTATTCTGACTAGACTCAATTCTTCAATCTGTCTATCATTTATCCAATTCTTGCGAATGGCGAGCAATGGGTAGCTTGCTGTTCGGTCGTCCGTTACAGACAAAGCCTGGGTCGACAAGCCTGGTCGAATCAAAGAGATGTTAGCAAAATGGATGGAGCCAGTTAGGGCAGATACTTGCGGATTGTTCGAAGGAGTTACCGTTGCCCTTGCAAAATCGGAAACTGAAGGAACACTGTAGGTTTTAGTCAGTAAAAGTCTGACATTTTCTCCCGCTTAGAGCAAATCTCACTCAGAGTGAGGATGATGTATGACGTAAATAGAAATATATATATGTAAAAGTTTGGTTGTCTGCAATTAATTTTATTTAGCCTATAGACCTTAATTAGGGTTGTGCCCACTGTGCCAAAAATGTTTAATCAACCCTTGAACTCAACTACTTTAATACATAGTGCTATAAACTAACAATTCCTTTTTGTTTTAAGTAACACACAATCCCAAAAAAGTATCCCCGGTACATTTCACATGTTATGTTGAAGACATGGAGGTGAATTAATTACGAATTTTTCAAAAGTAAAAGGAGTCTATCTGTTGGGGTCAGCGTTCTGTCTAACCAGTCTAGCAGCTGAGTACGAGAATTTTATATCGAGCAATTGCTGATCTGACTTCCATAATCCGGTAACCGGGTATCAATCTCGTTTACAGGTTCTTTACACCTCCACGAGTATCTAAAGAAGTTGGTGAACCAGTGACTGGCATTGAGGGCAGGAGTCCTGCCTGTCCACACAAGGGACCATGCATGAATTATATATTAAAGGTAAAGTATCATTCAAGATTCCTACATAAAATTATTGCGATATGGATAAATTTGCTAGATAATTTGCATCTTCTTATCCGTTGTACACCATTAGCTACGAGTACACCTCTAAAGGAAACATGAAGCAAACAACAGAGCCGTCCAAATCGCTATTGTTGGGTGGCCAAATTATTGAGTAATTTAGTTTTGTTCTCGGAGAGGTTTAACATGTTTATATTGAAGTCCCCCAACAATATAACCCTGTCCGCACTAGCAAAGGATGAGAGACAGTTAGCTATCGCATGCAGAAAGATGTTCACGACGATAACTGAGTCCTAGTTGATATTCAGTCGGAGCCACATCTGCTCGACAAAGAGCGAGGGCGGGTACACGCGCGCATCTTGTAAACAATGTATTTCTTGCAAATAAATATTTTGAAGAACGGATTACGAAACCCCACCACTAAAGGGGTGTTCGGTCCATGGCCCTTTACGGTGCGCCGGTGTGGGCGCCATCGCTACGGAAGCGAGTGGCGGCCCGGCTAACCGCCTGCCAGAGGGTCATGGCCATCCGGATGATCCGCGGATACCGTACGGTGTCCTGCGAAGCGGCGAGCCTCCTTGCTGGCCTACCACCGTGGGATTTGGAGGCAACAGTCCTTGCACACATGCATGACTTACGCGTGGAGATGCAACGTCGGGGCGAAACTCCGCTGCCGCGACAAGTCGCGGCATGGCGGACAGAGCTCCGGCGGGATCTCATGGTGAAATGGCGAGAGCGATTGTCGCAACCTCGTGCTGGGCACGCCACGATCGAGGCGGTAAGGCCCCTCTTTGAGGCGTGGCTGGAAAGGCCCCACGGCGTCGTCACCTTCCGTTTGGCGCAGGTGCTGACCGAACACGGCAAGTTCGGTCCGTACCTGTGCAAGATTCGTGCGGAGACGACGCCCGGGTGTCGCCACTGTGCGGACCGCCCGGTGGACACGGTGGAGCACACAGTCGAGGTGTGCCCCGCTTGGGAAGAGCAGCGCCGTGTCCTCGTGGGGGCGATCGGCGGCGATCTCTCGCGCCGGGGCTTGGTTCAAGCCATGCTCCGGAGCGAGGAGGAGTGGCAGGCGGTCGCCTCCTTCTGCGAAGCAGTAATGCTAGTAAAGGAGGAGGCCGACCGCCTTAGGCAAAGGCGGACACGCCGCCGCCTCCGCCGGGTTTCCGATCCCAATTTCCGGCCACCGTAGGCGCGGGCTCGCGGACGGTGGGCAATGGGTAGCTCGCTGTCCGTCCGTCCGGTAACAGACCGGTCCGAGCTCAGGTCGTCTACGGCGCGCACCGTTCCCGCGCGCCTCAAGGAGTTGTCAGCAAACTGTAGGGGTCCAGCAGGGCCGAAGCCTACTGGGGCCAAAGGTTATGTGAGACTGTCACCAAAGGCCCCAGGATAAAGGCAAGGAATGGAAAGGTAGGTTTTTAGTCAGTAAAAGTCTGACACTGTTTCCCGCCCCACCCAAGGGCGGGATTCGTCATTGGATGATTTTACCTACGTTAAAAAAAAAAAAAAAAACCACTAAAGGGGTAAAACGGGAGTTGGAAGTTTGTATGGAGAAACCGATTTTCACGCGGGCGAAGTCGCCGGCAGAAGCTAGTATTATATACAAATCTGTGAAATCGTCGACGAAGTCGTGTCATTGTCGCTTCGTCCACGGTTTCATGGCTTTGTGTGTAAGCTGTGAGCAGGCGTACTGTTACGGGGCTGGGTGCATCGATAGGACGCTGCAGGTATCGCTGCGCCATCTACCGGCTAATCAAGACACCTGTGGTGCTATTCTCTAAGAAAACGCAGCGCTGCCGCGACGTTGAACATCCAAATAGGATACATTGAATTAACAATCCAATTTGTAGAGATATTAGGTTGACAATCCAATGTATCCTATTTGGGTGTTCGTCGTTGAGGCAGCGCTGCGTTTTCTTAGAGAATAGCATCACGGGTGCACTTACAGCAATCCATTAAAGATAAATATTCTTTACTAAGTCTCAATAGCGCCATCTATTAATTCTTTGAGACACTAGTAGTGCAGTAATAATTTATGTTAGTTGTGCAGTTAGTGCAGTGAAATATATGAACCCTGAATGATGTCACTTGGTTTGATTTCCCACCTGAACTCCTATCACAGTACATCAAGGGTATATTTTCTTTTTTTTCCGCAACTATCACACAACGTCGTCTAGTCCCAAGCTAAGCAGAGCTTGTGTTATGGGTACTATACAACTGATAAACATACTTATAAAATACATACATATTATAGATATATCAATTACACCCAGACACAGAACAAATGTTCGTGCTCATCACACAAACATTTGTTCTGGGTGGGAACCGAACCCACGACCTCCGGGATAGCAGGCAGGGCCACTAACCACTAGGCCAACAGGCCAGTCAAAAAAAAAATGATGAATACGCGTCTATGAAGCTATACATCCGCCACTATCATTGTCATTAGGAATAATACTTTAAAAGAATATTGTCGGCCACATCATCGCTGACCATCAGGGGCGAGAGGTGAGATAGTGGTTAGATGCGAGCCTACCCACAATTAAAAAAAAAAAACAATAATATTAAATAATATACGCATGTACGAAATTAATTTCTTAACGAGTCAATGACCTTGTAGGTAGTTGTCGAGTTGCGTACTAACTACCTACAGTTCATTGGCCTCGCTCAGCTGATGTTTACTTAAAAATAATAATTTCGTACATGCGTAAAGTAATTAGAGTTTAAAAAAAGGTCTTTATTTTTTAATTTTCTCTTTACAAATCGATAGTGTTTCATGTACCTAATCTACCCTCCGCGGGATTAAAACCACCAAAATTTAACAGTATGTGTGAGGTACGAATTTTAAACAGTTTTTCTTTCATTCTTTTCATTTATTAATATCTTCGTAAGAGTATTGAAAAATGTCGTTTGATACACATGGAAAGCCACTGCAGCACACGACTCCATATCGACCCTCCGCGGGATTAAAACGACTAAAATTTAACGGTGTAGTTGTACCTAATTTTTTTTTCTTATGTTTTAGGGTACAGCGCAACTGTTCGGAGTCGGTTGCGCAATGACAATGCTACGGACGTTAATACCCAAGATATTAACGCCTGCCAAAGCGTTCAAGTCTTTGAGGCTGTCACATATGAAGTTAGGATTGTTCTTCGGAGGATATATCGGTATTTATAGGGTGAGTTTAAAGTTATTATTCATATATATATTTTTTTGACTTTTACATCAGGTTCGCATTTCTACAATGATTTTTAAACGGAGTACTCGCGCGGCAAATAAGTTGAACTAAAATGGCCGTCGTTGCTATGGTTACGCGCAACCCCACGCTGTACCGCACTTCGATTGAGCCCCGAAAGTCTGTTGATGAATGTGCATTGAAGGTCGATCGCTATTTTGGTTCAACTTATATGGCGCGTATTGTGAATGGGTTAAAAGCTCCAGGGCTACAGGATTGTTCAAAGGGTCACAGCGGCCCTGGAATGCAAAGGTAACTGAAAGAACTCGGGTGGTTTTAGACAGTAAAAGTCTGACACGCTTTTTCGGTCTACCCCAGAAAGGAAGAAAACATTGGAATTTAAGAAAAAAAAACAACAATATTGACATGGATAGGTTTTCTATCTGATCTCCTCAAGCCAATTACTCTCTCATCAACGTTTCGTGCTAGTATTGCCCAATACTGTCGGTCGACATTGAAATTGTGACGTTTCGTACTCTTGAATTCGATGCTAGTGCCAAATTGGTTTAAAATTGCATGTCCACACGCCAAGCCCAATCCCGATTTGACTTAGTTTTTAAAAATGGGCACGCAATTTGGGGCTAGCATCGAATTCAAGAGTACGTAACGTCTCAATTCCAATGTCGACTGATCGGAATTAAACTCGAGAGTAAGCTGCTTTGAGGACTTCATTTTAAATTAATTTATTCCAACCGACTAGATGGAAGCGGGGCAGCTATTTTTAGATGCATGAAAAATTTAAGTATTGGCGTAAAATTATACTATTTTATATTTATGATTTCAGCATCAGGTAAGTCGGTAAGAGCATAATAAGCGTATAGTCAGCCTTATAATGTTTCCACTCTGATGAGATTCAGGCCTACTCTCTAGGAGAGGGAATGGGTGGACAGGCCTAGTGCGGGTTAGTAGATATCACATGTCTTCGAAATTTTGTCTCTAGGACAAGCTGGCTTCCTCACGATGTTCTTTCACCGTTTCGAGAGTTGTGGTGATGAAATAAATTACACAAAGTAAAGCGCTTTTGGTTCAAACCCAGGTTAGAACCCGCGACGTATGACTCGTGACTCGGGGCCGTTACCAACGGGGCACCACTGCTCACTGTAACAGGTCATACATAATTCTGATATAATAATACATACATATAATACACACATAAACCTAGGGATCTTTAAGTGAATAAGTTATTGCTAGGCAAGCGTGCTCCATCGTCGGCCACATCAACGCTTACCATCTGGTGAAATAGTGAACAAACGCGAGCCTATACATAATAATAAAAAATATCCGCTACCCAGGAAAATAAAACTTTTTCTATGTTACAATTTTTCATTAATATTTTCTTTTCAGTTAATAGTATGCATACTCTGTCGAGCGCACGGCAAGGACAGCGCAATGTACGCGTTACCCGCTGGTTTCCTATCGGGACTCGCGTTCAGAGCATCGCCGTCGTTACCCATCGCGTTGGCGCCTCTCACTTCTGCCTTACAGGTAACATTTAGGTTTTATATTAAAGTGAATACTCAAAAGTAACTAGAATCCAAATTATCAAAAGATTTTTTTTTGCAATTTACTGCATAATATCGGAACAAAAATTTAGTTTGCGGGTGTATTTATACATACACTCGAAAAATATTACCCTCCTTCTGGGGCTATCTAAATTCAATTAGGTGTAAAATGTTTTTTTAAAGAAAAAGATTTTTTATTCTCTAAGAGTGTTATCTTACTTAAAATGTTATCCAAACGAAACGTAACGCCCAAAAATACAAATACACAGTTAAACGTCTCTTATCATTCCAGATCCTTGGTTCCTGGGGTTACCAGAAAGGCATGATCCCTGCCAACTGGCCGCTGGTCGAGATCCTGTACTGCCTCTGCCAAGGTCTGCTGTTCCATGCGCGTGTCATGCACGAAGACGTGTGTCCGCGATACATCATCAACTTGATGCATACCGTTACTAGTAACAAGTAAGCTTATCTTGTATTTATATACCGTTGAAAAGCAGAAATTTGCTTACGTCGAATATATCCGACAAATAATCTCGCGTTGATTCCGCTAGGGTCGCACATCCACGACCAAATACTCCATCTCGTCAGCTTTTCTGTCACCTATGGGGATCCAAGAACTAGGAGCGATATGGAGTACCCAGTTTTTCGTTGTAGTTTTTCTAATTAAAAAAAGAATCTGTAAAGTAATGTGTAATTTTCTTTTCTTAATTTTATATTGGTGACAGATTAATTTTTAAAATGGGTACTATTTTAACTGTTCCTTAATTTTACTTAACTGTTCCTCATTTTATTCCTGTTTTCTACTATGCTTTTGTTCCACTAAAAATACTAATTGAGCACCAAAATATGCTCTTCTCGATAGTTAAAAAAAAAAAACAACCACGAAGGAGATAGCGGGGTCTATTCGCACGCTTCGTTCTCTCATTAGTCCCCGCCATCATCTTCTATCCTAACCCCAAGTCCCTTAATAATTGTGAAAATTCTATTAATATTTGGTGTACAATTAGTATTTTCAGTAAAGATAGAAAAGATTGATAAAAAAGGCTTTTGAACTATCTGAAGGGCTTACTTCAACTGGTGAATGTAAACACGACTTTCTAATGATCTAATATAATAAACTTTGATCTGATTGGTTAAAGTGCGTAGCTAAGCTGAGTGACAACGATGAGTCACTATTTTCTTGACGCGAATAGGCGTTTATAGTCGGATGTTGAATGACTTCGGCTGCTTATTAAAGTCATCCTAGTGTGTGAGCTAGGTCATTTTAGTGTCGCTTTATTCAGGCCTTGGTTTTGCAGATTTTATTTTTATTCAAAACTTAATCACGACTTGTTAGACTAATTTAATTTTAAAATCATGTCATACATGGAAATTGGAGAGATCAATCTATTTCTTAAAAGTAATGCAAAATGATGACATTTCAAGGTTTTATTGACACATTAATAAATCTTTCTTTCAGGGCCGATGAAATCCAGTCAGCATTTATACAGAAAATGTTAAAGTACGCATCAGCTTAGATTAGAATTTATATCTGTATTATAATTTATGAAAAATTATATTTATAAGGCAGGAATACTTAGTTGACGAAAGCAATAAGCTATCGAAATGATAATTTTGATAGGGGTTTATTTATCATTGTATACTGACTGTAATGTACAAAAAAATCGTTGTTTGCTTAAGGCCACAAAACAGAAGTGAAAACTGCATCAAGACGGGGTTAATGATACAAAAAACAACTGTTTTTAAATCTATATTCTTAAAGTAACACTAAAGTTAACACTAATAACTAGGAGCTGTCAGCACACCGAAGAGGCCCAGCCTGCTAACTGCAGGCAGGCAGGGTCGAAGCCTACTGGGGTCATGGGTTAGTTCCGAAAGGAATGCTCGGCCCCGGCACGATAGGCTACGAAGGAACGGGGTAGGTTTTTAGTCAGTAAGAGTCTGACACTACTTCCCGCTCCGCCCAAGGGCGGGATTTGTCATTGGATGATTTTACCTACCATAAAAAAAAAAAAAAAAAATTACAACAGCGGTGTAGTAGCAACGCGTTGACTGTATCTTTCTCGCTCTCTTAGTCAACTCGAGCCGATCTTACCCAAACGAGCGTAATACTGGTATATCCGAGCGGGAGTGTCATTCAAAATTCACATATGTGCTCAGCACGCCTAAAAGCAAGGATGTTATGGATACGAAATTTCGGATATGGATATAGGAATATTTTATCGGTTTCCCGGATTATCCATTAGTATTTTTTTTTATTTTAAAAGTAATACACGCAAGATTATACTTTTATTTCTAATCTAGATTATCATTTGTTTGGCTGGGTAGAACGAACAAAAACCTGTCGTAACCTGTAATTTAGACTCCACCTTTATCCGTAATTTTCATATGGGTTTCGGTTACGAATATTTTTTTTTATTTCTAATATCCCTGCAAAAATAAAAAGTTTTCACTTCAAGAATCGAATATACAAAAAAATATTAAGAAGTTGTCTATCTGGTGCGGTTTACTGTACTAAGACCAGTACCTCTACCATGAGTTTTAAGCAATAGTATTCGTCACTACTCGATATCGACGCCGTAAATATTTTTTATGGCAAATTTTGGTTCTGCAAGTGACCGCTAGAGGCGCTGCAAAATTTGCCATACAAAATATTTACGGCGTCGATATCGAGTAGTGACGAATACTATTGCTTAAAACTCATGGTAGAGGTACTTATGCCTTTGAGCGCCTATCTCGCAAAAAAAAGTAATTTTTAACCTAGTGCTTATGAACTTATGATGTTCGGCTGACATTTCGAGTGTTTTATCATATCCTGCGTTATTTCAGAGGAGGTTAAGGGCACCGATAAAACTAATCGCGATTATTTAAAACAAAACACAGTTTGAGCTAATCGAGATTATAGCTTCATTTTGCGTTTCACCGCTATGAATGCAACCTAGTTTACGGTAACTCAGTTTCAATTCTCTTGTTTTCGAAACGGGTCTTTAAACTGGATTACACGGAGCTGAGTTTAGTTGAACAAGTTTTTATAGTGAATGATGAAATGAGCCGTTAATCGCCAATAGAAAGAGCTTTCGTTAAGTATTCCCGCCTATATTTTTATTTACTTGCAAGTCTGTGATTTATGTTAAACGGATGTTTTGTGGTACAGGGTTTAATTTAAATGGGTATATATTTAAAAGGGTTGGTGTTTACTTTTGTAAAGTTTCCAGTACTTTAGATACCGTATCTGTAATTTATTGTGCAAAATAAAGAGGTAAAGATTATTATAAAAAATAAATTAAAAAAGCTTCAGTTTTCTAAAATCCGCGGATACTATGAGTTCCTATTCTTGGTTTAAATTGTTAGAAATTTCAAAATATATGAGATTTGATCATGTGACGTTTCTGTAATTCATGTCAATCCCATACATTTTGATTTTCGATTCTTATTATACCGCTGATTGAATATCGCTTTGTCTTAGCCGCCATATTTTCATCATTTATATAAAATCAAATTATTTAAAATAAAGGGCTATTCAAATATTGTGTGTAGCGTGGGGGCTGCGGAAAAAAACCTCTTCGTGAGTTTTCTCCCTTAACAGATTTTTTTGAATTTTCATATGCATTATTTCCCCTTTGCACCCCGGAACTCTTACCTCTTTATTTTGTAGCATTGGTACTACCATAGTTACTCCGGCGGCAGTGCCAAGTATCACTGAGCAAGTTCGTGACGTAGTATAATAGTAACTCATTTTTACTACTTTATACATCAGTTCTTGGCCATCAGGGCCTCAGGCCGACGTCTAGTTAAGTACAGTGAGCGTTTCATACGAATATAAAAGTTATTATAATAGGTGAAAGGTTCATATTCCTTTAAGAACATGTGTTCAAGTGTTTCATACGAATGTGAATATTATTTTTTTATAAATAAGGTTTACATTCGTATGACATGCTTATTGTTGTAAGCTTAAGTGATGTATAAGACTATAGTTCTCGTCTCAATACAGTTGACCTGCGTTAATTCGACAAACATTTTATATACGGTATCGATTTATCGAATTTAACGGACTATGTAGTACTAACAAACGTGTTGCGATTATCGGGGGTCTACTGTATTCGGGATAATAGACTCGGATGGCCGGGAGTCATAATCACACCCTTATGTGCAAAGACTAAGATTTTAGTAACACATTATAAACAGTTCAGTAGAATGTTTACGTCACAGATAGTTTGAATACGATAATTATAAGTTAATCAATATTGTAATGCACCCGGAAATGTAATTGAATTGATCGTGTATTAATATTTAACCAAATAATCTCCAAGCCATCAAGTAATATTGCTTTCAGACAGAGTCATCTCAGTGCAACATTAATCTCAAATCAATTTTCATAAGGTTGAATATTGATTGCAAATTGATATTGCATCGTATTTATCGAACAAACTAATACATGGATATTAACCGGCTAATAAATACTTCGAATGGGTGTGGCCATGTGTATTTCATGAATGACAGAAGTTAAATGTGTAGAACTTCTGTCTACCTCGAACAAACGAAAAATAAGCCAATTGGTATTAACGCATTCCAAAGTGCTCGGCCAGACTGCTAACGCGGGCGCGGTGCGGTTAACTCAAACATTAAAACTTTTTTGTTGTGTCCATAGCGGACACACGGGAGCGAAAAGCGAGTGTGGGCAAATCATGCCATAGCTCGTTCCTACAAGTGGCCGCAGTGAATGCGCGGGCGGGGAGCGGCAATCCACGCGGGAGCGGGTAATACCAACTAGTCCAAACTAACCGCCGCGTTTTGTTTTTTTTTTTTGTTAAAATTTGGTCTTGGATACTAAGACCTTTAAGCCATGTCTTCGTATGAGTAGTTAATTTGTTTACAATTAGAATATAGATGTATGCATTCTAATGTATGTTTTTTGTAGTATTTAACAGCAAATGTATAAAGTAAAAGTAAACCTTTTCGGCAAATTTCCACTACGAATGAATTTGCGAATAATTAAGATGTCGCTGAACTTCACACGATAAAATGCCGCCAAAAAACTATTCGCGCGCGTTGTTAAGATGACTCGACTGCCGCCAGGCACAACGCGTGTCTTCGCATCCACGCTGCTGCCAGCAGTGACAGTCTGGCCAAGCAGTAAAACTATTCTAGGCGAAGCCACGATAAGAACTTAATTTGAACTTTAAAATAAATGCACTAAGATGTTAGTTCGCGTAGCAAAGGACTAGTGCTTATAAATCAGTGCCTGGGTCTGGGGATAATAATTTGTAATCAGTTTAAGGAAATGTTACATTAACATCGAATACTAGTAAATGTAAAGATATTTATTACTTTGCACTTCTGAAGAAATTAATATTAATAGGTTTAGTCATCTCACGCGTGCAACACGCAGGTGGGATGCGTTTTATGCCTCGTAAAATTTTCTGCATGCGGAGCAAATCCGCATGCGTAGCCCCCGCAAATGTCCTTTTCATGCAAGTATTTATAGTAAAGCGTGGAATACGCACGTGGGGTGATATCGGACAGCAGCCGCATGCGGAGCAATACCGCATGCGTGATGAAATCCGCGCAATATTAAAAACATTTTTACTTGTTAAAGATTACCGCAGGTGGTTTAGTACAGCAAGTCTGACACTCCTCGCTCCACCCAAAACGCGAGAAGTCATTTGATGATTGCCTTTGTATCGTGCGTGTGTTCATAAACATGTTAATCACATACACAATTGGATTTGAGTTGGATAAAAGCAAGATAATTATGATGATGATTAGAAATATTAATATTAATTTTTCACAAGTTTCGAGAGGTATATTATTAGGCACAAATTATCATAGTTACCTATAGACTTCTTTATAAACAATTATGTAATATCACTTAGATAATTTTATTATTTATTACTTTTTGTAGAGCTATATTCAATTGTTTAGTCTTTTTTGCTTAATAGAAGTTTTCTATTTTAAGTATATTGCATTTAAGTAAGAGTTCAAAAATATAAAATTATGTAATTTTTAACAATCTATAACAGAATGGAAAATAGTGTTGCACTCGGCGATTAATAGTGGTGTCGCCTTCGGTATATAATAGCTAAGCAGTGCATCGGATCTGAATAAAATATCGTGTTTTTAAAGAAACGGTAGACTTAAGACCGAAATACACATGTCTGGAATTTGCATTCAAATATGCGAGGTGTAGTACCCGTTGCTATGATTACGTGCAGCCCCCCACCTCGATTGAGACCCGAAAATAGGTTACTGCGCATTCAAGGTCGACCGCCATGATGGTTCAACTTGTGTGGCGAGGATTATACAGGCATGTGTGTTTCGACCTTTAATGAATATCTGTAAAAGTTCCTGTTTGCCCGTTTTTAAACTTATTGCTAAGGGCGAAAACTGGTTAGTAGGAAACTTTTGCTATAATGGTGGTTCCACACGGCAGAGACTTACCTATATGTCTATAGAATTTTTCTGTGTGCGTCAATTTAGCAGTGCAGAAAAATGTCGGTGTATCATTTGCGTATGTCAGTACAGTGTGGACTTACCATAAAGCGTAATTTAGACGGTACGAGTTTCTCGAACGTTTTGTTCGAGAAAATCGTACGCAATAATCGTAAGCAATAATCGCCATGACATTATCGTATCAAAGTGTTTAGACACAGGTAAGAAATAAATTCTCACCTACGATTATGTCATACGAGACTCGTAAGCAATAATCACTAGGCGATAATGTCCTGCGTCTGTTTAGACAGCAAAAATATAATGAGAAGATTCTTGCTTTCGAGAATCTTGACTTGTCTATACCTACCAAAGATCTTATATATTTTGGGGACAATCTGGATTGATTACGGAGCAATATTACACACTCTAAAGTGTACTATATTTTCATGTGTATTAGGTTCATATGTTTCATTGACAAGTAAAAGAAGAAAAAACGTTCCAAGCAAGACAACAAGAAAGAGGTTTTTTTTTAGGTATAAAGAGAGTTTTAGTAATCTTACTTGAGACGCGCCAGTTTAGAACAATTTCGTCCAATTATCATCATCATTTCAGTCCAAACACGTCCACGGTTGGACGCAGGCCTTTCCCAAATGTCGCCACAATGAGCGGTTCTAAGCGTTTCGCATCCATCGGATTTCCGCAACCTTTACCAGGTCATCGGTCCACCTTGTAGGCCTTCCGCGTTTCACACTGTCACCACTCCAAAACCTTTCGGCCCCAACGGTCATTTGGTCTGCGAGCAATGTGCCCAATTGGGAAAATTCTATTCTAAAGAAGTTCAAGGTGTTGTTATAGTACGTTGCAAATAAGCTCTAAACATATCAATACAATTAATAAATACCTACATGTGTTTTTTTTTTGTTTTTAACTGCATATTAATTTTGCTCCGGAATCAATCCAGTTTGTCCCTAGGATATTATATGATCCTTGTTCTCGCCAGAGTGGACGAGCGAGAGGTAAGTCATAGTACCTCTCGCTCGTCCACTCTAGCGAGAATCGTATGTTCGAGTCGAGAAACTCGAACCGTCTAGGTATGAATGTTTAGACGGAGATGCTTTTTTGTTCTTACGATTATCGTACGTTCGAGACGAGAAACTCGCTCCACCTAGGTATGTGTTTAGACGATGACATTTTTTCTATGCTCTTACGATTCTCGTATGTTCGAGGCGAGAAACTCGTACCGTCTAAATTGCGCTTAATACTGAAGATTATGATGCTTTGCTGAGCACGACCGAACGGCAGATGATTTTTTAATTTTTAGTGCCTCAAGGTGCAAACGCGCTTGTGTAGAACAATTTCATGGAGTCCTGTGCTCCTGTAGAGCCTATTAATCAGCGTCGATGTTTAATTGACATTGCACCTAATTGCATTGAAAATAAAGTGCATTTTCATCTCCACCACATGTTACAAATAGTCTTTGTTTTCTTTCTTTATCTGTGGTGGGTTATTTTTAGTAGTTCCATGTGATTAGAGGGATGATATTATTATTGTTTTTTTTTTTAAGAAATTTTATTGTGTGTCAATCTTATTAGTGGGATGTGAGTGTTGGTGTGAAGTTTTTATAATGATTAGGGCATCGTACACACCAAGCGTAATGTCCGCCGCCGACTACAAGTATGCTCACTGTCAGTCCAAGTATGAATGGGCACTCAGTCTGCAGTATTCGTTCTCACCAAGCCAACAGTGCGCTATAGCGTAGAACGCGTTACTTGGAAGAACAAAAGTGTAGGCTTGCTACTTGTTGTATAATTATAGACCACCGAGAGTCAGCGACAACGCACTACGTAATAGCGTATAGTCGGTTCGTTGTGAACGACAACAAAAGTGATAAACTGCGTAACGCCGCTCACAGTAAGCGGCCAACAGACAATACGTTTGGCCTGAACAATGCGTAAAACCAAAAAAATACTTTGCAAGATTTTATTTATGTTTTGCGATGAAATTGATTGATTGAAAGATAAATAAATCTATATTAGTAGACACTTATACATAACACTTAAAAAATTGTTTTAAAAATTATTTATAGCCCACATTCTCCAGTTAAATATGAATGAAATGCACGATATTATTGTTATATTTTTGTAAAATAAACGATTTTATAATAACGTATTTTTTTAATATTTGTATTATTTTAATAAAACAAAGGTTACGTCATTACCTTATATTACCAAGACAATTATGTGGATTAAACCTTATAGATTATTCTATAACTCGTGAATATAAAATGTTATACACTTAATTTTTCATTAAATGGACACAATTATTCCGAAATCAGTGTATTAAAGAGGTATTTGATTACACTTGCCGAGCCAAAAAATATATGGCATAAAATTAATATGACACTATGTCGAGCTATCGAGTCGTTTACACATGATTTATCATTCGAGATAAGGTGCGTTGGGGTAAGATCGGCGCTGGGGTAAGAACGAATTAAATATCCTATTTATTTGGCTATATTTTTTAATGCAGTAATAATAATCTAGTGGCATGCAATGTGGCTAGTATTAAATAAAAAATATAGCCAAATAAGTGGGATATTTAATTCGTTCGCAGGGCCGATCTTACTCCAACGCACCTAATATGAATCCATCTCTACCAACACAATTATCGACTTTAGTATTGTTTTATATTAAGATGAACATTAAATGACCATTTATATTAATAAGGCTGCGATTAGAGATCCAGTAAATGCGCCAGACTTATCTAACAGATAACAAGAGATCGTGAGGGGAATGAAAAAAAACAACAATTTGAACCAAACTCGCTGGTGACCGCGCTCTTGACTGATTGAGAGACTGTCAAGACAAGCGAAAGAGAAGAGAAAAAAAAAATATATTACAATGAAATTTAAACTTTATTAAGTACGAAATAGAGTTTTTTTATTCCAAAAGTAAATATCTCGAATTCTGAGTACAATCACTGAGATTCTGGGACACTGTGACTAGGTCCTCCCACACCGCCGCCACCGCCACCGCCGCCACCGACTCCATGCAATTTCATCATAGAGGGCTGACACACCGACTGGGCGTTCCTCAGACGACTTTCTAGCTCTTCCTTGGATGCGTCACCATGAACCTCCAGCCACAGGAGCTGGTTGTTACATTCGGTACGGACTGTATTCTTTTCCTCTTCTGTTAACCTGGTACCTGCGTTTTCTACTGCCTGTATAAAAAGAAAATATATATATTTTTTAAATAATATAAACTAGTGCTTGACTGCCATCCCACCTGATGTTAAGCAGTGATTCAATCGTCGATGGTGAATCTCAATAGATGTGTTATTGAAATAATATCAAAATGAAATTGCAGTAACATTTAATTTTAAATGCCTTTAAATTCGTCGCAAAGTGCCGTGCGACGCGGCAGTGCGGTGGCAGCGCTGCCGTCGCACTGCTTTGTTATTCCATAAATAAAAACGTGCGACTACCGCGCTACAACTGCGCTGCGGCCGCGCGTCATTTATTTATATGAAATACCAGTATGGATTAAGCGTTTTGCCTCGTCAATACTGTATACAATGAAGGACTAGAACAGTTTGCCTGCTGCAGTCTTCCCGTCCGATTATAATTTAGGCTAAAATGAATAGGCTCATAATAAACTAGTGCGCCACACCATAAACGATTGCATCACTGCTTACCATCAGGTAAGATCGCAGTCAAGCACTAGTTTATATATATAAAATAATAATAATAAAGCTGCGCGGCACTTTGCGGCTTAATTGAAGGCGTTAAGGTGAAAGCTCCTTAGCTTATTTGGACCCAATATGTCCGAGATCTCGAGCGTGGCAGTCATATGATACAAAACGGGGCACTGAGAGAAAAACACTTGTTTGACCTTGAATGATTGATTCTTAGTGATTTCTTCATACTTTATTCATTTGACCTTGAGATGAAGGTTAACGTCACATTCAGTATCCCTTGATGATTCCCCACCCTTCTACTCCCACATCCCACTTTGGCTTAATTAGGCGTTCTTTTGGCGAAAGTGGGTTTTTTTGATAGCAATTTTTTTCTAAGTGTTTGTCAGAAGTCTGACACTCCCCCCAGCACCACCCGAGCGAGATAATAAAACTATAACCTACCACAAATAAAAAAAAAAACATTGTTATTGATACATACCGTCTTACACCCAAAACAATAACCCTCCAACTGGTTCCTAACCTCCACCCGTTTCTTGGAAGCTTCATCTTCAGCTCTAAACTGCTCAGCATCATTCAGCATCTTCTCTATGTCCCTCTTGCTGAGGCGCCCCTTGTCGTTGGAAATCGTAATGTGTTCTGATCTCCCGGTGCTCCTGTCTTGTGCGCTGACGTTCAGAATGCCGTTGGCGTCAATGTCGAACGTCACCTGTGAATTTTGTATACATATTAGTTTGAAAAAAAATAGTTTTAAAAGGTATTAATCAATGGTTTTTTCCAAATTTCGCGTTAAAGTCACTTAACTATTTCAATCGAGATTTTTGTATTTATGAAGTACTATTGGCCATCTGTGGTCTTCTTCATCAGTTGCACTTGAAGTGATACTTTTTGAATGTAGGTGCATGTTTGACATCTTGATAGGTACTTCATAAAACCTACGCATATTTAATTTTATGTGTAATAATTAGGACCAAAAATAGGACACAACTTACTTCGATTTGGGGCACTCCTCTTGGGGCTGGTGGTATGCCGGTCAAATTGAAAACTCCCAGCAAATTATTGTCTTTAGTCATTGCTCTTTCACCTTCGTATATCTGAATTAGAATACCATGTTAAAAAATATGAAATCAAGCTGTATCTACTTAAAATTAGTGTCCTTGTTTAGTTCAAAATTGAATATTATGTATTGAAAACTCAGTGGGAATGGGATAGGAACATCAATTTTGTAACATCTCTTTGAGGTGCGTGGCGTGTTTTACGCGTCGACCCGGGCCTGGGTCTTATCGGGCGAGGAACCCACTTCTTGCGACCGCAAGCCCGCGTCTGCTGTGGCCAGGAGTCGCCCTGTGACTCAGATGACCAGGACATCATCACCAGGGTCCGGGGTTTTAGGATTGTCTCTTCCTTAAGTTATCCGTCGCCCCCTTCGCTCGCGTTACTTCTTAGCAGAAGGAGGCGACTGCTTCCCATTCCTTCTCGATCCGTACCCTGGCCTGGGCCAGGGCCGGGATCAGTTGATGAGTACTGTGTTACAGTTATTTCTATCTATCTGTTCTACCAAACCTCAACTACAGTTACAACAAAAACATTCAAGTAGGTATGACAAATTGCATCGACATATTCGCTAATGGGTGTTGAAAGTCATTGTCGCTAAGTCTTCTACTCACTTGGATGGTGACAGCAGGCTGATTATCTGAATAAGTAGTGAAGGTCTGCTTCTGTGCTATTGGAATACGAGTGTTTCTCGCTACCAAGCGGGTCATCACTCCACCAGCAGTCTCTATGCCAAGGGACAGCGGAGTTACGTCGACCAACAAAACGTCGGTAATACGATCGTCTTTATAACCACTGAGGATAGCTGCCTGTACCGCTGCGCCGTATGCTATTGCTTCATCAGGATTAATAGATAAATTAAGAGACTTGCCGCCAAAGAATTCCTGCAATGCATAAACAAGGATTAATATAGTATAAACATAGGTTTACAAACTATTTTATGTTATATTCGCTACCTGTAACAACCTTTGGATCTTAGGTATCCTTGTAGAGCCACCAACCATAACCACATCATTTATTTCTCTGGTGTTTAAATTGGCATCCTTTAAAGCTCTTTCAACCGGAACTAAGGTTTGCCGAAATAGATCCGAACATAATTCTTCAAAACGTGCCCTTGACAGTTTGGAGTAGAAGTCGACTCCTTCGAATAGTGCATCTATTTCTATACTAGCTTCCGAGCTTGAAGACAATGTTCTTTTTGCTCTTTCACAAGCCGTTCGAAGTCTCCTCATGGCCTTTGGATTCCCTCTGAGATTCTTCTTAAACTTTCTTTCGAACTCTGCACTAAAGTGATCGACCATTCTGCTGTCGAAGTCTTCTCCTCCTAAATGTGTATCGCCTGCTGTAGATAAAACTTCAAACATTGATCCTTCAGAAATTTGTAAAATGGAAACATCGAATGTTCCACCACCTAGGTCAAAAATGAGCACGTTCTTTTCACCAGTAAGATTTTTATCCAAACCATATGCGAGAGCAGCAGCTGTAGGTTCATTAATGATTCTGAGGACATTGAGCCCGGCTATTGCACCCGCGTCTTTAGTCGCTTGTCGCTGGGAATCGTTAAAGTAAGCTGGTACAGTTATAACAGCATCTTTTACAGTATCTCCTAGATATGTTTCGGCGACTTCCCTCATTTTACTAACAATCATAGACGAGATTTCTTCAGGTGAAAAGTGTTTCTTCTCCTTTTTGTATTCGACTACAATTTTTGGCCTTCCACCGTCGGAGATAACTTGAAAGGGCCAATGTCTGATGTCTTCTTGCAATTTGGGATCATCAAATTTTCTTCCAATAAGTCGTTTTGCATCAAATACTGTGTTAGCTGGGTTAATCGCTACCTGAAGTTAAATTAAAGTTTAATAAAGTGTAATTTAAGAATCTAATTTATTTAAATATTATTAAAAAAGTGCACCGACAATGCCTTTATTGTCCTTTTGTAAAAATTCAATGATCATCGGTATTGAACATAACGTAGGTTGCCTTTTTACAAGCTTTATATTAGTTTTTCGTTTTATGTCGTCCGAGTGACGTGTGATCAACGTGATCATCAATATCCCTTGATTTCTGAATTTATTAAGAACTAGCTTTTGCCCCGACTTTATTAGCGTAAAACTCATAAAACTAGCTACAAAAATTTTTCTTTGACCTTTAGACCTGTCAATCTTTGATATTAATGTAGGTCATATCTCTCTCTGCCACCCACCTGATTTTTGGCAGCATCCCCGACCAGCCGTTCAGTTTCGGTGAATGCGACATACGAGGGCGTTGTTCTGTTGCCCTGCTCATTCGCAATGATTTCCACTTTACCATTCTGGAACACTGCCACGACGGAAAACGTGGTCCCGAGGTCTATGCCCACAGCTGGCACCATGTTCAGGTACTGAGGATATAAAAGAAGTTTAAAAAAATAAATTTAAGTAAAAATAAAATGTGTAAAATATCTACTTTCTATGGAACTACGTAGATTATTTCCCTGCATATCTGTCTGGTCTGTTGGTACCGCACGTAATCTTTCTTGGATCTCCGATTGGTTTAGCAATTGGAGCGGGTCAATAGGCACTTTGATAAATTAAGTGTTAGGTACATCGACTTACATTCAAAGTGATAGACAAGCTCGTTCATAGAAACTATTTGTCACAATACTGAAACGTTAAAACAAAAGTTCGCTGCAGCGCTAAATTGTCATTATGACGTCTAACAAAACATTTAAAACTCACAGCGCTTAAATACTGCAAAACTGCACTAATGTCATCAAGTCAAGGTGTTCGGCATACAGTACACGTAAGTCAAGCAAAGTGATTGTCCGGCATGCCTAATCTAGTGCGTAGTACATATAATATATCGATGGTTAGGTACATCAGTTGCATTCGCGTCACTACAAAATGTGACAATGCGTTCAAAACTCAAAATCATACTAGGGCCGATGAATGATGGCATCTAAAGGACATAGGCCGGTTTTAGTCAGTAGAGGTTTGACAAGTTCTTTCGTTCCACCCTAGAGCGCCAGAAGTCATAGAATAGATGGAATTTCCCACATAAAAAAAAAAAATATTTTTATTTGTTCGATCTAAAACCTAAATCTCGATTTGTTTTAATATCTGCCCTGATTTTAATCTAATCGGACCTGACAACATTAAATATGGTTTTTTTTTTTTTTTTTTTTGTGGTAGGTAAAATCATCCAATGACGAATCCCGCCCTTGGGCGGGGCGGGAAACAGTGTCAGACTTTTACTGACTAAAAACCTACCTTTCCATTCCTCGCCTTTGTCCCGGGGCCCGTGGTGACACTCTCGCATAACCTTTGGCCCCAGTAGGCTTCGGCCCTGCTGGACCCCTACAGTTTGCTGACAACTCCTTGAGGCGCGCGGGAACGGTGCGCGCCGTAGACGACCTGAGCTCGGACCGGTCTGTTACCGGACGGACGGACAGCGAGCTACCCATTGCCCACCGTCCGCGAGCCCGCGCCTACGGTGGCCGGAAATTGGGATCGGAAACCCGGCGGCGGCGGCGGCGTGTCCGCCTTTGCCTAATGCGGTCGGCCTCCTCCTTTACTAGCATTACTGCTTCGCAAAAGGAGGCGACCGCCTGCCACTCCTCCTCGCTCCGGAGCATGGCTTGAACCAAGCCCCGGCGCGAGAGATCGCCGCCGATCGCCCCCACGAGGACACGGCGATGCTCTTCCCAAGCGGGGCACACCTCGACTGTGTGCTCCACCGTGTCCACCGGGCGGTCCGCACAGTGGCGACACCCGGGCGTCGTCTCCGCACGAATCTTGTACAGGTACGGACCGAACTTGCCGTGTTCGGTCAGCACCTGCGCCAAACGGAAGGTGACGACGCCGTGGGGCCTTTCCAGCCACGCCTCAAAGAGGGGCCTTACCGCCTCGATCGTGGCGTGCCCAGCACGAGGTTGCGACAGTCGCTCTCGCCATTTCACCATGAGATCCCGCCGGAGCTCTGACCGCCATGCCGCGACTTGTCGCGGCAGCGGAGTTTCGCCCCGACGTTGCATCTCCACGCGTAGGTCATGCATGTGTGCAAGGACTGTTGCCTCCAAATCCCACGGTGGTAGGCCAGCAAGGAGGCTCGCCGCTTCGCAGGACACCGTACGGTATCCGCGGATCATCCGGATGGCCATGACCCTCTGGCAGGCGGTTAGCCGGGCCGCCACTCGCTTACGTAGCGATGGCGCCCACACCGGCGCACCGTAAAGGGCCATGGACCGAACGATGCCTGCGTAGAGCCTCCGGCAGGAGGCGTCTGGACCCCCTAGGTTCGGCAGGAGCCGCTTGAGCGCAGCCCCAGTCGCATTCAACCTGGGAGCCAGACGTCGGAAGTGCTCCTTGAAGTTCCACCGGCTGTCGAGGACGAGTCCCAGGTACTTCATCGTCGACCCGACGCCGATGTGAACTCCTCCTACCGTCAATTGGGAGCCCGGAGGTGGCGCGCTCCGAGGGCCGTGAAAACACATGGCCTCGGACTTGTGCAATGCCACCTCGAGTCCCAACTGCTGTATCCTCTCCACGACTGTCGCAACCCCGCGCGTCGCTAGTTCGACCGCCGCCTGGTACGACCGTCCCCGCGCCAGGACCAGCGTGTCGTCTGCGTAACAGACCACGCTGACCCCGTCGGGGAGGTCGGCGCGCAGCACGTAGTCGTACCCGATGTTCCACAAGGGCGGCCCTAGTACCGATCCCTGCGGAACACCGCACGACATCTCTCGCCGTTTCAACTCCCCCTGATGACCGGGGTAGATGATGAACCTGTCCGACAGGTAGGCCTCGATCACCCGACAGAGGTAGTCGGGCACCCGGTGGTACCGGAGTGCCCTACCAATGCAACTCCAGGGCAGGGAGTTGAAGGCGTTGGCGATGTCCAGAGACACCGCCAAGACACACCTGCCCCGGGACACCGCATCCCCTGTCGTGAGGGCTCGCACGCGCATGATGGCTTCCACAGTGGAGCGCCTCCTGCGAAATCCGAACTGGCCGTCCGCAAGATCCGGCCCCTTCCGTGCCAGATGCACGACGAGGCGGTCTGCAATTACTCTTTCAAAGAGCTTGCCCACCTCGTCGAGCAGCACAATGGGCCGATACGCGGACGGAGAGTCCGCGGGGCGCCCCGGCTTCGCGATAAGGACCAGTTTCCCCGTCTTCCAGCGAAGCGGGAACTGGCCCCTCTCCATGCATGCGCTGAAGAGCCCTCTCAGTCGAGACCCGAGTTCCTCCATGGCCAGGACCCAGGCTTTTCCAGGCAAGCCATCGGGTCCTGGGGCGGTGTTCTTGGCACTCAGCCTTCGCACCGCCACTCTCATCTCCACCTCGGTCACCTCTGGAGCATTGTTGCCGTCGCTGCCGTCGTGGTCCGCGTCGGACACCGCTGCTGGTGGCGGAGCCATAGGCGGGGGAGTATACTCCCCTCGCGTAGGGAACAGAGCGCTCACCACACCCTCCACGAGCTGGGGCCGGAGACTCTGAGTCAGCGGGGGAGCCCATGGGCGGAGTTTCTCCATCACCATTTTGTATGGGCGTCCCCACGGATCGACGTTCAGAGACTCCAGCCACACGTTGCGGGCCTCGAGTTTGGCCCGCTTTATCTCCGCTCGGAGGGTGCGCTTTGCAGCTCTGTATCCCTCATACAGCTCCGCCTCTATGGCCTCCGCACCCGGTGGACGGGTGCGGCGCCTGCGGTGTCTAGTATACCGGCGTCGCGCAGCATTGCACGCATCGCGCAGTGCCGCAATCTCTGGCGACCACCAGTGTGCCGGACTCGGGGCATGGCCGCGTCGCATATTTGCGACATGGCCACCTGGAACCAGTCCGCCTCGACGTCGATGTCGACAGGCCTGTCCGGTGCTTGCACCCAGGCCTGTACCATCGCGGCTTCCTGGAGCAGGTCCCTGTCCAGCTGCCTCAGCGCCCAACGCGGACCACACGGGGTCCGTCGGACCGGCGCGGTCGAGGTCTGGGCGGAGACGTCAAACC
Organism: Leucania comma; assembly: GCA_958295575.1. Lineage (NCBI taxonomy): Eukaryota > Metazoa > Arthropoda > Insecta > Lepidoptera > Noctuidae > Leucania > Leucania comma. The sequence continues at coordinate 5,194,864 of OY282473.1, forward strand.
GGATATACCGGTGGTCGGAGTACGTCTCCACCTCCTCTATGACGCGCCAGTCGACGACACGCGGTGCCAGTGCAGGGCTGGCGAACGTGACGTCCACCACCGACTCGCCCTGCATCCGTACACACGTGGGGACAGAACCCCGGTTCTGGACGAGTAGGCCCTGTCCTAGAGCCCATTCCTCAACCCTTCGACCCCGCTGGTTCGTGAACCGGGAACCCCAAGCCTCGTTCCAGGCATTGAAGTCCCCGCAAACGACCACGGGGAGGCTGGAGTCAAACCCAGCAACGACGGCATCCAGCTCCAAAAGGGAGCTATCCAATTCGGCGAGAGATCTGTTCGGGGACAGGTAGACGCCTACCACCACTATGTCCCCGAACCGTGCTGCCACGCAACCCCGGCCTTTCTTGACGGCTTCGAGTGCCGGGGTACCGGCGGCGGCCGACGAAATAAGTGTCACCGAGCCGCTCAGGTCCTGAACCCAGTCGGCTCTGGGCAGGACAAAGTGCGGCTCGGAGACAACGGCGATGTTGATCGACCACTGCGCCATGCTCTGGAGCAACAGATCCTGAGCGGGGGCGCAGTGGTTGATATTCGCCTGGAGGAGACGTAATGGAGCCGTTATTGACAGTCCATTACAGTCTCCTCCCGTGCCCTCTGCGAGGGTCCTGCCGCGGTGGTAGCGGCGGCGGCGTCTGCGGAGGCGATGGTGGCGGCAGCCAGCTGGGCAGCCGCGGCGGTGAGAATCCTCGCGGGGACGGGCCTTGGGACCTTGCCCTTGGCCTTGGCAGGGGGATCGCAGGTCCTGCTCCCAGCCCGGTGGTCGGCCGGCTTGCCCGCCGCCGCACATGCGTAGCAGTGCGGGGCTGCATTGCAAGTTTCGGCCTTGTGGCCGGACTGACCGCACTGGAAGCAGTGGTCACTGCGATCTTCCTCCGCTGCGCAACAGACCCCCACGTGGTGCCCCACGTGGCAGCGGTAACAGCGCAGCGGTCTAGGCTCCAGCAGCTTAACACGCGCGGAGACCCAGCCCACCAAGAGCCGTTGGCCCTCCCCTGTGATGATCCTGGCCGCTGACAAGGGGCAGTTCACCGTCACTGCCCCCATGCCCGTGCCGTCAGCACGGATGGCGCCCGCCCGGACCTGGTCGGTAAGGCACCCCCCCGTCCTAGCGACAGCGGCCACGACTTCCTCGGCCGTCACGGAATCGTCCAGGCCCATAATGCGCATGTCGACGCATCTTGTGGGCCTGGACACCCGGGCCTCCTCCGCATCCAGGGTCGCCTTGATTTTCTCCGCCAGGGCGTCTGCGGTGGGGCCGCTGTTGGCCCCGGGGACCTCCAGCATCAGGGCACCGGTCGCGGTATGCCGCATCCGGAAGCCCCCGGTGATCCCAAACTCATTTAGGTCCACCGCCTGCCTCGCCTTGCGGATGACCTGGCCGTAGGTCGCACCCTTTTTCGCTGCCTCCGGCTGCAGTGTTATCACTACAGCCGTGGAGCGCGGGGCGCGAATCCCAGCCATCCGTTTTCGCCGCTGCCGCCGCTGGCGTTTTTTAGCGGCCCGATTCGCCTTTCCTGCCTGCTTCTTGGCTCCGGCCACTTGCCATTCGGCTTCGGCCGGAGATTCCGCAGGCTGGGGAGGCGGCACAGGCCGCCTATTAGCCACCACGGTAGGGGCTCCTGCCGCCTTAGGGGCCGGTGCCGCCTTGCCCTTCTTGGGGGGAGCCGCAGGGGTTGGCTTCCCCTGCTGCTGTTTTTTGCCCTGCGGGGCAGACACAGCGGGGCTCGACACCACGGCCCCGCGCCTAGTCTGTCCTGACGGGCCCGCCATGGGCCCAGCCGCGGCAGCGGCGTAAGATGCCGCCTTACGCTGGCCGGAGGCCGCTAGCGGGGGGCGCAGCACTATGCCCTCCAGCAGGGACAGCTGCTGCTGGATCCGCAGCTGGAACTGCTGCTGCTGCTCCTGCAGCTGCTTCTGCAGCTGCTGCTGAAAAGCAGCCAGTTCCCGCTGCACCAGCGTCAGCACCTGGCTTCCCGTCTCGGCCTGGGGCCGAGGCTGGGGCTGAGGCTGGGGCTGGGGCCGACTTTGCCCCTGCCCCTGCTTGCGCCCCTCCTCCACAGGCTCCTGGCTGCGGGCCCCATGGACCCCAGCGAGCTCGGCCTGGATGTCGGCCCGAAGCCCGGCTTTGAGCTCAGCCCGGAGCTTCGCCACGCTCTTTCTGAGGGCGACGTCGAAGGCTTCCTGAAGAGAAGCGGCGTGGCGGTGAACCGTCTTCTCCTTCGACGTCCTCTCCCTTTTGCGGCCCATGTCCCTCAGCGCAGCGACCACTAGCTCGCCGAAGGTCCTGCGCGACTCCTCGGCGGAGTCTTCGCGGTCGCTGCCAGATGGCCCCGAGGGGTCCATCGCTGCGTTGACCGCAGCGGGGTGGCGCCCTTCCGCGGCGAGCCTCTCGGCTCGCTCAGCCACCTCCTGGGAGGTGACTCCCCTTCCTCTTCCCGATGCTCGGCCCGCTCCCCGCCCACTGGTGGGGATTTTTCGGGCCGAGCCCTTTTCGGCATCATCGGAGGACGGTCTGTCCCTCGATAGGGAGCGTTTCCGGAAGAAACTCGCGTTTCTTCCGGAGTCGCCAACCGCCTCCGTCACCTCTTCTACCTCCGAGCTCTCCGAGCTCCTTCCGGATGCCGCGTCGGACTCCGACCGCGCATCGCTCTCAACAGGGTTTTTAAAAAATTTGTTGTGTTTATCCATACAGTTCCCACGAGTAAATATATTCGGGTGCTTGCTCAAAATAGGTGGTCCGCACTAGAGACTAATTTAGCTACCCATTAGTCAAGCTAACAACCTCCCTCACGGTGCGCCGCCGCTTGGAGGTTTGGGGTAATTTTTTATAGAGGTTGTCTTCCTTACGGCCCGGGCGGTTAAGCCAGGACCCTCGACCCCCATCAAAAGTCAGAAACATGACCTTGGACAATCTCTGGGGCTACGAGAACAACGGTGGCAGAAGGAGGAGAAAGCCTTCCTCCTGCCTGCCCGGTGGCAGGGTGAGTGCACGCCGAGCCCGCTCTTGCTTCGCCACTGTGCCCTCTGCTAAAGCAGAGGGACACGCGTTGAAGCGTACTCCCGACAGAACATTCGCAGACGGCCATCGAGGCCCCTTAGGCAGGAGTGCCCAAGGGGGTGGTTGGCCGCCTCCCAGGGTGCACCGTCCCGCAGACTAGCCTTCGCGACGGACGTATCCGCAAGGGAACTATAGTCTGCGGGCACTCGTGGAGGTTTTCTGTCATGGCACCCCAACATTAAATATGGTAGCTTCCCATCATGCAGAATACTAATACCTACCTTAACGACAGCAGAGGTTTATGAAAGACCTCGCATAATCTGTTCCATGATGTTGAAAGTTGAGATGGTATGGTAACTTGGATAAATAGGTAGGTAAAACTACTAAATCCTCTCACTAATTACTTCAAAAGTTAGTTCTTCTTACTTCAATTATTTCAATTAGCTTAATTCAACTTTTGGATAAGGAAATTTTTCCCTTAATCAGGTTGGGAATCCTAGTGAGGGTGACAATACTTCAAGCAGAAATAGCTGCCTAAACTTTATTAAGCGTAAGTTCGGTCGTGATTGGAGTAATGGGCCGTTACCAAGACGTGTAAAAAAGTTAAAATGTTAGGCGTGCGAGCGAGAAAAAGTGATGGAGCTATGCACCCTGCTCTCAGCTTTGAGACGGATCTGCCTTGATGCCCTTAAGGTTAAACTATTCGATATTTCTTCCATACAAAGGAGACAGATACGCTTTCATACAATGTTGGGCCTGGGTAGTAAAGAAATGAAAGTGATGTCAGTTAGTAGCTAATATATTTTCAACCATTTGCTGAAAATTCTGCGGAATTTATCAGTCAGAGAGAAGAGTTATCAGAGATTTAGTAAAAGTGAGGTTATGTAAGATATTAAGTTTTGATTGACAGTATTTATTTATTATTGAGAGTTTTGCAGAATGAAAAAATATTAAACAACCCATCATTCATATATTTAGGGTAAGGTTGTATTTTTATTGAGGTGGAAAATTATCAAAAGACTTCTCCAGCTCTAGGGTAGAGGAGGAGGCCGACCGCATCAGGCAACGGGGCACACACTGCCGCCACCGCTGGGATTCTGAACCCAATTTCCGGCCACCGTTAGCGCAGGCTTGAGGACGGCGAGCAATGGGTAGCTCGCTGTCTTTCCGTCCGGTAACAGTCTGAACCGAGGACAAGTCGTTGATGGCGCGTACTGATCTCGCGCGCCTCAAGGAGTTGTCAGCAAACTGTAGGGGCCCAGCAGAGCCTTGGGGAAGTACGAAAATGCATACCAGGGCCCCAGAACTAAGGCAATGAAGGAACGGGGTAGGTTTTTAGTCAGTAAGAGTCTGACGCTATCTCCTGCTCCGCCCAAGGGCGGGAGATGTCTTTGAATGATTTTACCTACCACAAAGAAAAAGCTCTAGAGTAGAGTAAAGTGGCGAGTCAGACATACTTTCTAAAACCACGTCTCTGTCCTTCACTTACACTTATTTCTGGAACCGTTTTCAGAAACTATCCGCTACCCCAGCGGACATCGGGCTTGTTGGGCTTCTACGGTTTTGCTAACATCTCTATGAGGCGCGCGTGTGAAATACTACGGTCGTCGGCGTCTCGGACTCGGTCTGGACGGTTAGTAGACGGCCGGAAAGCGAAATACCCATTACTCATCATCCTCCTGGCTGGTAGTCGGGGTCAGGGTCTCAGTGGCTGGGGTGTGAGAGTCTCTATTTCCTCAGGCTGCCGCAGTCTCCTTCGCTATTATTACTGCTGCGCAGAAGGAGGCGACCACTGCTTGTCCCCTCTGTCCTGTTTTTCGGGTGGTCCGCACAGTGATGACCCGGGCGTTTCTTCCATCTGAATTTGGTACAGGTACCTCTCGAATTTACCATATCTGGGGGGGACCTATGGCACGTGGAAGGTTTGACGTCGTGACGCCTCTCCAGCCATTCCTCAAAGAAGGGACTTACCACCATGATTATCGCGTTCCCAAATGGCAATGGTAAAGCAAAGGGTCATATTTAATTTATAATAAAACAGTTTACATATAATTTTTTTTTTCATAAACACCATGTAAACCAAGAATTTCCGTTTCGAGGCATAATCAACAATTGAATAAAATTATAAATTCTCGATTCACGAGTTGCATGAAGTAGTGATTCGTGATGCAAGAGAACGACCACAGTGGAGACCAATACAACTGTGGCCGGTTTGTATTGTTTCATCAACAGACGACCTTTGAGCAAAGTCCCAGTTAGGTTGATAAATGTAGTCACTATCGATTACCTGAAACATGGGAATAATAGTTTATTCAAAAAATAATTTAGTAAAATGTAAATAATATCAATGTTCTCTAAAAATATATTTTTATTTGTTAATATCGTGGAGAAAGAAAACGGTGCATCGTAGTAGATGCTGTTTAATAATAAAATGTGGGGTGATTATACTTACAGGTTGTGGCGCCATTAAGAGAAATCACTGACAATATCATTTCAACATACATAGGTCGTCGACATAGTGCATTTCAGCATTTAATCTGGAGTCCTTAGATGGTGTGTAGAAAATACTCTACACTCTAGATGCAGTTCAATAACAACAATTATATTTCAACTTCAACTTTTCATTAACGGCCTTTATGGAAAACAGGAATTTTAAAATAGCTTTTTATTAGTGACGTTTCTATATTATGTCAGTATATCTCATCGACATAATAACTCTATGCCGTTTAGCTGCAACCTCTTCCGTCCTATGCCGTGACGGAAGAGGTTGCAACGGAAGAGGTTGCAACTACTAGTCATTATACCGCAAGTAACCGAAGAATACGAGACGAGTGACTAGGCATGTGTTCGATATATAAAAACGAATTTAAAAGTCAATTTCAAACACATTTTTATCGTTTTCTCGGTCTAGAAAATCAGATTTATAAAACCGGCCTAGCCAAGCTAAACGATATAAACAACCAAACTAATCACAATCGACGAATAATAGCACTGGATACGTAGATGTAGCTGGAGCTGAGAAAGGTCAAATGAATTTTGTGTATAGCCAAACTCAAACTGACCAATGCGTAAAAATTCGCTTTTTCTCTTTATATAAACGCGGAATAAAAAAGACAGTGCGAATCGCACAATTTAGATTTTTATGAAAATCTATTGCACATTGAAATATGCAAACAATATCATCTTATTTTTAGTGCTTAAGAATATTTACGAGAATACTGCTATATTTTATTTTATGGTTTATTGTTAGGCTAGGCGTTACTAAAACCGAATATCTAAAAACAGAAAGTCTATTTTGAAGTCTCATATCGGATTAACCTGTTGAATACCGTAATTAGAGACACAATAGAAAGACAATAGGTGTGCGGACACCGGCGTCCTCTCGGGGAATAATAAATTAATATCCGTATGTACTCAAAGCCAAAAATGCCCATGTCTACGACTAATCATACATAGAGTAGAAAAGTAGAAAGGAGTAGAATATAAGTCTTGTCAACAAAAATTAAAAAAAATACATCATACAATCGATAAATAGTTTATTCCAAGGAGTTAGTCCTTGGAATAAACTATTTTTCGATTGTATACCTAACCTAAAATAGGTTACTCATGACTAAAACTTATTTTTTAGATATCTCATTTTCCTCACTTCAACTAGGGCTAGATTTTTTCTATTTTGAAATAGAATTATGTAACTAGTTTTCAAAAGCATATCTCAATCATTTACATTTTTGGCCCAGAAGTCCCACTCTCCTTTCGAGGGGTATTACTCCACAGTTTGATATTGTGTATCAAAAATTAAACATGGTATCGTTTTATCTAATTAATAATTTAGTCTGTACGGAAAGAAAAAAAAAAATGCCATTAAAAAGTTATAAGCCAACAAAGTTTCGTTTTTTTTTATAATTTTAACGCAACTTAGAGTGTGAAAAAGTAACAAAAACATGTAAAATCTCCAAAACGGAGTCGGTAGCGACAAAGCTCAATTACCGAAGAGTACTAAAAAATTTATTTGTAACCGATTTGTGCGGTATTTTTTTCATAAAACACGATCTTCCAAAGCACTAATCGTAATTTTTTACGCACCGTCTAATGTTGTTTCAGTTCGAAACGGTGTTTGTGTGCATGCACACTACACGTTTTGCATAATTATAGACCAGCATCTAATTGCTCAGCAGTGATATTATCTCTGTCGGGCACGATGTAAGATGAGACAGCGCGCTTTTTGACCGCGCCCACCAGTTAGTTCGAGCCCGTGACTAGTTCAGCCTTAAGACAATTGAGAAGCCGTCGGGTCACAGCTTCATAGTCTTGAGCAGCGACGCCAAGTTGTCGGTTTTCTACCAGTTGCATTTTTCAGGGAGTGTGCATCGAAATTGCTACGAGTAACTTATTCCGCCAAGCTCGTTCTATCGGGCAATCAAACAAAAGGCGATGCGTCAAAGGCAGGGGTTGACGAATGAACAAAACGTTTTGGGAACACATTCATTGTGCATACTGCATTTCCTAACTACTATCAGAGGGCTTGCAAGGTAACAGCGAATAGGCAAGCTTGCTCCATCGTCCGCCACATCGTCACTTTCCATCCGGTGAGATAGAAGTCAAGCACGAGCCTATCGAAATCAATAAAAAGAAAAAAATATTGGGCAATTGCGAAAGAATAACAAATTGACTGTTTATCTGTGCTATAAGACCTTGCTTTATGTGAAATTTCAGGGTTCTGGGTCAACGGGAAGTACCCTATGAGATTGTCGAAATATTCATTTTTACCCGACTGCGCCAGGAGGAGGGTTATGTTTTTTTTACCCGACTGCGCCAGAAGGAGGGTTATGTTTTTCGAGAGTATGTATGTATGTATAATTGTTTGGCACGCTCGGCAGCCTGAACGGCTCGATGGATTTTTGCTTGAGAGGTGTCGTTAGATTCGTATTTACTGGAAGTCAGCCGTCTAGTCAGTAGATTGGAGTAATCTGCAATAGGTATGTGCTCTCAATTCACTAAGCCTCCATTTCTAGAATGGGTCCCGACTGCTACAATTTATCTTGTATTTAAAATATTATATAATTTAGTGGAATCGGGTACAACTACTTTCTTGTTTTAGGGCTTTTTCATGTATACTCAGAAAAGCAGTCAGGTTTTTTAGTTTTTTAAATTACCGTTTTTTATTTTTTATTTTTGCGATATAAACGGGCGTATCTTTTTTTCCGTTAGCTTAGAAGTTTCATTTTTTCACAACTTCAAGGGACCACAGGTCTAAATATATGGTTTTAATTTCAACTCGATACTTCTATGACTTCCCGAGATAAGGGGTTTTGACAAACAGGCAGACAGATGGATAAAAAAGTGATCCTAGAAATATCTGTTTTTTCCTTTTGAGATACGGAACCCTAAAATTGTATCTATAGCTGCTATACATGCTATAACTTCAAAGAAGGTTGACGAAATTTGCTATAAGAGTTTTTTATTTCAAAACTATAACTTCAATAGTCTATGACAAATTAGGTACAATGCGTGATACTGAGTTTTGAAGGCCAGTGTAGTTTTTGTAAACCGTAATGTGAATAAATTAGCGTAAGATAACTGACTTCTTAAAAATAGCAGATGGTCGGGTGTTTCCGTGTTTTTATAATTTTACAAGACAACTAATCCTAATATAGTTCAATCAGGATCAAATTTCAGTAGGTATTTTTTGCCGTCCTTGGGTTAGGTGAAAATGAACCCCGGAGATAGATAGATAGATATATTCTTTATTGTACACCAAAGATAAAATTACAATAGGAACTTAAAATTAATAAGGTGTTTGTAGGGTGTAGGGTGGCAATTCCTGATTTTTCTTTTAGGTTTCTCTTATAATATAAAAAATATTATTACGGATTCGCGTAAAAAAAAACAATGTCTGATAAAGTCTCATTTTATTTTTCGCTGTAATTGCCAAGCGGAAGTGAACCGTTTTTATCTATTTAGTAGATAGAATGTCACAAAAATACTATATCAAACTGGAGACCAAAAAAATAATTATCCATGTCGAAAAACGATAAAAACAAAGAGGCGCTCCATTGGTTACGCACACAAGTGCTGGCTGGGGTCGGCTCGTAGGTATATAACCGGTTTCCGTATGATATGACACCAAAAATAATCTAGTCGTGTTCAGTCATCACACATCTCCAGTTCTATTCGAAAATTAAATTTAATATCTTTATTTCTTGATTAAACAGTAATGGTAAAAAATTAAAAATGATGGAAAAAGTATTTATTTTAATGTTAATATTGATCGTGTTGTGTAAAGGCTTTTCCGCGAATAACTTGAAACTAAAGCAAGTCTTAATATTGAGTCGCCATAACATAAAGTATCCTGACGAACTTTATAGATATTCCTCGAAGCCCTGGCCTCCACAGTCTGGCCCGCCGCAATTTTTGACTCTTAGAGGAGCAAAGTTAGAAGGATATATGGGCGAATATTTTTCAGAATGGTTCAAAAAGGAACATTTTCTTCCTGAAGGATGCCCCGATGAAGCAAAAGTGTATGTTTACGCTAACACAATAAACAGAACTATCGCGACCGCGAGAGCTTTCATCGACTCGGCGTTCAAAGGTTGTAACATAACTGTACATCACAAAAACACTACAGAGTCGGATCCGCTTTTTGACTTTGTTATATTCAACACCACAGAGGCATATAAAGAAAAGGCTCTGAAAGAAATACACAGAAAATTGAAGGATAATTCTAAACTAATGGCAGTATATTCGGAATTGAATAAAATATTGGCAATTGAGGACTCACAAGTTTGCAAGCAGGATGGAATATGTGACTTGACTGAATCTAATGACACAGTATTGTATGAGGTAGGCAAAAAAGTGGTGATCAAAGGGCCGTTTGCTATAGCTCATTCAGTTATAAACTCATTTGTAATGAATTACTACGACGGCATGCCGATAAAAGACATAGCATGGGGACAAATAACAACACCGGAAAAATGGGAAATGATTACTGAAATGACACGACAAAATCAAGACATAAGATACACAACAGTAGCTGAAGATAAGGCAGCGCCATTAGTGAAGTATTTAACGAAAACGTTCAAGGAATATGACGAAATGCCAAAGTTAATGGTAATAGTTGGCCATGATACTAACATGAATTCTGTTGCGAATGCTTTGGGTTTTAAATCGATTGAAATGTTGAATCAATTTGAAAAATACCCGATTGGGGGCAAGTTTGTGTTTCAAAGATGGACAGATAGTGTAAATGAATATTTGAAAGTAGAATATGTGTACCCAAGTTGGTCACAGTTAAGAAATGGATCAAAATATTCTTTGGAGAGTCCTCCTCAAAGAGTTGTGATGCGCTTAAACTGGTGTAACGCAGACGAGCGCGGCTTCTGTCCATGGAACGATTTCGTCAATAAACTTTAAGTATGTTTATACAAATATAATTTAAAAAAATATAATTTTATGTTAATATTGTATTTTTAAAGTAAAATATGTGTAAATGTGTAAATCTTGAAAATCTTAATAAAAAAAAATGATATTTAAAAGTGGTCTTAATAGTACCGGTGTAATAGAAAATAATAATAGAACCTTCTAACAATATGAGCCGTGTCCGTGCGAATGAAGTAGGTACCGTAGTCGATTGCAAAATCTGAGCATGTAAAGGTGGGTGTACGTTAGAGAAGTCGAGCACTTTCAGTATATTACAAAGTACTCTGTGTCGAGCACGAACGGAGCACGAGCCGAGCTCAAATTCGGGTAGTGTGAGTACTGTTGTTATCAACCTTGTTGTTGAAAAGGACTGTCGGAGGCGACAGTCCTTGTCATCAATATGAAATGTATAAAACTGTACAGATCTTCATAAATTGCTAACTAAGAACCATCTCGATTACGTCAGGTTTCAAACAAAACAACCGCATCAAAATCTATCTATTACTTAAAGAAATTAATTTCGTACATGCGTAAATTAATTCGAGTTTAAAAAAAATGTACTTTATATTTCAATTTTCTCTTTACAAATCGATAGTGTTTCATGTACCTAATCGACTCTCCGCGGGATTAAAACGACCAAAATTTAACGGTGAATGTGTGAGGTACGAATAAACTGTTTTTCTTTCATTCCTTTCTTTTATTAATATCTTCGTAAGAGTATTGAAAAATGTCGTTTGATACACATGGATAGCTACTGCAGGACACGACTCCATAACAATTCCTCCTCGGTCACAATGACAAACTTTCTTCACTTGTATCAAAATTTACTATTTCAATTAAAAACTATGTTGCTACGTTCCAGTAGTGGCTACTTTGTGGATGATAATTGCATCTCAACCAAGTTGTCCTGCTGCACGAGTATGTTAATGAGTCGACTTCATCAGACATCGTTTCGTTTTGCGCGACTGTTCACAGCGAGACTAAACGAATGTTTAAAGCTTGCAAGTAAAATAATATCGTCCATAAAATGTTCCCAAAGATCTCAAAGCAAATTGTTATCACAGACCTCTTCAACACAAAACCAATAAAAGTAGGCAAATTGTAAATGACATTAGGGAGAGACCAGCAATAAACTTCAGGCAAAGTTATCGTCAATTTGAGAGACCCAATGTTTCAAGTAATCAAAACCGCTGTCCCAATTGTGAAATATAAAAACGTTGCCAATGTATTCTCGTTTAAATGCCACAGCAACGTTTACTTCAGAATACAATTTAAATCCAATTTATGTTTGAGTTACGTACTCGATTGAAGCAGAAGCGGATTTGTGAGGGGAAACTTTTGACGATTTAGATGTAGGTTTCATTTGGGGAGGTTTGAATACAAATAGGGATTGATGCTGATGAGTTTCCTGTTAAGTTATATGAAGATAGATTAGATAATCTTGACCTTACTTAGGAAAAATGGGGCGCACGACCTAGCCGCCGCTGGGATTCTGATCCCGATTTTCGGCCACCGTAGGCGCGGGCTTGCGGACGGCGAGCCATGGGTAGCTCGCTGTCCGATCGTCCGGTAACCGACCGGACCGAGCCCAAGTCGTCGTCGGCGCGTACTGTTCCTGCGCGCCTCAACGAGCTGTAGCCTGCTAGCTGCAGGCAGGCAGCGTCGATGCTCAGCCCTGCTTTGATGGGCAACGAAGGAACGGGGTAGGTTTTTAGTCAGTAAGAGTCTGACACTATTTCCCGCTCCGCCCAAGGGCGAGATTTGTCATTGGATGATTTTACCTATCATAAAAAAAACCTTACTTAGAAAAGTCATAGAACAAAATGTTTACCACTGGAATATTATCCTAGATTAATGTGAATACTTAGTAAGAGCTACTAAGAATAAAAAAATAAATGATCTATTAACAGAATTTTGTTTAAAAGCGAGTTACCGTATGACTGATTGAGTATTTTAATGAAATAAAACAAACCGATCGGGTTACCAGGCAATCATAATGGGACAAGTCATAAAAACATTGAACTTTGAACTACACAGATGTTTAATTCGATATGAGACTCTGACGAGTAAATGACGGTAAGGTGATGATATATATATAATGATAGGATGTAAAAATTAAAAAAACTCTAAAACTCTAAAGCAGGAATTGCTTTACAATATTAGAGTCGCCGATTCATGGCTAAACTATAGTTTTTAGTCAACGCCCCCACGAATGCAGGATTAATTTATACTATAGGGGAATGTTTATTTAAAAATATGGTAGGTATGTTGTATCGGTATTTAGGAAATTAAAAATTATATTTATTTGCATTACAAAAAAGGTAACACCTTAAAATTAACCAAAAGGTACACTAAATAATGCCAAAAGGGCCTCAGCTCAGCATAATGCCAAATGGTAACACAAAGCTACCACCAGCTCAGCCCTTGGGTGTCATATGTCAGAAAATATTCATTAAAAAGTCTAAAATGTTTTGTGCAGAAACCAACAGGAAATATAAAAGTAAATGTTGTGATTCTTATTTATAAAACAGTTCAAAAAAGATTTATGTGCCCATTTAAAACAAGTAACAAAATGCTGGCGCTGCCGCTGTGGCTGCTACATAGGTTTAGTATAAATACTTAGTAAATATTTAAGTTTCTTTTGTTTCTGCAATAAAATATATTTATATAAAAAAAGTAACAAAACTGTGATATCATTTAACAATAGTAGAAACAGTTAAGAGTATAAACAATTAATAACATAGGTAAAACAGGTAACAGGTATAGGTATTTGATGTGCATAAAGAAGAAGATACATTTTAACAAAGAGTGATACAATAGAGTGGCCACCAGAAGAAATGTCTTACAAAAATTGCCATCCTATGTCAGCTAGCTTTCGATAGTAAACATGCGAATTAAACTTGTAATTTATATGTTTTTACGCTATTTTATAGAACTATTTGCGAAAATGATTGAATTCTAATTAATCCCAGAGTAAAAACGAAAAATATTTACAAAAAAAACTGAAGTTATGTCCAGTCGTCCACACTAGATTGAGCGACTTACTACTCCCAGGTAACAACTATTGGATCACGATTTTGTCCACTATGTCCATTTAATGTCTTTGCATTTTAACATAGTCAAGCCGATACATAGTGACATTTAGCTAGGGAGTAATTGCCGTAATTTTTTCGAAGAAAGTTCAATGGCTGTTTTAATTATTCACATGTTGATTCCTATTGGATATTGTGATGTAAAATTGAAGTAGTTTTTATATTGGAGCATCGAATTCAAGAGTACCTAACGTCACAATTCCAATGTCGACCGATCGTAATTAAACTCGAAAGTAAGGCCTCAGAGTGCCTAGTGCGAGTTTGTTTTTCGTCAAGAAAGAAAAACTTTTTATTGCCGGATAAAGGCGCAAATTAAGTGTTAACCAAATTATAAATAGGTACTTTCTGAGAAATATGCGCCATGTTCGCGCAAAACGGCCGAGCACTCAACTAAATGACCACACACAGAATGCGACGAGTCTACAACAACGACACTCACAACACAACAACAACAACGACAACTTGATCGACCCATTTTTGACGTTCTTCGCTCCGATTGGCCCGCTCCAAGCTCTTAACCAATCGGAGAGCCAAACGCGGTAAGCATTTCGATCGTAAAAGCAATTTGCACTTAAGGTACTGGACAGTAGGCGACTCCTAGTTAGCCAGTTATTAAAACTTTAGAAACACGAGAGTAAAACAGGAACACACAGCTCGCAAAGCCTTACCTTATTCACTTGATATCAAACATGTCTCGGTCCAATCATAGCATTTTATTTTCTTGATTTATCAACAACGAAATATGAAAACGAGATCTCTCTCTAAAAACGGGTTTGGACATTTCTGGTTGTTATCAATCACGTACATTTTTATTTCATTTTAATTTATATTTTCCTGAACTATTAGAAAACAGAGATTTTGACATGACTGATGACGTTAAATCTAGGTTTCATGAAAATAGTCTTTGACGTTAAATAATTCAGACAGTATTTATTATAGAAATACACTTGCTCAGAAAGTGGCTCTTATTGCACTACACTTAGGTACATTATGGGACCTGTTACCAAACTGTGACATTTTGATTACCATTACGCACTAGTGCTATAATGCAGCTATAACCTTTTTGTTCAACTTCTTTGTTCGCAAAACAAATTTTGAAATACGAAAAATTTACACATTGGGTTATTGTGTTTAATAGTATAAATTATCATCTTACCTATTTATTTCATGCAATTTCAGCCATTTTAACTTGAAACCTGATTTATTTTATAAAAAACAAAACATTTAATATATAAATCGTTCAAATAAAAATTTGTTTTTCTTTGTGGTCTATGGCCACCATTTTAAGTTGTGCGCGGGTTTTGGCGTGATTTTTTCGAGTGATGTTCATTGGCTGTATTAATTCAAAAACATTAGAAAATGTTACATCCGTATTCTATTGTCACTACGAATGACGTTATCTTAGACACTTTTATGATTAAGAAAACAAACGGCGATTAGGCAATATGATCAAAAGACTATATAGCCATAGCCTTCACATATGGGTAAATAAAACAAAATGAGATGCGCGTGCTTATGAAAACAGATTTAATTTTCTACCGCCATGTTATGAAAAATGTTATTAGTTTTACAGTTGTAATAATAGTTAGCTAAATTATTTCTTCACAAGTGTATTGAAAAACGTCACATGACATACGTGAGTAATGAAATGGTTACCGTTCTTGGCTCTCTTAAGACCCTCGCCACGGCTCGGGTCTTAATACCGTCTCGACGGTAATCACTTACATTACACACTTGTATCATAATGTATTATTTCTAGAATACGGATGTTTTACATTCTAATGATTTTGTAGGAAATGTATTGAGTCAGCCTTGTTGGGAAGTTTTACTAAGGATCTCAATACTACAATAAAATTCTCAGCTCCATTTTTACCGAAACCGCGCCTGTTTTTATGATTCCACATATTATCCAGTTGTGCAGATTTTTGAGATACAAAACTACACTAGTTTTACATCTAAATATGCACTACAATTTACACTACACTATAATTTAAACAATCACTAAACTTCTGTCGATAAAACCTCGCCATTAAAATCTACTTGTGTTCCTTTGTTGTAAATAAGGACCTTATACCTTTCCCTTTCTCGATTTTGGCATTTGTGTGGATTTGTTCCTGTTTGCTTAAAATCTACTTGTGTTCCTTTAGTAGCCCTTTGCGTTCCAGGTAACTCATTGAACAAAGCCGCAAGTCACTTAGCATATTACTTGTGACCTAGACGTGACTTGTATACATCGATATATATGTACTAGATGCTTGTATAACTCAATAGGTACAAGTAGCTATTGTACGAATAAAACACGGATAGATGTTAACTTATTATTTAACACATACTCGTACAAATACTAATCACACAAATTTATCTTTGATCACATTTAAAGCGTATACAAAGAGCACTAAATCACCAGCTGTAGCACTTAGAATTGGCATTAAGGCTGAACTTGGTGACTATAAACTGTAAGCTACGCCAGGTTAGATCAAAATGCTACTGACTACAGCCCATACAAAGATTATAGTAAATATAGGGCAGCCCATAGTAGCTATTTACTTCAATCAAGGATAGACGGACTTACTTATGCAAACAGGAACAAATCCACACAAATTCCAAAATCGAGAAAAGGAAAGGTATAAGGTCCTTATTTAGATTTTGGCATTTGTGTGGATTTTTTCCTGTTTGCATAAGTAGGTCCCGACAGAAACATCAGTTTTTATTACATCATTATTTACTATACTCTTTGCTCATGATGATAAGTGTCGAAGTAGGATTAACCGGTGATATTTTCCACTTTATGAGTCCTACCAACACTGCGTCTTCCGGTGCATGGCCGCCACTTCAGAACATTACATCGACCATCTGTTCTATGAGCATCGTGTCCTGCCCTCTAGCCAAGTTACAATCGTTTCCTTTAGCGTGAACGCTTGAAAATCCAAGCCAAGTGGCCACGCCCGCAAATCCTTTGTTCTGACGTCATCTCAACGCTCAGTCATGTGGTTAGAACAAAAAAATTGGGGGTATAGCCTACTCCAAGCGTTCACGCTTAACGAAACGATTGTAACTTGGCTTGGGTGCCTGACTACTGCCACTAAGTTTGGCTTCTTCGGGTTATATCGGCAACCTGCGGATATCTTCATTCCTGATGGGATCACGCAAGGAAACTCCAAGCTCTTTCCATTGCCTTTTGGATGACTTTAAGCCTTCTGATGAGGCCTATGACCTAGTGAGAGTCATGGACATGCGATGGAAGCGAGACGCACAGGATCGTTCGTTGTGGCGACACTTGGGGAACCCTATGTCGAACAGTGGACGTCTTTCGGTTGAAATGATGATGACGATGATGATTTTTGGTTTGTATAATTATTTAATGTTCATGCAACACAAAGTACAAAGGTGGAGTGAAAAGACAATATGTGTCTCGTTTTCAAATATGTTTTTAGAAAACATGAGTACAAAGTATAGATACTTAAAGTTAAAATAAAAATGCATATATAATTAATACACAATAAATATATATATATACACATAAATATATAAATATTTAATTAACAAAAAAAGTTATTGAGACGATTCTGCTTTTAGTCGAGAAAATTATTCCGCAATTTCTGCTTAAATGCATACCGACTTACCGACAAAACTGCTTCTAGCAGATGCTGATGAGACACTGTGAATATTTTCGAGTTATTAACTTCATACAATCAGAAACGATGTAGCTCGCACATTGTATATCACTATAACAATATTTCTTCCTGAAACACATGGAAAATTTCTTCTTGGACTAACGCTTCTTCTTCTTCTTAACAAAGTCAGGTGGATGGAAGCCCCTCGCTGCCAACAGCTCCTGTACATTATGACACGCGTAGTAAACATTGTCCATCGCCGCATCTGTCAGCATGTCCACATTACATTTGCCCTTGTTCTTCCCTTTCTTCTTAGTTTTCTTTTCTTCTTTTTTAATGTCACCATCGTCTTCGTCTTTTTTCGGTTTTCCGGCCATTTTTTCAGATGTTTTGTTTCAGCAAGTATACAGCTTTGTGTAACGTTAGCAACGGTAGACCGAACATATTGATTTAACAAAGGCTTTGGAGGTACTGTTGGTAATATTTTATAGTGTCACTCGTTCTAGCATTCTCCTCATAAGATCACACTAAAAACTTAACCTATCCAAGTCCATATGGTTCATAAAACAAGCGTATTTTCAATCAAGACTTACCTTATCCCAGTTAGAATAATTTTATTTTCAAACTCGGTCTTACATAACATAACAAAACCACTTCTTCCATCTTTAGACACAAAAACTATAATAGATCAAAACTATTATAGAAATTTTGATACAATTGCAGAAAAATAGTCTTTGCGACTGAGGCGGAAGTCGCACGAGTCAAAGGCGAGTGTGTTATGGAGCCGAGGGCTGCCGTGACAAATGTACACGCGTATTAAACGACGTGTTGACCCGCGCCTCGTGGGGCTCGACAGGCGCCCTGCCTGATACGATAAACAATTTTACTATAACAAAATGGTGACGGAAGCGAGCACGCGCTTTTTTCCACACTAGTGCGGAAAACAGACTATTTCGTGCCTACAAGCAGTGGGATAAGAGCGGGTTTTCGAGTAAGTGTATTGAAAAATTCCCTTTTTTACGTTTTGCTCGACTCTTTTCACATCTGCGCTAACCCAGGCTAGGAAAATCAGGTGACGATATCGCCCTTATGTTTTTTTTTTATATTGCTACAAGAAGCTTTCGGGGCTTGAGTACCTACATTTCTTAATTCTCCATCGGGGGTGGGCTGTTATATTGGATTGGGTGTTCCTAGCTAATTCTATGAATGAAAATGCGAGTGCGATAGTAGGAAGGTAGTGTGTATGTTTAAATAAGGTTAAATTTGGAAAACTATGTTCTTATAGTTTCCGATCTGGATCTTAAATGTCGTGCTCTGAATGGTGAAACAGAAATATGAATTTACTGTGCCTTTTGTTTGAGATCTGAAATTATTATCAAATGACTTCTCCCGTTTTTGGGGGAGAGACAAGAGAACGTGTCAGACTTTAACTGATTAAAATTCAACTGTGAACTTTAGTTGACATTTGCATTCTCTTGGGATAATTTTCCACAATCCGCCGCCAAAGGATCTGCTAGTATGTACCTATATAAATTAGAGTTTAAAACTTACCTAACAATTTGTGCGCGGGCTTGTGGACGGCGGGCAATGGGTAGCTCGCTGTCCGTTTGTCCGGTAACAGACCGGACCGAGCCCAAGTCGTTTACGGCGCGCACTGTTCCCGTGCGCCTCAAGGAGTTGTCAGCAAACCGTAGGAGCCCAGTAGGGTCGAGGCCTAGTCTGGGGCTCTGGGAAGGTATGAAAATGCATACCAGGCTCTGGAACCAAGGCAGGGAAGGAACAGGGTAGGTTTTTAGTCAGTAAGAGTCTGACACTATTTCTCGCTCCGCCCAAGGGCGGGATTTGTCATTGGATGATTTTACCTACCGTAAAAAAAAAAAACCTAACAATTTGTGCGAACAAGTAGGAGTACAATATAAACCACATCAAACTACAGAAATTCCGAAAACTAATCCAGTTAACCCTGTTTGAAAACTACTCGTATCTAGAATATTTGAATATTCCTAATTCTGTCCTCGTTTGTCGAGGGAGGAAGGAAGGCCCTCATGTCCTCACGTCCTACTTTCATATTGGTTATGGTACGACTCTTGGCTCGTTTCCAGCTAGTCTGTTCACCTCTGCAGATCATAAGACGGGTAATATATTTCATTAGGATGTCGTCGCAGCTAACGGGTTTAGCTTTTGCATAAATATGCGAAAAGTCGGGAAAAATTGGGTCACTTGTTTATTTTTTCTTTTTATTACTTACGTACTAGCGACCCGCCCAGCTTTGTATGGATAGTAGAAATTCTTGGTATTCACGGCTTTTTTATACGATAATATTCAAATACCATCTTCTGCCAGCGACTTTGCTTGCTTGAAAGTAGGTTTCTCCACATAAACTTTAGACCTCCTTTTTGAAACGGAAGCCCCTTAGGGACTGAATTTTGAAAAATGTGTGAAAAGTCAATCTCTGAATGGAGTGAGCCAATTTAGTCAAATTCAATGCTGCTAAAACCCAGGCGTGTCTGCTTTCCGCTAGAAGAAGCCAATTCAGCCCTGCTCCAACATTCCGGGGTGTAACCGTGCTGATAATTGACCATCTTGATCTTTTTGGTGTTACGTTGACGTCACTCTCAAGTTTGGGCCAAAAAAGCTAGAAATCCTCGCAGGGGTCAGACAGTACTTCTTGCCGGAACAGTTGCTCAAACTTGGTCACGCGCAAGTTCGATCGTGTATGGAGTACTGCTCTCATTTTATGGTCGGAACTTGAGATAATTGAAAGGCGAGCCAGGAGAATCATCGGCAATGTGTTTTTTTTTATTGTTGATTGGTTCACGCAACCAATTCACTCTTGACTTAAACTTCTCGGGTTGTAGCCATCAGGTAACACAGACTCCGGGTGGGAATTTCACTTCTTAGCTGTACGAATAATGAATGTGTTCCCAAAACGTTTTGTAAGTATAGACCCACCTATGTGCGTAAAGGTTAGGATAACCTATACGCACATAGGCGTGAACCTATCAACAATAAAAAAAAAACACATAAACGTTTATCAGGTACAGGTGGGCCCTCAATCCTCTATAAGAGAACTGAGGGCCCAATTTAACTGTCCGTAACTCGCTTTTTTGATATGCTCAAATTCTGATCCCAACTTCCACAATTTTTTGGGTATGTTCACAAAATCTTAAGCATATTTTTAAAGAGTTTTAACAAACGAGCCCTCACACCGCCCGCACACGAAAGTCGCATCTGGTGGACTTTAAAATAAAAGTTACGGGAGTTAAACTCAACATTATCAGTTAATTTTGTTTTTTGGCTATGGGGGGTATTTGCTAAATTAGGACATCCCACTTTATTGATCTCAAACAAATGTTTGCTGTAAAATTCACCTAATTTTGACTGTTCGTGACTTAAATTATAGTGCTTAGTTTCAGATTTAGGTTACTTATGTAATGTAAATAGGTAGCCCTTTAAGATAAAAAAAAAAAACAAAAATAACTCAACAGAATCGTTTATTTAATACCTACGTTATTTCAAAAATAAATACAATTTATTAAATACCACTTGATCCTATAACATAATTCGGCAGTTTTTTTTTAAATGCACAGTGTAACATAGTATTACATTATAATAATTATTGATTTTATAGTTCTTCGTAATCAGTCAAAACCGTCGTTATAAAACCGCAACAGTTTCCTATCAACCGAGGGTTGTCCTTGGCTCTATCATAACAGCGCTAACAGAGCTGCCGAACAATTTAAAAACACATTATCACTACATATTATATAAAACATATAAATATAAAACAAAGTTGCTTCCCGCTGTCTGTCCCTATGTATGCTCAGATCTTTAAAACTACGCAACGGATTTTAATGCAGTTTTTTTAATAGATAGAGTGATTTAAGACGAAAGTTTACATGCTCACTATTGCACCTGTGCGAAGCTGGGGCGGGTCGTCAGTTATTTATAAATTTATTTTTCGATTATCGGCTTTATTACGGAACAATAAGTCGGTAAATCAAAAAACTTTGACATGTTCTTTACTGCGTTTAAAAATTGTGCGGAGGTAATATAATGGTCGGTTGTATCACGTTCTATGAAAATTGTCTAATGGGCCTCTGCGAGTTGACTTCGTCCCCTCGATGCGTGCTAAAGGTCGCGTCGTATTCGTCGCTCAAACAGAACACGCCATTAGAATATAATACGCCAAAAGCCTTCTTAGTTTGAGAAGAGGTCTTTCCCCACTAGGGGGGAAATTTACAAGCTGGTATTATTATTTAATGTTGTAAAGCGGCTCTTTCAGTATATGTTCGACTTCAGCTCGGTGCAGCACTGCGGCGCCTACAGCAGGAGTCGGCGCCTCTGGTCTACCAGCGTAAACCAACTGAAAATGAGAAGAAAATACTTAATTAATATTTTGCCGCTAAAGTGAATGCACCAGCTCCCCTAGACAAGTTACAATCGTGTCGTTTAGCGTGAACGCTTGGAGTCGACCACGCCCCCAATTCCTCTGTTCTGATCACGTGACTGAGCGTTGAGATGACGTCAGAACTAAGGAATTAGGGTGTGGCCAACTCTAAGCGTTCACGCTAATCGAAACGATTGTAACTTCGCTGAGGGGGCAGGGTAGTCCACAAAATTCAAATTATCGTAGATACTTTTTTGCAATTTGCAGTTCTTTATTGGATAGTGAGGTAATAAAAAACTAAGTCATAAATATAGTAATAATAAGTTATAATAAGTACGAGTCGGACTCGCATGCTGAGGGAATTCGATTCCTGAATCGAGTCTCAGAAGATTTTTTCGAATAAAAAAAAATATATATCGACAAACTGTGGGCAAAAACAGTACAAAGTTGGCGCCCTGAGACAGTGCGACGAGGTCGCGGCAGACCGCGAAGGAGATGGCGTGATGAGCTAGACGGATTCCTCCAGAACTGTCAAGAAGCGCGGGCCTGCGAGAAATGGAAAGCGTGGAGGGAGGCCTTTGCCCAGGAGTGGGACAGAACAGGCTAATAAATAAATAAAAATAAAATTATTTTACGGTTTTCAGACTTTTTCCTTTACTTGTTTTGCCATGATTCTAAGTCAATGGGAAGTACCCTATTGGTTTTGATGTCCTTAAGATGTTAAATATGCACCATAAAGGTGCTATTCGAACCTCGGCTGCAGGCTGCGAATACAGGCAGCACATGCAGCCCGTGCAGCCGCTCTCGGAATGTTTTCACAGAAATCCATACTACTACATAGAAAATCAGTCGTGCAGCTGCTGCCAGCTTCGTGTAGCCGCCGCATTTGCTGCCTACTTCCGCAGTTTGCAGCCGAGGTTCGACGGCCTTTTATTGCGTTGATTTAGAATTTTGATTTTTCTCTGCTCCGCTGTGGGAGGGGAACAGACCTGTGTGTTTGATATTAGTTTCAGCTTCATGAATTCCCTCCTCTTTATAGACTGACAGAATGACTGATGGTCATTTTTTTTTATTGATATACACTAGTATTTGACTGCGAAATCTTGTTTCTACACTGTGTGTATCTATTTTATGAGCGAGTTTCTGACATACTTAAATGCCAGCTTTATTGGCTAAAGTAGAATTTGAGTAATTCTCAACTTCAAATCAGAAATCGGGGATTAGTGTGCCAAATAAAACATTTTTCTTTCTTTCCAACAAATAGTCAGCATTTTTGGATCGAATAAAACAAAAGATTTGTACCTCTACCATGAGTTTTAAGCAATAGTATTCGTTGCTACTCGATATCGACGCCGTAAATATTTTGTATGGCAAATTTTGCAGCGCCTCTAGCGGTCACTTGCAACGACGAATACTATTGCTTAAAACTCATGGTAGAGCTACTGAAGATAAATTAGTCGAGTGAGGATATAACCACTTTGATAGACGAATGTAGTTCGTGTCAGCCGTATATCACGTATGAAATAATATCCAAATGGTCGGATCTCATATAACTGTCTCCGATCATAAAAGCTTACGATGTCAGGATCTAAATGATACTATTTTCTCATACAAATTCGATATTAGCCGCTATCAGATATCGTTTCAGGTTATTGTGTCTGAATATTTGATTATAAATAGCGAATTTGTTTGGCTTAAGAGAGCCATTCCCGGTTCGTCTTTTGTCAACATTTTTGAGCATGGAGGTAAAGCTTGTCGTTTCATCTAAAATGCAATATTTGAAAAAGAAACAACGTCAAAAAATAGAGATAGCGCCTGAACACTCGGTTGGGAAAAAACTATTAAGGGTTAAAAAAAAACACATTTCCTGGACAAATTTTTGCGAAATATTCGAGTAACTCACAGCATTACCGAAAGCCAACAGAATTTTCAGGCATTCTCTTTTTTCGCGTTGCCTCTCCATCAAATATCGCATTGAATTGCTTTAGATGAAGCAACAAGCTTTTAAACCATGCTCGACGTTCACGATATCCGAGTGAGGAAGGTCCACCTTAAGGCCAGCTTGAACCAAGCCCCGGCGCGAGAGATCGCCTCCGATTGCCCCCACGAGGACACGGCGATGCTCTTCCCAAGCGGGGCACACCTCTACCGTGTGCTCCACCGTGTCCACCGGGCGTTCCGCACATTTTGATTTTTTTAAACTTCTAGAAACCCACACATTCAAAACAGAATACCATAAAAAATATTTTATTAAAATTGACTATATGACCAAGCGCAGGCCAAAAATCAAAACATGATATAAATTAGTTGAGGCTTGATAAAAAAAAAATTGCAAATCTGATCCAAATTTACGATTCCAAACGTGTATATCTACGAGATAACGTTACGGAAGTATGCGAAAATTTAAAAAAAAACTTGTTTTTTAAAAGCGCCTCGCAAAAACCAAAACCTTGAATAGTTATTATTATTTTTTTATAAAAATAAAACCACTGCTTCGGGGCCGCAAAGTCGACATAGGCCCGGGCGGAGTTATTACAAAATACTCAGTGTCTACAACCGGCCCTTAATTCCTGATTCCCCGAAGGAAGTCAAAAGGTCAAAACTTGTGTTACCTTTCTTCCTAGAAGGTTCTCAAACCGCAGCTTCACGAAACTCCACGCTCCCATATTCCGATGCTCTTCTTGACTCCATATAAATTCTGAAAAGTTTTAAGCATATTACGCTCAAGTGAACAAAACTCGTTACAAATTATGTGGGGGTACATTAATATTCATGATTATATCTAAAACTTTGAAGCAAACATTCTCAGTAATAAACTATCCAAATATTGGAGTTATTTGGTTTTCGAAGCAATAACAGTACAAGTTGAAGACCTATTTTATTTAGAACAACATCCCCCATATCATAATATTTTGGAAAACGCCATTCAGGCGTTTCGTACTTTGTGTTCGCGTTCGGATATACCTACTCGTACCCGAGCATTGCTCATTGACAACTTGAGAACAATAGACAACTATATTACTCGTATGTAAATCAATGTATAAATTGTAAACCGCTTTTCGGCTGACTAATGATATCCGTGGATTCTTAACGGTCTAACCTTATAAAATTATAAAGAAAAAAAGGTTATATCGATTTTTTTCCCTTCCCCTTTTGCAGTCATATCTGCAAAGGGGGTTCAAAAGTGATTTCCAGGTACAAATTATAGCATTCATTTTGTTATTATAAGATATTCAACTTACTTCTAGCATTCTTATATCTTGCAAGCTCCATTTGCAGGTCATGCAAAGGGAAAGGCGCGAGGGCCTCAACCCTCACGATGGCAACGTCATCTATCTTGGCTCGAACCCTCTCCTTGTGGAGCTCGTAGTAATGTTTGCCGCATACCAGAATCACTCGTTTAACCTTTAAGGGGTCGACTAGAGTGTCACCTGGGAAAGAATGACGGTATGTTAAAATATTTTCAATACACTTACTCGAAATCCCGCTCTTATCCCACCGATGTTAGGTACGCAATTGACTGTTTTCCACACTAGTGCAGAAAAGTGCGCTTGCTCGCCCCACCCCGCCAAAATTTTATTACAGGTATTGTATGAGGCGCGCGTCAACGAAAAACGTCGTTTTACACACGTGCACATTTGTCACTGCAGCCCTCGGACTCTCGCCTCTCGCCTCGCCTTCGGCTCGTGCGAATTTCGCCTCGGTCGCAATGACAAACTTTCTGCAATTGTATCAAAACTACTACTCTATTTTATGCTAGCGACCCACCATAGCTTTGGGGCGTTGAAATCTTTGAAAATCTCTACTATAATATGCATGTGTTATACCTACACCTAAACCTTCCTCAAGAATCACTCTATTTATTTATTATTAATGTTAGGAACGCCAGCGACATAATATATTTCCAACAGATTTTACATTTAGTAGTTTAAATCTGTCTGTTGTGTGTGCAAATATTTAAATTATATTATAGGTGTAGAATGTAGGTATATTGAAGAAAAATGCGTGAAAATCCGTTTAACCTGTTGAATACCGTAATTAGAGACACAATAGGTGTGCGGACGCCAGCGTCCTCTTGGGAAATAATGAATTAATAGTTTCTGAGTTTATTGTGTTCATACAAACAGACATACGTGGTGGGGGACGGGTTTTTTTATAATGCGAGAATGTAAGGAAATGGCTCGAGAGTGTTGTTTTTTTCAAATCGAGTTGTTGCTCTAGACCCCTGCAAAGGTGACGCCTCGAGCGGTTACCTTGCTTGCTATGCCTTAATGGGCCTACCACACGTACAAGCTTTACCACAGTTTTGCCTGCAGGCGGTTTGTAAACGAAACAGTGCTGAACTGTATGTTGCGCAAACTACAAGCACGGTGTCCCGTTCGCAGGCAAAACTGTGGTGAAGCTTATGCGTATGGTAGGCCCCTAAGGCCTCAAACGCGTGATTTCCCTACCACACCACCAGTCTCGATTTCCCTACTATATTTTTTGCTTTATTGTAATCAATATTTCGTTTATAGTATTTTATTATGAATTCATACATTAACATAAACGTCTTACGCCTCACGTCTGCTGGGCCAAAGTTTATTCTCTATACGAATAAAAATTCAAACCGAAATAGATTTTGTATGAATTACAATAAGATAAATGGTTGCTTCCTTCTTCTTTAGCTTTTGTTTCTTATATTTAGTGAGCGACCGAAATACGTTAAGCCGAAACCGAATGGTCGGTTCCTATTCTAGTTTCGGCTATAAACGAAACCAAAACTGACATGATAACAGAGTAAATAACAATTTGAAATAATATTTCAATATTTTTTTTTTATTCTTTAACTATATTTCGATAGGATTGGCAGGCGGTCGCCTCCTTCTGCGAAGCAGTAATGCTAGCAAAGGAGCAGGCCGCACGTGTGAGGGAACGGCCTGCAAGTCTCAGCCGCAGCAGGAATTCCGATCCCGATTTCTGGCCACCATAGGCGCGGACTTGCGTACGGCGAGCACTATTCCCATGCGCCTCAAGGAATTGTCAGCAAACCGTTTCAGTTACCCTAGTTTCAGTCGTGCCGAATATTTCGCCAGTTTTTGACCAAAATCTAAATCTCGGCCGAAACCAGCTTTTTTGACCGAAAAGGATACCGAAACCAAATCTTTGGTCGGTCTCTACTAATATTTATACATGCATATATAAATCAACTTGTTTGTTCGGTTGTAACATATTGAACTGCGAACGTTTAGCAACGTTTAGGGTAGTTTCCCCAAGATATATTCATAAGAAAATATTTGCGGAACTGACGTACATTTTCCTACTTTTTCACCAGTTTTGTCGTCTTAGCTTTTTTTTTGCGGTGTTTATATTTTGTGCGCTTTTATTCAGTTTTATGTAGTATGAAGGGATGACATTATATATTGTTAACGTTATATAGGCACTAAGGAGTGGGTAAATATGTAAAAATGCTTGGTAGAACGTAGATACTTAGTATACAGGGAATGTTATTAAAATCTCTATATATAAAAGCGAAATACCACTCACTGATTAATAACGAAATCTCAGAAACTATAACACCTACATACTTAAAATTTGGCACGTAAGTTCCTTAATAGGTGTAGACATCCACTAAAAACGGATTTAACGATACTCTATCCCTAAAGGCATCCCTTTTAGGGACGGAGTTTCGTAAAATCCACCAAACGGCGGTCCAAAGTTTTTATGAAGAAACCTATTTTCATGCGGGCGATGCCGCTGGCAGAAGCTAGTTAAAATATATGACATAGTGTTATCAAGTTTAGTGACATTCACTCCACGGTAAAATGATCACCAACAGAGCTTCCTTGGCTCTAGATTTTTTTGGTTGGGTTCAAATCATTAAATATATATTTCTGTTCTGGGTGGAGCGAAAGGGAATGATAATCTTTTACTGACTAGAACCCACCCGTGTTCCTTCAGTTGCCCTTTGCATTCCAGGGCCGTGGTACAATATGCGGCATATAAGTTGAACCAAAATGGCGATCGACCTTGAAAGCGTAATAACCGATTTTTGGGTGTCAATCGAAGTGGGGTTGCGCGTAACTATAGTAACGACGGCCATTTTGGTTCAACTTATTTGCTGCGTACCTTAATTTAGGCCCTGGGTTAAATCCAGATCCTTGCTGCAGTCTCTTCTAAGGCGTTACCCTAACACTCGCAAAAAATGGGCAACTTAAGGGTAACTTAAATTATGGGTAACTTAATTAGTAATTTATGTGCTTAGTTTTGTAATATTATTGTGCTTTTGTGTCTGGTCTGTGTTGTATCGAATAAATGTTCCAACTATCTATCACAAGTGAATTTTAGTCAGTACAACTGCGACACTCCCTCCCGTTCAGTGCGGGCGTAATTATTTGATGATTTTCCGTTGCCCCTCACTAGGAATTACTCTTGTATCGTGGGTGCGTTCAGAAACAGGTAAACTCACACGCGGGTACAAGACACTAAGAATAACTATTTGTAGGCCATACAAATATTGATTTCGGGCGTTAAAAGCTGACAAAAAAAAACAGAAATCCTTACTAATAACGTTCTTGAAGTATGTTCCCGGCGCGAACTCTGATAACTGCGACACAGCGTCTCCTAATCGGAGCAGCACTTTCGGGGCCACCACTACTAAGGGTTTCCTGTAATTCCTTGCTACCTGAGAAAAGCAAAAAGAAAAAAATATGTATATATTACTGGTAATCTATAAATCCCGTATTCTATACAATACCTAGGCAATGTATAGAATACGGTTTACAGTAAGGCTTTTATTTTCAGGAGTTGATAAAAAAACCCTAATCTAACCTATCCGTGTCGGGGTGCCCTAAAATTACATCACGTCCAGCGTTTCGATATTGAAGAGAATACCTGAATTATACAGATTGCCGATAACATATACTCCGTTAAATTTTGGTCGTTTTAATCCCACGGAGGGTCGATTCGGTACATGAAACACTATCGATTTGTAAAGATAAAATAAAAGTACGAAAATTAAAAAATAAAGTACTTTTTTTAAATTGGAATTAATTTACGCATGTTCGAAATTAATTCCTTTAATTACGCGTCAGCTGAGCGAGGCCAATGACCTGTAGGTATTTAGTATGCAACGATTGACAACTACCTACGAGATCATTGACAAATAAATAAATTAAGAGTTTTAGAAAAAAAGTACTTTATTTTTCAATTTTAACTTTACAAATCAATAGTGTTTCATGTACCAGATCGGAGTGTATAATCCGGTATTTTAAACAATACCTAGGCAGGTGTACAGTGTATACAATGCAGTATAAAGTAAGGATTTTATTTTCAGTTGGTGACAATAAAAAAACAACCCTAACTAAACATGTCCGTGTCGGGGTGGCCTAAAATTACATCACCTCCTTCTCTGCTCTCGTCTTTTACACATATTACCGGCTGCGCATTCGGTATTGTATAGAATACTTGAATTATACAGATTGCCGATAACATATACATATATGAACAGTAGAGTTTAAACGTTACTTGTAGAGTTGAATCGCTTACCATTGGATAAAAGTGGCAAAAAATGGTACAATAGTAAATAATTAACAGTAGATAAAGTTTCTGTTACGTGTCAGACTTATACTGAATAAAATCCACCTCATTCAGAGTGCATAATGCAAGTTTGTTTTAAGGTAGCGCAATCGACACGTTTATAAAGTTCGGCCC
Organism: Leucania comma; assembly: GCA_958295575.1. NCBI lineage: Eukaryota > Metazoa > Arthropoda > Insecta > Lepidoptera > Noctuidae > Leucania > Leucania comma. The sequence continues at coordinate 5,224,126 of OY282473.1, forward strand.
TCCGATTGGCCCGATCGAAGCTCTTAACCAATCAGAGCGTCAAACGCGGCGCATTAACGTAAAAACAATAAGAACTCAGTGTACAGTTGGGTAACTCTTCCGAACATTTCCGTAACCCAAGCTACATTTATCTAAATAAAACATCTTCTTGGCAACACTATCCTACTTGTTTAGGCACACAACAGCTATATAAAGAAGACGTTCAATTACGGAGCGACTCAAGTAAATGAAGTAAATTCAGATTCACTAAGCCGGAGCTCTTGTTTTGTTGTTGTTCCTACTTTGATACTTTCGGGGGTATTCAAGTTTCTTCTTCAACTAGTTTACGTATGTTTGGTTATTTGACACAATAAATTATAATAATAAATGTTTTATTGGAACAAAAGGGTTACATTAGTACCGCAACATCAACAACACAACAACTACAACAAACAACAATCAACTACATATTTATAATCCAGCAATTGTAACCATACAGTTAATGAACCCTGCCTCTCAAACTAAGGCAACCGTACTGTATTTTGAGAGACAGTTTTCGGCCAAGATTTGCTATATTTATGCAACTAATGAGTAGGACGTTGTCGTCTTTTGCAATTAAGGCTCCTAAATGAAAATAAATAAATAAAAAGACATGAATTAAACACTACTAAATTAAATTAATTAAAGGATCTTAAATGAAAAAAAAAAGTAAATTAAATTCATTACAATCAATCAATACTAATCATAAATTAATATTTGCAATTATAAATTACTGATTGTATGCTGCTTTTGGTCCTATTAGTTGGTTGTTTGGTGAGTCGCGTCAAATATATTTAGTTAGTTTAAATCTTCATGCATACGAAAGTACAGGGGCAGACATAATGACTTAGCTTGCTTAACCCTTTCAACGCCTCAATCGGATATATGTGACAAATTTTCGAGCCCACCACAGTTCAATATTTATGATACAAATAAATAAGTTAAAAAAAAACATTATCTATGAGTTTTTCGAAGATTTTAGCTGTGGCGTTTTTGATAAAATCTGTGGTGTTAATAAATAAACTTAACTACAAATTTCGAAGCGACGAAAACTGTAGGCTTTAACACTTGAATTGTAGCGATGTAAAGTGATAGGGGATCAAAATCTTGAGAAGATTGGATTTATTAATGATTATGGGATCTCAGTAATTAAGTTATTTGTAACTAATAGCTCAGGTGTTAGTACGCTTCATCTTGGCTTCATATTAATCAAACGAGGATGATTTAATAACGTATTAGTAATTAATATTCAGTTTACAAGAAGAAGTTATTCAATTCAAAGTGGCCCAACCTGTCTTCTCAACAAATGGAAGTACTGTGCCGGCGTGGTAGGATTAGCCACATGTAGGCAAACATTCTCGGAGTCCGGAGCTGCCTCCTTGCTGTCAGTGAGCTGCAGGAACCTCTCCATCCTGCAGGAGGAGTGTTCTGATGCGGCTCCGTCGTACCCGTGGGGGAGCAGCATCACCAGGCCGTTGCTGCGGACCCATTTGGCTGAAAAAAAAGAATTAAAAGGAAAATAAAAAAAAGGAAGTACGCAAGAGCTTTTATACCGAATTAAATAAAAAAACCGGTCAGATGCGAGTCGGACTCGCGCATCGAGGGTTTCTAACCGACTTAAGAACTTACCGTAAATAGTTCGATTTACTAATCTAGTCTCGATTTTTTTTTCGAATCGCATATATTAAACGTAATTATTTTGTGGTCTAACTAACTTACGGTTTTCAGTAATTTTCTTCGATAACGCGTCTTCTAATTAGCTGCAAAGTCCCGCGCGATGGGATTTGCTATTCCATTTACAAGTAAATAAAAACGCGCGGCCGCAGAGCGGATGTAGCGCAGCAGTCGCGCTGTCGTTGCGCGACATTCTGCGGCTAATTTGAAGGTGCCCTTAGTTTTACTATGTGACTTTGCTTCTTGCCAAATTTCAGAATACCTTAATTAATACCAAATTTCCCTATAATTTTTTTATTTCCTTGTGAGCATCAAAATATATCCCATAATCGAAGTATAAACGGCCTTATTTTTAGATTGCGTTGCGTTCACGGGGTAGCAGACCTAAATATTTGATATTAATGTCAGCCGCATTCCAGATAAAGAGGGTCTTGACGGGTAGACAGACGACAAAGTGATAATACAAGGGTTCCGTCTTTAACGACTGAGGTAGGGATCCCTAAAAAGAAGGAGGTAATGCATGCGAGAGTTTTCGTCTGCACTGGCAACAAATAGAATCGTATAAGAAAACGATATATCATGCTTAGGGCATAAACTTCTGCAGTCATATTATCTATAGTAGGTCGCCAAAATTACTATGAATTACGGAGCTCTTCCACCAGAGACGCTACGTAGCGAGGCGGCGCGCGGTCGCGTAGCTAAGCTGCTAAACGATCGGATTTTTTTCAGTTGTATTCACTCTTCGCCCGTGTCTCTTGCACAAATTCTTCGCCCGTATCCTTTGGACATATCTTAAGTATTGCTTTTTGCATGTAAAAAAATCTAGGTCTGCTAACGCTTTTCTACCCAGCTCCCAAGCCTAGCTGAGAAAATTAATGGATCCTATTAGTGGATTTTACCCTCGCGCACCACATTGATAGCTCGCACATCTTCACTTTAAATAGTTATGTATACACCACTATTTTTTAATTATGAAGGGCTTATTAGAAAAGGTCTTGTTATTATTAAAGTAAAGCAATGTTCATAAACAGCAAAGTTATGAGCGTTTGTTTATATCCCAAAATCTCACTCATTTTATGGAAACATTGTACAGTTTATTGTTTATGAATAAAAGAATGTCAATAAAAATGAAAAAACACTGCGCTTAGTATTTTCTAGTAGTAGTTGTTATGAATTATGATTCAATTATGAATTTACCAATAATGACAAATTTTCGTGGACAATTTTGGGATTTCGTTTTTTTAACTTTTGACTACACAAATATGATCAGTAACGGGTACTGATTGAGCCCGATTTTTTTGTGCATTAATAAAAAAATAGGGGTGTATAGACGTGCTTGGTTTTTTTTTGTAAAGTATATGTCATGCTCACTCAAATGTCTCACTGATGGTGGCGCGTGTATTGGATCATTCGGTTCCCTTCAATATGGTTGAGCTGAGTGGTGCTGATATACGCGTCATGTTCGTGAACGGGCGCTGTCAGTTGAGACTGGTCATCTCTTAGCTGCCAGTGGTTTATTTTTAATATTATAATTAGATTTTTTTTTCTTTCTCTTTATCTTGTTTACATTGTTCTCACATAATAGCAGCAACAAAAAACATGTAACCGAGATATTTGTAATACAAAACAAGTTTGAAAAGAGTATCCATGGAGTTTCTTGCACATTCTTCTCCATAGAGATCTACGCTTTGGAATGTGCAATTAGCATAACTTTTTCTGACAGACCGACTTCTTGACTTTTCAAAAGTGCCTGTGAATGGTTTATTTGAAATAAAATGCTTTGAATCTTTTAATCTTTGAATATGTACTCTAGTAGAGGCGTCTCGTTGCTCTGAGAATATCTGAGACTAGCGACCCGCCCTCGCGTTACAAATCTTTGAAATTATTCTTCTTGTCTTAATTAATAAAAATAAATAAATAAATAAACTGCTCGTACTATATAAACCCTTCTTATAAATAATTCCGTCTATTGGTAGAAACCGCGTCAAAAACCGTTCAGTATTTCTTGAGTTTATCATTCACAGGCAGACATGGCCGGGGAGGATATTTAAACTAGGTAATCTTTTTAAATGGTTTTTTGTATTTTTGGCGTCATCAAATGTGCAAATACATCAACATGTTTTTATGATAAAATTGTGAAAGCCGGAGTGGAATTTCTTATTTGTGTCTATGGTTTTCATTTTTGTCGATTTAGGTACGGAACACTAAAAAAAATGAAAATTCACAAACCGTGAGAAACAGAGACACGCGTCTATGGATATAAAAAAATGGTCCAGTCCATGCTCGTATGCATTGACATCGAAGATTGAAATAAAAGGATTTATCGCTCAGAATTCACGTCAAAGCACAACGATTTTTTTATGATTTCTCGCAGAATTTTAATCCATTAAAGACGCGACGACAGACGACAGCTGGAGAAAACATTAAAATCGATGAATTGAAACTTTATTTTATAACGCTCGAGTTGTGACAACGACTTGCACTAATTGTTGACAGCAAAAATGATATATTCAAAAAATATTCTGATCGAGAGAATTTCATTGGAAAACTTTTGAAGTTTTTGCTAATATTGGATATATGGAGACATGAATCGTATTTTTTTTAATGGACTGCAAACAATAATGCAGATAGTCAGTTGATAGGTTTTAAAGTAAAATTATTAAGACATCGATGTGGATCATTTTTTTGATGCCCAATAAGTTATTTTTTTTGTCCATTTGTAACTATTATTATTTTTAGTTTGTTTATATATATCTTTTAAGTTATAAAATTTATTAGTTGTTTAGACTACTTATAAATGTAGTTACATAATTTGTATTATTAACATTATTATGTATTTATTACACAAAATATAAAGTATTATCTAATACAATTTCATTTCATTTTAACTATATCGATTTTATGTAGTGATTGATTATAGTTGTGACCGCTTCGCTTCACTAACCACCGTACCGCACCCACGCGCGTTTGACCACCGCAATAGATTATCAGTTGCTTGTTTCATACGCGTCAAGTCATAAAAAAAACAATCTTACGATTAAAAAATACTTACATTCACCAGAAGCGATGAAAGCATCCACAATTATCTGTGCCCCGTTATAGAAGTCTCCGAACTGGGCCTCCCAAAGGCACAGGTTATCAGGAGAATCGTACGCCATGCCGTACTCGAAGCCGAGCACCGCCTCTTCAGATAAAATCGAATTGGCCACCTGAAACGGGAGGTGCATTTGTATGATAACAAGGTATTGTTGTGGGTCTATTTATACTAGCCGACAGGAATAAGTAGGTTCGGATTAAGTAGTTGCTTTGCGTTTTTTGCTTTTCACAAGATTAAGTTAAGTGATGGTGAAGAAAAGGAAAAAAAATATTCGAAGGCAAGTGAGTCACCAACCCGAACAGGAAAACTTCTACCAAGAGAGGACGCTTGTATCCCAACAATAAGGACATTATAGGCTGAATACATTATACATAAGTTACTATATACTAGCTTCTGCCTCCGGCTTTGCCCATATTAAAGTGAAAAAAAAATAACCTATTTCACTAAGTGAAGATGTAGTTTTCTAATGGTGAAAGAAAGGTTTTTAAATTGGTCAAGTAGTTTTTGAGTTAAATCGTAGCATACAAACAAAAATCAAATGTTTCCTCAACACACAACATACACACATACACACACACACACAACATATTTATTGAGTACCTACCTAAATATGTATTATTTTAAGATAAAATAAATATTATTATTTCTGCTGGATTTAACCAGTGTCTGGTACTGGAGTTTTAAATTGATTACTGATTACAGTGATTACATAATACAAAAGTATCGGTAAGTATTAAAAAAATTACGTCATAAATAAGCACAATATACAGCACTCCTAAAAAATGCACTTTTTGTTACAAACTTATGGATAGAAGGCAAAAAATTATAATCGAATAGATATCGTATCATAGTCGGACAGTGTGTCAGATTCAGTAAAAGTCTTTCTTCCTTTACATCGAGTATGAATCCAATAATCTATAGCTTGCATTGTTGCAGCCAATGCAGTGCCTAAGATAGTGGAAACCAATATTGACGTGACACGCTGGCTAGGAATACATGTAACTGGTAGAAAATGGTTTAGGCGACAGTATTTTAGTAACTTGTACAAACCAGCGCTGGGTGTCTGACGCCCAGCAAATGCTGAAGTTGTCATCCTTTTAGTGCGGGTACGCTCGGCACATTCTGTACTTTTGTTCTTTTTCACTTTGTGTTTGTAACGTTTGTGCTGTGTCTATCTCAAATAAAAGTTCTTCTATTCAATTTTATATAACGGCATATATAATGTAAGCTTTTATATGGCGTTTTTTACTAGTACATAAAGTTTTTAGTAAATAAACAAATAACTGAAGGCTTAAAAAATGCCATCAATTTTGCATCCATAATGGAAATAAAATACTTGTAAGATAATAAAAAGCCATTTTTATGGCAAATACTTTTAAACTGCGATCTCTAGATTAAATACGGTAATTGAAGCTCCATGCATGAAGAATCGTAGAGCTAGCTTTGTTACGCTTCGTAACTATCTTTACCAATCGGTAGTGGTAAACACAAAACAAACATCGGTAAGGTGTGTCCACACTTTATACGAAAGTTTTCTTAAGGCCAAGAAGTAGGAAGATCTGCGCTGCGCTAGAGCTGCGCTACGCTGTGTAGTGTAGGCACACTAGACGATCCAATCTTGAAAATTTGGAGAACTCGATCCGTCGCAGCGCGTAGCAGATGACCCTATCTTGAAGATTCGTAGAGCTCCGCTACGCCACATAGCTTAAACATAGCAGATGACCCTATCTTGAAGATTCGTAGAGCTACGGTATCCCGCGTAGTAGGTAAATATTATTTCTTACTTCTAGAAATCCTTTCTGCTTTTCATGTATATGGTTGAGAGGTATATGGATGGCTTCAGTCTCCTGGTCCACCAGCATCACGTGGCGATGTGAGAAGGTGCCTCTGCCAACATCTTCACCACTTAGACGAACATGACGGCCCTCCATTAGCAGAGAACCTGTTGGAAAATCGTAGAATTACAAGTAAATCATGGAACTTTCAATAGAATTTTTTTTAGGGATACTATCAAAACCAAATAAAAAAAATGGGAAATATTCAGAATTATAAGTTTTAGTTGCAGTTTTTTCTTTAATGATAGAATCCAGTGCTTGACTGCCATCCCACCTATTTACCAATATTTACCAATAGGTAGGATGGCAGTCAAGCACTGGATTAAAGTCACCATCAAAGAAGTTCACAAAGTCTTTGCTAAAGTGCACTTTCTGCTCATATTTATTTATTTATTTATTAGAACTTTATGCAACACAAGGGTACACAGGCGGACTTAATGCCTTAGGCATTCTCTACCAGTCAACCAAGGGTGGTGAAGAGAAATCATGGCAGGTGCATAAAAAAAAACAATAAAAGATTATTAATATTAAGAAAACAAGGGTTCAAATATCTATCTGAATATATCTATATGAATAAAATACACATACATATATATTTAATATAATATATACCTACATATACATACATTTATATGAAGTGAAAGAAAGGGGTTTATGAGACGACTTCGCTATCTGTGAAGAAAATAATTCCGCAACTTCCGCTTGAATGCATACTGACTGGTGGCCATCCTGATGTCGAGAGGAAGCACATTCCACAGAAGTATGGACTGTATATGAAAGGAAGAGTGAACAAAATCAGAAGTATGAGAAGGACAAAGCAATAAAAGATTGTTAGAAGAACGCAGATTCTTAGCGTGAGAAGAACAAAGATATTGAAAGTGGGAAATAAGATAAGAAGGAGGAGTGGGTGAGTTGAGTAGAGAGTAAAGAGTAGTCAGTGCTCGCAGACTTCTTCTCTGGCGAATCGGCATCCATTTCAGCTCGGATCTGTAACTCGAGATGTGGTCATATTTTTTCAAGTTAAATATGAACCTGATGCAGTTGTTAAGAAGCCTGTCTAGTTTGTCCAGCAACACTGCGTTCAGGTCAAAGTAGCACACGTCACCATAGTCGATTACAGGGAAAATTAAAGTTTGCACAAGCATAGTCTTCGTCTTCACAGGCAGAAAGTTCCTCAGACGATACAGATACCGCAGAGTCCCGTTGACTCTTTGGCAGACACTGGAAACCTGACTTTGCCAACCAAGGGTCGAGTCAATATGCAAACCGAGATCTTTTACGCTAGAACTAATGGGGATGACGGCACCATTAAAAATAATTGGAGGAAGAGAGTTAACCACCACTTTACTCATCATGCGCGGACTCCCCATAATAATGGCCTGACACTTCGAGGGGTTTACAGACACCCCAAATCTATCAGACCAATCCTTGATAGCATCCAAATCTCGGTTTACATCGTCTATAGCGTCTGACAAACCCTCTACCCGTGCAGCCGCATATAATTGTAGATCATCGGCATAAAGAAGTATAGTCATATAAACCCAAGAAGAGAGAAGAGACTATATGTCTATTTATGCCTAGTTGAGATCTAGTAGTAATTAATCGAATAAAAGATAGTGACAAAACTAACATTAGAAAATGTAAGCTTAACATTATTTGAGAGAGATAGCCACATTTCGAACAGATAGGATTTCATTTAATGGCAAAGTTACACAGTTTCAATTAAATGGAATGTGTTACTGTAATCTCTTGAGGTTTCTGTTTTACACAGTAATGACTTAGTGTCTCTGTGAATTAGTGAAGCCTTTGTTCTACAGCACTGACAGTTTTAATTAGAAAAACATTGGCTTTGGCTTTAACACTAGAAGCGCTGAATATACATGTCAATTTTGGCCATTTTATGCTTGCTACAGTAATATGGAGAGATGGTATACAAATTAAGCGTAATTTAGACGGTACGAGTTTCTCGAACGTTTTGTTCGAGAAAATCGTACGCAATAATCGTAAGCAATAATCGCCATGACATTATCGTATCAAAGTGTTTAGACACAGGTAAGAAATAAATTCGAGTCGAGAAACTCGAACCGTCTAGGTATGAATGTTTAGACGGAGATGCTTTTTTGTTCTTACGATTATCGTACGTTCGAGACGAGAAACTCGCACCACCTGGGTATGTGTTTAGACGATGACATTTTTTCTATGCTCTTACGATTCTCGTATGTTCGAGGCGAGAAACTCGTACCGTCTAAATTGCGCTTTAAACTGGCACAGTTACCAGTTATCACTGATAATATTGAGTATTATAATGGTATACTTTTCGACTCTAGGCATAATAAAATGACAGCAGGATTCTTCCTCGACAACCTCGACATAGAAGTGGGTCAAATTTGGAACGTCCACGCTTCTAGTGTGTGTTTAACAGTTGTTTATTTCACTGTTATGGTCTATCTGCCTTGTATCATTAGTGACATCATTTTATATGAACAACTAACTCGATAGCTGCATACAGGCCATCCCAATATCTAGATACTGTATGATTTGTTGAAATACTTAGGTACAAATTTTCCTTTTCTTCAGATAAGCCGTTTGAGATCTAGGACCTGCGTTTCCTTTTCAGTTATGTCCTCGTGGATAGGAGCACCTCGACATGAGTTTCTTGAGGATATATCTTCTCTCACTCTGGATGGAGCGAGAGGAAATGTCGTATGTAAAAGCGGTTTTCACCCGCGGCCGCCGCGGTTGCGGGCCCGCAGTTTCTGTAGAATTTAGATATATATGCAAAAAATTAAAGCACAATTCAAGACGCGTTTCGGACGCGATGTGCGCGGTTGTTCACGGCTGCCGTTGCATCGGCAGGCCGTCTTACGATTATCAGCCGCCAGATTTGCGGGTGAAAATCGCAATCGTGAAGGAACTGACTGACGTGACTTTTGGAAATAAAGTGGCGGGCGTGGCTGAAAATCGCTTCGTTAGTTTTTAGACTGACTAAAACCACCCTAAGCACCTTTAAATACCTTTTGCATTCTCCAAAGCCACGGTACCTCTTCCGAACCATTCCACAAACCCTTTTACGTAACCCATCAGGATGTTTATAAACGCCGTAAGTGACATAATCTTACCGAATGCCAACGCTTCAGCGGTCGCCCAATCGATATCCTTCCCTTCCGTCAGCTTGGCTAACCGATTCCTCACATGTGTCTTAGCCAGATGAGGGTGAACGTTCTGTCAACAAGAAGGGGATGATTATACCTTGATTGATGGGTTTAGGGTAATTGTTGAGAGATATCTTTTGGTACTGTACGGTTAACAGGACCAGTTGTTCAAAGCTGCAGCTTTTGAAATTTGAAATGAAATTGTTTATGAAACATGTAGGTCTGTTTTTCAATTAAAAGAAAACGCAAGGTCTTGAAAAGCATCAATTTTGACGATAAAATGAGAACATTGTTCCAGAGTTATCCGATTTCTGTAAATGGCTATAGTACTAATACAAGGCAGTCTTGGGTCTGTATAAAATACTATGATAAAATATTTTCTACTGGCGACCCGCCTCAACTTCGAACGGGTGCAATGGTGATATTAAATATATTATTAATGTATTATACATAAAAACTTTTCTCTTGAATTACTCTATCTAATAAAAAAAACCGCATCAAAATCCGAAGCGTAGTTTTAAAGATCTAAGCATACATAGGCACAGACAGCGGGCAGCGACTTTGTTTTATACTATGTAGTGATTTGGATCGAGGCCATATACAGCTGCAACAAAATCAATTATTACTAAAGTCCGAAACATTAACTATTTTTCGTTGTCCACTTAAATAAGTGGTATGTTCCTAAGACTGAATAAGTACCGTCGCCGTACAATAACGGTAAACGGTATTTTTCTTTTCACACTTTTAGATATAGTAAACGGTAACGCGATCGAGAACGTTAAAAATCTCGCATAGAAAATCTATCCATTTTGAATTAAATTCTGCATGTGACAGTGTGACGGTGAATGTTCGAATACTTGCATAAATATTAAAAATACCTTTCAACAAAAAGGCAACAGTTCTGAAATAAGTAAAATCGGAAAGTGAATGGATCTGCCGTTAGGTTTTATGAATAGAGCATTATGCATGAAAAAAAATATTTGTTATGTAACCAGTTTAATCCATACAAATAAGAAGTTTGGTACAGAGCAGGCTTGAACTCCAAGGATGGAAATAGACTATAAATTATCACGCTGCGCTACACCCCACATGTGCTATGGGGGGGTGAACAAAGAGCCAATCTGAAATATAAATAAGTTTTGGCATTTGACTATCGAACCTTTCACTTGTTATCCTAGTAGGCACGCTACACGAAAACAATTACGTTCTTTTTTTCATATTTGTTTACTAGAGCTAAATAAGTATACAGGTATTTAGAAATTAAAAACAATGCATGCTTATTCCCTATTGGGCATCGAGTGCCACATGAAAATGCATGGCATGGCATATCCAAAAATATTGCTGTGTTTTCAAGTGTACCCATAGTTTCCACGAGTAAACCACCTATATAAAAAATCAAACGACTTTGCGGTAGAGTTGTGTGACTGACGCATTTCAATCGTCCGTAACTGGATCACCATAGATTGATATGCCGATTCAATAATGGAAATGGCAGCGCGAAGCGGATTGGAATCAAATTGCGTTAGGATTTGGTTTTTGAAATCCTTCGCACATTTTCTCTATCATTTTTCCGAATCACTTATTGTAAAGTAAACTTGAATTGTAGCTGTGCTTTTTCGCTTAGCTTCGTTTGAAGCTTCGAAGAATTTAATCTACTTGAAGTGAACGCTTCGAAAGTTTCTTTGCAACTCGCAGGTCAATATCGGATAGTAGAGTTACACAAATTATATTTGCGGTAGTATAATGTATAAAAGTTTTTATGAATAGCAGTCATAAATATTATTATTATGCTTTTATTTATCTCAAGAACCTTTGGTCCTGGACCTTTGGAAGGCGTACGTACGAGGGCCCGAAGCTAACTCTCAGAGGCCCTTTATACCACTTTCATGGAATGTGATACCAACCGAGGAATGACGAAAATATCCCTATACGCGGTATGCTGGAGCACTCAAGGACAAACCTCATTTGGTGGGCAACGATTGCATCACTGCTTATCATCAGGTGGGGTTTGGAGGTGCAGTCAAGCACTAGTTTATAACAAATAAAAAAAAACTGTTGCGACTTATGGAAAATAACGATATAAAGGTATGGTTTTGGGAGGTTTAAGTGGACTGATTGCTAAAAACTATGTTAAGATCATAGCTTTAATATAGCACCAGTCTGAAAAATTTCATTATTACACATAAATAAAAAAAGCAAGGGTAACTTGCAAACTCAACCCCAAAAAAGGTCCCTAGCACAATATGACGTAGCAACAATAGGCCAACATATCCTGAGGTGCTTGAAGAGTGGAGAGATATACTACGGCTAGAATAATCCAGGAAGTACTGTCAAGATACCTACCAGCACCTTACTGAATTATACATCCTTGTTCCGAGCACCTATGCTCTTGTGAATCTCCACTCAAGCCAGCCAATAAAGGCAAGAGAGAGGTGAGAGTTCTGTTCGCAGTCAGTGTTTACTGCGGTTGGCCAATAAAGGTAAGCTGGAGATGAGGAATAAGATTTCTTCCGGAAGATCGGGTCGCTAATGCCCATTAGTTCGCCACAAAACTGCCCTGCGGATTATATCGTCCTAGACATGTTATGGCTAGGGTTTTTTTTTTTCAATTATTTATTGGTTTCGTAGAGATACGGCGATGGGGTTATTATTATTATTTTCACCTTACTCTTCGATACTAAACAGCAAATTGCAAAGGAACATTAGCGTTAACAGAAAATTACGTTTTAGCCACTCTTAGCAAGTTGACATTTTGATTTGAGGTCGTATGGAATTTGACTTATTCAGTGGGTCGAAGTTACTAAGCTAAGTTTTGTTAATAACTAAGTTACATGATAGGAACTTTGAACAAAGTTTTCGGATGACAAAGTTTCAGTGGATTACCTTATTCACAAAATCTTGCCGATGTTGTAACAAGTTAGAAGTTAGTTTGTGATCGATATATTGTTCGTATGCTTAGAAATTATAAATATTAAATATATATAAATTTAGAACTTCGACATTTTGACATCTCACTGCTAATTGCAGCTTAGGCTGTTTCACGCTAAGATTGCTTTAGGTTTAGACGATTAAAAACGTCTAAGCCCAAAGGCTTAGACTGTCTTAAGCCTAAAGGCTTAGACTGTCTTAAGCCTAAAGGCTTAGACTGTCTTAAGCTTACAGTTTGTTACTCTTTCAAGCTCAAACGTCGAACGGATTTAGATGAAACAAGGCACACGCACAGGCACACGGGTGGACCACGACCTGGCATAGGACATAGAATATTTTTTGTCTCAAGAGTATGTTTCGTTGCTATAATTTTCTGCTTTCATGTGGACGAAACCATTGAAGCTCCATAGATGTAAACGAATAAAGCCTTTTCAATACAATTACTCGAAAACTCGCTTTTAGGCATGTGCGGCCAAAAGTGCGTGCTCGCCCCCGTCATATTTTTATTGCATTTATCATATTTTATTATATTTATTTTTAATGTATCACACTGGGCGCGACGCGACCCTCACGAGTCGCGTGTCAACCCCCGATTATTTAAGTTTTCGGAAGTGTATTGAAAAACGACGTTTGATACACGTGGAAAGTTGTCACTACAGTTCTCGGCTCCATAAAGCCTTACCGCCTACGGTTTGGGCAAATGCCAGCTTGGTTTCAATTACAAACTTTCTCCACTTGTATCAAAACCTATTTAATTTTGGATAAGAAAAAAAATTGGAGTGTAGAATTTGCTTGCTGTCAGTCTTGTCCATCTTTTTTATTCCAAATATCTATTTTGTACAATCTGATTATCTACTTCGGTTTCGAACGCTGACAATGACATAATACGGGTTATACCCTAGATAATAATCCTACAGCTTCCACTGCTCGCAGCGATTATCTCCAGTTGGATAGCCACCAGCGTTGACCTGAATGTCGAAAAGGCCTGCGGCGAACTAAAAGCCATCAAGCGTGATGATCAGTGCATTGTTCTTCCTTGATTGCTCGAGGGATGTAACTTAGGTATAGGGTGTTATGTAAACTTGAAGATTAATTACAAAATGTAAGGCTTGTCCACATGTGCCGCGATTTTTTCGGCGCTACACTGCCTCACAATAAAGTCTTCGAGATCGCGACACATACTTTGCCGTGCTAACTATAACCACTCTAGCTAACATTTTTGTCAATTTTTAGTTAATCGTATATTTATTCGGAATCAGCAAGACGAGATCTACCTACATGAATAAATTACATTTTTTTTTTTATAAAACAATTAGAAATAAACATAATGTTTAGAATAAACACAGCAAGTGCATCATTGATATCAGATTCCTAAACATAAACAGGTTAAAGTATATTAAGGTTTTTATGTTTAGTGTACGCTAATAGAAGTAGTATCACGATTCCTAGTAATAATCACCCTAAGAGCACATGCCCTTAGTTATCCTTAGTATTATTAGGTACTAGCTTTTACCCTCGGCTTCGGTCCTGTCAACTGATTACCTACTCTACCTATCCTGCGCTAGCTATCCTAGCCATTTATACCCTTCTCTACCATACCCTAGCTATCCTACCCTAGCTGCACTACCCTACCTACCGTATTATACCCTAATCTACATACCAACCCTACTCTACCTACCTACCTAACCTACCCTACACTTGTGAGGAGCCTCCCGCTCCGTCTGTTCTAGCTGGTGCCCGCTGGATTTGATATTAGGTATTTATGGTTTTGGTAAAAGTATCTACTAAGTATAAATACCTTAAGTTGATACTTAGGCTGGATTATGATTAGTAGAATATGTATTTAGCTATTATCTCATCCTTGACATAACAATTTAAAATAGGTCCTACCGTGGTTAGTAAGTGACTTCAAGACACATGAATACCGTAACTGTGTAGTTACTATTGTAATGCTTAATACATTCCCAAAGTTGCAAATAAAGCAAAAGCTAAGCTAAGCTAAGTTGCAGTTGCAAACAATGAGTTTGTAACAGCAAAACGAAAAAATAAAACTTTAAACGCGTTTTTCTTGATTTCACTCCAACTCCATTTATTATAGTTAGCACGCCAGTACTGGGGCCAAAAGTCTGCTATTTTTGTAAATTCGACATTCCAACACAATCCCCTTGTCATTTTACTAAAAGATCTTAATCTGCTAAATCATAATGGTCGATCATTGGTCGGTTATTGGTCTCGTAAAAGAATGGTGGTAGAATGACTTTGTCGTATTCAAACAAATCTAATGGTAAGTCACTAATCAAAGGAACTGACAAAACTGACAAAATAAGTCAGAAATTCATTTGTCATTATTTACGAGATTACCATTTCTTTCAATGGTGTGTTAGTGATTGACTGTTGGAAAGTCATAGTGACACCATAATATTAGTAGATTACCAAACTTCAAAAATCAACCATGATGAAATCAATGATAGACGATTCTGACACTATTGTAATAGCAGACTTGAGGCCCAGTCTCACGGTCGTGATCCCAATCCCTGTCATCATCATCATTTCAGCCGAAAGACCTCCACTAGGACATAGATCTCCACCAAGTGTCACTAAAATGAACGGTCCGGTGCGTTTCGTATCCATCGGATTCCCGCGACCCTCCCCAGGTCATGATTCACCTTGAGAGCAGCCTTCCAACGTTCATCTTCCGGTGCGCGGTTGCCACTCCAGAACCTTTTGACCCTAACGACCATCTGTGGCCTGTCCACTGCCAGTTATTTCTGGCGATTCTTCTGCCTGTGTCGGCAAACTTGGTTCTCCTGCGGATATCTTTATTTCTGATGCAATTACGCAAGGAAACTCCGAACATAACCCTTGTCATTGTCCTTTGAAAAAAAGCCTCGGAGAAAAGAATTGCCCTTAAGCGAGGAGCGCGCGATTCGTTGACGATTCAAATGCAATCTGTGTGCGATACGTGTGTGCGGTGATTCATGTTTTATGAACTCGCCTTAACTTGCTGACTCACTCGAGCAGCAAAGGCCGATGGACAGACAAAGAAAGTTTTGAGAAATTAAACACCAGCCCTTGGCCATATTAGTGCAAAACTTTTTTTTATTTGATATAAACTAGCTACTTACTACTTAGTACTTGCTAGATTTTTCCTTAATTAATTCCGCCCTAATCCAAAACGCGATCTAAAATAGTTCCGGGACTATTACTAGTTTTAATTGGCATTGAATCTAACAATAGTCCCGGAAATACATTTAGATCGCTTTTAATTGGTATTAAATTTAGTAATAATCCCGAAAACTACATGTAGATTGAGTTTAATCGGGTTTAAACCTAGTAGTAGTGCCGGAACTAATTTAGATCGCGTTTTGGAATAAGGCGGTTAATATTTTAGATTTATTTGAAAACAATATCTTCGTACTTAACAAGCAAAATGTTGGTCTACTAGAGGTACAGTCGTTAATATCGAAAGTATCATTGGTATATCAATACTATTTGGCCCAATTTAAAATATAACGAGTCCCAGTAAATTAAAAAATAACGAGAAAAAAAAGAATATTTGAGTATTTCTCAAAATACATGTACATCTTTGAAAAAAAAAGTGTGCTTTGAAACAGTTCAAAAGTTTTATATTTATAAATCATCACACAAAAAAAACACACACTCAATTTTGTAGGATGAATATTAATCTTTAAGATAACGAAGAATTATAGCTATAATCATACTTATTATCAAATATTTCGATATTTTAAAAATAGCTTTTTTTACCTTTCATACAAAAACCTGTTTGCCACTCTACCTTTTTCATGTGTTTTTGTTTCATAAAATGCGATACGTAACTAAATTATTGTAAATTTCTTTGTATCATCGTTCTACAGTAATCGCAGTTTCTGTATCAAATTGATTTTCTATGGGGTGTCATAGTGAATTGGCAATTTAAAGCAAAAAAACAAAATGAGTCGCTCTCATTTACTATTTAGTTATTACTCTTTAGTTACGATTTATTTCTACTTTCCCATGATTTCTGAACGATTCCGTAATTTTTTTACACGGACAACACTAGCTTCACTCTGATTGGCTATTGGTTTGACGTCTCCGCCATTACATCTATCGTGAAAATCAGTGAGAACGTGTGTGTTTTGTGGGGTTACTTTTTCGAGACAGGAAGTAAAATCAGCGATTTTTCATAGAACGGTAAGTCTTCATTTACCCATTTTTTGTAATACGTGTTGTACGAATATTTAATAAGCTTTTATATTTGCTGTAACAGCTTTTATCAATAAATATATTTTTTCTGACCTCAATTTGTCTAATATTTCGTAACGTTTTTTACGAATTTCGTTACGTAACGAAAAAGTACAACATAAAGCTGAGTGTATACTGTTATAACCTGACTAAGCATAGTAATATTCACTACTTAATTTATGAAAAAAAAATATATAGAGCGTCAATAACTAAAGGATTGGATATTATCTGCTATATAGAAGTGCCACCAGCAAAAAATAATGAAATAATTTAAATTACGTTTTTATGTGATTTAACAACTTTTTACCCCTGATATTACTTACATGAAGTTCTATTGAGAACTTCCTCCTTTTCGTCGGTTAAAAAACCTCGCGGCTTTGTTTCAATTCGCTTGAGAATAGAATTATACCGATTGTTACAAATACTTAACTCTTGCTAATGACACTTCTGTAGAGATGCCCACTATACTTGTTGGTTTGACTTATCAAATTGGTTATTACTTACAACTGCTTATATACAACTGCATTACTTCTTTTGTTTTTTAAGGAATGCCGCCAAAAACCAATGCCGAAAGGCAAAAAGCTTACAGAGAACGACTCAAAAAGGATAAACCAAATAAATATGAGGAAATCCGTGTCAAACATTTGGAAAAAGTTAAAGAAAATATCAAAAAGAAAAAAGAAATTCTTACAGAAGAAGAAAAACAAGAGCTACGAGCAAAGTGGAGACAAGCCAATGCTATAAGAGCTGAAAGAAAAAAAAAGGCCTACTCTACGACAAAACAAAACAACACATTGGAAGTAAGAAAAAATGCTAAAAATAATACAAATATCCTAAAGGAGAGACTACAAAAGCTTACTGAAGAAAATACTCAATTAAAACGACGAAATAAAAATTTAAGACAGGCCTGCAATCGGATGAAAAAGCGAGTGGAAATTCTGAAAAAACGACTACCCTATAAAGCGCTAATGGATAGTGATTCTAATTAAGTTTTTTTATGTTTAAAATAACGTCAGGTTTTCATTTTTAAAAGATTGGGAAAAAAAAATAATTTGATTAAAATAGTATGAATGATTACTCCCTTATTTTATTTCTAACCCCTTAAGTATTTGGGTACATACTTACAAATATTTCGTATTGAATAAATGAAGAGCATTCACAATATTTCGCCAATGTGTAACCAGCCTTATGGTTACTATTTAGTTACATCTAAGGACTATTTCGTAACAATATTTCGTTACTACCATTTCGTTACGTACATTTATTTTGAGAAATACTCATTTACCATTTACCAAAGGACAGACTAGGAGTATTGGTCTAACAAATCTAACACACGACTTAAATCCAAATAGGAGAACAGTTTGACCTCAATCAGATGTAATCCTTAGCTTCGAATAGGGTTGCCAACTATTTTTAAAGAAAAATAACGTCAAAAACTATTAGTAGGAAAAACTAAAGTTTTTGTTTTTAATATTATTTATTTGTTTCTTCTCTTGAATACAATTAGTATGTGCTTCTAGTACTAACGGTTTTTAATTAGATAATTTTTGGAAACGTATCAGTGTTTCAATGTAGAAGCATCGATAATAATTCAGTAATTATTGATATTAGTGTTTCATTTTACGCATCAAATTATAAATTGAAAATAAAGTATTTTCAAATACTTTATTCAAATACTTTACTTTAACAGAATAAAGAATACCAATAATAAAATATCTGCCCCCCTAGCCAAGTTACCACGCCTCCAATTCCTTTGTTCTGACGTCATCTCAACGCTCAGTCACGTGGTAAGAACCAAGGAATTGGAGGCGTAGCCAATTCCAAGCATTCCACGTTAACGAAACGATCATAACTTGGCAAGGGGGCCTGACATAAGTTATTATGAAGTATGGTTTGCAGCCCTGTCTTCGATCGTCAGTAAACAAGGAATCCATTGGAATCGTCGCGATTGAGTTTGTATGCTTCGACGCTTGGCAACGAAGGTCGGTGAAACCTTCGGATTTTGCTGGCGAAAGAATCCTTGGTGATTTAAGGCGAAGGACGACAGTATTGGAATAACATAAGCAGCATATTTCTTTAACAAATTCTTTGGGATTAAGAGCACCATTATTAGAGACCATAAAAACATTTTGTATATCACACGAATATAATAAAAATAAAAGTTTGTGTGTATGTTCGTAGCTCCTTCACGTTTAATGCTCTAAAAGGATTTGAAAGAACGGATTTGATGTAGACTGTGTCCTAGAATAGCATATAGGATACTTTTTTTCCCGGTAGTACGTTCCCTTTTCTTTTTCTCCCGCTCTTGGTCGAAGCGGGCGGGTGTATCAGACTTCTACTGACTAAAACCCACTTCTATATTCCTCTTTTACCTTGCGTTCCAGTGGTGCTATTCTTTAAGAAAACGCAGCGCTGCCGCAACGACGAACACCCAAATAGGATACATTAAATTAACAATGCAATGTTTAGGTGCATTAGGTTGACAATCCAATGTATCCTATTTGGGTGTTCGTCGTTGAGGCAGCGCTGCATTTTCTTAGAGAATAGCACCACTGTACCCTGGGGTTCCCTTTCCGAAGCCATCGCATGGAAGTACGTTCTTTTGGGATTATTTTATAGGTACTAGAAATATAGCAACCGGCTTTTCATTACTACGTTTTCAAAATTAACTTCAATAAAAGGATTTACGGCGTGTTAAAGATTGTATGGGAAAAACTTATTCATAGGGTTAATAAACTTGAAACTTGGCACAAATTCTAATCAAAATGAACTGACAAATGACAAAGACTGTCATTGTAAGTTTTTCAAAACTACCCTCAAAATTCGTGTTACAGTTTTTATGAAAAAGATTCCGGCTCACAAAGTCGCTGGCAAATTATTTTAAATATGTTAAAATTAAAAACGTTGAGTGATAGAGAAAAGGAAGATTAGAAATGAAGCAGAAAAGATTTTTTATCCGTCTAAAGTATTCAAAGCGCTTTTAGTTACATTCATCTTGAAAGTCATTTTGGCTAAAGTTTAAACTGCTCTTCAGCAACACCTATCAAACTATGTTTTTACAAGGTATACTTACAAAGCCATCCGGCATACTGACTGATGCATTTCCAACCACCTTCAGTAGACCTGTGTCTACTCCTGTATCCCAGGTCTCTACAGCGTTGGGTGCTGCTTGCATTCCTGCCCATTGTTCTTGATAGTATGTGACCTGCAAGGTAATACAAAACCGATTAGGAAGAATTTAAGAAGTTCATGTATTGTTGCAATTTTTGCAACATACTCGTTAAAGTCATTTGTAATCGTTGATGAACTTTCCACCTCTCATGCATTTTGTATTTTTTTTTTGTTACGTGTTCAAAATTACTTTTCGTTTAAGTCTGTCTAGGGAGGTTTTTAATATCATGCGAATTTCATCACGCAGGCGAATTTGCTCACTCTCACTCACGTGGTTCTAGTCTCTAAGAAAACGTGGCGCTGCCGCAACGACGAACATCCAAATAGGATACATTGAATTAACAATCCAATGTATAGGTACATTAGGTTGACAATACAATGTATCCTATTTGGGTGTTCGACGTTGAGCGCTTTCTTAGCGAATAGCACCACAGATCGGATCACGACTCGGATTTGCACTCACGTGCAGAAAATTTCAAAAGGCAAAAAATCGCGTCCCGCGTGCGTATTGCACACATTATAATACCTACTTGTATGAAAAGGACATTTGCGGATTTGTTCCGCATTCCTTTCATCCGCATGCGGAGCAAATCCGCATGCGTGATGAAATCAGTACGATATTAAAAACACCCTAGGACACTACTGACACCCCTTGTCTTCGAAAGCACTTTGATAGTCGTTACAGGTCGTTACAGACACCAAAGAGTCTGGCCATCAGTCCATCCAAGGAGTATCGTGTTGCACAGTAAGTGGCTTGTGGAGATCTGATAGGCAGTCGCTCCATGTAAAACATGGACGCATCCAGTTAGGCTGAAAGCCAACCCAAAACTAGTTGGGATAAGACTAGGGAGATGATTGTAATCATTTGCGAAAATCTTTCTCCACAAAATGTCAATTCTGTTTAGATGCACCATACCAATAGTTGGTAATAAACGCTATTACCATGATGTCCATTCATCATCGACTGAAAATGTCGAAGATGCATGAGAGAAGTATTTAACATTTACGTAACCTACATTAGAAAATCATATTACTTACTGGAATAAGAAATTCGCAACTGGAAATAGTCTGGAGACAGACGGGCGGCGGATAAATCAATCAATTGAGGTCATTACAGAAAAACTCAACAGAAAATACTGGATAAGAAATTCAGCACAAGACGTAATTTCAGTCTAAAGGCTTTATTATCTTCTTTATCTATACAGCCATTTTGTTACTAATTCTATCAAAATGCTTTGTATTGTCGCATTGTAGATCTGCAGGATGGGCACGCCACAATTATGACGGTATGTCTCCTCTTTGAGGAGTGACTGGAGAGGCGCTATCGCACCCTCACCTTCTACATGACGCAGGTCCTAACCGGACATGGTAAGTTCGGGAGGTTCTTGTTTCGGATTTAGGCAAGAGAAATGCCCAGGTGTCGCTTCTGTGCGGACCGCCTGGAAGATACAGTGGACCTTACGGTGGTGGAATATCTCGCTTGGGTGGAGTACCAGCGTGTCCTCGCGGAGGCGATGCGCGACGGTGACCTCTCACCCCTGGCCTTGATTCAGATCATAGTCCAGAGTGCTCTTGCTTCTTAGCCTGTTCTGTCCAATCCAGGGCAAAAAGCTTCCCTCCACTCTTTCCATCTTTCGAGGGTCCACGCTTCCTCTTGCCAGTTATGGAGGAATCTGTTTAGCTCATCGGGCCATCTCCTTCGCGGTGTGCCGCGACCCCGCCGCATTGTCTCAGGGCAACAACTTTATGCTACTTTGGCCCACAGTTTGTCGGACATGCGGCAGACGTGTCCTGCCCAGTCCCATTTCAGTTGGGTAGCCTTTTGAGCCACATCAACTATTTTATTTTCTTACGTAACCAAATAAAATAAAACAAATCATAACGCTGCTTATTTTCCTAAGTTACCGTTATCTTTGCTCCAAAACAAACTTCTGGGAGGCAGACAAACATTTAATTAAAAGCGAAACAAAACTACAATAAGGACACAAGAGATAAGACAAAGTTGGCAACAATAAAGTTAGGATACAGGAATAAGGAAGGCCTAACAAGAGGCCCAGATAATAAATTAGCTACACTAAACTAAATCTTATCTGTGAATTCTGTGATTGCACAAATAATGAAATGTCTGGGTTTAGGAGTACTTCAGCTTTAAGAAGGCAGTCTGTACGTGTATTTGTGTATGTTTGTTACTTCACGCTCGAATGGCTGAACAGATTTGACCACGGATAGATCATGCCCGTTTGCTCAAAACGGTGAAGGAAAACATCGTGAGGAAACCGGCATGTCCTAGAACCAAAAATTCGAAGACATGTGATATTCACCAACCCGCACTGGGCCCGCGTGGTGGATTACGGCCCATTCCCTCTCTTAGAGAGGAGGCCTGTGTCCCAGCAGTGGGAACATTAAAATGCTGATGATGATGATGATGATGATGAGATCATGCTCTGGATTAGCATGAGCATAGTGATGCTCTGACCAAGCAGCACAGTCTGCGTGCTACAGACGGTTCATACAATGGTGACACCTGGGCGTTTCTTCCACCTGAATCCGATGCAGGATCTCCCGTACTTGCCATTTCCAGTGAGAACCTGCGTCATGCGGAATGTGAGGACGCCTTGACGCCTAGCCAGCCACTCCTCAAAGAGGGGACTTACCGTCATGCTTTTGGCGTGTCCAAGATTGCTAGTTTTATAATAGTTATGAAAAAATGCTAAAAGTTCTAAGCCAAGATGAAACAGCTAAGGATAGCCACAAACTCGGTAATTCATTCACCTTATAAAGTTGCTCACGTTAATCAAAAGTTAATGCCTTCCTCCTAAAGTTGAAGACTTCAAATTTACATATTTCATGAGTTTAATCTCGAAGTAAATGAGAACAAATTACTTATGCTGAGGCTGAGAACATAAAATGTCACATTTTGGTAACAAGGGTTTGATTTTTGGGCTAAGATAATTTTGTGTATGGTGCTGTTATTACGAGTCAAGTGCGAGCCGAGGGTTTCGTGCCTCTATACTTCTATGTAAATGGTTCGATTCCCGACCGATTGACTTATTATTTCGATTCGAAATATCATATAATTACGTCCATTCCAGGTTGCCTGTAAGAGATCGCGGAATGCGATAAGGCCGCCCATTGTATGTGCTTTAGTTAAATAGTTTTTCTTTGTTTGTTATTATGTATATACAACAAAATATACAATAAATAAAATAAATAAATAGTAATTCATTATTTTGTTATGTAATACCATTTTACGGTTTTCAGACTTTTTCCTATACTAGCTATAAGACCTTAATTCACGTCTTTCATGATTTTAGGCCATCAAGAAGTACCTTATTAGTTTTGATTTCCTTTTGAGCATCAAAACACTCCATAAACGGTGTTCCATGGCCTTACCTTTAGGTTGCGTTGACTTAGAAGTTTGTTTTTTTTCATTGCTCCAGTATTTGGTATTCATTTATAGTTACCTCCACAATTTTCACTGCACTTTTCAGGATCTATATGACATCAATAACAGGGCTGTACAGGTTGCCAAATTCTGATCAGAAA
This sequence comes from Leucania comma, assembly GCA_958295575.1. NCBI lineage: Eukaryota > Metazoa > Arthropoda > Insecta > Lepidoptera > Noctuidae > Leucania > Leucania comma. The sequence continues at coordinate 5,247,789 of OY282473.1, forward strand.
AAAATATTGTTCTAGTTGTAGTACTTATGATCAGAAAAAGAAGATCAGACATGAATAACTACGAAGATATTACCTCCGAGCTGGAGAAAACAGTCTAGACAGACGATGGATAACATACCTGGTGGGAGCACTAGATATGTTAGAAGGAGTATAACGTTACCGATTTTGCCGACAGAACCTAAAAATGACCTCATAGGATTCGGAGCAGTGGTGGTCCATTGATAACGGCTCCGATGCGGTAAGTCTTGGACTTTCTCAACGTTTGAAGCTCGGTCTTTTAAGGTCATTACGCACTGTCGACTTGTCGCCGGCGACTCGGTCGACAGCGACTGTGACTTTCATTAGTTCAAATAGGTGTTTACGCACTTCGTCGCCGTCGCTCGAGCGACTCGGCGTAGCGTTTTACATGGAGCAACTGCCTATCAGATCTCTACAACCCAGTTACTGGGTAACATGATACTCCGTGGTTAGACTGATGGTCAGACTTCCTGGCGTCTGGATAACTGTAACGATCAAAGATCTACGAATGAAAACTGGGACCATAGGCTTTACGTGCTTACCGAGTTACGGGATGGAATGTCCTAGATAAACTTAGAAAGTACATGTGAATTGAAAAATTCACATCGGTAATGGCTTGGTGTCGAACTGGCAACCTTATGCATAAGAAGCGGGTGCCTTAACAAAGCATCCTGTAGATCCAAAAAAACTTATACCTACACACATTACCTTTTTTTTGGGTCGGGAAAATCATTTAATGACATCTCCCGCCCTTGGGCGGAGCTGGAGATAGTGTCAGACTTTTACTGACTAAAAAACCCAACCCCGTTCCTTCGTTGCTTTTATACCAGGGTCGAACCTTCCTTTCAGAAGCATGCCATTGGTCCCAGTAGGCTTCGACCCTGCTGGGCCCCTACGGTTTGCTGACTACGTGGAACAGTACGCGCCGTCGACGACTTCGGCTCGGTCCGAATGGTTACCGGACGGTCGGACAGCTACCCATTGCTGACCGTTCGCAAGCCCGCGCTTATGGTGGCCTAAAATCGGGATCAGAATCTTGGCGGCGGCTGGGGCGTAAGCGCCGCTGCCTAAGTGCTATTTTACGGAGACGCGGCGCGTTGGGCATTCTTACATCGCAGTAGTGGGCTGCATCAAGGCACGTGCAAACACAAACATATGGCAATGTACGACGATTGTCCAACGAGCCGCGTCTCCGTAAATAAGCCCTAACGCATACCTCAGGTTTATATGCTGGTATAGCTTCGTACTGTTTCTGAAGATAGCTTGTATAAGTCGCTAACACTTCCTTTACTTCCTCTTCTTTCATAACTCCTTCTGACACCAATTTTGCAGCATACACGTCTGGGATAGATCTGGAAAATATAGATTTATTAGCTAGGAATAACTCATTAAAAGTATAATGAGAAATACTGGAAGAAACGCCGATATCTCACGGAAATTGCTCGTTTTGTGTCTAGAAAATTGCCTGATCGGAAGCTGGGGAAATAAGAACTTTGATGAAGATAATACTTAGATAAGTAAATCTAAGCTTACTTTAGATAATAATAAGCTTTTAATTCTGTTTGAGATTGTGTCTTATGAAAGTAAAAAATTAAAATATTACTCTTTAATAATTTTTTAATGTTGCCCCAAATTTCAATTTACTTAGAGTACCCAAGTTAGAAACCATTCAAATCTGTTGGAAGGGGAAACTGTCAAATAACAATAACAGTATAAGGATGCCTGAAATGTGACGTCACCGCCATTACGTTATGTATGCTTAAAAGAGATAGCGAGATATTCCCACTCTTCCTCAAACCAATATTTGTAATGCTAATTAACCAATTACGATGCTGTTTTCAGAAAAAGATTTCTTGTAGAGAGATTTTAGAGATTTTATACTAAACAACGATTGACACTACATTCGTTGTTTAGTATAACATCTCTATTACATAAAAGCGAAATACAACTCTAAGATTTATCACGAAATCTCAGAAACTATAACACCTACAAACTTAAAATTCGGCAGGTAGGTTCCTTATAGGGTGTAGACTCCCGCTAAGAACGGATTTTATGAAACTCCACCCCTAAGGGGTCAACGAATGGAAGGGTAGGTTTTTAGTCAGTAAAAGTCTGACACTATTTCCCGCCCCACCCAAGGGCGGGATTTGTCATTGGATGATTTTGCCTACGTTAAAAAAAAAACCCCTAGGGGGTTTCTGCCGCTGGCAGAAGATTGTATAAAAACAAGCACAATCGAAAATTCAAAAAATACTTACTTCCTACTATGAATAGTTTTATAAAGCAGCGGGTTGGTGAAGGTGGGGTCGTCGACCTCATTGTGACCCCATTTTCTGAAGCAGTTATAGTCTATGAAGACATCTTTACGGAACTTGCGCTGGTACTCGAACGCTATGTTCGTCGCCTTGACGACCAACTGTGAAATAAATTAAGGGAAACTTCAGTGAGTAATGGGAGATACCGTGGCTTTTATGTGACAGTTGAGAATCTTGATTGCAAATTGTACAGAATTTCAATTTTTTTATCGGAACGGAGACGTAACTCCTTGATGTATTTTAGGAATCAGTTGCAGTGTTTTCCGTTTTGTGTACATATACTCGTACCAATATCAGTACCTCTACCATGAGTTTTAAGCAATAGTATTCGTCGGAACTCGATATCGACGCCGTAAATATTTTGTATGGCAAATTTTGCAGCGCCTCTAGCGGTCACTTGCAGAACCAAAATTTTCCATACAAAATATTTACGGCGTCGATATCGAGTAGCGACGAATACTATTGCTTAAAACTCATGGTAGAGGTACAGGGACTTACATAGATACATACACTATATAGGGTGACTGGTAATTAGTGAACGATACTTAAACACATGATTGTAGTCATGATAACAAACAACTTTTACTATGGGACCAAACCTGAAATCGCGAAAAAAATCAGCCAAGTTCAGTACATTTTGACCAGTTAAGCGAACACAAATGTACTAACCAGCAAATTTTTTTTAGCATGACTACAATCATGTGTTTAAGTATCGTTCACTAATTACCAGTGCACGTTACAAATGCGTGGATTTGCAAGTGTGTGTGTGTTTTTTTTTACAAATCCCGCCCTTGAGCGGAGCGGGAAATAGTGTCAGACTCTTACTGACTAAAAATCTACCCCGTTCCTTCCCTGCCTTGTGTAAATTTGTAACTTCTTCACAAATGGAAAAGAAATTGGCAAATACCAATAATCAAGTCATACTCAATTATTATAAAGGTTACATTATATGTATGTTACTCCTTCATGCTCAAACTATGGAACGTATTCAATTGAAACTTGGCTCATGGATAGCACTGTGACTTTTTGTCCTGAGAGTGTTTTGGTAAAATTTTCTATATTTACGTGGATGGTTGCGTGTAATTATAGTAATTTTACCATGATGACTTCCTTGTTTATACAAAACTGGTTTTGTTTTGTAAATAAACATTTTCAGAACGAAATAAATTCTATTCAAAATTTTCTAAGATATACAAGAAAAAACATATAGATTCATTCGGAAATTGGATTGTCTAGAACATCGCTGGGAGACAAAGATTCTGATATCAATTCTATTGGGTATGACAGGTATAAAAATAGTCAGTGAATCGTACTAGTGGAAATATAAAACCACTAGCTATTGCGAGCGGTTTTGCCCGGGTGAATATAGAAAATTTTTCTAAGGGAACATACTCGCGAAAAGTATGCTATGTGTTATTTCAGGATACGGTGTACCCTTGTGCCAAATTTCATCGAAATCTGTTTATCCGTTCGTGCGTGAAAAAGTACGGTGTTTAACTCTACAAGTTCAGGAGAGCAGTCTCGGAGATATGAGCTATACTATGTAATATTAATATTTATATTTGTATGTCTGTTAAATAATTATGTTATTTTTACAACTTGTATTGTGTACAACTCGTATGTTTCATAAGGAGGAAACTTGTTGATACGCCATTTTAAAAGAAATAGTAAAACTGTTTGAAATAAAGTTATGTTTATTAAATAAAAATCATTTCAAGTATTTAGTACTTAACTGACAAAAATCAAATTTATCTAAGTAGGTACAATGCGGTCCAAATGAGAATAAGATCGATTGCCATGTTGTGACGTCACGTCGGACTGTCAAATGGAAGAAATTGAGTACGGTGAGTAAAAAAAGAACTTTTGACTTTTTTTTTACGAATCGTGATCGAAAAAAGTTTTATCAGAATCCAGATCTTTAATTTTGCTCATCTCTGCGTAACTGTGTGAAGTGTCTGATTAGTGGCAAATGGAAGAACAAGGCGCATTATTCCTAACAATGAAAATAAGAAAGAAAATAGGTTTTTTTTTAAACGAATTATGACTTAAAACAATATATTTAGCTAATTTATATTAAACAACGTTTTTGCTAACATCTCAATCTTAAAACTTGGACTCGAAACTCAGACATCTACACTATCTTTAGTCACTGATAGACAAGGACAGAGATAAGAGCCAGTGCTGCGGTGCGAGCGAAATAGCGTTAGTCGCTGAATGTGTGTGATGACGACCGATGTAACGCCGATTGCGACTGAGTGAAATTAGGACAAACTATCGTGATTTTAGAGGTCCACGCACCTATCTGCCGCTGTTTTAAATATATTAATGCTTGACATAGACCAAAGCCAAGCACATAAAATTAAATTGAAATGTCTGTTTGTAATATCAAAACTAGATTTTTTTACTTAATGCGTATGAAAATATCGTATTGTCTCCGAAACGAAGCCCTATCAAAAGAGAATGCCCATACCCCGTACCATGCTCTGTCACAAGTATATTAATACCAAAAACAATGGTTTTATTTATTTGTATAAGGTACTGATTTTTAAACGCTTTTTTAACTGCATTAAAAATATAAAAATGATATTAAATATGCGATAAAAGTCTGCGCGTAAGTAACGCCATAATGTAGGAGTGAAGAAGTCCGTGTCCTACCTTATCGCACAAGTGTAAATAAATCAATAATAATGCAATACATTATACAGCAATTCAGCTTAAAAGGCTTACCTATATATGTAAAATATAAAAAAATGATCAGGCGTTTTATAACTTTTTTGAATATTTAAAAAATGTAGTTAAATATTAACAAAACAATTTTAGGCAGGGAAAAGTTAAATAATAATTATGCTCTCGAGAGTAAATTTGGTTTGACACGAGTTGGTATGGATCCAGATACAAATTTGGGCAATCTCCTTTATGATTTTACCTCATTACGTAGTCTACACTTTCGTTTTAATATACTTACATTTTACCTCTGAAAAACAAAAGTACGGTTTAATTAACATGGGTAGAGTAAACACAATCATCTATCTATTATGTAATAAGCGTCTACATTTTAGTAAAGAGAAGCGTTTTCCTCGTTTTGATAATTAAAACTCGTTGAAGCAAATATTATTGCCATAATTATTCTCTAGAACAATGAATGGAGGTTGAATAGAAAGATCCACAAATGAATCTTTGGAAATAATCATACGTTTGTGCGTCCAGTGTAGGGTTTGAATCTTTTGTGTTAGTTCATATCATATCAATCTTTTACGTTACAAAGAGCGTTACTTCAAATCTAATACTTTTGGAAATGAGCAAAAAATTAAACCGCTTTGGGAAGCATGGTGGGAACGAAGGTATGATAGGCAACGATTAAACGGGGTAGGTTTTTAGTCAGTAAGAGTCTGACACTATCTCCCGCTGCGCCCTAGGGCGGGATTCGTCATTGGATGATTTTACCTATCATAAAAAAAAAACCGCTTTGGGAACAAGTGTTAAAAAAATTTGTGTGGTAAAACCACTTTTTTTCAGGTTAGTGCAATTTTAAATATGACGAGTTTTGAGACAGCATGAAATCTGAGTAAAAGTTTGTAAAGAAATAGTTGATATTTAAACTAAAGACGGGATTATTCACGTTGTCATCTTGTCGAGTGGAGACTAGCTGTGCAAGCTTTAAACCTGAAGTACTTATGTATATAGGTTATATCGTCGCTGTAGAATGATAATAAATTAAAACTTCACAGGAAACGAAAAAAAACGGTTAATTTTGTTAATGTTTAAAATATAAAAGTATTACTTATGTTATTAACATTATCTAAATATATTATGCCAGAGAAATGACATAAGAAGAAAAAAAAAATCTGACATACGAGGTATTCATTCTACAGTGACGATATGTAGTATCATAGGTATACAGTATATATGATAGTGAGTAGGACATTGAAATATAACAGTTTGCGGATGACGTTTAAGAGCCCGATGACCGTTGCCCTAGAACGCAGGATTTTATTGACTAAAATTCTGACACTCTTTCTGTCTCCACCCAGAGCGAGAAGATTTACTGGATGATATTCCAAATTAAAAAAAAAATGGGTTATGCTCTAACAGATAAGTATCCCAAGAACAGGTCACTCCGACAGACTTACTAGTCTAGTGGTTAGTGGCCCTGACCGCTATGCCGGAGGTCGTGGGTTCGATTTCCACCCAGGAAAATGTTTGTATGATGAGCACGATCATTTGTTCTGTGTCTGGGTGTAATTTATATATAGGTAATATGTATTTATTTAGAGATATGTAAGTGTGTTTGTCAGTTGTCTAGTACCCATAACACAAGCTCTGCTTAGCTTGGGACTAGACAGCGTTAGTGTGGTATTTGTGGAATAAATTATTATGTAGGTATTAAAAGTCTGACACTCCCTCTTGCTCCGCCCAGAGCGGAAGGAGACATTTGATGATATTTTAACTAAAAAAAAGTGGGTTCAGTAGTTATGTACTAACAGATGAGTATTTCAAGATTTGGTCACTTACCTCAGGATGATCGCCATTCACATGGATGACTGGCACGGATATGGCCTTTGCTAAGTCAGTAACATAGCGACAAGACCGACCGCGTAACGCTGGCAGGGTGAAACCAACCTGGAATAGAAATTCATTGTTAAGAAATTACATTTCTAACACGTCTGTATTTACTGAAGGTGTAGGACAAAATGAGAGTCGCCTACCAAGTTTCTAGCTTCGGTTACCGAGTATCGAGTAATCTTATATAAATAAAATTATGAATATAATTATGTATTTCTAAACATAAAACATGAGAATGGCTGCACTGATTTGGAACTTTTTATAAAACTATTTGTTGAATACGAGGAAAGTTCTTATGAAATGGAAAAAATCACACGGCAATTAAACCTAAAGAAACAATGTTAGGGTGGTTTTTGTCAGAACGACTACCGTCAGGTCAGTTAGTTCCAAAAACATATTGAGGTAAAAATATAATCATCAGCCAACGCTGTGTCTCCCAGTTCGTTGTCGCCACACAAGAAAGAACCTTTCGGCCCCATGGACCATCCGTTCTACGAGCAATATGCCCTGCCCACTGCCACTTAAGTTTGGCGATTATTCGAGCTATATTTGTAATCTGACTGGCCTGTTGGTCTAGTGGTAAGTGATCCTGACTGCTGTGCAGGTCGTGGGCTCAATTCCCGCCCAGGACAAATATTTGTATGATGAGCACGATCATTTGTTCTGTGTTTGATGTAAGTGATGTTTATCAGTTGTCTAGTACTCATAACACAAGCTCTGCTTAGTTTAGGTCTAGACGACGTTGTATGTTAATTGTGGAATATATATTATATATCTTGGTTGCTTATTTATAGTGTATTATATAGTATTTTGTTAATAGTACACCTATTAACAAAATACTAATTAATAGTACACAAAAATTACAAGTTAATAGTACACAAAAATTACAAGTGGTAGTCTGTACCACTTGTAATTTTTTACGTCCTTACTGTCCTGTACCTAAGGTTGTCTGGAAGATATCGCTATCGGCGATAAGACCGCCATTGTATCCGTAGTTTTAGATTTATGTACAGTTTGTGTAACTTTTGTGGTGTACCATGAAGTTTTCTTTCTATTCTAATCTATTCTATTCTTGATCCTCCTGCGGATAACATTTCTGATAAGATCACGCAAGGAACCCCAAGCAAAGCCTTCTCTATCATCATATTTTAGAGCCGTGCGTCATTACTCTGTTTATCGTTTATAGTCACGAATGCGGATTTGCTCCGCATGCGTAACTTCCACAAATGTCCTTTTCATACAATTATGTAATGCGTGCAATACGCACGCAAGACGCCTTTTTTTTTTCTTTTGAAATTTTCTACGTGATGAAACCGCATGATATTAAAAACACCCTCAGTTGAACAGACTTTTTATCAGTATTGACAAGGTTACTATCTAAATAATTAAAATAATATTATAAAAGATATAGAAAAAATATAGCAAACATCATTTTAAACAACGCAAGCTTGATAGCGGGTGACAAATGGCCAAACCATGTTCGTACTAAATGATCCTTCATGTAGTTACGTGTTTATATGTTATTTTATGTGCTAAATCTTTATACATACGTATATACAAGAGTTTATATGATTCGGATTGCCTTTTTCTTTTTGTTTTGTTTTGTTTGTTTTGTTTTGTTCCGTGGTTTTTCTGTTATTGAGTAAAAGTTTTAAGAAAAAGAATGTCTTATTTTTGCTAGCTTTTGTTAAACTTACAATATTTGTGTGTATTTTTGTTTAGGTAAAACCGATTGAGTTGCAGATACCTATGTTCAGTTGGGATGACGATGAATGCTTACCTAATTATGTGCCTGCTTCCATAGGTAATTGAAAAAGGTTGGATAAGCACATAAAAAAAACTATGTACGTTGTAATAGATTCAATATGGTGGTCACTTTTTTTAAAGTTTCATCATGTTTTTAGGATCTAGACTGCAGGGTCCAAGTTGAACGTAGACTGCAGGGTCCAGTCCAAGTACTCATATACCTACTATTTAAAGATTAACACAAACGCCTAGTTTGTGTAAAGTTGGCTGGAAGAAGATGATAAACGTCTTTGTGTGACCCGAGCGCTGGCTTTACCTTATCCAGAAACTAAGTATTGCTGTACAACAACGTAGCAATGCCGCCAGTCCTTTGAGCACACTTCCAGTCGATAAAAATGCAAAGGAATGTTTTTGACGCCATATGCTATATATACCGTTAAGTTTTGATCGTTTTGATTCCGTGGAGGGTCAATTCAGTACATGAAACACTATCCATTTGTAAAGATAAAATTAAAAACTAAAGTACTTTTCACTCGAATTAATTTACGCATGTAATTTGAGTTTTAGAAAAAAAGTACTTTATTATTTTATCTTTACAAATCGATAGTGTTTCATGTACCAGATCGACCCTCCACGGGATTAAAACGATCAAAATTTAACGGTGTTTATGCTCAGAGGTTTGATCACGCATCGATTCTGATATTAATTTGCCTTCTAAAAATTTGTCATCAGAACTATTTTATTGAAATTCTGCATAATAATAATTTTATAGAAATTCTTTAATTTACGTGACTCATTGTTTTGACATTATAACCGACCGACGTCAGAACCAACCATTTCAATGAACCTAACCTTTGACTTTCAATTCATTTAACTTGCCTTTTTTCTATACGACACTGTGAACATTAGAGTCATTAGCTTAAGTGATTTATGATCTTTCAGCAGTGAGGACCTAAAAAAGGACTCGTAAAAAGTTACTGAACTTTTTGAGACGAGTTTTCAATTATCTTGATTACTGACATCTTCCCTTATTTTCAAAAGACCTTGAGCCTTACCATGACATGTTAGGTATAATGTAAGGCGAGTGAGAAAGAGGTTAGTGATTATATACCTTATACACCCCTATTTTTTAATTAGTGCACAAAAAAATGGGGCTCAATCAGTACCCGTTACTGATCATATTTGTGTAGTCAAAAGTACAAAAGACGAAATCCCAAAATTGTCCACGAAAATTTGTCATTATTGGTAAATTCATAATTGAAACATCATTCATAACAACTACTACTGGAAAATAATATGCGCAGTGTTTTTCCATTTTTATTGACATTCATTCATAAACAATAACCTGTACAATGTTTCCATAAATCGAGTGAGATTTTGGGATATAAACAAACGCTCATAACTTTTTAGTTTATGAATATTATGCATTGAGACTTTACTTAAATAATAACAAGACTTTTTCTAATAAGCCCTTTAAGTATTTGCCATAATTAAAAAATAGTGGTGTATAGGGTGACTGGTAATAGTGAACGATACTTAAACACGTGATTGTAGTCATGATAACAAACAACTTTTACTGTGAGACCAATCCTGAAATCGCGAAAAAAATCTGCTGGTCAATACATTTGTGTTCGCCTAACTGGTCAAAATGTAATGAACTTGGCTGATTTTTCTTGCGATTTCAGGTTTGGTCCCATAGTAAAAGTTGTTTTTTATCATGACTACAATCACGTGTTTAAGTATCGTTCACTAATTACCTGTCACCCTATATAGATCCATCCCTCCTCTTTCGTCAAATGGATCGCTTTATGAACTCGTAGTAGGGCCTCTTAGGTCAAAACTAAGAGGTTATTTGTTCGTGTTTCGTAATTTGGGTATCGGCATCGTTCTTAACACACACACACATACAGCCCTGGATCTCAAAGAGCAACTGAAGGATTTTAGTCAGTAAAAGTCTGAAATTTCTAGCCCCAACCAGAGCGAGAAAAATTATTTGATTCCTCTTTTTTCTCGTTGCCACTTCATCAAATATTGCGTTGGCTCACGTTGATGATCACGTTAACTAATACTTACAACTAGAAATATAGTAAACAGATATGTGTACAGTACCCAGTATATAAGCGTACTATAAACCTATAATAAATGTAAAACCTATACGTACAGTCAGGGTTCAAAAGTGCAGTTGCACTCTACCGATATTAAAGTGTCTAGATTTTTTTTATAAAAGAGGACCAATGGATCATCACTCAGTTCGTTTGTTTCATAGAAGGAACCTTAAGAATAAAATAACGAGTTGTGGCCTATTGGCCTTTTTTACGAATAAATTTCATTCACTAAAGCATTAGTAGAGTGCAACTGCACTTTTGACCCCTGACCGTACATACAAATTAATGGATCATGAAATGTTTATTGATAGGAAATATTCCCTAATTCTTCCCCTTTTCTTGGGCATCACCATGACGTGCTAAAATACCAAGCAAGCGAGCGAGAAAGTAATGAATCTATACACCTTATGTATCTCCATCCCTTTAACAGTTAGGAGCACTTCCGACGTCTGGCTCCCAAACTGAATCGGACTGGGGCTGCTCTCGGGCGGCTCCTGCCTAACCTCAGGGGACCAGACGCCTCCTGCCGGAAGCTCTACGCGGGAATCGTTCGGTCCATGGCTCTCTACGGGGCTCCGGTGTGGGCACCGACGTTGACACAGCAACCGAGGGCCCAGCTGAATGCGTGCCAGAGGGTCATGGCAATACGCATGGTGCGAGGGTACCGAACGATCTCCCGCGAGGCGGCGACCCTCCTTGCTGGCCAACCGCCGTGGGATCTGGAGGCAACAGTCCTTGCACACATGCACGACAAGCGCATGGAGATGCAACGCCGGGGCGAAATTCCGCTGCCACGACAAGTCGAGGCATGGCGGACAGAGCTCCGGCGGGATCTCATGGCGAAATGGCGTCAACGACTATCGCAACCTCGTTCGGGGCGCGCCACAATTGGGGCGATAAGGCCCATCCTTGAGGCGTGGCTGGAAAGACCTCACGGCGTTCTCAACTTCCGCACGACGCAGGTGCTTACCGAACACGGAAAGTTCGCTAAGTACCTGTTCCGGATTCGTGCGGAGGATTCGCCCGGGTGTCGCCACTGTGCGGAACATCCGGAGGACACGGTGGAGCACACTGTAGAGGTGTGCCCCGCCTGGGCAGAGCATCGCCGTATCCTCGTGGGGGCGATCGGCGGCAGCGATCTCTCTCGCCGGGCCTTGGTTCAGGCCATGGTCCGTAGTGAGGAGGGATGGCAGGCGGTCGCCTCCTTCTGCGAAGCAGTAATGCTAGCAAAGGAGGAGGCCGACCGCATCAGGCAGAGGCAACGGGGCGCTCGCCCCAGCCGCCGCCGGGATTCCGATCCCGATTTCCGGCCACCGTAGGCGCGGGCTTGCGGACGGCGTGCAATGGGTAGCACGCTGTCCGATCGTCCGGTAACCGACCGGACCGAGCCCAAGTCGTCGACGGCGCGTTCTGTTCCCGCGCGCCTCAAGGAGCTGTCAGCACACCGAAGAGGCCCAGCCTGCTAACTGCAGGCAGGCAGGGTCGAAGCCTACTGGGGTCATGGGTTAGTTCCGAAAGGAATGCTCGGCCCCGGCACGATAGGCTACGAAGGAACGGGGTAGGTTTTTAGTCAGTAAGAGTCTGACACTACTTCCCGCTCCGCCCAAGGGCGGGATTTGTCATTGGATGATTTTACCTACCATAAAAAAAAAAAAAAAATCCCTTTAACAGTTCAGTTTAGGTCGTCCACTGGATCGCATTAAGGGCTCGTGGTAGGGCCTCTGATTTCCTTAATTAAATGTTACTTACTTGATTATTAACGACAACGTGTAAGGATCCTCCAACATTAAAATGTGGTGCTTGTGACAACATCAACGTCTCCTGGTTCACTCCCTGACCAGTGAAGGCTGCGTCACCGTGAATCTGTAAACAATTAAAATGAAATGAGGAACTAAAAATCCTTAGCTGCGTCGTAGTGGCGTGGCATTTTTATTTCGAGTCCTAGGCGGACCAAAATGACATCTCCAGATGACTTAAAGTACTTTTCAAGGAACTGAGGGGTCTTGGCTTGTAAGATGATCCATAGATCGTCCTCGGCAAGCATAACTTAACCTTGAATATCGAACCACGCGACTGTTATTACTTGACTACGAATACTACGATCTCTTTTGTTGTAATCATGTTGATATTGATATAAAAAACTCTTACAATGAGACTGTAATAAAAGTTAATAAACATTTCACTTGTCGTGCTTTTTTTAAATGAAATATTTAACAAATAATACACACCATTTACATGTTTAAAAATGTAACCAACTAATATAACTAAAAAAAGACTAGGAACTAGTTAGACCATAGTTTCTCAAACTTTTATGTAGGTCTACCAATTGCCGGTAACTTAAGTATATTATATAATTAATAAAGGTCAAAGTAATCCTTAACACATAATTCTAAAATGAGAATACCCTGGAAGTTGTCATTCTGTCGCCCGAAAACATTTATAATTATTTTTAACTTTATATGGAGCTTTGAACTTGTTGTTTTTCTCCAAGATTTGACGAGAAATATCCTGGAAGTTTTAATGAGATTAACTTTTTTTTTTTTTTTTGAGTCGCTGCCTCACGTTGTGCATAGCTCCTGTATCGTGAGTGCGTTCACAAAAATGTAGGTAAACTCACATACACACCCAGACCAACGACTCCCTATAGGCCATACAAATATTTTGATAGCGCACAGGAATCGAACTCGCTAAAAAACAAGCAATACCGAGAAACACCGACTTCCGAAGTTACAGTTATTTTGATCCTTTTAGTGTATTTTTTTTGTGATGTCAGTTTTTTTTTGTTTTTTTAGTTATGTTTTATTTTTTTACTTTTACTGTATACTTCGAAAGTGCTCCTTGTGGCAAGTCATTCTGCCGCGGGAAAACAACCACTGAAATTTCACGGTGTATAATGTGTAGTACGCAGCAATAAATTGAACTAAAATGGCCTTCGTTGCTATGGTTACGCGCAAACCCCCGCTGTGCCGCACTTCGATGGAGGCCTGAAAATATTTTACTGCGCATTGAAGGTTGATCGCCATTTTGGTTCAACTTTTATGCAACTTTCATTATAATTTGCACCTGAACAAAGCCAGGGCGGCACACTAGTTGATTAATGGAATTATGTTACCTGAACGTTAAGAACTTTATCTCCCATCCTCGATGACCCATCTTCTGAGTAGTCTCCTTCTTTCAAACGCAACTGCTTGGATCTGGTCTTACCCATTGACACTGGGTTGGCTGCCTAAAAGAAGAAATATTCTTGAAAACGATGTAAATTTTGCTACAATTTTTGCTATATCTGGATCGTAGAAAGAAGTGTATATAGGATCTACACAAGAAACTATTGAACATATAAAATCCTCCCCTAAAAACTGCTGGAAGAATTTTCATACGGTTTTCCCCAATTATAACGGCTAATGCTGAACGTTACTCGAACAATTCCCACCAAAAGTCCCGGTGCCAGTTTTTATTTTTTAATATTTTCTTTGGCTTGGATGCTAAGGGCTGATTTCATCATTTAATATAAAAACTTAGTTCAACTAAACTGAGCTCAGCGTAATCTAGTTTAAGACCCGTGTCGTAAACATGAGCGACAACAAAAGAATTGAAACTGAGTTTAGCGTAAACTAGGTTCAATTCATAGTGGTGAAACGCAAAATGAAGCTATAATCTCAATTAGGCGCTAAAACTGTGTTTTGTTTTATATAATCACGATTAGTTTATTGGTGAATTTGGCCCTAAGTCTTTTAAGTTATATCTAAGTTTGTTCTACATTCTAATGTTTTTATAGTATTTGGCAGCAAATGTATATCAAGCCAATCTTCACGGCAAACTTCGCTGAGGTAGTCAGCACAACAATAAAATTCTTATTTATTTATTTATTTAGACTTCATGTACAGTAGTGGTACATAGGCGGACTTAATGCAACAAGGCATTCTCTACCAGTCAACCTTTGGGTTAAAAAAGAAAACACTGTGGTAGTTCGACTTTACCGAGATTGGCGCCTGTTTCAATGAATTTACATATTGTCTAGTTGCGTAGAAACTTGAGATACAAAACTAAACTAATTTTACATCACAATATCCACTAGAAATCAGTTTGCGAATAATTAATTAAAACAACTATTGAACTTCACAGTCCACTCGCAGAAATCTCGCCTAAAACTCCCCTTGCGGCATATTAATACGAAATGGTTACCGTAAATGACTATCCGCCAAACACATGCCAGTTAATTTTTTTTTTTATTACATCTGCCTCGGATTGCATCATTTAAAAATAGAATAATAAAAACAAAAATTTTGGCAGCATTTTTTAACTAAAGTGCATAAAGTGCATATAGTGATAGTGTTTGGTCATTATTTGTCTATAAATAGATTTTTGTAAAGATTGTAAAACATTTTTTAGATTTGACAATGACGTAACGAACAAACTGGGAGAAAACAAAACAAAAAAAAAGTTTATAAATAATGAAATATAACACTAATTTCTTTTAATCCATTTTGATCTCGTCTAATTTAAAGCTATAAATTAGACGAGATCAAAATAGGAAATAGACGGGACGGACAAGCAAGTTCAGATAAATGTTGATTGAAAGAAATGGGATTGTGACGCCAAAAAAGTTATTGTATTGTGTAGTAAACCTTCCTAAAATAAGTAATGGTTAGTACAATAAATCATTTACCTCTAAATGTGATGGGTTGTTCAACAAAGAGAATCTAACTGATTTGTTGTTAACGTAAATATCCCCTGAAGCACCTGAAAAGCGAAGCGAAATAAAATAAAAATAAAAAGATGGAATCAAAAAAAAACCGTGCTAATTGGGAAACGCAACTCTGTTTGGCTTTCCGTTTAAACACAAGGTTCCTTTTTTAATGATATAAACTAGTGGTTGACCAGCGGTACCACCTGACGGTAAGCAGTGAGGCAATCGTTGATCGTGGATCGCACTAGTTAATTAAGAGCCATATTAGTTTTGACAACACCTAAATTATAATCGAACGGAAAGACCGCTGCAAAATGCAGTTTTAGATCTGCAAAAAAATTCAGTAAGTAAGCAAGTAAACGGCAGCTTATCGAGGCCAATGAACTTTATTTAGGTAGTTAGTACGAAACGACCGACAACTCCCTACAAGGTCATTGACTCGTTTACTTAAAGAAATTAATTTCGTATATGCGTATATTAATTCGAGTTTTAGAAAAAAGTACTCACTCAAAAGAGGTCACAGTTAACACACACACAGGTCACAGTTGGGGTTGCTCATAATTACGAACAACTTTTACCATGGGACCAACCGTGGGATCGCGAATTAAAACTAAGCTGTTGTCGAGTTATCACACTTTACTATGGTAAAAGCTTTTATTATTTGTTTGTGACTATGTGTGTGTGTGTGTGTATCGTTCCTTTACGCTCAAACGGCTGAATGGAATTTGATGAAATTCGGTAAACAGATAGACTATATTTTAGAATAGGACATAAAAACTGGGATTATGTACTCATTGGATAACTTTCTAAATTTCAGGCGGGCAAAGCCATTGACAGAAGCAAACATGGGGCAGTTAATTTTGTGTTATTCCCATATTAACAATTATTTCTAATGAGGAGTGTAATGGCTCCTTCTTAGGAAATTGCTTTGTTACAGTTACAACCTGCATCATACATCACTTGCTAGCGGACTTGTAAATAACGAGCCTGGTAATAAAAAACTACAATTCATCAGGAAACATTGTGGCGTTTTGTTAGTACCATCTTCGTCAAAAATGCTGCCAAGTCCGTTCCATCATCGAACCAATCACTAGTCGTACAGCGTTGCGCTAGCGGTACATGGTGGACTCCCTCCCATAAGGAAGGGATGTCCACCATAAAAAGCGTTTTGGGAATACATTCATTGTGCGTACAGCTAAGGAGTGGAATTCCCTGCCGGAGTCTGTGTTTCCTAATAGTCCTAATAGCTGCAGTCTAGAGGTTCGTTAAGTCAAGATTGAATAGGTTACTTCTAGGCAAGCCATTGGCGGCTATTGAGCCGACGCTTGGGGGAGGCCTATGTCCAATAGTGGACGTCTTTTGGCTGAAATGAAGATGATGATGATGGTGATGATGAGACAAGCGTGCTCCATAGTCGGCCACATCATCGCTTACCATCAGGTGAAATAATGGTCACACGCTACCCTATCAATAATAAAAATGTACACGTACGGTATACGTTGAATACTCACTAAGATGCGTAGAAATATCACAGGCTGCGTTTGCTTCAAGTGGAAATTCAGGTTGCCCGCTGAATTTATGAAAAACCTTCACCGGTGGGCATTGAAGTACGCCAGTAAGAGCATTTAGTTTGCCTCTGTGGGCCATCGCTAAAATCACTTGTTCAACTCCTTCTGTAATTATAAAGGAAAATAAATCACTGATGAGCGTTTTTACTCAGATATTTTGGATACACAGATATTATTTTGTGGATCTTATCTAGGCTTCTATAGAAATCAAAATATTTTGTGTAAAATTAATCCAGTAAAGACTTCAGAAAATTTGCTATTTAACGTGAACTTTGGCCCACCATAATGTATAAAAAGTACCTACTTCTGTAGAAGCCTTGCATATTTATTCGAAATTGTAAATGTTGTAATTTTTTCTCAAATCCTATAATGGGTTTAAAAAAAACACGTATTTCCTGGAACAAGTTGTGTGAAACATTCGAATTACCAAATGCCAACAGTGTTTTTAGGCGTTATCTTTCTTTTTTCGCGTTGCCTCTCCTTCAGATTGCTGATGATACCTATGGCCACCTTAAGTACGCTAACTGCTTTTAGTCATTATTGACTCCAAAAGCTCTAGCTTTCGCTCATAGTCAATTTTAATTTCCTGCTAAAACTATTTTGTGATCAAAAGTTATATATTACAGTATTTAACAGAGATAAAATAAAACAAGCTTTTAATAAATGAAGTTAGGAAACGTCGTAGTAGCTACGAAAGTTGTTGTGCGACAAGCTTTAATATTTAATATTTAATATTTATTTTATATATCTTTGTGTAACACGCTACGAGCTAAATATACGCTTTGAATTGAGCTACGCTCTTTTGTAACGTTGGAGCAGATATAAGCATAAGCAGCCTTATAACACTTCTACTATTGGGACTCAGTACTCCTCTCTAGGAGAGGAAGTGGGGTGTAATCACCAACGCGAGCCTAACCCGGTATGGTGAATGTCACATGTCTTAGAATGTTTGATTCCAAGACATGTCAGTTTCGTCACGTTACTGTTATTTTTATCATTGTTTTGATGGTGATGAAATAAATTACACAAAATAAAGCGTCTGTCTGCGTTTGCATCCACGACCTACAGCATGTAAATCGGGCCCATTACTACTGGGTCACCACTCCGATTAGAAGTAAATATCAGGCTTTTTAATTAACAAATCTATACACCGAGAAATTTTAATGGTAGTTTTCCCGCGGCAGAACGACTTGCCATAAGGAGTAGGTACTTTCCCAGCATACATTATAAGTTAATAAAAAAAAAACAATTTACAAAAAAAAAATAACCGACTTCACTAAAAAAAAACACTAATAAAAGGATCAAAACAATTTTAAATTTCGGAAGTCGGAGTACCTCGGTATTGTTTGTTTCTTATATAACGCCGTCTTCCGAGATTAAAGTTATTTTGATCCTTTTAGCGTTTTTTTTTAATGAAGTCGGTTATTTTTTTTTTTAATTAGTTTTTATTTTTATTGTATGTTTCAAAAGTACTTCTTACGGCAAGTCGTTTTGCTCTGGGAAAATAACCACTAAAACTTCACGGTGTATATATAAAAGCGAAATACCACCCACTGATTAAACACGAAATCTCAGAAATTATAACACCTAAAAACTTAAAACTTTGGCAGGTAGGCTTCTTAGGCCGTGTTTACGGATACAGTGTGGTGCCCAGGATATTAAAAAATAATTATACCAAGTTTCATCGTAATCGAACCGGTAGTTTTTGCGTGATGCCTGAACAAACAGACAGACAGACAAAAAAAAATTTAATCACATTTTTGGGTTCGGTGTCGGTCTAGTAACACCCCCTGCCATTTATTTTTTTAATATTTTCAATGTGCAGAATTTTTACTTCAACAGATTAAGTATAGACGTGACGTGTGTAGTCGTAATAGATATAGATGATTCAGTGTGTACTAAATTGTTACGTAAGAAAGTTTCAGAATGTATATCTAATTACATTTCATGTAACCTAGAAAACTTGAGAAAGTATTTATAATTGCTAGGTAAATTACCACTAGACTTTGAAGTTTCTCAAAATAACAAGCGAATGTTATGAACTGTGAAATTAATAAACAACTTACTTCGTTAGTAATTTTCTTATTTTCATCTCACTTTAAGCTGTTGGAAAATTAAATGAATTGAGGATTATTATATTATATATTATTATTCCATTCATTTATTTTATAATATTTTTAAATATTTCTTTAAAAAAAGCATTTAAAAATATAAAAAAATAGTGTCCCACCGGTATCGGGAACAGGGTCCAAGCTACCGGCGGTCAGGGTTCCAGAGAAAGGAACCTCCTAACAATACGAGCCGTGTCCAGGAGTACCGCTTTCTGAATCAAGCCCTTGATCCAGCCGCCTAACGAGAGCCTCCTAAGGTGTTGGTCGAGGCTCTTGGCTATTAAGCCATTACCCGACACGACTATCGGTACAATGATCGCTGAATCCACTTCCCACATGTCGACAACCTCGCGAGCCAAGTTCTCGGCTTTCACGAGGTTCTCGTCATGCGGAACGGATATGTCAACAATCATTGCACGCCTCTCGTTTCGGTCCACCACCACTATATCAGGCTTATTGGCTACAATAGTCCTGTCAGTTATGATGGACCGATCCCAGTACAGTATTATTATATTTATTATAATATTATTATTATTTGAGACCGTACCAAGAATAACCCTATTCTTGGTACGTCATTAGATCCACCCGATACTCGGTGTCGGTTACCCCGTCGCTCGGTGTTCACTCGTTGTCGACAGGTGCTCCACGCTTGTCCTACCTTTCCCAGCCTTTCTTTCGAACGTGTCGGTCATATCGATTTGTTTACAGAATGAATAAAAAAAAAACTTATCGTATACGTCATGGTGTCCACCCGTGGACTACCTGACGTTCACTGGTTGACAAGTGGCATCTGAAACCCGACATCAAACCGTGGTCGGACCACAGTTGGATGTCGTATGGGTCTAATGACCTTTAAGATAATTTTCTACGATTATTTGCTTTTCCATCAGATTAAAGTGAGACGAAATTAAAGAAAATAACTAGGTAACGAAGTAAGATGATGATGATCTAAAACTCTGACGGGAAGTGTCAGACTCGCTCCACACCAGAGCGGGAGGAGTTATTTGATGAATTCTCACCTCAAAAAAAGACAAAAGCATAACGTGGGCTATTTGCCTTAAAAAAAGGATGGGTGGGCATTTGAATTGTATGGTGTATGACATAAAGTTTTGTATGCTGTAAGACATAAAGAACTCAAATTTCAAAAAATGTTTTGAAATTTGAGTTCTTTCTAAATCTAAAGGCTTGTCAAACATCTTACCAGCAGTAGTCAACCTAAAAAGACTGGAGAAGAACGTAAGCAGAGATTCAGCTCCTTCTCCGCAATACCTCTTGACCGTGGGATACTTGATGCTCAGGAACTTATCCCACGCCTGGGAGTGAAGCAGCTCTTTCACGATCTCTAGTCGACGGGCATTGTCTATAGAGTCGTGTCCGCCCTCTATGCGTTGGGCAAACCATTCTCTTTCGGCTTCTGTCTGGAAAGAAAAGCGTGATATAGTGATCTACACGTTTTTAAGATATTCATGCTAATTATGTTTTAATTATATATACAACACTATTTCTAGTATATGCGAAACCTGAATATAATTTGTTCAGAATCGGTAACTTAATCGATCAAAATATTTTTTACATCATGTTATATTTTTTCCCAAGGTCACAACTTGGACACCACTGAAACTAACTACAACACAGGTCACGGCAAATTACTGCCAGCGGGCATTTGGCACCAGCGCATAGTTGGGTGCGAGAGTAAAACCACCTCTCAGTCACCCAGAAGGCCCGGTGACCACGTGTTTGAGTGAAAAACCAGGGAACATAACAAACTTATAGATTTGTGATTTTTCATGATACAGTTATGAAATTTTTTATATAGATTATTTACATAAAAAATACTAGACACGTGTTTCGGGTTTCACATATACTAACTTTAAGGTTGTATTTATTTTAAGTTCTTACGTAGATCAATTCCCAGTGTCATCTGACAGAAGTTTAATATTTTTTTTCTATTACATGGAATTTTTATTTTGAATTCTACCACGATTGCAGTAAAGCTAATTAGTGACACTTTTTTATTTATTATTCTCATGTCACAAATCAAACGACATTTGTTTATTTTATTCATCTGTGTCACTTCTTGTGTATTTTTTTGCTTTTTCGTCCTAACAAAATGTATTTTTGTTTTCTTCTTATTTCGACATGAGAATTGAAGAGAAGTGAAGACCCCATAAAGTAATCTTATGATCGTAGCATGGCAATATTGGGGAGAGGTCTATGTCCAGTGAACAAACAACTGGACGAAAATTGAACAGTGGACGCCTCTTGGCCGGCTAGGAATATAAAGAATTCCTAGCGGTCTATCATTAGAATGGTTTAACAAACATACTCACTTCTAAATAACTAAACTCATAAGAGATAGGCCCACAGTAGATCCCCTCCAATGTTTCCACAAGTCTCTTCACGGACTGTTTGCCTTCGTAACCATACAACAGTCCTAAATCAACATTGTCCTCTGAACGAAGTCCGTATCTTGATATACTGAGCTCTTTGACACTTCTGAAATTATTGAAACAATTTGGTAAATAAAGTTTAACGATGGCGATGGCGATTAAATTCAATGGTTATTGCGGTAACAGTGGGAAAACAATTTAGATTGGTTGGTGAGATTGTAAGAAGCCTTGGGATGTTTTTTTATTATTTACTTTATTCATCTCAAGATAGGTAAATGTGCTCCATCATCCACCAAATCATCGTTTACCATCTAGTAAGATAGGGGTTTTTTTTTTGGTGGTGGGTGAAATCATATCATCCAATGGCATCTCCCGCCCTTGGGCAGAGCGGGAGATAGTGTCAGACTCTTACTGACTAAAAACCCACCCCGTTCCTTCGTGGCCTTAGATACCAGGGCCGGGCTTTCCTTTCGGAAGCAAACCCTTGGCCCCAGTAGGCTTCGACCCTGCCTGCCTGCAGCTAGCAGGCTGGGTCTCTGCGGTTTGCTGACAACTCCTTGAGGCGCGCGGGAACAGTGCGCACCGTTGACGACCTGGGCTTGGTCCGGACGGATGGTTACCGGACGGTCGGTCAGCGAGCTACCCGTAGCTCGCCGTCCGCAAGCCCGCGCCTATGTTGGCTGGAAATCAGGATCAGAATCGACTGTGAGGGCCGTTGCCTCTCACGTGGGGCCTCCTCCTTTGCTAACATTACTGCTTCGCAGAAGGAGGCGACCGCCTGCCTTCCCTTCTCGCTTCGGACCATGGCCCGTACCAGGGCCTGGCGCGAGAGATCGCCGCTGCCGATCGCACTCACGATAACACGGCGATGCTCTGCCCGAGCGGGGCACACTTCGACCGTGTGCTCCACCATGTCCTCCTGGCAGTCCACGCAGTGGTGGCACCCGGGCGTCGGTTCCGCACGAATCCGGAACAGGAACCTCCCGAACTTACCTGGTCATGCGGAAGGTTAGGACGCCGTGAGGTTTTTCCAGCCACGTCTCAAAGAGGGGCCTTACCGCCTTAAAAAAAAAAACGATTAGAAATAAAAAATATTTTTGGTCCACCGGTATCGGCACCAGGGTCTAAACAACCAGTGGTCACAGCTGTAGATAAAAGAACCTTCTAACAATACAAGTCCTGATCAGAAGTACTCCTTTCTGAATCAAACTACGTAAATATTTTCTGGTTACGATTACCTGTCTTCATTTCTATAGTCGACATTGTCAATAGTAGCTCTGAGATGGCCATGTGTACGATAGGCTTCCACCAACCGCTGCGCTCGGCAATTCTCGTTTCTTCTCGCTAGCACTCCTTCGGGGACGTCTAACAAAAAAACATATTTGATAGTATGTGCCTATACATAATTAAGTTAAAGTATCGGTTCATTGTGGCGACATTTGGGGGAGGCCTATGTCCAACAGTGGATGTCTTTCGGTTGAAATGATAATGATGACACTGATGACTGTGAGACCCGTATGTGTCGCGATCTCGACGACATTATTGTGAAGTAGTGTAGCGTAGAAAAATCGCGGCACATGTGGAAAAGCCTTACATTTTGTAAGTAATCTCCAAGTTTAAATAACACCCTATACCTAAGGCCGTATTTACGGAGATGCGGCGGTCCGTCGTACATTGCCCTAAGTTTGTGTTTGCGCGAGCGATGACGCGGCCCGCTGCTCCAATGTACGACGAATGCCCATCGCGCCGCGCAACGCGCCGCGTCTCCGTAAACACGGCCTAAGTAACATTCCTCGAGCAATCAAGGAGGAACAATGCACTGATCATCACGCTTGATGGGTTAGAGGTCGCCGCAGGCCTTTTCGGCATTCAGGTCAACGCTGGTGGTTATTCAACTGGAGATAATCGCTGCGAGCAGTGGAAGCTGGAGGATTATTTTCTAAGGTATAACCCATATTATGTCATTGTCAGCGTTCGAAACGAAGCAGTCCTGGATTGTACAAGATAGATATTTGGAATAAAATGAAGGAAATGATCCTTGTAAGTACTGTGATGTTGGTGCAACGTGGTTATATGAAATCTCATGCAACCTTGTACTTGTGAGTAATCAGACTCGACAGTTGAGAGATTAATAAAAATCAAAGATTAGTCCTGGGTCAAGATTTTTTTTTATAAATTTAAAGCGGTCATAGATTTTGCTAATAGTTGTATGATTCTAAATAGTTAATTGGCACGACATTTCGATCACAATATTTACAAAAATTATGTAGCGACATCTATGTCGTCACAAATGAACTAATCCTGCATCGCGCAAGTAACATTCTCCGCGCGATTTGAACATATAGAACAGCCCGAAATCATGTATCGGGCAGTAGCCCACCAGATATAACACCTGTCTGCTCGGAGGATCTTCCCTCGGAGGTATGTGAGACTTTACTCTCTGTCCCGCATACCTCCAAAGGTCTATCAATATTGGGACCCGCTAAGGCTAATGAGTGCCAGGGCCTCAGGTCTGTTCCAAAGAGACGCCATGGCCTTGGAAAGGGTAACTGAAGATTAAAGAAACACTGGAGGGTTTTAGTCAGTAAGAGTCTGATACTCTTTTTCACTCCCGCAGAGCAAGCAATGTAATTTACTGATTTGCCGCTCTAAAAAAAAAGAAAAGGCCTAAAGATACTTGATCCTTGATCAATAGCAAAAAAATATATAGGTATAAATATATCTAGTACAAAAATTTTATCAAAGAGGCCAACCCGATATTTTATCAGGAGGTAAATAACCGTAATCAATTACATACTGGGAGGTCAAGATTACTAGGTTAGGAACTGAATTGACAAATATTTTAATTGTTACAATTTGTCACATTTCGTACTCAAATTCTAATTGAGTAAGTACGTGCTTAGCAGAAACATATTGGTCTTTTAATTCGTTTGATCTTGTACTTGTTTTTCCTACTTTTTTATTTTTTTTATTTTAAATTATCAAATAATCCACACCAGAACCATACATTTGTACTGACTAAAACCCAATCGTATTCCTTCAGCTGCCCTTTGCGTTTTAGGACCACGGTTTCCCTTTCAAGAATTCAATGTGACCCTAGCGAGCGTTGTCTTTGCTGGGCCGCTACAGTTTTGATGAAATCTTTTTGAGGCGCGCGCCTGGAACTCTACGTCGTCCTTCAATTGTGTTTTGCTTTCCAGGGCTACGGTAACACTTTTGAACAATCCTGCAATTCTTGTTTTGCCTTAGAATGTCATGCCAATGCCATGACATAAAGAGACAAGGTCTAATTTCTACCTTAGACATTCCAATTTGCTGGAAATATTTCACAAACGTTATAAAACAATATTAATAATGTACCTAATAATAAAGCACTAAATGTACCGAGTTAGCTTTCTCGGTAAGCTTCGCTACGGTAGTTAATGCAACATATAACAATGTTAGCTCCATTTTACCGAAATCGTTTCTGATTCAATGATTCCACATATTGCCCAGCTGTGTAGACACTTGAGATACAAACATATTGACTATTGTCTCCACGCGCGACTGTTTACGTACCAGCATCATTCACTTTCACCGGTCGATGACCGAACACTCCCATTCCTGAATGGTACTTCACACGATCGAATTTCAGTTCCTTCCATCTCATCAGCTGTCTCGCTCCCACTTTAAAACTCAACATTATCACTGCACTAAACAACGAAACTAATAAAAATAGAATACTATAATAATTTGGACGAAATAGTTTACACGGACATTGTTCGATTTTTGAATGCGTGACCCGATTCAAGGTCGGCTATTTTTGTGCATTCTGCGCGAGAGTGGACGAAGCGGCGACTCCACGCACACTGACAGATAGCGACTGTGTGATAGTGCCGTTGTTTACACATCGTTTAATATTTGACGTAATAATGCGATTCTGTGTTTGATAACTACGATAGCAATGTTTGTAGATGAAATAATTATATTGTTTTTGACATCTATGACTTTGGACTGATTAAATTATTTGGAAGGACAACTTGCTTATTTCTTCTTTCCTACTTAAAATTATTCTTGATCCATGTATACATAGTTCTATGCTATTTGTTTAATTGTACGCTTGATTCATCGTTTTCAGGTTAGCTTGAGCCCCGGGCCTTCACGAAAAAAAAAATGCGCTATAAAAAATAAAACTTTTTTATTTTTTTTATTTTTTATTATTGATAGGTTCGCGCTTGACCGCTATCTCACCTGATGGAAAGCGACGATACGGTCGACGATGGATCGCGCTTACCTAGAAGAAACCTATTCACTCTTGACTTAAAACTATTGGTAAATGGTCCTCCATCAGTCACATGGTGTTTTTATGGCAAATTTTAACCCCCTCTTTTCCTCTAGTGATACGTGGTGCTTAAACTAAACTACCATATAAAACCACAAACTGAAACTTACCTTCCCCTCCTACCTAAAATCACTTGTAATCTTCGGCTTAGAAATCGCAAGTTCAACAAAAAAATATAATAATATTATATTTCACTATCATTACATACCACCCTCTAATGCCCTCTATCCCCTTGTGAAATTTAATCTTTTACTGGACCCCCTCTCTTTGCAAGCAGGCAGGGTCGAAGCCTGCTGGGGTCAAGGGCCGTTTTTTGAGAGGAAGGCTCAGCCCCGGCATTATAGGCAACGAAGGAACGGGGTAGGTTTTTAGTCAGTAAGAGTCTGACACTACTTCCCGCTCCACCCAAGGGTGGGATTTGTCATTGGATGATTTTACCTACCATAAAAAAAACCCCCTCTCTTCCTTTTGAGCCTTACATTATGGATGGACGGTTCTTAATTAAATGTTGAAGAACAGCGATCACCATTCTTACCAAGTTGTGTCCTTCAGTTGCCCTTTGGATTTCAGGACTTTCAGAAATTTTACGTGGACATACAAGTATTTAAGGGCCGGTTATAGTCACTGTATTTTGTTGATATTATGAACTTCGCTCGGGATTATGTCAACTTCGCAGCCCCAAAACAGTGTTTTTATTTTTACATAAAAAAAAAATAACTATTCAAAATTTTTGTTTTTGCGAAGCGCTTTTAAATTACAAGCTTTTTTTTGTAACTGTCAAATATTTCTGTAATGTAATCTCGTAGATAAACACGTTTGAAATCGTAAATTAGGGTCAGATTCGCGATTTTTTTTTATCGGGCCAACTAATATATATCATGTTTTCATTTCTGCCAAGCGCTTGGTCATAATTTCAATAAATAAATTTTCAAAATCCACAAATATAGAAGATAACACCTCTTCTATATTTGTGGATTTCCGTGGACATGTGACTTCACTTACGATTGCTCTTAGCCTACAGGCTAGCAGCAATCGTTGCATTGCATTGCATTGCAACAGCCTTATAATGTTCCCACTGCTGGGACTCAGGCCCCCTCTCTAGAAGAGGGAAATGGCCGTAAGCCACCACGCGGGCCCAGTGCGGATTGGTGGATGTCACATGTCTTCGAATTTTTGGTTCTAGGACATGCCGGTTTCCTCACGATGTTTTCCTTCACCGTTTTTGAGAGCAGTGGTTATGAAATTACGTTAACTCTCACCACTCGGCCACCATTGCTCTCCAGCAGCAATTGTAGATGAAGTCATTATAAAGAATTTTGTTATCAACTTTTCAAGAACCCCACATGGCACGATACAGTGGTTAAAAACAAATAAGTGATAACAAAAATAATGTTCCATTGTGATAACACCGATAAGCCATGTTTGTCTTAACACTACAGCATGGCAACTGTTATGAGAATTATTTATTTTGAATGAAAATACCCCCAATATGGTATTTTTGCTGTGATAACAATTACTTTGTTACAATTCTTCATTTACTAACATGACATAATTATTGCTTATTGGAATAAGAACTATAGGTATATGCTATAGCTACTATATAACTATAGGCTATTTTACACTTATAAGTACGCGGCAAATAAGTTGAACCATTTGCTATAGTTACGTGCAGCCCCACTTGGATTGAGACCCGAATATCGGTCACTGCGCATTCAACTTGTGTGACGAGGATTGTTACCGATTTTTTATTCTCAATCCAAAATCCAAATGTGGGGCTGCGAGTAACCATAGAAATGGTTCAACTTATTTGCCGCGTACTATAATCGAGAATCCACTTTCGTCCCTACCGCTTTTAAACACGTAATTTACTGTTTTCTGCTCTAGTGCGGAAAAGTGCGCCCCCCCATAATTTCTTATATTTATCACATCAGGCTGGACGCTTTGCGACCCCCACGAGTTGCCAGCCTATTATAGTACCTACCTACTTATTGTTCTCGGTGTGCTATCATCTTAATGGCATCTTTGTATGCAGAGCTGTAAGATAAATGATGATACCGTAACTTATATGATAATTTTCAAGGTGAAATTAATATCATTAGGCTTTTTTTTTGTTGGTTTTACGGGTATATAAGCGCCTTCTTAATAAGTCATAGCAAAAATTCGCATATTTACAAAATGGTAAAGTTAGAACTACATTGCGCACGCGAGTGCCACACACCCCGATCTGGGCGCGTCGGTCTCCATACATTTTATATGTAAACTTGATTTTTAGAGCTACACTGGATCCACGCCACGCAACGTCGTTCTACAGACAAATCAGGCGTGTTACACGGGTGCGTTGGTCGAATATAGTTCTAGCTTAAAGGTAGAATTACACTGTTAACACGTGTGCCACACACGCCGAACTGAGTATGTCGGTCTTCATATATTTATATGAAACTAGACTAATTGTAGAGCTACATTTAATCCACGACAAGCGACTTCATTCTACATAGTGTACACGTGTGCGTTTATATGGAAAGTAGACTTGTAGAGCTACACTTGATCCACGCCTCGCGACGTCATTCTACGTACAAATCAGGCGTGGTTCACGTGTGCGTTGGTCTAATGTAGTTCTAGCTTTAATCTGACACTCCTTCTCACCCACTCAAAGCATTAGGAGTAATGTGAAGTAAGGACGTCACACGTCGTTAATAATGGTATCATTTATTCCCTTTTATTTTTCTTTTCATTATTTTTTAAATATTTGTGCATATAAACAATATTCCATTATATTGTATACTAGTGACCCACCCTAGCTTCGCACGGGTGCAATGGTGATATCAAATATATTATGCATGTATTATACATATAAAACTTCCTCTTGAATCACTCTATCTATTAAAAAAACCGCAACAAAATCCGTTGCGTAGTTTTAAAGATCTAAGCATACATAGAGACAGACAGCGGGAAGCGACTTTGTTTTATACTAGGTACATAATTATGTAGTGATATGACTCGCGTGCATCCTTAATTGAATTTCACTGTAGCGTACACAATCGGATAATCAACATGGATGTACCAAGCTATTAGCATTGGTAATTATAATACTGACTACCGAACCAACTTGGTTGTAAACACAATATTGGACACAACACTAATTTGCATTTCATCTGTTCATTAAAGCAGTCATGTGATAAGTTTTTACCAATAAGTAATTAAGTATATTGTTGAAAATATCGTGAATGTGAAGGCAAACCAGCACCACAAAATAGATAAGTACAGAAATCAATCTCATGAATGTACTTCACTTTTTATACCTACCTCGGCGGTTGCTAGAAAAGTACTCCGTGACCTAGCACTGGTTTAGCACGTTGAAGATATAGTGTCCGTGAGCGGTGTCTATGTGTGCGTTGCTCGAGCCCGCTTTGCATGTAGATTGTCTTTTGTACTATCTCTCTTTTGTGCCAGCACTATGCTAGCAGGACTAAAAGACAAAATTCAGTACTTAAGTGATAAATGTAGCTTACAATGGCTCGGTTATGTTTTTACTCCGGAACCTACACCTTTGTTCAAAAGGTAATTACTAAAGAAAGAATGAAATAAGGAATAAAAGAAAGAAACAATGAAGAAATATGGAGAGAAAGAACGAAATAAATAATGAAGAAAGAACGACAGAATAAAAAAAGAAAGAATGACAGAATAAAAGCAAGAAAGAACGACAGAATGAGAGAAATAAAGAACGACAGAACGAAAGATAGAAAGAATGAAAGAAAGAATGAACGACAAAAGGGAAAATTATTCGACTAGACCAAACGTATATTGGTCTGGTCCGGGTAACTACCCCGGACTGTTGTATATCTTCTAATCACGTGGAAAACTCTTAGGACAGTTCCTATGTGGCCCACAGATGTCGCTACTATCTTACTATCTATTTTACAAACATCTTTACATCTTTTCTAGGAATTTTGGTTTCTAGCCAACCTCATACTATGTGGTATGTGTTTCCATAAAACATCCACCTTTTAAAACTGCCATGATAAATAAATTATATTTATTTTGCAAATATATTTTTAGAAACAGTTTTAGAAATATATTTTTTCTGTCAGTTTTAAACTAAACAAGGCCTGTATTTTTTAATTAACTACCCTGAAAAGAAACACCGAACCAAACTCAGGGGTCAAAGTCTCTTTTAAAGACCATACAGCAAAACATAAATATAATGATCATGGACCTGAAATTATATGAGAACCATGCAGATGGTCTGACATGGTCTTTTGAGGAAAGATCCACACAGATTTGAGAGGATGAGGCAGATTTGTCCAGTCAGTGCAGAAGTATCATTTGTCGGTATTCACACAGCTCAGCTCAGGACTACTAAGGAACTCAAATTTTCCAGGTTATTCTGGCTAACAACAATATTGGCTTGCTGTGGCTGCTCATACGTAGTGTTACGAGGTGCCTTAGCATTGTACACCTCTGAAGCTGTGTCGTATTCTGTGGAGACGGACTACCTGGAGTGGGACACCCCGTTCCCTGCCCTGACTATATGTGAAGAGGCTAACCCTACATATATTAAGAAGTATCTTGTACAGTAAGTGTAATTCTTCTTTCTTCGTTTCGACAGCAACAGAAGCAGTTAGACTAATTGTAAGATTTCTTTGGAAAGTGAAAATTTCTCTCTTATCCCCTCGAAGCTTTGGTAAGTCATTAACTTCTTAGACCTAGTTGTCTAATCAAGTTGTATCAACCTGAACCTTTAAAATTGATGAACTGATTTCAAAGTTCATTAATTTTCAAAAATTAGGACTTGCTGACTAGGTGACTTGGAGAAAACCATATGAAAATCCATTCTGTAATTTTTGAGCTTATCGCGAACAAACAGACAGACAGAGTGGTAGAATTCGTTTTTGTATGTATGTAACTGAATTCTCTTTGCAGGCACAATATACCAACAAGTTTAGCCGCGTTTAGTCAAGAAGTTAGCTTTCGCAACGTTAAGTTCTGTAGGTCCTGTACCTCTTGTGAGATGGGAAAGACTTGTGTGCAGGACTTTCTGGAGCTCGTCAATGGAATCAGGAAGAAGTGCCCTGATCTGCTTACTGAATGCTGGTGGGAAGGCAAGCCTTTCCCATGCTGTGACAGGTAAGGCTTTCTCGTGATCCACTTTGTCTTATCCTTATTCTTCTCATACATAGAATATAGAGAGACAGCGATTTTTGTGACTCTGTGTATATGTGGAACGTAATCTCCGCAATTACTGCGTTTTTTTTTTAATTTGTGTACATATGGAGTGTTATATCCAGAACTACTGAATCTGTTTGTGCGTTTGAGTATATTTGCTTATTCTTTGGAATCAATGCACCCATTTTTTTTTTCGGTGGGAAAATCATTCAATGACATCGCGTTCTTGGGCCGGGCGGAAGATAGTGTCAAATTTTTACTGACTAAAAACCCACTCCTGTTCCTTTTTTGCCTTCGTTCTAGGGCCACGGGTTTGATTTTTACATTCCCCATGGCCCTAGAAGGCTTCGACCGTGCTGGGTCCCTACGGTTTGCTGATATCTCCTTGAGGCGCGCGTGGAACGTTACGCGCCGTCGACGACTTAGGCGCGGTCCGAACGGTTACCGGACGGACTGCACTCGTTTAAAAAATTGTTGCTTTATTTAAATGGTACCTTATTTCAGATTGATGCAATTAATTCAGTAACTACGTCTAATTCAATAACTGGTCATAAGTAAGACTTCCCGTTTCGTTTATTCTTCTTTCGAATTTAATCTTTTACAGGTGTCGTCCGGTAATTTAGAAGGAGAAAATGTAGAGTTTACATAGAAAATGTCCCATTCTAAAATTTGGATTATTCTGGGAATATCCCCTAGTCTGAAGTAAAACATATTAAATAATTAGCCCCTTTAATAAATCTAGCTTCATTTCAATTTTATTTCCATTTTGAATTTAAAGTCAGAAACGAACAGAACGTCTTTGCTACAATCATGTGGCTGAGCCCTGTTCACATTAGTCGAGTACTTACCTAAGACTGTCTTACGTGTGCAAATTCAACGCAACTCGGCGGCACTGTCTCACGTAAAATAAACTAGTGCTAATGACTGCGATCCCACCGGATGGTTTTATTTTTAATTTTTATGGTGGGTAAAATCATCCAATGACATCTCCGGCCCTTAGGCCGAGAGGGATATAGTGTCAGACTCTAACTGACTAAAAACCTACCTCGTTCCTTTATTGTCTTGGTTCCAGGGTTCTGGTATGTATTTATCCCACCGGATGGTAAGCAGTGATTTGCAATCTTTGATGGTGAGGCGCACTAGTTTATTAAGAGCCTATTCACTCTAGCCTTGAAGACATCTAAATTATAATCTAACGGGAAGAATTGTTTCAAAAAGAAGAAATTGTTTCAGTCCCTCGATGTAGAATCTCGAAAAGATGAAGCGAAATGCTTTGTTCGGACCGTAGAGGTGTTAAAAATGTAAGGGTTTTCTACAATCTTAAGCAATATTTATATTTTTTTCGAGTCTATGGTTAACGTTTTAGATATGTAGGTAAGGCATTGTAAGTGTAAAGAGCTGTGTGTCAAAACAATTAAAAATTGGTGCTCCACTTAGTAACTCAATGTGAACGCAGCTTTGAAATATCCTAGATACAGTTCGCTACAAAATTAAACGCTACACTTTACGAGTGAAAATGGTAATATTAAAGCCATCATGATCGAGTTTCGTGCCAAATTAAATTCTGAGCTGTATTCAAGAGCTAAACGAATCTGCTTGAAGCCGTTTTAAATTTAATACGAAATTATAAAGTTAGAATAGTTTTAAAAAGGAGTTTTTTTTTAATTGATATAAACTAGTGCTTGATTGCGATCCCACCTGATGGTAAGCAGTGATGCAATCGTTGATGGTGAGGCGTACTAGTTTATTAAGAGCCTATTCACTCTAGCCACAGATATGTCAAACGACATATCTGTGACTCTAGCCTTGAAGACACCCAAATTATAATCGGATGGGAAGACCGCAGCAGACCAATTTTTCCAGTCCTTTGAAGTACGCGGTATAAACGACGAGGCGAAACGCTTAGTCCGGGCCGTAGAGGTTTCAAAGTTGAATCAAGTCATGGTGTACACTCTCTGAGATATTTCTAAGTACCTTGGCACCTTGTTACCCGATTCTGATTTAGAAAACAGCGGTCAAGTTCTGACAAGCGAAGGCGTACTTAATACTTAAAGCCTCTCATTCACGTTCTAATTTATTAGGTATTTCGTGCACCATCAAATGTAAATAATTCAAATAGTAATTTAACTTTGACAGTTCTTGCTTCGTTCTCTCAAATGACAGTCGTTATTCAGTACCTCTACCATAAGTTTTAAGCAATAGTATTCGTCGCTACTCGATATCGACGCCGTAAATATTTTGTATGGCAAATTTTGCAGCGCCTCTAGCGGTCACTTGCAGAACCAAAATTTGCCATACAAAATATTTACGGCGTCGATATCGAGTAGCGACGAATACTATTGCTTAAAACTCATGGTAGAGGTACAGGCCCTAAACCGCATCAGTATTGCCAACATTACTCGAGCTAAATTAAAGATAACAACGGTATTGCCACTTTATTGCCTGTTTCGGACCCAAACCTTTATTGCTAGGTCTTAAAGGGGAACTTACTTTGGTTGTACAGACTAATTTGGCCAACTAGTTGTAAAATGTGGGGATTTAATAGATTTGTCTTCTGAATTAACTGAACAATTGAAAAAGAAGAAGGTACTGGCAGGTATTTATCGAAATAGAATTAGTAGCTACGTATGTTTGAAAGAGTGCCCTAGAACACAAAGGGTAACTGAAGGACACTCATGGTGGGATTTATCCAGTAAAAGTCTGACACGCCCTTTCATTCCACCCTAGAAGGGGAGTAGTCATTAGGGTGTTTTGATTATCATGCGGAGTTTACCACGCCTTGCGGATTTGCTCCGCATGCGTATGTCCTTTTCATACAAGTATTTATTGTAATGCTGGGAATACGAACACGGGACTCATGCGGGGCGGGGCAATCCCGCATGCGTGATAAAATCTACATGATAATGAAAACACCCTTAGATGATATCCCACCTCAAAAAAAAATGTATAAGTGTATACTCCACAAATTTTATTTCGGCTTTTTAATTTTTTTTTTACTATCCCTTTGGAAATGCACTGCAATTTGGCAAATATCTGTGGTAGAGCTAGAAGTGTCTGACTCAAATTACTGACAAAAACCTCACCTGTATTCCGTCAGTTGCCTTTTGCGATACAGGGCCGCGACGGCGTTTTTGATCAATTCCGTCATTGTTATCTCGATATAAAGCAGTTTAGATAAAAAAAAATCTTTCTATTTCAGACATAGTTGGTCCATACATTTTCAGTTTCATTATTATATTATTAATTTAGGATATAGCATTATTAATTAAATTAAATTTAAGTATTATGTCATGATACTCCTACAGTGCGCGCACTTGAGTTTGCACCCAGTGCAGCAGCGTCCTAGAAGGGGACTGTCCAGCTTGTGGATCAGGACGTTAAGGATAATGTTGGTGTTCCCACACGTACGAAGCAGCAGCGAAGCGATGCGGCGCCGCAGCAGTGTGAAAGCCGTCTGTGTGCGCGTGCGCAAACAACGCAGACGCACTACAGCAGCGTGGGAGCCCCACCAGCACCCTGAACGCGTTATTATATTATACTCGTTGCAAGCTAAGGTCTTTTTTAATTATCTTGAGATGACAGCAGGACGAAATTATGCATCTTTAAAGGATAGGTAGCATGTATGAATCCGACAGCTATCACTCACACCATCCTACACCAATTGTAGCGTAGTAGTATCAAATATAGAATGTAGTAGGTGTTTCGGATTTAATTACTCATGAACCTTGTCTTTTCATAATATGTGCAGGTTTCGCCCAGTGCCCACAGAGT
The DNA here is from genome assembly GCA_958295575.1 of Leucania comma. Lineage (NCBI taxonomy): Eukaryota > Metazoa > Arthropoda > Insecta > Lepidoptera > Noctuidae > Leucania > Leucania comma. The sequence continues at coordinate 5,282,547 of OY282473.1, forward strand.
TCGGAACCTGCTTCGCGTTCAACTCTCACTGGACCGATGATGAGACCATCATCAAAATTAATAGGAGAACTGGCCTTCCAAGTTTAGTGTTCTCTGCTAAACCGTCTGTTAACGTGAGTATAGACGAAAAGAAATCATCATCTCCGAAATCTCATTTCTGCATTTGTCCCATCTTACAACAAACACGTTTTTTTTTTTTGATAAAATATTTTGTTTTTTTTTTTCAAAAATAATAATTATGTTTATTTCAATTAGATGTATACTGAACCTATCTACATAAAAACTAAACTACACAATTATAGTACAAAAACAAGGTGCAGGCTACCTATACATCGTATATTTATTTTTTAGGATTTTGTTACAGTTATGGATTCATTCGCCTGATGATATGATAACAATTGCTTCGGAAAACATGCTTGGTTTCTGCGGCACTCTGCATCGCATCACCGATTTTGAAGTTACTTTAAAGGTAAGTACCCTCTACTTACTTATAAATGTGTTTTTTTTTATAGTGCCCGCCAGAGCTGTTGCGTAGTTTGAAAATGTTACCGCGGCCCTGGAACGCAAAGGGCAGTGAGCCATGAATGCAAACGGCGAGTAATGGGTAGCTTGCCGTTCAGCCTTCCAGTAACCGTCCGGACCTAATCCAAGTCATCGACAGCGCGTAGTATTCCACGCGCGTCTCAAGAAGATGTCAGCAAAATCGTAGAGGCCCAGCAGGGTCGAAGCCTCTGAGGTTCTGGGTTTTTTTTTTTTTTTTTTTTTACGGTAGGTAAAATCATCCAATGACAAATCCCGCCCTTGGGCGGAGCGGGAAATAGTGTCAGACTCTTACTGACTAAAAACCTACCCTGTTCCTTCCCTGCCTTGGTTCCAGGGCCCTGGTATGCATTTTCATACCTTCCCAGAGCCCCAGACTAGGCCTCGACCCTACTGGGCCCCTACGGTTTGCTGACAACTCCTTGAGGCGCACGGGAACAGTGCGCGCCGTAAACGACTTAGGCTTGGTCCGGTCTGTTACCGGACAAACGGACAGCGAGCTACCCATTGCCCGCCGTCCGCAAGCCCGCGTCTACGGTGGCCGGAAATTTGGATCGGAATTACGGCGGCGGCTGCGGCGAGAGCGCCGTTGCCTGATACGGTCAGCCTCCTCCTTTGCTAGCATTACTGCTTTGCAGAAGGAGGCGACCGCCTGCCACTCCTCCTCGCTCCGGAGCATGGCTTGAACCAAGCCCCGGCGCGAGAGATCGCCGCCGATCGCCCCCACGAGGACACGGCGATGCTCTTCCCAAGCGGGGCACACCTCTACCGTGTGCTCCACCGTGTCCACCGGGCGTTCCGCACAGTGACGACACCCGGGCGTCACCTCCGCACGGATCTTGTACAGGTACGGCCCGAACTTGCCATGTTCGGTTAGTACCTGCGCCATGCGGAAGGTTACGACGCCGTGAGGCCTTTCCAGCCACGCCTCAAAGAGGGGCCTTACCGCCTCAATCGTGGCGTGCCCAGCACAGGGTTGCGACAGTCGTTCTCGCCATTTCACCATGAGATCTCGCCGGAACTCTGTCCGCCAAGCCGCGACTTGTCGCGGCAGCGGGGATTCGCCCCGGCGTTGCATCTCCACGCGCAGATCGTGCATGCGTGCAAGGACTGTTGCCTCCAGATCCCATGGTGGCAGGCCAGCAAGGAGGCTCGCCGCTTCGCGGGATACCGTGCGGTATCCCCGAATCATCCGTATGGCCATGACCCTCTGGCAGGCGTTCAGCAGGGCCGCCGGTCGCCTTCGCAACGTCGGCGCCCACACCGGCGCCCCGTAAAGGGCCATGGACCGAACGATGCCAGCGTAGAGCCTCCGGCAGGAGGCGTCTGGGAGGTTCGGCAGGAGCCGCTTGAGTGCAGCCGAAGTCCGATTAAGTTGGGGAGCCAAACGTCGGAAGTGCGCCTCGAAGTTCCACCGGCTGTCGAGGACGAGTCCCAGGTACTTCATCGTCGACCCGACGCCGATGTGAACTCCTCCTACCGTTAATTGGGAATCCGGTGGTGGCGCGTACCGAGGGCCGTGAAAGCACATGGCCTCGGACTTGTGCAATGCCACCTCGAGTCTCTGGGGTTCTGGGTTGGCTTTTGAAAGGAAAATTCGGAGCCCTAGAATACAAGGCACCGAAGGAACTTAGGACTGGGTTTTAGTCAGTAAAGGCCTGACACGCCCTCTCACTCCGTCCTAGAGCGGGAGAAGTCCTTAGAGGATTTCGCATCTTAAATCCCTTTTCATTTATTTCTATAGGCTGAAGAAACTATCAGCGACGTATCCGTGCAACTCCTGTCTCCGAACAACCGCGACTGCCTCTTCGATTACGAGCGCCCAGGGTTCGCGCACTTCTGGCCGTTTTCTCGATACTCCTACAGTGCTTGTGTCATGTATAGCAGGGCCATCGTGCAGGCAGAGGTGTGCAATTGCACGCACCATTTTATGCCGCAAATTGGTAAGTATAATTAAACTAGCTTCTGACAGCTGCTTCGCTCGTGTGAAAGTAAGTTTCTCCATTAAAATTTTTCGACCCCAATTTCCTACCTTTAGGGGGTAAATTTTGTGAAATCCTCTATCCTCTTAGTGCTCGCCCACGTCATAAAAGAAAACCTAGTGCAAAATTTCACACTTCTACAACCAGTTGTTTCGGGCGTGCTTGTGTAGATATCTCCATCCCCCGTTTTACCCCCTTAAGGGTGAAGTTTCGTAAAATCCGTTCTTAGCGGATGTATACACCTTATAAGGAACCTACCTGCCAAATTTTAAGTTTATAGGTGTTATAGTTTCTGAGATTTCGTGATTAATCAGCGAGTGGTATTTCGCTTTTATCAATTGTAGAAGAAAGATGACTTTGCCCGCAGCTTGAGCTATCGCATTAGAGTTGTAGAAACCACTTCATCACTGAATGACATAAGCTAAGGTATATAAGTAATACCCTTATATTATTAACACCTCTACGGTACGGATAAAATAGTTTTGCCTCGTCGTTTAAACCGCGCTCATTGAAGAACTGGAACCATTTTCTTGCTGCAGTCTCCCCTTCCTATTATAATTCAGATGTCTACTAGGCAAGACTGAATAGGCTCTTAATTAACTAGGTAGTACGGCTCACCGTTAACAATTGCATCACTGCTTACCATCAAGTGGGATCGCAGTCAAGCACAAGTTGAAATGATTAAAAAAATAACATATATCTATCAAAATGGATAAATAGTGTACTTTTTAGATTACTTTGTATAAACTGCAACAGTTTGGCTAAAATTGTGATTAATTATCACCTTTGTACGAGAACAGGACTTTACTCTACAGCAGAACATTGGTAGTATTAAATAGTCACTCAGGCTGGCACTCAGGACCCCTCTCTTGGAGAGGGAATGGGCTATATTCTACCACACGGGCCCAGTACGGGTTGGTGAATGTCACATATCTTCGAATTTTTGGTTCTAAGATATGCCGGTTTTCTCACCATGTTTATCATTGAATGCTCTTGTTTTATTTTCAGGTAATATACCGAAGTGTGACTTCTATGGTTTACTTTGCCTTCATAAGGCTAAAAGAGGTAAGTGCTGCTTGTTGGATCAGCGCCATGACGTCTTAAAGTCATCATAATTACGGTGTGAGAGGGAGACGAGACCTCGAGCTTTAGTGTGCTTGTTGAAGTCCGGTTTTTTCAAAGAAGATCTGTAAGTGCGCTTGCTTGTAGACGCAAGCGCACTTACAGATTTTATCTATCTCTTTCTCACATTAGATTCATGGTGATTTTAAGATGCCATGAGCTCTTGAGGTACAACTCATTGTAAAAGGCAAATAATGCATTTCAACAACAAACTTTTGTGCCGCGTTCAATACGAGCATAGAGTCGTGCGTAAATCAATTTTTAGAATTTTATTGTTTAATCTAAAGCAAAAAATTAGTACAACAAATAAGAGCTTTAAAAATTCTAAAGCTGATTTTTGTAACCAAAACACCACACCATATTTGTGCTTCATATTCTTCCCTTCTTAGGGCGAAATTCACCAAGAAACTAATCGCGATTATTTAAAACAAAACACAGTTAGAGCGTCTAATCGAGATTATAGCTTCATTTTGCGTTTCACCGCGATGAATTGAATCTAGTTTTCGCTAAACTCAGTTTCAATTCTTTTGTTTTCGTATGTTTTCAACACGGGTCTTTAAACTAGATTTCGCTGAGCTCAGTTTAGTTGAGGTCCATCCACCATGTTGGAGGGCACCCACGTAATTTTTTGCCCTATACTTTCCCCCAATCATTCCATCGAGTCTTCGTACCGGGTGATATGCCCAAAAACTTGAGGATTTAGATTTGCACAAATGAGGATAATCCCTCTTTGATATTGTGTATTTCATCGATATATTTATGTAGAATATAAGTCGATGGTGTACTTCATATTACTTAATTGTTTTTGTACTTTTAGATGATTTGAGCACGGATCACTACCACTGTCCGATGGCCTGCGAAGAAGTTATTTACAAAGACATCCATGTCGCTTGCCCGTAAGTAAAAACGACTACAAGATCCTTCCATACTACCATAGCCGCTGGGACCCCGACTCCAACTACCAGCCACCGTGACGAGCAACGGGTAGTCTTAGTTCATGAAATATCTCCTCCCACCTAGACGGAGTGAGAACGAATACTGCTGCTAAACTTTTACTGACTAAAATCTACCAGTGCTGGTTGCCCTTCGCGGTTTAGAGCCATGGTAACTCTTCCAAACAATTTTGCAGCTCAGTGCAGCTCATAAAAAAGCAATGCGGCGGTAACCTCAAATGAAGAAACAATTCAAATTAATATTCTTTTCTTGTAGTCGTCGATCAAGTAACGTGCCAGAGGAACTCTTACGTCGAGGTACCCGAGGGAGTATGCGCCTGGGCAGCCATCCTACCCTAAGGGTGCGTCGTCAAGCTATCAGGGAACTGCTTGGACTTGTCGGTAAGTAGGTTTCTCAATAGTAACTTTGGAACCTTGTTTCATTCCCATAAGGGGATGAATTTTGAAAAATGCTTTGTTATTCTTTTTACACATTATAAATTGCATATTTGTGCCAAATTTTTGTAGTCTAGATTCAAGGGCTTCGACTGGGCATTGATGAGACAGGGCTTTGGCCAGCGATCTACAACTCGTAAGTCGGGTCCGTTACTATTGAACCACCACTGATGCAATCTCTCTGTCCAGGAATAGGACATGAGATATTTCGATTCGAAAAGTATGTTCCCTTGAAATAACTTTCTAATATATCAGACTTGCTACTTATCAGTAATATGTAATATCAGACGGGCGAAATCGCTGATAGAAACTACTAATGCCCTAATTTTAAGGAATTACCTCTAGTATTTACCACTTGCACTGGATAGGCTATTCCATATGTTTGACGGCTAATTTTTTGTGCCTATTTGAAGCGCCATTTGCGAGCGTCTGGAAAACAATTTTGACGTATGTATAATCCAAATGGCTGCCGAGAAGTATACAGTACTCTGAAGAATTTTTTCGTTTTGAATTAATTTCATTCGAATTGTGTGTCAGTCTCACAGAACGTCATTCTGCTTCAGGAATTATATAAAACCTATGAAAAATGAGGTCATAGTAGTGTTTTAAGCGGCGCGACAAGGAGCGACATTACTAGTTTTAGTCCCGTAAACACTCGCTACGGCCGACAGCGCCGAAATGGCGAATATCAAATGGGCGCAAAAGCACTTTGACGGCCGCCAGTCCAGTGTGGTAAATAGTAGAGGTCAGTGATTTTAACGTTGTTTGTGTTTCAGTTGATGTCAGTGGTGTCATAGGAGTGTTTTTTGGCGCCTCCCTCCTCAGCTTCATAGAAATCGTTTACATATTATTCATAAGGAGATACACATAATATCTTTTTACAAAAGTGCGGTAAGTTGGTACTTAGCATAATAGCATAATCAGCCTGCTAATGTTCTTACTGCTGGGACCCAGTCAGGCTTCCTCTCTAAGAGAGGGGGGGGGGATAAGTTGGTAATTACTTGATTTTTTTTTAAGGTGAGAAATCATCCAATGACTTCTCCCGGTCAAAGGCGGAGCGGGGAGCGTGTTAGAGTTTTACGGACAAAGACCACATCTATGTTCTTTCTATTTCCAGGACTGCAGATTTCCCTTTCGGAAATCCCCTAGAATCTGAAATTTGGTATGAAGCAAGATAAGATCTTGCTTCATAGCACAGATATAAGAATAAAGAAAACTGAAAATTTGCAGTTACCCATGTCGCTCGTGTGTGTTGCGGGCCCGCAGATTCTGTAGAATGCAAATTTACATGTAAAAAATGAAAGTGATTTTTACGACGTGGTTTACGACCGTGGTGTAAGCGGTTGTTCGCGGCTGCCGCTCACCGGCGTTTCGCCGCGGTCGCCCGCCGCCGCCTCGGCGGTTTGCGCCCGCACGCTGTACGGTCGGTTGGGGGCGACCGCGCCCTATCGGTCGCCAGGCTTGCGGTCGGAAATAGCAGCCATCGCGGCGGCGGTGGCGAATTAACCGCCTCGTGAGTTTTGAGATAAAATAGCCGTTTCCTCTGCCGCGGCGGCCGCGGGAGAAATCTGCTTCGTGAGATCAGTGCCTTTCTGTGAATACTTTCCGGAGTAATAGGTTTCGATTCTCTGACAAAATCTATGACATAACCTCATTGCTGGCTTGATAGTCCTAATGTGTTTGACACTTGACAAAGCAAACTTGAACTCCGAAACTCATTTGAAACAGGAGAGGCTGAAAAAGAATATATCATAAAATGACATTTGTAAGACAGCCTTGGTCAAAACTGGTTTTTAATTTTTGCCCGATTCTCACAAATAGTCATATTCAATGGCTGTTAAATTATTAGTAGCTATTTATTTATTACAATTAGTTATTGTTAATCTTATAAGTGCTCAATTTGAAAAATTAGACCCAAGAGTAGAACAATTACTTCGGAACTTAAGTAAACCAGGTACGCTTCAGTCCATGTGTTTGAGCAAGCAAAATTTGGATAAGATTTCACCATCATTATCATAACTGCAGCCGAGAGACGTCCCCTGTTGGACATAGACCTCCTCCAAGTGTAGTCACAATGACTCTCACCAGGTCATCAGTCTGTCTGCCTTGTGAGAAGCCTATATACATCACTGCCATCCGGAAAAGTGGTTAAATTTAGCTTACTGAAACGTACAAGAAGAGGCTAGCAAATCATCCAAATGATCTAGCAGTCCAGCTAATACGTACCAGGCATAAAACCCGCTTGAAACGGCGCTTGATCCTGGGACCAGACCAGGCCTAGCCATTTCTATTGAGTAGCTGTCTCCGTTGGGAGGCACGCTCGGCATGACACTACGCACTTCACAAATTTGCTTATAGTCGACGACTGATTGCAAATAAAGCAATTAGCTTGAACCTTTCTCCGATTTTTGCATAATCCGCTTTAGAAGCCTTGTGTTCTCATAATAATTCTCTTCTCTCTATCAAGTTCTATTTATCTAGCTCTAAGTAAGATTTTGTGTCAACCAACAGATACTGCCCTTGTACTTAAATCTCTGCCTAACCCTATTTTCCGGTGGGAAAATCATCCAATGATATCACCTGTGGGCGGAGCGGGGGATAGTGACAGACTTTTACTGACTAAAAACCCACTCCAGTTCTTTCTTTGCCTTCGTTCCAGAGTCCCGGGGCCTCACTTCACCTCACAGGGGTTCACTTTCACATTACCTATGGCTCAGTAGGCTTCAACCCAGTTGGGCCCCTTCGGTTTGCTGGCAACTCCTCGAGGCTCGCATGAAACAATACGCGCCGTCGATGACTTGGGCTCAGTCCGAACAGTTCCGCAAGCCCGCGCTTACGGTGGCTGGAAATCTGGATCGGAATCCCGGCGGCGGCAGGGACGTGAGGGCCGTTGCCTCACGCAAAAACAACAAAACGGCTCTCAAAACGGTGAAGGAAAACATCGTGAGGAAACCGGCATGTCCTAGAACCAAAAATTCGAAGACATGTGACATCCACCAATCCGCACTGGGCCCGCGTGGTGGATTACGGCCCATTCCCTCTCCTAGAGAGGAGGCCTGAGTCCCAGCAGTGGGAACATTAAAAGGCTGATGATGATGATGATGAAAAACAACAAATTTATTCCGGTACTAGCTTCGGTGATAAAGTAGCATTCTACTGATTAAATAATATTTTTAAAATCGTTTTCTAGTACTTTTTGAGTTCTGTCCAACTTTTCCACTTTAATGACCAGTACATGGTTTAGACACTAGGTAATTATTTGTTTATTAAATTGTCAAGCTCCAAGAGGACACCAGTGTCCGCACACTTATTGTCTTTCTATTGTGTCTCTAATTACGGTATTCAAAAGGTCTATGTTGTCGTGCACACAATATTTTACTAGTAGTTTTATTTAGGGTACTTCCCTTTATATAATCCTGTACAAAATTGCAGCTAAGAATCGGAATACCCATGATCTAAATTATGATATTAAAACACTAAAATTGTTTCTGCGAAGATGGCTTTATATCATTTAAATAATGCATTAAAAAATTGCTTAGTTACACAGGTCGAGCATCAGTTAGGGTTCTTTATACCTACGGTAGAGATACAACAAAATATTTCTTCGTTGTACAATAAATCCTTATTCAACAGCTGAATTGGACAACTGCGGCCAGACACTATGCAATCCTCCATGCCCGGGCGCATACCCACCCCTACGCTGTCCCGTCGACATCCCACCATGCCACTTCGGATGTGCCTGCTACACCGACTGCCGTATGGGCGAGGTCACATGCTTTCAGACCAAACACTGTCTCCAGGGCGGAAGGTTCTTCACCGCCAGAAGAAGATCCAAAATGGCATAATTCGGTTATTTCCAGACGGTAGTGCGTTAAGTATTTCTGTATCTCCATCTGCTTCGTTGTCTATATCGTCGAACAGAAACTTCTAGCGACTGTTTTGGTCTTGTGATGTTCAAATTGAAGTGTAATTATAAGTCTGTTGATTTCATATTTACGATTGTGATAGTCTTTCATTTTCTTTTTTTCTTTTATTGAGTCAAGGCACTCGCATGTCTTTTGGAATTAAATTGTTGAGCTGACTAGTGCATACAAAGTTGCAAAAAAATAATTAATAAACAAAATAACATTAGTCAAAATTCTAATGAAAAAATAACATTACTCAAAATTCTAGTGACATGAATCTAATTTTTTAAGAAATTGCCATTGTATTACCGGTAAAAAAGTAAAGCAGATTATAAAGCTGAAATCGCGAAAAAATCATCAAGTTCAGTACATTACTAACTAGTAGATTTTTTCGCGATTTTAGGTTTAGTCCCGTAGTAAAAGTTGTTTGTTATCATGACTAAAATCACGTGTGTAAGTATCGGTTACTAATTACCAGTCACCCTATTTAATACAGTTAAATATGATACAGTTAATTGATGACATCAAAAGTGTATTTTTTTTAGTAATTCACATCTGTCAGCAAACTAGTGAGTAGGTATAAGAATTATTTATCATATTAGTACTTTCCATCATTGTTATATTCTCAAAGTTTTTATGATCGCAGTACCGACGAATATTTAAAGTGAATTATTAGTTTTGTGATTTTGTTAAACATAATATATTTGTAAATTGTTTTTTCATATTTTTTCTGTAAGGAGTATTTTGTAATAAATACTTGTAAATTTATTTTTATTGGTTTTATTCACAGAAACATACGTAATTATAAATACTTTAAGTATTAAGTACACTGCTAGTTCAAATAACATTGTACTTTCCACATTATAGAACAGATATTGTTTTATAATTTGGAAAGTAGTAAATTAGTCACACATGTACTAAACTAAATTTTAAAATAAACACACTGAAGTTAATACATATTTTATGAACATTCCGATAAAAAAAAACTGAACATATGTATATATCTGCAAACAGCTCAATCGGTTAGGGAAACGTAATTGTTCGAAAAGTCATTTGAAAGCTTTACCCTTGACTTTAGTAAATGTATGTTTATGCATACAAACATTGCACGTTAAATAAGAAAAGAATTAATTTTATTGTACACTATAAGGGTGCTTTTAATATTATGCGGATTTCATCACGCATGCGGATTTGCTCCGCATGCAGAAAATTTCAAAAGGCAAGAAAACGCGTCCCGCGTGCATTACAATACGCACGCGGGCGCGGTCTTGTTTTTTTGCCGCATTGCACTAAATTTGTATGAAAAGGACATTTGCGGAGGTTACGCATGCGGAAGAAATCCGTATGCGTGATGTAATCTGCACGTTATTAAAAACAACCTAATAGTTAAATTCTTAACAAAAATGGCAACGTGCTTTCCTTTCTCTATAAGTATTTCTTGTTTATATTGTCTTCTTTTTCATTTAGTGACTTGGCCCTGAAGTCTAACTTGTGACGGCCTCTTTTTCAACTTAAGACTTATCCAAACTAACTCTTGGCTCCTTATCTATTAAAACTTTTCCATGAGTGTTCAGTAAACTTCCTGGCACGCCTGCAATACGTTTTTATTTCAACGTCTGAAGCCCTATACTAGTTTTCAAATGCGATCTATTTGAAAACCCAAACTGAACTGCTATATAAGGTACTCCATCCCTATTGCTCGCTCGCTCGCCTGAAATTTAACACGTTATGGTAAAGTTCCAGGTGTGATTGAGTCGGTGAAAAATATCCCAAGATACATACTCCCGTGATGAAACAAATTCGCGCCGCCATTTAAGTGTGAAGGTGTTTTTGATCCCGTGGAGGATCAATCCGGTACATGAAACACTATCGATCTGTAAAGATAAAATAAAAAATAAAGTATACGCATGTATGCAATTAATTTCTTTAAGTAAACGAGTCAATGACCTAGTACGTAGTTGTCGGTTGCTATGTACTAATTACCCACAGGTCATTGAACTCGCCCAGCTGACGTTTACTTAAAGAAATTAATTTCTAAAATGTGTACTTAAATTATTTCAAGTTAAAAAAAAAATACATTGTTTTTTTAATTTTATCTTTACAAGTCGATAGTGTTTTATGTACTGAATCGATCCTCCACGGAATTAAAAGGACCAAAATTTAACGGTATATATAATATTGATATGATTTTCAGCTTATTCTCTCCCACTGTAAAGTTTTCTTCTTTCGATAACTGCCGTTTTTGGGCAAATTTGTCAAACAAACCAACATATAATGATGATATTCATTCACCAGGCTAGGATTCTATGTTCACTGTGTTAAATTGGCAAAGAAAAAGCTGAAATTCCAAAGTATCAGCATTTACCCAACCAACTTTATACAAGGAGCAATGAATAATGCTGTAATTTTGGAATAAAAATAAATAGGGTGCTAAATTCGATGTCTCGCATATTTTCAAATTTCATTTCTACTTTTCCTATTATCGCACGGAAATTAAAGCTGCTTCGTCACCGGGAAAAGTTAATTCATTTAATCGTGGTAGCCCTGTTTCTTTAGTAATCTGTACGATCTTTGCAATGTGAACTCACTCTATCGCAGATTAGAGAAACGTAAATTCTAATGCTTTATCGTTTACTTAACCGGGACCAAACGTTGAATCTTAATGTTTAAATTGAACTTGTAGAATTTAGGATGAAAACACACGTTTTCGAATCGACGATTCGTAACTTGCCAGGTTTAAAAAAAAAACAAATAGTGCTTGACTGCGATCCCACCTGATGGTAAGCAGTGATGTAATTGTTGATGGTGAGGCGCACTAGTTTATTAACAGCGTATTCACTCTAGCCTTGAAGACACCCAAGTTATAATCGGATGGGAAGACCGCAGCAGGCAAATTGTTCCAGTCCTTCGATGTAGTTCACAAAGAAATGACCTGGTCGGTTGACTTGGTCCCACAACATATGCAACCAGGGCTAGTGGCAGCTGTTACGGGCTAATTGTAGCCGTGGTTGCATTTGTGATCCCATGTTCATACGAACGCAATGGCTTTTATTGGGCGGATGTTACTACATAGGGCTAGAATTTCGAAAGATCAGTAAAGGAATCAGGAACGAAGATATCAGTAGACGAACCAAAATTACCGACATAGCCCGAAGTATCGCCAAACTTAAGGAGCAATGGTCGACAGGGTTGAAGGATGCGAGACGCACAGGACCGGTCATCGTGGTGATACTTGGGGGAGGCCTATGTCCAACAGTGGACGTCTTTTGGTTGAAATGATGATATGCTCGTATTCTCTATATAAAACATCATTATCCCTATTCATCATTATTTTAGAACATAAACATATGGTTTTTTTTTTTTTAAGAATTATTACAGAGTTTCTTGCCGATTTTACTCAATAAGAAACGACAGAATGGAACCGTGCACTATCTTCTGATGTCTTTAGTATACCTATATCTATGTCAAATAAAATCTTTTGATAGGCTTTTCTTGCTTCGCCACATCGTATGATCACTGTATTTCTTGCAGACATTTCCTTATTCGATCTGAAATAAATAACTGACTTTCATCGAGTTTCTTACACATCTTCGTTGATATTTCCATGCATGCGAGAAGCGTAGGAATCGGAGTGCGACAAGGAATTGAAAGTAATAACTATCTGAGCTGACATGTAAGCAGATTAGATTCCGTTTTCCATTTAAAGTAGCACTATTTAAATGGAAAACAGAAGGGAGGTGGGTGCCGGACAGGGTCGAAGCCTTCTAAGGGTCTGCGTCTGAAAGAAAGGCTCGTTTCTGGTATAAAAGGCAACGAAAGAACAGGGTGGGTTTTTTTAGTCAGTAAAGGTCTGGTACTATCTTCCGCTCCGCCCAAGGTCGGGAGATGTCATTGGATAATTTTCCCTACCATAAAAAAGAAGAGAGGTGGAAGGGAGCTTGTGGTAGGGGGGGGGGGAGCTTGTAGCCAAAATTATAACAAGCGTACTAGTTAATCTTAAGGCGAAACAACGGTTGCTGTGGTCGGTCTGTGTTGATAAAGCAAAACGTGTCCAGTACGCCACCGACACGTCTACATGACAAAAGGATGAAATCGCGGCTTGACATTGAGACTACGTATTTGTTTTTTTGACGTGGTGATAAACTGAAATATTTTCCTGTCTCGGAAAGTTAACCTGTTGGTTTTACACGATCTTTGACAGTCGTAAAGGATAGTCAAAAGCAGGCGCTTTTACGAAACCTCATGGGTGTTCATGTTCATTTAATGTCTCCAAAAAGTGACGAAATGAGAGAAGAGAAATGCACCGACATATAAAAAAAATGTCCTGCTTACAAATTGCGTAGTTAATTATTAGTTATGTTTGATGAAAATGTAATTAGATTTGTGTCGGTGCGGGAATCGAACCCGTGACCCTTGCGTCGGAACCAGCGCTCTAAACCACTGCACTAAACGGGTCATCAGTTGGCACTTTTTTTTAAACTCTAATTAATTTACGCATGTACAAAATTAATTCCTTTAAGTAAATGTCGGCGACGCGGTAGGCCCAGAAGCAGATGGCGTGACGATTTAGACTCCTTTCTAAAGGATTGGCCGGAAGTGGCAAGAGATAGAAAAGAGTGGAAGAATGGAAGGGACGCCTTTGCCCTGCAGTGGGACACTACAGGATTATAACAATAAAAAAAATATTTAAAAATGTAATTGGTATGTGTATTAGATAAATAAATGAAATAATAATAATAATAAATGTAAATGTAAATGTCGATTTTTTAAAAGAAATATTTAAAAATATTACAAAATATGTTTAAGTAATAAATGAATGGAATAATAAATGTCAGCTGGGCAAGTTCAATGACCAGTTTTTGAGTTCATTCATTACGAACAAAAATGCAACCATACAAATTTTTATTCTTTATAATATTAAAGTAGATATCGATTTCTCACTTAAAAAAAAATACAACCGACTTCAATGTAAAAACAAAAAAGTGCAACATAACTTTTATTTCGGAAGTTTTGAAACAATATTTCTATACTATGATTTTTTATTAGACGAAGTAAAGTGACAGCAGTAGACATTGCCCAACTGTCAAATAACAATGCCCAACTGTCAAACAACCATTGTTATAGCTGTCACTTTACTTCGTCTAATAAAAAATCATAGTATATGGGACCAATTCGGGAGTATAAATCTTTCAACCAAAACAAAAATTTCAAAATCGGTCCACAATTGACCGAGATATCGGTGAACATAACATACATAAAAAAAATATACATAAAGCTGAACATAGAACCTCCTGTGCCCTCCTGTGGTGAAGTCGGTTAACAATACAAATACTTTTTATGATAATACTCGTATACCTAAATCTTTCATCGAAGCCTAAATCAGTTAATGAAGTGGTAAGTAAATTGAAGTCTGCTTGTCATAACTTTTTGTTTACTCTAGCCCAGGATTATAATTGCGAGGGAGAGAACTCACGAAGCAGTTTTCTCCCGCTGCCGCCAAGGTAGCGGGCCCGCAGCTTCTGTAGAATGCATATATACACCGTTAAATTTTAGTCGTTTTATCCCACGGAGGGTCGATTTGGTACATGAAATACTATCGATTTGTTAAGAAAAAAAAAGTACTTTTTTTTTCTAAAACGCGATTTATTTTACGCATGTACGAAATCAATTTCTTTATGTAAACGTCAGCTAAGCGAGGCCAATGAACTGTAGGCAGTTAGTAAGCAACGAACGACAACTACCGGCAAGGTCATTGACTCGTTTACTTAAAGAAATTAATTTCGTATATGTGTATATTAACCGAAGTGTACCGAATCGACCCTCCGCGGAATTGAAACGACCAAAATTTAACGGTGTATATGTAAAAAAATTAATCTATATTGGCGGCAACCTATCGGGTGACGGCTTGCGGTCGGAAATCGCAGCCGTCGCAGCGGCAGCGGCGGGCGGCGACAGCGAATCCACCGTCTCAGGAGTTTTGAAATAAAATAGCTGTTTACTCTGCCATGGTGGCCGCGGAAAAAAACCGCTTCGTGAGTTCTCTTCCTTAGAAAGCAATCTGCGAAAAAAACCTAGTTAAGCACTTTCTCCAAAGTACTTCAGTACTAAGAGTTTTTACAAAGATAATGTCTTATTTTCCTGGGCTAATATTTTTGTCAAAAGTAATTGTGAAAGTTTTAATAATAAAAGTAATTGTGAAAGTATTAATAATATTTGTGAAATAAAAATAAGTGTAGGTACGGTTTTCTTTTTTTGGGAAGTGTGCAATCATTTAAAGGAAAACTGGGCAAGTGACTCGGACTCGCGCACTGAGGATTCCGTAAATAAAAAAAAACTTATGTATGTAAATAGCTCAATTCCCAAATGGAGTATCGAAGATTTTATGGAATCGAAAATAAGTGATTTTCAGACCCTAAAAGAGAAAAAAACGGAACCCTTATAGGATCACTGTTTTGTCCGTCTTTCTGTCTGTCTGTCAAGACCCTTTATCTCAGGAACGCGTCGAGGTATCGAATTGAAATTAAAACCATATACTCAAATCTGCGTTCCTTAGAAACTGAAAAAATCAAAGTTGTGAGTTAATGAAAAAAAAAGATATGGTCGTTTATGTCGCAAATAACGTACTATTTTGTTTCGACACTCTCAAGGGAATCAAAATTCATAGGGCACTTCTGTTCCTTTTTTTAATTACTTTTAGCCCAAGCTCCATACATTTATTGAACGTCTTCCTTTGCCAATAATAGCAATTGACTAAGCGACATTTGAGTCATTGGCCTGTCATCGAACCCGTGGATAAAAAAGTTTCCCTACTGTAACGTCGCTATAAGCGTGGACTTTCATACAATCCCGTATACTTGATGTGAGAAACAAATTGAACATGGAGTGTTTCCTTCAAAATTAAAAGTAAACATGGAGTGTTTTCTTCAAAATTAAAAGTAAAGTAACACTGGTAAATACCTTATTCAAAAAAGAAGACCAAGAAAAAAAAAATTTTACAGACCAATTGCATTAATACCAGTAATAGCAAAAAAAAAAAATGAAAAGGTATTTTATAATAATTGTTACAACTACGAGTACTTTGAGGCTAACAATATAATATTTACAAATGAGCAATTCGGGTTCCGGAAAGGCAGATCTATAAGCGATGCTCTCTTAAACTTTTTAAAATTGTAATGACTGGCCTTGATAATAAAAATAAGTAAATTTGATTTTTGTGGATATTTTATGTCAAAAGCATTTAATTATGTAGATCATCAAACACTTTTGAATAAAATTGAAACATATGGGGTAAATGCAAATCTATAAAATCATATTTAGCAAATCGATTTCAAGTAACACAAATAACAAAAATAACAAATAATACATGGTTAGAAAAAAAAACACTGATCCCAAGACTGTGCAGTTTGGAGTGCCTCAGGAACGTATCCTTGGACCTCTTTTATTTACCTTCTACAACAACGATCTCCCGAAATTATTTAGTTTGTGCATATCTTAGATCTGCATTATAATAATTGTAAAGTCTTTTGGTTTTAACAGATTGTAAAGTGTAACTATTGTAGATAGGCCAATAAATATTATTGTGAAATATAATATATGTTAAGTAGGTAGTGACCCGCCTCAGCTTCGCACGGGTGCAATGGTGATATTAAATATATTATGCATTTATTATACAAATAAACTTTTCTCTGGAATCAATCTATTGAAAAAAACCGCATCAGAATCCATTGTGTAGTTTTAAAGATTTAAGCATACGAGTATATAGGCACAGACAGCAGGAAGCAACTTTGTTTTATACTAAATTGGTATTTCGAATACCTACCGCCTTTAAACTCGCTATCTACTAATAAAACCAGCAACATAGTAAAACCGATTGTTATATATTAAACTGGCTGAAAATCCAATTAAGAGAGCTGATATTTTAAGCCCTATGTGACGCGAACCCGAAATCGAATGTATATATTCGAAGCACGAATGGAACATTTGTTTTTTTCTTATTTCCTGTTCCTAAAGAACCTACTTGTGATGTAACGAAGATTCGCATCCGCGTTCGTGAAAATTAATATTTTTTATAGGTTAAAAATTATCGAACTATTAAAAATTCAGTCCTCAATCTAGTTAGGATTTAAATTGTGACTTAATTTGACCTGATTTTCCTATAGGCCTATATAGATATAAACGGTAGGAATTTTGTTTTCAAAATATAGTAAGCGCTGTGGGGTTCCTCCGATTTTTTTTTTCGTTTATGTCACACGAATTGATTTTGGGATTTGTTTCTCCCTTTCAATAAATAACTTGAAAAAAAAAGTTTCAATTAATCAAAACGTTTATTTATTTTCTTGTGAGGAATACTGTTATTTTTAATGAAAATAGAAATATCTATCTCCTTTTTAATATCATTCTAACAAAAGTCCATCTATAATGATGAGCTTGGTATCACGTTACCAAGTGCTTTAAAATTGGTTTCCAGGATATGAAAGAAGACGCATTTAGAACGTAGTTTTTCTTGTTAGTAGGAAAAGTGTTAAAATAGAAAAAGTAGGTCAGAGTGATGAAGGCAGAAAACTAAAAATAGGAGCACTTTCCTTCGTGTCCAATTTGATCGATATAAATGTACTATATACATATATTCGTTCTTGAATAAACGATTAACTGTTTAAAGTTGACTAAATCCAAAGGTTGTTTTTGAGAGATATTAACATTTTTTTTTTTTAAATTAAGGATAGGTTTGCAAATATCTAGCGATGAAACTGTTTGCACATCTATTTAGGTTCTTCATCATTTTTTTTTTGTGTAATACAGTGTGGTGTATTTTTATTTATGTTAATGACAATAATTTTGTAAATAAATACGTGTTACGGCCACCAAATATATTTCAATCAACATTCAAATTGACACTGATGTGCAAAAAGCAAAAAATATATAACCATAGCATAAGCATATTCAGCCTTTTAATGTTCCCACTGCTGGGACTCAGTCCTGCTCTCTAGGAAAGTGAATGGGCGATAATCCACCACGCGGGCCCAGTGCGGGTGAATGTCAGATGTCTTCGGAATTTTTGGTTCTAGGACATGCCGGTTTCCTCACGATGTTTTCCGTCACCGTTTTGAGAGCAGTAGTGATGAAATAAATTACACAAAGTAATGCCGCCGTTACCGCTCGGCCACTACTGCTCTCAAAAAGCAAAAAATATAAAGAATATTAAATTTTTATTTTATTTTTATATACAGACTAGTTTCTGCCAGCAGCTTTATTCGTGTGAAAGTAGGTTTCTGGTTTCTGCCAAGAAACTTTGGATTCCCAGTTCACCCCTTTAAAAGTTGAATATTCAAAAAATCCTTGTTAGTGCTCACTTACGTCATAAAAGGAAACCTTGTGCAAAATTTCAGGTTTTTATTAGTTCCTGTTCGGGCCGGTAGTTTCGGCTATGCGTTGATACGTATGTCAGTCAGTCAGTTAAGTTTTTTTATATATAGATTTTTTATATAAAAATAAAAAAAAAAATTGAAAGAATTATGTCGCGGGCTACCTTTGAGCATCCTTTAATTCAAAACTAACAACATTTTGTGTTAAATCAATCAATCTGTCAGTATTTGTTTGGTTTGTCCATCATTTGTGATTAATTATTCAATTACGAGTACTAATTGCAGGCGAGTGCTGGATGATTAATGATCAATAGCTAATATTTAATTGCGAACTAATTTCTGAAGTACCTTTTTTTACCTTTACCAACATTTTTTTATGTTTGAAATTACCCAATAAATTCTCCTACTTTAGGGTTTTTTTTTAACGTAGATAAAATCATCCAATGACAAATCCCGCCCTTGGGTGGGGCGGGAAATAGTGTTAGACTTTTACTGACTAAAAACCTACCTTTCCGTTCCTTGTCTTGTCCCGGGGCCCGTGGTGACATTCTCACATAACCTTTGGTCCTACTTTAGGGTGGAGTGTGATTTTTACAAGCTTTTATTTAGTTTCACCTGTCCTGATGTTTGTGTGTGATCAAATCTTGCAAATTAAATTTGATCCACTTTCCTGTTATCATTGATATATATGTACTACGCACTAGATGAGGCGTGCCGTACAGTCACTTTACTTCACTTAATTGACCTGCAGGCCGAACACTTTTACATTGATGGCATTAGTGCAGTTTTGACGTTCATGCAGTGTCAGAGCGACGCTTATAAATACAAATTTAAGTGAACTTGGACATATATAATAATTTTGTAGTCAAGTAAATAAAACCATTGGTTGTTCAAGCAATGTAATAGCTTCTACTATCGTAATAGTACGTTAGAGAAGATATTATTTTATTTAAACTCTTCCCCATTTTACAATCATAGACTAAAACATGCAGATGTTCCCTCCCACAAAAAGCTGAATTAGGTTTTTACCTACAGCTAGTTTACCAAATACAGACTTCGCACGGTCTTTTATACTGTTTGAAATTTTTAAATATTTAATTTAACGCTCTTTCTTTTTTTGTATAATTAATAACAATGATTTTTTTTTTTAAATAAATTATGACGAAATGTCAGCAAATCATGAGGTATCAGTTTTCACCGGTAAGTTTTGTTGTTAAGCATGCTGTCATTCGTTAGCACTTAGGTAATTTACGTACCATATTACGTGCAGGTTAATGTTAAATTTGAATTAGATTTAGTTGAATTTGTAGTCTTATTATTAGTGATTACTGATTTATTTATTTGTTTTACTGTTATTGAGATCTCGTTTTTACATACACTACAATTACATTTTGAAATAGAATATTATTGTAATGAAGTATTGTAGGCAAGAAACTGTGTCACTTCTGCGGTATAAAAATCTATATAGATGACATGTCATCACACTATGTTGAACGAAACGCGTAAGTACTAGGAAATGCATGGCGCTTTAGACCTTTTGGTCGCGAAAAAGTATCCTCTATAAGCTGTCTTAGCGCTGTAAGTTTTAAAAGTTTTGTTAGACGACATAATGGCAATCTAGCGCTGCAGCGATTTATTGTTTGAACTTTTCAGTATTTTGACAAATAGTTTATATGAACGTGCTTGTCTATCGCAAGAATATAGGTCGATGCCTGTTATCGATTAAGCTGAAATTTTGCATACATGTATAAATCAGAAGACAATGCAAAATTATGATGACATGGAGCTGATCTAAAGTTGGATCCGGAAGGTGGCCATAGGAACTCTGTAGTAAACTACACAACCCAATCGAGTTTGGGCTCTTGTGGTTCGTCTTGATGAGTATTTAGGTGCTAGATGGTAACCAGGGTCTGATAATGGAGCAGGAAGATGGCCATAGAAACACGGTAGAAGCACAATAAGATAACCCTATCGTGTTAAATTTTTTTGGGGTGGTCTTGATGAGTATAAGTAGGTATATACCGGGCTATAAAAGCTGGCTATGAAAACAAAACTGTTTTCATTGAAAACTTGTAACTGATTAAAATCACACCTGTGTCCTTCAGTTGCCCTTATTATTCTAGGACCGCGGGATTCCTTTTTAGAATTTCCTTATGATTTTAGCGGACATTGATCTGGGCTCATACGGTTTTGCTGATATCCCTTCGAAGCGCACATGGAACAATACTTCACGCCGTCAACGATGCGGACGATGCAATTTTTTCAATATCACCCCAAAGTTGGCCATTCAAGATAGTAAAACTATATTAAAGCGTGCTAATTGGATTAGTGATGAACAATTACAAAAAACTTCACACTAATAATTGTAGTAGTCATGTATCGTGCAGTAGAGTCACTGCTAAATAAGATAAATGTTGAAAACTAGGTCTTTCTAGCTGTCCTCCACACTGAGAACCGATTATAACGAACCTGGTCATCATCAATTCATCAGACCTTCAAGATGTATCGTGCAGTAGCGTCCGTGCCAAATAAGATAAATGTTGAAAACTAGGTCTTTCTAGCTGTCCTTCACACCGAGAACTGATTATAACGGACCTGGTCATCATCAGACCTTCAAGATGTATCATGCAATAGCGTCGGTGCTAAATATGATAAACTTTGAAACCTAGGTCTTTCTATCTGTCCTCCACACTAAGAACCGATTATAACGAACCTGGTCATCATCAGACCTTCAAGATGTATCGTGCAGTAGCGTCCGTGCCAAATAAGATAAATGTTGAAAACTAGGTCTTTCTATCTGTCCTCCACACTAAGAACCGATTATAACGGACCTGGTCATCATCAGACCTTCAAGATGTATCGTGCAGTAGCGTCATTGCTAAATAAGATAAATGTTGAAAACTAGGTCTTTCTAGCTGTCCTCCACACTAAGAACCGATTATAACGAACCTGGTCATCATCAGACCTTCAAGATGTATCGTGCAGTAGCGTCCGTGCCAAATAAGATAAATGTTGAAAACTAGGTCTTTCTAGCTGTCCTCCACACTAAGAACCGATTATAACGGACCTGGTCATCATCAGACCTTCAAGATGTATCGTGCAGTAGCGTCATTGCTAAATAAGATAAATGTTGAAAACTAGGTCTTTCTAGCTGTCCTCCACACTAAGAACCGATTATAACGGACCTGGTCATCATCAGACCTTCAAGATGTATCGTGCAGTAGCGTCATTGCTAAATAAGATAAATGTTGAAAACTAGGTCTTTCTAGCTGTCCTCCACACTGAGAACCGATTATAACGAACCTGGTCATCATCAGACCTTCAAGATGTATCGTTCAGTAGCGTCCGCGCTAAATAAGATAAACGTCGAATGTTAGGTTTTCCTAAATCTGAATTATGACACAATCACAATGCCTACATGAACAAAATGTATTAAAATGTGGCCCTCTGAGAGAAAGCATAAATTAGGCAAAAACGATGACTACATTACGAAACCATTCTATACTTCCATAATCTTTAGTGTCTTTTATTTTAATAATTGTGTATATCGGTAGATGGCGCCAAAGTTAGTAATACTAGTGTAGAGGTCAACTCTTCAAGGACATTGAGCAATGTAATACCCTTAAGGCCCTATGTCCGGGGTTAAAAAGTGTCAACAGTGGTCACCCATCGGAATCAGTTTTGAGCTTGACGCTTCACCACTCTTAAATAGGAGGGAGGATTTAAAATTTTAAATTATAGTTTTATAGTATTAGCACTAACCTAAACTCACAGTGCTCGCAGAAAATATGGCCGTTGGGGCCGAAAGGTTCTGGAGTGGCGACCGGGTACCGGAAGACGCAGTGTTGGAAGGCCTCCTACAAGGTGGACTGATGACCTGGCTAGAGCTACGGGAATCCGATGGATGCGAGATGCTCAGGACCGTTCGCGGCGACACTTGGGGGAGGTCTATGTCCAACAGTGGATGTCTTTCGGCTGATATGACGATGACGATGAGTATTAGCACTTGATTAAGCACTTTTATTTATATCAGGATTTTAATCTTAGCAGTAAAACGCCATTCGTGACAGCCCTTTTCGGGAGATCTTCAAGAGGAAAATTAAAGAGCATTTTCTTTCTCAATGACATGTTATTTATATATATATATATATATATATATATATATATATAATATATATAAGTATGTTTGTATTTATGTATGTTTATGTATTATTCAATTCCTATTTTTTGTGTTTTTTTTTGTTATTAAAATTGTACACTGGATCTTACCCTCTAATGTGATCTCTCTCTATCACTCAATAGTTTGCTGGAAGAAAACTCAACTTTGAGTTAAATTCGCCTTTATACATAAATTTTGTAATCCACTTTGTTTTGGTGTACAATAAAGAATTAAGAAATTAAAGCATATAAACTACTGTACTACAAAATAACACTATCAAATCAAAGGCTTTAGTAACCCGATAAAACGATAAAAAAAAATCGTTCCGCAATATTTTATTCGCTTCCAATTACGGCATTTGAGTTTTTATTCGATTTGAACGTCGCTCGGACCATTCGAACCGTAATCGCATCGTTGATTACCACGAGTAAGGGTTTATTGGTATTTTTAAGGTTCCGTACTTCAAAAGGTAAAAAAACGGAACCCTTTTAGGATCGCTTTGTTGTCCACCTGTCTGTTAAGGCCCTTTATCTCAGGAAAGTGTGGAGATATCGAGTTGTAATTAAAACCATATACT
This sequence comes from Leucania comma, assembly GCA_958295575.1. Classification (NCBI taxonomy): domain Eukaryota; kingdom Metazoa; phylum Arthropoda; class Insecta; order Lepidoptera; family Noctuidae; genus Leucania; species Leucania comma. Next base: position 5,305,582 of record OY282473.1, read on the forward strand.
CAGGTTTGAAGCTGTGAAATTCAAACTTCTAATTTAACGAGAAAAAAAGATACTCGTACGGCCGTTTATGTCGCAAAAAAAAAAACGTATATTTCGACACTATCAAGGGAATCAAAATTCATAACGTACTTCTCGTAGAGTCCTGAAATTTTGGCATGAAGCAAGGTCTCAAGCTTGTAATTAAAACCATATACTCAGGTTTGCGGTCCCTTGAAGCTGTGAAAAAATCAAGCTCCGAAGTTCTCGAAAAAACAAGACGTGGCCGTTTATGTCGCAAAAATTTTACATATATTGCGACACTCTCAAGGCAATCAAAATTCATAGAGTACTTCCCGTTGACCCAGAATCCTGAAAATCCTAACACAGGATATAGGAATAAATCTGTAAACAGCGAGACTCCATTCAGGAATTGAAGTATTTACTTATGTAAGTTTGTACGGAACCGTCAGTGCGCGAGTCCGACTCGTATTTGCCCAGTTTTTTTTTTTAAGCGGTTACCTACATATTATATTTTTATATCAAATCATCATCTTGCTGTTCATATCCCAATTTATTTAGGGTCGTCACTTCTCTATAAACGCTCATCTTACCCTTTAAAAGGATGTCTTTCACACAATTCTGATATATTCGACTGTGTTGGTCTAGTGGTCAGTGGACTTGACTGCTATGCCGAAGGTCGTGGATTCGACTCCCACCCGGTACAAATGTTTGTGTGATGAGCACGATCATTTGTTCTGTGTCTGGGTGTAATTTATTTATAATATGTATGTATTTAGAAATTTATTAGTATGTTTATCAGTTGGCTAGAACCAATTGCACAAGCTCTGCTTAGCTTGACGGCGTTGTGTGATAGTTAAAAAACAAAAAAAAAACATCATTATTGCTTCTTTTGGTCGTCATGCCTATAACTGACTAGCCTCTGATCGCGACTTCGTGCGTTATGAGATTAGAAATAACCGGTGACCTGCCTCAGTTTTGCATGGGTTTTCTTTTTTTTTACTTTAGGTAAAATCATCCAATCCCGCACTTGGGTGGGGCGGGAAATAGTGTCAGACTCTTACTGACTAAAAGCCTACCCTGTTCCATCATTGCCTTTGTCCCAGGGCCCTGGGTGACATTTTCACCTAACCCTTGGCCTAGTTTTGCATGGGTGCAATTTAAAAACAAAACAAAATCCGTACATGGTATAGACAGACATAGAATGTGATTTTATTTGACGAACACAGCTGGACATAGGTAGAAATATTTTTGTGTTGTTTATACAACCTTATTTTTAGTATATACGAAACCAGAAACATGGGTCTAGTATTTTTATGCAAAGAATGTATGTACAAAATTTCATAACTGTATCATGAAAAATAACAAAGTTATGAGCTTGTTATGTTACCTGATTTTCACACAAACACATGGTCACCGGGCCATCCGGGCCACTAAGGGATTGTTTTGCTCCCGCACCCAGCTGTGCGCTGATTCTTAATGCCCGCTATGGCCTGCCGTGACCTGTGTTGTAATTAGTGTCGGTGGTGTCCAACTTGTCACTTTTTTTAAATATTTTTGGGAAAATAATATAATACGGTGTAAAAAATATTGGAATCGATTCAGTTACTGATTCTGAACAAACTTACTATATTCAGGTTTCGCATATACTAAAAATAATGTTGTATAGACTGGCCGTCAATGAGATGTTTTTTTAAAAACATACGTCATTCACGAAGAGATGCGGTATGTAATGCATGATAAATATATGTTTTGCTGCACTAGTGAACACGTGACCTGAAAAATCCCGTGATCTCAACACACAACTATTTTCATAAATCATAAAGCATATTTCTTTCCCAGAAATGCGAATACAGTAGCAATTTCATATGTAAACGATGGAACACTACTCGCGAATTCTATTTGAGAAACATTCCACACAAAACCACTCAGGTGGAAATGCTATTTCCGTTTCGCTTTTATATTTACTCACGTGTAATACGAATTTTTGGTTGAAATATATATTTTTTTAATTATTTAAACTAATGCTTGATTGAGATACCACCTGATGGTAAGTAATGCAATCGTTGATGATGAATCACATTATTCACTCTCGACTTGAAGACACCTTTATGCGAAGCAGTAATGCTAGCTAAGAAGGAGGCCGACCGCATCAGGCAAAGGCAACGGCGCTCACGCCCCAGCCGCCGTCGGGATTCCGATCCCGATTTCCGGCCACCGTAGGCGCGGGCTTGCGGACGGCGAGCAATGGGTAGCTCTGTCCAACCGTCCGGACCGAGCCCAAGTCGTCGACGGTGCGTACTGTTTCCGCGAGCCTCAAGGAGCTGTCAGCAAACCGTAGAGGCCCAGCTTGCTAGCTGCAGGCAGGCAGGGTCGAAGCCTACTGGGGCCGAGGGCCGCTTTCTGAAAAAAAGGCTCGGCCCTGGTACGATAGGCAACGAAGGAACAGGGTATGTTTTTAGTCAGTTAGAGTCTTTTGCACTATAGGCTCTGGTCTGAAAATCATTCTTTGTTTATCATAAAATAATTAAAAAATCGGAAAAAAATGATATTTCCCGAATCGCTAAAAGTATAGAAGACTCGATTCGGGAACAGAACTATTTACACAGTTACGTAATATATGTTTGTATGGAACAGACTTCGACTCATACTTGATTGATATTTTTTTTCTGTTGAAAACGCGGTTTAAGTTTAAATCCAGACTTCTAGAGAATCGTTGCAGATGGTGGTTTTAAATCTACTTTACCTCATGAGCAAATGGTGTGAATATGTGATAAGTATTTATTTTTTCCATTTTCCTTTATTCCACCATTCCATCATATTATTATGACATAATATAGTCCGCTGTCTCCCATCCGAGATTTCAATATAAATGTAGATTTGGAGGGTAGGTACAAGTTTATTGAATACACATAGCTTCCTTGATATACTCGTAAATATGGAATTTTCAAGAATTATTACAAAAAGCTGAAAAGGTTTCCGCTGTCCACTCTACTTTTATTCTCTTACCGGACGATAAAGAGAATTTATATTGTTACACACGGGCGGCTATTCTCGGAGTGAAATAGTCGTTGGTCACTTTGTTTCGAGGGAAAAAGGTGAATTTCTTTTGGAAGTGGCTATAATTTTGTTTTGATTTGTAGTAGAAAGACTCCGAAAAACTATGAACTATGCGAAATGAGGCATGTCCTAGAGCCAAAAATTTGAAGACGTGACGTCCACCAACCCACATTGGGCCCGCGTGGTGGTTTACGGCCCATTCCCTCTCCTAGAGAGGAGGCCTGAGTCCCAGCAATAGGAACATTAAAAGGCTGATTATGGTTATTATGCTACACGAAACAAATAGCACAATTTCTTATTAAGTTCTGCTCCGAGTTTGGGTCACTCGAAGTGTGAATAAGGCGTTTGTTAAGTTCTTTAAAAAAATGTGAGCACTCGGACCCCACTGGTGATAGTTTGAAAATAAAAAGCAAGAAAAAAAGACATTACATATAAATAACATCAATATCAGCCATTTTTCCCAAGAACACCATTCGTTACACTGAAAATATAACAGAAAAGTATCAAGAACGCTATTGACCATAATATGCCCATAAAGATATCACTTACACTATCTTTTGAGAACATGGTCCATTGAAGCCGTCATAAATTATTTACGGTGCGACAAATTTGGTCGTTGCCAAGTTCTCAAGTTTGGACAAAGTTTTGGCTAACTTGATTTTGGGTTTGTTAAACACTTGTAAGCTATGTTTACATGCATTTTGGGGAGTAAGTTTTGGTTTTAGTGAAACTACAAGTTACAACTTCCTTGATACAGCTAAGGTAGAATTTAAGGTCCACCTAATTGGGTAAATCGATTTTTCATTAAGGTGAAGCCACGTGAGTACATTCGCAAGAAGTTGGCAGAATCATCACAGCACTGATTGGTTGGATTTCTTTTTGCGTAATAACATTGCTTATTTATATGTGTGTATCTACTATAGTATGTATTTACTATTGTATCTGTTTCTTTTCTGTTTGTTTATTCTTTGGATTGCACCTACCATGTTACGTTTCTGCATCACCTTAAGGTCGCCTGGAAAATTCCTAAAGCATTAAGTCCGCCTTTATACAGTGTTATGTGCATAAAGTTTCTATAAATAATAAATAAAAACTCAGTGAGACGCGACTCAGATGATATGGTCATGTAGCCCTGGGACGAAGGCAATAAAAGGAGCAGGGTAGGTTTTTAGTCAGTAAGAGTCTGACACTATCTCCCGCCCCACCCAAGGGCGGGATTTGACTTTAGATGATTTTACCTACCAAAAAAAAAATGGTCAAGTAATGAGAAGATCTAAAGAACATGTGACTACGCAAGTCCTACTCGTGAACATAAGGACTGGTCCAAAAAAGCGTGATAGACCCCTTAAAATGACCTAAGTCCAAGTTAATAATTCGTTCACCCAGAACAGAAATGTCTGGCGAAAAATGACGAAAAGAGTCGGCCCTAAATGAAATTGAATAAAGCAAAAACCGATCTTGGTAGACTGTAGGTATGGCTTTTTACTCTTGACGCTTTCAACGTGTACGTCTTTCTTCATCGTTTTCACTTTTTACAATACAGGAGTTATTTCAAGCTTGGAGTAAAGTTTGAGAAATAAATATTAAAAAAAATAGTTTTCTTACCAAATATAATTGCATTGTAAATGTATATTTATTTTTCTTGTTATAATAAATTTATTTCTTACCTCTTGAGAATCATCGATTTTGTTAGTCGCAAAAAATAGTTGACTCTTAAATTAAAATTGGGACGAAATCGTAGAGCATATTTTTTATATTGGACGGTTTTTTTTTTGTGGAACTCATGTGCAAAGAGAAAGACAGAAAACATGTTTATTCTGTCTAAAATCATCTGCCAAAGGGTTTTTTAATACATAATTTATTTACTGTGTGAAAGATATGAGTTTGTAACTATTAAAACTTTGAATACAAGACTAGTGTGAAATAAAGAATTTGTTTAACCGACTCCAAAAAGCATTAAATCTATAAAATCAAATAAATAATTTCAGTGCTCTTTACCATATGTCGGTAAAGAACGTTGATTTTATTTATTTGTAGGCACTCTCCTTATAGCCTAACATACGAATATACGTCAAACAATCCCAAAAATCAATTGGCGTTCTGGATCTAGGAAAAAAAGAAAATATGGCAGCTAAAGAGAAACGCATAACGTGTTTACGTCACGTTTTATATAATATACACTTCGAGCAAAATCACGTATCCACAAAAATATAACCACATTTTTCATCCAATATACTGTACTTTTTTTGGCTACATTCTCACGTAACAGTTTCGTTTCAGTCATATTTCATATTGTTTCAACAGAATGTCCGCTGCAGGGTGAAACATTGCCCATAACGATGATGAAACGTGCTCCGAATTCATTAAAATAAGAATGGAGTTTGATTTTGTTCTTGTTTAATTATTAAATATTTTATTGTTTAATTGTAAAATATTCTGTTCGAAAAAGGGAATATACAGATATCGATTTAATTACATGCCATACACCGTTAAATTTTAGTCGCTTTAATCCCGCGGAGGGTCGGTTCGGTATATGAAAAAATATCGATTTGTAAAAAGAAAATTAAAAAATAAAGTACTTACTTTTTTTTCAAACTCGAATTAATTTACGCATGTACGAATTTAATTTCTTCAAGTAAACGTCAGCTGAGCGAAGCCAATGAACTGTAGGTAGTTAGTACGCAATGACCGACAACCTACAAGGTCATTGACTCGTTTGCTTAAAGAAATTAATTTTGTACATGCGTATATTAACTCGAGTTTTAGAAAAAAGTACTTTTATTTTTTAATTTTATCTTTACGAATCGATAGTGTTCATGTACCGAATCGACCCTCCGCGGGATTAAAATGACCAAAATTTAACGACTTATATATAAACGCGAAATAACACTCACTGATTAATTACGAAATCTCAGAAACTATAATACCTACAAACTTAAAATTTGGCAGGTAGGTTCCACAAAGGGAGTAGACATCCGCACATACAGGTATTTGTAGGATCTACGCGGCCAAAATTATTTTAATGCTTAATTGGTATATAAATGACGTCAATAAATCAAAAACCTTTTTTTTACATTAAAAACATATATTTACCATACATAAAAATTACATAAATATGGTACAAAGAAAAATCACATTATAAAATTAAGTATTTTGACTTTCTTCGTCGCTCTCTGACAAATTTTCTGATATATTGGATTCCGCAGATACAAACATGGCCAAAGTTTCGGGCAAAAATGTTCCTGCTTTCCTTTTTTTTATAGTTCGCATGCAAACTGAGCAGAGGATCTGAAGTAAGTAGAAGGCGATTAAAAATATCTTGATTACAACTTTCCCTGGAAAATTTCCTTGCAGTCTTGGCGGTAACATCTAAAGTGTTTATTGCGAGCCTCAGTTGCTTCCTCAGACAATTGTCCGTTTGGTAACAATACCTTTTCGTTTATGACTGCGCCGTGGACTAAAATCTTGTGCATTGTTGGCGTCATTGGATGCCAATCATATAGGTTCACATAATGACGAGCAGTTTCTAAAGCATATTTTTCATATTTTACAGGATCAATTTGGAACCCGCTCGAAATTGCTTCTAGTATGACTTTTAGTCTGTAAATTAGCTCATAATTGATGCCAGTTATTTCTGAGGCTAATTTTGGGTTCTCGAAGAACCTTCTTCTTGTATTCCCATCATTTGTATTTCCAAAATTTGATTTAGGGAAATCTACTATTAGGCCTGTTTTGCAGCATGTAATATGATTTCCTTTTCAAAATTAGAACGAAGTTCTTTAGTCTTTCGCCTTTTGCTCCTCTCACTTGCGTCTTCAAAAGACTTCGATGGTCTTCCTGGTCGCTTTTGTGAAGTTTTTTTTTTTAACAGATATTTCAAAAATACCTTCTAGCCAAGAACGTTTGTATTTCATGAATTTGTCTTTTTTATAATGAGCTTTGGACCACCTTTTTTTTTTAATTCTGGTTTAAAATGGGCAAAACTTTGTTTAAATTATTAATTTGGTCTGCATTGTAATCTTCACATGACAGAACTTGATCCTTTAAGTATTTTAATTTGGCATCTAAATTGGGCAAGTTTTCTTTATCCATGCAGTCGAACAAGTATTGTCGGGTCACAATTCTTGCTCCTGATGTACCTCCTGAAAATAAAATAAAGATAAACTTTGTTTAAAATCAATAATAAATATTTCACATTTTATAGGAAATTGTACTTAATAACTTTAAGTTCCAAAAACTGTATTTATCCGGACGTTTCCGGAAGTAAATTTGGTAGCAGTTTTAAGATAAAGGATCAAGCAATAACGTGCATAAAAAACCAAAGCCCGATCTTTCCCGATACATAAACAAAAACACTTGTAAAGAAAAAAGTATGAATAAAACCATGTAATTAAAATTAGTTTATTTATAATACAAAAAAAAGGTAGTTTGATAATTGCTCATTACTTTGTTATTGTAGTTAATAAGTCTCTTACCTTGTCTATCAGAATCCATCACTTTAAATTCGTAAGAACAACTCAATAACATAAAAAACCACTTTAGAAATATAATGTTCAGAAAAATGCCGAGAACAAACACATGCACTTGGTGAAACGGTCAAATTCTGACTGACACCACGGGGTGGGGTTGCGCAGTAGCAGTTAAATAAAGTACGGGTATTGTGTCCGAGTTCGTTATCTATTCGTGGAACCCGATTTTACAAATTTTATTATTACTTTGTTTTTGGGACTTATGGCCGCGTAGATCGTGCAAATACCTGTATGTGATCCGTTAAGAACGGATTTTACGAAACTCCACCCCTTCTTCTTCTTATCGTATCGATGGTTTTCTTTTCCCTCAAAGTTTTTGGGCCCAGTAGGTACTCCACCCCTAAAGGGGTAAAACGGGTGTTGGAAGTTTGTATGGAGAAATTGACTTTCACGCGGGCGAAGCCTTTGGCAAAAGCCAGTTTAGTATATAATCTTTATTATCATTTAGTAAAAGATGAGGAAATATACTTCTTATACCTGATTTCAGAACATTTTGGTCAGTCACATACTTACATAGGGTCTCTGGTAATTAGTGACCGATACTAAAACACGTGATTGTAGTCATTGAAATCGCGAAAAAAAATTGCCAAGTTCTGTGCATTTTGACCAGTTAGGCGAACATAAATATACTGACCAACAGATTTTTTTTCACGATTTCAGGTTTGGTCACATAGCAAAAGTTGTTTATTATCACGACTACAATCACGTGTTTAAGTATCGTTCAGTAATTACCAGTCACCCTATATATTTTCTTTCTTTTATCTTTACAATAAAAGTCAGACGAGGTCATTCCAGATGTTATTAGGGGTAGTCATTAAAGGTTCGATTAACGACCCTCATCAAGTACTAATGTGGTAATCATCACTCGCTTGCCCTTCACTTTTTTTGATTAGCGTCCGTTGTATCCTATGGCTTCACTTACTTGGATCTGGGGTAATGTCTGCACCTTTTGTCTAGAAAGAAGCAGTAAAATTGGAAGAGCAGTGGTGACCAGTGGTGAGCAGTGATGGCTAAGGGTTAATCAGTGGTGGCTAAGTTGTAAGAAGTGGTAGTTCGATGTTATCGGTCCCGATTTACGAGTCCTACACTGCTGGTAACCCAGTCCGGTGTTTTACTTTGTATAATTTATTTACCGACGCTGCTCTCAAAACGGTGACGGAAAACATCGTGAGGAAACCATAATGACATCTACACACTCATGCTGGGCCTCCGTGGTAGATTTCGGTCCATTTTCTGTCATAGAGATGAGGCTTGGATCCTAGCAGTAGAAATATTATACGGCTCGTTATGCTGTTTCATATTACCGGTTTTTATTGTTGATAGGCTTGCAATTGACAGCTATCTCACCTGATGGAAAGCGACGATATGGTCGACGATGGAGTACCTACTGTTGACTTAAATACGCCTAGATTATAACTCGAAACTGTAAATACACCACTGTGTTGTACTGAATCTGTACCGAAATAGAAGTCTTTGTAAGTTCTAATTTATTTATACATATGCAGTTAAATTGTGGAGCCTTTCAACACGCAGTACCTAAGTACCTATACACCGTTAAATTTTGGTCATTTTAATCGGTCGGTACATGAAACCCTATCGATTTGTAAAGTAAAAGAATGAAAAATATAGTACTTTTTTTACGAAATTGATTTCTTTAAGTAAACGTCAGCTGATCGAGGCCATTGAACTTTAGGTAGTTAGTACGCAACGACCGACAACTCCCTACAAGGTCATTGGCTCGTTTACTTAAAGAAATAAATTTCGTACATGCGTATATTAATTCAAGTTTTAGAAAAAAAGTACTTTATTTTTTAATTTTATCTTTATAAACCGATAGTGTTTTATGTACCAAATCGACCCTCCACGGGATTAAAACGACCAAAATTTAATGGTGTATATTGTTACAGATAAAGTCATTTGAGGTTGGGAGACTCTAATCAATGAAGTCTCTTGAGTGTCTTTACTAATGCGGATAAATCACTTGGGGTTAATTGGGCATGTTTTATTACTTATCTACCTCGAAGTCGAGCGTAATTAGCCGGGATTGAAGTTCGCCGGAATCTAATAGAGCGAGACGCATAGGATCAGTAGTTATGGTGACACTCAGGGGAGCAATATGTCCAACAGTGGTCCTCTATCGGCTGAAATGATGATGAGGTTTATAAATACAGAGACATCTTAATTTATGCAAGTCTCTTTGTGTACCTTTCACTATGCTATGTTGAACATGGACTTCACTTTAGTACTCGTTTATAACTAACTACCCAACCCGTCAATCAAGAAAAAGAAACTTCTGGTCCATATGGTGAATAACTATTAACTATTATGGCAAGCGTGCGAGACGATGGATTGCAACTTCAATTTTTTCCACTAATTAATGAGGTACCTGAAGAAATGATCAATCGAGCCAAAAATAGAATTCAATGAAACAGTTATTAATGAAACATTATCTGTCAATGTGTCCGTAGTCGCTATGGTATGTCTGTCGCGGTCGGTTGGTGTTGTGGGGCTGCATCTGTTTACCTCCGACAAGTACAAACTTGGGGGTGAATGGATTTGGTCTCCTGATGCTGATGTTGATCGATCGATTTGCTTTAGTAGGTATTATTATATACTTGTATGTTTATGTCGGACTCTGAGAGTCTATCATGATCTAATATTAAAGTAAACGCTGTGTGAAAGTCACGAGAGCGTACTGCCGACAAACTGCTATGCAGGTTGGCAGATGTTATATTAAGACTTGCTATGTAACACAATGTGAATAAATAAATAAAAAAACAAATAACTAAAGTTCTTCCAGGATCTCTTAACCTTCACAAATTAGAGGTATTAGAGTTAGATCTTAGAGCCCCTACTCAATACAATTTGTTGTAGAAGATAACAAAATATGTGGAAAACGGTTGCGTTATGGTCGCTACACTGGGCAGGCCATAATCATGGCTTAAGTCCCGTCTTTGAGGAGTAGCTGGAGTGGCGTTACGGCGTCCTCACCACAACATGATGTAGGTCCTCGCCGGACATGGTAAATTTCAGAGGTTCCTGCAACGAATTCAGGCAGAAAAACCGCCCGGGTGTGAATTGTGTGACCGGCTACGGTTCAGAGCGAGGAGGAATGGCAGGCAGTCGCCTAATTCTGCGAAGCAGTAATGCTAGTAAAGGAGGTGACCGCACGCATGAGGGAACGAAGTCTGTCACGCCCTAGCCTCCTTTATTTAGGCGCGTACACATAGGTACGCAGCGCACGTGTATACAGGTCGTGCACTTGAAAGGAAATGAAAACGTGTAGGATACTTTCCGTTGACCTAGAATCCTAAAATTTTATAAAAAGCAAGATCTCAAAGCATAATTATAAGAAAAAAAACATTGAAAACCGTTTTGGAGTTACTTCAGTGTATAAAGACTTTGATTCGGAAAAATCTTCGAGATTCGATCCGGGAATCGAACTATTTACATAGATAAATTCAAAATTTATACGGGACAAAAAACATACAGACCAGAACAAACAGGTTTTCAGGATTTCGTACCTCAAAAGGAAAAAATGGATCCCTTATAGGATCACTTTGTTGTCCGTCTGTATGTCTGTCAAGACCCTTTATCTCGAGAACACATGGAGGTATGGAGTTAAAATTAAAAACATGTACTCTAGTCTGCGGTTAGACAGACAAGTTGAAGGTTGAATCGTTTGTCTTCGTATGGTCATGTAAAGAGGAGGGATGAAACAAATGTTAGTAAAAGAGTTATGAGTATACATGTGGATGTATGGAGAGGGAGAGGGAGGCCAAAGAAAAGATGGATGGATTGTGTGAAAAGTTATATGAAAGAGAAGGAAGTTATAGTTATAGCATGACGGGTGACAGGGCAAAATCGGTTCCCATGTGGCGAAGACATCGCAGAATAAAATATGAAAAAAAAAACATTAAGACGAATTGAGACCATTCCCTTTTTGGCAGTCGGTTAGCAAGCATAACCCGAGGTGCTTTTTATACAACCGCTTTTACGTGAGTATGATGTTATTGCACATCTTTCTTCAGATATTTTGGATACATAGATTATATTGTGGATATTATTTAGACTTCTATAGAAATCAAAACATAAGTTTGTGTAAAACTAATCTAATACAGACCTCTGAAAATCTGCCATTTTACTTGAACTTTGGCCCTCCATAATGTACTTATATATTAATTAAAAATATAAAAAAGTACTTCTATAGAAGCCTTGCACATTTGATCGAGATTCCAAATGATGACAATTTTTCTCCAAAAACCCTAAAAGTTAAAAAAAAAACGTATTTCCTGGAACAAGTTTTGTGAAATATTCGTGTAAATCACAGAATTACCAAATGCCCACAGAGTTTTCAAGCGCTATCTCTCTTTTTTCGCATTGCCGCTTCATCAATCATCGCGTTGAATTGCTTTCGGTGAAGCTTGTTGCTTCAACCATGCTCGACGTTGACGTTAGACGAGTGGGGAAGGGCTACCTAAATGTCAAAGATTCAAAGCATTTTATTTCAAATAAACCATTTACAGGCACTTTTGAAAAGTCAAGAAGTCGGTCTGTCAGAAAAAATTATGCTAATTGCACATTCCAAAGCGTAGATCTCTATGGAGAAGAATGTGCAAGAAACTCCATGGACACTCTTTTCAAACTTGTTTTGTATTACAAATATCTCCGTTACATATTTTTTGTTGCTGCTATTATGTGAGAACAAAGTAAACAAGATAAAGAGGAAAAAAAATCTAATTATAATATTAAAAATAAACCACTGGCAGCTAAGAGATGACCTGTTTCAACTGACAGCGCCCGTTCACGAACATGACGCGTAAATCAGCACCACTCAGCTCAACCATTTTGAAGGAAACCGAATGATCCTACACACGCGCCACCATCAGTGAAACATTTGAGTGAGCATGACAAACTGTCAACTGCCATGCTCATTTACGTCAAACAAGTCCATGACCTTAAACTATAAATTGCCCCATGATTGTCAAAGATGAACCCGTGGGGCGTAGTACATTTATGTCGATACAAGCATTGGTGTTTTTTTTTTAAATATATCTAGTACGTAATATGTTTTTATAATCGTGTTATTCCTCTCCCGTAACGTCACAAGGCACCTAATTCATGCGACGGTGAGAGCAAGGCTGTCTGCTGATTGGTTAGCAACGTCGCGCGCGCCATGATTGATGTGCTTCCATCAATCAAGAGCTGTGACACTAGCCACAGGCAAACTAAAGATATTACGAACATGCCACAGGTTTTTTACTTTACTGAGTACCTAATGTTCATTTACATGGCGATATGTATTATAGGTCAAATAGTAGGTCTGTATTTCTTAACAGTGCTCGATATGCAAAACCTTATCCACCTTTACGTTGATGAAACTACTACGGTGCGGACTATGCCTTCTTGTCTCGTCGTTTATACCGCGTACATCAAAGGACTGGAACAGTTTGCCTGCTGCGGTCTTTCCGTCCGATTATAATTTATGTGTTTTCAAGTGTAGAGTGAATCGTATCTTAATAAACTAGTGCGCCTCATATAAACAATTGCATCACTGCTTACCATCAGGTGGGATTGCAGTCAAGCGCTACTTTGTATCAATTTAAAAAAACTTTTTCGTTATCGCTCTTTATCATAGTCAAAATTTGTTGCGTAGTTAAGGAGTTAACGGATAACCGGACAGGCAGACGCAGAAAGCGATTTTTTTATTCTGTGTAGGGATATTCCACATTTAATAACTAGAGAGCCTAACCCACAGGGACTGTCCAATTGTCCATGTGTCCATGAAAAAAGTAAATTAATTCATGTGTAAATAAAAAAAAAATGGACGCGTTCAGTTTCATTCGTGAAATTCAATGATTTAACGGAGGATTTGAAGAGTGTGGAGGTCTTAGCCATTTAAAACAAAGCCTTAAACATTAGCACTTGGAAACTAATTTTGAGTAAACTGATATATCTAAGTTCTAATGAGAGTTCTTTAAACCAGAATTTGCCCCAACTTTTTCAAAAGAAACAAATTTGTCTATGAAGTTTATTCTATTATGACAAAGAAAACTAAATTGTTATGAAAGCTTCCAGTATTCATTATTGTAATTGCCTAATCTCAATGAGTATCTGTGTCTAATATAGGTAAGTTCTATTTTTTTTTTTATTATGGATAGGCTCGCGTTTGACCACAGTCTCACCTGATGGTAAGCGATGGTGTGGCCGACGATGGAACACGCTTGCCTAAAAGTAACCTATTCGTTCTTACCTTAAATATTACTAGCTTCTGCCCGCGACTTCTCGACGACGACTTCGGAATAGCCGTCATTCACGACGCTCTCGTGAATGACGGGTATTTCGGAGTCAAAAGTCAAAGCCAGATAAAAAGTAACTTACGTTTTTTCATATGTTTTTTAATACGAAGGTAGGTTAAACAGCCTATCTTCGTATTAAATTTCATCAAATTCGGTTCGATAATATAACCGTGAAAGGCTGACAGAGTTATTTTCATATTGCCTGCCGCGGTTTCTCACACGTCTTTGGCAAGTGCTGTGCTCTTGTTAGATAGATAGTCTATAGCCTTTTCTCAATAAATGAGTTATCCAATACCAAAAGAATTTTTAAATTCTAGTCAGTAGTTTCTGAGTTTAGCGTGTTCAAACAAACAAATTCTTCATTATAGGTGGATCTATTGTGCACACCTACCTGGTAGAAAATGCCTTATTATTTCTTATACTACTGCCCCCCTAGCCAACTTACAATGGTTTCGTTTTACGTTAACGCTTGGAGTTGGCCACGCCCCCAACTCCTTTGTTCGAACAAACGAATTGAGGGCGTGGCCAACTCAAAGCGTTAACACAAAACGAAACGATACTTGGTTAAGGGGGCTGGCACCTAAACTTTCAATAAATGAAGCTGTTTTATGTCTGCTGATGGTCTGCTGATGCCCGGTATCTATGGGGATGCAGATGATAGCACAGTTGTAGAGAGATACCTGCCAAGTGCTTGGGCTAGTAAGGAGATAGTCCGGTCCGAAAGAGAGGCTATGGTAGAGCGTACGAATGTCTCACTTCAGGCAGTCTCCAAGTGGGGCGAAGCCAATCTGGTGGGATTGAACGCCGCCAAAACACAAGCGTCTCTGTTCACTGCCAAAAGGAGCCCATTCACCTTGGCTCCTGCTTTTCAAAATGTATCCGTGGAGCGCACCTTGGGAGTTGAAATTTCCTCAGGGCTTAATTTTGGGCGGTTCATTGAGTCTACAGCCAAGTTAGCTGCTAAGAAACTTGGCGTTCTTGCAAAAGTCCAGCGGTACTTCACACCGGGACAGCTTTTATTGTTATACAAAGCACAGGTCCGATCATGTGTGGAATACTGCAGCCACATATGGGCTGGTGCTGCAAATGCCACCTAGCAGCTTTGGACTCGGTGGAAAGACGAGCGAAGAGGCTAATTGGTGACCGAGATTTGGTTGAGTCCAATCTTCAAAGCCTTGAGCACAGGCGTAAGGTAGCCAGCCTTTCGGTATTTTATAGGATGTATTTTGGAGAGTGTGCACGGGAGTTGCATGACTTGATTCCGCCATCTCAATTCCGCCATCGGACAACCCGACGTATGGCGAGTATCCACCCTTACGTTGTTGAAACATCTACGGTCCGGACTAGGCGTTTCGCCTCGTCGTTCATATCGCGTACGTCGAGGGACTGGAACAATTTGCCTGCTGCGGTCTTCCCATCCGATTATAATTTGGATGTCTTCAAGGCTAGAGTGAATAGGCTCTTAATAAACTAGTGCGACTCACCAACAAAGATTGCATCACTGCTTACTATCAGGTGGGATAGCAGTCAAGCACTAGTTTATAACCAATAAAAAAAAAAGATGACGAATATCCTTTTAAGTGGGGCCTTCCTCACTCGCCTATCGTCAACATCGAGCATGGTTTAAAGCTTGTTGCTTTATCTAACGCAATCAATGTTTGATGAAGTGGCAACGCGAAAAAAGAGAGATCAAGCCTGAAAACTCTGTTGGCATTCAGTAATGCCTTGATTTACTCGAATATTTTACAAAACTTGTTCCAAGAAATACATCTTTTCTTAAAACCCTTAAAAGTTTTTGAGAAAAATTGTCATTAAAAATCTAGATTTTTAATATATGATTATATTATGGAGGGCCAAAGTCCACGTAAAATAGCAGATTTTCTGAGGTCTTTACTGGATTAGTTATACACAAATAGTTTTTTTGATTTTTATAGAAGCCGATATAATGTCCACTAGATATCTGTGTATCAAAAATATGATGTAGAAAGCTGTATAATAACATCATAATCACGTAAAAGCGTTTGTATGAAAATGTGCCTCAGGTTGGTGGCTCTTAAGAATATTTTCTCGCAAGAAAACACGATGTTCATACATGTGAATACAGCGTAGTTATATGGACAAACAGGGATCCCATTATGTAGCTATCCCTGTCCAAACAGGGGTCCCATATGTTGCTATCCCTGTTCAATATTACGTGTGATTATGTTTCCGAGTATCCCTAGGCAAACCTTTTTGATGCAAGAGCGCACTTGAATGGCAATAACAAGTATTCGTCGACCCGAACTAATATTAATGTTCAGAAATATCTTTTAGTAACTGGTGAAAGGATGAAAAAAAAATGAACTGTATAGAGAATTCATGATGCAACATTTTAACTTTGGTGAGTGACTTGGGAGAGCAGATTTGATAGGTAAGAATTTCTTGTGTGTGAAGTGAAATTCAGCGTCATCAGTTGTCTTTTGGAAAGTGAAAACGCTTTGACCTGAAAAATGGGTTTTAATAAATTTAAAAAAAGATCATATAATACACCTACGAGAAAGTGGTAGGGTTAAACAAAGATATAATTTGTTTGCATAGAGTGGGGGGAGTGCAACATGAAATTAAATATCGCTGTTCAGACAGGCGTTTTGATTGGCCCGCTTTAGATTTATAGCCAATTAGAAACATGAAACCAGTTGAGTCGTTAACGGTTGAAGTGGTATTACATCATTTAAATTAGTACCTACTGGCTGCTGGAAAGAATCGATGCAAATAAACCCAAACGGCTATTGCCATCAATGTTAGTTTTTAACCGACTTCAAAAAAGGAGGTCTCTCAATTCGACGGTATATATCCCTTTTTTATGTTTCTTCGCGGATAACTCCGTCGTTTATGGACCAATTTGCATTATTTTTTCCTTAAAGATTATGTTTCCAGATTGGTCTGATTTCAAAATCCAGTTAGGAGGACTTAAGCATTTACAGTCAAAAAGTAACATTTGATGTAGTGGAACTGGTGAAGCCAACGGAACTTCATATTCGTTAAGCGACTATGACAATACAAATAAATAAATGGTTCTGAATAAATGTTGAAAATGGTATCATCAATGTGACCTGATGCACATTCTACGCGTGGAGAGGCAACGCCAGGGCGAAACTCCGCTGCCGCGACAAATTGCGGCATGGCGGACAGGGTTCCGAAGGGATCTCATCGTGAAATGGCGAGAGCGACTGTTGCAACCCAGTGCTGGGCACGCCACGATTGAGGCGGTAAGGCCCCTCCTTGAGGCGTGGCTGTAAAGACCTCACGGCGTCATTACCTTCCGCTTGGCGCAGGTGCTAACCGAACATAGCAAGTTCGGGAAGTACCTGTACAAGATACATGCGGAGGTACCGGGCGTCAACTCCGCACGCGTCTCCACTGTGCGGACCGCTCGGAGGACACGGTGGGGCACACGATAGAGGTATGCCTCGCTTGGGAAGAGCATTGCCGTGTCCTCGTGGGGGCGATCGGTGGCGGCGATCTCTCGCGCCAGGCCTTGGTACAGGCCATGCTCCGAAGCGAGGAGGAGTGTAAGTGGTTAGCATTACTGCGAAGCAGTAATGATAGCAAAGGAGGAGGCAGACCGCATCAGGCAATGGTGTACACGCCGCAGCCGCCGCCGGGATTCCGATCCCGATTTTCGGCCACTGTAGGCGTGGGTTTGCAGACGGCGGGCAATGGGTAGCTCGCTGTCCGTCCGTCCGGTAACAGAATGGTCCGAGCCCAAGTCGTTTACGGTGTGCACTGTTCCCGCACGCCTTGACTTAAAGATTCCGGGGTTTCAAGTGAAGTCGGTTATTTTTTATTGTAAAAAGTTTTCTATAAAATTATAAATAATATAAAATCTTTGTAATGTCTTCATAAAGGTAGCTAGGTATCATTCTATAAGTAGAAATGTGAAGTATTAAACCGTTATCATTGGGTAAAATAATATGGTAGTCAGTTAGTCATCTAGTTAGACTTTTTTTTTTTTTTTTATTGGTAGGTAAAATCATCCAATGACGAATCCCGCCCTTGGGTGGGGCGGGAAACAGTGTCAGACTTTTACTGACTAAAAACCTACCTTTCCATTCCTCGCCTTTGTCCCGGGGCCCGTGGTGACACTCTCGCATAACCTTTGGCCCCAGTAGGCTTCGGCCCTGCTGGACCCCTACAGTTTGCTGACAACTCCTTGAGGCGCGCGGGAACGGTGCGCGCCGTAGACGACCTGAGCTCGGACCGGTCTGTTACCGGACGGACGGACAGCGAGCTACCCATTGCCCACCGTCCGCGAGCCCGCGCCTACGGTGGCCGGAAATTGGGATCGGAAACCCGGCGGCGGCGGCGGCGTGTCCGCCTTTGCCTAATGCGGTCGGCCTCCTCCTTTACTAGCATTACTGCTTCGCAAAAGGAGGCGACCGCCTGCCACTCCTCCTCGCTCCGGAGCATGGCTTGAACCAAGCCCCGGCGCGAGAGATCGCCGCCGATCGCCCCCACGAGGACACGGCGATGCTCTTCCCAAGCGGGGCACACCTCGACTGTGTGCTCCACCGTGTCCACCGGGCGGTCCGCACAGTGGCGACACCCGGGCGTCGTCTCCGCACGGATCTTGTACAGGTACGGACCGAACTTGCCGTGTTCGGTCAGCACCTGCGCCAAACGGAAGGTGACGACGCCGTGGGGCCTTTCCAGCCACGCCTCAAAGAGGGGCCTTACCGCCTCGATCGTGGCGTGCCCACATCTAGTTAGACTGGAAGTCGATCCCGACATATAAAAACAACCCATGCTCACGAAGGGTTCTGGTTTCCTTAGCGTCCGTAGCAAAAACGGCAAAATAATGTTTATTGTAAAAGAGCCACGCTTGAACATTTATTAAGCGACTTCTTTTATTCTGTTTTAGTGTTTGTTATTATAGCGACAACAGAAATACATCATTTGTGAAAGAAAGAGAAAACTTTGCCAAAAGGCTTTTTACACTGTAAAGGACTACGTTGAGGACGAAAAGGCTTGGGATTGACCTGCTCCAGTACGCACTACAACTGTTGTCATTTCTTTTTCTTTTATTCTTATTTAAATTTTTATTATTATTATTTTATTTTTTACAATTTGATATTGATGTTCATCTTTTACAATTTGACATTGCAGATTATTTTTATTTTAAAATTTGATATATATGTACAAATATATTTTTTTAATTAATGTTTGAAATACTTTGCTAAGTATTACATTTTGTAAACTATATATTTTTCTTTTAATATTGTGAACGTGAGGACAATGTGGATTAGCTTTTATTATTATTATTTTTCTCTTTTCTTTCTTCTCTCTTGTCTTTTCAGTAATTTTTAGCGTATGTCTGGCAATTATTATTTATAGTATTTTCTGCGGCCTACCCAATCGTCCTTTCCTTGGTATTGTTCGTCAAGTCATTGAGCTCCTTAGTGTCCTGAGTTGAGTTTTGTGAATACTGACAAATACTTGCACTGACTGGACAGGTCCACTCAAATCTGTATGGTTCTTTCTTCAAAAGACCATTTCAGACAAATCTGCATGGTCCTCATGTGATTTGACCAATACATATTTACTGTACGGACTTTAAAAGAGACTTTGACCCCTGAGTTTGTTTCGGTGTTTCTTGTCAGGGTAGTCAGCTAGGAAACACCGGCCTCATCTAGTTTAAAATGACGGAAAAAAGAATTGACGTGTAAAAGTGTTTTAAAACCTACTTGCAAAATAAATATCATTCATCATTTATCATGTGAAAATTTGAACTATCTCGCCATCACGTTCCATGAGATACAACAGCCTGGTGACAGACAGATGGACCGCGGTGTGATAGCAATAGGGTTCCATTTTTGTACTTTTGGTACAGTACCTCATTAGCCAGGTTACCAATGAAGAAATAAAACCTAAAACTCATACTGAAATACTTACCATATACGTAACAAGGGGTTGAAATCTTGTTTGTCTTAAAACCCCTCTTGAGCCCGCGAGAGAGATTCCTTTCACGAACGCACTATTTACATATCCTTCACGAGTAAGAGCCTCATCTATAAAGATTTATGTTCGGAATAAAAGTATAATAAGAGTATTATGACTATGTTTTAGAGCTGTCCCTTTTCTTTATACATATACTGTAATGTGTTGTTCAACAAAATAATAAAGAAAAACAAGTTTAAAAAAAAATGTCCGCCATATTAAATTTCTATTTATCTGTCTATCAGAGTTTGGTTTCCGCACTTAGGGTGTTTTTAATATCGTACTGATTTCATCACGCATGCGGATTTGCTCCGCATGCGTAACCTCCGCAGATGTCCTTTTCATACAAGTATTTACTGTTACGCGTGCAATACTCACGCGGGACGCGTTTTTTTGCCTTTTGAAATTTTCTGAATCCGCTTGAATGCATGATGAAAACCGCATGATACTAATAACAATTAGCTTCTATGCGGATCACTGTGCGCAGGCCTGACGACCGACCTTAAGTGGGCTTATTCCAATCAGCCCACCATAAATAGGTTAGGCATCCCAAGTTTTTCGGGGTGAATTCAGGAATTCTAGAGTTCATATGCTTATGTCAGTAACACCCGTGCAGTCAATGAGCTTAATTATGCGCAATTGTCTCCTCCTTTTCCAAGTATGCTCTGGACAGGGGACTGTCTGTGATGCCTGTTATGTGGAGGTACTTATGCTGTATGCAGTGTCCAGTGATAGTACCCGCCACCAGGCGCAGGCTGCTTCTGTTCAGTCGCTTTAACTTCTGGTAAGGGTATTTGGCCTGCGTAGCAAATTAATTGTGACGAAGTGTTTTGTCCTCGTATTCTTCTTAAAAAAAAACCTTTCAATTGGTACTCGGATCTTGATCACTTCGTTTAAGACATTGCCCACCAAACCGTTACTCATGGTGCAAGATGACCACTAAGGACTCTGCCGACCTGTGAGGTTTCTTTGAAGCCTTTGGACGAGTACACATCTGATAATTTCGTGTGTTTCTTTCATTCTTTGATGATGCACCTTAGCGTTCGAGCTGGTTATGGATAAGATTTTTTGTTTGATTAAGGGATTTCGACGAATTATGGCCCTGACGGTATTTACTGCCTGTTGAGTGAAGCTTTTATGACTGTCGACAGAAGTGTTGGTGCATCTCGTATCGTATAGTATGATAAACAAACATATGCCAACATTTTTTTAAACTCTTTTTTAATTTATTACTAATAACGGGTCTCGTTCCAAAATTTTAATGAATAAAAAAAAATTTATACTTTTATAAGTATAACTTTATAGCCAGAACTTCCTTCTCCAGACCATGCGATGATAAGAAAGAGCAATAAATGAGGAAGGTGTACATAGGTAATAAGAGTCCAATCCTCGGAGGGTACACTAGTGCAGATATAGAATTAGTTTTAGTGAAAAGCGCTTAAGAATTTCTTCTCAGGAGAAAATGGTGAACACAAAAACACATCGTCGATATTATTCGTTTTATTAATATGTAGAATTATTTACTAATAATATTTACATTTACATACACTTACATCGTTTATAATACAAGTCTAATATAGAATCAATAGTTTAAAATAAAAACATTGTAGAAAAATAAGTACATAACTTTAAACTTAATTTTCAATATTTACGAACGTATTATATTTGCAAAATAATTGTGACGGTATGCATGGATCCATACATGGTGGTTAATTCGTAATAATATTATAAATGTGAAAGTAAATTGGTCTATCACTTACGCTTTCACGGCTTCACTAACGATCCGGTGGAAGATACGAACCCCAAGGTAGACCATAGGCTATTCTTTATCTCACGATTCAATTTTGTGTCCGCAATAAGCGGTAATTAATTACCTAAACAAATGAAGTAAAGAGGCACACACGAAGAATAAATCATCTAATAACAATTCTTATAAACCTGCTGGTTTTGTCTAGAGGATCACAAACTGTTTGCCAGGGTTGCAGGAATGCTTGAAAGAGTTACCTAAAACGCTAAGAGCAACTGAAAAACACGCAACGGAGAATAGAGCATCAACTCCGTCAGGCTCCACCCAGAGTGACAAGCGATGATTCCTCGACAAAAAAAATCACTTAAAGATGGTTAGTTTTTTTTTATGGTAGGTAAAATCATCCAATGACAAATCCCACCCTTGGGCGGAGCGGGAAATAGTGTCAGACTCTTACTGACTAAAAACCTACCCTGTTCCTTCCCTGCCTTGGATCCGGGGCCCTGGTATGCATTTTCATACCTCCACAGAGCTGGGGCTCTAGGCCTCGACCCTACTGGGCCCCTACGGTTTGCTGACAACTCCTTGAGGCGCACGGGAACAGTGCGCGCCGTAAACGCCTTGGACTCGGTCCGGTCTGTTACCGGACAAACGGACAGCGAGCTACCCATTGCCCGCTGTCCGCAAGCCCGCGCCTACGGTGGCCGGAAATCGGGATCGGAATTACGGCGGCGGCTGCGGCGTGAGCGCCGTTGCCTGGTGCGGTCGGCCTCCTCCTTTGCTAGCATTACTGCTTCGCAGAAGGAGGCGACCGCCTGCCACTCTTCCTCGCTCCGGAGGATGGCCTGAACCAAGCCCCGGCGCGAGAGATCATTGCTACCGATCACCTCCGCACGTATCTTGTACAGGTACGGCCCGAACTTGCCATGTTCGGTTGGTACCTTCGCCATGCGGAAGGTCACGACGCCGTGAGAAAGATGGTGAGATGGATTTTTGTTATCATTACTAGTCCGGATGGTTCCATACGATTATTCGCTTCTTTTATCCAATTTCTAAAAAATCCAAGATAATCCTGTATGAGGTCGTGCCACAATCTAATTCATGATCTGCCGTGACCCCGTGTCGCTATGTCTATGCCAATCCTACCCACAGTTCGTCAGACATGTGGCAGACATATTACAATCCCATATAAGTTAGGCATCTTTTTGAGCCAGCTCAACGATTTTATAGCTACAAAAAATTTAAATAATTGTCATTTTATGTTACAAATACAACTTATGTATTGTACTATAATTAATTTGGTAAACCACAGGATTAAAGACTTTTTGGACGTGCGAAAACACAGACTTCATTTAAAATTCTCAAAAAGGTTTTAGTATATAGTAGTTAAAATTATTCCAAGAGAAGTGTTTATAAATCTGTGCACTTTCAAACCGCTAAGCATCGTTAGGTACGGTTAGCAAATAAACTTCAGAGCTAACACAATATTGCTTCTTAAGTTGAATAAAGTGCAGTGAAACACACCGCTTAATGTTGCGCTTTGCTGAAAAGAGATATCATTAGATTTTCTCTCTGTTTTGAAAATAAATAATATTAGAATTGAATAGCAGCCATTCCTAATGGGTTAGAAAGGTTAAACATCAACATAAACACAATGATTTCATAAACTTGTAAAGAATAATTGACTAGAATTATTAATGTCTATGTTGTATGTCACTTAAACTAATTATATAAAGCTTTAGGACAGTTGTCCCGGGTCTGGATGGTTTTTATGTAAATTTACCAGTTTTTGAATGCACCATGACACATGAGTAATTCCTTGTTTGGAACAACGATGGCATTTTAAAAGAGAAAGGTCCACCAATTTTAAATAGCATTATTCAATGACATGTATTGCAACATATTGCAATTTAATTATAGAATAATCATTTATCAAGAAATCGCCATTATCAACGACTTACTTAAGTTAATAGGACGGCAACTAGAGGATTGCAATTAATTTAATTAAAACATAGGTGAGACCACACCTAGCTACAACAATCAAGTTTTTTACGCAATAGATCGTACACAAGCAGTCACTTAGGTAAATTAAATAACCTTGAATATAAAACTATGGCAGCCATAAAATAAATTGTAATTGAAACACAAGTGTTACATACAAATTCCCCTAACACTAAAATGCTAAACAATGATTTGCATAACAATAAACAAGTCACTCAAATGACCTCAAAGAATTAATATAAAAATGGCGATAACAGGACGGCTTTGTAAAGGTGAAATGAAGATCAAGTGCAAAAAGGTTAGTACGCAAGATTACAAAAATAGAAAATACCTGTCGCTACTCCTATTTAGAACGTCAAACCTTAATTCGGAGAAGAGATCAATAGAATACATTATAGACGTGAATAAGAGATATTTCGGCAAACCAAAAAGTGACTATAAATCTGATCTACACAATTCTCAATATACGCCATAAATATCTTGAGTGAAAATTGACGCAACGCCTGCTCGTGAAGTTAAAATGTAAACAGATGAAAGGTTCAATTAACTATGTTGATTTTAACGGTACCGATGAGAAGGAATATTACCATTGTGGATATTTTCAATTTAGAATTGAGGAATTCATATCCGAAGACCAATTTCCCCACGACGATTTGCCAAGATGTAAGGTAAAGTAAACCAATAGTAGGAAATTACTTATTTCCTATCGTATGCATGATTGTGGTTGAAGTGTTGTCAAAAGCAAACGAAATTTACGAGCAAAACGAAAAGCTTTTGTCAATACAAAAGATTTACTCAATAAACAAGGTTTTTTTATTATTATTATTATTATTTATTTATTAAGTAGATAACAACATGATCCATAATGGTTAGTAACAAATTTTAACTTACAAACTATGTTAGTAGCAAGATACATTCACAACATTTATTTTATTTTACCGTCCCAATCACAATGCTTACCCAGAGCGAGTGCATCGGACACTGATATTTATTGGATATTATCTTCAGAATATCGTTGCTGCTGCCGCGTACTCTGCCTAACAGTGACGACACCCGCTTGCGTCTTATTGCGTAAAAGTCATCCGTACGCGCTTCTGCAAACATAGCGGACGCACTGCAGAACCTAGGCAACCGCAACAACATTCTGAAGACGTTATTATATTGCACCCGCAGAGCGCTGTATGCCCTCTGGGTATAATTAACCCACAGGCTGCTCGTGTAGAAAGATTGGCAATATGCTTTGAATAACGCTAACTTGACTTCAGCTGAACAACGAGCAAACCTGCGAACCAACATATTACCCCGGACAGCCAGCGCCCTGCGTTCACGTTCAATATCCTCATTGTCCTTCAAATCATCTGTGATAATATGCCCTAGGTACTTAAATTGTCTCACTCTAGCGAGAGGAGAACCGTTCAAATGAATGGAAAATTTTTGTGAAAGGAGTGTTGCTTAATACAAGAGGTATTAAGCAACACTCCATTCATAAAAATCCTCCTTGTTGTTTTCATTTATTTATAAAAGTCGCTCTTTGTATAAAAGTAAGCCTAAAAAGGGTGAATCCAATTATAATATTTCGTTCAATTGAGGAAATATTTCCCAAGTTATTGGAGAGGATCGGATATTTCTCAATCAAACCTTTCGATTTCTGGAAAGACATATTAATAAAATTTCAATCACAAACAAAATATTTATAAAGGAAGTTTTAGAAGAAACGAACGAGTAAGCGTATCTTAATTACACTTTAGGATTGTCTAATGTCTTTTTTTTTTTTTTTTTTTATATTTTATAAACTAGCACTTGACTGCAATCCTACCTGATGGTAAGCAGTGATGCAATCGTCGATGGTAAAGCGCACTAGTTTATTAAGAGCCTATTCACTCTAGCCTTGAAGACGCCTAAATTATAATTGGCCGGGAAAACCGCAGCAGGCAAACTGTTCCAGTCCCTCGATGTACGCGGTATAAACGACGAGGCAAAACGCTTAGTCCGGACCGTGGAAGTTTCAACAACGTAAGGGTGGATATTCGCCGTACGCCGGGTTGTTCGATGGTAGAAAGGAGATGGCGGTATCAAGTCATGCAATTCCCGCGCACACTCTCCAAAATGCATCCTGTAAAACACCGAAAGGCTGGCTACTCTACGCCTGTGCTCGAGGCTTTGTAGATTGGACTTAACCAAGTCTGGATCACCAATTAGCCTCTTCGCACGCCTTTCCACCGAGTCCAAAGCTGCTAGGTGGCATTTTGCAGCACCAGCCCATATGTGGCTGCAGTACTCCACACACGAACGGACTTGTGCTTTGTATAAGATTAGAAGCTGTTCCGGTGTGAAGTACCGCCGGACTTTTGCTAGAACGCCGAGTTTCCTAGCAGCTACCTTAGCTTTGGACTCAATGAACCGCCCAAAGTTGAGGTCTGAGGAAATTTCTACCCCCAAGAGCTGAAGGCGGTCGGTGCACTCCAGGGATACATTCTGGAAAGCAGGAGCCAAGGTGAACGGGCTCCTTTTGGCGGAGAACAGACACGCTTGTGTTTTGGTGGCGTTGAATCCCACAATATTGGCTTCGCCCCATTTGGAGACTGCCTGAAGTGAAGCATTCGTCCGCTCCACCATAGCCTCCCTTTCAGCCTGGATCAGCTCTTTACTAGCCCGAGGAGTTGGCAGGTATCTGTCTACAACTGTGCTATCATCTGCATACCCATAGATACCGGGCATCAGCAGATCGTTGATATGCAGGAGGAAGAGAGTTGCAGAGAGAACAGACCCCTGAGGAACTCCGGCATTAGTCGTCATGGGCTCTGATGAGCATCCGTTGACAACAACTCGGAGAGACCGTTCACTCAGGAAGTCTTTTACCCAACTAATCAGGCCAGGGGAAATGCCGTACGCTGGAAGCTTACTCAAAAGGCTAGCGTGCCATACCCTGTCGAAGGCCTTCGAGACGTCTAGAGAAACCGCAATCGCTTCCCCATTCCTCTCGAGGGCCTCGCCCCACAAGTGGGTGGCATAAACTAGTAGGTCCCCAGTAGATCGATTGCGGCGAAACCCGTACTGTCGGCCACTGAGGAGATCGTTACCTTCCAGGTATGCCATGAGGCGCGAGTTCAATACACGCTCCATAATTTTGCAGAGTATGGAGGTTACCGATGGTCTATGTATGTATATACAGATGTAGTCATTTCATAGTACTTTATAGCTATGAAATAATGAAAATAAAGATCTTACCGTTGCTCTAGTTCTGTGTTTATTTAGTTTAAACTTATCTTTCTATTTAAATCATACAAAAATAAGCTCCACAAATAGCATAATTTAGAACAATATTCCACAAAGGTGTGTATAGTGGCGAATAGTTTATGTGCTTTGAAAAATTACTGTTGTCTCAAAACGTTAATCGACAGATGGAAGAAAAATGTAGATCTATCTATAAACTGGGTCCGAAAACTCTCCGATGGCATTCCTTATTGTCACTCAACGATTAACAAGAAAGGAAGAACTATTAAAAATGAAAACGGAGCGCAAGTTAAAATTAAAAAAATGCATTTTTATTTTATTTAAAATGGAAATGAGTACAATAAGCGGCATATTAATTGAATCACAACGGTGATCGACACACAGAAAAGATTTTCAGGTCTAAATCGAAACAAGAGCTGCGCGTAACCATAGTAACGATGGCCATTTTGGTTGAACTTATTTGCAGTGTTCTAAATAATTGACCTGAATAAATTATTATTAATAACAATCTGTAAAAAAATATTTTTTCATTTATGTATGGTACAGCTAACTCCAATTGATTTCCTAGATTTACTTTGAACAAAAAAAAAACATGCGGAACACTGATTTAAAGAAGATTCTATACATATAGGATAGTACGTATGAAAATCACTCAGTACATTCAGAGTCTGTAGAAACATCCGTCACACAAAACGTCAGTCCATGCGTTCAAGCGGCGTCGCTGCATCAGGTGGGGGGTTCTGGAGGCGGTGGCTCCTTCTCCTTGCCCAGGGGACTTCCACCAGAGTCCGCTGCGTCACTGTTACCGCTGTTGATTGCTACTGACGTCAGGGGCACCTGTAAGTTAATTAATTGGTTAGTTTCTAGTTATAGAGTTGATTGGGTCCCTTGAGGGAATTAAATTAAGACTATATTGGTTTCTTTTTAAGTACAGACGATGAAATAGTTAAGTTTACTGCGAAGGATAAGTAAATAATATTTTTGCATTACCTGCTCGATAATGGCGTTTTATATATCATACAATCAGCATTTAAAGCAAATTATTCTGTCCCTAGGGAGACGACGTAATATGGGCGATCTTTACGAAATAATGAGATTTGAATTTGGAACGTCAAAAATCGAAGCAAACCGTAGAGGCCCAGCCTGCTAGCTGCAGGCAGGCAGGGTCGAAGCCTGCTGGGGTCATGGGTCAGCTTCCGAAAGGAATACCCGGCCTCAGCACGATAGGCAACGAAGGAACGGGGTAGGTTTTTAGTCAGTAAGAGTCTGACATTACTTCCCGCTCCACTCGAGGGCGGGATTTGTTATTGGATGATTTTACCTACCATAAAAAAAAACATTTGAAAAAAAAAATTAAGTTGATTAAAATGTACGTGCATCAAAAAAGTTTATTTCAAAATTAAATTGGCCACTAACAAAAAAAAAAAATAGAATGTGGTTACTGATGAGTCTATAGAAAAAAGTAATGAAAGAGCGGAAGCGTTATTGAAAATTGAAACTATAAAATCTTAGAGTAGTGAATTTTGTTTGTTTCAAATCTCAATACATGTCGAGTGATAGTCGAAATTAACTTATACATAATACTTATATTGCTCGAGTATGTATTTTATTTTAGTATATTGTCTTTTAATTATCTCACAGATGTTGTAAAAAGTAGAGTATTAAACACGGGGATAAATCTATCTTTAGTTTGGGTGGTTTGAACTTCTCACTTCACTCAAGTTTCTATATTAACTCCCTCACACTACTCGGGAGTTAATTATTTAAATCCCTCACAAACGTTCGGGATTCAACATGCCACCAATCCCCTGGTCATATAATTTACTATTTTTGGATTTTTTGCCAAGATTTCTTCGAGTGAAGTTCACTGGCTGTTTTAATTATTTGCAAATTGATTCCTAGTGGATATTGTGGTTTTTTTTTATTTTTTTTATGGTAGGTAAAATCATCCAATGACAAGTCCCGCCCTTGGGTGGAGCGGGAAGTAGTGTCAGACTCTTACTGACTAAAAACCTACCCCGTTCCTTCGTTGCCTATCATGCCGGGGCTGAGCCTTCCTCTCGGAAAACGGCCCTTAACCCCAGCAGGCTTCGACCCTGCCTGCCTGCAGCTAGCAGGCTGGGCCTCTACGGTTTGCTGACAGCTCCTTGAGGCGCGCGGGAACAGAACGCGCCGTCGACGACTTGGGCTCGGTCCGGTATGTTACCGGACGATCGGACAGCATGCTACCCATTGCACGCCGTCCGCAAGCCCGCGCCTACGGTGGCCAGAAATCGGGATCGGAATCCCGGCGGCGGCTGGGGCGAGCGCCCCGTTGCCTCTGCCTGATGCGGTCGGCCTCCTCTTTTGCTAGCATTACTGCTTCGCAGAAGGAGGCGACCGCCTGCCATCCCTCCTCACTCCGGACCATGGCCTGAACCAAGGCCCGGCGAGAGAGATCGCTGCCGCCGATTGCCCCCACGAGGACACGGCGATGCTCCGCCCAGGCGGGGCACACCTCTACAGTATGCTCCACCGTGTCCTCCGGGTGTTCCGCACAGTGGCGACACCCGGGCGAATCCACCGCACGAATCCGGAACAGGAACTTGGCAAACTTTCCGTGTTCCGTTAGGACCTGCGTCGTGCGGAAGTTAAGAGTGCCGTGAGGTCTTTCTAGCCACGCCTCAAGGATGGGTCTTATCGCCTCGATTGTGGCGCGCCCCGAACGAGGTTGCGATAGTCGCTGACGCCATTTCACCATGAGATCCCGCCGGAGCTCTGTCCGCCATGCCTCGACTTGTCGTGGCAGTGGAATTTCGCCCCAGCGTTGCATCTCCATGCGCTTGTCGTGCATGTGTGCAAGGACTGTTGCCTCCAGATCCCATGGCGGTTGGCCAGCAAGGAGGGTCGCCGCCTCGCGGGAAATCGTTCGGTACCCTCGCACCATGCGTATTGCCATGACCCTCTGGCACGCATTCAGCTGGGCCCTCGGCTGCTGTTGCAGCGACGGTGCCCATACTGGAGCCCCGTAGAGGGCCATGGACCGAACGATTCCCGCGTACAGCTTCCGGCAGGAGGCGTCTGGTCCCCTGAGGTTGGGCAGGAGCCGCCCGAGAGCAGCCCCAGTCCGGTTCAGTTTGGGAGCCAGACGTCGGAAGTGCTCCTTGAAGTTCCACCAGCTGTCGAGGACGAGTACCAGGTACTTCATCGTCGACCCGACGCTGATGTGAACCCCTCCTACCGTTAGCTGGGAACCCGGTGGTGGCGCACCCCGAGGGCCGTGAAAGCACATGGCCTCGGATTTGTGCAATGCCACCTCGAGTCCCAACTGCTGGATCCTATCAACGACTATCGCAACCCCGCGTGTCGCTAGTTCGGCCGCCGTCCGGTACGACTCTCCCCGAGCTAGGACCAACGTGTCGTCCGCGTAGCAGACCACGCTGACCCCGTCGGGGAAGTCGCCGCGCAGCACGTAGTCGTACCCGATGTTCCACAAGGGTGGTCCCAGTACCGATCCCTGCGGAACACCGCACGACATCTCTCGACGTTTCCACTCTCCCTGGTGACCGGGGTAAATGATATGCCTCTCCGACAGGTAGGCCTCGATTACACGACAGAGGTAGTCGGGCACCCGGTGGTACCGGAGTGCCGTTCCAATGCTACTCCAGGGCAGGGAGTTGAAGGCGTTGGCAATGTCCAGGGACACTGCCACGACACACCTGCCATGGGATACCGCATCCCCCGTCGTGAGGGCTCGCACGCGCATGATGGCGTCCACCGTGGAGCGCATCCTGCGAAAGCCGAACTGTCCGTCCGAAAGGTCCGGCCCCACCCGTGCAAGGCGCGCGACGAGGCGGTTTGCAATGACTCTTTCAAAGAGCTTGCCCACCTCGTCGAGCAGCACAATGGGCCGGTACGCGGACGGAGAGTCCGCAGGGCGCCCAGGCTTCGCTATGAGGACCAGTTTTCCCGTCTTCCAGCGAAGTGGGAACTGGCCCCTCTCCAAACATGCGCTGAAGAGCCCCCTCAATCGAGGCCCGAGAGCCTCCATGGCCAGGACCCAGGCCCTCCCAGGCAAGCCGTCGGGTCCTGGGGCGGTATTCTTGGCACTCAGCCTTCGTACCGCCACTCTCATCTCTACCTCGGTCACCTCTGGAACATCGTCGTCGTCGTGGTCCGCGTCAGGTACTGCCGGTGTTGGCGAAGCCATGGGCGGGGGGGAGTGTACCCCCCGCGTAGGGAACAGCGTGCTGACCACACCCTCCACGAGCTCGGGCCGGAGACTCTGAGTCAGCGGGGGAGCCCATGGACGGAGTTTCTCCCGAACCATCTTGTATGGGCGTCCCCACGGGTCTGCATTCAGAGACCCCAGCCAGACGTTGCGGGCCTCCTGTTTGGCCCGCTTCATCTCCGCTCGGAGGGTGCGCTTCGCCACCCTGTAACCCTCGTACAGCTCCGCCTCTATAGCCTCCGCATCCGGCGGGCGGTTGCGGCGCTTGCAGTACCTGGCATACCGGCGTCGCGCGTGATTGCACGCATTGCGCAATGCCGCAATCTCCGGCGACCACCAGTACACCTGGCGCTTGGCACGTCCTGGACGGACTCGGGGCATTGACGCGTCGCAAATTTGCGACATGCCCTCCCGGAACCACTCTGCCTCGACGTCAATATCGACAGGCCTGTCCGGTGCTTGCACCCAGGCCTGTACCGTCGCGGCTTCCAGGAGGAGCTCCCGGTCCATCTGCCTCAGCGCCCACCGCGGACCACAAGGGCTCTGCCGGACCGGCGCGGTCGAGGTTTGGGCGGAGACGTCAAACCGGATGTACCGGTGATCTGAGAACGTCTCCACCGCCTCCATAACGCGCCAGTCGACGACACGCGGCGCCAGATCGAGGCTGGCGAACGAGAGGTCCACCACAGATTCGCCCCGCATCCGCACACACGTGGAGACAGAGCCCCGGTTTAGGAGGACCAGGCCGGACTCCTCAGCCCAGGCCTCTACCGACCGACCCCACTCGTTTGTGTACCAGGAACCCCAAGCCTCGTTCCAGGCATTGAAGTCCCCGCAAACGACCACGGGGAGGTCCCTAAACCCAACGACGACGTTTTTCAGTTCCATAAGGGAGATGTGGAGATCGCCGAGAGATCTGTTCGGGGACAGGTAGACGCCTACCACTGCAATGTCCCCGAACCGTGCTGCCACGCAACCCCGGCCCCTCGTGACGCGCTCGAGGGGCGGGGTACCGGCGGCGGTCGACGAGATTAAGGTCACCGAGCCGTCCAGGTCCTGAACCCAGTCTCCTCTGGGCAGGACATAATACGGCTCGGAGACTACGGCGATGTTTATCGACCACTGCGCCATGCTCTGGAGCAACAGATCCTGAGCAGGAACGCAGTGGTTGATGTTCGCCTGGAGGAGACGTAATGGTGCCGTTATTGACAGTCCATTACAGTCTCCTCCGGAGCCCTACGTGAGGGCACTGCCGCGGCGGTTGAGGCGGCGATAGCGGCGGCGGCCACTAGTGGATATTGTGGTGTAAAATTGGTGTCAAATCATTCTAACAAGCGCGATCTCGGTAAAATGGAGCTGATAAAATTTATCATCATCGAAGTTTGCCAGGAAGATTGACGTGACATATTTGCTGCCAAAAAATTTCAAAAAATATTGGAATGTCCATATTATAACATTGGTAAATAAATTAACTTATTCATTCGTAGACAATGCTTAAAGGACCTAGTATCCAAGCAAAAACATTAACAAAATTAATAAAATATATATTTTTTTAGGATGTCGCTCCAGACTACGGAAAACTCAGTGTCTTGTCCACAGATAGACAACTATTTGTGGACCGAATACGGCACAGTTGGTGTAGTGGTTGAGCAAATAACTGCTGCGCTGCGTGTCGCGGATTCGATTCCTATAGGGAACAAATATTTGTATAGTGTGTGAGCTTACATATTTGTGTGTTATTTTTTTAAAGAGTAAAAATTCCGTGCGCGAATCAAATCCACGACCTGTAGTGTAGTCAAGTGCTCAACTACTGCACCAGCTGAATTATATGACGTTATTGTCGACGTGATCTGGAACAGTTGGTTTATTGCTCCTTTTTTATCGGATGTTTACGTCATACAAAGAACTTCAAGTTTCAGATCTTTACTATCAGCGGATTAGGCTGTGCGTTGATGCGTCAGTCATTCAGGACAAAGCATTTTATAGGTATAGATTATTATACCTAATCTATACTGTCCCAAGGACCAAATTTGGAATTTGACCAAACAAACAAACAAAATTTAGACAAAAGCCTCCCTTCATTCCTTTCATTGTTTCCGGCTCAGAGGGCTAAGCCAAGTTATAATCTACAATCGTTTACGCCAGTTAAATACTTCAAATGCATGGGAATGACGTCATCTCAACGCTCAGTCGCGTGGTCAGAACAAAGAGAATCGAAACGAAACGGTTGTAACTTGCCTAGGCCTGTTAAGCCACTTTTTTCCGATTTAAAGCCTACCAATTCCTTTAAGTCTGATATTTTATATAATGTACCTACAATAATAACAAGGATATTTCCAGACCTTATTAGCTTGCTAACTTGACAATTTGGCAGTGTATACTGGTTTGTTTCCGTCTCTTGAGAGTCCTAAGTTCCTAGTACATTGGTCTCGAGTAGTAAAGCTACTTTCTTGAATTTGAATGTAATGGTCTCCGGAGGATTACTATCTGCAGTAGTTTTATTCACAAATCTGATGCTGGTTGCTTTTATAGTACATATTTTTTATAGTATATCTTGAAAAATCTGTGGTCCTTTTATATACATTTCAAATTTGGTCCTTTGGGTATATTTACTATTTCGGACTTACAATACAGTAACTCGTCTGTATTCTTTCATAAAACATATTCTTAATTTGGAAAGCACAATAAAAATGAAAACTCATACATAGCACTAATAAAATATAATAATGTAAGTTAGAATAATGTCTTATCAAGGATTAGTAAATCCGGTAACAGTGATAAAATACTATTAATAATTGAGTAGTAAGGACTTCTTTTGCTTCTTCTAAGTACTGAGTCAAATATTCGATCTCAGCCCCCCTCGTCAAATTACAATCGTTTCGTTTTGCGTTAACGTTTGGAGTTGGCCACGCCCTCAACTCCTTTGTTCGAACAAACGAATTAAAGGCGTGGCCAACTCCAAGCGGTAACGCAAAACGAAACGATTGTAACTTGGCTAGGGGGGCTGATCTTATTTGCAGTGATTTGTAAAGTTTTATAAAACACATACCATGTACGTATATTTTACAGTTCAGGGTAATTGACCAATTCCCAGGAGGTTTTGATAATATGACCTACTCGTATTTACAACAATTAAGCAGTCAAATTTAAAAAAAATAAACAGTTTTAATCAGTAGTTTTAAAGAAATACATGTTCAGCAACAAAAAAAAAAAAAATCGGGATATATTCGCAGTGGCTTTGCGGTTGAAAATAGGTCAAACTATCACGTCCTGTTGGGAATATTATGTCGTGTAACCAATAACCTTGTTTACCTATCAAGTAGTATCTAATTTTGTTTGTCTTTTATGATTCCTAGCAAGTAAAATTCTATCAGCGAAAGCATGTAATATGGATTATCTACTGCTATTGCAAAATGTTATTTATTGAGTCTGAGAAATTATTACATAACTTCTCTTGCTCAGATTGGGACGAGAGGGTTTCACTGAAGTTTCAGGGCCGCGGTGAATTTCAAACAGTCTTGCAGGCCTTGCAGCCCTGGCTTTCCTAGCGGGCCTGATCAATTATTATCTTTGTGTGGCGCGATTGGAACAAAACGCGCCGCCCATCCGGGCCTGAACCTTTACGGTCGGCTTGCGGCAATTTCACTTTTATTTTTTTAAATTAAGTGACAGTGTGAATGCAAAATCGATCCTCGATAGAAAATAAGAGTATTCTTGTTAAAGCTTGTAAATTATAGCACATAATCGAGTAGAGAACAACCATGGGTTGTCATTGAGTGCACTATAGATACTCGTAAAATCGTCACAACTATTTCATTTAGGACTCATGGTAACAACGTTTTATTTGCCTTTTATGCACTCCTGGTACTTTCACACGAGTCTACCCGTTAGGTATCGATATTTAATTACCCAGAAAATCAAATTATACAGTTTGCAAACTAACCACGAAAATTCAATCAAGCTCTGACCCAGTTACTGCAAACTAAATACATATTTAACTAAACCCCAAAAATGTTGATATTGACTTTTCACTTGAAATATACTGCAGAAAACATTTTAGTGTTGATAATAAAATTCCTGCAGGAATGGTTTAAGGCGATGCAAATGAAAAAAGGCATGAAAGAGGAGTTTCTCAATTTGCATAAAACCTCAGTTTTAGGGTCGGTATTTATTTAACGGAAAATACGTTGAGCGTATCGAGTTTATCCTATACTTTACGCTCGACGCATTAGCGCATCATCGGTAAGTCAGTCTGTTCTGGCGTTACGCGACTGATACTACGCGACGCATTTTCCGTCAGATATATACCGACCCTTAAACTTAGACTCGGGATTTATTCCGATGGAATGTGTGCTCATTTCATTCTCAAAGGAATACTTTATACTGTCCCTTAGAACCCTGTGGTTCTTCAGGGTTCGCAGTGTGATCTTATTGCTGTGTCATATTTCGTTCATATTATTTTAATAGAAACATTTTTGCTTGCCAGAAGGCAAAATTCCTGTCATACTGTTTGCTTTCGTCGACTTTGATAAATTAGTTGAGCCAAGAAATTTTTAGGTAAAAATGCTCTGAAGAAAACCCTTTTGTTGCTTTCTGTTACGCTTTTCGTCGTAGACTTCATACTTTTTTAGCGTTCCGGACCTCAAAAGGAAAAAAGGGAAACCTTATAGGATGACTTTGTTGTCTGTCTCGTTTCAAGACCTTTTATCTTGGGAACACGTAGAGGTATCAAGTTGAAATTAAAATCATTTACTAAGAAATTAAAACGTATATTTCGACACTCTCAAAGAAATCAAAAGTCATCGGGTACTTCCAGTTGACTTAGAACCATAAAGTTTGCATGAAGTAAGGCCGCATTTTCTCACCGTTTAAACCTTCCCTAGAGTATCACATATTTTAAGACCAAAATCAGCCAAATCGGTCCGGCCGTTCTCGAGTTTTAGCGAGACTAACGGACACATACAGCTATTCATTTTTATAATATACTAGTTAACCCGGCAAACTTAGTACTTAGTACCGCCTAATAGTCTATGAATATCCATATTTTCTCACCGTTTAAACCTTCCCTGAAATACCATAAATATTTCAAGACCAAAATTGGCCGAATCGGTCCAGCCGTTCTCGAGTTTTAGCGAGACTAACGAACAGCTATTCATTATCTATACTTATAATAAATCTGTAGAAGTAAAAATTCTGTACATTAAAAATATCAAAAAAATTAATGGCAGGGGGTGTTACTAGACCGACACCGAACCCAAAAATGTGATTATAAAAATTTTTGTCTGTCTGTCTGTCTGTCTGTCTGTTTGTTTAGGCATCACGCAAAAACTACCGGTTCGATTACGATGAAACTTGGTATAATTATTCTTTAATATCCTGGGCACCACACTGAGTACTTTTTATCCCGCAAAAGTATATACAATAAAAAACAACCTTAATTTTGCGGTTCGATCCCTAGACCCAGTTACAACACCAACCGCAAATAATAAGTTTGTCGTAGGTTACGTCACCCGCAGTGGAATTCACTAAGGGGCGCTGCACACGGCTAAGATACTATAATAAGAAATAAGATACTATAATAGAGTGAGACACAATTGCCACAAAGGGCCCGCGCCGGGACAGAAGTATTAATACCG
Organism: Leucania comma; assembly: GCA_958295575.1. Classification (NCBI taxonomy): domain Eukaryota; kingdom Metazoa; phylum Arthropoda; class Insecta; order Lepidoptera; family Noctuidae; genus Leucania; species Leucania comma. The sequence continues at coordinate 5,342,271 of OY282473.1, forward strand.
GTATGCTCGATAGATGACGTTCTACACAAATACTTAGCACTTTACACAAAAAACTCATTGATAAGTTTCGTCGGCCACGCGAACGAAGTTGCGGGCACAGCTAGTTATATATAAGACTAGCTGTCCCGGCAAACTTCGTGCCGCCTAATAGTCAATGAATACTTTTTTCTCACCTTTTAAACCTTCCCTGGACTATTACGAATATTCCAAACCAAAATGAACCAAATCGATCCAGCCGTTCTCGAGTTTTAGCGAGACTAACGAACAGCTATTCATTTTTAAATATAAGAAGATAAGAAGAAGATATGACATAGGAGATATGAATACCAAACTAAAGTTTAGAGGGGTATTTCTTAATTTTACGATTACCTTTTTTTTAGTCTATAATATAACTTTTACATACCATAGACACTGCAGTACATATATGCGTATCAGACTGCCTCGGAGGCGGCGAGAGAGACGCATCAAACCGCAAGTCCAGCTGGAACATGAAGACTGCTGCTCCCAGAGTTGCGATGGAGAGCGTCAGCTGCGCACTGGCCACGCCTATGCATGTGGTGCTGCCACACCTGAAAAAAAAGAATTCTTGAACTTACCAGAACCAAAACAAAATTTTTAATCTTTTGTTTTTAGCTTCAAAGATTCAAAGCATTTACTGTTTTTTGTACTCCCATAAAATTGTACACCCCACTACAATTTTATTACATATATTGTCGCTGCGCTAAGCGACCCCCACGAGTCGCGCGTCAATACCCGTTTTTTTTATATCTTTCGTAAGAGTATTCAAAAATGTCGTTTGATAAACGTGGAAAGTCACTGCTGTCGGGCGAATGCCGCCCCGGTCTAAATGCCAAACTTTCTCCACTTGTATCAAAATGTATCTAATATTTCTCGAAAGATTTTTTGAGGTGAAATATTATTAATGCTTAAAGGAATGTATGTCAAGGAGTTCGCTATATTCATGCATATCATATATCCTATATTATGCTAAAAAACCTTAAAAGCAAAACGTTTTCATGGAGTGTCGTTTTTTTTTGTATAATCTTGCCATAAGGAACTATTTGGAAGTAATACGTATTATGTCTGGGCAGCATTCGGTCCAAATCCAGCCAATGTCCTTTTCGGATAAATTATTCTTTGATTCTAACAAAGAGGAACGAAAAAATATTTGAATCGTAGAATTTTCATAACAAACGGTTTTCATCAAAATTCTTGCCATAATCTCAGAGATAGCAGATGTGCCGTGGTTAGATAATGATTTCAAGATTCCTAAATATTATTTGTAAAATTTGTTTATTACAGCGTCGGTGTGGGAGCGAATTAAGAATCACTTATTAACTAGATTTTATTTTGAGCTCGAGCTGTTACCGCTCAAACGTGTCGCAGCTGCGCGTCAACTACTTAGCGCGTTCTAGCGGACAGCATAGAAAAGAAGCTTTCGGGTTGCCACGCTCTAATATCTGTTTTGTGTAATTGTATATTTTAATAGTGCATCCAAATCATACACTGTTCAACAAAAAGATCGGCCTCCAAATCATCCACTGTTCATAGAAATCATCCACTGTTCAACTAAAAGATCGGCCTTTAAATCATCCACTGTTCATCCAAATCATCCAATGTTCAACTAAAGGATCAGCCTCCAAAACATCCACTGTTCATCCAAATCATTCAATGTTCAACTAAACGATCGGCCTCCAAATCATCCACTGTTCAACTAAAATATCGGCCTCCAAATCATCCACTGTTCAACTAAAAAATCGGCCTCCAAATCATCCACTGTTCAACTAAAAAATCGGCCTCCAAATCATCCACTGTTCATCCAAATCATCCACTATTCAACTAAAAGATGGGAAATCATTAAATAACTTCTACTATTCTGGATAGAGCGAACAATGCCGCAGCCCTCAACCAAAGTTTCTTTCAATGTTTATTTATTGTAATAGAACCCTCTTAATATTATCATTCAAAATCAAAATTTATATATCAAAATATCGTCCTAATAAAAAATTCATTTGTTAGTGTCATAAAATAGACTGTTTAGCATTTTAAAAGCATTCTAAAGTGATTTGCATTCACTTTGTTGGCAACGCTCTCTGAGGAAAATTTTAGATTGTTAGACAAAGAAGAATGTGTGTGATGACTAGACTAAACGGATGAATCGCAATAAGCGGGTTCTTTTGTTAGGAAATATGCGTTGTTCACTGTCCTTTGAGGCGCGTAAACGCTGGACAAAAGGACCAACGTACCATGCCGGTTTTTCTGAATCAATCGCGCGTAGATGTCCAATATAACATAGTGTAGGCAGTATGTAAAGTGTTAACTCACTATAGAAATAAGAATAATAATAATTTACTAACGTACGTAACTAGCTTATGCCCGCGGCTTCGCCAGCTTACATAAAATATATAGTTTATGTCACTCAGGAATAAAGCAGCTTTCTATCAGTGAAAAAAGATTAGTAATCGGACCAGTACTTCAGAGATTACCGCCTAAAATAAAAAACAAACTGTACCTCTTCATAATATTAGTGTAGGTGAAGGACCATTTTAATTGGGTTAATAAGAAAGATCTAAATTAATAGCCTCAAGATAATTACTACATGTTTTGGTGTACAATAAAGTTTATTTTATTCTATTCTATAATTTAAACATATTTTTTTAATATATTTCTTGTACATACATATTATGAAAAAAAAGAAAAGAAAAAGGAAACAGAACAAATAGGTACAAAGGTGATGCTTATTCATACAGAAATCTCTTCCAGCATCCCTGCGAAAGGAGAGTTGGAAAATAAATAGATGAAGACACCGTGTGTATGAGTAATAGGAAAAAAAAGAAAAGTACAAACAAAATAGTTGATATAGAAATATAAAATATAAAGAGATATAATCATAAATATATACAATAATTAAGTGGGTTGGTACACATAGTTTATTAAAATTTGTTTGGTTTGCCATTCTGTGTAAAAATTATAACTTTTTTTCTTTTTACTGTAACTTTTACCAGCAGCTTCGTCCGCTTGGAAGTAGGTTTCTCCAAACTTTGAAACCCCATTGTATCTCTTTGGAGGGTGCATTTTGGAAATTCCTGTATTAGTTAGCTCACCTATATATAATAATAATAATAATAATAATCTCTTTATTTCAGATATATCCATAACAACTTGTTAGTATCCCGCCATAAAAATAATCCTTGCGTAAAATTATATATTCTCCTAGTCTAAGTAGTTCCGACTGTGTGTTGTCGTTCATTCAATTCTTCTGTATAATTACCACGTTGAACGGCAATGCTAATTCTTTGGACGAAAAACGAGCAAGCCCTCCAGTAACGCAAAGTTATTAAACATTTAATAACAAAAAGTATATAATTTTTTTATAAGTGGTCTATTGAATAAATTATCAATTTCGAATTTAACACAACGATAGGATCATGTAATATTATATTCAGCCTTATTTTATAGAACACTCTAAGCATTAGGTATGCTTATTGTAAATGCTTATCAGCTGATACTGAATTCAAATTTAAAAAAAAATTGTGTTTGCTAATCAGTGTTTGAACTAATGAGATGGTTATTTTTGATAAATAAGATCCCTTGTGCATTACCGAAACACTTTTAAGTTTTTCATAACAGTAATAATAATGTTAAAAAGAAAACACTTAACTCTTACTTGAACTTAGCAACATATAATTTTCTTCAACCTGTAGTGGAATTTTTGAGGTTAACATGAATGGTTTACAATGTATCTTGAACGTCTTTTTAAGAATTGTCAAAGATATATCAAATAAAAAGCTGTGCCCTACTGATTTGGGTCAGATATGTTCTATTAAAATAGTTTTTTCCAACATAAATATTTATAGGATTTTAAGACAATTGTTCCGAATTTGGGTGTATGTGTTAGTGAGTTTAAATGTGTGTGAAAACACTCATGAATTATATATTTTTTTTTTAGGTGGGGAAAAATCAACCTATGATATATGCCCTTGGGCGAGGCGGGATATAGTGTCAGACTTTTACTGACTAAAACCCACTCCTGTTCCTTCTGTGCCTTTGTTCCTTGGCCCCGAGGTTCACTTACGCGCAACCCATGGCCCCAGTAGGCTTCGACCCAGAATTTTAGTAATTCGCTCATGAATTTAGGGTAGACAACACAAAAGCTTTTGCTGGTAACTTGTCCACATATTCGATTATTTAATTTTTTTAAAATTGTACTCACAAAGCTTTTATACTTTGTACAGATTTAAAATTCGATTTAACAGATTGAATCTTAATTCCATTTGTGTAATTCAGAAGGGATCAAAGCGAATACGTTGTGTAGGAGAGAAACGTGTCACAAAAGTATTTCTAGAATAACTCGTATTTCGTGTCGTTTCGTGTTTCGTCGTTTTTTCGTGTTCTTTTTTTTTGGAGGTAAGAATTAGAGGGACTCGGAGACACACAGTGTTTCTAATTGCACACTCGTGTTCATACAGAGATACACACTGAGTGGACCAAATAAAGTCTATTCGTACCTTTAAGATTAGATACAAAATTATTCATAGTATCCTAGCGGCGCGGCGCGGCGCGTTTGGCGTTCGTCGTACATTACAGCAGCGGGCCGCGTCATCGCTCGCGCAAACACAAACGGTTTTCAAACGTGCCCTCTGCGGAGAGGGAACCGTTGCTTTATTTCTAAACTCACGAGCCAGCAGTAACAGTTTTATGCATAGATATAAGATAGATGGTTTTGTGCGGTTACGCAGCCGTCACGGTTGCGATTTTCGCCCGCAAACCTGGCGACTGATTATCGCAAGACAGTTTCAACTCTGTTGATGAAGCGGAAACGTTATGTTGTCGTATCTATGCAGCTTCGTCGATTTAGTTTGAAATAATATTCTTTATCCTTATCCGTATTCATATTCGATAGCTTCAATGAGCATAGAAATCCGCTAGTAGCTTATACAAGTGCATATCACTCACCCAATATTCATCAGCGACCTGATACAGAACGCCAGCATCGCTATATGGGCTCCTATAGCTGCGGCCCACAGCATGGTCAGAGGCACTGCAGCACAGGGTGAAGGCCCGAGGGCTCTCCATGGAGCGCCCCAGTTTCTGCTGGCTCTTGACCTGGCGGAGACCCAGCCGCCGAAACCACGGCTGTAGTATATCGACATAGCTGGAACAAGGTGGGCGATTTAGTAATGAGTTGATATCTAATACCCAAAAGTGTATAAAGTGACAACACAACGATTGCATCACTGTTTACCATCAGGTGGGATCACAGCCAAGCACTAGTTTATATAAAAAAAAAAAAAAACAAATCTGTACATGTGGAAAAAACTAATTGGTAGATATAGCATTTTAAATAGAAGAAATATTTACGTATATAAATACGAATTATGGACGCAAATCATATTTTAATCAACGTGCAACTTCTTTTTTAAGTTGAAAAATCATCTTATGATATCTTCCGCCCTTTGGCGTCAGACTTTTACTGAATAAAACCTACACCTTCCATTTTTCAGGTCAAAGTGAAGGAACAGTCGCATTGACCTGAAAAATTGAAAAATAATAAATTTCCCGGTCTATCCCGGCGCTTCTCCTTTAATTCAGTATATATGCTATCTTGGTAAACAAAACTTATTCAAATCCGTCCTTCCGATGAAGCGTGAAGGTGTCACATCCCTACATAAGTACACACTTTCGCCGAATTACGATTACGGTGGCCAATCTTAACAGAGATTAGCCAATTACCTACGCCCTACGCCGAAGATACTAGTGCACAAGTGCGTGCGCAAACACAGATACACTCTTTGTTCCTTTACTCTCATAGTCTGAAGGGACGGAAGTGTGACAAGACTGGAGAGAGATCAGGCAGGGACCAACAGTTTTATTATTATGCTTTCCGAGGTACGGGGGTGAAACGCAACCAATTTCCGAACTCTGATCTCCTGAAAAAAACCCAATAACATTTTTTGCTTGACCCGGAAATCAAGTCCAGAACGAGCAGCTTTTATTATATTAATGTGATAAAAATGTAATTAATGAGCCCTAAGGGCTGAAACACATAACCGCGATGAGGCACGGCAGTGCCGCCGCCGCAACACAGAATTTAGCGGCGCCAATACTATAGCTTTATTAAATGGATAATATTATAACTAGTATCTTCTTTGTCGTTTATTTGAAATAGAGTAATGTCTTATTAATCTATATATATAAAAGAAAGTCGTGTTAGTTTCACCATTTAAAACTCAAGAACGGCTGAACTGATTTGGCTGGAAATTGGTGGGAAGGTAGCTTAGAACCAGAAGCAGGACATAGGATAGTTTTAATAAAAAAATCATTACCTGTTCTATTATTGGCATAGTGCAGAGTAAGGTGGAGTAGGGTAGAGTAGGATAGAGTAGGGTAGATTAGGGTAGAGTAGAGTAGAGTCGAGTAGGGTGGAGTAGGGTAGAGAAGGGTAAAGTAGTATAAGAGCGGGAGCGAAGCCGCGGGCAAAAGCTAGTAACATATAAGCATAACTTTATTACGATCCATAACCAAGAAACGTCTATTCACACTCAAAAATCTCGAGAAACTGGTTATTCCTGTAGGACACGACAATAAACGCTGAAAGTTGCGTTGCGGCAACGCGAAAACGAGCGGCGGGTGGTACTGCCGATATTAGCGGCTCGGCGCCGCAACGCGGTTATGTGTTTCGGCCCTAAGAAAGGACTCGAGTAATGGATGATCTCAAGTTAAACAATACAGACCACAACAAAAGAGTTGCAAACAAGAATAATAGAACAAAAGAAAACAATACTCCTTCGTGAAACTCTACTCCATTCTCGTCACGTTGAAACAGAAATTAACAACTTAAGTGAATAAAGGAATGAATCGATTTGTTAGACAAATTGACAACCAATCAATGACTACTTTTGCCATTGTCCATTTTAATTCTTTTAATATTTACTGGCAACCTTTGAAATTCCCGGCTTTTCTCTACTATAATATGGAGGAGTACTGCGATGCCTGAGTGTATTATGTGTTTTTAACCCCCGACGGAAAACAGGGGTGTTATAAGTTTGACCTGTCTGTGTGTGTGTCTGTCCGTGGCATCGTAGCGCCCAACCGAATGGACCGATTTTGATGCGGTTTGTTTTTGTTTGAAAGCTGGCTTAATCGAGATGGTTCTTAGCTACAATTTACAAAGATCAGTGCAGGTGTACAAGTTCATCAGCTCATTTGTTAACTGCGGTAGGGTTTTTAAAGTTTTAACGGGTATTTACTTTATTTTAAACATATGCGTGACCTAGTATTTGGAATACTCGTGTACAATCTGGTGCCATTGAGCTGGTCTGATGATTGAGCTCGAAGGTAAGAACCCTGGATTGCTTATTAACATAGTAAACCTATCGAGTTTGGGGTCATTAGATTCGTGTTAACCAGTGCTGTACTATATTTCTCATGATGACAAGGACCTGATGCTAGAACTGGGAGATGGTTGATGGAACTTAAGAATGCCTACTAGTAAACCCAACGAGTTTGGGTCATTAGATTCATATTGACCAGTTATAAACATTTCATATTGATGTCAAGAACTGTCGGGGGCTTTTTAAAATTTTTAACTATATACTTTTTATGTACATAGGTTTAGCATAAATACTTAGTTAATATTTAAGTTTCTTACTATAATATGCATGTATTATAGACTTAAACCTTCTTCTGAACCACTCTGTTTATTAGTGAAGACCACATGAAAATTTGTTCAGTATTTTTTCGATTTTATCGCGTTGTAGCCGTGTAGGGCTTTGTTTGATAATATGGCCTTACATGTTATAAAATAAAGTTCATCCTTATACACACACATACATCCACACACACACACCATCACATACACATACACACACACACACACACACACATCACATCACCACATTTCGCACAAAGTTGAAAGTTGGTGTTTCTGTAAGTGGGCCACTTCTTCACGCTCGAACGGATTTCGATGAAATTTGGCATACGAGAAGACAATGTCCTGGTGTAGCACATAGTATTCATATATCACAGGAGTATGTTCTATTAGTATATTTTTCTATTTTCACATAGGTAATTCCGCTGGCAGGCAAAGCAGTGGTGGCCGAGTGGTAAGGGCGCCGACTTACGAGTTGTAGGTCGTGGGTTCAAACCCAGCCAGGCGCCTTACTTTGTGTAATTTATTTGATCACCTCTGCTCTCAAAAACGGTGAACAAAAACCTCGTGAGGATACCGGCATGTCCTAGAACCAAAAATTCGGAGACATGTGACATCCATCAATTCGCACTGGGCCCGTTTGTTGAATTACGGCCCTTTTTCTCTCCTAGAGAGGAGGCATTACAAGGCTAATGCAATGCAATGCAATTCCGCTGGCAGCAGTTACCCATAATAAAGAGCGGTCAACCCGAGATACATTTCTATACAACCGCTTAAATGTCATTATGACGATATTACACATTATTTTTTAGATGTTTTGGAAACACAGATATCTTATGGATATTATCTAGGTTTTATTGAAATCAAACATTTTATGTCAAATTAATCTAGTAAAGAGCTCTGAAAATCAGTTATTTTGCGTAAACTTTAGACCCATAACTATTCATAAATGAAAAAGTTAAGAAAATTTGTCTATAGAAACCGTCCACATTCAATCATAATTCAGCATTGCCATTCAACGTGGCAATGCCGCCAGCCTTTTGGGCACACTTCCAGTCGACAGCGATGCGGACGAGTTTTATGACGCCATTTTTTAGTTAGGAGTAGGTTTAAGTGTATATATATATATAGTTTTAATTAGTGTTTTATATAATGTATGTAGTTATGTATTTGTGAAATAAATTTCTTCAATAAAATCAAATACTACAAAAACATCAGATTCTGAATAACGAATATTTCAATAGAAAAAACGTTTTTAAAAAATTAAAAAAAAAACTAATTTTCTGGAACAAGTTTTGTGAAATATTCGATTGAGTAACGTAATCACCGAACGCTAACAAAGCGTTCAGGCGTTACCCCCCTTTTTTTTGCGTTTCCTTCTACCAAAATCGTATGAAAAGAAGAAACAAAAGCTTTTAAAACATGCTCACGTTGACGATAGATATAGATAGATAGTTAAAAGCAGTTTTCAAGAAAATGAAAATGAAAGACGAGAAACACAATAGAACGTGTGAGTGCAAACTGAATGCTTTCAGACAAAGCAAAGCGTTTCAGCGTTGCAATAAATAGGGCAAAGAATTTTCAAATGAAATGAAGCAGTATATCACACCATATCACAGTTGACACTAATATTATAAAGCTGAAAATTAGTGTCTGTATGTTTATTACTTTTTAACGCTCGAATAGCTGAACGGTACTAGTGAAATAATTAAAAAATAATAATTCAGCAGTTTTATTTTTTACCCGACTGCGCCAGAAGGAGGGTTATGTTTTTCGAGAGTATGTATGTATGTATGTATGTATAATTGTTTGTCAGCCGTCTAGTCAATAGATTGCAGTAATCTGCAATGTAATATAGGTATGTGCTCTCAATTCTAGAATGGATCCCGACTGCCAGTATTTAAATATTATATAGATAAGTGCAATCGGGTACAACGACTTTCTTGTTTTAGGGCTTTTTCATGAATGCTCAGAAAAGCAGTCGGGTTTTTTAGTTTTTTAAATTACCGTTTTTATTATAGGTAGAAATCATCTAATGACTTCTATCACTTAGGGCGGAGTGGGAAGATGAGTCAGACAGTCCCCTGTGGCAGTGACAGTTGCCCTTGCGTTAGGACTACGGTTAATCTTTTCAGAAGTCGACCCATGTTCCTAGCTGGCATCAGCCCTGCTGGGCCCTTACGGTTTGCTGACTTCTGTTTGAGAAGCGTGTTGAACGTTGATGACTTGCGCTCGGTCCGGGTGAGCACCACATGACCGAACAACGAGCTCGTCGACCGCAATGCCCGGTGCGACCGATCACCTGCACGACGACGCGGTGGTGATCGGCCCAAACGAGGCACACCTCCACCGTGGCTTCCGGACGGTTCACGTAATGGTGACTCCCGGGCGTTTCTTCCACCTGAATCCGGTGCATGAACCTTCAGAACTTATTATGTTCAGTGAGGACCTGCGTTATGCAGAAGATGAGGACGCCGTGACGTCTCTTCAGCCACTCGTCAAAGATAGAACTTACCGCCATGATTATATCGTGTCCATGTGACATAGGCTATATTTTTTACATTTACGAGGTAGATCCCGCTGGCAGAGGCTAGTAAAGAAAGAAAAAAAGAAAGAAAAACATTTAATTTGAGACTCGCACAGGACAAAAAATATATACAACAACAATACAAAAACTTTATATAGGTGTTACACATAAAAAAAAAACAATAAATAAAAGAACACAAAAAAGAAGATTGAAAATAGAAGACCTGTGCGAGGTCAAAAAGGCCCCTAGTACATATTCATATAAATAAACGAATGGATTTATGAGACTATGAAACCGATATATAAACGGCTACTCTGTACCAGTAATCTGCTGCATTAACTCTTAAAATCGATGCGAACTGATGGCTATTAATTTAATTTGGTTTTCAAAATCTGAAATGTATACCAGCCTCAACCCCGAGATTAGCTAATTGCTTATAATAAATAACATCTGCTACACTTTGAATGTAAATCAATATTATAATTGTAATGTGATGTGTTTTTAAAATTTAAACATTATGACGTTTAATATTTTCATCTTTGTGTATATTTTAAGATGACTGACCCAACTCATGATAGAAAAAAGAAAACACTGGAGCTTTAGAAATTAGGAATAGGATTCAATCTAGTACAATCTCTGCCTGTCTCATTGTATGTACCTGTTTTGGTTTCCTTTTTGTATCGATGTACAATACGGTCCATTATAAATAAATAAATCTTTTGAAATTTTTCCTCGAAGAGAAATGAAAATGGTTAATTCATTACCCGGCGGTGAATTTCCATGTGGCTAAAGTACCCCGCCCCAACCCATTTTATCCTGGCAGCTTTTTTTCCCGCGTCTATAACCCCCGTTTTAAAGGGCAGCTGGATGAAAAAAAAAAATGCCTTGTACTAAGCTAATAATCTATGTATTAAAAACGTTAAATCCTGTTATAAAGTGCTCATTTAAAATAAACTTTATGTCATTTACATAATGATCCTGAAAACTTTTCTCGCATAAAATTACGAGTGAGTTTATGATAACAAAACGGAAGGTTTATTTTACGCCACTTTACGATGTTTATATTTAAACGTTTATCTACGCTATTTTCTTGGGGTAATGAAATGGCATGTTGTTAATGTTGGTAAATGGTAGATAGATACTGTTTTATCTAATACTGCTGGAAGAAACATCATTAAATGTTTTCTTCTTCTTTGAATGGAGGGATCTCCCTCCTATGTACTATTAGACTTGTACTGACTAAAAAAAAACCCAAGCATTTTCCATCAGTTGCCATTTTTTTTTTATGGTAGGTAAAATCATCCAAGGACAAATCCCGCCCTAGGGCAGAGCGGGAAGTAGTGTCAGACTCTTACTGACTAAAAACCTACCCCGTTCCTTCGTTGCCTATAGTGCCGGGGCTGAGCCTTCCTCTCAGAAAACGGCCCTTGATCCCAGCAGGCTTCGACCCTGCCTGCCTGCAGCTAGCAGGCTGGGCCTCTACGGTTTGCTGACAGCTCCTTGAGCGCGGGAACAGAACGCACCGTCGACGACTTGGGCTCGGTCCGGTCGGTTACCGGACGATCGGACAGCGTGCTACCCATTGTACGCCGTCCGCAAGCCCACGCCTACGGTGGCCGGAAATCGGGATCGGAATCCCGGCGGCGGCTGGGGCGAGCGCCCCGTTGCCTCTGCCTGATGCGGTCGGCCTCCTCCTTTGCTAGCATTACTGCTTCGCAGAAGGAGGCGACCGCCTGCCATCCCTCCTCACTACGGACCATGGCCTGAACCAAGGCCCGGCGAGAGAGATCGCTGCCGCCGATCGCCCCCACGAGGACACGGCGATGCTCCGCCCAGGCGGATCAGTTGCTATTTGCGTTTCAGGGCTGGGATGACTCTTTCGAGCAATCTGCAGCCTTTAGTAGATAGTTCTATAAACGATTCAAAGGTTCAAAAGATTCAAAGTATTTATTTCAAAGAAATCATTTTCAGGCCCTTTTGAAAGGTCAAGAAGTCTGTCTGTAAGAAAAAATGATACTAAGTGCACATTACAAGTCAAATAGTAAACCATAAATTGCTCCATGCTACTCACATTTACAAACTTAAAAAATACAAGATTTCCTTCACTATTGCGTCGGATGCGGGGTAGCATCAGCATTCTTCTGCGTGAGCACGCCATAATAATGGCGGCCAGTCTTTTGTTTGATGAGTGGCTTGAGAAGCGTCACGGTGTCCTCTGTTCCGCATGACGCACATCGTCACCGTACATGGTAAGTTCGAGAGGTTCCTGCACCTGATTCAGGCAGAAGATGAAAAAAAGAAGAAGTTGTGTGGACCGTGCGGAGGACACGGTGGAGCATACGGTAAAGGTAGGTAGACTTGGGTGGAGTACCTTCAAGTCCTCGTGGCGCAGAATGCCAGCAGTGGCTTCTAGCGACGGGCCCCAGTAGAGGCAATGGTCCGGAGCGACAGGGAATGGAGGGCAGTTGCCTCCTTTTGCAGTAATCCTAACGAAGGAGGCGGTCGCACTTGTGAGAGAGCGGACATCCTCACACCCCAGCCGCTGAGACCCCGAACCCGACTACCAGCCACCGTAGGTTGGGCATCGAACTTCTGTTATCAATACCCGTTAAAAAAATTTCAAAGATATTAAAAATTGCCATGTTAATCTTCTTTTTTCTTCTAAAATCGTACCGTACACCAGCAAAAAGATTGTTCCGTTCAAAAAATTAGTAAATATAAATAAAAAACTTTAAGTGTGTGATAAGTGATATTTACCAAGGCTTTAGGCGTTTTTTTAAACTTTTAATTAGTAACAAAGATCTTCTGTTACGATATCAGTTATGACATACCTTATAGAGTATGACTGTAAATAGTTTTTAAACTGGCTTCAAATAATTTAATCAGGCATTTTGCAATAAAAAAAACTTAAAACTTTTTTTTTATAATACTTTTGTTCTTTACATTTATATGTGTGTACATAAATTATAAAATAAATAAATAAATAATAAATAAAAACCTTACTAAAAATCTACTGCATTTTGGTAGTTTTTTGCATTTTAACTGTACTTTAACGTTCTGCAAGAAACATTAATACCAGAAACCAAGAAGGATAGATTAAAAATGGAATCATGTTTTTTTTTATTGATATAAACTAGTGCTTGACTGCGATCATACCTGATGCAACCGTTAAAGGTGAGGCGCAAAAATTGAAGAAAAAAACATAAATACCTGCAGCCAACACTGTGATGGCACCGGCTGGTACTCCTAGTCCCAGCGCCGGTTTCTGCCTCTCTTCCAACCAGCCGACTGCCCCCAGCACTAAGCCGCCGATACCGCAGACAATCTGTAATAAATTCGTCCATTTAGGAACCTCTTCAGCATCACTGTAAATATCTGATAGACGTTTTCAGCTGGCCAAAGGCTTTTCCAAGCGTCGCCGCATACAGGAGTCCTGAGCTTCTCACATCCAGCGAAGTTCCGCGACCTCCACAGAACCTTAGGCCTCATCAGCCATTCGTTCTGTATCGTTCCCTAATGATGAGCAATTGTTAGCTCACCGTCTGGCCGTTCAGTAAGGAATGAGCCCAAGTCGTTGACGACGCGGCGTAGTGTTCCACGCGCGCCTATAAGAGATGTCAACAAAACCGTAGGGCCCGCTAGGTCTACGGAGAATTTCTGAAAAAGATACCGTGACTCTGGACAAAAGAAGGTTTTAGTCAGTAAAAAGCCTAGCACCCCCTGGTGTGCGAGAAGTCATTCGACGAGTTTTCTCCTCAAAAACGAAAAGGCCAAAAGTTTATGGCTAAGAAAATACTGTTCCCTGCACATTGCTACTAAAAAAAAAAAACTATGCACCCTAATGCCTTGATCACACGTACCGAGTAAAAGGACGCGACAGTAAAATGTTGCTCGGCCGAGTCACTAATGTAAGCGAGATTTAGAGATGAGCGTTCGGCCGAGCACTCGGCGCTATGTTTATACGTACCGAGTATTCGGTCGAGAGCACTGTCTCGCCCGTATACTCGACACGTGTGATCAAGGCAAAAAAACTATGCACCCTAATGCCTTGATCACACCTACCGTTTTTTGTTTGAGACAGTAAGATGTTGCTAGGCCGAGTCAGTGATGTAAGCGAGTTGTAGAGATAAGCCGAGCCGAGCCCTCGACCCCGAGCCCGAGCACTCGGCTCTATGTTTATACGTATCGAGGATTCGATCGAGAGCACTGTCTCCCCTTTTATGCTGGGTACATGTGATTAAGGCAAAAAAACTCTGCACCCTAATGCATTGATCACACGTACCGTGTTTTTGGCCGAGACAGTGATGTAAGCGAATTGTAGAGATAAGCGAGCCGGGCCCTAGACCCCGAGCCCGACCACTCGGCTCTATGTTTATACGTACCGAGTATTCGGTCGAGAGCACTGCCTCGCCCGTATGCTGGGTGCGTGTGATCAAGACATAATACGTACCACCTACGAACACTTAACCAAGCGAATTGCTTCAGATGCAGCGTTAAATTTATTTCAACTATTAGATAATATGGTCGTAAACTGTGCTAAGTGCGTTTTATGAGGATTTCTAGGTGTTTCCTCGTAAAATTAACGGAGTGTAACGTTGCAACGTAAACTCAGTTTGCGTTTTAGAGAATCTAAGGCAACATGCCAGTCTAGGTTTAGAAGAGACATAAATTTTAATTCGCTGGGAATCATCATTGTAAGGTAGAATGACAGCTCGCTTCAAACACTTGGGTTTTCAGTTTTCATTTGCAAAATGACTGACAATTATACACCGTTAAATTTTGATCGTTTTAATACCGTGGAGGGTTGATCTGGTACATTAAACACTATCGATTTGTAAAGATAAAATAAAAAAAAAACAAAGTACATTTTCTTCTCATATTAACATTATATTTTTTTCTCACATTCACATTACAGAAATAAGAAATAAAACTGTCATTACAACAATTACACTATCAGATTTTAATCAAATAAATTAATAAACCTTGCCAAGTGTTCTAGAAACTAAATCAACGTAAATAAAATACTAACAATGCAATGTTAGTAGCATGACATAGAGTTCTGCGAAAGAATATTTTATACGAAGGCAATTTAGAGCACAGAGGACAACTATTTATCAGTAAATACGATAATCAACTTAGTCCCGAAGGCCTTATTAAATAATTCACAATCAGAAAAGTATAAAAAATATATAAACTTTCTAGAATATTTACATATTTATTTTATTTGAAAAGGAATTCTTAACTGAATTCTACGAGTAAAATAGCAACAAAACTAAAGTTATGCGACGGGGCTGTTTCCCCGAGAGAGCATGCCTGTCTTTACATTTACTAAAGAACATTATTTATATTTTGGATAGTGGTAGTCTCTCAAGTTATAGCATGTACTCCTTTGGTTGTCTACATCCTAAAATAGCACGTTGACGGCGCGTACTGTTCCCGCGCGCCTCAAGGAGCTGTCAGCAAACCGTAGAGGTCCAGCTTGCTAGCTGCAGGCAGGCAGGGTCGAAGCCTGCAGAGGTCATGGGTCAGCTTCCGAAAGAAATACCCGGCCCCGGCACGATAGGCAACGAAGGAACGGGGTAGGTTTTTAATCAGTAAGAGACACTACTTCCCGCTCCGCCCAAGGGCGGGAAGTCTCGATTTTGTGCGGTTAACCTTCGATTTAGAAAAGCCATTAGATATTCAATTTAAACTTATGTTGTGAAATCTCACGGAACTGTAATTTGGTTCGGTCGTTATTTCGGCCAAACGATTACAAAAGCTCAAATTATATTGGCAGCTGGTTTCAACATTGATTAGGGACTCAGGAAGAAAGAAAGTGTGATCAGAGAGTAGAGACTCACTCTACTCGCTGATCACATTTTTTACACAGGCCAAAATTGTATACTGTTATTGTGACATCGAAGGAGATCGCATGGAGAACGTACCTTGTTCGCATGGGCATGCCATAATCATGACGGTAAGTTCTCTCTTTGAGGAGTGGCTGGAGAGGGGTCATGAGGACTTCATCTTCTAGATGATGCAGGTCCTCACCGCACACTGTAACTTTGGGTTTCTGCACAGTATTTAGGCGAAAAAAACGCCCGGAAGTCACCATTGTATGGACCAATCGGAGGACACGGCGGAGGTGTGTCCCACTTAGGCGGAGCACTGCCGTGTTCTCGTGGAGGCGATTGACGGAGGTGACCTGTCAATATGGGTCCTGGTACAGGCCATTGTACGGAGCGAGAGGGAATGGAGGGCGGTCGCTTCCTTCTGCGAAGCAGGAATGCGAATGTGAATAGTGAAGGAGACGTCTACACGCGTGAGGGCACGGATATCTTCTCGTAATACCGTAGACGTGGACTTGTGGACGACGAGCAATGGGTAGCTCGTTGTCCGGCCGTTCGGTAATGATTTGTTCGAGCCCGAGTCGTCAATGGCGCGTAGTTAAAACCGTAGGGACCCAGCAAGGACGAAGCCTACTAGGGCTCTGAATCAACTTTCAAAAAAGTTTCCTATGATCCTAGAACGCTTACAATGGCAACTTCAGGTGTGGTTTTAGTTAGTAAAATTCTGACACCCTACCGATCCGCCCTAGAGTAGGAGAAGTAATTAGATGATTTCTAACTTCAAAAATATGAAAATAAGCAGTCCGTATGAAACGTTTAAAAAAGAAACTAGGTTTCAGAGTGCACAGAATTAATTTAAGTACCAAATTGGAATGAAACCAGGCACATAATGACATTTGCAAATGCTTTGTTTTCCAACACAAAAGCAATTAATTTTCCTACGACTCGGATTAAATATCACTGTAGCTTTTAACGTCACATATCGCGGTTGAACAGCGTTCATGTTCCCGCGGGCGTTAGTTTCGAAGTTTGGTAGAATATCCGACAAAATTACTTTCTGTCACAATAGCTCGCTGAGTTGTGTGTGATATTATGTCTCATGTAAAAATTTTCGATATTTCAAAATCATTTCATCGTGATTGTTGATTTTACTCAGTCATTAATTATGATTGTTGATTTTAAATCGTTATTTAAATTAAACTAGCTTTTGCCCGCGGCTTCGCTACCGCTCTACCCTACTCTACCCACCTCTACCCAACTCTACCCTTCTCTACCCGTCTCTACCTTTCTCTACCCAACTCTCCCTTCTCTACCCTTCTCTACCCTACTCTACGCTATACCATTAAATGAGCAGGTATGGATATTTTTTATTTATTTAACGGAGTAATAATTATCCTATGTCCGTCTCCTGGTTCTAAACTACCTTCCCACCAATTTTCAGCCAAATCGGTTCAGCCATTCTTGAGTTATAAATTGTGGAACTAATTATAACTCAAGAACGACTTAACGATTAAATTGCTCAAATTAAATGGTAATTAAGATGTTTTTAATCTCCAGATTTTAAAACAGCTTACTTTTTTTAACAAAAATATGGAGTAGTGAGTTGTCTCCAAAGTTAAAAACGGCACTAATAAATTAAGATTTCTTTGTTTTTTTTTTTAATTTGTTTTATATCTTTTTGCTAGATTGTCTACACAGAATACATATGAAAACCTTATGCATTATTAATTTACTACATAATAATCTTTTTATTAAACTCACGCAGCTGTAGCACGATTATCAATACGCAATCAGCGGTTACCTTCATTCATAAATTATTCAGAAATATCTTATGCGCTCCACCCCTATCTGTACCTTACGAGACGTCTCGCTAGTATCGTCAACCAAACATCAGTGGTAATATTTCAATACTGATAACAACTTTATGTAGTGTTAATAAGAACTATTTAAGCTATTCTTAACCACTAAAATTCCTGTAAGTCTGAATCAACGATAGTAGAGAGTTGATAAAGCTCAACGAGTCTTGGTGAAATAAATATTTTTTTTTAGTTGATCAACCTAGTAAAGTAATTTGGTTAAGTCCAATCTCCAAAGCCTTGAGCACAGGCGTAGAGTAGCCAGCCTTTCGGTATTTTACAGGTTGACTTGATGACCATCTCAATTCTAACATCGGACAACCCGACGTACAGCGAGTATCCACTCTTAAGTTGTTAAAACATCTACGGTCCGAACTAGGCGTTTCGCCTCGTCGTTTATACCGCGTACATCGAAGGACTGGAACAATTTGCCTACAGCTGCGGTCTTCCCATCCGATTATAATTTGAGTGTCTTCAAGGCTAGAGTAAATAGGCTCTTAATAAACTAGTGCGCCATCAACGATTGCATCACTGCTTGCCATCAGGTGGGATCGCAGTCAAGCACTGGTTTATAACAAATTAAAAAAAAACATCATTTCAGAAGAAAGACGTCCATCATTGGACATAGATCTCCCTAAAGGCTAATCACAACGATCGATCCGGTCCGTCTTGCATCTAGCGGATTCCCGGAACCCTCAGCAGGTTATCTGTCCACCTTCTTGGAAGCCTTAATACGCTGCGTCTTCCAGTACGCGGTTGCCACTTGGCCCTGCCATCTATTTTGTGGGTTGGACACATTGTCCAATCCACTGCCACTTAATCTTGGCAAATTTTCGGGCTATGAAGGTAACCTTGGTTCTTCTGCGGTTACCTTTATTTCTGATCCGAGCACGCAAAGACACTTTGGGCTCTTTTCATTGCCCTGTATGACTTTAAGCCTTCTGATGAGGCCCATTTGTGAGCGACCATGTTTCAAATATTTATGTAATTACTGACAACACCCATTGGTCATGAGTTTCGTCATACTACACTGTGGTATGTTAGACGAGAAAATATCATGCGCTTACTTCGTTAGATCCTGTAACAAAATTAATCAGAAAGGAACCATGAAGGAGTAAGAAAATGCTAGTGAAAGTGCACCTATCTGTACCTAACTGCAAAATTAGTATGTAAATTCCGTCACGAAGACGGGATAATGTTTGGCTTATCTCCGTCGGTAAGTCAAAGCCTAGCTAAACTCCTGTATATGCGGAGTAAGCAGAAAAAGTGGGGCCTCAGGACTTGACAGAAGTAATTACTCGTAGGTATGCGAAAATGTAATTTGTGATAAGGTTGCTTTGTAAGCTTGGGTTTGCGGTTTGGGTTTAATTTATGGCCTCTAACCTGTTACTTAGAAATAGCAGGTTAGAGGCCATCCATAAATTTGATAACGCTAGTTGGACCCAAGATTGAGCGTTGCCATGTAGCGTGGCAATGCTGATCCCACCAGTTTTTAGGGTATATGACCACTCGATAGTGCCGCGGAGAAGCTTTTCGATGCCATATTTTGCATTTTTTAGTTAGTTTTAACTTCAACAAAATCTGTTGCTTGGTTAAGGAAGAGATAGCAGATGAACAAACAGATACGGAAACGACTTTGTTATATATTATGTGATCAACAAAACCAGAAAGCTCTTATAGCAGTATTGTTTTAATCTTACTTATGTTTTTCGTACCATGTGGCCTTCAAAACAATCTTATTACCATATTAAAACAATAATGTTTTCTTAGCGATTTTGTGACGTCACTGTTATAAAGTTCATTCCTTTCGTACTCTAAGGCGATTTTTAACCGCAGTATTGTGTTTACGTCAAATTACCAGGCTTAAAAAGATGTTAATGTACAATAAGTTTCAAGTTTTGGTCATTATCCCCTTCGAACACGAAATACTTAAAGACAGCTAGATTAATCTAATTTTAATTCATAAAATCAAACTTCGTTCGCACTAAAAAAATAAACACTGATAAGAATTTTGTTAATGTAAACAAACGTTCCGAATTCGGAATGTTACGATTCACACTAACGTGTACCTAAATGTCGACGTTGTCGCTCGCAGCTTTTATGGTTTTTCTACTTTATTCTTTATTAATGTAAAATCTTGAAAGTTATTACGTCCTTTTTATGAAAGTTACATAGATCCGTTTAAAAATGTACTTTAACAAGGCATCTTTTGAGTTTAATGTATTCTATTAGTTCACAATGAACTTTAATGTAGCGATTTGAACAACAAACATCTGAAAGAGACAACGCATTACAGATCAGTATACTGCGTATCTTTTCTGTTTTAGTAGGGAATAGACAAAATCTTTAGAATCGTTCATTCTTTCCCAGCCCTTAGCAGGAATACAATCATACTGAGCGATTAAGTTTATGGTACAAAATGAAGTAATATTACTTTAAGATTGAATCAAAATTCTCCTGCAATAAGATTGTTTTCTCAAAGTTTAAGGTCGGCCCCGATCCTCGATGGGGCTGAAAGATTCTGGACTGACAACTGCGTACTGGAAGATGCAGCGTTCGTAGGTCTCCCACAAGGACCAATGACCTGATGAGAGACGCACAGGACCGGTCGTTGTGGCGGCACTTAAGGAGGCCTATGTCCAACAGTGGAAGTCTTTTGGCTGAAATGATCAGAGATGTGTCTGATTTTGAGGTGGTCTGACTGATCCTGTAAGAGCCCTTGTTCTTAGTTTTGTGTAAAACTGTCTGGTCTAATTCACACGAAAAGCACGCAAAAGATAAGAGCAACAATGTACCAACTTGACAGTCACGTATAGAGCTACTAATTTATCAAGTGTATGTAGCAAAATATTTCATACTCATACCACACTTACAGTAATGAAAGTCGTTTATCAAGAGTCACGATTTTTTCATTTGTACAGTTATAAAGCGATTTAGTAAAAGCTATTTATGTGGGAAGGATTTCCAAGTTATGGTGTGTTTCTTTTCTAATATTTTTTTTTTATCTGCTGTATAAGTCTGCTGCTCTGCCGGGCTTAGCCCTCCCCCAAGTGTCACCACAATGATTGGTCCTATCTGTCTCACATCCTTCGCATTCTTGGGACTCTCACCAGGTCATCGGTCTATCTCGGAGGAGGCCTTTCAACACTGCGTCTTTTAATGCACGGTCGCCACTGCAGAAGCCTTTGGCCCCATCTACTATAAGTATAGTGCCTTAAACTTTTTCATAACCATCGTAATCTTAATCGTAAAAATTATAAAATCGATAAAAAAAATATGGATGTCCTTGAGATGTGGTGCTGGAGGCGTTTTCTGATAAAACGGACTTCTCTTCGCACTAACGTTTCCGTCCTGAAAGAGCTAAGCATCAAACAAACACTTTCATCAATTGTGCAAGTGCGTATCTATAAGTTGGACATATTTTTCCCAACGAAAGATCTTTGGAACACGGAACGGACATGATGATTCACACCGGTATGGCAACCGACAGTAGCGATGCGATGAGGCCGGCAGATCCAACCGCGGCAGACTCACGCCAATGCCCACGGGCGGCCACGGTGACTGCTAGAAACCACGCATGGCCTCCCATGCTCTTAGTCTTGTCTTGACCAGTTTAATTACTACAATAGGTGGGATCGCAGTCAAGCACTAGTTTATATCAAATTAAAAAAGGTCTCGTGCCCGTTTTGAACTATTCAAACAATATTGATACTTTTAAATCACTACATAGTACAAAACAAATACGCTTCCCGCTGTTTGTCCCTAAGTGGATCTTTAAAACTACGCAACGGACTTTGATACAGTTTTTTTTTAATAAATAGAGAGATTCGAGAGGAAGGAAGGTTTATATGTATAATACATGCGGGCTGCTGGATATATTTAGTATCAGCATTGCACCCGTGCGAAGCCAGGGTGGGTCGCTAGTGTATGTTTGAAATAATTTCATACCAAAAGTGCTCGACGTGTCGCTTTTTCAAGCGGCCTGACTTTTGTTGTTTAAAAATCAACAGAAAGTTTCCATTTACTTTTTCTGATTTTAATGAAAACCATTATTTTAATTAATTATGTTCTAAGATCTCTTTTTGCCCAAGAAGGTTTTTCAAGAGCGATCTCACAAATTAAATTAATTAAAAAATAAATTGCTGTTTCAAGGAATCAATCTGTATCCTTTTCCATTATTAGAATTCCTGAGAAGGGCTTTTTTATTTGCCCAATAGGAAGATAAACTGTTTGATGTTTATCTTGGATGTCATTACATCGGGCTGGAACGTATTAAAAACAAGGGTTCGGACAGTAACAAATTGATGTTGCTAGAATTTGCGGGGAAAATACGGTTACATTTAGTGTATGAAATATTTTGTACCGTGTCAGTTTTGTTACGCAGCAATATTACAGTTGAATAATATTTACATTGCATTGCATCAGTCTTATAATGTTCTCACTGCTGGGACTCAGCCCTACTCTCCAGGAGTGGGAATAAGCCGTAATCCACCATGCGGGCCCAGTGCGGATTGGTGGGTGTCACATGCCTTCGAATTTTTGATTAAGGCATGCCGGTTTCCTCATGATGTTTCCTTCACCGTTTTTTGAGAGCAGTGGTGATGAAATAAATTACACAAGGTAATACGCCTGATTGAGTTTGAACCCGCGACCTACAACTCGTAAGTCGGGGCCGTTACCACTCGGCGACCACTGCTCTCAATAATATTACAGTAAAAAGAAAAATCCGACGCTAACTACGACTAACTAAAATCAAAAAACTCTTCCACATCGCTCGTCGACTGGTAATGTGCCCAAAAGACTGGTGGCATTGCCACGCTGTATGGCAATGCTTATCCTCTGACCGAGGTAAAAGCCAGCCCTTGGGTCACGCAAAGTGTCAACTAGGCGTTTCCACAGATCTTTATACCTACTACTTATGAGCACTTGGACCCCACGATCCGAGAGTTTTGACGCATTTGAAAACCAATAACATCACATATAAATATAACATCACATATTAACATTTTTTTTTATTTGATATAAACTAGTGCTTGGCTGCGATCCCACCTGATGGTAAGCTGTGACGCAATCGTTGATAGTGAGGTGCACTAGTTTATTAAGAGCCTATTCACTCTAGCCTTGAAGACAGCCAAATTATAATCAGATGGGAAGACCGCAGCAGGCAAATTATTCCATTATTTACTATTTTCTAATGAAACTTCAGCGTTCTTTAAAGCTATATATTGTAGCTTAACCACTATTATTATACAAAATACATGCTAAGGGCTTGTGTGCAATGTGGTTTGGCCCCGCTACAGCTATAAATTACTTTAAATTTGGCAGTAAATGTGAACTCCCACTTAAATAAGTTATACCGCAAAGTTTTCCAAATTTTGGTTCTAGAACAACCACGATGTAATGCATCATTCACCGCTTTGAGAGCAGTGGTGATGAAATAAATTAGTTACACAAAGTAATGCGCCTGCTTGGGTTTGAATCCGCGACCTGGAAACTTGTAATCCAGGCAGTTACCACCTGGCCACCGCTGCTCTCACAACTGACAGGTCATCACTGACATGGGCCGTAGAAACCCAAATCTCATTTTTAGCATGATGCTCATACACGAAATCACGCCCCCGTTGGGCCACTTAAATTAATTAAATTCGTTTCGTATTCACCGAATTGGTTACACTGATCCGTATCGGCTATTATTCCCGATCCCTCAATTTCCTCCCTAAATTAATTTGGAAGCTTGCAGCTCCTGAGCGTAATGGAGTAGATGAAAGGCTGTACTGAAATTATTAATTCCATTATCCATTATATATTATACGCTAATTGTAGAGCAGCAAGATCCTATGGTATGTATAATACGTGGCAAATAAGTTACTTTTGTTGCACGCGAACTACGATTGGGACCCGAAAATCGGTTGTAATCCTCGTCACACAAGTTGAACCATCGTGGCGGTCGACCTTGAATGCGCAGTGACCGGTTTTCGGGTCTTAGTCGGGGTGGGCGTAACCATAGCAACGATGGCCATTATGGTTCTTTAAGATTCAAGATTCAAAACATTTTATTTCATATAAACATTTTACAGGCACTTTTGAAAAGTCAAGAAGTCGGTCGGTCAAAAAAAATTATGCCAATTGCACATTCCAATGCGTACATCTCTATGGAGAAGAATGTGCAAGAAACTCCATGGACACTCTTTTCAAACTTGTTATGTATGACAAATATCTCGGTTACATGTTTCTTGTCGCTGGTATTATGTGAGAACAATGTAAATAAGAAAAAGAGTAAAAATAAAGTTCTTATTATAATATTAAAATAAACCACTGGCAGCTAAGAGATAACCAGTCTCAACTGACAGCGCCCGTTCAAGAACATAACGCATATATCAGCACCACTCAGCTCAACCATTTTGAAGGGAACCGAATGATCCAACACACGCGCCACCATCAGTGAGACATTTGAGTGAGCATGACAAACTCTCAACTGCCATGCTCATTTACGTCAATCATTCAATTCATTTGCCGCGTACTATACGTGCTTTGTAGAATAAGTAAAGATTTTATTAAACAAAGTGTAAGTTAAATGTGTCCTTAAGATAGGACACACTACATTTTGCTTAGAAATACCCTATTCAAGGTAATATAACTGTCTAGTTGATCTTGTGATCGCAAGTGCGACTACTGAGCATGGGGTCCTGTGTAAAATTTCACGGTGTATGAAAATGAATAGCTGTTCGTTAGTCTCGCTAAAACTAGAGAAAGGCTGGACCGATTTGGCTAATTTTGGTCTTAAAATATTCGTGATAGTCCAGGGAAGGTTTTAAACCTTCCCTGGACTATCACGAATATTTTATCAGTGACAAAATATAGAAAAACTACGCTAGTACCTAAGTAAATTAAAAAATGTTATTATTAGTTATTTATTTAAATACGGTGTGCAATAAATTGAACGCTCGTGCCTTAATGATCGATTACCTAATCTAATAACGTTCCAACGCCAGCACTACCTGCTACTAACTTACCTACACGTTTAACTGGACCCCGATCCACTTGATCACATTAGGTACGTGCTCTGATTGAATGAGCTAATTTCAGGGGCTGTTTCCAAATCGCTGGCTGATTTGATTTTGAGATAAACCGTTTTAAACGTAGACACTTTATGTAGCATGTAAGTTAAACTAAAATGGCGATTGACGTTCAATACGCAGTAACAGATTTTCGGGTCTCAATCAAAGTGTGGCTCAGCGGGGGGCTGCGCGTAACCATAAAAATGACGGTCATTTTAGTTCAACTTATATTATTATAGTACCGCGTACTATAATGATATTATAAAGCAAAATGTAAGTTTGTGTCCTTGAGACGTCTACATTTTGCGAGTAACTTATTCTCTGTCTGTCTCGTTGGTCTTGTGATTAGAAGCGAGATTGCTGAGTATGAGATCCTGGGTTTGATGCCCTAGTCAGACATAAAGCGCTATTGGGAGTCCCGAGTCTGGAAGTTATTAGTGTGAAATCTCCATGCCTCTGAAAGCGCGTAAAGCCGTTGGTCCTGCACCTGATCTCCCTCGTTTCGTATCGGATTGACGCCTCATCGGACTATGAGAGTAAAGGAACAGAGAGTGCACCTGTATTTCTGCACACACTTGAGCACCATAATGTCTCCTGCTCATTATTGCTCAGATTAGCCTCCGTGATCGAAATTCGTTTAAGAGAATTTGGGGGTAGTGGAACAGAGAGTAAAGTCCCACATACCTCCGTTGAAAAGGGAGGATCCTCCGACCAGACAGGTGTTATATCTGGTGGGCTACTGCCCGATAGATGATTTCGGGTTTGTTCTATATGTTCCAATCGCGCCGCGAATCTTACTTGCGCGATGCAGGATTAGTTCTTGTGTGACGACATAGATGTCGCTACAAGAATTATTTATAACTTATTCACTCTCTGTGCTATTAGGAAACACAGAATCCAGCAGGGAAAGAAAGCTTCTTTCTCTTTGTTTTAATGGGTTTATTTTAGGGGCAGAAAATGCAAAGAGCAAAACATGAAATCACAGAGATGAAGATGCTGCGATGGGCGGGAGGTGTCACGAGACTGGATAAAGTCCCCAATAAGCTAATCCGAGGGAGCTTTAAAGTAGCTGAAATACAGCATAAGATGCAGAAAAGCCGCTTACAATGGTTTGGGTATGTAATCTGCAGAAACAGAGATCACATGACCTATCGTGTTTTACTATAGAAGAGGGCAAAAGAGGAAGAGGTCGGCCACGACCACCTTGAGTCGAAGCATCCAAAACAACCTACTGACAAATGGCCTAACGCCAGAAATGACACAAAATCGCCTAGAATGGCGTAATAGCATCAGGAGGGCTGACTCCAAATAAGGAAAAAGCCAGGAGATTGATTGCCTGTTCCCGAATCCATTGCAGATCCAATTTTGAGTAAAAGCATTTAAACGTGGCAAGTTTTATGAGACTTAGGGCCAAATTCACCAAGAAACTAATCGCGATTATATAAAACAAAACGCAGTTTGAGCGCCTAATCGAGATTATAGCTTCATTTTGCGTTTCACCGCTCTGAATTAAACCTAGTTTACGCTAAACTCAGTTTAAATTCTTTTGTTGTCGCCCATGTTACGACACGGTTCTTTAAACTAGATTACCCTGAGCTCAGTTTAGTTGAACTGAGTTTTTATATTGAATGGTGAAATCAGCCCTAAATGGTTTGTAGAACTCGTAAAGCTGCCATTATCAGTGGCAATAATGGCGGTAGTTACAATCAGAAGGTTGAACAAGTATCTCTGACTAAGCTCAAACCCTGACACCGGGTTTAGAGGAAAGTCCACTTTTGTTTGAAGCATTGCCGGTTTAAAAAATATTATTATTAAAATTTATATCTCTCCTGTTTGTGGTACAAAAATAATTGGCTAAAAGACTTTTCTCGCTGGAACACCAATTCATTTTCCCGGAAAATTCAGTCTCTTAAGCGCCATAGCGAAGGGTTACAACCTGTAGTATATCAGCTTCTAGCTGATGATGGAGTCACCAGATGGAAATGCCTATAAAATTACATCTCAAACTAAAAACATATTTTAAAATAAACTATTGACAAGCAATTTTGAATGGTCATAAAATCGTTCCAAAACGTAGATCCCTCCAGAGAAGAACTTGCAAGAAACTCTATGCATACTCTTTTAAATCATTTCTAAAATATAATGTACGTTCTCTCTCACCTGTAACACTCTAACTCTAAGGCCAATGGCAAAGGGATACAGCTGTACCCCATTGCCGGGCTGCTCCACCTCGTCACCGCGGGATACACCGCTGACGGCACTGCAAACTGACTGCTTTCGCGACCACATCGCCGCTTTTGCGTGGAGAACTGAGGGCAAAGAAAAGTAATTTAGGTAATCATTCATTTCGTTAAGTGTTTATTTTTTTTTACAAAATCTACGACAAAAACCTAAAGTGTAGATACTCATTAAAAATTTTGTCTATTTTTTTTACTAAAATACGACTACATTCCAAGTCATCATCATCATCATCAGCCTTTTAATGATCCCACTGCTGGGACACAGGCCTCCTCTCTAGGAGAGGGAATGGGCCGTAATCCACCACGCGGGCCCAGTGCGGGTTGGTGGATGTCACATGTCTTCGAATTTTTAGTTCTAGGACATGCCGGTCACGATGTTTTCATTCACCGTTTTGAGAGCAATACATTCCAAGTAAATAATGTATATTCGAAAGTTACATAGAAATTATATAATGCCCCTAATAATAATGCAGCGCAACTAGAAAATTAACTTACAGTGAAATTCTTGCTCCATCCGCGTTTATTTTTGGTGGGAAATTATACAACTACTTCTCACGCTCTAGAGTGGAGCGTGTTCGGCCGTGTCAGACTTCTTAATCTTCCCCCAGAGCGTGAGAAATTATTGAATGATTTCCCACCTTAAATGGGCATGAGTAATTAGTATGTACAAAAAATGGGCTGTAAAATAATGTAGATATCTTATTTATGATTGATATAACTTTCAAGTTTCTCAAATCTCTTTTAAGTTTATTAGTTACAAGGCTAATAAATTCAAAGGCTTTAAATTGGTTATTGGATATATTTTCCTGTTTTTAATTTGTGTGACTGAGTGGAAGAATTACACCTCCGTCACATTTTTTTGTACTGATCAGTACTCGATAAAAAAAAGAACGTCCCAACTACAAAGCACCTTCAGATCAACATAGCTACAATATTAATATTGTGTAGCAGGCCTAGTGACCTAGTATCAACATCTGTTACAAGCTGATGCATAATGGAATATCGCCATAATGTTATGAAGATTATTGGAATGGTTTTCCTTTGTTTTTAACCTACACGTCCTTAAATTGGGTAAAGTTTACAACATACTAGTCTTTATTCAAATTGTACTATTACATTATAATTGTATTAAATTAATTATTATTGACATTTAAATTTTAGACATAATACATACCTTTACAACATATTTTTTTTTGTCATTGATTATAAATTATTTACACGTTGATTACAAGAATACGATGGGTGCGAATCGCATAGGACCATTCGTTGTGACGACACTTTGAGGAGGTGGCCTACGTCCAGGAGTGGTAGTCTTTCAGCTGAAATGATGATGATAACTGCTTTCATTTATTTAATGCAACTAAAAATCTCACAAAATAACACATAAAGTCACATAATGTCATTCTTATCGCAAAAGTTATCAGATTTCAGGAACAAAAACATGCATAATATCACATCGGACCTTATCACTACATGGCGGTATATCTATAAGAGATTATGCCTACTTATGTATGTAATTTCGCACGTTACTAAGGCCATGTGTACTCGTGGGTGTTTAATCTAGCTGACACTCGAAAGCTTCATCAATATACGATGAATGTGTCTAGTTAGATTTTTTCAGTATCCCATATACTGAAAAATCTAACTAGACACATTCACTTTAGCACCTGACGATTGATGTTGTGTTGAGTCTGTGGTAGCGTTGTGATATCGTGGGCAACGTGCAAGGCGTTGATTCTTTTTTTAAAACGTTTCCCCACTCTAAGAATTGATCCTGTCACGTGGGTGCGTTGACACAAGACACGCTGTATATGGTACAACGTGTCTTGTGTATGCGATTTTTCATGTTCGTAAACGCTAATATTTGTGCTTTTTTTTTTAAATTCTAAAACTATTTTTGCATTATTTATTTGCCCTTATAATGAAACCCGCACATCAATTGGATGGTTTCAAAGTCTGTTGGACATAAGTACAAATATTTTTTTTTGTTTTATAAACTACAGATTCTCTAGTGTAGCACAACTGCAATATTCTCGCGTCTACGTTACTCTAGCGTAGTGCGTCTCAAACGCAACGATTGTAAGAAAACTAATGTTACTTTGACGTGGTGTTACTGTAGCGAATTAGCTAGAGGAACTTATCTATAGATTGCCTAAATACGAAACTGAATGAAGAATCACGAAAACCACTGAAGATGTTGACTGGCCTGTTGGTCTAGTGGTTAGTGCCCCTAACTGTTACACCGGAGGTCGTGGGTTCGATTCCCACCTGGGACAAATGTTTGTGTGATGAGCACGATCATTTGTTTCTGTGTCTGGGTGTAAGTTATCTATACTATGTATGTATTTAGAAATATGTAAGTATGTTTATCAGTTGTCACACACAAGCTCTGCTTAGCTTGGGATTAGACAGCGTTGTGTAATAGTTGTGGAATATTATAATTATTATATTATATGTCTAGTCGTAAATTAAGACTACATCATTTGATTTCTGAAAGATGATACCTTACTAGCAATCGAATCTAATGATTTTAGAAAGAAAAGCACTCGATATTTTTCCGTTTAGATATATTGTTAGATTTTTCTAACCAAGGAGTATACTATTGTTGGATTGTGGAGGTCTGACAGGCAGTCACTTTATGTAAAATAAGGGTATTCAGCTGGTTAAATTGGGCAGAAACTAAACTATTTGGAAAGCGGAGCAACTGAGGGCGATCGGCGGCAAAGACCTCTCGCGCCGGGCCCTGGTACAGGCCATGCCGGAGGTCCTTTCTTCTTATATCTATGGTCCGGAGTGAGGAGGAATGCCAGGCAGTAACCTCCTTCTGTTAAGTAATCGAAGCAGTAATATAGCGAAACCGGCAACGGACTTCTTCACGCTAAAAAATTTTTTTTTTCGGATTTAGTTTTTCTTTTTTCAATTAAAATATGATCGTAAAATTAACCACAAAGTGAAAGCTGCAGACCGCAAACGCATTGACACCTTAGAGATGTGATGTTGGAGAAGGATGCTCCGGATCCCTTGGACAGCATTTCGGACCGACGTATCCATTTTGCAAGAACTCAAAATCTCCTCACGGCTGTCGTCAGAGTGTCTTCGCAGGGTTCTACAATACTTTGGTCACATTGCAATCTTGAAAGGCCTATTGTGACCGGCAAGGTAGATGGGAAAAATACCACCAATACCAATACGTTGGTCCGACCAGATCCGCACTGCTCTTGACTTTACTATATATGCCCTTTACTAAAAGACAGAACCAGGAGGAACATAATTCAGGGAAAAGTGATGTAACAGGGTGGTCACGACCCTCAGCATTGAGGAATACGACGCAGGGAAGAGGAGTATTTATTCTTAGTATTAGAACGGAATAAACCTTTTTTACCTAAAAAAGGGATACTTAGTTTGGAAAAGGCTAGGGAGTTGATGATGATTTATAGTTAGAAATTCAAACAAATAATATTTATTTTTACTTTTTATTCGAACTGTAGTCGAAAAATATATATCCGATCCGGCGTTGATTTGTTGACAACAAAACAAGGCACGCCATCTAGTGGCGACTAGAAGAAATAGAGGTGGCGCGCCTAGACAGAGTCAGCCGTTTCCGCTTTGGGTACGAGCTTGGAGAGGGAGAATCCGCCGAGTACAGCGGACACTCTCAGCCAGGCCGTCGCAGAGTCAAGACGTTCTGAAACTGTCCGTTTTGTTGTTTGTACCTACCTAATAACAGTGCACTGTACTGAAATTTATTGAGAAGTAAACTGATTCAGTTCCTAACCGTTTTTATTCATTGCACGATACCCACGTAGGCCCACCTGGTAGATGACCAGAGCTCGAACCATCCTGAACGAGCCGTCATCAGAACTGGGATAAAATCGTGCAATTGAATCGACAAGATGTGTGAGCAACAGTTACGAAACACTGAAGAAAATTGGCGGTTATTATTCGAAATCGAAAATGAAGACCTGGATCGAAGCATGGACTTGAATGGTCTGATTAGGTTTTTTCTGGGGTTTTTCCCTAATCCTGAGCAACAAATGTTGGACCATGGTAACGTTGTACCCCCACAGAGCAAACTACAACGTTTTACCCAGATTGTGAATCTACCCGAATTCGACCCGGAGAGACAAGTGTAGTAGCAGATCAAAAATCACTATGGAAAATTTGGACGTAGGCAGGCTGAAAATAAGAATATTCAAGCTTCAAGACCTCCGGCAACGAGGCCGCAAGATTGGCCTGGATTGGCCCTGAAAACAAAGTCATATGGAGATGTCTGGGTGGAGATCCAGAACCCTGATGGAAGAGGCGCGGTAGCAACAATGGCGCCAAGGCATTACGCAGCGAGCAACGGGAGTATGGGTCGTCGATCCTTCATCAGAAAAAGGTCAGATATTCACATTCCATTTTGATTCTGGAGCTGAGTGCTCTTTCGCTAAAGATGACACCCTCTGTGATATAAATTTAGGGGTAGACGTAATACAAAGGATGGCAATATTGACAGGTTTAGATAACGTATGACAGTCTAGTGTAGATACTCGGTACTGTTCATTAATTTTGTAGTTAAAATTGATAATAGCTTAATCGAGATTTTATTGCGTGTATTGCCCAACATCCATTTGCGATTTTGGTCGAGAAATATTGTCGCAAGAGTTTAGTTCCAGTAGTGTGACCGCGATACATTTTAAAATTGCTTAGTTCACGACGTTAACAATTATAATAATCAAAACAACCCTCAGTTGCTCGTGGACGAAAAAAAATTAATGAGTATGCGGGTAGGCCAATTATTTGTGTGTAATTATTATTTGACCAAGTAATGTGGTGTTTGCTAGTCCAGCTCTTTCGGTTAAAAAAACAAACGTGATAGTCCGTGACGTTATTGACTTCTACGTGTCGTAGTACATAAATCTGCTGTTGTTTCGGTGTTGAATCGTCGGTTATTTGGATTATTTTATAACCGGTAGGCGTTAAACGCGTGTAACAAAAAGTAAACTCATTCGTTTAATTGACTCATCTTTGACTGTATAAAGACGACAGTAGTGGTTTAGCGTAAAATAATTAAAAATAATGCGTGAGGGGGTAGACAAATTAAAAATAATGCGTTAACGGTTGATGAATTATTGGATGCAAAGATTATTCGATTAAGTAATTCGGTGTTTGTTAGTTAAGTTCTTTTGATTTAAAAAAAAAAACGACGGGTCAGATATAATGTGCAAAGATTGCTGTAAACTAAATAAAATCGTGCATAACCGGTATTCGTTACCAATGATCTGAGACAAAATAACTCGTTAACATAGTTCGCCTTATTTTACAAAATTAGATTATGTATCAGGCTTTCAGTAGTGCTTATGACGGCGGACGGCCAGTACAAACATTTGAAGTTTAGAAATGCGATCTGAGTTTTCTAACGGACAATTGTTATTGTCCTAAGCTAATCGGTAAATACCTACTTAATAGTCTGAGTTGTCGATATTTTGATTATTTTGGAAACTGTTGAGTTCGCGATCGCGTCGGGAGACTTGAAGTAGTTTTGAGAACGTCGACTAAAGCCGGATTAACGTTACATTTGAAAAAGTGGAACTTTATTTTTGATAATGAAATTTAAGTTGCGCGGTTTGATCCGTGGCGGATGATGCCATTCGGTATGGTTGGATCCTAGGCGGGTGATGTCAGGTTACGAGGCTAGATCCAAGGTGAGGTGATGCCACTGGGTGCGGCTAGATCCTAGCAGGTGATGCCACTGGATGTGGCTAGATCCTATACGTGTGATTTCACTGTGTGTGACTAGATTTTTGACTGGTGATGCCAAGTAAGGAGACTAGATCCAAGGCGGGTGAGATCATGGGATATGGCTGAATCCAAAGCGGATGATGCCCTGTAATAGTGCCACATGCGACTTCTTGTCACGAAATCATTTCTTATCGATTTTAGTCGCGCGTTCTCTACCGTTGATGACGAAACATGATGTAGACCCCTAGGTGTATTTAAATATCGTGAGAGATTTTGCGTTACGCAATTTAAAATGTGTAGTATTTGAATAAAAGGGTAGGTTTGATTTGACGAAGGTAGAAGTAGATGCATTTTCGGTAAGGGCCTTTGTTTAGATTAGAGACGAAGAGAGCAATTAAACTAAGTTAGATCCATTTAAAGATTCGTTTGAAGTAATAAATACAGGAAGAAAATCAGCGCATAACTGATAAAATTGGGGTACAGTAAAGTAGTCGACATAATGAGATAATTAAGTTCACATGATGATTAAACTGTAGGAGATTTGATTTATAGCCGTAGCCTGTTGAATACCGTAATTAGAGACACAATAGAAATACAATAGGTATGCGGACGCCGGCGTCCTCTCGGGGAATAATGAATTAATAGAAATCAATATCCAGTGGTCACATTAGTCTGTGAGTACGCAGTATTGCGATTAAATCAGTGACTTGGCGATCCTGGAGGGATGCGCAGTTATGGTTGAGTAACTATAGGTTACTGGGCTATGAGTAGCCAGAAATCACACGTAAAGCTAAATGATTAAGGTTTTGGATTAGTTTGATTGGTTGTGTGTATTGTAAAGGTACCAACCACGATATGTTAAGAAAGATGCCAGAAAGTCATGTACCAGTCGGAAGTAGATAGTGATCACAGTGGTGATGAGCGAGCCTAAGTTGTATGGAGCACGCGAGTAAATTTCTCTGTCGGGCGTAGTAAAGTTGTTTGTTCCAGTAGCTATGCTTAGCTCTGATGGAAGTTGTGGTCTGTAGTGACCGTTGTGAGTAGTTGACGTGGTCAACAGGATGGTTCTAGTAGCTAGTACGTGCGCGTTTAGCTCTGACGGAAGTCATATTGAGTGATACACAATGTGATCCACGGCGTTGGCCGGTGGTGGATGCACATGTGAGAGAGCAATTGTGATTGGTGTTCGGCAATGAGTGCCGTGGCGTTAGAGTGGTTTACTTGTGGGGGCTCCTAAGGCTTTATAATGAGAACAATGAATGTTGGTACATGACTGGATGACAATTTCTATTACCCGAGTTCTTTTTATTTTGGTTTATTGAGTAAAGTGTGAATTGTTCTAACATTGAACGATTGACTGCGTGTTACGGGTTCGATTCCCGCACGGAGTAGACGTTTGTGAGACCTGTAGATGGTCACTCATAGTTAAGATGTGAATTGATGGTTTTATATGTGTGAGTTTGCGTGCTTGGGGGCGCACTCACGATGCGAGAGTGGTTCCTAGGGTTTGTCAGGAGTGACCGAGCTATATGATACTGCGAGATGTATTTTGTTTCAGAGTAACACACAGAGATGGACGCCTTGTTGGAACTTCTCGTCAGTGGACATCTTCCAGCTGAGGTGGTGATGATGACTAACACACGGGGACGTGTGTCTCGCAGGATGGCCGTGCCGGATCCGGCGTTGATTTGTTGACAACAAAACAAGGCACACCATCTAGTGGCGACTAGAAGAAATAGAGGTGGCGCGCCTAGACAGAGTCAGCCGTTTCCGCTTTGGGTACGAGCTTGGAGAGGGAGAATCCGCCGAGTACAGCGGACACTCTCAGCCAGGCCGTCGCAGAGTCAAGACGTTCTGAAACTGTCCGTTTTGTTGTTTGTACCTACCTAATAACAGTGCACTGTACTGAAATTTATTGAGAAGTAAACTGATTCAGTTCCTAACCGTTTTTATTCATTGCACGATACCCACGTAGGCCCACCTGGTAGATGACCAGAGCTCGAACCATCCTGAACGAGCCGTCATATATATACTTTTATGTTAAAATTCGTAATTTTATTATCATAATTCTTTGTTTCGTACCTTTTCCTCCGCCTTTTTGAAATACCTAATAGATTCATTAGGTATTTCAAAAAGGCTGAGGATTGAAATAATCAGAGTAGTTAAATGTAGCGTTATTATTTGAAACAACAGTTACAGTAGTTGCGCAGGGAGGCCAGCCGAACGTTAACTGCTTACTGAAATATGTTATTCAGTCGCACCTGTTACAAGTTGACTAATGCCTTGATCACAAGTACCGAGCAAACGGGCGAGACAGTGCTCTCGGCCGAATAGTCGGTACGTATAAACATAGCGCGGAGTGCTAGACCGAGCGCTTGTCTCTAACTCTCTACAACTTCCTTACATCACTGTCTCGGCCGAGCAAGATTTTACTGTCTCGTCCTTTTACTCGGTACGTGTGATCAAGGCATAAGGAATAATATTGAGCAGATTGATTCACATACATGTCTATTATCCAAAAAAATATTTAAAAAGTAATCAAAAAATGTTTATAATTAGCTATTTACCTGTTAGGTAATTAACTAAATTTGAATAATCTTTGTATGTCTTCTATATGATTTTTTTGAAATAAAAAGACAGCAAGATTATTTACGTTTAGTTAACTACCTAAACAGATCCCAAGTCGTTTACGGCGTGCACTGTTCCCGTGCGCCTCAAGGAGTTGTCAGCAAACCGTAGGGGCCCAGTAGGGTCGAGGCCTAGTCTGGGGTTCTGGGAAGGTATGAAAATGCATACCAGGGTCCTGGAACCAAGGCAGGGAAGGAGCAGGGTAGGTTTTTAGTCAGTAAGAGTCTGACACTATTTCCCGCTCCGCCCAAGGGCGGGATTTGTCATTGGATGATTTTACTTACCGTAAAAAAAAAAACCTAAACAGATGGAGTATAGTAAAAATTTAAGGAAGAAAAGAAATGAAAAAAGTAGTAAATAAGCAGTACCTTTGTACAATTTTTATAATAATGTCTTTTTTTTCTGTATAAGTATATGTGTGTACATAAACTATTAAATAAATAAACCACCAGTGCTCGTTGTATTTATTGAGAAAAACTATAGGCTGTAATACCTATATAATATCATGCCATGATATTCGGGAGCGGAGCAGCTAAAGACGTATTTGAAACCGCGGGGGACAGCAAATGTACGTATAACAGGCAGACAAACAGACATCAATTAGTTCGGTGTCGGTTAAATTTAATTTCTGATCTACCAAACAAGCTGCCCGTCTTACAAGCAATGCAGTAATTGCTTGTTGACCTACAGACTTCAGTTACCCCAGAGAGTGATCAATTAGCTGTCATACAAGTGGAAAATGGACTGAGCTATACAGCCACAAACTAGATTGCTCTGTAGAAAGAGACAGAGACTGTGCGATCAATACCTCTCTTTCCTGCAAATCTTATGAAGAGTTTGATTTGTTATCGTTAAGTCATTATGCTCAATTTACATGTTGTTTTAAGTATAATCCTAAGCGGTTCTGGACTCGAATTTCTAGACTCGAGTTTCGTCGAAACATTTTGATTATCTAAGACACAGTCAATATCAAATAATTGAACAGTTGCTGTTGGTCTTTAAGACGCCCTATACACCTACAATAATAGAGCACAATAATATTGCTCAATAAAATTTAAGTACGCTTAAACCTTTGTTAAATCATTGCGCCATGTTTCAATACTAGCTCTACACATTGAATAATATTGTACAATCAGATATATTGTGCAATATTATTGTATGGTGTATGGGGCTACTAGTCGAAAGAGAAAAGGCCACGTCTAGGCAAGCGTGCTCCATTGTCGACCATAACATCGTTTACGATGAGATGAGATAATGGTCAAACGCGAGCCTATCAATATCAAAAACTAAAAATGTCGGGGCTGCAATTCAATCATAATTTTATAAAATCACTAATCACGTTGTCTCTCTCGCATTTGTGTTTTGCAAAGTCGGATATAAGTCTCAATCCATTCCTATAAGTCTATGTTAGATACCGACTTCACAGTACACATCACTATTAACTTAATTTAGACGAATAATATTGTACATTAACTTGACCTCATTGTATCGAGACATGTAAGACACACTTGACATCTAAACAGTGTTTAAACATTGTGAACTTATACAGAAACACATTTAATAGAGTCGACGTAGAGTTTGAAGATGCTTAATGTTACATCACAACAACAGTATACACACACAGTTATTTTGTTGAAAAGTTGTATTACACTCAGTCAGGGTCTTGGGATACAAAAGTTAAAATAAAAAAAAATATATATAAAACCAACGATGCACAGCTTTGTAATATGCATATAAATCTTTCTATATTGACCACAATTGGATGTTCATTCTCACTTGCAGCCTTCCCCCCATTTTTCCGTCCGCCATCTTTTAAATGGCGGTCCTAATTTAGAATACTAAAGATTACACGTAGGTACAATATTTTTTGAAGGATCCAAATAACACCAAAAGGTATTTAAGACTTCTGTTACTGCGATATTTATGACAGCAAACACTTTGCACAGAAACGCTATGTCTAACAATGTAATTAAGGTAAGCAACGACCGTAGCAGCCATTTTTGTGACTTCAAAACCAATAAGGAATTTACATTTCCTCCAATAAAAACGCTGAAAGTTATTTTTACGTGCCTCCGTTTCTCTTTTGTAAGAGACGTTACGCAGGTATTTATGTAGACTTAGGTACATAAAATAAACGGTAACAAACCAATTAAATTGAATTTGTTAGCATCCCTGAAAGTCCTGAAAGTGTTCGTTGGACAAACAAAGGATCGCTTGACAAAATGAAAATGGGTTTTTGTAAGTATTTGCAAATTGTAAAAGCTTTTTACGGTGAGTGTACATGACGAGGTGTCGGTTTTCTTTGAAAGTGGTTTAAATTTATTTTCACGACTTGTATATTTTACGTAATGTTTTATTTTGAGCCTACTTTTGAACTGCCAAATAAATAGCTGAAGAAATAAATACAAATGGCGTTTAGGTAAAATAGGCTTTAGCCCAGTCAAATTTGACCAAAAAATAGGAGTAAGATTAGAATAATTCACACTCAGCTGAAAATTGGTAGGAGTGTTCAAAACACCATCACGAATGAAATCTAAAAAGTCCTCATCGATCCGACACCTGGAAAAAAAATACTCGGGTCAAAGCAAAACGGTAAGTTTTATCATAAAATAGCCTAGACAAAAATTGTAGATCAGATCTTGTCTGTATCTCTATATATATATATATACACCGTTAAATTTTGGTCGTTTTAATCCCGCGGAGGGTCGATTCGGTACTTGAAACACTAT
Source organism: Leucania comma (assembly GCA_958295575.1). NCBI lineage: Eukaryota > Metazoa > Arthropoda > Insecta > Lepidoptera > Noctuidae > Leucania > Leucania comma. The sequence goes on from OY282473.1 coordinate 5,380,515, forward strand.
CGATTTGTAACAAGACAATTAAAAAATAAAGTACTGTTATTTTCAAACTCAAATCAATTCACGCATGTACGAAATTATTTTCTTTAAGTAAACGTAAACTGAGCAAGGCCTATGAACTGTAGGTAGTTAGTACGCAACGACCGATAACTACCTACAAGTTCATTGAGTCGTTTACTTAAAGAAATTAATTTCGTACATGCGTTTATTAATTCGAGTTTTTGAAAAAAAATACTACTTTATTTTATAACTTTTTCTTTACAAATCGATAGTATTTCGTGTACCGATCGTCCCTCCGCGGGATTAAAACGACCAGAATTTAAAGGTTTATACATAGTGTTTTGAACAATCCTGCCAATTTTCAGCTGGGTGCGAATTATTGTAGCCTACTAAAGCGTAATTTAGACGGTACGAGTTTCTCGAACGTTTCGTTCGAGAAAATCGTACGCAATAATCGTAAGCAATAATCGCCATGACATTATCGTATCAAAGTGTTTAGACACAGGTAAGAAATAAATTCGAGTCGAGAAACTCGAACCGTCTAGGTATGAATGTTTAGACGGAGATGCTTTTTTGTTCTTACGATTATCGTACGTTCGAGACGAGAAACTCGCACCACCTAGGTATGTGTTTAGACGATGACATTTTTTCTATGCTCTTACGATTCTCGTATGTTCGAGGCGAGAAACTCGTACCGTCTAAATTGCGCTTTATTGTAGCATAAAATGACCGGACTACTTTTCAAACTGCCAAACAGATTCTTCAGTATCTAACTATTCAAAACTCAATACCAAGTTGATTTAACTTAAACCCAAGACTAAAGTTAACATTTATTAATAACTAGATAAAGTTGTAGTTCTCCGTCCGTAGTAGAGCAAAGGAGCAAGCTTAACTAGGACATTAATTAGCAAAGTCCGTAGCTAGTGATTTTAAGTTTTGTTCAAAGAGAAATTATATGGTGCTCTAAGTGAAAATAGTTGATATTTCCAGGCTTATTAGAAAAACCATCGTAATCGACAGTTAGCATTTTATGCAGGAAGGGGTTTTTTCTTTCCTGATTTAAAAGTATCTTGTCATTTTTTTTTTCTTCTAGCCAATACTGTCGCACTGCTTGGCAAAGGCGTCCCTTAAGTTCATTTATAGTACATTGTTACCCTAGCGGTAAAAGTAACTTATTTAGTCCCGAGAAGAAGTTTGGCGTCCGAGTGTAGCAAGGTCGCTAATATTCGAGGGACTACATAAGCCTTTCGACCGAGGTAAACACTGTGCTTTTCATTACGAATAAAAGGAAAATAAAAATAAAACCTAAGTCGTCGTCAAAGGTCGTCGTATGATTTTAGTTATGTTTCTTTTGATTTAGTCCGTAAAAAGTTTTCAATTACTGCTTTAACCTCTTCTCTTAAGAATCAGGCGTTGAATCCTTAACTGAATCTGATTATTGTGTAATTAAAAAAAATCTTACAGCAGAGATTTCCTAAAGTACTTATAAACAAAATTCTACAACAAGTTTTTTCAAATTTTTTTTCTGTGGTCAATCGGCTTTTCAGTCATCATTTTTCATTTACCTATATCAGTGAAAAATGGTAAATGTTTCTCATATCTATGTTAGTTTTAAAGAATTAATTATATTTATATATATTTCCACAAATATCACACAACGCCGTCTAGTCCCAAGTTAAGCAGAGCTTGTGTTATGGGTACCAGAATTGAAAGTAAATTATAAATAATTATGTAATTTAAAAAAAATGTAGATATTTATCTCTTAATTTCAATTTTGCATCGCGCTGTAATTGACTGGCTGTATAGAAAGTTGAGACATAGATCAATAGAAATGTGAAGATAGAACTAGTTTTTTTTTTTTTATATTTTGATAACTGTCAGTTGAAAGTGATTCTCCCTAGGGATGAAAAGTATTACTTTCAACCCGCTTCTCAGGCACGTTCAGACCTACTTTCAGCGTATGAGTAATGAAAAATATTCTTCTCCCGTGCAGCTCAATCCAGTCCTCGGATCCAGATCGTCTCGTTATCTTATATTACTATCTTTTTTAAAACATCCTTCAAGACTTGTTATTCATAAAACTATTGATCTATTACAATTGACTTACAAATGATTCACTGACTTAAGATCCTGTCTTGAGTATCATGCTTTACTTGTTGTTTGTTGTTGCTTACGATTTTCTACCAGAAAAGACTCGGTGATTTTACCTATAGTGTGTAATACCTGTAGTGTGGAGTGGAGCTGTACTTTATTAGAAGAACTAGATAAGCGACGTTAAAAATGTTCAGTAGACTTAAGAGCGGGTTCTAGTGCCGCATGTAGGTATGAATTCGGAACCGCGTACCCCGCCAATTCGGTGACGCAGCGAGTGGCGAGTCGGTCGCGCTGGCCGTGCGTGACATTGGTACCTACTTAGTGTGCGCTTGCTTAGTGTCACAGTGTAGTGTAATGCAGTATGTAAGGTGTATATGGGCGCAAAACCAATATTTGATAATTTTGATATGGATTTAACACTTCCTGTTTATTTCTTTTAAAATATTGCAATATCCTGTTGAATTTAAACTAGGATTTAATTTAATAACATTCCTTCGAATTATTTAAAATATTGTGATATCCTGTTGAATTTATAACGAATCAAATGACGACTTCCTTTCTTATTTTAAACATATTACAGTACCCGGTTAAACTTGTGAGGATTTAACTTGACCAGTTCCTTTTTATTTCTTTAAAATATCAGAGCATCCGGCCATATTTAAATAAGAATTTACTGTGACGATTTCCGTTCTATTTATTTAAAATAGTTTTCTACCTTCATAGTGAATTTTGATACTTGTCAATATCTGTGTATAAAAACCGATGTAATGTGTTTTGAAAGGCACTCTTTTGCCGCCCATGGAATAAACATCTTGAACTGAAGTAAGGTATTTCTTTATCATCACTATAATATTTCCTGCCGTTCTATATTACTGTGACTGTGAATTTTGTGTGACGTCGAAATCGATGGCCATCATGCGCCGACATGTACATAACTTAATTATTCTTGGGTACGAAAGGAAAATATAGTTGATTTTGTGCATAAACCGGTTTTTAGTCAGTAAGAGTCTGACACTATTTCCCGCTCCGCCCAAGGGCGGCATTTGTCATTGGATGATTTTACCTACCATAAAAAAACCTATAGATTTTAAAAAGTTTTAATAATTATTTAGAAAAATAATAAAATAATAAACATAATTCAAATTAAAAAAAAACTACTTATAAGTATATCATTGTTGGGAGCCGGACGCATAAAACAAATGTCATAATTTCACTAGGTAAGTATAATTATTGTTATGTATAATACTCAGATGGTGGATGGTCGTTGGATGCGAGACACACAGGACCATTCGTTGAGGCGATACTTGGGGGAGGCCTATGTACAATAGTGGATAAGTGGACGTCCTTCGGCTGAAATGATAATGATTATGATGATAACAGAGCAGAGCAGTGGTGGCCGAGTGGTAACGGTCCCGACTTACGAGTTGTAGGTCGCTGCTTCAAACCCTGCCAGGCGCATAACTTTGTGTAATTTATTTCGTCACCACTGCTCTCAAAAATGGTGAAGGAAAACATCGTGAGGAAATTGGCATGTCCTAGAACATCATCATCTTCCTGCCCTTATTCCGTTTTATTTGGGGTCGGCGCAACATGTCTTTTTCTTCCATTCTCTCCTGTCACTCGAAAAAAATATTGCATAAAGGCATACAATTTTAATAACCCGGACTAAGCGTTTCTTCTCGTCGTTTATACCGTGCACCGATGTGGACTAGAACACTATGCCTGCTGGGGTCTTCCCGTCCGATTATAATAAGGTGTTCTCAAGGCTATTGTGAATAGGCTCTTAATAAACTAGTGCGCCTCACCATCAACGATTGCATCACTGCTTACCATAAGGTGGGATCGCAGTCAAGCACTAGTTTATATCAATTTAAAAACAAAAAGTTAATAATTAAATATTTATGCTCTTTGTGCATCGCAACGAACCAGGTTTGTTGTTAGGCAAATATCATCAAGATGGATGTATACGTTCACGTACTCTCTTTTAGAGGGTTCGGTATCTCAGTCGGTAAAAACCCTTGTGGGATCAATTTGTCGTCCGTGTATCAGTTTGTCAAGACCATTTTTCTCAAGTAAGTGTAGAAGTATTAACTAAATCCTGCAATTTTTTTGCGATTTGGAAAAATTTCCGAGATTCGATTTGGGAATTGAAACGTTATATTTAGAAATTTGACTAACTTAGTGTTAGGGCGCCTTCGATTTAGCCGCGACATGCCGCGCGACAGCAGCGCGGCCGCCTCAATAGAACCGCTATGTTCGAGCATCATAGTGTTGTACATTTAGTTTCTCGATTAGAACAATACTATTAAACCGAAAAAAGAATTTGGAAAAAGAACAAAAGAAACCTAAATAAAGATAGCCGTTATTTGGTGTATGCGTAAAAAGCTACTGTGGCCAAAATTTCAAAATTATATGTACTCGCTGGATGACTATCAATCTCATCAAAAAATTCTTCAACCTAATTTTCGTTCATGTTTAGACTTGAACAAAAACTAAGTTACACACTTAGTTTCATCACTAGTCGACTGATAAAATGGCGCGCGTCCGCAGCGCGGCTATCGCGCTGCAGTCGCGCGTTTTCGCTACCTACCTACCCTAGAAGTGTTTACTGGATTGGTGTTTACACAAAGTATTTTGATTTCAATAAAAACCTAAATGTATCCACAAGCTATCTGATCTGCCCCCCTGGCCAAGTTACGTTTCGTTTAGCGTGAAAGCTTGGAGTAGGCCATGCCCCCAATTCCTTTGTGCTGACGTCATCTCAATGCTCAGTCACATGGTCAGAGTCTGTGTTTATAAAATATTTAGAGAAAGAAGTGTAATAACGTCATAATCACGTAAGAGCGGTCGTTTGAAATGTATCACGGGTTAAGACTACTTAAAGTAGTTTTGAAATTTTCTGTTTTTTTTTTGTCTGATGTTTTTTGGTACGCTCATGACTGTACCTACCTAATTAATATCTACAGATTTACAACGATACGAATTACAGAACTTTCAATCTTATGAAGCCAAACACGTGTTCAATCAATTGTTGGGCTATTTCCAATACCTACCGTTGGCGCTTACGAGTAGTGGCAAGCAAGATATTATGATATTGAGTTATAGTGAAATTGGCTGAAAATAGGTCGTTACGGAATGCTGTAGTGGTGATTATATCCAGTAGTACTTCAACAAGTGGTTAGGTACATATAGTACCTACTCATACGGGTTTTGGTGTGAAATTAAGAAACGTCTTCACCATTGTGTGGCTATGGACCACCCGGAAGACACAGTGGAGCATAAGTAGAGGTGTGTCCCGCTTTGGCGGAACATTGTATTGTCCTCGCGGGGTGATCGGCGGCAACGACCTCTCGCGCCAGGCCCTGGTACAGACCATGGTCCGAAGCGAGGAGGATGGTAGGCGGTCGCCTCCTTCTGAGCAGCAATCATGCTAGCAAAGAAGGATCCGCATGCGTGAGGGATCGGGATTCCGACCCCGATTTCCAACCACCATAGGCATGGGCTTGCGGATGGCGATCGGTGGGTAGCTCGCCGTCCGCTAATCGTCTGGACCGAGCCCGAGTCATTGACGGCGCGTAGTGTTCCATGCGCGCCTCAAGGAGATGTAAGCAAAATCGTAGATGCAACAGTGGGCGCAAGTATACATAGGGACAGACAGCGGGAAGCGCTTTTGTATTATACTATGTAGTGATCTTGAAAATAGCGCGTTTGGTCTTATGATATAAAATGCACTAAAGTAAATCACAACATAGTATAAAACAAAGTCGCTTTCCGCTTTCTGTCCATAAGTATGCTTACGCAACGAATTTTGATGTGGTTAATAGATTTATAATGACTCAAGAGGAAGGTTTATGTGTGTAATATACGCATAATATAATTAATTTTTCCTTTGCCCCCGTGCGAAGCTGGGGCGGGTCGCTAGTTAACTTAAAATGAATAGTGAATATTATGTATTCCATTGTCACTTTCAATTAAGTCTGTTGATCTAAAATTAATTGCCTTGTTTTAATAGACGGTGTTGATAAATTAGATCAAGCGATGATAAATATTAGCAATCCATTAGTTTTCAGTCAGTGTTTGGTTTACCGTAATCCATGAACATAATGGCTTTTGTTATTGATAGAATGATAAGTATTGAAACCGCAAAGTTAATTATATAGAACTAGGTTTTGGCTTTATCCGACAGTAATTAGAAAAAAAGAAAAATAATATATTTGTGCGAAATGACGCAATCTTAAGACAAGCTTACAATTTTAATAGTTATTAATTTAAAGTATGCGTAAAATAACGGTATAAGAGTAGCATAAAGCCGTACAAAGATCTAACTCTCACACATCAAAGACGTGTCAGGGACGGGGCAGGAATGTGTCCGTGGCGAGACCGGGCATCCGTGTCCCATCAGAGATTGTCTAACCTCACCGTGACTTTCACTGTGAATAGTAGTTCACACACGTCAGTATGACAGTGCTGTTGACAAGCCAACGTCTTCCCTTTCTTCATTCATCCATTGTCACAGTCACTCACGGTACTGATGTGTGGGGATAGACTTTAAAGCGACGAGACCACAGGTCTCGGTTGGTAGGTTGTTTTCAGCGTGGGCCGGTGGCAGTGTCGATACAAAGACGTCAGAATTGTATATTTTTCAGGTATAAAATTTAATTTTCATGCACAGTCAGCATAGTGTAGTTTCTTAGTTCTTCCTCATCATAAATCTAACGAAGTAAATTCACTGCCGGTGTCGGTATTTCCTGATAGCTACAATCTGGGGGTCTATGAAACAAGAGTGAATACGTTACTTTTCCCTTAAAGTCACTTCCCTCTTGAAGTATTCACGTTTGCTTAAGCTTGCTTTATCGCTTATCATAGGGGGAGTAGTATGTTTAGACGTGAGCGGATCAATAATAATAATAATGCCAGTGGGTTACTATTTTTTAAATTTTTAAATGTTTTTTTTTATATAACTTTGCTAAAAAAAAAAAAATGTAATTTATATGTATTTACAAATAATAAAAGAAATAATAATAATAAAAAAGAATTTTGTACCTTTTTGGTAGGTTTAGTGATTTTTATTTTTTAATTAATCTCGAAATTCCTCTAGAGATCGACATTCAAAACTGCCAGTATAATAAATGAAAAGAATATGTTTCCAAACAAGTAAAGAGGTACAATTAGAACAATATTCAGATGTAAAACCCAACAGTTGTGGACGACAAAGACGTTAATCTTGTTAGCAGAGACCATTAAGGGTTGGAAGAAATTAGTGCGGGAAAAACGAGGGTAGGAGAAGCGAGAAAAATATAAGTGTAATTAATTGCGACAGCATAGGTACTTGGCTCTTTGTTACTTATTAGGAAAACTGGTTTTTGCAAACAATTGACTTATTTATTATGAAATTCTTTAAAAACTGTAGGCCTACGAGCAAATATCTGTACAGCTGTTGACATGTATAAATACTGAATATGGAATGAGAACGGACGAAAATTGAACTGCAAAAATGTGTCAAATTTTTTATTTAAACTTTTAAAATTCGTAATCTGTTTCACTACACAACACTTAGGCTACTTAGACTCGGACAAGGAAACACAAGTTAGAGAGTTAGAGAAGGCGTCGCGGCCCGTCCACGGAGCTGTCACGTCACTGGCGTGTGTGAACGGAAAACCACTGACGGGGCACGAAAGCTCGGTGTCGGTGCGGGCACGTTGCTCCCCCGTTACTGACCCGTCACAGATGTGTGGGGATAGACCTTTACAAGTAAAGTTGACACAATCTACAAAAAAAATATATAAAATTTGTAATTTTATAAAATAATGATAAAATATTTAATTAATGTATGCAATTATATTAATTAGTATGTAATGTAAATTATGCAGTATTAAGAATATTTATGTTGCTCTGCCTTACCAGGGTGCAAGTTTGAGACACTACAATCTTGTAACTTGTAAATATTAAATATGCAATAAATAAACAAATATATAAAAACTTATATATATTATATATCCATCGCATTACGCACTAATGCTCTGCAGCAGATGACCGCATCATATTCCTTCTCACTCCGGACCATGGCTTGAACCGGGTGTCGGTGCGAGAGGTCGTGATTCTGGTACTCAAGTTTTCTAATACAAAGCATCACTTTTTGTTACACGCTGACAATATTCTATAAAATAATTGGATATATGAGAAAATATTAAAAGCTGTCTTTTGTTCAGCTTTAAGCGTCCATCATGCTCGCATTTGTAATTAAATTGCAGCCAGTTTTCAGGCGCGACACTTATTAATTGTATTAAGTGTCTCGTGTTTAATAAATGACTATATTATGTTTAATAAGTAATATGTGTTAGTCATGAAATATTCCGCGTTTGCTAAATATAAAGTTGCTAACAATTTATAGGTTGACTGGTAGGAAATGCCGAAGGCATTAAGTCCTTATCTGTCAGTGGAGGTGTGCCCCGCCTGGGCGGAGTTTCACCGTGTCCTCGTGGGGGCGATCGGCGGCAGCGATCTCTCTCGCCGGGCCTTGGTTCCATCAATGGTTCAGAGTGAGGAGGGATGGCAGACGGTCGCTTCCTTCTGCGAAGCAGTAATGCTAGCAAAGGAGGAAGCCGACCACATCAGGCAACGGGGCGCTCGCCCCTGCCGCTGCCGGGATTCCGATCCCGATTTCCGGCCACCGTAGGCGCGGGCTTGCGAACGGCGTGCAGTGGGTAGCACGCTGTCCGATCGTCCGGTAATCGATCTGACCGAGCCCAAGTCGTCGACGGCGCGTACTGTTCCCGTGCGCCTCAAGGAGCTGTCAGCAAACCGTGGAGGCTCAGCCTGCTAGCTGCAGGCAGGCAGGGTCGAAGCCTTCTTGGGTCATGGGTCAGCTTCCGAAAGAAATACCCGGCCCCGGTACGATAGGCAACGAAGGAACGGGGTAGGTTTTTAGTCAGTAAGAGTCTGACACTACTTCCCGCTCCGCCCAAGGGCGGGATTTGTCATTGGATTATTTTACCTACCATAAAAAAAGTCCGCATCTGTACCTTTTTGTGCATAAAGTATTTAATAAATAAATAAAAATAATATAGTAGCTGTTGCCAGTGGCTAGCCTGCGTGAAAGTAGGAAATTGTCCTAAAGGAAGATATCTCAGGTACATATTAAATAATATTTTTCGTAATTATTTTTATTTTTTTTATTTTCAGGGCAGAGAGTACTTGTGATAGAATAAATAATTATGGTTATAATTTCATCACGCTCGAGCGAAGTGGTTTAGCGGATACGATTAGATCCGGATATTTTGAATATGCTCCGTTGAGATATTAGCCTATTCTCACACGGGCGAAGCCACTAGCTGAAGCTAGTATGCAATATGTAATACATAAAGACGGAATCTACTTGTTATTTCATATTAAAAATCTTTTCTATTTATTTCATTTTGCATGAACTAGTATTTCTTATAATTTCATTTTCATGTTACACACTCATTTTTTTAGGCACATACGTAATAAATATGATATTTAATTATTGTAAATTGTACACTTTATAAAAAAAAACAAAATAAAACAATTATCTAAAACACATACAATGAGCGGCCTTATCGCATTCCGCGATCACTTCCAGGTAATCTTGAATGGACAGTAATGTCCATCAATAAAAGCAAAATCATGTGATATAAACATCACAAAATTATATAATAAATTGCACAAAATGGCATTATTTAAAATTTATTTATTTATTTAATCTTCAGTACAATAGTAGTACATAGGCGGGCTTAATGCAACAAGGCATTCTCTACCAGTCAACATTTAGGTTATTTAAAAAGACAACACTGTGTTAGGTGTGCACATTAAATAAATAATAGATTTCAAATAGAATATAGTACCATTAAAATAAGTAAAAAAAAGATAAATATATATATATATATATAAAAATTACTGATTTAAAGAATGAATGAATGTAAAACCTGCTTTTTAATTTTACGTTTGCAAAATCTCTGAAAGCATTGACTTAAGTAGTCACGTTTGTATGTACATATGTACCTACTCTAATTAATTGGATTAACGTATGCTAATGATGCTCAACGCGCTCGTGGAGACCAACCCCGGATTGGATTTGTTTGCTGATGAATGGAAGACGATATTACTAGAAAGTTTAAGGTTCTGTGAGAAGACAGAGTGAAAGGTTTAATTTAATTTAGTATTAATGGCTATTTTGCTGTACTGAATAAATAAATAAATAAATAAAATAAATAAAACTTATTTCCAGCGTATCCCGTAGAAAATAACCGGCATCTGTGGGATCAGCTCCGAGGGAAGCAGCAATTAATACTTATAAGCTAAATATATCAACCGAAGAATCAGACACTAACAACACATAGCACTAACGAGCAAAGCAACCAGATATATCACAGAAGCCTTCAGGATAAAGAAGATATATACAGCTACGTGCTCCCCATTATTTACTAGACCATCTGATCCCTCTAACTACGCTGAAAATAGTTCAGTGTGGTACGAGCTTACCATATTTCAGTGGTCGGATTAAAATAGACAGTTAGTTGGATATAATCTTTGTGGAATTGCATCATTGTATTTTTTTTTTTTTTATGTGGTAGGTGAAATCATCCAATGACAAATCCCGCCTTTGGGCGGAGCGGGAAGTAGTGTCAGACTCTTACTAACTAAAAACCTACCCCGTTCCTTCGTAGCCTATCGTGCCGTACCCATGACCCCAGTAGGCTTCGACCCTGCCTGCCTGCAGTTAGCAGGCTGGGCCTCTTGAAATATTGATTTCTGAGTAATTTTAAAATTGGTAGCTGGTTATTGTTGTGTATGTGTGCTTATAATGTCGATGTGTGCGTGGCTGCGCCCGCGCGATGTGTCCTTCAATTGAATAAATCAGTGTGTTAATAGCTCTGACGTGTTTCACTTGTCTCCCGTATAAAGAACGTAACAGTGGCGACGAGGATACCCACAAGTTCATTTTATAATTGGAAAATGAATACTTTTGGAATTTTGATCACAACGTGCAAGAATGGAAGTCGTATAAAGGCCGAATTACGCAATGGTTTATTGCGAACGATATCGTCCCGAAAAATGATGCAGCCGGAGCCAAGAGACGGGCGATCCTGCTCAGCGCACTTAGCGACGGTACTTATAAGTTGGCAGCGGATCTGGCCCTGCCAAAGGACATCCAAGAAGTACCGTATGACGACATAGTGCAGTTGTTGGATGAGCATTTTCTTCCAAAGATATGCGGGTTCAGCGAGCGTTATAATTTTTACGCGGCAGTGCAGCAGCCGGGCGAGACGTACACGCAATGGGCGTCAAGGCTAAGAGGACTTACAGCACATTGTAAGTTTAGTAACGTCGAGGAAGCGTTACGAGATCGATTCGTAATGGGTATGGTAGCAGGCCAAGAACGGGAGAAACTGTTCGCGCAGGACATCGACAAGCTGTCTCTGGCCAAGGCGGTGAAGCTGGCGGAGAGCGTGCGGTGCGCACGCGCTGGAGCCGCCACTACTACGGCTGTCGTTGGGCAGCAGTCGCCGGTGTTCAAGATCGCCAAACAAGTAAACAGTGATAATAAAAACGTTAATGCCAGTAAAATAAAGTGTACAGTGTGCGGTCGTAAGAATCATGAGTCATCCCAATGTCGGTTTGCAAGCTATAAATGTAATAAGTGCAATACTAAGGGTCACCTGCGTAAAATGTGTAAGGTTAACTACGTGTCGACAGGTGATGTGAGCGGGGACGACGACGACGGTAAGTCATTGTTTAACATACGCTCAGTTCGTGGGGAACCTATGACAGAATCAGTTTCAATTTACGGGAAGAATTTACAATTTCAAATAGATAGTGGATCAGCGGTGTCAGTTATATCCGAAAGTACTTATAAAAACATGTTCGGTAATATACCATTGCGAAATTCAAATAAAAGTTTTTTTAGCTATACCGGCAATATTATGAATTGTGTAGGATACGTAAATTTACCAGTGACGTACATGCAACACACTCACACATTGGATGTGTACGTCATTCGTGATGGCGGACCACCGTTATTAGGCAGAGATTTTTTATCCAAGTTTAAACTCAAGCTAACGCCTTGTAATTTCCTGAAAGGACGAAGTACGTTGGATCAATTGCAATTGTGTTTCCCAGAAGTATTTTCTGATAAGCTTGGTACATTTAATAAATATCGCGTTAAATTAAAATTAAAGGATAATGTGAAACCGATATTCTGTAAAGCGCGTCCAATTGCGTTCGCGTTACGTGATAAGGTCGACAAAGAGATTACACGTTTAGTAGATCTAGGGGTCCTGAAACCGGTTGCGCACTCTGAGTATGCGTCACCTATTGTTCCCGTGCTTAAGCACAACGGTTCGGTTAGATTGTGCGCCGACTATTCGGTCACTATTAACAAACAACTAATGATAGAACAATATCCTTTACCAACGGTACACGAACTATTTTCAAGACTGTACGGGGGTCAACAGTTTTCAAAAATTGACTTATCAATGGCCTATAATCAATTTTTGTTAGACGAAGAGTCCCAACCAATTACATGTATCAATACTCATCGAGGTCTATTTAATTATACTCGACTAGTTTTCGGGCTGTCTAGCGCCCCGTCTATATTCCAACGCGCTATGGAAGCAATGCTTTCAGGACTAGACGGTGTCCTATGTTTACTTGACGACATTTTAGTCACTGATAGAACCCCAGAGGGGCATATGAAGAAGCTGAATATAGTTCTGCAGAGGCTTCAGGATGCAGGGTTAACGGTGCAGAAAGAAAAGTGCGAATTTTTTAAAAATGAAATTAAATATTTAGGTTATATAATAAGCAAAGATGGTTTACAGAAAGATCCAGCAAAGGTGAAAGCTATAGCTGATGCGCCCGTTCCTTCCGATGTTAATACCTTGCAATCATTTTTAGGACTTGTAAATTACTATAGGAATTTCGTGCCTGGAGCATCCTGTATCCTGAGTCCTTTGTATGATCTATTAAAAAAGGGGGTTAAGTGGAACTGGTCTACGTTACATCAACAGGCGTTCGATGAAATTAAGAAATGCTTGACGTCTGATCAGGTCCTAGCACACTTTAACACTTCGATCCACAACTACCCAACTTGTTCATACAAAAGTAGACTCTAAACATCGGAATTAAGGCCTATAGTGGCGTGGATGTGAGAGGACACCGGTGTCCTCTGAGCTAGGACAGATTAATCCTAATGCCAAAATAGTGTTAACTGTTGACGCGTCTCCGTGTGGTTTAGGAGGTATTTTGTCCCAAATAGATAAGGACGGATTAGAGCGCCCGGTAGCATTCGCTTCCCGCACGTTGAACTCGGCTGAGAAAAATTACTCACAAATACAGAAGGAGGCGACTGCAATAATATTTGGAATACGTCGGTTCCATCAGTACTTATATGGCAGATCAGATCCTTTCATTTTACGCACGGATCACAAGCCGTTAATATCTATTTTCGGCCCACATAAAGGTATACCGGAGGTGTCCGCTAATAGATTGCAGAGATATGCGATGTTTTTAGGGGCGTATAATTATACAATAGAGTATGTTCGTAGTGCTAATAACAACGCGGATTACCTTTCTCGTGCGAGTTTGCAGTGTGAGTCAGGGCGTGTTCGCGCCGAGAGCGAGGGAGACAACATCGGCGCACACGCCGCCGCTGCCGCCGCTCCCATTGATCGCGCATCATACGTCAATTTTGTTGTCGAAGGCGACATGCCGGTGACCTTGAAAGAGTTACGCAATGCAACTAACGAGGATACGGTATTACAGTCAGTTGTAAAGTATGTTCAAAACGGTTGGCCTAACAAAATAGTGGACTCGCAGTTGAAACCATATCATTTGTGTAAGACTCAATTATCCTATGAAGACGGTTGTTTAATGAGGGGCCATAAGGTGGTACTTCCCGAATCTTTGCGCTCGAAGGTTTTATCGGAGTTACATAGCTCGCATTTGGGCATGGTAAAAACGAAATCAGAGGCTAGGTCACGGGTTTGGTTCCCAGGCATTGATGCGGCGTTAGAAAAAATAATATTCTCGTGTGAAATATGTAAACAGTTGCGGCCGTCACCACCCCGGGCGCCGTTAGAACCTTGGAAGTTTCCCCCTACACCTTTCCATAGGTTACACGTAGACTTCCTTGGGCCATTGAATAATCAAATGTTTTTAGTAGTGGTAGATGCACATACGAAATGGTTAGAAGTATACGACGTGAGCACTTCTACCACCTCGGCGAGCGTTATTGAAAAACTTTACGATTTTATGTCTAAATACGGATTACCTCACACAATTGTTAGCGATAACGGTACTGCGTTTACATCCGCTGAATTTACTAAATTTTGTTTATTAAATGGGATTACGCATCTTACATCACCCCCCTACAACCCTGCTAGTAATGGACAAGCTGAAAGTTTTGTAAAAATAGTAAAAAAGGGTATAAAGTCAAGCGTTTTAGGTTCTCGCAATAGGTATGAGTGTAGACTAAAAATGTTAAAATATCTTTTTGACTACAGAAATTCAGTGCATTCTGTCACAGGGTTCTCACCGGCTGAGTTGGTGTTTGGGCGAAAGCTCAGAACACGTCTGGATTTACTTCACCCAAATTTAACGTCGACCCCACTCACATCACTAATTAACGATGTTAAACAAAAGCAGTGCTCGCAAATTAAATGCTATGGTGGCAATAATAAACAAGTGTTTAAGCCGGGTGATGAGGTCATGTTTAAAAAATATATGAACAATTGTAAATACTTGTGGTGCAAAGGTACCGTAATAAAAAGACTCGGTAAAGTGTTGTATTTGATCAAAGACCATGTCACTTCTTCTGACGTCAAAAAACACAAAAACCAAATTGTTTTACATAAAGGTATGTCTCGACCGGTGGACTTAGACGACTTATTTTTGGACAGTGAACCTAGTGGTTCTCAGTCGCCTGATAGTGGGGACGGGGAAGGCAATGAGATGGAATCGTCATCCTCATCTCCACAGAATTCGAGATGTTCCAGCAAACTGTTGCGGGACATACCCAGAGTGGATTATAAGCAGTTCTATTAAAGTTAAATTGTGATTTCTATTTGTATTAAATAGGGGGAGGGACTGTTGTGTATGTGTGCTTATAATGTCGATGTGTGCGTGGCTGCGCCCGCGCGATGTGTCCTTCAATTGAATAAATCAGTGTGTTAATAGCTCTGACGTGTTTCACTTGTCTCCCGTATAAAGAAACTAAATGTAATCAAATGTAATCATCATCATCTTCCTGCCTTGTCCCGTGTTTTCACTAACCCACGTTTCTTTCATTCATCATTTTACTCTTTACGCAATCCAATTATCAAAATGTAATATAATTATCACTACATAGTATAAAACAAAGTCGCTTCCCGCTGTCTGTCCCTATGTGTGCTTAGATCTTTAAAATTACGCAATGGATTTTGAGGCGATTTTTTTTAAAAGATAGATATTCAAAAAGAAGGTTTATATGTATAAAACATACATAATATATTTAAAATCACCATTGCATCCGTGCGAAGCTGGGTCAGGTCGCTAGTATTTATAATATACAGTATGTATTTGACATATGGGCAATAAATGAAATCACGAGCAATACTCGTCCACAGAAGCATAACTAAATTGATTATTAAATTAAAAATAAAAAAATTAACAAACTTAAATTTTCAAACAAAATAAATATCAAATAAATTCAGTAAAAGTCAAACACTCTGTTTAGAATACGTAGGTACAATACCTACTTACCTTGAGTACAGAATGGCAACAGCTTAAATTCAGACGATGGCAGCGGTGCGGGGCGGCGTTTTTATTGTAATTTCACAATATTTATTTAAAATTAAAACTAAATTTTTTGTCTAAACTATTGGACTGATTTCGTTCATTTTCTGCATATCGTTAGTAAACGCTAAAACACGCATGTGATTTCATTTATTGCCCATGTGTCGTATACATACTGTATATAAATCTCGTCTCA
Organism: Leucania comma; assembly: GCA_958295575.1. Taxonomy (NCBI): domain Eukaryota; kingdom Metazoa; phylum Arthropoda; class Insecta; order Lepidoptera; family Noctuidae; genus Leucania; species Leucania comma. The sequence continues at coordinate 5,396,593 of OY282473.1, forward strand.
CAGTTTTGTGAATCAAACTCCTCCAAGATGGCGTATGGTGCGTGTATAATTGCAATATTATGTTTTATGATGATACAATTAAATTATTATTATTCTAGTTTGGGAAATATAGTAGCCTATGACCTATTTCCGACCTGGGAAGAGGTGGCGAGATGACCTGGACGTCTACAGCAAGAGCTGGTTCGAGGTGGCCCGAGACAAAAATACTTAAGGAATTGGGGGAGGCCTTTGCCTAGCAGTGGGAAAGTATAGGTTAAAAAAGAGACCTATTTTCAGACTTGTCAAATACACAAAAGAATAATCATAAAAATTGGTCAAGCCGTTTAGAAGGAATTCGGTAACAAACACTGTGACATGAAATTTTTATATGTATCCATATATTCCATATTACACTAACGACTTGGCAACCATCATCGCCGCTTACCATCAGGTGAGATAGGGGTCAAACGTTGACGTCGAGGCTATAATAAAAAAATTACATTGTGTGTTGATTTACATAAATCAACAAAGAAAAATTCTCAGACCTAAAAAATATGCAGAAAAAATTTCATAAACATCTGTTGACCCGTTTCGGAGTAGCTTAATAACGAACACAGTAACACGAGAATTTTATTTATTATATTAAGGGACTAAAACATTTTTGCTGACTGTCCCAGCTTTCATAGCTCAACTGTTCAGATTTATAGACCACCTGTGAACGAGTGTTAGAATAGGAGGTTGTTAAATAAAACGCTTTCAGTTTTCTAAGCCATAAATTGCAGAAACATGTTATATATTAAAGGGGAAATGGAATACGATTGAAACTATATTTTTATCCTACCCTCATCCCCGTTATTTAAATGCGGTTTTAATATTTTTGGTTCGATTTGCTTCAATAATTTATATCGCAGTACAAAATTTGCAGTAAGCTATGAATTGTAATGGGAGGAAGTATTGCTTCCAAGTGGGCGATGCCGCTGTAACAAGCTAGTCAGGTAATAAATCATACAAGCCCACTATATTGCACACCACACCATCATCACCCATCCAATATCTTAATGGAGGGTGCTCTTAATTGGAGCACGATAGGAGTAAAAAGCCCGCCCTGCCCTACTCAGACTAATTAGGACGAAACAGTTCTGACCAGTCCAGTGTAGTTGCTGAGTGACTAGGTATCTAGTTAGTCTAACTTTGTAAGTTAACAGAACTGCTTTTTGGATGTCTTACATGGTTTGTTGGGATTAGAAAATGACGAGACAGATGTCAACTTGAATGGTTTTTTTTTGAGGTTGGTTTATCCATTGACTTCTTTCGATCTAGGTTTTTTTATGATAGGTAAAATCATCCAATGACAGATCCCGCCCTTGGGCGGAGCGGGAAATAGTTTCAGACTCTTACTGACTAAAAACCTACCCCGTTCCTTAGTTGCCTTTCATGCCGGGGCCGGGCCTTCCTTTCAAAAGCTGTCCCATGACCCAAGCAGGCTTCGACCCTACCCTGCCTGCAGCTAGCAGGCTGGGCCTCTACGGTTTGCTGACAGCTCTTTGAAGCGCGCGGGAACAGTACGCACCGTCGATGACTTAGGCTCGGTCCGGTCGCGTATTTACAAAGTCTATACCATTAGAGTGAAAGTGCAAACTGAACTGGCTTAGCTTTTGTTTGACAAAAACTTGACCAAACCCTAATCTATTATAGTACAGAAATGAACTGAAATCGCGACTTTGTTAGATAAATTCATTCTAAAATTGCACCAACAAATGCTATTCAATTTTATACCGATCGTTAGCTTCAATAATAGGTTGATAGTTACATGGCAATTGTTATTATTTTAATATTAAAATCATTTAATTATTCGTTTCTATTCTGCATTTGATTGACAACAAAAAAAAACAAATTAACAAACGAACTTTTATTAGGTAAGAAACAGGTACACACTACACACTTGTTGCGAGTACAAATAATAATAAAACTAAAATATTTTTTCTTGCATACCTCTTATGTCAAATACAAAACGCAGATAATTATTTTTATCAAAACGATTAGCTTAGTATTTTTACAATTTAAACGTAGTAACAGTAACCCCCGATTTCTGATTTAAGCATTTGAAGTTGAGAATTACTCAAACTCTACTTTACCCTCCAAACCTGTCAAAATTTGGCATATAAGCATGGTTTGAGACGCTCTTAACTCAAAATACTCAATTCAGAAACCCGCTCTCAGTCTTATTTAAGTATGGCACTTAAGCATAACACAACAAAACGCATGATATGAAACATACTATACTCGTAAGTAAAAGCATTGCTGGAGGAAAAAGAGCCCTAAAATAGAGTAACATTTGGGGGTATGCGGAACAGAGAGTAAAGTCCCACATACCTCCGTTGAAAAGGGAGGATCCTCCGACCAGACAGGTGTTATATCTGGTGGGCTACTGCCCGATAGATGAATTCGGGTTTGTTCTATATGTTCCAATCGCGCTGCGAATCTTACTTGCGCGATGCAGGATTAGTTTATTTGTGACGACATAGATGTCGCTACATCACTCCCCTCCGGAGATCGGAGATCGATGGTTCTTGATGCTTCTTGATGCGTCGTGTGATGCGTGCCAAGCCAATGGAGGTTGGTTCCAGTGAGTCGGAACCGGATTCCGCATAGTTCTCGGTGAGTCGGAACTGTCTGCGGTGATGCCCCAGTGAGTCGGGGTGGTGCTATCCCAGTGAGTCGGGATACGATGCTGCAGGCTCCAGTGAGTCGGAGTAGTGCGGCTGGCTCCAGTGAGTCGGAGCGGTGCTGTGCGACGTAGGGCTTGACTGCTGTCGTCGACCAGGAGAAAGCTCTTCATATGACTGGCCGAAGGTGCAAGTGCTTAGCCAAGGTCGCTGATGAGGCTGAGGGTGATGACCAGGTATGACCAAGTAGGCATTCTGGTGGTCAGTATACCCATATAGCCGTGGGTGCTGGCTGTATGGCTCGCTGCTCGAAAGCTTGAGGAAGTGATGATGACGTCACGAAGTAATAGCTGCACGAAGGCTGCGCTGACGTTCTTTGTCGAGGGTCACCAGTTTGGGGGGAGTGGAACAGAGAGTAAAGTCCCACATACCTCCGTTGAAAAGGGAGGATCCTCCGACCAGACAGGTGTTATATCTGGTGGGCTACTGCCCGATAGATGAATTCGGGTTTGTTCTATATGTTCCAATCACGCTGCAAATCTTACTTGCGCGATGCAGGATTAGTTTATTTGTGACGACATAGATGTCGCTACAAACACAAGTAGACACTTTTATCAAATTTATGGGTACGTGTTTGAATATCGAATTTTAAAGTTGACAATGATCATTATGACATCAAACGTATGGCTAGTAAAGTTAGGATTACAAAAATGTTATCGGAAGACAGAGAACCATGGCGCAGTTATACCTAATCCTAAATAATGTTTCTATAGGTTACGTTAATGTTTTTTAGCACTTGCTTGATTTTTTTCTATACGGATTTCTTCGATAATCATTTCAGAAGTAAACGAACGGCGACCAATCGCGTTCACGATAAACAAATGTGGCGGTGAGCCTCTACTCGACTAGGTTTTGTTCGTTAGTAATGTTTGAAAATATCTCGACAAAAGCTTATCTATTTGAGTGAATATGAATTATACCGTACTAGGTTTTGTCCGTGTATTTTCTTTGAAAATATCAAGGCAAAAAGCTAATCCATTTGAGTCAATTTTTTTACTGAAATAGATTAGGTATTGTCGAGTATTATGCATAAACAAAAGCTCTTCTATTAGAGTCTGACTCGTGACTCAAATAGTATAGTCTTTGTAAATACGCGGTCCGGTCGGTTACCGGACGATCGGACAGCGTGCTACCCATTGCACGCCGTCCGCAAGCCCGCGCCTACTGTGGCTGGAAATCGGAATCGAAATCCCGGCGGCGGCTGGGGCGAGCGCCCCGTTGCCTTTGCCTGATGCGGTCGGCCTCCTCGTTTGCTAGCATGAGTGCCTCACAGAAGGAGGCGACCGCCTGCCATTTCAATCTAGGGTGGAGTGAGAGGGCGTGTCAGACTTTACTGACTGAAAATCACTTGTGTCCTGTAGATGTCCCATGCGTTTTAGGACTGCGGTTTTCTTTCCAGATATTCCCCTTGGGCCTAGCGGGCATCGGCACTACTAGGCCCCTACAGTTTTGATGACATCTTTTTCAGATTTTTTTTTGCGTTTGGATTATTGCATTTTGGTTGGCACACGTAAAAGAAATGTTTTATCTGTGCCACCCAGAGGGTCTCCAAAAATATAAACTATTTCAATTCAATTCATTTATTTCGTCAGAATGTGGTACATAATATGGTCTTAAATATTAATGGTCTCATCACATTCTGCCACGTGTGGCGTGCAAATAATTGGTAGGTAACATAAATCATTTTTAAAATTTTTGTTGGTGACTTATAATTTGTTGTTGTCTTTTTTATTTCTTTTGGTGACTTATAAGAAATAGTTTATAAGTAGTTTGAAAGTTTTAGTATTTATTTGTTTATAAGTAGTTGTAAAAAATATAATAAATAACGTATTCATTTATAAAAGAAATTGTTTAAATTGTTTTCACTATTATTAGGGCGCTTGGTGCCCTAAAAGGCTGAATGAAACTTGGAATGCAGGTAAACCATGACTTAGATTGTACGAGGCATTTTTTTTCGGGACTATTTCGTTATCCGACTTCCACGCGAGTGAAGTCGTGGGCAAAAGCTACCTAGTTTATTTATAAAATCATCACACTCCTAAGTAGATTTGAATTGTTCAAACCCATACCGTAGTAAATATTTCTGTAACCAATCAAAAAGTAGAATTACAGTTTTGATCATGTAGTGAAACTTATCCATATTCAGAAGTATTTCTTTATTAGAATTTGTGCTCAGTTCGTGCTCCGCTCGTGTACGGCTCTTAGGCCCGTATTACAGAACCTTACTCAAGTACTACTTAAACTGCGTTCAACCGATTACTGCTTGAGCGAAGAATCTCGACTTAAGCGTTCAGTTTATTTTAGAACTATCCTCAAACTCAAATCAAACTAAACTGCGCTTGAGTAGAGATTTTGATCTCTGATTACGTGAGTAAGCTATCATTGTGGTAACCCTGAATAATAGTTTGTTTTCTATTGCAAATCTTTTTTTTTCGCATGATTAAACTGGATCAAAACCGGATGACGAGGCGGACGATCTCAAGTGTTTGCACAACTGGACAATATGTGGGTGGAATCATTGAAATAGGCGCGATCTCGGTAAAATGGAGCTGAGAATTTCATTGGTATTGACTACCACAGCGAAGTTTGTGAGAAGGCTGACTCGTTACGTTTGCAGCTAAATACTGCAAAAAAAAAATTAGAATCTGTTGAATGAAGAGTGCGGGTGATTCTAATGAAACTCAAAAAAGATAGAAATGAAAATAAGAAGCTCTGTTACCAAGTCAAAAAATCGTAAACACATAAGAATTTGCAATTCTGGGGCTACCGGATGCCCACGGTTATGTGGTTTTCTTAAATCGTGGTCAATCATCAGTAAAAATTAATGTTTCACGACATCTTTTGAAAACCTGTAGGTACTTCTTCTTAAAACTTTCAAAATTTTAGGGGTTCTGCGTATCTCGTAAATATCTCAGAGGAACATGTAAGTTAAACGGTTGATTTGTATTATCTACTTTTGCAAATATATATCCATTTTGATTCGGTAGGTACTCGATTCACTCCAAATCTACAAAAAAAAACATGCGAATCTATGCTCAAGCGTGGTCTCGACTACACTTGCGAAAACAAAGATCAAATCGCGCCTCAAGCAGTGATTCTGAGCTGATTGTCATTTTAAAATAAGGACACATTGAGTGGAGATCAGTCAAGCCTCAAGCACTGTTCTAAAATACGTAAAAAATGTCATTTTAAAGTGACATTGCTCAGGTGATTATTGATTGTAGTTTCTCTGCTCAAGTTAAGTTCTAAAATTAAAACTCCAACTGAGACTAGTTTTAAGTAAGGCTTGAGTCTTGATTGTAGTTCTGTAATACGGGCCTTAGACCCTTAGGGTCGAAACTACGTTAAGCGGGCGCCCGTGACCGGAACACATCGCCTGACGTCGCGCGTGTGTCCGCACGCGTTGCGTGTGTGATAGCTACCTGCACAGTGTCGCTAGTTCAACTTTAACGGTGTGCATCAGCAGCAGTCGTGTCAATGGAGAACTTATTATTACTTGGCAAAACGTGCGCGGGGCCGGGCTCCCCGTGACGGGTGCCCGCGCGGTTTCCCGCAACGGAGTACTTTTGTATGGGACCGCGCGGCGACCGTATAGCGCATTTTCGGCCTATAAGATTCCATTTCTGCCAATTGAGATACGAAACCCTAACTAAAAAGGTACAAATAATTTGACTTTTAAAATCAAATTCTCTGAACCTAATCTGAAATGCTAATAGTACCAAACTATGTTATGTGAAAGGTCTGGTTGAGTGTTTGTTTGTTAAACTAACGAACAAACTTTGATTTGACAAACAACAACGCTAAAAGGTTTGTTTAAACTACAGGTAGCTAATACATATTAAATCCGTTCATCCATTTGAGCGTGAAGTAGTAACAAACATAAGTAGATAAATACAAACTTTCGCCTTCATAATAGGTATTAGGTACTAGCTACTGCCAGCGGTTTTACCTGCTTCATCATCATCATTTCAGCCGAAAGATATCCACTGTTGGACATAGGCCTCGTCCAATTGTCGCCACAATGAACGGTCCTGTGCGTCTCGCATCCATCACGATCATTTTTGCCTGATCACTTAAAAAAATATTCGCTTGAATCCTGCAGGGCGACGCCGAACCAAACCCTTTGCAGTTGGGCTTGCGGACGGCGAGCAATGGGTAGCTTAATGTGCGACCGTCCGGTAACCGACTGGACCGAGTTCAAGTCCAAGCTGTCAGCAAACCGTAGAGGCCCAGCCTGCTAGTTGCAAGCAGGCAGGATCGAAGCCTACTGGGGTCAAGGGTCGGCTTCTGAAAGGAAGGCTCGACCCCGGCAAGGTTAAGTGACAAGGGATAAAGCAGAATCTTAATATCGCACACGGCATGTTGAATTCCTAACAAAACGAAGGTAGCAACCTTTACTCGGGATTAAAACGTAGCAAAGTTTTAATCCCGAACACAGTGATATACTTAAATAATTAATTATCTCCCGAGCACTGCGAGGATAATTAAATTATATAAGACTGAATCAAATTGTATGTTACAAAAATATAAGTATTATTTACAAGTTATGAGATATGAAATAAAAAAATTCACTGCTTAATTCAAATATAGTTTTAAAATTTCATAACGCTTCCGCTCTTCCATTTGTTTTATTTAGAAACACAATATTAACAATTTTTTTTTTGTTAGTGGTCAGTCTTATTTTTGGATAAGTACATTTTAATTCACGTAATGAGTTTTTTGTTTTCGAATGGTTTGACGTCCTAATTTCATATAACATTATTTCCTATCGAAGGCCCATATAACTTTAGATACCTAGGGACAGAATGACTTTAACCGGTATGGGTGGTTTTTTTTTTATGGTAGGTAAAATCATCCAATGACAAATAATAATAATATATAATAAATCCCGCCCTTGGGCGGAGCGGGAAGTAGTGTCAGACTCTTACTGACTAAAAATCTACCCCGTTCCTTCGTAGCCTATCGTGCCGGGGCCGGGTATTCCTTTCGGAAATTAACCCATGACCCCGGTAGGCTTCGACCCTGCCTGCCTGCAGTTAGCAGGCTGGGTCTCTTCTGTATGCTGACAGCTCCTTGAGGCGCGCGGGAACAGAACGCGCCGTCGACGACTTGGGCTCGGTCCGGTCAGTTACCGGACGATCGGACAGCGTGCTACCCATTGCACGCCGTCCGCAAGCCCGCGTCTACGGTGGCCGGAAATCGGGATCGGAATCCCGGCGGCGGCTGGGGCGAGCGCCCCGTTGCCTCTGCCTGATGCGGTCGGCCTCCTCCTTTGCTAGCATTACTGCTTCGCAGAAGGAGGCGACCGCCTGCCATCCCTCCTCACTACGGACCATGGCCTGAACCAAGGCCCGGCGAGAGAGATCGCTGCCACCGATCGCCCCCACGAGGACATGGGTGGTAGGGTTGTACGACATATGGAATGGCATTATTGAGCTGGTGGTGTAAATCCATTCGATCGATCGAGCGTAAAGAAGTTACAAATATAGACACACTCACAAACTTTCGTCTTTTTAATATTAGTATAATAACTTTCAAAACTACAATATGTTAGGTACTGATGTGAAACGTGTCATATCGCCGCTACGATAGATCTGTGATAACGTCAAGCCCCCAGTGACGGTCTAAAAGATAACGGACAAAAGAAAACTAAAAACACTTATAAACAACATTCTTTATGTCTACAACATTATTATAATAGTATATAAACCTGGATATAGCTCCTTAGTCGCCCGGATGGCCCGATGACCATGTATTTATGCGGAAAACCAGGTAACATAACAAGCTTATAACTTTGTGATTTTGTACATGGATTCTTTACATAAAAAAACTATATAGGTATAAACCCAAATAGATCGCCCGGAGAACACGGTGGAGCATACGATGCAGGTCTGCCCTGCTTGAATGGAACACCGCCATGTCCTCGTGGATGCGATCAGTGGCGGCAACCTCTCGCGACCGGTTCTAGTCCAGGACCAGGCCATGGTACGTAGCGAGAGCGCATGGAAGCAGCAATTCCCGGCTACCATAGGCTTGGGCTTGTTAACAACACAGGCTTGCAGGAGTTATTTGATGATTTTCTATACAAAAAAATGTATGGAACCAAACCACTCTTTTTACCGTAGTAGAAACTAAAATGAAACAATTTACTGATTGTTCTAGCGAGTTATTATTGCTAGTCTTAATTGGGGGCAAGGTTTTTTTTAATATTATTGATAGGCTTGCCCACTATCTCACCTAAGCGATGATATGGCACGATGGACACGCTTGCCTAAAAGTAACCTATTCACTCTTGATTTTAATACCCACAAGTTTAAGGTATCAGAAATCACAAACTTTGGCAGGGATTCCACTCCTTAGCTATAGTCACAATGAATGTGTTCCAAATTAATTTTATGCCATACATAATAAACAAAAAACGTTATCGAATCCTTCAATAATTCCGCTTAAGATTATCCTATAGAATCAAGTCTAACAAAACCATCGCTACTACCAGAAGAAAATATTATATTCCATTGCAAATTGAAAAGAGAGTAACGGTCGTCAATTAAGTTTCAAAGTGGTTAAATGGAAAAGTCAAGTAAAGTCGGTGTGCGAAGCTAGTTAAGACGGTTGAGTCAATAAGAAAGCCATTTCCGTTAATCCCGAGACGTTGGGACCAATGCCAATTGGAAAACTATGATTACGAAGTCTCGAGTACAACAAGACTGTAAAATCTGGAGATCTAGGCAGTTCACGGTTGAAAAAACTTAAGTACTATTTTCATTTCAAATTAAAACTCAAATCTATTTATTCGTAATATGAGTTGGTACAATTTCGGCATTAATATAAGAATATTTATGTTACCGGACCGAGCCCAAATCGTCGACGGCGCGTTTTGTTCCCGCGCGCTTCAAGGAGCTGTCAGCAAACCGTAAAGGCCCAGCCTGCTAGCTGCAGGCAGGCAGGGTCGAAGCCTGCTGGGGTTAAGGGCCGTTTTCTGAGAGGAAGGCTCAGCCCCGGCATGATAGGCAACGAAGGACGGGGTAGGTTTTTAGTCAGTAAGAGTCTGACACTACTTCCCGCTCCACCCAAGGGCGGGACTTGTCATTGGATGATTTTACCTACCATAAAAAAACCCCCTTTTTGGATAATTTAATATTATTAGGAACTGAGCAAGGCGAAAGGGCGCGGTCGCCGCCGACCGACCGCAGAGCGTGCGGGCGCAAATCGCCGAAGTGGCGACAGGCGACCGCGGTGCCGGTGAGCGGTAGCTGCGAACAACCGCGCACACCGCGGCCGTAAACCGCATCGTGAAAATTGCTTTAATTTTTTTACATATATATTTGAATTCTACAGAAGTTGCGGGCCCGCAACTGTGGCGGCCGCAGGAAAAAACCGCTTCATGAGTTCTCTTCCTTACAGTCAGAATTAGTCATCTAGTAAACACAGCAAATGAGAAATTGATTGCATTGTCTTTTCTTCTGGCTAGAACTTATCCTATTTATTTGAGATAGCAACTTATCTTGATACCAACATGGCATAAAATCGAGCTCAATGGAAAATAGTATATATAGAAACCTTCCTTGTCTTTCCATTTGAGGGAGGGGGGAGTCCAAACGCGTGTGTCGTGTGCAACGGTCTCCGTCGTGGAAATTGGTTTATTACCTGCGCAGTGTCCGGTAGGAGGGGTTCACATCAGCGTCGGGTCGACGATGAAGTACCTGGGACTCGTCCTCGACACCTGGTGGAACTTCAAGGAGCACTTCCGACGTCTGCCTCCCAAACTGAATCGGACCGGGGCTGCTCTCGGGCGGCTCCTGCCCAACCTCAGGGGACCAGACGCCTCCTGCCGGAAGCTCTACGCGGGAATCGTTCGGTCCATGGCCCTCTACGGGGCTCCAGTGTGGGCACCGACGTTGACACAGCAACCGAGGGCCCAGCTGAATGCGTGCCAGAGGGTCATGGCAATACGCATGGTGCGAGGGTACCGAACGATCTCCCGCGAGGCGGCGACCCTCCTTGCTGGCCAACCGCCGTGGGATCTGGAGGCAACAGTACACACATGCACGACAAGCGCATGGAGATGCAACGCCGGGGCGAAATTCCGCTGCCACGACAAGTCGAGGCATGGCGGACGGAGCTCCGGCGGGATCTCATGGCGAAATGGCGTCAGCGACTATCGCAACCTCGTTCGGGGCGCGCCACATTTGGGGCGATAAGGCCCATGGGGCGTGGTTGGAAAGACTTCATGGCGTTCTCAACTTCCGCACGACGCAGGTGCTTACCGAACACGGAAAGTTCGCTAAGTACCTGTTCCGGATTCGTGCGGAGGATTCGCCCGGGTATCGCCACTGTGCGGAACACTCGGAGGACACGGTGGAGCACACTGTAGAGGTGTGCCCCGCCTGGGCGGAGTATCGCCGTGTCCTCGTGGGGGCGATCGGCGGCAGCAATCTCTCTCGCCGGGCCTTGGTTCAGGCCATGGTCCGTAGTGAGGAGGGATGGCAGGCGGTCGCCTCCTTCTGCGAAGCAGTAATGCTAGCAAAAGAGGAGGCCGACCGCATCAGGCAGAGGCAACGGGGCGCTCGCCCCAGCCGCCGCCGGGATTCCGATCCCGATTTCCGGCCGCCGTAGGCGCGGGCTTGCGGACGGCGTGCAATGGGTAGCACGCTGTCCGATCGTCTGGTAACCGACCGGACCGAGCCCAAGTCGTCGACGGCGCGTTCTGTTCCCGCGCGCCTCAAGGAGCTGTCAGCACACCGAAGAGGCCCAGCCTGCTAACTGCAGGCAGGCAGGATCGAAGCCTACTGGGGTCATGGGTTTATTTCCGAAAGGAATGCTCGGCCCCGGCACGATAGGCTACGAAGGAACGGGGTAGGTTTTTAGTCAGTAAGAGTCTGACACTACTTCCCGCTCCGCCCAAGGACGGGATTTGACATTGGATGATTTTACCTACCATAAAAAAAAAACCTGCGCAGTGTCGACAATTCAACTTTAACGGTGTGCAACTGTGCATGTAGTCGTATCGATGGAGTACCTGCTTAATGTATTTTTACGCAGCAAAACGTGCGCGAGCCACGGCTCCCCGCAACGAAGCACATTAAAGCTTATAATGTAATAGGTAGACATAGGTTAAAACATTTTTTTGGTATTTTACACCTATTTAGATTGAGCATATATTAGGTTTAGTCGCATAATAGTGCATTTGACCATTAAGTGCTTCAAAAGTTATTTACAAACAAATACCCAAGAATGTATATTTGTAAACGCTTCTCAGATTAGAACAGTTTATTTTTACACTGTAGACTGCTATAGTGGGGCACTAGTTGGATTGTAAGCTCGAATGGTTCATTCTAGAACTTTCCTACCTTGTCATATGCGACGTACGGAAGTAGGTCAAACTTGTTTCGACGCTTTGCTTTTGTGGCGACGCTTGGGAGAGGCCTATGTCCAACAGTGGACGTCTTTTGGCTGAAATGATGATGATGATGATGTACAATAATATTCTCCCTTTTTAGGTTTTTGGGAAGAAACCTTCAAACAGTTCGCTTTTTTTATTGATATAAACTTTTTATAGTGATATAAAAGGTTGTCTGTAGGAGATCGCTTTTAGCGATATGACCGCTCATTGTGACACCATGTTAATTTCAAGTTCTTTATGTAATTTTATTTTGTGGTGTACAATAAAGAATACATATTCTATCTTTCAGAATCTATCTATCTGGTGCTTGACTGCGATCCCACCTGATGGTAAGCAGTGATGCAATCGTTGATGGTGAAGCGCAATAGTTTATTATTAGCCTATTCGCTATAGCCTTAAAGCTTAGTACAGAGTGTGCAAGAAAATTTTTTTTTACTTCACTATCTTCTTACCTCATAAAACATCACTCCGGGACCCCCTCTGGGCAATGCCTGTTAGGGCAAACACCTTTTATTTTTTAGTGGAAAATTCCATATTAATTTTGTGCCAGATTTATATATTACGTTCACGGGAAACCTTTTGAAGGCAAAAATGAACTGTTGAATTATTAAAAAGTCTTTGTAAAATTTACATGACATACCTTTATGTGAGAAACATGATGAATATTCAGAGGAAACAAAAAATAATAACTAAAGGCTTATTTAGGTACATTGATACAGTAGCTGGTGCCAGCATCACTGGGTTCCGATACTGGATCAGCACTATATCAATGTAAACATGTTTCAAATCCAGTCCAGCTATTATTTACATTAATACAGTGATGGTCCAGCGCCACAATCCAGTGATGCTGGCGCCAGCTACTGTATCAATGTAAATCAGCCTTCACATCTTTTCCCTACGAGAGTAAAAGGAACAGAATGCTATAGTATTTTTTTTATTATGGGAAATAAACAATTACACATCACACCGCTTAGGGTTTGTCCATTCCTCTTTCTTTGTCCAGGCGATCTCCCTTTGGAATGCGCTCCTTCTGAATATCAGGACGGCAACCAGTCGGTTGTCCTTTAAAGTAAAAGCACGAGATCACATTCGCAAGAAGTTGGTAGAATCATCACACTCTTGATTTGTTGTATTCGTTTCTTCACAATGTTATTCTTTATTTGTATGTATGTTTCTAACTATATATTTATTATTGTTCTTTTGTCCTTTCTGTCTGTCTTCTTTTAAGTTACACCTGCCATGTTATGTCTCTGCACCACCCTAAGGTCGACTGGCAGAAAATGCCTAAGGCATTAAGTCTGCCTTAAAGTCCTTAAAATTTTAAATAAATAAATAAATAAATTAACTCCTCCAGCTCTTGGAAGACAGGGAGTGTCAGACTTTTACTGACAAAACTCTTTAAAACAATCACATCGGCACTAGCGGCCCTGTTACTATTACTTATGTTGCGGCGTCTGGGGCATGAAGACGTCCTTTTTCTTATACTTTTCACCGCTTTCTTCTTAGGACCTATTTTACCGGACGTGAGAGGTAACCGGCGTCGTAGGACACATCCCTGAGGCTAACAATCTGCCGAGCTTCTGGGTTGGCTTCCAATTAAAATGGTTGCAGTTTGATAACAGTTTTTAACATGGTGATGTGCACGCATCTATTCTGTACTAAAATTTTTCTTATTTAAGCATGCAAATTCGCGGTTTTGTTAAACTGACGATGTCGTCGTAACAGTGAAGTCACTACCCAAACCCTGTCAAGCTCTCAAGTCGTCGACGGCGCGTACTGTACCTGCGCTCCTCAAGGAGTTTTCAGCAAGCCGTAGGGGCCCCAGTAGGCAGGGTCGAAGCCTACTGGGGCCTAGGGTCTGCTTCTGAAAGAAAAGCTCGGCCCCGGTATGAAAGACAACGAAAGAACAGGGTGGGTTTTTTAGTCAGTAATAGTCTGTAGTAAAGTAAAAAATAACCCTGTTAAGCTTCTGTGGTTTCGGGTGGACCTAGGCTATCTACGTTATTAGCTCCCTTTACATCGAGCTCCATTACGTCGAGCCGAGAATCTTGTCCCGTTTCTATTCCCTTAACATCAATTTCTTTACCCCGCTCCTATTACCTTTACGTCGAGTTTAATAATATCACATTTTAAAGTACAGTCAGGTGTGAAAATATGTGAATAGTTTGATGTGTTATTGTATCCTTCTACTCCTATTTGAATCCACGGAATTAGGTTAGAAATGTTCCCCGTACACAACGAACCAAGTGGGAGTCTAAGTGCCGATAAATAAAGTCCAAATACGATAATCTTCTTTATAAAAATCTGAAGGTGAAATCGCATATTTATTTTATTAGAGCTTGCCCTTCTTTGAAGTATTCTGAACATCAAATAGATGTTTAAGGTAGGTAAGTAGGTATGTAGGGCAGTAGAATCAACCACTGACCTTGAATATAATATTAACTAATTTTCTCATGTCGATATAATTTGAGTTGCTGCCAATTCGAACACAATAATTATATTCGGACACAGTGTTCGAATTGACATATTTTTATTTAAATATTTACTGACGATTGGGATATAGGTATACTGTTTAGTACAGTAAGATAAAAAGTTTTTAAATATATAGGGGGGAAGCGTAACCAAAATTATTTAATGCTGGATTTATTGCGGCAACTTCATGTATTGAATTTCTTGATTATATTTTGATCTGACTATATTAAATTGGTGGTGTCCGAATCGTCAGTGAAAATAAAATGTGTCGATACGGACACTCTGTCCGAATATATCGTGTCTAAATCGTCAGCAACTCGATGGTTTTGTGAATTTAAGTAAATTTGTTTGTGAGTTAAGTTTAGTATTAGCTTAAAACAAGATTCGCCACTCATCTTACCTTCGTGTTATCACTACAAGTTAGATAATATTAAATTATTCCTGTCCATAAATCAGAATCTCAAATAATTCTTATTTAGAATAACGTCTGTTCTCATACGTTGTGATACAAAGTCAACATTCATTGTTTAAAGATGGTAATAATAATTTAATAAATCTCTTACTTTGTGTACCAAATCTCATAAGCTCTAAGTTCATAAGCGCTTCGTGCGTGCTTGAAGATTTATCTATAGTATAATATATAGGTACCTAAGTAATAAAGATCGGAACGCTTTGATCATGGGGTCCAAGTGCGCGTCTCCTTTTCAAGAAAATTTCACACCGACTGATAGACACTGCGTGACCAGAGGCATGGCTCGTTTTTTGCCCGAAGAATCAGCATTGCCATTCAACGTGGCAATGCTGCCAGTCTTCTGGCGCCTTCCGGATGACATAACAGCGATGTGGAGGAGTACTTTGACGCCTGAGTGTATTTTGTGTTTTTGTATTATATGTACATAGTGAGGTTTAGTATAATTTCTTAGTTTAGTTTATATTTAAGTTTCCTAAATATCTTTGTTAATATAATAACAAATGTATTTTTTTTGGTCTACGATGTTGTCGATGCCCGAAAAACCGTCAAACTAATGTGGCAGTGTGCAGGGCACATTGCTGGTAGAACGGATGGTCGATGGAGCCAACAATAAGGGTTTAAAACTGGCGACCGCCCACCGGAAAATGTAGTGTTGGAAGGCCCTCCACAAAGTGGACCAATAACCTGGTGAGAGTCGCGGGAATGCGGTGGATGCGAGACACATAGGACCGTTCGTTGTGGCGACACTAGGGGGAGGGCTATGTCCAAAAGTGGACGTCCTTCGGCTGATTTCAATTGATGATGACGATGACGACGATATTAGGAATATCTACGTTACATACTATAAAACAAAGTCACTCACCGTGTCTGTCTGTGTGAACGCGATGAACTCAAAAACGACTGAACGGATTAGCATGTAGTTGTTACCGATAGACAGAGTGATTCATGAGGAAAGTTTAGGTGATAATATATGCATAATAAAGAAAAACTGAGAATTTCAAAGACCCCTTCCATCAAGGACCGACCTTTCTCCTTTATTCTAATAAATCAAACTACAGCTTAGTAGGTAACTATAACACACACCATATCTACATAAGTAGTGCGCTTCAAAACAAAAAAAAATTACAGTATAAAAAATGATAAATATATTTTTTAATTCTTACCAGGCATTGAACTAGTGAATGTATCCAAAATAATTCACATCACACTAACTTTGAAGCACTTTCAAATAAAACACAATAAGCAGTCTTTAAACCATTTTCCGTAGAGGAAAAACTTCAATGTTACGAGTGTCCGGAATGAGACGAGACGCGAGCGTCCTCTCCTGCCGAGGTCTGGAGAGCTACTGATGACTGAAGGAAAGGACTTGAGCATGTGAGTGAACTGAAATTAATATTGTTCACAGTGGGAACGATGTGGGAGTGATGATGGCTTATTGATATGTTAGGTGTAATGGAAAACTGACGGGTCGCGAATTGATAGGTTATTTTTTTTGTTTATTTTTGTTGTTATTATAGAGCTGGGGGAAATGGGAAATTTTTCAATGAGTTTTCCCGTTCTGGGGTGGAGCGAGAAGGCGTGTCAAACTTTTACTGACATAAACCCACCAGTGGCCTTCAGTTGCTCTTTGCGTTCTAGGACCACGGTTTCCTTTTTAAAAATTCCCGGTGGTCATAGCATGACAAGACAGACCTTTAGCTACATTTTCACTTTCACCAAAACAATAGTAGACGGAGACAAAATAAAACCACAAATGCCTGAGTCGTCAACGGCGCGTAGTATTCCACGCGCCCAGCGCGCTCTCAAGGAGATGTTAGTATAACCGTAGGGGCCCAGCAGAGTCGAAGCCTACGGGGACTATGGGTTGTACGAAAGAAAACCTCGGTCTCCTACAACGAAGGCAAAAGAGCATAGGAGTTGATTTTGGTCAGTAAAAATCTGACACGCCCTCCCGCTCTATCCTAGAGCGAGAAAAGTCATTGGATGATTTCCCACCTAAAACAAAAAAAAATTAAAGTACTCGTATATAAGTATTCATTACATTTGATAATAACCTCAAAAAGCGACATTGTAAGGAAAAATTGTCTAAAATTTTCCACATCTCCACATTTTCACGGGTCTAAAAATGTGATAAAAGTCCTTACAATTACTTCGCCTATCTATGTCTATGCTTCTAAAGGTAAAAGGAGAGAAAGGGTCTCCTCAGAATCGGGGTCACTAAACCCCACTACTTAGAGAATACTTTGCTGAAAACGTTCTATTTTCATTCCAAGAAAAATTCGCGTCAAAGAGATTTGAAGAAACATTTTCATAATAGATACCTACGTAGACAACGTATACCTATGCACGCTACATAAAATTCAGAAAAGTTGTGTGTGAGTATTTTGGAACTAGGAAATCATCGAATCGACAGAGTTCTTATGGTATACAATTAAGAATTAAATAACTAGAGTAGAGGAGTGTCAAACAATTTTTTATTGTTGATAGGTTGGCGCACGACCGCTATCTCACTGACGATGCGGTCAACGATGGAGTGCGCATACCTAGAAGTAATTCACTCTTGCCTTAATCCTCAGATCAAATATCGATCCTCAGGTTGTAGCCATCAGAAAACACAAACTCCGGACGGGAATTCCTTTTCTTAGCTGTGTACATACAAAGCATGTGTTCTCAAAACATTTTGCACAAAAAGGTCGTATATACATATGTATATACGACCGTCGTATATACATATGTACACCATGTGCCGCTCCAAGGGTTAGGCGAAAGTGAACCCCGGGGCCCAGGAACACAGGCAATGAAGGAGCAGGGTAGGTTTTTAGTCAGTAAAAGTCTGACACTATCTCCCGCCCCACCCAAGGGCGGGATTTGTAATTGGATGATTTTACCTACCATGAAGAAAAACCACTTACCACAGGCGCATCGCCGTACGCCTGGTGGTCCGATGATGAAACTTGTACGGACTAAAACACACCTGTTTCTTTAGTTACACTTTGGACTAATGTTTTCTCAAGTAAGTTGAAGTCGATCTTCCAGTCAAGCCAGATGCAGCTGAGTAACCGTACTTTACATGGAGTGGCTGTCGGTCTGATCTGCACAACCCAAGAAATGGATAGCTCGATACCCTTTGGCTTGTACTTCAGAAACCCAAGCTAAGCATCCTGAAATGGTGATAATCATAATCATTTAAGTATTTTGTTTGTAAAACATACACGTGGATTAAAACAACACGGTAGTAACACCAAGGCGCTGCTGGCATTCCTTGAAGAGCTGGGGCCCTACCATGAGTTCTTAACGCAAGCTATTTGACGACCTAAACTGAACTGAACTCTTCGCGCCAGCAACACAACACAACATAACACCAACAACACACAACAACTTGAATGACCTTGAAAAACGCTCAAGCGTCGTATTGTACACACGGATGTAGATACGAAATTTGTTCGATGAAAGGAGTGGAGGAACAGAGGGAAAGGTTAAAGGGATAAGCTATATAGTGTGTAGACGTTTAGTTCTTGCTCCATCCCTCTTTCTTCTTCGCACGCTTGACTTTTCAACACTTCATGGTTAGGCTCCTAGGATGGATTGAATAAGACACTTGACTTACCCATACGAAAAATACGCGCTCTAGAGTCTCGGGCACCAAGATAAATACGAACCCGACAAAACTTTTTTTTTACAACGGAAATCAAATGAAATCTCCCGTTCTTTGTGGAGTGGAAGTGAATTGCAGACTTATGCTAAAGGAGGGAGTGTCCAACTTTTACTAACTAAAATCCAGTGTTCCTTAAGTTGCCCTGTTGCCTGACAGGGTAACAAATTGTTTGATGAAATTACTATGACAAGATTGAGGACACGGTGGAGCACACGGTAGTGGTGTGGCCCACTTGGAAAGAGCATCGCCGTGTCCTCGTGGGGGCGATCGGTGGCGGTGATCTCTCGTGCCGGACATTGGTACAGGTCATGCTCCGGAGCGAGGAGGAGTGGCAGGCGGTCGTATCAGGCAACGATGCCGATTTCCGGCCAACGTAGGCGCGGGCTTGCGGACGGCGGGCAATGGGTAGCTCGCTGTCCGTCCTTCCGGTGACAGTCCGGACCGAGCCCAAGTTTTCAACGCCGCGCACCGTTCCCGCGCGCCTCAAGGAGTTGTCAGCAAACTGTAGGGGCCCAGCAGGGCCGAAGCCTACTAGGGACTAGGGTTAGGCGAAACTGAACTCCGGGGCCCTGGAACAAAGGAAATGAAGGAGCAGGGTAGGTTTTTAGTCAGTAAGATTCTGATACTATCTCCCGCCCCGCCCAAGGGTGAGATTTATCATTGGATGATTTTACCTAACATAAAAAAAAACCATGACAAGATTGGTACCAGATTTTTCGGTCCATAACGATTGTCAAATATTTATAAATTACACTCAAGACTTAACGTGGTTCGTGGCATAGAGGAGTCTCTGTATGTCATGAATGGTCATCCACAAACTGGATTCGGTCAGTGTTGGTTAACCTTGGGCATCGACCCGAGCTCCTGTTATTTTTTAGTCACGAGTTTTTCAAGGTTATGATCGAAATAACCATGTAATTTTTTTAAACTAAACATCATGCCTTTATTCCCAGTGGGTGTACTTATAGTGTATGTCGGCCTTCATAAATGTTCATAATATGATAACATTATGACTGAATAATAATGTTATTATTAGGCCTCTTCACGAATAGAAGGCCTGAGTCCCGGCAGTAAGAGGGTTGTAAGGCTGATTATGACTATGCTTATGGTGGACACTTCAGGGCAGCCACCCACATTCCAGCCAGTGAAATGCATGAGAATCATTCCCTAAAGGTGAATGTTACGACCTGAGCGTTTTCATGTTCTCGCTAGATGGCGCTAAATTCAAAGTTATTTTGTTTTTAATCCATCTGCCTTTTATTGCACTTGGTTGATACCAAATAGCACACCATGCTTTCCTACGACGTCAAATAAGATACTGTGATGCATTTTAAAAATATATGATCAAATATTGCATTTGCATGACCATCAGAGAGAGAGAGCAGAGGGTGGGAGGAGGGGGGAGAGGTTCTGGGTCTGGGTGACTTATGTATTTGTGTGTCTCATGTTTTTAAAAGACGATACAAGAGTAATTCCTGGAGTGAGGCAACGTGTTTTTTTTTAAACTTTCAGTCTTTTAGTTTAATAGTTACATTAGGCATTTCGGTGACCAGCCCCCACAAAAATAAAACTCGAAACATTAAAAACAACCTGCAACTAATTTATCACAAACACACATTTGTGTTGAAAAACATCGCTCTTATGATACAACGCGACATACCTATAATATCAATGGCCAAACCTAAATTCACACTTTTTTATAGTGATTTCTTATTCAACTGATTTACAGTTTTTACTTATAACAAAAAAAAAAAAAACACTTAACTAGGTACCTGCGTGTCAGACTGCGCCCGACAGACTTCCAACAGAGAGAGATGGCGGGAGATCGTTAAGAAAGCTGTGTCCGCCTCTATCACCAATGTGGACGCCTCAACGTGACCACGACCGCTCTGCCAAGAGCGAAACGACAGAGAAGAAGGTACCTTTATATAAATATCTATCTACGCACGGAATAAACAAAAATCCTTAATAACCCAACTAAAAGTAATCTAAAGTATTTCACACTTTAGCCGTTTAGCTGCAGCCTTGGGCAAATATAAAAGAATACACCAGGGCCCTGGTACAAAGGCAACGAAGAGTTTTTGTCAGTAAGAGTCTGACACTATCTCCCGCTCCGCCCAAGGGCGGGAGATGACACTGGATAATTTTACTCACGATAAAAAAAAGCCGTTTAGTCGCGAGCAAAATCAGGTGATCAAACTAAGCTAAGGAATTGTTCTACTATCGGTTACAAAAGCATTTCTCGGTTCTGAAGCTGTCTGATCTTCTAATATTAACTGCGAAACTCTTGTTCATTACTTGTCAGTTAACATAGTTCGAAAGTTTCCTTTGTGCAGCAGTCCTTTGACTTCCGGGTACTTGTAGGTGTCATAATATATTAGTCTTCATTTTATATTTTAAAAGCTTGTGCGCATATAGTATCTCCTACGGACTTGGCTATGAACACCTTCGGTCGGGAAGGATTAAGTATATTTTTGCTGCAATATACCCCATATCCCCCTCGAAGGTCGATTGTACATACGTTTGTACAACTTGAATGACCATTAAAATCGTTAATTGTCTTACTGTACACACAAATATACGAAATTATTTTTTTTTGACAATTTTTGTTTCTGTATCTTTATTTTTCCTGAAAAAAACCCGAAATAGTTTATTTTTATTTATTTTTATTTTTTTATGAGATTTTCTAAAAAGGAGCAATTACGTAATAATAATACCCCTTGGCGTGTGAGGGGATATTGAAGCAAAAATATAATCCTTCCCGACCGGATTTCGATCAAGGTGTCTATAGCCAAGTACGTAGGAGATATTATAGTGCACAAACTTTTAAATCTCAATAGGTATACTTTGTTTTAGGTACGGAAAACTAATCATTCTCCCCTCTAGAGTTTTTTTTATGGTAGGTAAAATCATCCAATGACAAATCCGGCCCTTGGGTGGAGCGGGATATAGTGTCAGACTCTAACTGACTAAAAGCCTACTCTGTTTCTTCCCTGCCTTGGTTCCTGGGCCCTGATACTCCCACTCTAGAGTGGAGCGAGAGGATGTATCGAGCATTTCTTGGCTCTGAAGCTATCTGATCTTCTATTCACGAGACTCTTGTTCATTACTTGTCAGTTAACATAGTTCGAAAGTTTCCTTTGTGCAGCGATCCTTTGATTTCCGGATACTTGTAGGTGACGTAATATTTCATTTTTATATATTTTTTTTTCTTTATGGGATATGTTGCAGCAAAAATATGATCCTTACCGACCGAATTTCGGTCAAGGTGTCCATAGCAAAGTACCACCAAGTACATAGGAGATATTATAGTGCACAAGTTTTTAAATCTCAATAGGTGGAGCGAGAGGATTTGTATGACTTTTACTGAGTAAAACCCACCCCTGTCCTGCAGTTGCAAATCCTAAACCATAATGGCATTGTCCTGTATCATGAGTTTGAAATAGACGAAGTAGCGGGTACCAGTTAGTGCTAAATAAAAAGTCTTTTAGCTATAATATCGTGTTACCTGCAGTTTATACATCGTTGTTGTCACATTCTTATACAAAACTTTGCCCACATTTGCCTCATACCTCCGACCAACTACTGTTCTGTTCTTCAAAACCTACGCATTTATATTGAAAATAATTGAATAAAACTTTATTATATACCAAAAAGGTTACACAAACTGTACATAAGTCTAAATATATGGGTACAATGGCGGTCTTATCGCTGATAGAAAGAAAGAAAGAAATGACGCAAAGCTTAAAACTAATTAACAAACACAAATACTATATAAGGAAGATATGCGTCACATCCGCGCAAAACGGCCGAACGCTCAGCATAAAGCTGTGGCCTCATGCTTAGAGCGTAGGCCGGTGGCGGTGTCGACATAAAGACGCCGAACGGTGCAGAATGTCCAAAGATTTAAATAAAATAAATAAATAAAAAAAAGGAAATAAAACGTACAAATAAGTTTTAAATAAAATAATAACAGAAAATAAGGTGACAAATACAATTATGTAAAGTTGCAACACCTCGACGCGCCCTTAACACAATTTGTGATAACGATATCTTCCAGACAACCTTAGGATGGATCGTAGACTAGAAGGAAAAGTTGCCCAAGCTTTGATTTTTTACTCAAGTACATCGTTGGTTCTAAACCCGAAGTATTTCAGAACTCCCTAAAGGCAAGATCATCGAATTGGAAATCAGAAAACGTATCCAAGCATTTACGTTCCAGTAAAAATTTTACGCTTCCAATATTATTTCAACTCAAACTGAATTACAAGTAGGTCTTCGCTTTGAAATAATATTTCCAAGCAAGTTAAAAATATTCATTGAAATAATGAAAACGTAAGCATTATAATAATACAGCGGAGGTGTGCCCCGCTTGGTCGGTCGGAAATTCGGAGCCAGTTATCTCTACACAGGTATCTCTATACAGGCCAAGGTTCAGAGTGAGGAGAAATGGCAGGCGGACGCTTCCTTCTGCGAAGCACGCGTGAGCCGCCGGGATTCCGAACCGTAGACATAGGATTGCGGACGGCAAGCAATAGGCAGCTCGTCGTTCGGCCGTCCACTAACCTTCCGGACCGACCCCGAGTAGTCGACGGTGCGTAGTGTTCCATGCACGTCTCAAAGAGATGTCAGCAAAAACGTAGCAAGCCTCCCAGGAAAAAAAAAACACAAAAAGCAGAAAATCAACGTCAGGTACATTTGCCTTCACATGCTGAGCTGGACTCCCATTTGGTGCAACACTGAGATGCACACCGCATTATAGGAATCTTTGTATTTTTTTTCTTTCTTTATGTACCTACATGTGTTTATTATTTTTCTTTGTTTTAATTTTCTCTGTTTATATTTATATAAGTATGTGCTTAGTTTTAATATTAATTGTGCTTTCGTGTATGTTGTGTTGTAATCAAATAAATGGTTTATCTATCTATCAGGGCCGAAGCCTACGGGACCATGAGTTGGCTTCCGAAAGGGAGACCTGGGGTCCTGGAACACAAGACAAAGAAAGAACATTCATACAACAACAGTCATTGGATGATATCCCAGCTTTAATAAAAAGCATTATCACAACACTACTCAAACATAATACCAAGATCTACAAAATAAACATTTGTACAACTCCTAACCGAACTAACCTCCTAGTATCCCGGTATGTACAGAGTGACCCAAAATGTATACGGATAAAAGCGTTAACATCCGGAGAACCGGGCAGTATCCGGGTTAGTTTGCGAGTTCCCCGCTTGGAATCACAAGCGAAGGTCCAGTTCGATTTTCCAAATAGTAGAGGTGGAATTTGTAAGTGGGTAATGTTATTTGTGACGTGCAATACTATATTCTCTGCCAATCTATCCTAGAACTATATGCCAATGGGTTGACCAAGTTTTAGTCCATTTAATATCTGACTGACCTGTTGGTCTAGTAGTTAGTGGCCCTGACTGCTATGCCGTAGGTCGTGGGTTCGATTCCCACCCAGGACAAATATTTTTGTGATGAGCACGATCATTTGTTCTGTGTCTGGGTGTAATTTATCTATAATATGTAGGTATGTATTTAGAAATATATAAGTATGTTTATCAGCTGTCTGGTACCCATAACACAAGCTCTGCTTAGCTTGGGACTAGACGGCGTTGTGTGATAATTGTGGAATATACTCGTATATTATATTATATATTATAATGTACCGAAAAATAATGTGGTAAACAGTAAGCAATGTGTGACGATTTAGCGATTTAGCTTCCGACAGTTTACAATCTCGCGAGATACATTATAATTTAACGGTATTTACAATTTTACGGTGACATAGAATAAAAGAGAGATTTTCCGAAATTCACCCCTAAAGGGACGAAATACGGGTACAAAATTACTTTGACGCGGGCGTCGCTGTTCGTCGAAGCTAGTCTCATTTAGTTTTACGTTCGACCGCCACAGAGTCATATCTCAGTAATAAAAAAGTATAGCCTACTTTGTGCTATTTAAGTACCGTGTACGAATGGGGGGAATAGGAGGTAAATTGCCATGGACTGAGAGGAAATAGTAACCTTGTGCAATAAAATTTAATAATTTACAGTAGGTATTTGTATAGACTTTATTTTGTCATGTAAGATGTTGTTATGATTTTTTTAGGTTTGATAAACAAAAAAAAAATACATTAATTAAGTACCGTCGACCCTCTTCGCACGGGGTGTTTTTTTTTTTATGGTAGGTAAAATCATCCAATGACAAGTCCCGCCCTTGGGTGGCGCGGGAAGTAGTGTCAGACTCTTACTGACTAAAAACCTACACCGTTCCTTCGTTGCCTATCATGCCGGGGCTGAGCCTTCCTCTCAGAAAACGGCCCTTAACCCCAGCAGGCTTCGACCCTGCCTGCCTGCAGCTAGCAGGCTGGGCCTCTACGGTTTGCTGAAAGCTCCTCGGGGTGTTAGAAATCTTTGAAATTTCCAGCATTTTTCTACTATAATATGCATGTATTAAACCTTTCTCATGAATCATTCTGTCTATTGGTGAAAACCGTATGAAAATCCATTCAGTAGGTTTTAAGTTTATCACATTCATACAGACATAGAGACGCGGTGGGGATTTTTTTTTTATCATTTGTAATTACTCGTATACTGCAAAAAGGGATAAGGAGGAAAAAGATTTTGTTTACTATTTTTTAGAACTCTGTGGGTTTTAGTTAGTAAAAATCTGACCATTCCTACCATTTCACCCAGAGCGGGGGAAATTGATTTGATCCCACGTAAAAAAGAACCCACCGTAGGCGTGGGCTTGCGGACGGCGAGCAATGGGTAGTTTGCCGTCCAGCAGTCCGGTAACCCTCCGGACCGAGCTTAAGTCGTCGATGGCGCGTAGTGTTCCGCGTGCGCCTCAAGGAGATGTCAGCAAATCGTAGGGGCCCAGCAGGGTCGAGGCCTACTGGGGCCATGAGTTATGTGAAAGTGAACCCCGGGGCCCTGGAACGAAGGCAAAGAAGGAACAGGAGTGGGTTTTGGACAGTAAAAGTCTGTCACGCCCTACCGCTCCGCCCAGAGCGAGAGAAGTCATTGGATGGATTCCCACCAAAAAAACGTAAAAAAGCACAAGTGAGGTAAGATATTGATCAAGACTACAAATAAGTACAAATTGCTTGCTGCGGTCTTTCCGTTCAATTATAATTTAGCTGACTTCAAGGCTAAATTGAATAGGCTCTTAATAAACTAGTGCGATTTACCGTCAACGATTGCGATTAAGTAGGATCACAGTCAAGCACTGGTATATAAAAAAAAAAAAAATTGGTAGTGCAAATGAAATCACAGGCTTTTTATCCTAGAAAATTTAGACTGGAAAGTCTGCCTGACTCGAATGAATGCAAGATTCTAGCGAGACAGGCTACAAGACCGAAAGCAGCAGGAAAACCTTGTACATGATAAAAATAAAAAGCTGAAAGGACTCGTAAGTGAATTGAAACTGGAAGAAATCGGAACGCAGCTAACCTTTTTATTTTCTGTTCTTAATCTGGTAAATTGAGAGTAAAAAGGTTATACACTTACTTGAAAACCCGCTCCTAACCTAATTGATTTTAGGCACGCAATTTACTGTTTTCCAGATTAGTGCGGATAAGAGCACGAGTTCATCCCCTCCACAATTTATTGTATTTAAATACTATCGGGCTGGGTGTTAAGCAACCCGCACAAAGCACGCATCAATCCCCGTGTATGTATGTATTTGTAAGTGTATTGAAAAACGTCGTTTATTACTCGTGGAATTTTGTCACTGTAGTACTTGGCTTAATATGTTAGTGGTAGAGGGTACACAGACACCGGCAGCCTTCGTTCTAATTATAAATGTGTTGAAAAGCAGTTAAATACTCGTTTCAAACATCTGGGACGGAGAAAACTTTTAAAAGACGTATCTAGAAATGTTGCTCCATTTTGTATCTTATACAACATTATTTTTAGCATATGCAAAACCAGAATATAGTTTGTTCACAATTAGTAACTGAATTGATTCTAATAATTTTTACACCATGTTATATTTTTCCCCAAAAATATTTAAAAAAGTTCACAAGTTGGACACCACTGACACTAAGTACAACACCTGGCCATGGCAAGTTATAGCGGTCATTAGGCGCCAGCGCATAGCTGGTTGCGAGTGCAAAACAACCCCTCAGTCGCCCAGATGGTCCGGTGACTATGTATTTGTGCGGACAACCAGGTATTATAACAAGCTTATAACTTTGTGATTTTTCATGGTATGGTTTTGAAATTTTGTACATAGATTCTTTACATAAAAATACTAGAAACGTGTTTCAGGTTTCGCATAAACTTAAAATTAGGTTGTATTGCTTTGAAATGCAAAAGTCTAGATAACTTAATTATTTTCAGGATATAGGTAACATGCAAATGTTGAAAACATTAAAAATATGACTGAAAACTCTCATGAAATATGATGTCTTTACTAATGAAGGCAATGTTACAGGTGCTGAAGCGCTTTTATGTTTAAATTTTAATTGAATAAAGCTGCAGTATTTTTTATCATTTTTGTTTCTCGCTGGATTTTATTGATTTAAGTAGCAATATATATCTGTTTTTAAAGCATTGGTTTATATTTTAATCAAAACAAAATAATTTATTTCAATATAATAAAGAGGAAAGACTTATATATATTTTATGCGTAACGAATAAACTGAAAAACTAGTAGAACGCTAATTATCACTGAGTGACAGGCATATATTTTTTTAATAACTCGAAACCGCTGGCAGAAATTAGTACTTTATAGTTCGGTATATTATTATGTCGGTGTTCCTTAAACGACCTCTTCGAGACCGTTCGTAATATAAGACAAGATTTTTATGTTTTTAAATGGTACCTATGTATTGTCATGGTGATACAAAATTCATCATCATTTCAGCCAAAAGACGTCCACTGTTGGATATGGGTAACCCTAAGTGTCGTCACAATGACAGGTTTAGTGCTCCGAATACAGAAAAAAAGAAAAGAAAAAGAAAACCGGTCAAGTGCGAGTCGGACTCGCACACTGAGAGTTCCGTAAAAATTGCGATTTATGACGTATTAAAAAAAACTACTTACTAGATCTCGTTCGAACCAATTTTCGGTGGAAGTTTGCATGATAATGTACATCATATTTTTTTTTTAGTTTTATCGTTCTCTTATTTTAGAACTTTCAGGGCGAGGGGGTGGGGGGGGGACACATTTCACCACTTTGGAAGTGTCTCTCGCGTAAACTATTCAGCTTAGAAAAAAATGATGTTATAAACCTCAATATCATTTTTGAAGACCTATACATAGATACCGTATGTATGGGTTTGATGAAAAAAAAAAATACTATTAAAACAAGTTTCAGTTCGAAGTATGGGGAACAAATTTACTGTTTTTTTTTAACTATTTTTGTGTGAATATCTAATGCGGTTCACAGAATACATCTACTTACCAAATTTCAACAGTATAGTTTTTATAGTTTCGGAAAAAAGTGGCTGTGACTTACGGACGTACAGACAGACAGACAGACAGACAGACATGACGAATCTATAAGGGTTCCGTTTTTGCCATTTGGCTACGGAACTCTAAAAAGCAGAAGAGTGATATCACGCAAAAATATTAAAATTTAATGATAAACAAAACCTTGAATTTTAGATTATGTTCAATGTTATCCAAAGCATTCGCTAGTATCGGACCGCTCATGTATCCGAGAGATCGGATCAAATATGGGACGAGATTCAACGAGTTTCAACGGGTTTCAACGATTTTCCCTAATGTATCATTTCCCTGGGGACCGTTTGACAACTGATTTGATATCTTTCCGTTTCCGTAAACCGACCCTATCCGGTTTTATTGCCATTTTCAACCGTTTACTTGAAAGGGGATTTGGACGGTACGTAATCTTCGGTCCAGTTGCTCTGAAAACTTACGTTTGTGAAATGTTTTGTGAACTATAATATTTCTGGAATTTTGTCCGTTTTCTGCCTCGTTGGGGTTTTGATAAATGAGACCTTAAAGCCATGGTATATTGCAGATCCATAAAAATCGGGCAATAAAAAAAATCTTGCTGGAACAATGGACTGTTTCCAGATTTTACGACGCCTACTTATTTCATCACAATACGTTTATGTTAACTACGTCAATAAATCGAAACAAATATTTTCACAAAAAGCTGTTTCACTAACATTTTGTGAATGCCACTGCAAAATAACAAACAATGTGACTAAAGCAAGGTTCAAAATGTTAAACGCTTCAACATATAACCGGACCTCTAAAAACCATTTATAATCCCGAGAATAGAGGTCAGCATAAACTAGGCGATAAAGTTTACAGTATAGTAGACGTCCGCTCATACCAAGCGTGTCGTTTTAAAGTTTAACCAGATGTCGCTGGCAAGGCATTCATATTAAAACAATGGTCCAAATTAGTTAACTCGTTTGCTCGGTCTTAACCGGCAATCTCAGTAGAAATTAGTCAACCACGTAAGTGCACTGTCTATTGGAGTTTAGATCCGATTACTTAACTCTTAGCTTTTTTTTTAAAGTAGGTTAAATCATCCAATGACATCCCCCGCCCTTGGGTGGAGCGGAAGATAGTGTCAGACTCTTACTGACTAAAAACCTACCCCGTTCCTCTTTTACCTTGGTTCCAGGGCCTTGGTATGCATTTTCATACTTCCCCAGAGCCCCAGATTAGGTTTCGACCCTACTGGACCCCTACAGTTTGCTGACGACTCCTTGAGGCGCGCGGGAACAGTGCGCGCCGTAAACGACTTGAGCTCGGTCCGGTCTGTTACCAGACGGACGGATAGCGAGCTACCCATTGCCCGCCGTCCGCAACGCCTACGGTGGCTGGAAATTGGGATCGGAATTACGGCAGCGGCTGCGGCGTGAGCGCCGTTACCTGTTGCGGTCGGCCTCCTCCTTTACTACCATTACAGCTTCGCAGGAGGCGACCGCCTGCCACTCCTCCTCGCTCCGGGCCATGGCCTGAACCAAGGCCCGGCGCGAGAGATCATCGCTACCGATCGCTCCCACGAAGACACAGCGATGCTCTTCCCAAAACTCTTGGTGGATCATTATGCGCCATCCGACCGTCCGGTAACCGTCCGGACCAGGCCCAAGTCGCCGACGGCGCATATCTTTCGAGCGCGCCTCAAGCAGGTGTTAACAAACCGTAGGGGCCCAGCAGGGTCGAACCCTACTGGGGTCATAGGGAATGTGAAAATGAGACCCAGGGCCCTGGAACGAAGGCAAAGAAGGAACAGGAGTGGCTTTTTAGTCAGTAAAAGTCTGACACTATCTCTCGCCCCGCCCAAGAGCGCGGAGATGTCATTGGATAATTTTCCCACCAAAAAAAAGCCACTCCTGTTATTATTATATACTTTACTAGCTTTTTCTATTGACATCACTCGCGTGAAAATTGGTTCCTTCATACAAACTTCCAACTTTCGTGTTACTCTCTTAGGCGTGAAGTTTCTTAATCATTTGTTCTTTCGGCCACAGTGGCAGCGCGGGTATGGGGCGAGCGCAGCGCGGCAATCATAAACACAAGAACTTCCTTTGAGTGGCCACAATGGGTACGCGGGCGCGGAAAGCGGCGCGGACTGCTCAACGCGGGACGCGCGCGGGCCGCGCGCGGGCATCTCTCGCCATACTGAGTTCATACAAGTGTCCACAGTGAAGGCGCGGGCGGTGGGCGTCAACAATCGCGGGAGCGGGGATATCAGTCTGTTTTTAACTGTATTTACAGTTTTCACAGTTAATCATACATAGTTGACAGTGGATCAAAAAAATAACTGGCTTTATTTTTAGATTTAGATTTATTTTGAGACAGGTTATGGCTATCGCCGCTCCTCGCACCGCGCTGCCAGTGTGGCCAAGCAAAACGCGCCCGCTCCCGCGCCCGCGCCGCTGCCCGCACCGCGCTGCCACTGTGGCCAGGGTGTCATTTAATTTATCTATAATATAAATGTATTTAGATCACACAAGCTCTGCTTAGTTTGAGACTAGATGGCGTTGTGTGATAGTTGTGGGATATTAATATTACATATTATTTTACACCGAAAAAAGGAGTGGCGCTAGCGATATCGAAAATGTAAGTATACTAAACCTAAGACACACTAGACTACAAAAAGATTTCAAGGCTCAAGACTAGTAAAATGCGTCACAGGTATGTTTGAGCATACAGAACCAACTTAAGTAAGCTAATACGTCCGGATGTGTGTGCTAAGGTGCATAAATACGCTATGAATGCTTTAAGTGCGCTAGTTTTTCGTTCCCCCAAACGGACCACTTAAGTTTACTTCTAGTGGTCAGCAACAGATTTTTTTTCTACTTCGCAATCATTTTGTTGCTGATGATGCTGTTTTTAGTGTGCAATACCTCAGTCGGAAAAAAGACTCTACTGTTTGTAGGGAGCAATACCTCAGTCGGAAAAAAGACTCTAATAGGATGACTTTATTGTCCGTCTATCAAGATTTTTCTCAAAGACGCGTGAAGATAATATTATTTCATTTAATTTTTAGGGCTCCTTACCCAAAGAGTTAGACGGGAGCCTATTACTAAGACTCCGCTGTCCATCCGTCTGTCCGCACATCTGTCACCAGGCTGTAGGTATCTCATGAACCGTGATAGCTAAATAGATGAAATTATCACAGATAATGTATTTCTGTTGTCGCTATAACAAAAAAAAAAAAAAAAATTTACATCTAAAGAGGCGATTAATAATAAGTGGCCGAGGGTTGCCCGTGTGCAGCCACTTTATTGCATTCTACTAGAATATTGATGTTCCCAACTCAAACACTTAACGATATTGTGTAGGTGCAGTAGATATTAATATTTATACACGTGCGTGTAAATGGCGTAGGTTATAGACATATAGGTTTGTTTCCATCAGACACTAGGTCAGTGTCAGCCATACAATTTAATTAATATCTAATTAAATAAGTCCTTAAGGAATATAGACACTATTTTAAGGCCAGGTTCTACTCATTTTGAACTTTTTTAAACCTCTGGAAATCCACAAATATAAAAGAGAACACCATGAAAATTAATTTTATTAAAATTGACTATATGACCAAGCGCTTGGCAAAAATGAAAACATGATATAAATTAGTTGGCTTGATAAAAAAAATCTCGAATCTGACTCTAATTTGCGATTTCAAACGTATTTATCTACGAGATTAATTTACGGAAATACTTGAAAGTTACAAAAACAAATAAAGATTGTTATTAACAAGCGCTTCGCAAAAATAAAAATCTTGAATAGTTACTGTTTTTTTTTATTTAAAAATCAAATCGCTGTTTTGGGGCCGCGAAGTCGACATAATCCCGAGCGAAGTTCATACAAAAAAAAAAACAAAAACTAGAACCGGCCCTTAAGCAAAACTTAATGTGATGATCTAATAATTAAAAGCACTGCTACCAAGCTTAAAGCCCTTTTTTTGTCTTACTTGTCTGTCCGTCTGTCTGTCTATCTGCCTGTCTGTCTGTCAAGACCATGTATCTCGGAAACGCGTAGAGGTATCGAGTTGAAATTAAAGCCATATAGTCAGGTCACTCTACAGTAGTTGTACATGGTTACAGCTTCAAGGGACCACAGGTCCTTGAAGATGTAAAAAAATCAAACTCCCAAGTTAACGGATAAAAAAGATAAGGTTGTTTATGTCACAAAAAACGAACAATCTGTCACATTTAGACGTTCTCTAGGGAATCAAAATTCATAGGGTACTTCCCGTTGACCTAGAATCCTGAAATTTGGCATGAAGCAAGGTCCTAGCAACTAACGGATAAAAGCGGGTTTTCGAGTAAGTGTATTAAACAATATTTTTCATTACACTTATTCGAAAACCGCTCTCACTTTTAGGCACACAATGGACTGTTTTTCGCATTAGTGTGGCAAAGTGCGCTTACTCTCCTCCTTCACAAAAATTGTTTATCGTATCAGGCTGGACGCGGGTCAACCCTCCGAGTCGTAAGTGTATTGAAAAATATCGTTTGATACACGTGCAAATTTGTCACTACAGCCCTCGCATCCGGGTCGTGTGAATTTCGCCTCGGTCGCAATGACAGCTGCACTTGTTGATACAAGACAATGTACTATCTACACATAGATATTATGTTCCAAATAATAGGTACAGGAGTTATCGATACTAATGTAAAAAGAAGAATGATTTGTATTTTAGTATCTTGATATTTTTGTTTGTAATCAACAAACTGAAAGCTACAAGACCGATTTTAAATATTCTTTCACCGGTTATTTTATCACTGAGTGACGTAGGCACATCTTTTCTACTTTTAAGCGAGCAAAGCCGCTGATAGAGGCTAGTATTATATAATTCTTCTTTGTCTATGGTATATCTTATATTCTTCTATCCCTGTATTTTCTGTAGCTGTCAAAAAACACTGCTGAACAATTTATGCAAATTATAATTTCTGAAATAACTTAAGGACATTTTCCAGAATGTCAATTGCCACTCATTATATTATTTGCTGCGTACTTATGTTTAATTGCTGACGATTTAAAACAGGCCTTTTCAGAGCAAATTGAGCATATGAAGAAGAATTTGCAGTTATTGCAGATTAGTAAAATTTACTAAGGGCGCAGTTTGAGCGCCTAATCGAGATTATAGCTTCATTTTGCGTTTCACCGCGATGAATTGAACCTAATTTACGCTAAACTCAGTTTTAATTCTTTTGTTGTCGCTCATGCTTACGACACGGGTCTTTAAACTACATTAAGCTGAGCTCAGTTTAGTTGAACTAAGTTTTTATATTGAATGATAAAATCAGCACTAAGGAAGAAATAGTTCGTACTTGGCTGATATAGATTAGGAACCCATTACATAGTTTAGACCAGGGGTGGCCAACTTTATAGGACTCACGATCTACTATTCACTAACTAGACTTTGTAAGATCTATCAGTTAGGTATAAAAGAGCGAGCGAGCTCACAAATTTTAGCACTACACTTGAAAGAGTTTTAATATGTTAAACGAAGCTTAATTTAAAACTCTCAAAAGTTTGTGCAACCTACCTGGTATAAGTACGATTTTCTTTAAAAAAATGGGGGACTAGTTGCCGCACCGTACTCTTCTTTGCCTAAAAGTCAAGCCAAGATCGACTAGATTAACAGCCGAGACCGACCAGTTGGCCACACCTGGTTTAGACTATAATATCTTCAAAGTGAAATAGTTATACCACATTATTTTTAGTATATGCGAAACTTGAATATGGTTTGTTCAGAATCAGTAACTGAATCAAGTTCAATAATTTTTAACCCAAGTTATATTTTTTCCCAAAAATATTTAAATAAGTTCACAAGTTGGACACAACTGACACTAAGTACAACACAGGTCAAGGCAGTTCATAGTGGGAGCAAAATAACCCCTCAGTCGTCCGGATGGCCCGGTGACCATGTATTTGTGCGGAAAACGATGTAAGATAACAAGCTTATCTATAACTTTGTGATATGTCATGGCATGGTTACAATTTTATTTACATAAAAATACTAAACACGTGTTTCAGGTTTCGTATACATATACTAAAACTAATATTGTAAAGATGGCGCAGCAACAACAGCAACAGTGCATTCTATCAGAATTTTTACGTTATTTTTTTGCTTACACTTTTACTCTTTCTTACTCCTGCAATGCATTTACAAAATATGTATTTTTTTTTCATTCACATAAACAAGACACCCGTACCTGTAACACATAGCTGATAAGCTATAAAAATATTTGTTTCGTACGGAAATCGAACCCGTAACCTGCAGCGCAGCAGCCCATCGCTCAACCACAGCGCAAACCATACTGTCAAAGAATAATTTGGATGTGACAAATAATAAAATTGTCAAATACTCCTATGCCTGATGTGACTGGTTGAATTAATCTACAGCCAATGTCATTTAGCATTTAATTTGTGACCAATTTATTGTGCTAAACGCGACAAAAACATTAATAGACAGTTTTTAGTTTCCCCAAGGGAATTCTCAAAAAAAACAGGACATATTTTACAAAGGAAAACTTTAGACATTCACACTTTTCGCAAACAACTTTACTCGTAAACAATGAGTTTTTCAAGCTAACTATTGCCAAACAAACCACCTAACTTGGAAACGGCTATTGAAACTCACGCCGAAGTTTTTTATTACATTGCTCTTGTGCGAAAAGAAATATGTATTTCATTCGCCGCGATAATGAGGTCCATTTGGAATAAATGGACGTTACTTATTCTTTTCATCTGAAAGTAGAATTTCGTTGTGAGTCGACTGTAGATATTATTATGGTTTATTAGAAGCTTAAGACTTTATATAACGTGACTTTCTTCCGTATTCTTTGTCCAGCGCGGAGTCAATTTTTCACAAATATTAGTATTTGGTGGTAATGTAGAAAAACAAATGAATTGAAATCCCAAATTCATCATCATCATCGTTTGTATGCCGAAAGACGTCCATTATCGGACATAGGCCTCCTCCAAATGTTGCCATAATGACCGGTCCTGTGCTTCTCGCATCTATCGGATTCCGTTGACCTTCACCAGGTTATCGGTCCACCTGGTGGGAGGCATTCCAACGCTGCGAATAACGGCACGTAGTCACCAATCCAGAATACCACATTTTCAAAAACACTTGTAGTTGTATTCAACTACATTGCGCCCACGTGAGCTAAGTACGCCAATTTGGGCGCGTCGGTCTGCATGCATTTAATATGGCAACAAGACATATAAAAGAGTACATTAGACCCACGCCACGCGACGCGAGACGCTATGTATAACTCAGGCGTCGCACACGTGTGCGTCGGCCTTATGAAGTTCCCGCTTAAATTTATGTAGCTCTGTACATATATATCGATGCTCTAAACATACTATTTCAAGGAATACATCAAATGACTAGTCACCCTAAAGTACCGTATCTACCGATTAAAAACTTTAGTTACCAAACTTATTCTTCACACAAAGATCACGCCTACCGTAACCATAGTGAATATGGTAATTTAAATTGACAGTAATATTCAGTTTTGACAGCTATAGCCGCGTATTTTTTAAGGAAAAATTATGTTATCAAGATACCGGTGGTAAGAAATCGCACAAAAGACGTTACCGCCGTCGAATCAGCCACAGCCAATGCAAGACCGTCCACCAATACCGACACAAGCGGATCCATCACCACAACAACCACCTGGAGGCGGTGGTGGTCCACTTCTGCTACCACAACCACCACGTCCAGCTATGCAGTCACGTGTACCTCCACCGCGCGTACCGCCTGCCGCACCTACAACTTCCATCGACCCAGGAACTGGCATTCAAGAACCCGAATCTTTTTGGGTGAGCTGTAAAAAAGGCATATACAATCGGGCAACAGGAGAAATTTTATGTAGAACCCCCAAGAGTTGGGTCCAAATCCTAGCGTATTTGGCTATGTATCTAATATTTCTTTCTACGTTCACTCTTGTATGTCTTTACATATCTTTGGTAATAATAAAGAATGTGGTTGACTTTGAAAAATTTGATAATATAAAGCTTCAATTGCTTACGTACCCGGAACGTGGTATAGGACTAACAGCAACACCGGCAGCTGAAAGCAATGTCCCATTGATTTGGTACAGAAACGGAGCGAAAGATGACTATGAGAAATACATTGAGGCAATTGATAAGTTCCTTGCGAGCAATAGGCGGAAAAGAGAAGTTAGTAGTTTAGGACCATGTGGAGAGTATCCTTATGGCTATGGAGAAAAACCTTGTGTGATTGTAAGAATTAATAAGCAATTCAACTGGGCAGGTAAACCTTTGCATTTCAACTCGACGATTGCGAATTCAGCACCGCCAGAAGTTCAAGCATGGATGAAAACGGACAGAACGAAACTTTGGCTGCAGTGTAGCGGATACCACTCTTATGATAAAGAACACATTGGCAAGATAAATTATTATCCTGATCCTCCAGGGTATGACGCAAAGATGTTTCCGCTTGACAGTCACATGAACTCCCCTTTGGTTGCAATACAAATATCAGAGTTTACCATGGGTTTATCGTTAGCTATAGAATGTAAACTATGGTATGACACTGGACCATCGAAGATCGATTTTATGCTCTACGTCGCCCCAGGAGAGAAGATAGCAAAAAATCATGTTATGGCATAATTTATGCTTGTTTGATATTAAAATGTAGGAGAAAGGGTACCGGGCGGGTATTGACAAAGAGCAACCTTATAAATTTTAAAGAGATTGCTGTCACCATTGTTTCATGAGGAAACTCAACATTCTCTTGGTGCCTGTGTACACTCTTTTTGCATAAGATCTTGCAGTCTATATACAAAGCGACTAAATTGAACTAATATCAATCGATATAGAGACAATTACGATACGCATGAAACATAATTTTGAGTTCATTTGGTTAAAGACAAAGGGCAAACGGACCGAAGAAAAACGGAACTTGAAGAGAATTGAAAAGAAAAAATAGAGTAGTCTTAGTTCATCAAGTTCTTGAAACAGACTTTGTACTCAATCGGCGACGGTATAGACAATCTCTACAGGACCCATCCAAGAACGGGGGTTCTTGGACGGTTACGATCTTCTATGTTGGTGCGGCGTCTTTCCGAAGACCATGTCCCCCCTTCTTCTTGTACTATACATCCTTTTAACTATTCACGTAAGGATCTAATGGCAATGTTAGCAGACGACATTACCGTGGCAAAAGGGGGCTAGATAATAGAGATAGGTAGGGAAAGTTAAAACAGAAAGAAAGAAAACTGGCAAATGTTATGTGAACAAACAAACATTATGAGGAAACAGGCCTGTCATGAAACCAAACATTTTAAGACATGTGACATTCAGAAACGTGCGCTAAGCCCGCGTTGTGGATTACGGCCCAGTCATTATAGAGAGAAGGCCCGAGTCTCAATAGTAGAAACATTATTATAAGGCTGATTATACATAAGCATTTATTAATATGCTATGAGGGATAGCAGCAATGTCCACATTTACCTACGTTTATTGGTATATTTGCACTGGGTGTGACGATGATGACTATGGGGTAGTAAATATTAGTTAACTAAGACTGTGAAGTCTAATTAATATGTACCTAGCATAGATTTAATGTGTTATAGAATAGTTTAATTAATATGTAGCGTAGAATAAATGTGTTTTTCTTTTTCCAACCACCTCGCATTTTATTCTGTTCTAGCCATTCTTAAGGCTCGGCGCAAATGGGCCACCGACCACAGCCACCGGTGTCTATTCCGCGCTACCGCCACATTTCTAAAAGTGTCAGAAGCGAGCGACAGCCACCGGTGTCTGGAAGCCGCCACATTTTATAACCGTAAATAGCGGGACGTGAATGGATTTCCGATTTGAATGTATCAACATCCATTGAGACGTCGTGCTCCATGATGGTCCGCGTGCGATACGTAGAATGTCGGACGGTTAACTGCGCGGGGGGTGGAGCAATGCGACAGTGGCGAGTGTCGGCGTTTTGTGTGGCACGTAGTGACCACTAGTGGCGAGTCGCGGACACTACTGTAGCGAGTGGCCGCCACCGGATACACGTGTGCGGCTCGTCTATACAAAATATATTAAAAAGTGTGTGTGAAGTCGCCGTCGCTGGCCATCGGTGGCTGTGGTCGGTGGCTCATTTGCGCTGAGCCTTATCCTGTCAGCGGCTTCGAGTGCATGAAAGTAGCTTTCTCCTTACAAACTTTGATCTCTGTTTCATCCCCTTAGGAAGTGAATTCCAAAAATTCATAAACTTTATTATAATAGTTATCGGTGTGCCTTTCAGCGCAATTTGTTCAGTGTTTAGACCTATGTGTGGATCAAGCATTCAAGAGTGGTTATCTTTTATACAATCATCATTTCTATATAGGTATGAGTATTTCAGCTTTTCTTTTTAGTCAGTTTGTTTTTTATCAAAATTTGAAGAGAAATAATAAGTGCATAAAACATAAAAAACCAGTCAATTGCGAGTCGTGCACTGAGGGTTCCATAAAAACTTGCCTTTGTAATTAGTTTGCAGTTTAATTTGTAATCAAGCCTCGAAGATTGAGACAAAAATTTCTTGTGTTGTATAAAAATTTTCGGTTTTCAGATTTTTCTTGGTATTTTCCTGGCATTCTTGCTAACTTCCATGATTCTAGATCAACTAGATGTAACTTATTGGTTTTGTTTCCCTAAAATCAAAATATGCGCCATAAACGAAATGTACGAATGCCTTCATGCCCCAGCCGCCGAAGATTCGGACCCCGACTACCAGCCACGGTAGACGCAGGCTTGCGGACGTAGAGCGATGAGTAGTTCGCCGTCAGGGCCGTGAGGGGCTGGGGACTGTGCGTAACCATAACAACGACAGCTATTTTAGTTCAGCTTATTTGCCGTGTACTATCCCACTGCTGGCAAAAGTCCTTCTCCCGTGCCGTCATTTCTATATAAAAATAATAATGATTACACCCTCAATAATATAATAAGAAACAACATAACTTGGTCCGTCATCCTATTCGTGTTTCATCTAATATTGTTCGCGGCAGGGAGCTCGATTCAATTACTGACATTGTAGTAGATTACCACAAATAGACTGCCATCAGAGGGTGCGACCTTTTTTTGACCTTTGAAATAGGAGAATAATATATATAGAACAAGCCTCAGGGAATGAGTATTAAAGATAATGTTGAGATGACTCGGAGGTTAAGCGGTAGGCTTTGCGAGGTTTTGAGATCTGACTCGAAGTCTCTGCGAAGTTTGGTCGTCATGAGGTTTTTTATTTAACCAGCATTGTGACTAAACAAATCTAACGATATCAGGCTATGTTCTACTCATTTTGAACTTTTTCAAACCACTTATCTGG
Source organism: Leucania comma (assembly GCA_958295575.1). NCBI lineage: Eukaryota > Metazoa > Arthropoda > Insecta > Lepidoptera > Noctuidae > Leucania > Leucania comma. The sequence goes on from OY282473.1 coordinate 5,436,102, forward strand.
AAATCTACAAATATAAAAGAGAACACCATGAAAAAAATTTTTTTTTAAGTGAATATGACCGGGCAAAAATCCTAACATGAATATAAATTAGTTGGCTCGATAAAAAACTAATCGCGAATCTGACCCTAACTTACGATTTCAAACGTGTATTACTACGAGATTACGTCGTGGCAATATTTGCAAGTTACAAAAAATAATAAAGCTTGTGTTTTAACCTTTTGAATACCGTAATTAGAGACACAATAGAAAGACAACAGGTGGCGGACACCGGTGCCCTCTTGGGGCTTCAAAGTTTAAAAGGGCCTCGCAAAAACAAAAATCTTGAATAGTTTTTGGTTTTTTTTTTATAAAAAATTAAACCGCTTACGGAGCCGCAAGTTCATACAAAATACTTATTTACTACAACCGGCTCCTAATTATATAAATCCGTTAAATGGTTTGAAAGATTTCAGGTAATAATAAATTACAAGTAAAAAAAACTTTTTAAAAACAAGCTTTCAATTAAAAATAAATAAAAATAAAAATAAAAAAATAAAAAATAAAAATAGCTTTATTTTTCCTTATACAATTTTGTTTCCACTTGACTATTGAAATGATGAATATCTAATAGTTTAGTTATCTTAACTTAGTTTTTAGTAGATAATAAAATGAATGAAAATGAATGAATGAATATTATTTAGTCTGTACAAGGACCGCTAGATAGCGGTAAAAGCCTCCTCCAGTCGTTTCCACGTTGTTCTATCTCGGGCGACTCTGCTCCATGTCTTTCCTGCTGTCTTTGTGATGTCGTCACTCCATCTCTTTTGTGGTCTGCCTTGTCTGCGCTTTCTGTCCATAGGGTGCCAGTTAGTGGTGATTTTAGTCCACCTTTCGTCTGATGATCGTTGGATATGTCCAGCCCACTTCCATTTCAAGCCAAGCACTTTCTTGACCACATCCTTTGCCTTTGTTTGATTACGTATGATAGCGTTCTTCACTTTGTCCTTTAGTCTGTAGTTCGTGTAACTTCTTTCTATTCCTCTTTGACATACTTTAAGTTTTTCTAAATTACGTTTTGTCAGTGGCCAAGTTTGACAGGCATATGTTAGAGTGGGAAATAAACATGTTTCCATGATTTTGGTTTTTATTTTGGTCGGCATATTACTCTTGAATATTTCTTTGAGCGTCCAGTATTTATTCCAGGTGCATTTAATTCTTCTTTCTATTTCTCTCTCTGTGCAATCTTTGAAAGTAATTAGGTGTCCCAGGTAGATATACTCCTCAACGTATTCTAGGTTGGCAGATGAAATTTTTATTGGTGTCTTGTGTGTATTTGTCATCAGTTTAGTTTTTGTTTCATTGACTTCTAGGCCTACTTTTTTGCTCTCTTCGAATAGCGACTCTATCATCGATTGCATTTCGTTTGGGTCTTCCGACATCAGCACTATATCGTCAGCGAATCTTAAGTGTGACAAGTATTTTCCATGTAGATTTAGGCCTTTGTTTTCCCAGTTTATCGCTCTGAATATTTGTTCTAACACGGCTATGAATATTTTGGGGGAGAGTGGGTCTCCTTGTTTTACTCCTCTTTTGATTTTGAAACTCGTTCCAGGGTTTTCGAGCATAATCCTAGAGTTACTATTTTTGTAAATTACTTTTATTAGATCTATGTAATCTTTGTTTATTCCTTGAACTGATAGAGCTTGCCACATAGAGCTATGCGAAATAGAGTCGAACGCTTTACTGTAGTCAATAAAACACAGGTAAAGTGGTTTGTCATACTCATTATGTTTTTCCATAATCATTTTTAAAGATTGTATATGGTCTATGGTCGAGAAGTTACGCATAAATCCTGCTTGTTCTACTGGTTGGTTTTCGTCTATTATTTTGGTCAATCTTCGTAGTAGAGTCGCTGAGAATATTTTGTAGAGACTTGACATGAGACTAATGGGTCTGTAGTTAGATATTTGTTTCGGATCTCCTTTTTTAAACAAAAGTACGATATTTGAGCATGTCCATTGTCTGGGTATTTCCTTTTGACTCAGTATCAGATTGAATAGAGATGTTAATGGTTTCGTTAAGGTGTTTCTTCCAAATAATATCATTTCGTTAGTAATACCGTCGGGGCCTGGACTTTTTTCGCGCTTGAGTTTTTCAATTGAGTGTTCAATTTCTCTCTTGCAGAATTCTGGTACCTTGTCTGTATTTACAGGATAAATTTGTGCTTCTGTTAAATCTTTGTCTATTTTATAAAGTTTTTTATAGAATTTTGTAGCTACTTTTATTAGGTCCTTTCTGTTTGTTACGACGTGGCCTGATTTATTCTGTAGTTGAGTCATAAGGGTTTTCGTTTTCGCTAGGTATTTATATGCTTTTTTGACCGCGCCAGCGTTTTCCAAGTAAGTTTGTAGGATTTTTTGTCTATATTTTTTGGTGTTATTTTTTATCTTTTTGTGTATGACTTTGTACAGTTTGCTAAGCCGTTTTTTTTCTAGTTTGGTTTTCTTCTCCTTGTTTTTCAGGATATGTTTTTCTTCTATAAGTTCAATAATTTCACTGTTGATGATTGTTTGTTTCCGTGAACTTTCTTGGGGTAGTGTAGCGCAGATGGAGCTTTTCAAGATACTTCCTTCAATGTGGTCGTAATACTCTTGTACTGTGGTCTTCTCAGACTCTTCGTACTTGGCTAGTTCTTCTCTGTATTTCTTGAAATCAATATTTTTCTGTGGTTGAAATCGGAAATTTGAGCGAGTTTTTTTATTTTTTATAGTGTTTATTTTTATTCTGATGAGACGATGATCACTTGGGTGTTTAAAGTTGTGAAGGACGCTAAAATCTTCAATAATTTGTGGTTTGTTCGTTGCGATATAATCTATTTCGTTCTTGACCATTCCGTTGGGTGACATCCACGTCCATCTTAGCTTGGGTGATTTATTAAACATAGTGTTAGCTATTTTCAGATTGTATTGAAGACAGAAGTTTATGAACCTTCTACCTCTTTTGTTTCTTTTTCCGTATCCGTATTTTCCCATCGCGCGACTTTCTCCTTCTTTTCGAAGTCCAATTTTAGCATTCAAATCTCCGAGAAGAATTATGTTGGATGTGCTTTTCTCGATTGCTTTTTCTAAAGAGTCGTAAAAGTTCTCCATTTCTTTTTCTTCGGAATTGGATGTAGGTGCATAAGTTTGGATTATAGTGAAAGTTTCCTCGTGAATATTTACATGAATTAGTGCTACTCTTTCAGATAAACCTACAAAATCCTGTACCACTATGTGTTTTTGTTTTTTAACCATGAATCCGACTCCATTTCTTCCTTTGCTTTCACCTATCAGATAGAGTCGATACTCATTTCTATCTTCTATGATGTACCCTTGCTTGCGGCTTTCACAAATTCCCAGAATGTCCCAGTTGATTGCTGATAGCGCATATTCTAGTTCTGTTATTCTTATTTCATTTGCCAGGGATCTGACGTTGAAAGAAGCAATGTAGGTCTTGTTTTTATTTTTTGGAGGGTTTTGGTCTACTGACCCCGCGGTGACCAACCGTGTTGGGGTAGATAAGTAATCTTTTCTATTTTTTAAATTGTTAGGTAGTTGGGGCGTTGTGAAGGGAGGCTTATTTCGTTGCTATTCGGCGTCACTCTCGTCAACTGAAGTCGTAGAGATTAATCTTCCTCTTTGCTGATCGCTTTGTTTTTGGACGAATTTTAGAATAGATTTTTGAGTTTCAGCGTGCATTTTATTTTTCTTTGCTGCCTGATATTTTGGTGAATGTTTTTTACTCGCTTGGTATGAGTTTCCTGGTTTTGGTGGGGAGATATCTAGCTCTCGTTTCTTTGAACTTTGTATTGCTTTATCTGGTGAATTAGAATTTCCTTTGATAATTATTTTGTCGTACTTAATGAAAGCTATTTTCCCCTCACTTCTTTCTTTATTTACTTGTTCTTGTAGTTTCTTTCGTGTTTCTAGAATTTCTGGTGGAAAATCTTCTTTGATGTACATACCAGTGTCTTTCAGTAAATTTTTATTTTTAAGAATGCAGAGTTTCTTTCCAAAAGTCGTGAACGTGACGATTATTGGTCGAATTTTTCCCTCGGCTAACTTTCCCATCCTTCTGATAAATTCAATTTCGTTTTTATTGCACTCAATAACCAAGGATCTTCTCAGTAGTGTAATAATTTTAGTTTCTAAGTCTTCATATGATTTTTCTCCTTCAGTTATTCCGAAAAAGATAAGGTTTCTTACCCTTATTTGTTTTTCGAGTAGGCATAGTCTGCTGTTCTGTTTTGCTGTGGTTTCTTTAAGCTCATCTATATTGGTTTTAATAGACGAAAATTTTTCGTCGATTTTATCGTTCATTTGTTGAATATTTGACGTCATTTTCGCCTCTAACGAGTTTATAGTTTCTTGTATATCGTTTTTAATATCCATTCTTAAACTTTTTATCAAGTTTTCTAGGACTTTTGTGTCTGTACTCATCTTGATTCTATTTGTTTAGTTTTATATTTCCTTCTATTCGGTACTAGATGGCGCTGTGCTATTTGTTGCAGTTCAAGAGTATAGATGGCGTTGTATTTACCTCCTTTCACCGTTAGATGTCGCTCTAGGATCGATTTGGTGTGATTTTTCTTTGTTATGACTCATTCGATTTTGATTTGAGGTTATAATATCGGTAATACGGTGCAATATATTTTCTTACTTGCCCATTTATGTTTTCAAGAGTAATCCTCGGCTTGAGTTTTGAGATTTGTTGCTCACTAGCGGTGTGGAAAACTGGTAAACTGACTTTAGTTTTGTAAACTGTCATTCACTTATTTACACTGGTTTTGTCTTTCAAAGTCGATAGATGTCCACAGTTTATTGTTTAAAACAATTTTCACTAGTATCAGTTCACTTTATGACCTATTTCACAACGCAAAACTGACGAAAACTATTCAAAACTAATATTTTACTACGGAGCACACAGATTTCTTTGTTTTCATCGCAACGCCCTCTGGCGGATCCTTAAAGATTTTAATATTTTCAAAATCTCGCGACAAGCTTTTATATCATATAAATTGTGTAATGCCGTTATAAATTGATAGTAAAAGTTATAAAGGAAAAGTTTATTTTCTTCTTTTTAGGCCATTTAATTGAAAGCGTGTTTTTAAAAAGTTTTTTTTACTTGTAATTTATTTTTTATTTTTTAGTTATGCCATATTTAAATCACATTTTTATTCTCAGCAAGTCCTTTCATTTGTTATCCATATTATAGGAAAGCATAAGAAACTTAGTCTGCTATCTTTGGAAGTCTGCTAGGATTTTTTTTTGGTAGGTAAAATCATCCAATGACATCCCCCGCCCTTAAGCTTGGTTCGGTTGTTACCGGACGGACGGCCAGCGAGCTACCCATTGCCCGCCGTCCGCAAGTCCGCGCCTACGGTGGCAGGAAATCGGGATCGGAATTACGGCGGCGGCTGCGGCGTGAGCGCCGTTGCCTGATGCGGTCGGTCTCCTCCTTTACTAGCATTACTGCTTCGCAGAAGGAGGCGTCCACTTGAGAAGTCTACCAGATTGGATTTATGAAACAAAAATGATGGTGATGGATCGTAAGACTAACAATCAACCTAACTTACATGAAATAGCCAATTGCAAAAATTGTCTAGAGTGTTTATCTACCTGGGATCTACAATCACAAATACTGGGAAATGCGGAGAAGATTCAAGCACCGTAAAAAAATTGATGCTCTTGAAATGTGACGCTGGAGGCGTCTACTGAGGATAAAACAGACTGCTCATCGTACTAACGTTTCCATTCTTAAAGAGCTTTGCATTAAAACGAAAACTTTCGTCGATTGTGCAACAGCGAATTGTTATGATGTGTGGATATATCATAGGTAATAAAAGCTCTTTGGTACGTTTAGTGGCACAGGGAAGAGTAGAGGGCCTACGTTCTCGCGGCCAATCGCCTATCAGATGGACAGACCTCACTAAATCATCTTTGAAGTGTTCCCTCATTGAATGTACACGAAGTTCCATGAATAGAGAGAGACGAAGAAGTCTCGCAAAAGTTGCAACCAACCTACCAGACGTTCCGTGAACACTACCACTCCACCAAGAGTATGACTGAGAAAAAGGAAAATATTGGATTTAGAGTAATGTCACTTTATTTTTAAAATTACTCTCTGCAAGCCCTTTCAATTGATACCTATTTTATAGGAGTATATTAAAACTAACTAGTACGATCGATGTCGTTTAACTGCGGAGTTCCTATGATCACCTTCCGGCTCCATCATCAGACCCTGGCTATCATACAGGATCAAAGTACTCGTCAATACAAACTAAACGAGCCCAAATACGATGGGGTTGTATCGTTTAAATGCGGAGTTCCTATGACCACCTTTCGACTCCATCATCAGACCCTGGCTACCATACATGGTCAAAGTACTCGTCAATACTAATCAAACGAGCTCAAACTCGATGGGGTCGTATCATTTAACTGCGGAGTTCCTATGACCACCTTCCTGCTCCATCATCAGACCCCGGCTACCATATTGGATGAAAGTACTCATCAATACAAACTAAATTAGCCCAAATTTGATGGGGTTGTGTCGTTTAAGTGCGGAGTTCCTGTGACCACCTTCCAGCTCCATCTTCAGACCTTGGTTACCATATAGGATGAAAGTACTCGTCTATACGAATCAAACGAGCCCGAATTCGATGGGTTGTATCGTTTCACTGCTGAGTTCCTATGATCACCTTCCGGCTCCATCATCAGACCCTGGCTATCGTACAGGATCAAAGTACTTGTCAATACGAATCAAACGAGCCCAAATTCGATGGGGTTGTATCGTTTTCCTGCGGAGTTCCTATGACCACCTTCCGGCTCCATCATCAGACCTTGGCTACCATACATGTTTAAAGTACTCGTCAATACTAATCAAACGAGCTCAAACTCGATGGGGTCGTATCGTTTAACTGCGGAGTTCTTATGACCACCTTCCGGCTCCATCATCAGACCCCTGCTACCATATAAGATGAAAGTACTCGTCAATACAAACTAAACGAGCCCAAATTCGATGGGGTTGTGTCGTTTAAGTGCGAAGTTCCTGTGACCACCTTTCGACTCCATCATCAGACCCTGGCTACCATACATGGTCAAAGTACTCGTCAATACTAATCAAACGAGCTCAAACTCGATGGGGTCGTATCATTTAACTGCGGAGTTCCTATGACCACCTTCCTGCTCCATCATCAGACCCCGGCTACCATATTGGATGAAAGTACTCATCAATACAAACTAAATTAGCCCAAATTTGATGGGGTTGTGTCGTTTAAGTGCGGAGTTCCTGTGACCACCTTCCAGCTCCATCTTCAGACCTTGGTTACCATATAGGATGAAAGTACTCGTCAATACGAATCAAACGAGCCCGAATTCGATGGGTTGTATCGTTTCACTGCTGAGTTCCTATGATCACCTTCCTGCTCCATCATCAGACCCCGGCTACCATATTGGATGAAAGTACTCATCAATACAAACTAAATTAGCCCAAATTTGATGGGGTTGTGTCGTTTAAGTGCGGAGTTCCTGTGACCACCTTCCAGCTCCATCTTCAGACCTTGGTTACCATATAGGATGAAAGTACTCGTCAATACGAATCAAACGAGCCCGAATTCGATGGGTTGTATCGTTTCACTGCTGAGTTCCTATGATCACCTTCCGGCTCCATCATCAGACCCTGGCTATCGTACAGGATCAAAGTACTTGTCAATACGAATCAAACGAGCCCAAATTCGATGGGGTTGTATCGTTTTCCTGCGGAGTTCCTATGACCACCTTCCGGCTCCATCATCAGACCTTGGCTACCATACATGTTTAAAGTACTCGTCAATACTAATCAAACGAGCTCAAACTCGATGGGGTCGTATCGTTTAACTGCGGAGTTCTTATGACCACCTTCCGGCTCCATCATCAGACCCCTGCTACCATATAAGATGAAAGTACTCGTCAATACAAACTAAACGAGCCCAAATTCGATGGGGTTGTGTCGTTTAAGTGCGAAGTTCCTGTGACCACCTTCCAGTTCCATCATCAGACCATGGTTATCATATAGGATTAAAATACTCGTCAATACGAATCAAACGAGCCCAAATTCGATGAGGTTGTATCGTTTAACTGTGGAGTTCCTATGATCACCTTCCGGCTCCATCATCAGACCCTGGCTATCATACAGGATCAAATTACTCGTCAGTACTAATCAAGCGAACCCAAACTCGATGGGTTTGTATTGTTTTATTGCTGAGTTCCTATGGCTAACTTCCAGCTCCATCATCAGATCAGCTCCATGTCATCATAATGTTGCATTGTCACCCGATTTACACATGCATGTAAAATTTCAGCTCAATCGGTTGAAGATATCCGCTTCAAAATTGAGTTGCAAGATTTGAGCCGAACATACATAGTTACATACAGTGTAAGCTAATAGAAAGCTTGTAAAAAATATTAGGTAAATGCACACAAGATACGCACCAAAAATATAAGTGTGTACCTCTTCTTGGCAGTTAGGTAAAATGACTATGACTTTTGGTTGTGGCTAAAAAGATAGGCAGGCACAAAAAAATATTGACTAGCCTAGAGCATCGTAATTAATAATAGGGTTCTTTTATCACCTTTAGAAAACGGAACTCTATAAAATAGGAACTTAGGGTGTGTACACGGGCGTAGCTACAGCCGTATCTGCCGTATACGGGCCCCCGCGCTACTGGGGCCCCGACAGGCAAAAATTCGCAACATGTTATCTACAAGCGTTTCGTAGGGTAAACCAAGCATTTGTAAAAAATCACCATTTTTTTTATACGGGGCCCCTGTGGGACTAGCTACGCCCCTGATTGTACACCTCATAATTTGGATTTCATTATGCATGAGGAATTGATCCGCATCTGGGCCTACTCCTTGATATTACGCCCCGCGTCCCGCGTGCTTATTCCACACATTACATTACGGGTCACTAACAGAGTATTCGCCAGATGTGGACATATTCTTAGTAGACGGAAACACCAGAATAAATCCCGTACATCGAGAGTCGCAGAGATTCCTGGCCACCAAAGTCATGGGTTTGCGGACCGTCTAGCCATCCGGTAAAAACCAAGAGTAACCTCAATTCTATAGTGCGTTGTGTTCCGTGCCTCAAAGAGATGTTGTCAGCAAGATTGACGGAACCAGTTATGGCTGATACCCGTCATTCTTCCAAAGAGTTATAAGCCTCGACTTACAAGTTGAACCGTCATGGCAGTCGACCTTGAATGCTCTGTAACCTAACCGATTTCAGCCCGTAACCATAGCAACGAGTTAAACTTATTTGCCGCGTACTATACCTTGACCCTAGCAAAGGCCAACTAAACACAAATTTTTACTCAGTAAAAGTCTGACACTTCTTGTTACAGCCAGAGCGGGAGGGGACATTTGATGATTTTCTACGGAAGAAAGAGGAAAAATAAAACAATCCAGTATATATTATTTACGCAATAATTTATTTTAATACGCTAATAATTCAATGATTACTTATTTTTATTTCACACTATTTTTTAAGTAGTGAAGACAAAAACATTCCTTTGTCCAACATTCCTTAAAATGATAACATTTAAATTCACTGAAATAGCGATGCGTTAGGTTTCTCAATAGTTAAAATATTTTTAAAACTTATTTTGATTTAAAACCGTATTGAGAACGTAATAAAGCAGTTGCTTTTTATAATTTTTATTTTACGATTGGACCATATAATAATAATTCAATATTTTTATGTCAATATGAATAGGTTACTTCTAAATAAGCATGTTCTATGGTTGACCAAATTATCGCTTAGCATAAGTTGAGATAGTGGTCAAACGTGAGCCTATCAATAATAATAACAAAATATAATGAAAAGAAAAATTCTTATTATTAGATTATTTATTTTCTTATATAGCTATGCAAACCAAATAATACTGGCAGATTTATCTAAGGCTCATTCCATACATATCCCACAAATGAACTGTTGCAAGATAGTTTGACGAAGATTATAGAAATTAATGAATTTCAATGGATTCTCTTGAATCGATTCTCATGTAGAATTAAATCGACCAACTATCACGCAGCAATCAAATTGAGCATGAGTCACAATTATTGCTCAATTTTGCATTTATGCGACTCAACTCTGCCACTTTTCACAACACTCAACAGAGCATTTGTAATTGCCATCTCAAGATTCCAATCGCAAAATAAAAAGTACATTACTTAGAAAATGTATTTGTAATTTAAATACTATTTTTTGTAATATTGGCACTAGCTATTTCTATCACAATGGACCTTGCAGAAGAGTTATTAATAAGTAATTTGTAGTGTCTCGCAATATTCGAGTTTTGTTTTGCTACAGATGGCACTAAGAAGCAACGAACTTGAGTCTTAGCAAATATTACATTGAGCCTTTGTAAAACCGGACAAAAGATAATGAAGCAATAACTTACTATTACAAATATTCCATTTCGCGTATTATTTAAATTATAGGGTAATTTTTGTCCCGTTTCATTGTAGTGAGAATATTCAAATAAGGGTCCAAATAACCGACCATTTAAAAATGCTTTTAGCTACCATTGGTCAGAAATCACACGATGCTGGGCCACTATCCAACTACGTCATAAAATTTAAGCAAGCTATTATTCGAATAAAATACATGAATCCATTTAGTACCATCGAAGAAAAATATTTTATGTAATGTAACAATTGACGTTGCGGTCTGTTCTACTTTAAAGTGAAGCGGTAAACCTTTATTTATTTTTACAATGACAATTTTAATCAGCTATACAATTCCCGTTTAGTTCAGCAATATTCATTGTAGGCTTTATCAAAAATAGAAGGATTAGAGTAATATATATCACAAAATATATTCATTGTTTCAACGACATCCCTTTGTTTTCAATACCAAAATGAACGCCAACAGTGTGAGACTAAAAATTGTTTGGTGAATGAAACATTGAAGTTGTGAACAGAATCGAGTGCACCGTGAAATGGCATTGAAAACAAAAGTCAACAATAGGCCTGACAGCATACACTGGACCACTGAAGAAGAGGTATTCAATTTAACTCACTCATTTATAGAAATTTGTAAGAAAGCTATGAGAAACATGCATCTCTCAACCGACTAAACTATTGCTAGCGTGCATGTCTAAAGTATTAGTAGATAAATGATAACGTGACCAAAAATTGAAGCGATGCAATAATAAAAAACAAGCCACATTGGACATCATAAACAACATTTCTTACATAATAACCAGCGATATAGCTCCGAAACACTTAAATTCAGTCGATAAAATCCTAGTATATACGTACAATGATGTATATATTACAGCATGCTCCGATACAATAACAGCTAATGACACATTTATTTATACATAATATGTAATAAAATATGTTTATCCAACAATAACAGATAGACTTTGTAAAGAGCTAAACAATGAAAAATATTAAAGAGTAAATAGAATAGGATCAAGCTTTGTTATTGAAGATAGTGACTCTGAATATAGGCGTTATGGGAGATGAGTTTCAAACTTTATTTGTACAAGAATTTGTTATAATTTAAAATCATCGAATCGACGATTCTAAAACAACTACGTATTATGAAAGAAATGACAATGAAGAAAATGTTAAAGATATTTAATATAAGGAATTCTTTATAAATGATCTGATTAGTCTACACCTAAAGTCACCTATTACAAAAATGAATACATCTATAAATAATATTATTACTCTTAATAATGGACGAACACATATACCATTCGAGCGAATGCAGTCTACTTAGACGATCATAATTAAGTCATTGCTTTCGTGTGAATTTATCTTAATCGACGTAAATGCAACTTCTAAAACACATTAAGTGCACTTCCACACGTGGTTCTTAACAATATCGTGTAAGATCAGACGCACCATACAAGTTGGACATAGATTCTGGACAATAATCACAGAAAATTCGTTATGTAAGGCAGTGCACGAAATGCGTGAAATTTAGAAAGGAAAATCTTAAATCTACACACGCAAACCAGGTTTTTGGGGGAACGCAAACTGTGATTTACTAAAAAACTATGAAGTTACGGTAACATATCCAACGATTCTGCTGAGATCACACATCTGCTTTCCATTTTTAAAACGATAAATCACATTTTAGTAGGCTTCACTAGAATTATCGCAATCACTTAAGTATACAAAAGTCACTTGTTCTCCGTCTCCAGCGTCACGTCCTGACTTCAAGTCTTAAAGCATATACTTCCGTTTCACTAACACTAACTAGGATTTGGCTATTCAGGATCACCCTAGACCAAGACTCAGTATGTAGGCCAAACAGGTACAGTATGAAAAACATCTCAATGCTATCTCACTCGCTTCTGGATATCTTCTTGATCGAAGAAGATTCTTATGGTTCTTAAAGATTGCATTTGATTTTATTTACATATTTTTTTAGCCGAACCATAAAAATCATCTTCGACTTTTAACACTATAATAGTACTATGTTTCAAAATATCGAAAAGTTGGTAAGCATCAGAATTTAATTCTGTACAAAAATGTTTTTTTTCCTAATAATTATACGAGAATGTCTTGAGTGAGGCCTCTAAATGCTAGAATTATACATCCTTGCCAAAATCAGGTTGAATTCCTCGTATACCCCAAGTAGCCAAAACAATCCTCATATCCAGAGGCACATTAGGATGGACATGCCTACGACTATGTAGAAGTTGGGTGATCCTAAGAATCCTTTATTCCATTCACAATCCAGATCTATCGTCAGAACCTGAAAAAAATGAACCAATGAATTAGATCTTAAACATGAAACATTATTTTTAGCTGCATATTTTTGTAAAATATTTCATACGAAATAATCCAAATATTGGTATGAGGAAGAGAGGGCGCGTGGGAGCGTGATGGGAATATTTTACTATTTCTTTCATAAACATGTAACAAAATGGTGATGACTTCACATGTCAGGGTGTTCAACTTTGTTACTTGACAGTTTCCCCTTCCATCAGAATTGAAAGGTGTTAAACTTGCTTAATATTGAACGGATTTGTAAAAGATTTTTTGTTTCTGCAATTGTGTTTATAGTTACCGTTTTGATTCAAATAAGTAAAAATAGTCAACTACCTAGTAAATAAGATGGTTGGTGGACTGATTTTGACTCCTATCGAAAACATTGTTCCACACTAGCAGTAGATAAATTCAACTCATACTATAGTTAGAGAGAATAAAAGTTAGTTCTGAAGATCCAAATATTGACACTGACTTTTAAGTTTATGAATATGAAACCAACTCACGTCAGCAAAAGTTCTGTTGTCATATGTAGGGCACGTCGCAAATCTTACATCGTCACGCGTCGAGATGCATTTGGATGGGCTTTCGCAGAGGTACTGCCTTCTTTTGCGGTCCCATGCCTTTATCCATCTGTAAACAAAATTCGTATTGATCGTTTCCAATTGTTCTTTATTCTTCCCTTTCTTTCTTTTTTAACATTGCGTATGTTTTATTGTTTCTTATTCTTTTTGTAATATAGTTTTGAAGATATCTTTATAAATGTGATGGGCGTTGAGGATACGAATGATGTAATGCAATAATTTTCTCAAGTGGTGAAGTGCCGCAAGGTACTTCATAGATTTTCTTCAGTTTAAAAAACGAAAAGTGTGAATCATATTTAAAACAAAGGTCGACTTTAAAACGCTCATAATCGTGTCCGGTTATACATTTTGAGTTATTTGCCTTTCCCATCAGATGTTTTCAAACTAGAATCAGATATCACAGACTCCAATAGGAAGTTCCTCAGTAGATTTATGCACACATACAAGCTCACTTACCCAATCCCGCAATCACAGGCCAAAGGATTGCCAGCAACCAGAATGTCTTGCAGGAACACAGTGTGCGGGACTCTTGGCCACGCCTTATGTGAAGGGTTCGGTACCCTCATGATGTAATTATCCCTTAAGTCCAGGGTTAAGTTGGTGACCCGGCCTGGCTTCCAGAACACTTCGCTTGCTAGCTCTTCGACGCTTGTGTTGACGACTGTTAGGCGGAGGACTTTAGATTGAACTCCCTGGAAATGTTTAAAAATGATTATTTTAAAGTGAACTGGAGCCAAGTTTTATGGAGCCGAGTACTGCAGTAACAAATTTCGACGTCTATCTAACGACGGTTTTCAATAAACTTACGAAGAAATAAATAAACGGGGGCTTTCCAGACTCGTGGTGATTTTGCAGCGTCCAGCCTGATACGATACATGTAATACATTGTGGCGAGAGCCAGCTAGTGCGCTTTTCAGCACTAGTGCGAAATACAGTGAATTGCGTACCTAAACACATTCGCAGGAAGTTTATGTAATCATCACAGCGTTGGTTTGTTGGATTCGTTTTTCATAATATCATTTTTAATTTGTATGTATGTATTTAAGTATATATTTGTTATTGTATTTTTCTTATCTAGTTTGCCATAAGTTGCACCTACTATGTTATGTATCTGCACCACCCTAAGGTCGACTGGTAGAAAATGCCTAAGGCATTAAGTCCGCCTTTGTACATAGTTTTTTGCTAGTCCATAAAAATAAAATAAATAAATAAAAGCGGTAGGGTAGGAGCGGGCTTTCGAGTAACTGTATGAAAAAAAAATTGTTTTACTTACACTCAGCAAATACTGTGTCAGATACCTCAGGTATCTTCCAGTGATAGTGATATTATCAAGTTTAAGAGGCAGTGCTCCATACATTTCTTTTCCAAATTCTACTCCATCGTAATCAGTTTCTATTAAAAGATTTTCTAAGCCAGCGTTGTAAGACAACATCTTTGGTACGTTGAAGTCTCTCACGTTTGAATATGCCGTTATTTTTAGCGTTCTTAGTCCATACATTTTGCTGAAGACTCCATGCTGAAAGTAAAGACATGCAATGTTAAATTAAGTGGTGAAACTTTACTGAAGAGGTGGGAATATGTACCTAGTGATACAGCCACAAAAATCATATACAGAATTTTTAGTAAACTTTACGACTCTTAGGAGACATCAGCCGTGAAATTATAGCGCTGTACCGCCATATAGGAACTAAAAGACGAAATTCTACATTGCAGTATACATTTTTCTCATGATTAGATAATTATGCAACAGCCCGAAAAAAGGCAGGCAGTGGCTCAGACCAGATAGATAGATAGATATATTCTTTATTGTACACCAAAGATAAAATTACAATAGGAACTTAAAAGACCAGATACAACACCAGTCTGGCAGGATGATCCTCATTTTTCAATAGATATTTTACTGAGCTTCACAGTCTGTTCCACTTGCTTAACCCTATAAATTATAGTTTAGATTTTATTGTACTTATAAAACAGCTAGAGCTCATACACACAACCGGCATTTGTTGCCAACGGCAGTCATCGACACGTCGGCGGTAGCTCTTGACGCGTTGACGGCGGCTGTCGACGCGTAAACAAATGAAGATCAGCGGCAGCCGTTGGGTGTGTGTCAGTGGGATGACGGCTGCCGACGAAGCGTCGACGGCTGCCAACGAAATATCGACGGCTGCCGTCTATCCGTGTCGACAGTTACGACGTCTATCAAAATCAGTTACTTCTGCCGTTGGTAACATGGCGCTCGTGTGTATGAGCTCTAACATCATGTTGATTTTTATCAGTGAATTTACTACCAAAGCTCGTAATGCCAACTTACCTCGAGTATTCTCAGCCTTAGACGAGTCACATCAAGGTATTCAAGGCGAGGCGATACTCCGTAAAGACTTGTGTTCATCAAGGCAGTAATAGGGTTACCAGATAAAGACAACCAGCGAAGATCACTCAGTGAATGCGTTGCCTGAAAGAAAATCAAATTAGTCCGTCAATAAGACATAAAAAATCATGAGCAAAGAGGGAGAAACAAGAGAGGCTTTATTTTCACTTCAGAAGAAGAACAAAAATAGAAAATAAACATGAAAAAGCTAAGGAAGAAAATGTAGAGGAGCCCATATGAAAAAAATGCTCTTTTTCTACACAAGACGCCCTAGGCAACAGGAGTCTTAGGGCAATCCCCAGTTACCGGAAGCGTAAGCTTACGGATGACGGTCAATGGGAACTACCCATTGATCGTCATCCGCCATCCGACCTTCCAATAAAGATTGAGCCCAAGACGTTGACGGCGCGTAGTGTTTTACGCACGCATCAAAGAGATATCAGCAAAACATTGTGTCAGCAGAGCCGAAGCCGGTGCTAGGGACACGGGATTCTTTAAAAGTGTTACAATCGCCCTGGATCGCAAAGGGCAACTAGAGGACACAAGTGTGTTTTGGTCAGCTACTCTCTCGCTTCATCTTAGAGTGGGAGAAGTTATTTGATAATATCCTACCTGAAAAAAAGGCAGCACTATGAATACAGGTACAATAAATGGCCCAGTTTAATAACTTACCACAGGCACAGCGGTGAGGTCGTTGTAAGATAAATCCAACGCTCTAAGGCGCGTCAGATTGGCCGTTGTGTCAGGAGGTATTGAAGGTAGATTGTTGTATGACAAGTCCAAACTCTTCAGTTTTGATAACGACATCGAAGGCACCTGAAAAGAGATTTACAGTTTAGAAGGGCAAAAATTCACGTAAAAATACAAGATTTTCAGTTGTTGATTATGGTCTGTTTTACATAGCACTAGCGACCCGCCCCAGCTTAACACGGGCGCAATGGTGTTATTAAATATATGATATTAAATATATTATATTATTAATGTATTATACATATAACCTTTCCTCTTGAATTACTCTATCTATTGAAAAAACCGCATCAAAATCCGTTGCGTAGTTTTAAAGATCTAAGCATACATATGAACAGACAGCGGGAAGCGACTTTGTTTTATACTATGTAGTGATGATGCGCAGGATAAAAATAAGCATCTTTAAGATGAGCGAAAAGGATAGATAGTTATGTTGTATGAATCCGACAGCTGAGCAATCGTAGTATATTTTCACAACAAATTTATATTTCGTTTTCAATAAAACCTAGATAATAACCACAAGATATCTATGTTTCCAAAATACCTAGATAAAACATGTGTAATAACGTCATAATCATGTATAAGCGGTTGTAGGTGAAGTATCACAGGGGGGGGGGGGGGGTAACAATACCATTTAAAGAGTCTTTACTTAAAAACTTACAGAAACCAAGCTAACATTCTTCAGCCCCAAATGAGACAGTCTTCTCTCCAGTCCTTTGAAAATTGTGGTTCCTCGGTCACCAGAGTTGAAAGGCGAATTATTGCTTAGGTCCAACCAGCGAAGTCTAGGCAATGCTGAGAAGGAACCACCTTCTATACGCACAAGATGGTTGTTTGACAAATCCAACCATGCTAAAGACTGAAAAATATATAAAATGGTTTAAAAACATGACCTAAAAACATGACAAAAAAAATTGTGATCACAATTGCATTATGACATTTAAAAATGATTCGACTAATGGTGTAAAGCCTCAGGCAATACAGTAAAGTCGGCCTACTTTGGCCCTAAGGTGTAACTTTAACCTAAGTTTATTAACCAATAAGAACACAGGATAACGAGCTTGGGCCAAAGTTATACCACAGGGCCAAAATAGCCAGACTTTACGGTAACTGAAAAGTAAAAATTGAAAACAAAATAACTTGCTGAAAATCTTTGATGACCAAAACTAAAAATAAAATTCGATGAGATACAAACCTCAACTCAATGTAAAAAGACAGAAGAATTACCATAAAAACCAAAACTAAAAGATACAAAGAAGAAACACAGTGCAAAAAAGTGTTTTAGTACAATAACTACAAGGTTAGTAATGGCATGAACATCTAAATTACAATCTACCTTGTACAAAATATTCTGCGGGTATTGTTTTTTTTGGTGGAAAACTCTCGTGTGATCTCGCCTAGCCGTGTGGTACATGTATTCGTCACTGTAGTCGGGTTCCTCGGGCCAGTATTCACCCGTTTGTTCCTGGTTCTGGCGACACATGCATGATAGGACAACACATTAGCATACACACAAACTGGCGATAACTACGGTAAAACTCTGTTAGATAAAAAACAACGTAGAAACATGATCAACCAGTTGCCCTTAAGTTGTTTAAATTAGTAGCATAAATATAATTTGTCATTAATTGTTTTTGAATATTTTTCATATTTTCTTCGGTAAAATTTTTGGGCCGAAAAATGACACATCGAGACTAGCTTATTCGCGTTAAGAAAATAGTGACGTCATCGTTATCACTCAGCTAAGCCGCGCCCCTTGTTCAATTAGATTATAGTAAATTAGAAAGCCGTGTTCACATTGACCTGTTGAAGCAAAGCCTTTTTTATCCATTTTAAAATGAATACCTCACTTATTCAGACTATAGTCTCGCGCCTCGGTTTTGTACGGGTGTAAGAAATAGGAATAAACTTTCCTCGTTTATTACTCTTCTTGTAATCAAAACCATATCAAAATATGTTGCGTAGCGTAGAAGTTGGCGCAGGTACTAACCGAACATGGCAAGTTCGGGCCGTACCTGTACAAGATCCGTGCGGAGGTGACGCCTGGGTGTCGCCACTGTGCGGAACGCCCGGTGGACACGGTGGAGCACACGGTAGAGGTGTGCCCCGCTTGGGAAGAGCATCGCCGTGTCCTCGTGGGGGCAATCGGCGGCGATCTCTCGCGCCGGGGCTTGGTTCAAGCCATGCTCCGGAGCGAGGAGGAGTGGCAGGCGGTCGCCTCCTTCTGCAAAGGAGGAGGCTGACCGTATCAGGCAACGGCGCTCACACCGCAGCCGCCGCCGTAATTCCGATCCAAATTTCCGGCCACCGTAGGCGCGGGCTTGCGGACGGCGGGCAATGGGTAGCTCGCTGTCCGTTTGTCCGGTAACAGACCGGACCGAGCCCAAGTCGTTTACGGCGCGCACTGTTCCCGTACGCCAGCAAACCGTAGGGGTTGTCAGCAAACCGTAGGGGCCCAGTAGGGTCGAGGCCTAGTCTGGGGCTCTGGGAAGGTATGAAAATGCATACCAGGGCCCTGGAACCAAGGCAGGGAAGGAACAGGGTAGGTTTTTAGTCAGTAAGAGTCTGACACTATTTCCCGCTCCGCCCAAGGGCGGGATTTGTCATTGGATGATTTTACCTACCGTAAAAAAAAAAAAAAAAAAAAATCGTAGAAGTAGTTAACTGATAGACAGACGCGGAAAACGACATTGTTTTGTACTCAATAATAAAGACGCACTTCACTTATACCAATAAGAGAGTATCTTTCTGAAACTTGTACTCTATTCGCAATATATTAGCCGTATAAACAAACCTTTTTTTCTATCTGTTCAAACGATTTCGATTTCTATTCCGTAAGCATAAGGATGACAAAAAAGTAGTTACAATAACAACTATTTAGTGCAGCCGTCATTTATCATGCTACCAACGCAATAAAAGTCAAAATCGGTTGAATGGATAGTAAAAAAGGTGTGTTTACATGGCTAATGTTACTGCGAATGGAGTATAGACTTGATTACCATAAATATAACTACGTGTATTTAATTTAGTAAAGTAAGTTGATCATGTTCCCCAAATAGATACTGCATTAGTAATAAATTACTCAAAAAATACAAAATTCAAACGTCATATTCAACTTTACATGTTGCAGTTCAAATGCTTATTTTATTAATCGAGCGGTTAGTTCTCAAAAATTCAAACAAATGCAACGATTTTTTTAGTAGATAATAATTCTATTTTGTTTGTATTTACCCTGAATCTTTGCACCAAGTCTCCTAGACCCAAGGCGGGAATGGTGTTGCCACTTAAGTCCAGTTCTACTAAATTAGCAGATGCTGCAGGTGATAAACTGTTTGTCGGAACTCTTGACAGTAAATTGTTCGACAGGTCTAACCTAAGGAAGAAAACATTTGGTTAATCTATATAATTAAAAGCAAAATACCACTCACTGATCATGAAATCTCAGAAACTATAACACTTACAAACTTAAAATTTGGCACGTAGGTTCCTTATAGGGTGTAGACGTCCGCTTAGAAAGGATTTTATGTAACTCCACCCCTAAGGGGGGAAAACGGGGAAGTTTGTACGGAAGAACCGACTTTCATACAGGCGGAGCTAGTTTTTTAATATATTGAAATTGTAGCTCCGACATTTTTTTTTTAATATACTTTGCCCCGACCCTAGAATGATGGCGGGTGCATTCACAAACATGTAAACTCACATACACAAGACAGACTGATCGGTACGCTTATCTATAGGATATACAAGTATTTGTTACTTAAAATAAATTAATCTTACCTTTCCAAAGCTGGTGACGGAATCAGATTATCTGCTAAATTCTTGATATGGTTGTTCGATAAATCCACCGATGTTAGAGACGGCATGTCGTGGAATATTTCAACTGGTAGGTCAATTAAGTAGTTGTAAGATAAATTGATAATCTGAAATTAAAATAAATATTATTTGATTTATCACACTTGGATGAAATATTTTATACAAAAGCCAGTTTGAAACACGATGACATTTTTCTGATAAACTGTAAATTATTCCCATTTATTTTTACAAATTACAAAAATAAAACACACACACACACACATTCACACACACACACACACACACACATTTCATCACACATTTCTTTATTAGACACGTGATTAAACTTCTTATTTTATAACTAAGCAACGGGAAAATGGGATGAGCCTGTAATAAACTAATAAGTATTTTTTTACAACACTAACTAAATACTCTTAGTACAAGAGCCAGCGAAACCAGCTCGGAATTTTAGGGTTGGGTTATAAAGCTAAGGTGGAAGCGAAACGGAGCAGAGCTCCCGCCTTAGCCTTCGTGATTATTTTTTTATAACTACCTAGAAAGTGGTTTATATAGAAGATAATTAGTGGCTAAGATAATATAACACAGTCGCTCGTTAATTATGGCTGACTTTGTAATTGAGAAGGCAATGTAGATTTTTTGAGGTGCATAATGCTATTAGAAAGAAGTCAAAGTCAAATATGTTTATTTGTTACACATAGGTATAATGTATGAAGGTACAATACATGGTGGTAATTATAAAATATCGACTCATTATGTGTTTGTTTAATTAGCATACATGTTATCTGTTTATTGTTTTCCTTAAGAGCTAGTAAGATCTACGACAGATCTTGGAAGCTCACCTGTAAATTCTTAACTCTCTTGAAGCAATCGTATTCCATATGGTATATATAGTTATGCGATAGATCCAAGTACTGCAGCATATGCATAGAACCGAATACTTCACGGGTTATGTTCCTTAACAAATTGTGTGATAGATGGAGTTCTGTTAGCGTTAAGTCTGCATGCCTGAAATGTATAGAAACATATGTTTAAGTATGAACAATATATTTATGTTGACCCACAATAGGTATTACTGATTAATGTATCGTGGCCGCGTTCACAAACATTTAAAATTGCACACAAGACACTCAGACTCAGTACAAATATCTGTAGGCCATACGCTTATTTGGTCCGTGCAGGAGTCGAACCCTTGACATACAGTGTGGATGCCAATTGCTCAGTCACTATATCAACCGTGCCGTCAAAATCGTTCTTTGTCGGAAAATATTTTTTCAATACACTTACTCGAAAACCCCTCCTATCCTTACTGCTTTTAAGAACGAAATTTACTGTTTTCGCACTAATGCGGATAAGTGAGCGTACTCACCCCCACTAGGCGTCTGGCAGCCCCCATTTATTGATTAAGTGTATTGAAAAACGTTGTTTAAAAGTTTAAAAGATGTTGAAATTTGTAACTGCAGCTTGCAGCTCGGGCAAATTCCACTTCAGTCATAATAACAAACTTTCTCCACTTGTATCAAAATGTACCTACTATTCATAGCTGTTTGGTTTAAAATGTGGAAGCAGGTATTTAGTACTCCTACTTTGCATGACATTCAGCTTTCAATAGGTAGCATGTATGCAGTAAAAACATTTTATGTTGTAGGAATATTTTACTATGAATGCAACTTACCTAAAATAGTACGGTGCGATGTATGTTATATTATTATGCGAGAAATCCAAAACTCTGATGTTCACGGAGACCGTCCCAAGACCTTAAAAAACATTTTCATTACAATTCAGTTTCCTTACAACAATAAGATTTGTAATTCATACAAAAATATATAATTATTAAAAGCATTGTTATATGTGTCACCTTGAGTCAATACAAAATCTTCCTCGGTATCAGTGAAACCTGTGCAAAAAGCGAAGAGTAGAAAGCAAAAAAAAAATATTAGTAGAAGCATAATATATAAAACAAAGAGAGAAAAAAAAATATATCCAAAAATAAACAAACATTACAAAAAAAAAATCTACAAATGATAAATAGTATATTTTAAGTTACTGTAGAAAAATAAAATAGAGCATACTTTCATACATACTGATGTTTGATGAAAAGTCTTGAGATCCGAAATGATATGACAGAGAAGTAGAGGAGATTAATGACAGAGTTAGTAGAATAGAATAAAATAAAACTTAAAGAAAGAAAAACATAAACAGAGTAAAAGAGATGCAAATAACAACACCAGAATAATAAAAGATGATTGGTAACCAGCAAGTTATAATCGTTTTGTGAGATGACGTTAGAACAAAGTAATTGGGAGCGTGGTCAACTCCAAGCGTTCACGCTAAACGAAACGATTGTAACTTTGCTGGGGAGGCAGTATCTTTATTTTCTATAACGTTGCATAAGTTCTAACACCGTGTAAGTCAAAATCAAGAAATATTCAGAAGCCCTTCCGTATAACGTTAACGTATTTCATTTTACGACCTAAACTGGATGGATCTTTACAAGGTAAATAGCTCCATCCCTTTTTCTCGCTCGCATGACTGATATTTTGATTCGTTATTGTAAAGCTCCCTGAGAGCAAACCAACTGTTTAGTAGTATGTAAGTCGGTTTTGTGAAAGAACTCGGTTTTGAGTTACGCAGTGTTGCTTTGGGAGTACAACTGAGTTCCGTTTGCTGTAGCTTTTCTTTTCAACACTGACATGCGTGTTGGTTTTGATGTTATATAATAAAATGATGCAACACCATTCTTTTTTAGGTGGGAAATCATCCAGTGACTTCTCCGACTCTTGGGCGGGACGGGTGTATGAATTTTACTGACTAAAATAAACTTCTATTTTTTCTTTGCCTTCATGCCAGGGCCCTAAGGTAAATATTAGATTGTTTCAAATCCTTGTCTTTAATTCGTTAAACGATGCGTTGTTCTGCACTCCGCTGCGCTGTGATTTGATTTTGAATGACATACATAGCGTAGTCTCTTTGTCAAAAAATGACTTACATTGGTGTTAGATCGAAGGTACGAATAGACTACGACCTTATACACGGTACAGTCAGTGTCCTTGATACGAACAATAGTGTACACTGTTGTTCATACAGAGACACTCGATATTCACTGGTGTTTATACAGAGACACTCGATGTATACACTGAGTGTACCGTATAAAGTGTCGTAGTCTATACGTACTTTTAGGTAACGATATGTTGCAATAGTTTCCCACCAACCGAGGATTGTCCTTGTAGCGCGGTCAGGGATTATCATCGGTTGGTACCATGTTCTATGAAATGTGTGCTAGGGGCCTCTGCGAATTGGCTTCGGCCTCTTGGGGGGTCTAGAACCCCAAGGTCCTGAGATAAATAAATAAAAAAAAGAAGATGATAAAAACTTACTTTGAGCTTTGGGAGGTGGGTAGAAGTTTGATGTAAAGAAACTTGGAGCGTTGGAATCTGTCAATGTAATGATTCTGTTGTACGACGCGTTGACTTTCAGAGCAGTGGCCGATCCAACTTGGTCGAATATCGAGAATTTAAAAGTATCAAGTTGGTTGAATGATATGTCCAGCCTGGAAAAAAATGGAGATTAAATTCTTATTGACTAATAATACACAGTTTATTGGTATATTTTTCCCCTAGCTATTGCTATCTCACAGCTGGGCAAAGGCCTTCCCCAAGTCTTTCTATTGTTTTTATTTGATATAAACTAGTGCTTGACTGCGATCCCCCTTGATGGTAAGCAGTGATGCAATCGTTGAGGATGAGCCGCACTAGTTTATTAAGAGCCCATTCACTTGCCTTGAAGATACCCAAATTATAATCGGATCGGAAGACCGCAGCAGGCAAATTGTTCCAGTCCTTCAATGTACGCGGTATAAACGACGAGGCAAAACGCTTAGTCCGGACCACAGAGGTTTCAACAACGTTTCGCGATACGTTGGGTTGTCCGATGGCAGAAATCAGATAGTGGAATCAAGTCATGCAATTTCCGTACACACTCTCCGAAATACAACCTGTAAAATACCGAAAGGCTGGCTACCCTACGCCTGTGAACTCCAGACTTTCTTTTCCCATGCCATCTAAAACTAGTCTTTCAGGCAATTTGCATAGCCTCTTCCATTCTAGTTTTTTTTTTTAACTTTATCCTAAATTGCTAATAGAAAGGCTTATTCAAATCCGGCCAATATTATGTACCTAAGTTAGAAACCTTTCAAAACTGGTTTAAGGGGAATCTGTCAAAACGTCACCAGGAACGCGGTTATAACGCGGCAAAAGCTGATGCTAGTAACCAGAAACAACGTTTACTTACTCAGTAAGGGCAGGAATATTCTGGAACGCCTCTTCACTAATTTCATTGATCCTATTTCCTTTTAAGTTGATGATCTTCAAATTATCAAGACTCGTGAACGCCCTTCTTTGTATCAGCTCAATCATGTTGTCCTCTATTAGAACTTCTTGCAGTTCTTTTAGACCTACAAACGCGTGCTGGACTATTTGTCTGATTTGATTGAGATTTAGGCAGATGCTTTCTAGCTGACCGTGGATGTCACCCTGAAAGAAGAAAATAGTGGATAAGAAACGTTTCATAAAACAGTGGATAAAGCGGCCAACCCGAGGTTCATTTTCATACAACCGCTCTTACATGATTATGATGTTATTACAAATCTTTCTCCAGTATTTTGGATTTACAGATATTATGTGCATATCCACAAGATCCTGTTAATTCTAAATAATATTATCTAGGCTTCTATAGAAACCGAAACATAATATATCAAATATATGTTTTGGTTTCTATACACCACTATTTTTTAATTAGTGCAAATACTTAAAGGGCTTATTAGATAAGGTCTTGTTATTATTTAAGTAAAGTCTCAATGAATAATATTTATAAACAGCAAAGTTATGAGCGTTTGTTTATATCCCAAAATCTCACTCAATTTATGGAAACATTGTACAGGTTATTGTTTAAGAATGAAAGAATGTCAATAAAAATGTAAAAACATTGCGCTTAGTATTTTCTAGTAGTAGTTGTTATCAATGATTGATTCAATTATGAATTTACCAAATGACAAATTTTCGTGGACAATTTTGGGATTTCGTTTTTTGACTTTTGACTACATAAATATAATCAGTAACGGGTACTAATTGAGCCCCATTTTTTTGTGCACTAATTAAAAAATAGTGGTGTATAAAACTAATCCAGTAAAGACCTCTGAAAATCTGCTATTTCACGTGGGCTTTAGCCTTCCATAACATAGTCATTTATATTAAAAATATAATAAAGTACTTCGTGTATGATCGTCGTGACCAATGTGAAATCGTGCCATATAGCCACAATTTCAGCGGTCCTCGCGCTAGTAGCGAGTCACCTATCTTCCACTGACAAGTATTGAATTTATTCAGTTTAAAAATATAATAAACTTACCTGCAAGGTCCCTTTAGAGAAATGATCAATATAATTATCCTGTAAATTCAACCGCTTCAACTTGTATAGGAAGTGGAAGGAAGTATCAGGCACATTCCTCAGCTTGTTATTGCTAAAGTCCAGGTATTGTAGTTCTATGAGGGCCTTCAGCGGTTCAAATGGTAGAATCTTCACGTTGTCTGCAAGACCGTTGCCCATTTTTAGTGTTGTTAGGCTGTGTAGCTGGAAAGAGAAAAAAAAAATGTAATAAAACGTTTTAATATTTATAAGTTTTTTGATATGGATGCTAAAAAAGACCCATAGTGGATTTTTTGTAGATACGAGATTAACATTATAAATGTTGATTTAGGTAAATATTCCAGGGTCACCCGCGAAATTCATTGTTTTTATTTGATAAAAACTAGTGCTTGACTGCGATCCCTGGTAAGCTTGATGCAATCGTTTATTAAGAGCCTATTCACTCTAGCCTTAAAGAAATCCAAATTATAATAAGAAAGGCTACAATTTTTTTGACAGCAATTATCAATGTACGCGGTATAAACCATAAGGTGAAGCGCTTAGTTCGAACCGCAGAAGTTTCAAAAACTTCTGCGGCCCAGATGAATAAAAATGTATAATACCGGGTTACTAATAAAAATATATAATACTGCCGTCTAAGCTAGAATGCATGTATCTGACGAAATCATAATATGTTGAGTTACGCACAAAAACACAGCGTAGAAATAAGTATAAATCTATTTCTATGCTGTTTTTGAGATATACTCGGCAACTATACTCGGTTTAATAAAAAAAAAAAAAAAAAAAAAAAAAAAACTGCTAGATATACAATTTTTAGCATCTAAAAACGAATGCCCGCCAAATGTCTGATACTTTTTACTTTAGCATATGGACGACACAATATTGGTTTTTGTCAGTCATTTGATACTAACCTCAGCAAAAGCGAATGGATCAATAAACTCGATATTATTCTCGGACAAATCAAGAGTTTTGATAGTTCTAACGTGTTGGAAGGCACTGGACTCGATCCTCGTCACCGTGCTGCCGAAGATCTTCAGGTCTTCAAGCTCTACGCCGAACTCTTGGAAGTCTTCCGTCCTTATACTTTGTCGGAGGAGTTTGCTTACTGATAAGTAGCGGAGAGATCTCATTCTGGAAACGAGAAGTAGAAATAACATAATCAGCCTTATAATGTTCCCTCTGCTTAAGTCACTACGCGGGCTTAGGGCCGGTTAGTGGATGTCACATGTCTTTAAACTTTTTTATTGTAGGACATTGTTTCCTCACAATATTTTTCTTCACCGTTACGAGAGAAGGTAGTAAAAATATTATTATGTAGGTGACCCGGCAAACTTCATATCACCAAAAAAAATACAAGGGAGTAAAAATATTATTACATAGCTGGCCCGGAAAACTTCGTATCACCTAAAAAATTTAACTTTATATATAAAAATGAATAGCTGTTCGTTAGTCTCGCTAAAACTCGAGAACGGTTGGACTGATTTGGCCAATTTTAGTATTGAAATATTCATGACACTCCAGGGAAGGTTTAAATAGTGGCAAAATATGGAAAAATTGACAAAAAAAAATCCGTTGTCACAATATTCATAGACTAGAAGGCGGTACAAAGTTCACCGTGTTAGCTAGTTATTGATATTTATTTATTTATTGAGTAGGCACCTCAACGACTTACCCACTTAGACATACACAAACAAAAACACATACAGTTTTAAGCATAGTGAATTCGTCACTTACAGAGTGATATATAATATTTGTGAAATATGACGCGCACCCAAAGGGCGCGAATACTGAAATGTGCACTAACATACAGATTCTTATATTTAAAAAACTACAAATGCAAATAGGCGCACCTTCTGAAATCTTGCAAGTTCATTTCAATGGAGCTGGCGCTACTGATGTCCAGGAAGAACAGTTTGTATTGGAAGTTGTTGAACGACGTCTGCACGTAGTCTGAAGGTGTTGTCGAAGTCAGTAGGTTTACGTCAACCTGGAAATGAACAAAACATTATATATTTTAGGCTACGATTTTACTGATGAGAATTCACCAAAAACAAATTTAGCAGCGCTTCCACTGCGCGTGATGCGTCACAGTCCTTACTTAGCGTACTAAATTCTTTGATTCCTTAGCTGTCCAGTAGTGTACTTAAATTTTGGATGGAGGTGACAGTTATCTAGCCGCTACACCAAAATATATCCCCCAATTTAGTTATCATTCATCTTTTGAACTACCACCCTTTATAGAAACAATTTTAAAAACATATTTTCTCGTCAAAAATTTAAGAGGATTGACAAACTAGTGTCAGAAATATAACTTGAGGGTCAATTTCCGCACCTATTAGTAGGAACGTTCGTTATGCATCACAGTCGCAAACTATCAACCACAACTCTATTTTCCCTCCATATTGGCCAGATTTTGACATTTTAATGCCATTGGGACTTGATTATAAAAATTATGATAAAATCTAATTTCAAATAACCGCATCTGTAAAACATTCTTAATATATATCAGTAACAAAAGAGATGGTCCTATTCCTCTAGTATAACTCCACCTCTCTCCTGCAATGGAACAGTATATGACATCTACCATGTCATGTCTCTGCACCACCCATGGTAGCCACACACGTTCCAGTATACTTGCGCAAGTAAAGACTTGCACAAGTATACTGAAACGTGTGTTGTACAGAAACTTACGCAAGTATCTTCCTACACACGTTTCAGTATACTTGTGCAAGTCTTAATTTGCGCAAGTATACTGGAACGTGTGTGGCTACCATAAGGTCGACTGGTAGAAAATGCCTAAAGCATTAAGTCCGCCTTTGTACAGTGTATACTAATGCATAAAGTTTTAATAAATAAATAAGAACCTACCTTATTCTCTCTAAGGTTCAAGAACCTCAAAGAATCAAGCTTGTTCAGCATGAACTTGGATATCATGGTAAGGTTGTTCTCAGACAGGTCCAGGCTTTGCAGGCTGTTCTCCAACCCAGCGAAGGAAGCTGGAGATAGTTCTGATAGACTACAGTCACGGAGGGAGAGCGTCTTGATCTTGGCGTTTCTGAAGGCATCTTCCTGGAAAGGTAAAATTGTAACATTGTTAATTTTTGTACGCCGCTCGCAATCGAGTCACTTACAGTTATACTCGTAATTGCTTTAACAATTATACTGCTATGTTCTTTAAGGAAATTTATTTTAAAATTACCGCTAAATCTGATAAAGAGTCTAGGGGCCACAATTAGGGCCGAAACACATAACCGAGATGCGGCGCCGCGCCATTAAAATCAGCAGGCCCCCCGATGCTTTTTTTCGCGTCGGCACAACGCAATATTTCATTTGTTTATCCTACAATAAAGGCTGAAAATTTCGTTGTGACTACAGGGATAGCCAGTTTCTCGAGATTTTTGAGTTTAGATCGACGTTTCTGAATTCTGCCATGGATTGTAATAAACTTATGTTTATTTGTAACCCGCCTCAGCTTCGCACGGGTGCAATATTTTACATATAAACCTTCCTCTTGAATCACTCTATGTATTTAAAAAGACCGCACCAAAATCCGTTGCGTAGTTTATAGATCTAAGCATACACAGGGACAGACAGCGGGAAGTGACTTTGTTTTATACTATGTAGTAATTAAGAAGACATTACTCTGTTTTAAATAAACGCCAAAGAAGATACTGGTTATATCTATGGTATGAATCGCGCCGTGGTGCATACTGCAAAATTTTGCGTTGCGGCGGATGGCAAATCCTATTTTTGCAACGCGGTTATGTGTTTCGGAATACAAGCAAAATAAAATGATTCTTTCCAATGTTTTTAGTTTTGTAGCATTGTTAAAATTTTAAGGCTGTGGGAACATTTCAAAGAGTTACTGTGGCCCTAGAACACACACAACAAATGAGGAATGTGGGTTTTAGTCAGTATTAGCCTGACACGCCCTCTTGCTCCACTCTAGACTGGCAGAAGTCAATTGATATTTCTCCACCTCAAAAAAAAAAAAAAACGTTTTTAATATTTTATGTTTGTTATTTTATGTTTTCAGCCTTGTAATGCTCCCACTGCTGGGACTCAGGCCTCCTCTCTAGGACTCTCTCTGGGCCGTAATCCACCACGCGGGCCCAGTACGGGTTTGAATGTAATGCTTGGGTTTTTATTATTATTATTATTTATAGGCTCGCTGATGGTAAAGTGCAGATGATAATTATGGTCGAAGCTAGAACACGTTTGCTTAGAAGTAGTACGTGGCTATATTCAGTTTTGACTTAAAAACTCCCCGTTTGTAGCTATCAAGAAACGGATTACAGGCGAAAATTCCACTACATAACTGTACAATAAATGTATTCTACTAATGTGTACTAATGTGTAAACTGCAAAATATTGCAGTTTCCGCTGTTTTTATTGTCCCATTTTAATTTATTTGTGTTCAATATCTATTATCAATCTATTTTGGCTATGGAAAAATGAGCATTATGATTTAAAATCAGCTTTTTATCTTTTATTGTAACTTGTTTACCATCCCCTTCTACTTTCTTCGATCCAACCCCGAACTCACGCTCGTTTCGACGAAAATCCACGATTTTATGAGCATCAGCTGTGCTTTTAACTGATCTCGTAAGATCAATGATACAGTAAAACATGGGTGTGTATTTTTTACGAGTTCGAACCTCTTTGCGTTATAAAACGTAATGCTGTACTGTTTTATGTGAAAATATACGCGCTTGCCGGTTATGTGCTTGTTTTTATTGGGTGGTACGCTCCGATATCATCCTCAGTAGCTTTTTTTTGGGTGAGGAAATCATCCAAAGACATCTCTCACCCTTGGGCAAAGCAGGCGTATCAGACTTTTACACACTAAAACCTATTTCTGTTTTTTCTTTGCATTTGTTCCAGGTCCCCGGGGTTCACTTACACTGGCTCCTGTAATACAGTTTCTAACTAGCTCAGGAGGGAATTTCATTTATGTATGTGTGAAAAAATCAAACGTCAATAAATAATTTTATTCTTATTATGATATTTTCACCCAACCCGTGGATCCTCAGTAGCTAGGTATTTTCCATCTTCGACTACATCCTCACTTACTATTTAGTGAGACAATGGTTAGACGCCTATTAAAACTTAAAAAAACACACACTCAGCACCTAAAAACCTACTGACAGAAAGTTGTACTAACTCGAAAGAAAGATCTTCACTTTAACAAGTCCTTAGAACAAAAGTTACAATATATTAGGAACTTACTCTCAGTGCGTAAATCGTATTTCCATCCAAAGATGTCGAATTCAAGACGTTGAAGTACTTGAAGGAGCCAGGATATAGTATTTTGATGAGATTGTTGTCTAACCTGAAAATATTCATAGACAAAGCATTGTGAATATAATTATCTAAAATCATTAGTAAAGTTGTCTGTCATTAATGACTTAGGGAAGAAAATTCTATCATACTAAATCAGCGTTACCAGTTTTTTTTGCCAAATCGTGTATTAAAAATTTTTTTAGTAAAAAAAGCGGGATTCTTTCGTCGAAAGCGGGACATAGAAAAAAAATTAATATAATCAGAAGGTTTTAAATATTTATATTTTTTTTAGAGTTTTAAATTACTTGTACGCATCGACCTATATTATATGTATATCGATGCTTGTACGTGACAATAGATAGCAAGAATAGCCATAGAAAATGTATTTTAATAAAAATATGATATATTTGAAATCAGATTTACTTCTAATCAGGGGGCGGCCAATCCACACTTGTCTGTGCCACCCGGCCATGCGTGCTCAGAACGCTGTACGCACGGTTGATTTATCACCGAAAACTGGGACTGAGCCTGTCCCGCGCGGGACATTTAATTTTGATTTAAAAATCGCCCCGCCATAATCGGAACGTCTGGCAACGCTGTACTTAGTACATGTAGTATGATGGCATTGCATTGCGTTAATAGGTACCAAACAGTTGGAACGAGGTAGCCTAAAGACAAATTCAAATATTGGAATCGTTTTTACTAATATTAGAACTTGTGCAGATTGAATTCATAATCATCATCCTTTTAATGTTCCTACTGCTGGGACTCAGGCCACCTCTTTAGGAGAGGGAATGGGCCGTAATCCACCACGCGGGCCCAGTGCGGGTTAGTGGATGTCACATGTCTTCGAATTGTTGGTTCTAGGACATGCCGGTTTCCTCACGATGTTTTTTCCTTCACCGTTTTGAGAGCAGTGGTGATGAAATAAATTACACTAAATAATGCGCCAAGCTGCGTTTGAACCCGCGACCTACGACTCGTAAGTCGGGGCCGTTACCACTCGGCCACCACTGCTCGATGGAATTCACCAGATTTAAATATCAAAATCAAAAATATATAAAAAACATACAAAAGTGCGTTTGTTTTATCATCGCAATGCAAGGCCGTACTTAAAATATATCAAAGATTTATAAAAAGTAGTTTTGTACATTACTTTTCGTTTTATAAAATATTTTTTACAGATTATGATAACTACTGCAGAAAACACGCATTTTTTATGTTTAATATTTTTAAAATAAGGCCCAATTAATAACAAAACTTGGAACATAAACTCACTTCAAAGAATCCAAAGACAGTTTGATGCCATTCAGATCATGCGCCGGTGGAACTTGTTTGATCAGGTTGTTGGAGAGGTCCAGGAACCTCAGCTGGCGCAGCGGTGATAGCTCTTCGTAAGGAATGTAGGCC
Source organism: Leucania comma (assembly GCA_958295575.1). Classification (NCBI taxonomy): domain Eukaryota; kingdom Metazoa; phylum Arthropoda; class Insecta; order Lepidoptera; family Noctuidae; genus Leucania; species Leucania comma. The sequence goes on from OY282473.1 coordinate 5,468,516, forward strand.
AGCTGATTGTCTCCGAGAAGGAGCTGAAATTGAAGAAAGTGAAAATTGAAAACTAGAAGCGTGGACGAATTTACAACAATATTTTAAGTTAGTATCTGAACATAAATTGTCAATCAATTCCAATCATTTTTACACCATGTCATATTTTTCCAAATAAAAAAAAAATTAAGAAAGGTTACAAATTGGACACTATCAACACTTAGTACAACACAGGTCATAGCGGGCATTGGACACCAGAACACAGCTGCAGGAGCAAAACAATCCCTTAGTCACCCGAAAGGCTCGGTGACCATGTATTTGTGTGGTCAACTAGGTAACATAACAAACTTAAAACTTTGCGATTTTCATGATACAGTTACGAAATTTTGTCCATAGATTCTTCGCATAAAAATACCAGAACCGTGTTTCGGGTTTACTAAAAATAAGATTGTAGACATGGGCGAAAACGCATCAGCGAGGCCTTTTACTTTCATAAATTCGAAAACGGGACAGCGACTGTCGCAACCCAGTGTTCGACCACATTGTCGCTTACTATGAGGTGAAATAGTGGTCAAACGCGAGCCTATAAATTATAAAACAAAACCCTCATTGTTAAGGAGCGCTCGCAATTGCAAGACCTCTTTGGGTGCGAGTCCACTACGCTCACGCCTAGCTACGCCACTGTTGAAAACATATTTACGACTGGGCAAGCAGTTTCAATTACATTATGCTCCATTCGCGCTAAGATTACACACTTAAACAAACCTTTTTTACTGTCCGTTCAACCTATTTTGACTTCTATTCCGTTGATATAAGGATGGCACTAAAAGCAAAGAAATGGTTACAGTACCAACTATTTAGTGCAGCTGCCATTTATAAGGCCACCAAAGCAATAAAAGTCAAAATCGTTTGAACAGACAGTAAAAGAAGGTTTGTATAAAAGTCTAATCTTAACGCGAATGGAGTATAGATCATACCCATTATAAAAGTTATAAATTTAAATTAAACCTTACAAATACGTAATTATAGTACGCGTCAAATTAGTTGAACCAGGTACTATAGTTACAACTGGTATTGTTACGATACAACTCGTTGGCGTCCCCACCTCGATTTAGACCCGAAAATTGGTTAAAGCGTATTCAAGGTCGACCGCCATGATGGTTCAACTTATATTGACGTGATTGTACCTATTTTAGAAATAGGAATGCGTGACAGAAACGATTAGGATATACTTAGCTGTTAACACTAATGTACTTCAGTAATTAGTCTAATTTTAATTTTTCCCTGAAGTTGTAAAAACGAGTACTTATAAGCGATATCATCACCACTTAATTAAATCAGGGTTTTAAAGCTAGAAGGCACGTTCTGTAACTTTTCAGCTTGTAATTAGGCCAAGGTTAGACACCAGAGATCTAGATTAGTGGTCAGCGAAAATTATTATCATATTAGCGACGCGCCCTAGCTCCCCAGCTTTGGGGGCCATTCATTAATTACGTGAGACGATTTTTACTAGTTTTTCCCTCCCCGCACTAAATAAGAAAAAGTCGGCCACTACCTTTCTTTTAATATTTAGTTTTATTGATATTGGTGTTTATTTTTAAAATTAACAAACCTTAGGAACGTTTACAAGTGTGCCACACTCGTCCCCCCACCACCCCACCTAAATCATCTTACGTAATTAATGAATGGCCCCTTTGCACGAGTGTTAAAAATGTTGAAATTCTTAGCCATTCTCTTCTGCAATATGCTTGTATTATACGCCTAAACCTTCTTCACGAATCAATCTGACTATTGGTGAAAACCATGTGAAACTCCGTTCAATAGTTTCTGCTACTTAATCCAAATAATGCTTCTGATATCGATTACTCTACCAACTACAAACAAAGAACACTTATTTTATTTCAAGAGAGATCTTCTCACAATCTAATTAGCCCTTTTTCTATCGGACAAGTCTAAAATAAATAAAATCAGCTAATGTTGAACCTTTTTCCATTTAATTTTATCGTGAGCCAATTACATGACCAGAACCTAGTCTGAATCCGAAATTACTACTGCGATACCAATACAGATATTCTCCTTTTTTTCGAGTGGATGGTTAACTTTTTAATTATTTTGGGCACTTTATCTGGCCACTTAGTGTAAGAGGCGCACTTTATTATGATCTTCAAAATTCGTAGTCGGCAACACCGTCCACGAGAATTTCATATTGCAGAAGGAGATCGCACCAGGTGCACCGGTTGCTGAAGAAAGACGAATAACACCTATTTCCACCCCCTAGAAAGGTTCAGATTTGATAGATTTGGGGACATCCGAATCCCGATCAATCAGGACCCAAGATAGCAACGCGTAGTGTTCCATGCGCGACTTTTTTAGACGTGTAGCAGAGTCACCACCTGACTTCCCACTACGGGACAAAGCCCGCGATGGCAAGATCAACACTACACTGGCAGTGAAAGTCACACCACACCCACAGCCTCCGACGCCGGTTTTAGTCAGTTCAAACCTGATAAAACTGAAGCCTTGCCATGTCGTGTTAAAAAATCCGCATGATATTAAAAACACACTAACAGTTCAGTTTAGGTCATGAAATAGATTCTGTTAAGAACTCGCGGTAGGGCTAGATTTAACTTACCCTATTCAATCTGCTCATCCCATCTCGAAACACGCCGCTATCGATGACAGACAAATGGTTCCCATGCAGGTCCAGGGTCTCCAACATAGGCAAGCTGGAGAAGGCATCTAAAGGCAGGTTCGCAATGGAGTTGTCAGCGAGAATCAACGTCGTTAACGTATGCTCTAGTCCTCGCCAATTGTCACCCGATATGTCTGTTATTTCGTTTCCTGGAATTGTTGGAATTGAAATCATTAGTCTTGGTGATAACAAAGGAGATGGTAGGTAGTGTATTGTTCTCACAGGTGGCGAAAATCCGCAGTTGTCTTCATTTATAACGTCAATAAAATAAAAACAAAAACAGTTTTATCTTTTACGGTCATTCATCTAAAACTTTTGGACTATTTTGCACTTTGTTAAGAAGATTTTTAATTAAAACTCTCTATAAAGTTATTTGCTCGCACGCTATTTACAATTGCTTAGTTAAGTGTTCTGTCATCATTCAATATCGATACTTATCACGTCTGCATAGTGACGGTAATTAATTTAACTTGAGTCGGTAACTTTTATCTATTTTGGTGTACTTAATGAATATCGGTTGTAACTTTCGTGATATTTATAATGAACTCTCGAATACTTTTGATAAATAATTTTATTTATGTAAATGCAATGCTGATAGAAGATTCGATGGTATAGAAAAGGATATAAACCTGACCGCATTAATCATAGTTTTATTAAAGTCTTTACATTAGGGTGCTTCATTACTATCTATCTTAACGACAAAGGTGCACCTACTCCAAAGAAAGTTCACTAAGTAGTAATAAATCACCTGTCTACTTCACAAGGCATTAATCCTTAAAAGAGCTTCTGGAGAGCCTTTTTGTAAGTAACTCAATTCGTCTCAGTTCACATCGAATAAATCTTTGCATGTGAGGTTCGTTAATTTATCACACAAACCCATTACCGAAAATCTCCCAAATCTCCCGAACACATCTACAAAATTCGATACACCAATATTTTTTTTACTACCTCCATCCAATATTGGATCAAATCTTGTTCCAGTTTCGAATCTCCAACAAGAATTCGATCATACAAATTGTAGCGCCAACACTGGTCCAAAATTTACACCAACAACTTAAATTTAACTGGAAATTCTAAGTATAAATCACCTGTCAGATCCAGAAGCCTTAGTTTCTGCAAGTATCTCAGCGACCGGCTGGGCACGGCCGTCAATTTGTCCTGTCGCAGTTCCAATTCCCAGAGTGTATTGTCAAGACCATAGAACGCCTCTTCATGGATACTCTCTAGCGGGTTCTCGTTGATTGCAAGACGGTACAGGCCTGCAATTAATTACCTCTGTTAGATTATCTTAACTAATACTATTGAACTGTTAGATTGTATGTTTGTACATGGTAATATATGGAAATGCGAATCTAATTACGAAAACTGTTCCACTTATACATAAACTCTACTCTAGACTGATTAGGCTACTTAAAATTCTGGGCAAATACACGATTCTTGAAAAATGAGCAAGGAAGCCAAGCTTAGGAAAAAATAAAAATAAAACCTTAAAGAGGATTTATTTTCTACATAAACATGACTCTAATCATCTAATGTTAAAGAAAAATACAAATTATTTTTCGATCGGGGAAAAATACTACTAAAAACAAAAAAAAAAAAAAAAAATTACCAAAATCGGTTAACATTTGACGAAAATAATTAAACTGAATTGAGAATCTCCATTTTTAAAGTCAGTTGAAAAGGTTGTATATTTGTACAAGGTAATTTTTTGAATCTACGAGTATGACCTCAGATTAAAAAAAAAACCGCTTCACAATAAGAAAGATAAACACATAATATTGACAAGAGATAGACCTGGGAAAAGGTTGCCAATCTAGACACCTGTGGAAAAAACAGATTCCAGATGGCTGGAAACCTAGAAAAACTTATGGTTCCTGTGAAAATTTCCATGAGGGCTGAGCTTGAAGCAAGATAAAAAAAAAAAATAACTGCTTCGATCGGAGCTTAAGATTTTAAGGACAATGTTAATTAAATTGCTAATCTTATTTAACAGGGTATTTTGTTTATTAATATGAATCCTTTGAAGAGTCTTCCTTTAAGATGGGGCTCCTACATTACTGTTTAGTACATCATTAACATTATCGTTAAGGGATAAAAAGATCCCTTAGTAACTGTTATGCTCGAGGGCGTGGATAATAAGATGCGTAAAAATAAAAGTTAAAGAAAGCAAGATCTTATGGTTGTGTACCTAATAAACATAATTCTTTAATTCAAATGTTGAAGATTCTTAGCCATTCTGCAAAAAGCCAGACTGAAAAATTTAAAGACAATCGTTTGTCTAGATATGGTTATATAAGCAGAAGGGATGAAACTCATATTACTAAAAGAGTTATGAATATACATGTGGATGGAAGGAAAGGGAGACGGATTCCAAAGATAAGATGGATGAATTGTGTGACGAATATGAAAGAAAATAGGGAGTCATTGATGTAAAAGAAAAAAATGCGTCGACTCCAAGTAAAATGGAACAAAAGCAGGAAGATGATGATGATTCTATAGTAGGCCTAACAGTGGAATTATTTTGTCTAATATGATCCTAACTATAGTATTGTGACTATGAATTCTCAGCTAACCGAATATAACATCCATGTCTGTGAAGCACTTTCTTTGAGACCACCCCTCTGTTTAAAAAAACTTACGACCGCATTTATAAACAGATTTAAATTGGTCTTCTAATACTTATTTTATAAAGTGACATATACAAAACAACAACAACTGAACACAACACACACCCCCACACATACAGGCACACCACACACACCCTCTGTAACTAAGTTTTATGCCTACCAAAACTTCTACAAAGCGCAGCTAATTTGTCAATGAACTGTTACGAGAAGGCGTCTGTGTCTGTAACACAGTTTAGCCAAGCAGAAACATAGAAGTTTACTCTGTCTCAAATACAGCGTTTCGGACACCGGTGTGGTCATTATACCCCAAGAGGACACCGGTGTCCGCACACCTATTGTCCTTCTATTGTGTCTCTAATTACGGTATTCAAAGGGTTAATACATTGTTATTAATGAGAAGGGACGAAAACTACTCCATTAAAACTATAATGAATATTCCATCTCAGCCTCGAGGTAGAGAAAGAACGGTCTCGACATGGTGGGTCAACGTGCATGAAGGCCCATAACCTTACATCTACGACAACCCAGGATCGTGTATCCTGGTGCAGGAGGACAAAGAGGCCCGACTCCAAATAAAATGGGAACATGGGCAGGACGAAGAAGAAGAATACATTGTTATTATGATCGATTGAGATAGACAAATTGTATTTCATCATTATCATCATGATTTGAGCCATAAGCCTCCCCAAACGTGATCACAACGACCTGTCCTGTGCGTCTCGCATCCATCGGATCCCCGCGACCCTCACTAGGTCATCCGTCCACCTTGTGGGAGGCCTTACAACGCTGCGGCTTCCGGTACGTGGTCGCCACTCCAGAACTTTTCATCCTGATCGACCATATGTTTTGCAAGCAATGTGCCGTGACCAATGCCCACTGGCACTTAAGTTCGGCGAATCTTCGGGCTTTGTTAGTAACCTTGGTTCTCCTGCAGATATCTTCATTAGGTACTTAGTTACGACCATAAGCCTTCTTTTACCCTTTGGGTGGCTTTAAGCCTATATATTATTATTATTAAAAACGAAAACAGCAAATCTTTAAACAAAACAAACACTATGAACTCAAGTATTAATTTATTCAAAATCTGCTTACTCTTCGCTCATCCCAATAGGAGGATATAAACGTATCAGGCTGAACGTCACCATGTTTAATCATAAGAAGACCAAATTCAAAAAGAGAGTATTTGAATTTGAAAACATATGTACTTCAAAAATAAGGATCAATTTTCAAATTTCCTTTTTTGAGTTACGCACTTTTTGATTAAGCGTGCGACATATTCAAACGGTTTACTTAGTCAATATGAAATGCTGTGTAGAGGATTAAGACAAACCTTCCCTGATATTAGTCGGTGTTACTCGCAAATGGCGCTCAGTCAGCACGACTCGACGGACGTACGAGAATTTATGTCAGAGATATTAAATATACATGTTTTCGCCGTAATCTAGTAGGCATTTGTACTTGTTTTCGTATTTTCCTTATTTCTTGGGCGGGACAATGAATCTTGGAAGTTATAAAGAAGTAGGGTATCCCTTGGGGTTCAATCTGGTTAAGAATATTTCATTATTTTTGTGATTTATAGGAAGCTTATAAATGACAATGCCTCGTTCATTAATAATTTGAGGAATTGAATATGTCTGCTTTGGTTATATTATTTATGAAATTCATAAAAACAAAAGATTATTACAGCTTACTTAGGTTTTGAATATTTAATTTTAAATAGTATCTGGAATGAGGAACACCACGCTGCGCTTAAAGACGGGCATCATAGACGTGGAAAAAAGGATGCGAGGCTAAAGTGGAATTGGGCGGGTCACATCAGCCGTATGCACACTGATCGTTGGGCAAGAGTCTTCACAAGATGGGTACCTGAAGATGGACGACGCCGCCGAGGTCGACCTGTGAATAGGTGGCGAGACGACCTGGACGCCTACCGCAAGGGCTGGTTCGAGGTGGCCCGAGAGAAAAATACCTGGAAGGAATTGGGGGAGGCCTTTGCCCAGCAGTGGGAAAATACGGGCGGGCTAAATAAAAAAAAAAATAAAAAAAAAGTATCTGCCTATCTAAGTAGGTGCTTAGGGATTATAGGCAGATAAAACAGGTCTTATGGGCCTACGTATATGATTTGCAACCACGAACTATCTGCGTATCTTTTCTGTTCTCTGTCAAATCCATCAAAAGGTTGTCTGTAAAAATCGCTTTTAGATATTAGACCGCCCATTGTTACACCCTATTAATTTTAAGCTCCTACTGTACCCGTACCTATCTACATTTGTGGATTCTTACAAGATGTTAAGGTCTAGTTGCTACTCTTTATTCTGTAGTGAAACTTTAAGCATAAGTTTTACAGCATAATTTCTATTATGTGAAGCTGCTCGTCTTGGACGTTGTGTAACAAAGTTAGACTCTAGTAATGTAGGTTGTAAAGTATACTATTATCTCTTCTTAAAGCAATGTTATTGTCTGTTCTATTAGAAAGTGGAAGGTATGCGGGCTCAAAATGTTATGTAGTGTTATTTTTGCTGCTATCTTTATTATTAATAAGTTCCCGCTTGACTACTATCTCACCTGATGGAAATTTAAGCGAAGATATGATCGACAATGTAGCACGCTTATATAGAAGTAACCTATTTACTCTTATTTTATTTATTTATTTTATTTTAAAAACTTTATGCACATAACACTGTACAAAGGCGGACTTAATGCCTTGGGCATTTTCTACCAGTCGACCTTAGGGTCGTACAGAAACTTAACATGGTAGGTGTAACAAATAAATAGATAAACAGAAAAGAAACAAAATATACAATAATTGATACATACTTAGATACATACATACAAAATATAAGACTTAAAGAACCGAAGAGTTTGGAAGTTGGAGGTTTGACCACGCAACCACGTCAAGCCGCTGGTCCTGCACCTAATGTCTTGTGCATGTAAATTTAAACGTTTGTAAAGGCACCGACGATACAGAAGATGTAAAAAAAGAGTGACAAACTCAAATATTCAAACTTATATCGTCCTACAAAGTTATGAAGTGATATTAGTCTAACCGTATGATATCCGCTATTGCAATGCAATATAACATTTCTAAATTCCAATCGTGTCTCAAGCATAAAATGTTTCAAACGTCGCATTCGGATATATTCAATGTTTGTAGCTGTATGCAACACGATCCTGATGTTAAATATATATCATTTCGTACCAAACGATTCCATTTATTCTTAAATCTTTTCCAGACGTCGCCTTATTTAGAAAGAGTTCTTCACCAATACATTTACTTTCAATCAATCTCCCTTGCTTTTTCCTAGCTGAGGTCAACTTCTAGTAAAACTACATGCAGTTGGATATTAACAGTAATTACGAGTAGTTAACGTACGATATCCTTTCCTAAGACTGGTGGTCGATTTCCTAGTTTTTGATTTTTCACCACTACTGTCAAAAGTCTACTAATGAGAGCTGGTACCTACGGCAACGGGGTTTTAAGTGCTGTCCGAGGCACGGAAGGAGTCTCCGTATCACTCATATTTTTATTAGTCTACTGAACGCCCTGATGCTCAGGAACCTGAATTCGACATTTTTTTCTATCGCACTAAAGAAATGATAAGTGTTTGTATAAAATTTTTTAGTTCGTAGATTGTTGGCTTGCTATACGCTTTGGTGAAAACTGTAAGTATAGCAAGCAATTGATAAAATAAATAAATAAATAAACAAATAATGCTTGACTGCGATCACACCTGATGGTAAGCAGTGATGAAATCGTTGATGATGAAGCGCACTAGTTTATTAAGAGCTTATTCACTCTAGCCTTAAATACACCTAAATTAAAATAGGACGGGAAGACCGCAGCAGGAAAATGGTTCCATTCTTTTAATGTACGATTCTTGAAGATCGTCCCGTAAGTACGGCTATTACTATTCAAAAAAAAAAAAAAAAAAATCGAAATTCAAAAGCATTTATTTCAAATAAACCATTTACAGGCACTTTTGAAAGGTCAAGGTGTCAGTCTGTCAGAAAAAAAAATGATGCTAATTGCACATTCCAAAGCGTAGATCTCTATGGAGAAGAATGTGCAAGAAACTCCATGGACACTCTTTTCAATCATTTTATGTATAACAAATATCTCTGTTACATGTTTCTTGTCGCTGCTATTATGTGAGAACAATGTTAATAAAATAAAGTAAAGACAAAAAAGGCATTCTAAATAAAGATATTATAATAAACCACTGGCAGCTAAGAGATGACCAGTCTCAACTGACAGCGCCCGTTCACGGACATGACGCGCATATCAGCACCACTCAGCTCATGATCAAGTTTATTCTAGCCATAAACTCTTCAAAACCTTGACTATCATTATTATTATTTTTTTCAAAATTTATTCTCAACTGACTTAAGACAAGACCATATACTATCTCCAATACTTCAGAAAAATCAGGAAACCAAAATCAACAGTGGTGACCGCCAAAAATTGCGCCAAGGTAATCAAGCTCGAAGAATCACCAATCTTGAATCCCACAATGACATTTACCGGGAAAACAGTGGAGTTATAGGAACACACTGACCTGTAGCTTGGAAGAACTGAGGCTCCAGATCCCTTATCCGATTGCCAGTCAGCTGCAGCATGAAGACTTTTGAACTGTTGATGGTACTAGGTACCCTCAGGATCGGTACGTGTTTGCAGGTCACGATGCCCAGGTCTCCTGCTGGCTTTGAACAGGAACATAGTGCTTGGAACAGGCATGGTGGATGCCCTTGGTCTACGTGGAGCTGCAAAAAAGAATTTGAGGGTTAGAAGGTGGTTCATATCATTGTTCAGGTTGTAAGGTGAATAATCAAACAAGAATTTGAGTCAAGAATTTCCCTAAGAGTTACTAAACACCAGATCAGGCTGATAAAGTCAGGTTTTTTTTAAGGTGGGCAATTATATCTAATTACTTCTCTCGCTCTTGAGTGGAGTTTCGGTGTAATGGACCATCAAGTCAGGTAGCTTGCTTAATGTAGTGTAATTTTTTTTTTGGACAAATTATTTCTCCTGCCCTAGGTGGAGTGAGAGGGAGTGTCTGACTTACTAACTAAACCCTATGTACATTCAGTTGCCTTTTGCGTACCAGGACCACGTTAACTCTTTCGAACAATCCCACAGCCCTAAACCTTCGTATTCCTTGAAATAAAGCTATTTTTGGATTTAATTTGATGCCGAAAGTGGGGTAACTTTAGCCCTAGGCACAAGCTTGTTAACCGATAGGAACATGAGAAACAGTCCTTACTGTGTTTTTTTTATTGATTAATGATTTCGGGTCAAAGTTATACGTCATGGCTACAATAACCCCACTTATCGGTACAGTTATGGGTATATTTTTCTGCGTATTTAAGTGACAGGATTTTCTTAAGTTTTAAAATATACGTACAAAGATGTTTATTGCTCAAAGTGAGCGTCGTAGACCGCTGCAATATACGATAATGCTTTGAATAATGTCACATTTTGTTTAGATTTGTATGTTCTTGATAGTCGTTTTTCGTTCGTAAGTGGCTATTAAAGCAATTCATTTCCTGAGACATTGAGTAGAGATAGAGCTGGTAAGTATTTTAGATTGAAGGATATCTAAAGAGAAATATCTATTTATATCGCAAGTGAAGCAATACATATCGCGAGTGTTCTCATACATCACGGTTGTTTCATCGCTCGTCACTAATTGAAATTGCATGTGTCAGCAAAAACAGGACCATGGTTCAAAAGCTTCATGCTGTAAGTAAACATGGAAATAGTAGATTATTTTATCCAGCCCCCCAAGCAAAGTTAAGATGGTTTCGTTAAGCGTGAACGCTTGGAGTTGGCCACGCCTTCAATTCTGACTGAGCGTTGAAATGACGTCAGAACAAAGGAATTGGGGCGTGGCCAACTCCAAGCTTTCGCGTTTAACGAAACGATCGTAACTTGGCTAGGGGGGGAGGTTACACTTTAACTAGCTGTCCTCTGCAGTTTTCGCTTTTTTGGTTACTGCTCCACTGTTATTGGCCGTAGCATGATGTTATAGTAGCCTAGTCTTTCTCGATAAATTGGCTAAGTATCCATTGTTTTTTTATTCGTACCAGTAGATTCTGGAATTAGCGCGTTAAACCAAACAAACTCTTCAGCATTATGATAAAATCTTATCTATAACAACCAGTGTCACAGTGTTTGTTATCGAACTCATTTTTTGTGTATATTTTTGGTAGGTCTGAGGGAGGTCGTAGACTATTTTTTACCATCCTACCTTCAAAGCCAAAGCCTTCCTAGCCCATTTTTTCTTCGATATATGGCAGTACAACATTTGCCAAGTGAGCTAGTTATATTATAACAGCAAAATATTATTGATATAGATACAGTGACGTCATGATTAATGCCAATAAAGGCCAGAAATAAGTATAGCAGCTTAATTTACCGGACAAAAATTACTTTTACAAGGAAATAAGCCGGAAAAACAATTCCAAGACAATCATAAATGTCCCAAAATAAAACCCAATTCCATTAAAACCATCTAAAACGAAACAAACAGATCGCTATCCATCTCCTAAAGAGCCAAGTTAAATGCTCGCCATATCTTAACTTGAAATGAACGTCCATAATTTGTAAACGTTGTTGTTCGGAGGAATTAAAGCGAACGATGATAACTGTGTTACAAAAGATCCACTTTATTAAAGACTTGTCTAGTCATCAATCAAACTTTGTTATTGTTTGAGATAGCTTCGCCTTAAGGGGCGTTTTGTGTGATCTTGAGTTTACAGCTAAAGTTTCAGGCGACAGGTGCATTTTCTTGTACCCCTCCTTCGTTTCACTAAGGGCATACGCAGACCGGGATGGTGTGGCAAATTTTGCCGCAGATATCGCGGCAATCCAGCGTCTTACCACGGCGTGCTGAGTCTTGTGCTGCCTTATACACATTTCAGTCATCAGCTGCATTAGATAACGAGCGGATGTGACTAAGTTTTATAATGCCACCCGCCTCAATCCACGGCACGCAACGGCTGGCGCAGCGGCGTCCTTCAGCATGCGGTATCCCGCCGCGAGAATCTTTCGATGCCTTGCAAAGATATCCCTTTCGATGTCATATGATCTTTTAAAGCGTAGGAATTTATTTCGTATTACTTTTCAAAATATTTGAATGACCATTCCTTTGCCATGCCGTCCCGGTCTGCATAATGGCGTAAGCCCTTATATATCAAACCACGGATAAAAATGTGAGAACGAACGGATCAAGCTCAAGATGGGAGAGAAACTGACCACTATTTTTGGTTTTTGCAGTACCTAATTGCTGTACATTGAGGTTTTGTGGGCAGTCACCATAGCCTTCGCAAATGGTAACTAAGGAACACTGGGTTTTAGTCAGTAACAGTCTGATAGTTCTTCTTGCTCTCGAGAAGTCATTTGATGTTTTGTCAATTAAAAAAAGCATAGGTACTGATTAGATGGCTAGAGGATCCTTGCTCATAATCTTCGTGCTATGAAATGTCAGATAACAAGTATACAAATGCATTAAATTGCTAAAATCTGGCTAATTTCAATAAAAAAATATTTACTAAATATGTTGCTATGTGTAAAACTTGAGAATGAATGGGCCAATTTAAATTAATTATTTTTTACCCGACTGGCTAGAAGGGTTACTGAAATCTCAGCAAAGTAAGTTGTTGCATTTTTTCCTTATTAAATTCCCTCTTTACTATTTAAGGTACTGGTAATATGTTCATAGTGCTGCAATTCTGCAAATATTTACGATTTTCAATGTAAATATTTTAAACATAACGGCCAACGTAAGTAGGTATTAATATGCGGAAATAATAATGATGTTTTCAATCTTTTGTGAAACATGATTGAAAAGATTGTAAAAAAATGTTATTTACGTTGTATTTTGTATCAATATTATGTTTTTGCCTATTTTCAAATAAAAAAATAATGGTAGTTTATATTTGTCTCACTGAAGGTCAATGATAAAAGACATGATCGACTGTAGGCACTTTCCAAGGTCCTAGTAGGCATACCAATCAGTCCGATGCCTTTGTATTTGTGCCACAAACACAGCATACATTGAATATAAATATATAAGCAAATAGATATTACGTAGCAACACCAGTTTGTATAAAAAGTTAACAGTCGTACAAAAACAAACGAAATGGATTGGAATACGATCCAAAAGTTCCATGTTTCGGTTTTTATACATATTACGGTATCCGGTAAGTAATAGCGGGTTTAGGGGCGTGAGGATCCCTAAAAACCCTCCTCTCTGGGACTTTTCGCATCAATTTAGGGTAACATAACACATGTACCTTCAGCGAACGGATTCGTTCATAATTTGAAGGGATCCACAGGGTTTATTCTTTTTTTTTTTAGTGTCCTAGTCTAGAAGTCTTGTTTGAGATCGACTGACGGTTTCGATTGGCCTACTAATTTGAAGCCGAAAAAATGTCTGTATTTATGTGTTGCTGGTAATATAGTATCTATGTACCAAATATTTGCATGCTAATACTTAGCGAAACAATGTTTGTTCCTATTTGTCCCCTTTTACCATCTTGTACACTGTGTTTTTAGCAAATAAATATTTATATTATTATTATTACATCCTATTTTTAGAGTAAGTGTTGAGAAATATGGCTTTCTTGTCCGTTGCTATTAGCATTATTTAGGTGCTTTTTAGAACTTAAGTATGCATTTATGTAACTAAATAGCTATTATATACATTCAAAAATTTCTACACCTTGTGAAAATTAATTGTACACCAAAATAATAACAAAACACAAATTTAAATCTAAGGCGCTCTTATCGCTAACAGCGATATCTACCAGACAAACTTAAAATAAAAAGAGGGTAGTTTGCAATATACTGATAGGAAATGAATTAAATAATAAGAAAAAAATATATATATTAAAAATAAAAAGCACTCGGTTATCAAAATTAAATAATGCCAGTGTTTTTTTATTAAAATAATCATTACAATTTACTTTTAGAAATGTATCTATATTTCCATAACCCAGATAGGGTGGATATTTCCCTATAGAAATTACAATGATTGCTTGCTTAACGTCCATCCGGATCGTTTAGCACCGAGTCCCTGCAGTAATTAAATTAGATTGCCTTTCTAATGTTTGACAATAAAGACAAAACATCTTCAAGAGTCGTGTGAAAGTACGATATAAAAAAAAAATGGCGCTAATCTTTTTCAAAAGGACTGGCTATGAAACACGGTACGATTACATTGTGCCATTTCTTATGAGTTTCTATTTAATAGTGGCAATATCACCTTAAATATAATATAAATTTGAGAAGCCAGAATGATGCTGAAAAATGTGTCAAGCAAAATATCTAGTAAGGTAGTTGTTAACTTATTATGTTTTTCATCAGTTAAGAAATCATTGAATGATTGTTCTCACTCTTTGTGAAGCGAGTAGCAAAGCGAAAAGCAAAGAGTAAAGTGTGACACTCCCTCCAATATCATGTAAATGGCAGAACTGATTTAGACAAAACATGTTAAGAACTATTGCTAGGAAAATTGCATAAAAAAAAAATAACCACATCCAAATTGGTTCATTCATTTAAGTGTCACAGACAGACACACAAACGCATAACGATCAAGGTTACTACGCGTCGTTCTCCATACATTTTATATGAAAGCTAGATTTGTAGAGCTACACTTGATCCACGCCACGCGACGACGTTCTACGTACAAATCTGGCGTGCCACACGTGTGCGTCGGTCTACTGTAGTTCTAGCTTCAAACGCAGGGCCCCCTGAGTAATAAGTCTGGCTTTTTGTGTCCTCAAATTAAAAGATTCATTACTCGTTATCATCGTTAAACTTTGATTTGAATACAGAACCATATATGCTTTTGTAATCAGATTCCATTCAAAATTGAAACTTTAACACAAAAGGATCTTGGTGTGTCTCGACTGAGTAAGAGAATATCTCGGTTCATTGACTTAATTGAACTCTGACATGTAGTCTGGTCATAGATCAAGTTATGTACTCGTACTAACGTAGTTTCATTCAAACGTATTTTATTTTTCGATATAACAAAATATATGTATAAAAATGAATCAAATATTAACAAACTACGAATACATATATTTTTTTTAATTGTATAAACTAGTGCTGATGATAAGCAGTGATGCAATAGTTGATAGTGAATCTTACTAGTTTACTAAGAGCCTATTGATAAGTATATATATCCTATCTAAGTACATATAAAATTAAGCATCAAAGTACCCCTCTATATTGCTGCCATCTGGGCACAAAAATGTGTCCAGAAGACTGGCATTGCCACGTTGAATGGCAATGCTAATTTATTGATCAAAGAACGAGCCAGCCCTGTGTTCTACTAACTACATAATTAAATCCTGCAGGGGTCTCTGCTCTCATAAAATATTTTACGGGATGAACGCCATTTACGAGGTAACAATGTAACTGAAGTATACAGTAATTAAGTAGTAGGTACATCAAAATTTAATCACAATCAATCATTTGTGCAAAAAAATCTACCAATTTTTTATAATATGTCAAAAATCTTTTTCTTTAAAATTATTATCAATGACTGAATAAATTCTTCAACTAGAATATGGGCTAAAAATACTGAGACGTCTTCATTTCTGGTCGTAAACTGCAAGTAATGGCATCAATTGATGGCAAGTTCTTATGACTCTCACAACATAAAATTAAGTGAAGTTTAATGTTCACTAAACAAAATCGAGGTCATGAAAATGCTGTCTCTTCTCTCTTTTTTTGTACCTTACTACTTTTTTGTTGCTATTGCATTTGACTTTTATTTCACCAAATGAGCAAGGATGTGGCTGAAGAAATACCCTATTCACTCTTCAATTGAAAACCCCCGAAGTTCTAGTAATAGAGAAATACACCGAGTTCAGCACAATCAAAGCGAAGATGGTTTCTAAAACGCTTTGTGCGTAATTGGACCACACATCGTCAATCCACTGCCTAAAAACTGTAGGTACTATAAAGCAAAGTCAGAAATTAAGTAAGAAAGAGATGCTATTGCTTTTCTAAGATGACTCTCATTTTCAGCTAGGGATCATATTATATAGGTACAACATAAACAAGATTTTAATTAAAAAAAATATATATTTCAGGTACCTAAGTATAAACTACATCAACCATATAAAACATTTAGAAAAAAAATATACAAATAATTACAATCAATACAAAATACTAGACATTAAAGTCGTTACAAATATTCAATAAATTAAAATTTCAAACATTCATTACATTATGCATTATAAATAAATTAAAAAAGACGAAAAGTCAAACAATAAATTAAAAATAAATAAAAGGCGAAATGTCATACAACAAATTAAAAATAAACAAATGTCAAATAAAAGAGGGGGAAATAACAACACCGGAGTCACCAATATAACTTGCAGAGTAAAGCAATTGAGCCTCCAGCGGGTTGATCACGCTCTAAACCAAAGACATACTTTACACATTATACTTTATCTGTTCCGTGATAGATACCAAAGTATTTGAGTGGAGACTGGAAGTTGGTAAACGTGGTATTGAATCGTATGATTGATTGACAAAACTATCTCCAAAAACATTCACAACTGTTCTTATATACTAAAACTATAAGCACAACAGACCCACAATAAGACTATAACCTTGTTATTCTCACAGATTATTCCGTAGCCAAATATTCTCGTTGAAAGGACAGAATATAGTCTGAATATTATATGTTATGCTAAATAATAGGCCACTTACTTCCATGCCTGAAGCCCAATCGTAACTGCTAGTGTGTCTGAATTTGGAGCGAAAATTTTATAAGTCTGTCTACTGTCTTTATGACTAAGGAAGATTTATGGCATTTTATGCTAGCTTTTGTTTTAGTCTACGTCATTTTATGGAACATGTTTTTGTACATCTGATTTATGCTATACTGTGGTGATTCTCTAAGAAAACACAGCGCTACCTCAACGACGGACACTCAAATAGGATACATTGGATTGTCAACCTAATATACCTTTGGGGATATGCGGAACAGAGAGTAAAGTCCCACATACCTCCGTTGAAAAAGGAGGATCCTCCGACCAGACAGGTGTTATATCTGGCGGGCTACTGCCCGATAGATGATTTCGGGTTTGTTCTATATGTTACAATCGCGACGCAAATCTTACTTGCGCGATGCAGGATTAGTTCTTTTTGTGACGAAATAGATGTCGCTACATCACTCCCCTCCGGAGATCGGAGATCGATGGTTCTTGATGCTTCTTGATGCGTCGTGTGATGCGTGCCTACGTGCCGAGCCAATGTTCTCGGTGAGTCGGAACTGTCTGCGGTGATGCCCCAGTGAGTCGGGGTGGTGCTATCCCAGTGAGTCGGGATACGATGCTGCAGGCTCCAGTGAGTCGGAGTATTGCGGCTGGCTCCAGTGAGTCGGAGCGGTGCTGTGCGCGGCGGCTTCGCTCGCGAGAAAATAGAAAATTATCCTGAGGGAACATACTCTAGGGATAAACAAGTGTCCTATGTAATAATACTAATATTCCACAACTTTCACATAACGCCTTCTAGCCCCAAACTAAGCAGATCTTGAGCTATGAGTACTAGACAACTGAAACACATCCAGGATAATTTACACATAAGTCTTTAAAACGTTCTGAAAGATTCTGCAGCTAACCTCAAATGGTTTTACACTCAGTCGTACTGAAGTATTCAGCATACATCGCTTCCCGGAGTGGCTAAAATGCAAAAAGAGGCTAAAGGTATCTTTTACATATGTAGCTACTACGGAATCTATAGGCACGTGATTTTTTAGACATTTTACTAAATATAGGTCCCTGCGTTATTTGGGTTTTTCAGGATAATTTTTTAAATATATTTACTCTATAATTTAAGGCACGAAATTAACTGTTTCCCGCACTAGTGCAGAAAAGTACGCGTACTCGCACCGCAAAAATTTTATTTATCGTGTCAGGATGGGCGCATGTCGACCCCCACGTGGCGTGCGTCAACCCCCATCAGTCGTAAATGTATTGAGAAACGTCGAATACACTTGCAAATTTATCACTGAAAACTTTCTGCACTTGCATCAAAATGTACTATTTCTGTCTGATTTATTGTGAGGCTCAGATTTGTTTCAACCAACAAAATTAAAAACAAAAAGTTACATTTGAATGTACGGGGTCGCGGCAAACCGAGAAGAAGAAGGCGTGATTGAATCAGCCAAATTCAGTACATTTTGACCAGGTAGGCGAACATAAATGTACTGACCAGCACATTTTTTTCGCGATTTCAGATTGGTCCCATAATAAAAGTTGTTAGTTATCATGACTACAATCACGTGTTTAAGTATCGTTTACTAATTACCAGTCACCCTATATAATACTTCAAACATATTATATGAGACGAATTGTACGAAAAATTGCCAAAAAACTGTTTTATGGAATAGAGAGTATCAATCGATGCAATCTAAAAAAGAAAATCAGATAAAAACGACTACAAATACCTAATTAAAAAAGGTCATTTTCCCATCCTTCAACAAGCACACAGAATGAGTATCTAATTTCCTCCTCTCGAATCCAGTCTATAACAGAAAAGTGAGGAAAATCAAGAGCCGGCTTGCCAAGCCACTTAGGGCACCATAGTATGTGTACCGTTGTTCACGTCAAGTGTTTGTGTGGGTACTCCAGTGTCCGTTGCAGCCACAGATATAGATATACCTAGATAACGCAAGAACAACTACTTCGCGTGCCTAGCTTACGTACAAAAATCGTAAGTGGTCACTTTCGCGCTCAGTCTGCATCGGAGTACAGCGCTAGTCGGGTGCAGTTAAAAATATAAAAATGGTTAATTGTGCTGTTGGTGTGCGGGTGGAGCGAGGGGGACGCCGTACGCGGCGGCGTCTTCACTAAATAGTGCTTGTGACGTCATAATAGGTAGTCAAAAAACGGTACGCTTGGTTTTCATAAAGATCGTGATGCTTGCGTTATCTATGTCTATCTATATCTGTGGTTGCAGCGCACATCTCTAGATTTTATAGTAGGCTTTGTAAACTGAAATTAGTGTTGGGTTTCTGTTTCAATTTGTGTCGTTGTGTAATCTGAGGCTATGAATTTCTAGATTTCGGTAGGTTGTAGGCAATTATTTTCGGTAAATGTGCTCTTTAACATAGGTTCGAAGTGAATGACAAGGGCCAGTAGAACTACGTCGCCGTCTGTATTAAACATGTGTGCTGAGTCCGAGTTGTTTTAACGTTAACGCGATCGAAACGTTTACCGCGTTTGGCTCTCTGATTGGCTAAGAGCTTCGAGTAGGCCAATCGGTGCGCCAAACGTCATACACGTGTCGATCGCGTTTACGTAAAACAAACTCACACTAGGCTCTATGGCCAATGGCATGTGATGAGTACAAAAGTGTTTTTAAAACCTACCTGCAAAATAAATATCAATTATCATTTATCAGTCACTTAAATAATATCACTACATGGTATAAAACAAAATCGTTTCCCGCTGTCTGTCCCTATGTATGCTTAGATCTTTAAAACTACGCAATAGATTTAGATGCGGTTTTTTTTAATAAATAGAGTGATTCAAGAGGAAGGTTTATGTGTAGAATACATGCATTATATATTTCATATTACCATTGCAACCATGCGAAGCTGGGGCGGGTCACTAGTCAATAATATACTAAAAATAAAATTGGAAGGACATCATAAATACGTAAACCAAAACACCTTTTGTGTTTAACTGTTTCAAGTATTTGCAGTACAATGAATCCTAAAGTATATATTGGATTACAACGGAACGAGCCCTTCTGTCCACTGGGAATCAGGATGTGGCGAGAACTTTTTGACACATGTATCCAACTTCTATTTACTTATTTGGTTTATCATCCTGTGGTTGTGAGGTCATCCTTTGACTTTTTGTGGCTTTAGTAGTAATTGTGTCAAGAGATTTTATTTTTGTACCAATACATCGATTTATTTTTATTCGATAATCGAATTTGTCGTAACAAAGTTAGAAATGGTTCCAAGAAATCCATGATCAAGAATGTCATACAGCTTAAACCACTTTTTAAATTGGTACTAAAGTTCCAAAGACAACGGAGGTGAGCCATAAGAAAGGATTTAAAAAAAACGGCAATGGGTAATCCGAAAGGAAACCTTGGGGTCTTTGAAGGCATGACAAAGAAGGAAAATAGGTGTTGTCTTAGTCAGTGAAAGTCTGACCCGTTCAACCACATAACAGGTGAAATCACTGAATGATGAAAGGGATGAAAATTTGTATAAATATTCGTCATTTTTGCCGCTGGACATCCTTCAAGCTTATACTTAATAATAATGATAAAAATTCTCCCAAATATCACAAAGATTACCGATAATATGATACAAGAAGTTATTTAATCGCCGTAATATTCATAAAGCAAGCACTCAGACTGCTTCAGACGGATAAAGTAAATTTTCTTTTATGAAATTTTTAGACCGGGATTGAAATTGCGCCGGATAAATACCGATAGCCGAGCTCGGATCACATCGGGTTCTTATACCGACATTGGCAAACGATATACGATAGCATCCTTCGCCTTTCCGTTTAAAAGGGTGAATAGCGTCGTAAATTATTATCGTCTTTTCTTCAATTTTTTACTGAATTATATGTTTTGTTAGCAAAAAATGAGGAAAGGTGACCCTACTGGTAGGGTTAAACCTGTAGGGCTGCAAAATTATCCGAAAGAGTTACCACGGCCCCGGTATCCAAAGAGCCACTGAGTCTACTACTCATAATTGGATTTTATTCAATAACAAAGGACCAAACGGCGCGCATTGTTCCCGCGCGCCTCTTGGTCCACTAAATTTTAAAGTCTAGTACTAAATTTTAAATAAAATTCCAGTCAATTCACGCAAGTGACATAGGTTTCCTTATTGTAATGAAACCTATGCAATACTAGGATGGTTCATACGCAAAGGATTTTTAAGAGTTTTTTTAATGATAAAAATTTGTGCTTTACTGAAATCCCACCTGATGGTAAGATGCAGAGATGCAATCGTTGATGGTAAGGCGCACTAGTTTATTAAGAGCGTATTCACTCTTGCCTTGAAGACACCCAAATTATAATCGGACTGGAAGACCGCAGCAGGTAAACTATTCCAGTACTTCGATGTACGCGGTATAAACGACGAGGCAAAACAGTTAGTCCGGACTGTAGAAGTTTCAACAACGTAAGGATGGATATTCGCCGTAGGTACGCCGGGTTCAAGTTCATTAGATTCTGCTAACAGCTTCGCCCGCGTGATAGACCATTATTCTAAGGGAACATACTCTTGGGTAAAAAAGAGCTAATCTAGGAAAATATATAGTCTATGTGCCAAGTTTTATCGAAAATCCGTTTAGCCATCCGAGCGTGAAGAAGTAACAAACACGTTTACTTACATACTTTCACCTTTACAATAGTTTACAGGCTAATTTTGTGTGTGAAACTCCATTTCTTTCTATCTTAATCTCTTAGATACTATAAGAAAATCCTTAATGTCCATATTTAATATGGTTTATACCTCAACCTACTAAACTTTAAAGCCTGCGGTATAAGTCCTAAGTCATATGTGTAATAAACCACTTTACTAATATCTTCTTCGGCTTTAAAACTCATTTCGGTAACAACTTCATCACAGCTTCCAAACTTACTAACTTTAGCGATTGAACATGGTGGCAAATGTTGGGACAATATTCCTGGAATATTGGTAAAATGTTGGGCATTATCATACAATATCTCAGATGTTGGCTCAAATCTTTTAATGTTTTAGCCTATTTGTTGACCTGTCAACCTACCCAACTATGACAGAATTTATCAAATTCTGTCATCTGCTTCCTTCTTCTTCTTCTTTTTAAATCGATGAAACTACTTAAACTGTTGGGGCCCAGTAGGTAAATAGCTAGGCTACGTTAACTGCAGCATCGGTGTCACTCATTAAATCCTCCATATTGCAGGTGTATGGGCTCTCTAATATGTGGTTCATGTTTTGAACAGGGACACTGCACTCTTGAGAATCCAACGGGTATATAAAACCCTGTTTCGCCAAGTTGTGTTTGCGCAACCGGTATCTGGTCCAGACAAGACTTTTTTCCACAATTTACTAAATTAACATTACATTTACAATTTACAAGCGCATTTTTTTTAACTCATGTTTGACGTAAATATTTACTTTGCTAAGTATTACATTTTGTAAACTATATTTTTTCTTTAATATTGTGAATGTAAGGACAATGTGGATTAGTTTTTATTATTATTTTTTATCTTCTCTTTCTTCTCTCTTTTCTTTTCAGTAATTTTTAAGGTATGTCTGGCAATTTGAGTATTTTCTGCGGCCAACCCAAATGTCCTTTCCTTGGTATAGTTCGTCAAGTCGTTGAGATCCTTAGTGTCCTGAGTTGAGCTTTGCGAATACTGACAAATGCATGCACTGACTGGACAGGTCCACTCAAATCTGTATGGTTCTTTCTTCAAAATACCATTTCAGACAAATCTGCATGGTCCTCATGTGATTTGACCAATACATATTTACTGTATGGAATTTAAAAGAGACTGACCCCTGAGTTTGTTTCGGTGTTTCTTCTCAGGGTAGTCAGCTAGGAAAAACCGGCCTCATCTAGTTTAAACTGACGGGAAAAAAATTGACGTGTAAAAGTGCTTTTAAAACCTACTTGCAAAATAAATATCATTTATCATTCATTCACAAATGCTAATTTATTGCTTTCGTAGACTTTGGTCTTACAAAACAAAAGGATTTCTCTCTTCTGAAGCGCTCTACCAACATTTGTCCAAAAGTAAATACCTACCACTGCAGCTTGAATGTTATTATGCAAAGCAGTGGCAATAGTAGCTGCAAACCACAAGAGGCAAGCATCCTTTGGCTCAAGTGTTTGCTAACTCTTCCACAAACAACTAGTCTTCTTCGCTGAACTTTACGAAAATAAACTGTTTACCATGTTCAACAAAACTGTTTTCGGTAGAGATTTTGATTTTTTTTTGTTTTCTAAACATCACTTTGAAACTTGGATGGTGCAGTTTTGGTAACTTAAAGAATAAGGTGCTAAAACTACAAAAAATCACGCTCTGAAAATTATAAAACAAGAAATTGTTCTTAAACATAGTGATGTATAGAGGATAGCAATGGTCTCATTTAATTTGTCAAATTATGGTGCAACGAAGAACAATACATACATACATTTGCGTTAAATTCATTACTTTCCTTTTGGCTTCATCATAGCCGCTTGAGATTGCTTTCTTTTTGTTAACTGCATACGATCACTTGAAAGACCCCTTCTAGATAGAGCCAAGTCCCTCTCCTAGATAGGAGGCCTGAGTCCCAGTAGTTTAAACATAATAAGGCAGATAGCATCAGCCTTATAGCATAGGCTTTGCTACTTGAAAGACATTTAGAGCTCACTACAAGTACACAAGATTCACCGCGGAACGCAAAGGGCCACTGCAGGAACCAGCATGGGCTTTAGTTAGTAAAAATCTGTCACTTACTGAATCCAGAGTAGGAAAAGTCATTAGATGAGTATAACCCATAAAAAAAATATAATTACTACACTAATCTAACACTCAGTAAATTTTTATGTTATATAATCAAAGTATTCCTATCAGGCCCCAAAATTTAATTACTGGTCAGTTGCCAACCACTAATTAAACTTTAATTTATTGTAGCTGCTTGCAACGTCATTTCAGTTTTTATAGTCAGCTTTATAATTATGAAATACGACCATATATCCATTTCCCATGCGGGGTAATTTCGCTGGCATATTGTATACTCTAAATGAAAATTCTGTTAAGTATTTCTATACACCCATTCCTTTATACGAAGGGTCTATCAAAGTCGTTAGTACTTCATTATTGAAAGGCAAAGTGGATCTTTGTGCGAAGAACCTTGACATTACCCACTTAAGAATGTTGAATTAGTCAGGGGTCAATGTATTGGAATTGATGTTTTAATAAGCAGTAATATCGAATGATATACTTCAATATTTTTTTTTGTATGGATGTGTTCTGTGAAAGCGTTTATGACAGCTTGGTTTCGAAAAATGTTAGATATTGGTATTCACCCCTTAATTCCTTGCAGCCCACTGGGGTCATGGGTGCTCCGAAAGGGTACTCCGGGGTCCCCACGCAAGGAAAAGAAGGAATATAGTTTCTTTTTTTATTGGCTGGGTAAAAATCATCCAATGATATCTCCCGTCCTTGGACGAAGCGGGAGATGGTGTCAGACTTTTACTGACTAAAAAGCCCACCCCATTCCTTCGTTCTCTTACATACCAGGAGCAGACCCTTGGCTCCAGTAGGCTTAGACCCTGCCTGCTAGTAAGCTGGGCCTCTAAGCTAGAAGGCTGAGCCTCTAGAAGGAACATAGGTGTAGTTTAAGTCAGTAAAATACTGACAGGCCCTCCAGCTCCGGTCTAGAGTGAGAGAAATAATTGGATGATTTCTTTATGACCTAAAAAAATCTTTAATTCCTTGTATCTCTTCTTTAAGTTCATACAATTTTAGTAGTCTGCCAGTTTACCTACTGAACTAGCAATGTTACACAAAGGATAAGGTACTATAATATTTTCAAGGGAATGGAAAACAATATTCTGCATCGGATCTTTTAAAACATCTGGACGCCGCTTCAGAGTTTATGACCTCTCTTTCTCGTGTTTGACGACAAGATAGAAGGATTTATAGATATTAAAAAGCTACTTACTTCCAACGCTCTCGACAG
Organism: Leucania comma; assembly: GCA_958295575.1. NCBI lineage: Eukaryota > Metazoa > Arthropoda > Insecta > Lepidoptera > Noctuidae > Leucania > Leucania comma. Next base: position 5,493,535 of record OY282473.1, read on the forward strand.
CGATGCCCATATCATGAGCAACAGCGTCACCACCACAAGCGCATACCCGAACTTAATAAACGCCATCAAATTCTGCAACAATAGGAAACATTGTTAGAATTATATCAACAGAAGCTCCCCAATCCCGGCTTCGCAGGGGTACAAATTATAGGTAGGTTTATATAACTTTCCTCGTTTATCGCTCTTTTCATTTGTTTAAACCGCACGAAAATTCATTGTGTGGTTTTCGAGTTAGCAGAGAAACTGAAAGAGGACTCGGAAAGCTATTTTATTTTACGATTACATGTAGGTTTACTAGTATAGGTATACAGCGTTAAATTTTAGTCATTTTAATCCCGCGGAGGGTCGATTCGGTACATGAAATACTATCGATTTGTCGAATTAAAGTACGCATAAACGAACTTGATTTCTTTAAGTAAACGAGTTGTAGGTAGTTGTCGGTCGTTGCGTATTAACTACCTACAGTTCATTGGCCTCGCTCAGCTGACGTTTACTAAAAGAAATTAATTTCGTACATACGTAAATTAATTCGAGTTTAAAAAAAGTACTTTATTTTTTAATTTTCTCTTTACAAATCGATGGTACTTTATGTACCGAATCGACCCTCCGCGGGATTAAAACGACCAGAAGTTAACGATGTATAAAGAAATATGTATTGTGTTTTGTATTATTTTTGTAGTTTGTTGACTTGTTATAAGTACGAATCGGTGAATACTATAAGTAAAGCAAGCAATTATTTAATAAATACCTAAATAAAAAATTATAAATGTAACTTTTCGTCCTGTGGTGCTATTCTCTAAGAAAACGCAGCGCTGCCTGAACGACGAACACCCAAATAGGATACATTGGATTGTCAACTTAATGTACCTATACATTGGATTGTTAATTCAATGTATCCTATTTGGATGTTCGTCATTACGGCAGCGCTGCGTCTTCTTAGAGAATAGCACCACTGGTATCAATCATTACTTTGTGATAGAAATTCAAAGCAAATGGAAAGTGCAGCTTAGTCTACAATGTAACTAAGGTATGATGAAGTAATTACTGACAATACTTGTATAGCTTATCAAACGAATAGAAAAAAACACATTTACAAAGCCAGAGCTAAAACAATATAAGGCGTATACACCGTTAAATTTTGGTCCATGAAACACTATCGATTTGTAAAGAGAAAATTAAAAACTTGAGTACTTTTTTTTAAACTCATACGAAAACATATACGAAATTAATTTCTATAGTAAACGTCAGCTGAGCGAGGCCAATGAACTGTAGGTAGTTAGTACGCAACGACCGACAATTACCTACGAGGTCATTGACTCGTTTACTTAAAGAAATTAATATTTATACAAACTTCGAGTTTTAGAAAAATAAAGTACCTACTTACTTTATTTTTTATATTTATCTTTATAAATCGATAGTGTTTCATGTACCGAATCTTCCCTCCGCGGGATTAAAACGACCAAAATTTAACGGTGTATAGGGTTCAAAGATAGAAAGGATACTTAATAACCAATATAACATAATCTTAATCATTTTAGGTGGAAGACGTTCTGTTGGTGATTCTCAGAGGTAGTAGAAATAAAATAGCGGACTGTAAATTTTGGTAGGTTCGTATATTTGATTATAAGAACGCGCGCCTATGGTCCGTGTCAAAAGGTCAATGGCGAAGCGTTTTTGCAGCGGCGCGGGCGGCGGCGCTCTGCACCTCGTCCCCCGCTCCCCGCAAGTCGCTGTCGCCCTCCGGTTGTCGCAGTGGCGCACGGTGCTACGTTTTGTCGCCAACACGTTCACTGCTGGACATAGGTCTCTCAAGTCTCACCACAACGACCGGTCTTCTAAGTCTCGCATCTGTTAGATTGATGGGATACCCGGTTCACCTCGTGGGACGTCTTTCATCTCTGCGTCTTCCGGTACGCGGTCACCACATTCAAAACTTTTCGGCCTCATCGATCATTTATTCTGCTATCTATACCTTTGTCTTGCCAACTACCACTAAAGTTTGACCTATGTCAGTAACCTTGCATGTAATTTAGTATGGACACTAGCTGTTGTGTGTTGCCACCATAAAATATACGTTACTCATTGATAGAGTAAAATTCTATTGGTGAAAGAATTTTTAAATGGGCCCAGTTCTGTTTTTGAATTTATTCTTTTTGAGTTCTGTTTTATTCATCATTACAAACAAAAATACAAATCAAAGGTAGTGTGTGTTTAATTTTTTTTCTATACACATACTCGAAAACCCACTTTTATCCCACTGGAATACACCTATAGGAACACAATGGACTGTTTTCCGCACTAGTACGGGAAAGGGCGCAAGCTCACTCCCACCACCATTTTATTGTAAAAAATATCGTTTATAGTATCAGACTGGGCGCGCGTCAACCCCCACGAGTCGTAGGTGTATTGAAAAACGTCGTCTAATACACGTGCAAATTTGTCATAGCAGCCCTCGGCTCCATAACACAATCGCCTACGGCTCGTGCTAATTCAACCTCGCTCATAACGACAAACTTTCTGAACTTGTAGCAAAGTGTAGTGTAAAGTGCTTCCAATAAAGATTGTACATACAGGAAACCTTACGAAAAATTATATTTTCATTACAGTCACGTCTTCAGATATACCTGTGTAATTGAAACCCATAGCGGACTACGCATGGTACACGCTTAATTAAAATTTCCTCTGAAATTGACGTGGGTAATTCCCAGGAGATGTAATGTATGGGAATTAAATAATAATAAATGATGCTGATGATGGATTTAGGTTGTTATACTTGTGTTATGGCTGTTAGAATAAAGGATGGTTAAAGCTTTACTTCATTTGATTTTATTTGATTGAATAAGTTACCTTTGTATATTAGAATAAACTGTTAATTGCCGTATACGTACATATAAGACGTAGAGAATGATATAAAAATTATGCCAAGGATTTAAAAGACAGAGAAAAACCAATAAGGTCATTTTGTGCCTATGGTACCGGATTTCAAGCCATGAATAGCTCATCGTCCGGCCGTCCGATAAGGACGAAGTTTGAATCGACGATGCATTGTGCTTCACGAGCACCTCAAAAAAGATGACAGCAAAATGGATGGGACCCACCAGAACCGATATCTACTAGGCTAGAACTGCTGTTCGAAAGAGTTATGGTGACGCTGAACGCAAAAGGCTACTGAAAGAAGACAGGTGGCGTAAAATTTTGACACTGAAAAATATTTTTGATGATATTCCACCTCAAAGAAAGCTCCTCACCTGCAGACAATTTTATTTATTTCGAACAGTTGAAGAGAAAATAGCTTTAATCACAACGTGAAATCAACATTTCTTTGGAACAACAGTCATCGTAAAGGATGAGGGTTCATGCTCAACAGCAGAGACTAAGAGATTCATAAAGAACAGACACAAATACATAGAGGTAAATATAAATAGGTAGAGGTGATAGATAGATATTACTTAATTGTTTCAGTATCATCAAATAGCACAACAATTAAAAACAATCGTCGCATTATAATTAATGAAATAATTTAACGAAACCACAAACGTGTCTGCTGAACTGCTAAAGCGAGAGAATTTAATGGAAATGCAGTCAAATAAAAACCGCCAATAAACCGGCACTCTGCTTGAAATCATTGCATTTTGCTTAAATAAACATGGACCAAATTCACGGACCAGTTGGCCCTTCTTAATAGCTAAGGACATCGTGGCTGGCTTAAATAAAGAAAGCAGGATGAGCTGGACTACTTTTAATTTAATAGAGATGTGCTGATCAGGCAGGTTTCGCATTCTCCGTTAAAAAAGAAGGATCCTCCTAGTCTACGTATGTGACTGTATAGATGCCGCTACAATGGAAACTGGTCCTTATCAACTCTGGAGAAAAACAGTGATGAAAACTGTTGCAGCACAAAACGGGCTAGTAAGATAAACAAAGGAAAAACGTTGAGACACTTATCTCAGCAGTGAAATCGATAAAACTTTTTAACTTTATTTCTGTGTGACGAGAGCAATGCAATGGCACGTAAGACACGTGCTTGGCGGACGTGACTTGGGTGCGGTAAGGCTTTGCACTTGCGAGAATCAGGTGGGATATATAAAGAAGAAAAGAAAATAGTTATCGGTAGTTAAAACGTCTTTCTTGTTTAATTGTGACTTTTTGACTTTTTAATCATGTGGGATACCAAAATTCTCACATATCTTATAATATTGAAAATAACACTTAGGTATTAAACAGATTTTACCCAACCAAACAATAAAGAATCAAATAGAATAACAAATCATATCACGCATGAGGAAATTTATAAACGAAGCGATGTAAAATATCGCAATCGAATCACTTTACTTTGAAATAGACGACTTTTATCAACGATATTAAAATATTTTCACGAAAATGAGCACCGCAAATTATTTTATCGCCAAAATGTCTTCTTCGTAAAATTCGACACTTCTCCCTTGAGAGGGAGCAACGGTTGGATAAAGCTTAAGTTTAACAATCAAAGCGGTACTTAAAGATAAATTAAACCTCTCCAGTATCTACATAATATATTCAGATCTCCGTTAATACCAGATACCAGTGAGTATGGAGCCAAGCTTGAATGAGACGCGGCTGGCATCGATCCACCAGATTTTATGAATAACAAGGTTATATCCAAGATAAGTTTCGATGTTAAACGGTTTCGAGACATGGCTTATGTCTGCGTGGATGTTATTTATTTAACTCCTTATGAGAACAGTAACAATTTATATTTAATGTTTAGTTATGACAAATATAAAAACGTGAATTAAAGGGAATATACGATTTTGCTTTCTGGTCCCATATTCTTCTTAAATTCTACAACATATGAAACCATATTACAGTAAGATCGTATTCTGAAATATTATAGAATACGGGTGTATTAAAGATATGTCTGACTGAGACCATATAATTAATTATAAATGTATTCTCAAAATTACATTTTAATTAAATATGTAAGTAGTCTCTCAAACATCAAGGAACATTAGCAGACACTTTACATTACACAGAGGGTACATTAATGTAGCCGATACATCAAGCAAACCACAAGAGGTATGCCTGTACATTAAGCTATAACAATAAATCATAAGCATAAGGACCCAACCGATAATGCATCTCACAAGACGCCCGTTTCTCACCATCCCCTTTAGACAGACCGAATAATATTTTAATATTTCTCCAGACCGTTTATTGATCTTATTTTAAGGAACGAGTACCCCTCTCGCCACATTTTCCTTTCTTATTATAACTGAAAAGAACCTCTTTGTTACCAAAAAGGTCTTTACACGACCAAGATAATCTGGGATTTAAAGATTTTTAGGAGGTTTCAATGTGAAGGAAGATAATAGAGATGTAAATCATGCTACTTGTGTCAAAAGTGTAAGAACTTACTTGCCTCAAAATAAGATGTCATTTTTAGGACTCATAAAATACAATACTAAATCAATGTCCAATACATTGGTAGACAGAATTGTAGCGACATCCATGTCGTCACAAAAAGAACTAATCCTGCATCGCGCAAGTAAGATTCGCGGCGCGATTGGAACATATAGAACAAACCCGAAATCATCTATCGGGCAGTAGCCCACCAGATATAACACCTGTCTGGTCGGAGGATCCTCCCTTTTCAACGGAGGTATGTGGGACTTTACTCTCTGTTCCACAACCCCCAAACTGGTGACCCTCGACAAAGAACGTCAGCGCAGCCTTCGTGCAGCTACTACTTCGTGACGTCATCATCACTTCCTCAAGCTTTCGAGCAGCGAGCCATACAGCCAGCACCCACGGCTATATGGGTACCCTGACCACCAGCATGCCTACTTGGTCATACCTGGTCATCACCCTCAGCCTCATCAGCGACCTTGGCTAAGCACCTGCACCTTCGGCTAGTCACATGAAGAGCCTTGAAGAAACTCTCCTGGTCGACGACAGCAGTCAAGCCCTACGTCGCACGGCACCGCTCCGACTCACTGGAGCCTGCAGCATCGTATCCCGACTCACTGGGATAGCACCACCCCGACTCACTGGGGCATCACCGCAGACAGTTCCGACTCACCGAGAACTATGCGGAATCCGGTTCCGACTCACTGGAACCAACCTCCATTGGCCTGGCACGCATCACACGACGCATCAAGAAGCATCAAGAACTATCGATCTCCGATCTCCGGAGGGGAGTGATGTAGCGACATCCATGTCGTCACAAAAAGAACTAATCCTGCATCGCGCAAGTAAGATTCGCGGCGCGATTGGAACATATAGAACAAACCCGAAATCATCTATCGGGCAGTAGCCCACCAGATATAACACCTGTCTGGTCGGAGGATCCTCCCTTTTCAACGGAGGTATGTGGGACTTTACTCTCTGTTCCATTACCCCCAAAGAATTATTTAGGTGGATATAATGTAGGATGTATATTATATTTCCAATATGAAAGATAAAACCATTGAAGCAGAACACGCCAAAACTCTCCCAAAAATCTGAAATAACAATTTCGCCATCAAACTAAAACTCCCTTTTACGCCAAAACAAATTGGGTTGCAAATATCCAGAGGCACAGTTTGTCCCCCAGCTACCTAACATTGCACTCCCAGTGCCAATGAAATACGACACATAGAAAATATTTCAATACGATGCTATCTGAATTTTTCGTTGACACGACCGCACTAGCTTTGCACGAAAAAATAAAAAAAAAAAACAAAAAAAACCAGTGGTGCTTAAGAGTTATTTGGATGGAGCTTGAACTATATTAGCATCAGCCGTAATAGTGAAGAGAGCTGTGGTGACCAAGTGGTAACAGCCCCGACTTACGAGTTGCAGGTCGCGGGTTCAAACCCAGCCAGGCACATTACTTTGTGTAATTTATTTCATCACCACTGCTCTGAAAACGGTGAAGGAAAACATCGTGAGGAAACCGGCATGTCTTAGAACCAAAAATTCAAAGATATGTGACATCCACCAACCCGCACTGGGCCCGCGTGGTGGATTACGGTCCATTGCCTCTCCTAGAGAGGAGGCCTGAATCCCAACAGTGGGAACATTTTACGGCTGAAAACTATATTGATCTATAAAATCAAGTTATGCATCAAGATGATTTAGGTACAATGTAAAAGCATTAAACACCTTATTGCTATTCAGATTCAAATTTATTGTTGAAAGAATTGCGCTTGACCAGATTCTCACCTAATGGTAAGTGATGATGATGACTGACGATGAAGCATACTTGGCTGGAAATACCTATCTCTATATAATCATTGCCTTGACTTATATTCTTCCAGGCAAAACGAGATACATGGAAGTGAACAGTAATTTATTACTTTACCATCATCAAGTTTAATTGTGTCTTCTTGAATTTACAGCAGCCAGCCTGTATGAGTTTTTGGAATTGAACCAACGAAGTACAATTAAACAACTTCCAAAAGCTAAACTTTTTGCCGTTGATAAATGAAATGCATAAACTAAGTTCCAACTAAATTGGCATCAGATTTAACAGCAAAGGATTTGCATTCAAGTATTTTGATACATATTCATGAAACATGCTACAGTTGTACTCGTATAAGTCCAAAAGCTACTTCATCAATATGTAGCTGCATATTCGATAACCTGTATGAATAATTTCCTGCGCATTTTCCAAAATAAGCTACTTTCATTTGGAATTCCACGTGCATATGCCTTATTTCCGTCAACAGGCGACCAATTGTATGCCGGGCAAGAAATTTTGTTATGCACGTAGTATAGGAAATATGAATATCCCACCTTTTTCCTCCGACTTATGGTTGAAAATCGCATGTGAAATTATTATCATTTGCCAATGCGGCCAACACGATTCAATATAGTTATTTGTTGTGGAAATCGAGGCATGTGTTGCGGTCGCCATATTTCCCATTTCCCAACGGAATGGTGGAAACATTACTCGTGTGTTAAAAATTACCACTGACTTAAGCCAAGTCCAGTTCCCATTGACAATATATGGGTCACGTTAGGGCCAACTGGGAAATACTTGGTGGAATTTTAATGCTGCTGGCTGAGTTATAGGTACTAATGTTCTGGTAGTCGGTTAAAGTGAGGTAGTTTGAAAGTCGTAAGTTATGTCGTTTATCTTAACTGCCGCTTTTGAAATAGGTGTGGCCTACAGGTTTGCCCGTGAGAAAAATCTGCACCAAGGTCTTTATAAGTTTAATATTTTAACTAAGTTACACTGTATTATAATTTGCATTAAGCACGATTGATAAAATCGAGCTTAGCTAGCAAAAGTTACTGATAAAATTATCAGGAAATAATAAGTTAAATTCTTTTGTAAAGGACTCGTAACGAACATAATACTGAAACAGGAGTCAGATCCATGCTTTGGACCAATCCTACAGTCACAAATCAAAGAATTACTAGAATTATGGTAGGTACACAAAATGGAGAAAAAATTCAATTTATCAATCCATATATTATAATACCAAACGATATATGTACCGATTCATGTTACAATTTCGATTACGGTCTGATATTTCATCAAATAAAAGCTTCGCTAACGAGGCTGATGTAAATAAATGTAGCTACAATAGCCGAAAATCGACACAAATTCAATAATGATATCGGGCGAATGTATAAAATTTGTTAAATAAATATCCTTTATATATCCAGTACAGGATTTTATTTTCTTTTTTGCACATCGGTAAAAGATACACCTATGACATGATTTTGAAAGAGTGTCTGGTTGACCAAAGTCGAAAGTAATGAAATAAGAATCAGTAGGGTTTCAGGGCCAATTTGACGAAAGGAAACTCCATGTTATGTTTGCTAATACATTTTCACTAGCTCAAATCCAAACACCAAGCTACTACTACGCTACTATTGTTTTTAGAAATTCCCAATAAAGTACATTGCACTACTTGGAGATTTTAAGCAAAACATCGATGGAGACTTAAATAGGTATTTGTAGAGAAGAACGTTCAACAAAATTAACAACAAAATTACTAGCATACTACGAAACTTTGAAATAAAATAAAGGATCAAGGTCGAGCAACACTACACCGAGCCTAAAACACTAAATCCGTCTTCGTAAGCACTTACCATATTTCTTGGAGTAAGTGCACTCTCCCATACATCACATACATTTGGGTCGCCCAAAGATGGTCGGTATTCACTCAATTATAATAAAACACTTGTGCACTTTTGAGTCAATTTATGTAACAGTTAACACAGTTGGGTTCTGCAATGAAAATTGTTATTGACTTAGTGAGAATGTTGTAAGAGATGCCTATGGTTTTATTGATGTTAAAGAAGTTTTGAATTTTGCCCTTTGTACTACACTATCTACAGATGTCGTAAAATAGATTTTTACGATGGTTTTATCAGATATATTATTCTATTATGTATATTTATAGAAATAACTTTTGTGTTCGAAGCTAACTCGTTTATTTTCAAAACAGATTTCAGAGTTTCCAATTTCAGCTTTCGGAAAATCTAGACGTTATCTACGTGAAACCATTAAAATAAGAGCATTAAGCTGTTTCTAGAAATTATAATTTTCAATAATGAATTAGTTTACATTCAGAATGTTAATGAATTTCTGGAATAATATTTCAATCTTCTATTCAATAATTGAAACCTAGAGTAGAACCTGAACCTACCAATATGAAATAACATTATTCACACCCATTCTTCTTTGAAAATAATAAACTATTAACAGATAATATAGTAAATAATAATTCTTTGTATTAACCATCTTATCTTTTCTTTCATATAATTCCTCACAGAATCTAACCTTATGTTGCTTATCCTTCCATACCTACACATTCATACTTTAAACTTCTTTATTTGAATGTTTCTCATCATCATACGCCCATATCTCAACAATTGTTTCCTTTTCAACGTCACTTACTTCTTTATTTTTTTAGATATTGGTATTATTGTCTGGTATTTAAAAATTATTAAATTTGGATGCCCAGTGGTCCGCTATGATTACCTAGCATTCTTTTTCTTACTTTTATTTAATTAGAGACTGTTATTGAGGAAAGAATAATTGTTGCATAGAAACAAAAGACGCTTTTTGGTACAAGTAGAAGGCTATTTCGGTACGCACTTGTATGTTTTAGTTCGATTTACATAACAATGTTTCAATAGTTCTGTTTTAAATCTTTTCGCACTTTTTTTTTAAGGAAGCTAAAGCCTTTTTACTTACTTTCGCGCGCCCTGATCAACAGTGACAAATTAAAGTCCTCATTGCGAAATAAACCTAGTAAATTGCGGTAAGAAAAAATCACTACATTTTTATTTACCGATAATCAAATTTTCATGGGTAAATCTGTTACAGTACTATAATTGTCTTATTATTATTTATTAAATACTTTATTGTACACCATTACACATACACACATAGGAAACTAAAAACTAAAACACATACAATGGGCGGCCTTATCGCATTCAGCGATCTCTTCAGATAGATAGTTTTTTTCAGGTTACACTGATGATAATGAATATGCAATTGTGAGATTAACATTGAAATGTTGCACAAAGAGTGATGGAGGTACACTATGATCATCCTTTTACAAACTTAACGGGAAAGAAGGTTTAACCTATTCTTCAGTGGGACCATACTAACCCTTCCTCTCGGAAATCCAACGTCTTATCTATCCTTTGTTTAAAGCATAAACCACGAAACGCTGCGCCGAAAGGACTAGAGACAATACAAGTTTTGGTTATGACCAGGAACGAAACGTTCGCTAACTGACAATTTTTCTGAGTAAGCAACGATGATACTCAAATATGCTTGCGTGCTTGCTTCGTACGGAAAATTATGTCAATACCGTCTCCAGCAGCTACTGCACCCTAAATCGATAGCGCTTTGTATTCCACGCGAACCTCAAGGAGATATCAGCCAACACCGAAGGGGCCCAGAAGTGCCAACACCTGCTAGGTCTGCTAGAATGTTTGCAAGAGTAACCGCAACCCTTAAACGCGTAAGCGCAGGCTTGCGGACGGCGAGCAATGGGTAGCTCGCTGTCCGACCGTCCGGTAACTGTCCGGATCGAGCCCAAGTTGTCAACGACGAGAATTCAGCGCGCCTCAAGGAATTGTCAGCAAATCGCAGGAGCGCAGCAGTGTCGAGGCCTACTGAGGTCACGGTCAGTTTCTGAAAGGAAGATTCGGCCCCGGTATGAAAGGCAACGAGGGAACAGGAGTGGGTTTTTAGTCAGTAAATTTCTGACACTATCTCCCGCCTCGCCCATGGGCGCGGAGATGTCATTGGATGATTTTCCCACCTAAAAAGAAAGGCAACTGAAGGAACATGGGTAGGTTTTAGTTAGTAAAAGTCTAACACGGGAGAACACTCAAAAAAAAAAGAAGTCAGAATGGAACGGGGTAGGTTTTTAGTCAGTAAGAGCCTGAAACTACTTCCTGCTCCACCCAAGGGCGGGATTTGTCATTGGATGATTTCACCTAACATAAAAAAAAAAATCACACAGGCGTCTCTGTGGTTTCGGGTTGTAGTAGTAACATAACGAAACAAGCTCCGGTGAATGTTACTTGCCCACATTTGCGAGTCAATAGTTTATTTGTGCTACGAAACCTTTTCAACTACCGGGGTTATTGTGTTCAAAATTTCAATGGCCTGTATTTTTCGAAGCGAGCCGCCACTCATGTGTTGTGGTACAAAAAGGGTGCTTTAGATACAGGAACATGGCGGAAATGTCGGGCTGAACTGTGTACATTGTTCTTTTACATGGACGTAGGCAAGTTAATACTAAAAAAAGATGTTATGCTTGTGATAGTCCTGTGGTTAAGGCACCTGCCTCACATGCATGAGGTTGCGAGTTCGAAACCGGGTAAGTACCAATGTGAATTTTTCAATTTATATGTACTTTTCTATGTTTATCTAGGACATTACTGACACCCTGTGCCTCGGTAAGCACATAAAACCGTTGGTCCAAATCAAATCTATTCAATCAAACTCATATATTTCAAATAGACTATTTACAGGCACTTTTGAATAGCCAAAATGTCAAAATGTCGATCAGTCAAAAAAAGTGAAGGTAAATTGAACGTTCCAAAGCGTAGATCTCTATGAAGAAGAACGTACAAGAAACTTCATGGACAATCTTTTAATGTCCCGGTTGTAATTCATAAATCTTTGACAGTCATTGCAGGTAGCATTGTCAGACGCCAGAAAATTTGACTAACAGATTAGTCCATCCAAGGGTCCCATTTTACCCGTTGGGTACAGAACCTTATAAAGGAGTGCCTAGTTTCTGCTTTACAGGCATTGGAAAAAGACGTGAGTTTTTATAGATACGGATTATTTATTTATTTAATCTTCATGTAACCAAACGTACAAAGGCGGACTTAATGCCTTAAGCATTCTCTACCAGTCAACCAAGGATGGTGGGGTGACAATATGGCAGGAGCATATAAAAAACAAAGAAAATACTATTTTGAAAACAAGTATTACAAAATCATATATAAAGCTAAAACTAAACATACATAAATATTTAATATAATATAGACCTATGAATACACATATATATTATATGGAGCAGTTGTCCTATTTCCTGTTTATGTATTAGAAGAAGGAAAATCTTTGCTTTATTTATTAGATAACAAGCAAAGTAAATACCGTGTGAGAATGCCGCAAAACTAGAATTAACTGCAGTATACAAAGGACAACAATGTAGGCAATTATGACTGTTGAGTCAAGGGCGCAATTATTTAATAAAAGTGCAGTGCGGAAAAACACTAATCTTAGGTAGGTAACATGCACGGTCTGGATATATTTTATATTAATATTTACTGGCGTGGAATAACACTATCCGTTTTCTTATGAATACTGGCTGGCTTGTCGTCCTTTAAAATTTTGCTAACATGTGTAGTTGGGATGCCAATATATGAGTCTGGAAGTGACCTAACAATATCATTCTTAATCCAATATGGCGGATTCTTAAAGATGGCGGACAAAGAATCAAAATATTATAATGAAAAGATAACAAACTCAGTTTATTTTGTCATACACAGTCGGTTGAAAGACGAACTATTGGATGTTGTGCTCATTTAATGACTGTATCTAGGATGGGCCGTAGGTACATCAATCAAATATTTCGGCACCTGCAGGTTTTTTGGATGACATTGTGGTTAGAGACCATCATCAGCCTTTTAATGATCCCACTGCTGGGACATAGGCCTCCTCTCTAAGAAAGGGAATGGGCCGTAACTCTACACGCGGGCCCAGTGCGGGTTGGTGAATGTCACATATCTTCGAATTTTTGGTTCCAGGACATGCCGGTTTCCTCAAGATGTTTTCCTTCACCGTTTTGAGAGCAGTGGTGATGAAATAAATTACACAAAGTAATGCACCTGGCTGGGTTTGAACCCGCGACCTACAACTCGTAAGTCGGGGCCGTTACCACTCGGCCACCACTGCTCTCACGGTTAGAGATCATGAGGAACGAATATACAGTGTCTACAATAAAGTCATGACAAGAACAACAAGGAAATGGACCTATTACGGATCATTAAGTGCAAAGGTAATCACTGACCCAATTGTGATTGAACATTATGTCATTTATAGGTAATAGTATTGTATGTTCCACATTAGTGATGTGATTGCGGGGAAATTGCCAAGTAGGTATCTACCTATAGGTAGGTATCTATCTAGATTGGTTGGAGAAATTGATATTTAATTTATGTTGATTAGACACTTTTTTCTTTAAAATAAATTGCATGGATTGTATTTTGTTCGAGTGATGTGGTATTATTTAGATTATTCATGTCTGAAGATAAATGCTAACTACTAAAACAATCAAATATTTCAGGTACCTATAGAAAAAGGAAATGATGCAAAAAATTTGCACAAAGAGCAGTTAGTAACATTTTTTTGACATTCTATCTGATTTTCCAATCTATTTTAAATATATATTAAAATGATTTTTCTACATTTTAAGGGTTTTACTTAATTTTTTTGGAAATTGAAGAAAAATCCATTTAAAATAGAACTAAAAGAAAAATAAAATGAACCAAATAAATATGAGACCTTTCTCTTCCCAAGTACCTACTAATAAGCGACTTAATATTACACAGGGACTAAGATATGTAAGTGCATAAGTACAACTAACATATATTGTTATTATTATTTGAGCCATGTTACCCACAATATTAATAAAATTATTTTCTCTTTCGTGCACTACGTAGGCATCAAACATAGATTAAGTGGAACATTGAATAACCTTTAGACCAGCATCATAATTTAATTTTGATATTTTAAATATACAGCTTGTTTTGTGTCTGAATTTATTCCATTTTTAATAAATATTTGGTCGGTAAATGAAGCACTGCTGGCCATTTTTAATGGACCATCAAAATTTTAGACTAACGAATTAATATACTCTTTTGTAATAAAGTTTAATGTACAGAAGAGGGGAGGGCATTTTCTTTGTTGTCTCGCTAGACAAAGAGTTCTCATATTGATTCTTGCACCGAACAAAGTACATTTGCATTTATTTAGGTTCTTTTATTATGTGTTTATTTTCGAATGCATTTATTATCTTTCTTCTATATGATGAAAACATAAGAAAAATTTTGGTTGAAATATAATTGAATATAATAATATGATCAATTTTCATGATGTCCCTGAAACGTGTTCATTATTATGATCGCTAAAAATAAAGTAAGTAATATCATGTATTCCAGTTACGCGTCACAAAATTTTCAATTTGCCAGCAATAAAACCCTTTGAAACGTCCATAAAGCACACGCGGGTTAATTCGTCCCGAAATTCGCAAGACAAACTAACCGAAAACTGTAGTCCATCCGTCGAAATCAATTCAATTAATCCTTAATTAAATTAAACCAGTTAAAACACGTAGTTGACGTGGCCGAGGCCTAAATGAAGCCAATGTGGGCCTCACTAAATCCGGATTAGAACGTCGCATTCGGAAATTAGGTCGTTCCGAAGACTGCGACATCGATTTTAGTTTAACTTGGTGTTCATAAATCCATTTTTTTTCTTTTAGTCAGTTATTGATAAATATATCTTTGATGAGTAATGAGTGCCTGTACGTATCAATGAATAGAAACGGACAGAGAGGTCAAAGAAAAAATGGATGGATTTCGTGAGAGATAAGAAAAAAAAAACCGGGCAAGCGCGAGTCGGACTCGCACACTGAGAGTTTCACACAAACTTACTTATGAAAACAGTGTAATTTCCGAATCGAGTCTCGAAGATTTTTCCGAATCGCAAAAAAAAGTATTTTATGAATTTTAATGCCCTCGAGAGTGTCTTAATATGTTTTTTGCAACATAAACGTGTCTATATGTATCTTTTTTACTCGTTAACTTAGTAATTTGATTTTTTCACAGCTTCAAGGGTACACTGACCTGAGTAAATACTTTAAATTTGAACTCGATACTTCCACGCTTCCCGAAATAAAGAGCTTTTACAGACATACAGACAAACAAAAGAGTGATCCTATAAAAGGGTTCAGTTTTTTCCTATTGATGTACAGAACCCTAAAAAAAGGATCGTCAGCGATAGCGTGACGTCTGTCAGGATAGAATGAAAGAAAAAAACATGTTGTGCCGACCTCAAATAAAATGGGAAAAAGGCAGGAAAATGATGTGAGCGAGTTATTGATATAAAGAACTGAAAAATAAAAAAAGACTGTATGTAGATTTATTTACATTTGTTATTGCACAATCGTTACTTTTTTTTTTTAGGTGGTTTTCATCAAATCACTTCTCCTATTCTGGGTGGAGTGAGAAGGCGTGTCAGTTTACTGACTAAATCCACCTGAGTTCTTGCTTTCCAGAGTCATGGTACCTCCTTCGAGCAATTTCGCAGTCAGCAAATCCGACTGCGTGTTGAAATCCGCACGATATTAAAAACAGTCCACCGGGTTTTAGGAAATAAAAATGGATGAGTCATAAATTAAAGGCCAGTAACATGATATAAATAATCTAATCTATATATGTAATTAGTCCATTATGTCCCATTTCTGGGCAAAAGCTTTTCTTTCTTCTCTCCAAATTACACATTGTCTTCGACCGTCGCCAGTCACTTTGGTAAGAGTCACGTTATTCTCTCGTCTTTGTCTCCTGTGACGTCGACTAGCATTTAAAGGAACCGAGCAGTGGTGGCCGAGAGTTAACGGACCCGACTTACAAGTTGTAGGTCGCGGGTTCAAACCCAGCCAGGCGCATTACTTTGTGCAATTAATTTCATCACCACTGCTCTCAAAACGGTGAAGCATCTCATGGTAAGGAAACCGGCATGTCCTAGAACTGAAAGTTCAAAGATATGTGACATCCACCAACCCGCATTGGGCCCGCGTGGTGGATTACGGCCCGGTCCCTCTCCTAGAGAGGAGGCCTGTGTCCCAGCAGTGGGGACATTAAAAGGCTGATGATGATGATGACGTGGCTCTTTTACCTCTTGTACCGTATCCACTTGTAACATCTGCGATAATGGATGAGTTTATGCGAGTAGTATTGTATTCGTTACGCGGTTCGAACAGTGACGTAAGTGTAAATTGTACTCGCGCACTAGTAGTAGTTCGATTACCAATTCGAGTTTCGAAGATTTTTCCGATTCGTAAAAAGTAATGACTTAGTATGTTACTACTAATTTACAGTTTTCCTTTCCATATTTCAGAATTCCAAGTCGGTAGGAAGTACGTATACATTAGGTTTAAATGTAGATTGCTCATTCTTAGTGTTAGTTTTAATTTTTTCACTACTCAAAGTGGTAGCAGTGTTGAGTATTTGATATATGTATATGATTTCAGTTTAATACCTCCACACGTTCCTGGAAAAAAAGGGTCTTGGACAGACACAATAAATTGGACCTATAAGGGTACCGTTTTTGCTGACTGCGGTACAGAATCCAAAAAAAAAAAAACATTCAACCAATCATAGTAGCTATAGTATTACATTATTACATTAAATTATGCGATATTTTTCGTTGCAAGAATTAGGGCACCTTCAAATTAGCCGCAACGTGCTGCGCTGCTTGATTTTTCATATTTCACTGCGGTTGCAGCGCGCCAATCGTACAAATTTGACACTAATTTGAAGGCACCCTTAGGCCTAATACTTCCCTGCACACCGCTCAATCAATGACTAAAGACTTTTTAGTGCTAGGTTCAAGGCGTTGCCAACATGAAACAAATGACCTTGATAATACCATAGAGATAGATGGAGACACCTGTAACACTAGACACTGCTGAAGCCATGTGTGGAAATAAAGCATCTAAAGTTTCAATTAAGTCCTGTATTGGCTTTATTTATCAACTTATGTGTAGAAAAAGGTCAATACCCGGAACTATTAAAAACTGCACTGATAAGGCCAATTTTTAAGCAAGGTTCACACACAGATTACTCGAACTACAGGCCGATAGCTATACTTTCAGTAATAAATAAAATTGTGGAAAAGTTTATTGTAAGCCAAATAAGTAACTTTTTGGAGAAAAATTATATCTTAACCAATGCCCAACATGGTTTTAGACGTGGTAGGAGTACGGCTACGGCTCTGGCACAGTTCTCTAATGATATAAATGAGTACTTAGACCAGCGGAAGCAGGTGGTGGTGGTCTATATTGATTTCAAAAAAGCATTTGAGACCCTGGAGCACCACCAGCTGCTTCAAGCAATGGAGGAGTGTGGGGTCGCGGGGCCACTTAATACATGGCTTCGCGCGTACCTCGCAGGTCGGACGCTGAGAACTGTGGTCGATGGAGTGGTCGGGGATTCTAAACCCATCACCTGTGGTGTGCCCACCGGATCGGTTTATGGTCCGGTTGGATTTATTATGCATGTTAACAGCATGTGCAATGTGGTACATAACTGTCATGTTTATATGTATGCAGATGATACATGTCTGGTGTACGCTGATAATGATCTTAATGTAATAGAAAATAAAATCCAAGCCGATTTCACGAATATTATAAGGTGGGCACATGATAACGGAATACTTATTAACATGAACAAAACAAAATGTATGCATATACGCTCACCTTATTATAAAAATATTGGGCGCTCGCCGCGCATTATAGGACACAGTTATGAATGTCTGCATAGCGAGTGCGACGGCAGTGTCTCACAGTGTGAGTGTGCGGCTATCGAGGTGGTGGAGGAATACAGGTACTTAGGCCTAATAATAGACACCAATTTCTCGTGGAAAACGCACATTATAAAACTTTGTGATAAATTACGGTCGGTCCTTGTAACATTCCACCATCTCAGTGTCGTACTGGATAGGGCTACTTTGTTCGTTGTATATTATGCGCTGGTGGACTCACTACTCTCTTACGGACTGGCATGCTATGGACGCACGTTTAAAACATACTTGGACAAGATTAAAGTCTTACAAATTAGATTTATAAAAAAATTAGCAGACAAGAAAACCAAACTACGATGCAAAAGAACTAATTATGAGAAATTGTTTGTTGAGTGTAACATCCTGCCGGTACATGAGAGGGTGGCGCTATTAGTTGCATTGGATCATTACTGCCACCAAGAGTACAAAATCAGGACTGCACAATTAAGGCCTCGAAGTACAAAACAGTGTAAGACGTTCGAAGTGCCCACTTGCAATAATTATTATGGAAAAAGATGCGATAAAAGTTTAGTCCCAACAATATTCAATAGTCTACCTGCAGACATCGAAAGTGCTTCAATTTCCAAACGGGTGTTTAAATATAAAACAACGAAATATTTTCTAAGTGTACTCAATGAAAGCATGATAGATTCTTAAAGTATAAAATATAAAGTATAAAAGATGTAATTAAATTTATTATTGTATATTTATGTGATGTAAATTAAATTTAAAGTAATTGAGACTGAATTGAATTAAATTATATTGAATTATGTTAAATTAAATTATATTGAATTATGTTAAATTAAATTATATTAAATTAAATTATATTGAATTGAATTATATTGAATGGAATTAATGTAATGACAATGTTTGCATTATAAATAATTAAACGACACGGGAGCTACGTCTGCCAACAAACTGCGATGCAGTTTGGCAGAAGTATTTATTATTGTAAAATTGTCTGAACTACGAATAAAGCATTTTATTATTATTATTATTATTATTATTATGTAGACTTCGTCATAGAAGATAATTATTATGTCAGTTTAATTTTATGAAACAAATTGTAATGACGTAATAAATGGGGGAATACTAACAAGACACGTCATAAATTGATAGGGTGGGACGCATCAAAATCTAATTTGGATCTCGCACGTCTATTTAAATCTCAATTTAGTTACGAAGGCTACAGTTTTGGCATTATTAAGACTTACTTCTGATCAAGAAAAAAAAAATACTGTAACCTAATCTATATACATAGGTATACCACATTAATTTTAGTATATACGAAACCAAAATGTAGTTTGTTCAGAATCAGTAACTAAATCGATTCCAATAATTTTTTTACACTAAGTATGTTATATATTTTCCCAAAAATATTTAAAAAAAGGTCACTAGTTACAACACAACTCACGACAGGTCATATACGCCCGATTACAGCTGATGCGGGAGCAAAATAATCCTTCAGTGGCCTGGATGGCCCGGTGATCATGTATTTGTGTGGACAATCAGGTAACGTAAGAAGCTAATAACTTGTGATTTTTCATGACACAGTTATAAAATTGCGTACATAGATTCTTTGCATAAAAATAATAGACCCGTTTTAGTTTTGCATATACTAAAAATAAAAGTATAAAAGAAGAAACTGACTGACTAACATATCAATTAATAGCCGAAACTAAGTACTGGGACTAGGAGTGTGAAACTTTGCACAAGGTTTTCTTTTATGACGTAGGCAAGCACTAAGAGAGAGTTTTTCAAAAATCAAACCCAAAGGAAATAAAAATCGTTCCAAAGTTTGCATGGAGAAACCTTTTTTCATGCGGCTGAAGCCACTGGAAGAAGCTTGTCCGTTTATAAGTTGTTGGTGAATAAGTAATAAGCAATTATAAGTACTTCTTACTTATTCAGTAAGAACTCGTGAAATCTGACCCTGATAAATTGTCTTTAAACACAAGACGACAAGGATAATTTAATTCCCTGAAACAAAGTAATCTAACTTTAACTTCAAGATCACGAACAAAACCCCATATAATTTACAAAGACAAAAAAAAGATTCTAAAAAGGTTGCACATTATGCGCAAACTAGAGCAAAAAACGAATAAGGCTCGCCCCATACGGGCTACACGTGACAGCCACAAAGCCGCCACGAAGCGAGAAGCGGCCACAAAGGTAGCTGAAGCGCGTGACAGTCACTTGTTCGGTGGCTGCTACTGTTTTTAACCCATGAGTGTAGAATCATAATGAACTTGACGTAATCGTAACTAAATACGGAAATAAGCAGAAGAAACAAGAAGAAGTAAGCAGCGGCGATTTGCAGCGGGTGGCGGCAACCGGCGACAATTGACTGGTGCGACGAGTAAAAACTATAGGAAATATGTCGGCAGTGGCGTTTTGTGGTTGTGACCGGTGGCCCGTATGCGGCGACCCTTTTCTCGGTGTTCACGTGTCACCCTGACCCACAACTTTCAAGGCAACGAAAATTGTTTGCCAAGATTTACATCGCTGGCTCCGCTTTTTCCAGCTTACGTATGAAGCCACAGAGCGCTCGAATCGCTGCAGAATAGCTCACTTTACTCAACTTGGCGATTAAATTGGGTCACTTTACTCGAATCGGTGATTTAAAGATGGCGCGGTTTATTTTAATGCGGCGATTTAAGGTTTTTGTTGTGATTGTGTTTGCTGAGCGGATTTTGGAAATTGGATTTTTTTTGTTTACTATTTGAGGGATTTAATCCGTACTATATACAGTGTCTGATAGCTAAGACCCTGCTTTATATTCCATTGCAGGGTTTACAGTTTACGACATACTGTGATAGAATTGTAGCATACGAATAGTGCCATTGTGCTCAAAAACTAAAAGCTTAATGCATTGTGTGCAAAAGTCATTTTAATATCTAATTTTTAGGATGGTGTTGTTCACCATTTATGTAATTTAATTTAATTAAATTGAAACATAAAGCTCCTTACGTAAAATCTTGTATCACTCAAAAAAAATATTTGATACTTATATCCCTATTTATGACGTTGTATGAATCCTCGCTCGAGTTTGTTTGGTGTGATAACCTCGCGACGGTATGTCAACTTGTCGAAGAAATTGAAAAATAACAGTAATAAGAGTTTGAAATAAAACAATATTTATAAATAATTATTGAATAAAACACGTAGAAGCACATTAAAACTACATGTTAACAAAGATCTAATTTGGTTTTTTGTGCCTCTGAAAACTTACGAATTTTGCAATTACCCTCGTAATAGCAAAAGAATATTCACCATAAGCCATCGCATTGGTCAATTTGAAATAGGGACAGTTGTGTAATAGCCAATAACGTCGCACAATCGCATTACATCCCCTTCATCCCGATGTTTCCCGACCTTAATAATGCCTCGATATGATTACGAAATCAGTCATGCGCTTAATTAAACGGATATCCCTCATATAGTAAAAAAACAGTTAAATGAACAATCACGTTTACATTATTTGAAGGGATAAAAGAGGCAGCTGGATATGAATTAATTCGCCTCGTCGTTTACACCGCGTACATCGAAGGACTGGAAACAATTTGCCTGCTGCAGTCTTCCCATCCGATTATAATTTGGGTGTCTTCAAGGCTACAGTAAATAGGCTCTTAATAAACTAGTGCGTCTCACCATCAACGATTACATCACTGCTCACCATTAGGTGGGATCGCAGTAAAGCACTAGTTTATAACAAATTAAAAAAATATTAACCTTTTGAATACCGTAATTAGAGACAAAATAGAAAGACAATAGGTGTGCGGACACCGGTTTCCTCCCGGGGCTAGACAGTTAAAGAGTAGGAACTCATACGGGCCTAAATACAAAACTGCGTAAGACTTAGATATCTTAAGAGCTCGCACGACGCATCGCAAAAAATTACGAATTGATTCGCATCGCACGTGTATGGTCGTCGGTTCAGTTGTAATAATTGCTGGGGTGCGCTATAGCAGGTTTCTGAGATACAGCATCGCATCACACTTTTGTGTGAGGGCCTTCAGTCTCGTGTAATAGGAGAATATTTTATACCAGTTTCGTGCGAAAATGTAAACTTTAAGATATAACTATTTAATTAATTATTTAATCTTTATTCTACGCAATTACATTTTTAATTTTTTTCATGACATTTAATTTAGTGACATTTGTGCGTATTTTAATTGAATATGTAATTTATTTTATGGTAAGAATACGGCAGCGTAGATTCATATAGATAAGATAAATAATTAAGAACTAATAATTTACTCCCATAAATGTAAGTGTGTTTGACTTCGATGAAAGAAATTTTTCCATATTCTATTCGATACATCAGCCAGCAATGTTCACGTTAACACAAGTGATTACCCCGGCTTTGTCCATAGCTTCCTCTCTTTTCGCCCTAATCCCCGGGTTTCTGCCAAAACCCGATTGATCCTCACTAAATAGGTACCGAAACACAATGTGATAGGTTCCGCATTACGACTTCTATGTTACATCAGATTTTATTTGGGGCAAAGAATAAGATGGATTTTTCTTGTGATCTTACTGTAGTAATAGGTATGAAATTATTTCTGTGGTATTATATTTTGAGGTTACATTTATTTTATGAAATGTAAATTGGTTACCAATTCTGTAAGTTTTGATTTATTCTGAAACTTTCAAATGTAAGTACACGTAGTGATGCGGAAAAATGACCCAGCGTTAACATCAGAGATTTATCGATCCTTACAGAGTGTTATTTTATTCAAAAACTCATTGAATTGAACCTAATTGGCTTGTAAAACAAAAGGGTTAACAAAATAAAGTTGGAACCAAATTAATTCAATCGCTAATTAAGTTTATTGAACTATATAATTAAATTAGTAACACTATCAATCAATAGATTGCTCTAGTGTTATTAAGCATTTAATTATCGCGTTTTCATTATTCAGTAGTAACAGTTTATTTTAACGGGTAAACTGTATAATTATAAAAATATAAACTTATCATATAATCAGCCTTATAATTTTCCTATTGCTGGGGTTGTGTAATAGGAAAATTGTTCCTTTTATCTGTGAGAGAGAAAAGGCCAGGATAGTGGAGATCACAGCTACGATTTTGTTCTAGTACGTGCCTGTTTCCTCATTATGATTTCTTAACCATATTAAGTGCACAAGTGATGAAATAAATTGCAATTGGGTGGGTTCGTAGGTTTTTTTTTTATGGTAGGTAAAATCATCCAATGATAAGGAAATATTGTCAGACTCTTACTGACTAAAAACTATTCATTGCCTTCGTCCCAGGGCCACGGGTGACATTTTCACATAATTTTTGGCTTCGGCCCTGCTGGGCCCCTACAGTTTGCTGACTACTCCTTGAGGCGCGCGAGAACAGTGCGCGCCGTAGATGACTTGAGCTCGGACCGGTCTGTTACCGGACGGACGGACTGCGAGCTACCCATTGCCCGCCGTCCGCGAGCCCGCGCCTACGGTGGCGTGGGTTCGTAGGTAATGTATCATCATTATAATCAGTTTTATGATGTTTCCACTACTATCCTCTTATTCAGGAGAGTGTAGGGTAAGGTAGTACTGTAATTATTAAAAGACATTTTTTTACAGCTTAATATTAAATACAATTTTTTATTTTCCAGCTGACGTTAGTAGGATCATGACTATAAATAGTCGCAAAAGATGGATTATAAAAGCCAATTATTGGATCCAGTACGTAGGGCCTGCTATTGGACGGCGATGGGCTAAGTTAATTGAACGTAACGAAATAGCCTTCAGGGAAATAAGATATATTATGAGATAAATGTTTACTATGCTGTATACACAAATTCCATCCTTTGATCTACTACGGGTCCAGTTCAACCTATGTTGTTTACTCCGCGAATTTACTATTACCATAAATAAAATTTGAATTTGGAAACCTTCAATACCTGCCGAACTAAACCTCTTTTAACGGCTGTGTAAATTATAAAAGGTATAGTTCAAACAAAGTGGGTCAAGTTTGACTTTCTCACAAACGCGGAAGGTAATTTTGGTGTTCAATAGATTTTTTCCGTTGCTCCCCACTCGAACGTGAGCCAATTCCAAATCAAAGCAAGCCTGAAACATTGGAAAATGAACTTTATTTTTATCATTCTTAAGTATTGTATTGTACGTAGATAATTATGCTGAAAGTTGGAGCCGGGATTTTATTCCATTAGGATGTTAGTTAACAATCTATTAAATGTTGTTTGGCTAACTTTGTAGGGACTTTGAGGTCGGGTTTGGTTGTCCAATATGTTTTCGAAGCATGTACACGATTTATCACTTCGGTAAAGGAATACGTTGGGTAGCCCAGTTTTCTCGTAACAATATAGCGGGACTATTGTCCAGGAAAGCTAAAGGAAACACACGTAGATTGTCACTAGTTGTGTTTACTTTATCGGCGTTAGGAAAATAAAGCAATATTCTATTTTTTTTGCGGTTCAATTCTCGGTATAACGTTTATAAATATAACCAGGACTTGAGTGAATTATGAAGCTTCGACGTCGATCACATCATCGCTTACTTTCTAGTTAAGGGGGATCCTCAAAGGTAGCTCGCTCAATTTAAATTTCCTTAAGTCTTTTGCATATTGCAGGTTTTTTATGGTAGGTAAAATCATTCAATGACAAATCCCGCCCTTGGGCGGAGCGGGAAGTAGTGATTGCAGGTCAGTGTTAAGTTAAACGTTGATTAAAATATGCAAAATGCTAAAATAAAACTTAAGGAAATTTGAATTTTATGGGCTGCATTGAAGCATTCACTTTTTTTAATCTTATTTAGGAAGCTTTGTCACTAAATTGACCATGTCGCTCGATCATAGCCAAATTTTGAATTTTAACTTATATTCAAATTTTTATACATATCATTATATCACTTTAATCGCGAGTCTATCAATATCATAGTAATAAAAAACCGGAATAAAAGTATGCTGCAACTGAAACCAGTCGGTCAACTCTGCAAAAATCTCTCTATTAAATCGATGATCTACGTACAATAAGCTGCCAATTTACCTTATACTAGGGGTTGACATCCCTAGCACCGGTCGATAAGGACCAAACACGTGTGTTCGACCCATGTTTAGAGAGGTGTCAACAAAATTGACGGGGTCCGCTAAGACCGATACCATCCAGTGCTGCGGGATTGAAAAAAAAAATACTGAAGCTCTGGAATGCAAAGGGCAACTAAAGGAGCACTGGAAGATTTTAGTCCGAGACGGAGGAGTCTCTAGATGGTTTCGCACTTCAAAAAAGGGAGGTTGATATCATCAAAGTTTGTATGGCGAGTTTTTTTTTTAGTAGTAGTAGTAGTTAGTGATGTACTCAATTGTGCGTGCTAGCATGATTATAGAACACAAACTAGTACATACAAACTTCACACTTTTACGAAGGATTCTTGCCTCAGCGTTATTTTCATCAGCTTCAGTTTTAATTAAAGCCAAATTAAACGAGTTGATAATTACTTTTTGTTTATGTTTAACTGTTCTTTGTTGATGCCCCTTAACGCTTCGGATCTCCTGTTGAATGCAAATCGTGTGACATATAATTATGCAAGGAGGTTCGTGTTATTGTAAGAAAGTTGGGATAATGGATATTGTACGTGGTGTCTTTCTACGTCTAATAAATTATCTTATCTATCTATCATGTTACAGGCCAAATTCGACTTTAGGATGAATTAGTTTCGCCTAGGACAAACCAGTTCTCTCTACACGTAAAGAGCCACACTTCGGAGAACTCTTATTTCTACCCTGCTTATAACAAAAATAACCACGAATGCCAAGGTGGGAGCTCCGCTATCCTCCTGCCTCAGTCTTCTGACCTAACCCGTATTAGCTATGAACTGTCAAACGAGGAAAGATTCAAAAGCCATCGTAGTTTTCTGAAATTTTCTGCACCAGTTTGTTAATTTCTTTCTTTGTTAAGAACCTTCTCCTGACAATAACAAACACAACATAAAAGCGAAATTGTTCCGGCCATTGCCGCGTCATGACTAGAGCAAAAAATAAATTGGATTGACTTTTATAATTAATAAGTTGTTTTTGTATTATTCCTTCTAGAAACTTACCTATCTATAAAGTCTATACACGAGTAGGTAAAATTCTTAAACTTATTGCTACAAATAAGGCTACCAAGTCAAGACAGCACTTTTTAATTTATTTCACCGACTGTGCAAACTTTCAAACAAACGGGACGAATTATTTCGAACAATTATTATCGCTGTAACTCCTGACATTTCAGTTTGGGACCCTCCGTTAACGAATCATTTTAATATGATTACAAATTGTGCGAAATTTGCTGCTAGCCATTGATAAAGTTTGTTTGGACATGGGATTAATATTTGGATTTTGGTTTGTAACTGTCTAAATATCGTGTCGTTTTTGGGCAACATAAAATGTATGGAATATTGGTATTTTATCAATAAAAAATATGGAATGTTTTCAGATGGCAGTAGTGCTGTAACTATATTACATTACAAGTCAGGTCTTTGGTGTTATAGGTAAAAAAAAAGCAAATAGGAGTCAAGTGTAGAATATCGGTAGACAGGGCACAATGGAAGATACAGAACGTCTTGCAACAGCCCTAAGTAGAGCAGCTTGAAGATTATGATGATGATGAACAAAGAAAGCTGGAAGACTTTCTTTGCTTCGCTGACTTACACCAAGACAAATACGTTAGGTTAGGTTAATATCTATTTAGGATTACTACGGAACAAAGCTGTCGGGGACAAGCACTGGTACAAAGCAGTGAAATTCATACCCACAGTCCCCGACACAAGATTGCACAGGAATATTAGGGTGGTTTTAGTCAGTACGAGCCTTAGAGACCCCTTGCCCGCCTCAAGCTGAAATACATCCATGAGGATTTCTTCCAAAAAAGGTCTACTAATAGTAATGTCATGGCAAACCTAGCTAACCCATTTAAGTAGCCTAGCCTCTTGCATTAAAAGACGATTACATGTCATTACTAGACAAAACAATGCATAACCATATGTTGTACTATGAAATTATTTTGAGTCAGAGCACCTACCTACAGTGTAATGACATCGCATTGTGAGAAAAACCTTTACCTACAAAAATTCAACAAGCAATATTTAAATTGCTGTCATTTGCAAAGTTAGCAGGGTGCAAATTACGCTAGCGAGTGCTTATTCTGGCGAAAATGACATTATGTTGTGAAGTACCTTTATTTTTGGACTTAATTTTTTTTACTGGTTCAAGAGCTGAAAGGATGTTTGAAACTCTTTTTAACTCAAATTGGTAGAGAATGCATTGTCGCATTAAGTCCGGCTATTCAAAAGTGCAGTTACCCTTTATCAATGCTATAGTCTATTTTAATTTGTCGTAGAAGTTCAACGGTTTACAATTAGTTTATTCAATACATTAGTTTCTATGCTGCAAATTAAATCAGTTATGAACAGAACACTTTAGTATTGGTAGAAAGCAACTGAAATTTTGACCCTGACAGTACATAAAGTTTTAAATACTCGTAAATAAGTTAGAGCTGTATATGTGCTGTGAAATGCAAAACAAGGAAGATCGGCTAGACAAGAGCACCTGCAAAGAGTAACAAAACCAGTACCTACGGTATTTAAAACTACCTCTTGTAAGTCTTCAACTATATCAGTACATATTGGGAATGATACCAATGATTTAGTGATGACTCATTCATTAATTAACAGTTCCATTGGTGTGACGAAGTAACACGAACGACGGGACTTTTCAAAGGAGTTATATACCTACCGTGGCCGTGAAAGGCAAAGGGAAAATGGAAGATGCTGGTGAGTTTTAGTCAGCAAAAGTTTAACACACCTAAAAAATAACGAAGTAATACGAACATTTGCCTCTACTTACTACGGTATTACAATATCGGCAATACTCTACTATCGTAGTAAGGAAATAGCTACGAGGTCAAACGTGAGTCGACAAATAATCGCTTTAGAAATGTTCATGTCAAAAGTTCAAAACTGCAAATGCACTCGGAGTAGGCAATAAAATTGGTAAAAAGACTTCGAAACTTCAAAAGTCCGCCTACGTACGAGCGCACCGCAAAGTGTTCGGAAAATGTAGAATTATATAGTTATAAGATACGAATGAAACACGATATATTCCTTAGAAGTTATTTGATTTCTAGTTCGCAAAGAAAGGTTTTGAAAGGAAAGTGTTATGTAGAACTGTATGAGTTTTGAAGTAGCTTCCTATATCCTATATTCCTATACGAACCGCTGCGCGAAAACTTTTGTTTTGTTAGCACTGAATAATCTAAAGTATTGTTAAGAACACTTTGTTCTTAGATGAAATAAAAGAGATGGTGGCGTATAAAAGCCATCAATGATATGATACAATAGACCTCTGTTTCTGTTTTCGTAACCGCAGAATTTCCACCTAATTTTTCACATCTATTTCTGCAACTTTTACATAACTTACAGAGTAACTTAATTTATACTTCTTAATCATTCTTCATCATCATCAGCCTTTCAACGTTCTCACTGCTGGGACACGGGCCTCCTCGCTAGGAGAGGAAATGGACCGTAATCCACCACGCGGGCCACTGCGGGTTGGTGGATGTCACATGTCTTTGAATTTTTGGTTCTAAGACATGCAGGTTTGTTGTGTGGGGGATGTTTTCCTTCACCGTTTTGATAGCAGTGGTGGTGAAATAAATTACACAAAGTAATACGCCTGGCTGGGTTTGAACCCGTGACCTACAACTCGTAAGTCGGGACCGTTACCACTCCGCCACCACTGCTCTCATTCATCATTCTTCTAAATTCTTTTTTTTACAAATATTTTTTTTTATTAA
Source organism: Leucania comma (assembly GCA_958295575.1). Taxonomy (NCBI): domain Eukaryota; kingdom Metazoa; phylum Arthropoda; class Insecta; order Lepidoptera; family Noctuidae; genus Leucania; species Leucania comma. The sequence goes on from OY282473.1 coordinate 5,522,412, forward strand.
ATTCAATATTAATTTAATAAAAAAAACTTCTGCCTATGCATCTGTTTTTGCTTAAATTTACTTTTGACATCTACGTATTCTACGTCCATTGCATCACTACCATCAATTAAATAAAACTTTCTCTGTACAGGAGCAACTTTAAAATGTGCCAATTTAAATCATGCTGAAACTTCGTGAGCTGAATCTACAACTCGTAAAGTTCATAACTCTAGTTTCTGTCTAATTCTTGTTTTGTCCGAGTTAGGTACTTCTTATTTACGACATGTCTCATTCTCTTGGAAAGTTTTGATTCTTTCATAACGCGTCAAAAGAATTTTATACAATTTCTGATTCAATTTTTAGTTTATCTGGTAGATTGTTATTATCTATAGTTTGTGAGACAGGCCTTTTGAATTCATTCGTTATTTGCATATCAGAATCATTTGCCTGATCTGTCTCTTAATAAAGTCTTCCTCAATTTACTAGCTCCAACTCATCTATAAGACTTTTATCATTCAAGAGCAACTGTATTTTGTTTTGGCTTCTTATCGATCTGTACACCAAGTTAAAAAAGTCACAAAAATTTACTCTTAACACTAGCCTTTAGCTATCGTTCTGTTTTTGTACGTTTATCTTTTCTTTTGTTACCCTTTACACAAACCACTTCTCATTATTATTTTAAGATCGGATGCCTGATCTTTTCCTCACTTACAATTTAGCTTTGTCTACCTCATTTACAATTTTCTAATGATTCAATAAGCGACTGTATTTATCACGTGGTCGGGGAGTGGCACCGATGTGCTCGATTCGTATCCGATCTAATCGGGCCACTGCGCTGCAGCATCTTCATTTCCGTGACACTGATCTGCAGTAATGTTGCTTTACGAGTGCCAAGATTTTTTTGTAGTGCTGAGTGGTAGAAGTGCTGGGATTTACTGCTAAGTTCTGTTTTAGGAAGTCGCAGTATTTTATTTTAGAACTTTTATCACCAAATTTTATTTTGGCATTCAATCCTTTTTGATTGTGTGCTTAGTATTGGCTTGATAAACGCAAAACAAGAAAATAATGCCCAACTTCAGGAAAAATACCTTCAATTCTCAAAATTAAGTTTACAACTTGTAGGCATAGAATACAGTTTGAATATGACAAGGGACAATAAAGAAAAAATTAGTAGTAGGTATTTTTTTCATCTTAAGAAAACAATAATAGGAATATAATTCTTGTATATTTGTTCGAGCATATCTCGAAATTTTCAGTATTTCAATGCATAAATACTTAGATTGAAACAGTCAGAAAAAGAAACCTTTGAGAAAACTGAAGAGAATTCCTCTTTCCATTCCTGGCTTTATAACCCCTCGTTGAACGTTTACCTTCATGAATATTGTATGTATTATCAGTAGAATATTATGAATAAGTCTTATGTTTGCTTTCCAAAGTACTTTTTGTTGATTGGGAGTGAAGTTTTGACAGTATAGACTTATGATATATGGTATTTCTGTAGAAGGATATGGGTTTTGATAAAGGGACCTGTCAGTTTTTATTAGCAGCCTGACTTGAAAGTGTTTTATACACAGAAAGAATGAAAAATATTTTATTTGTCTGCTGGGACTCATACGTCCTCTTTTCTAGGAGAAGAAAAGGGTTGTAATCCAAAGCGCGGGCTCAGGGCGGGTTGCTGGATGTCATATGACTTCTATTTTTTTATTCTTGGAATAAATCAGGGTCTGCTGATTTTGAGCATATAATATACAACTTGTAAGTCGGGGCCGTTACCACTGGGTTACTACTGTTCAAGTATACGAGTATTATGTATAGGAACAGACGGACCTTTTATATACACGTACCGATATCAATCGATGTTCTCGAATTGTCTCTTAAGCTCGTGTCCTCATTAAGGATAGCCAAAGGCTAATATAAGAACACCAGATTAAGACATATCTGTTAAAGAGCTACAGGGGAGAGCACAATATTTAGTAACAAATATCCGTAAAATATTTACTTTTCTCTTCTATTAGATATTTTGGTGTTTGGTGTACGAATTAATCAATTATACGATTGATAATTGATAATAGTAGTTGGTAACAGTAATTCATACACCTCTTCAACTCTTCACACTCACTCCAATTCACCCACCCACACCACACACTACTACTACGCTGAGATGGTACTAGCGTTTTATTATTTCTTTTTCTGTTTGTTTCTGATGCATAGATGTTTGGATAATAAATTGTAAATCCCTAATTGGCTGTAAAATTAACTTATCATTAAGTAAAATTTGTAAAAGAGCGGTGGAATAAATAAATAAATAAATGTTTGTACCACCAATTAGGTACTTTTATTACACAAAAACTATAAGCATATACTTTTTGTCTCTTCGTACTAAATGCCGCATATCAAATAAGTAATGGGCTAAGAAAACCACATATTGGGTCCCAAATGAGACTTCATCGTGACAAGACGAAGATAGAGGAACAACTTAACTCCTACCGGAACAACTAGCCCTAAGGATATAGGGCTTTCGTTGTTGGAAATGGAATAGGGTGACCTACAATAGGACATAATCAGTTAGTAAGATAGATAGGAGTATAATAAACTTCTCTTATCAGCTTAAATTTTCGTAATGTATAATACATTATACTGAAAGTGGTTTCAGTTCATCGGGATATAATTTGAATGTGACCTCTCAATAGCGTAGTCACCGATGGTTGGCCATTATCGCTAGTAAATTGGTTTTAAGTCTGCGACTTACTTGGAGATGATGTCACGGGAATATGTTAAACAAAAATTAGGTGATATTGTTTTTATTATTTGATGGGCTCGCGTTTGATCACTATGTATCTCACCTGATGGTAAGCGATGATGTGGCTGACGATGGAGCATGATTACCTACAAGTTGCTTGCTTTGAAGCAATCAATTTTTTGATTTTGGAATTCATCAAATAATTTCTCCTACTGTGAGTGGAGCAGGAGGCCGTCTCAGACTTCTCGCTAAAACTTGCCAGTCTTCCCAGTGCTGGATCAGCCGTGGCTGATTTGCTACTCTTGCTGCGGGGCCTGCGCTTAAAGTGAACCCCACTTAGACGTATATCTGTCAAGATACCTGTGCCGTAGGAAATCTAATCAATTCCTAACTTTCCACTAAGACAATGGAGGCAACTGCCTAAAGACCCATAACAGCCAAAATAAGCTTTAATTTGTTATTATTTGTATACTTTAGGGGTATACCTTGATAGAATTTGCTACACGTGTTCCTTTACTTGTCCTTTGCTTTCTATAATCATGGTAACTGTTTAGAACAATCCGACAATATAGCTCAGAATGTCGATGCTGTGGTGGGATTATTGCGTTGCGGCCAATATGCGGTATAACTTCAGGTTTGCGGTGCTCTATTGTGTGGCTTTGGTCTACCTAGCCGCTAATGTACCAACGATTTATCGCTTAAAAACATTATGGTAATGTTGGTGTTTTGCTGTGCACTACATGACGTATGAATATGCGTCTAAAAATAACACAAAGTGTTATAGAAGTAGCTTTTGTATGTGATTTGTTTTATGAGCAATCATACTGCACTTAAAATGAAAACTAATCGATCGATTGTTTCTTAGGTGATTAGATCAGACTATTGACTTCTCCCGTTCTAGGGAGTTTTAGTGCTTGTTTACGAAGACGCGGCGCGTTGCACGGCGCGTTGGGTGGTCGTCGTACATTGCCATATGTTTGTGTTTGTATGATAAACGCCCAACGCGCCGCGTCTCCGTAAATACGCCCTGAGACTTTTACTGACTAAAACCATGTCCTATGTTCCTTTAGAATCTCGGATTTTCCTTTCAGAGAACCCATGGCCCCAGTAGGCTTCGACCTGGCTAGGCGCCTACGGTTTTGCTGACATCTCCTTGAGGCGTGCGACACCACATCAGCGGTACTGTTTAGACACGATTTTGTATACATTTTTATTACAATTTTGGTAGGTATACTGTTATCTGTTTCTAAAACAAATCTCTCAGCTGCATAAACATCAGACAATAATCTGTTCTGATTGTTGTTCGTTAAAAGGTGTGAAAATAAAACTGCATCGATGCATCCTGCCGTTCAATTGAGTGCGGCTGCGACTTGCCGCGCCAATCGCGTCAATTGGCTGGCGGGGACCTTGACATAACAATACCGGTCACTACATCTATTTAGGTATGTTGAAGTTGTATAATAAGTTAAATGTCATTATTATAATAATTGGTACTAGCGACTCGCTGCAGCTTCGCGCGTGAGGTACAATTTAAATCTTTTAAATTTTCAGTTTTAGATCAAACAGATAGACTGGATGACTTTGGTTTTTTTTTTTCATATAAGTTATTGCTTGACTGCGATCCCACCTGATGGTAAGTAACTTAATTAAGGATAAAGAAGATAAAGGTAAATTGTAAAACTAACTAATTATTGTAGCTTTAGACCGGGTTAATTTTGTGTTCGTTGATAATATTTGCTTTGTCAACAAAAGTAATAAAAAAAAATTAACCTCATTTATTTCAAAAAGACCATTTACAGGCACTTTTAAATAGTCAAAATGTCAGTCAGTCAAAAAAGAAGTGAAGCTAAATTGCACGTTCCAAAGCGTAGATCTCTATGGAGAAGAACGTGTGCTGAGTGTATATGCAACAAACTCCATGGACACTCTTTTAAAATCATTTTAAGTGTTACAATAATCTTGGTTACATATTTCTTGTCGCTACAATTATGTGAGCACTATGTAAAAAGTAGTGAGAAAAAAGAAAACTAAAAAAAAAACTACTGCAATGATGCGTTTGATATATACTCTTGAAAATTAATAAAGTCTAATAATGAAAGACTTTTTTTTCCACAACTATCACACAACGCCGTCTAGTCCCAAGCTAAGCAGAGTTTGTGTTATGAGTACTAGACAACTGATAAACATATTTATATATTTCTAAATACGTACATTTTATACATAGAAAATTACACCCATACACAGCACAAATGATTGTGCTCATCACACAAACATTTGTCCTGGGTGGGAATTGAACCCACGACCTCTGGCATAGCAGTCAGGGCCACTAACCACTAGACCAATAGGCCAGTCAGTAATATGCATCAAATTATACGCAAACCTCAGCCCACTCCTTTTTTTTTGTTGGTGGGAAACACATCTAATGACATATCCACGCCCTTGGGCGGAGCGGGAGTTAGTGTCAGACATTTACTGACTAAAAACCCACTCCTGTTCCTTCGTTGCCTTTCATACCGGGTCCCTGGGGTTGAATTCAAACAGTGTTAGTCAGAAGTTATAGGTTGAATACGCAACAAGTTTTAGATTTCATTGCTTCCGACAAATATAGATCTAACAATAACCAGCCAAGTATATCTATCATGTACGTACATAACATATACATACTAAATAACAACATAATTTCAGTTCATGGAAACCTTTTGTATGTCGTTGTGCGTCAACATTATCCATGAATATCATTACAAACACGCCATGTATATATTCTGTAATCGCTCGTTGTAATCGATGTTCATTAACACATATACAGTATGGATTGTCATAATACTCGTAATTACCAACAGACAAACATTATACAACATTTTGTCCAGGCCATCCTTGGTTTTAAATGGGAGAGAGAATTTTTAATAGAAGTTCAGGCCAATACCTGGACGGTGTCAATTTTTAAGCAAGCAGGCTCAAAGACCAATTTCGGGTGATGAGCAATGGGTAGATCGCCGTCCGGCCGTCCGGTAACCATCCGGGGTGCGAAGTATTCCACGCGCGCCTCAAAGAGATGTCAGTAAAACCGTACCAGCAGGCCCAAAGCCTACTGGAGCCAGGAAGGCACGTAGGTGTGGTAGTCGGCAAAAGTAGGACACGACCTTCCGCTCCGCCTTAGAGCGGAAAAAGTCATTACACGATTTCCCAAATTAAAGATAAGGCTCAAATATCATAAAGGAATAACGTTTGATTTTATTCAGCATCAGTCCGACAGAACCCTTCGCTCGCCTCAAGAATGAGTAAATTTTTAGGACATATTAAAAGCAAAACAGTAACAAATTTATTTTAAAAATACATAAATAACTAATTAAATTATATCTACACATGTACAAAACCTTAAATATTAACTAAACTAATTATACTAAAACCTACCTATGTACATATAATACAAAAACACAGTACACTCAGGCGTCGAAGTACTCCTCCACATCGCTGTCATCCGGAAATGTACCCAGAAGACTGGCAGCATTGCCACGTTGAATGGCAATGCTAATTCTTTGGGCGAAGAACGAGCCAGCCCTCTGGTCACGCAAAGTGTCGATCAGACGGCGTGAAATTTCCTTAAAAAGGAGACGCGCACTCGGACCCCATGACCCAAGCGTTTCAACCCCAAACGGCTCAAAACTGTAATTACCAATAAGGTTACAGTATTTGCGCCGTTTAAGGGTCTCAGCAGCCGCAGCGGCAGCGCCGGCACAACCTGCCGAACTTGGAATATGTGATGGCGCAAGGGTGCAAAACTGTATATTTTGCAATTAAATGAATACAGGCTGTTTTAATAGAAATAGTTCCTTAAAATCATTAAGCTTCTGTAAGAGAAGTACATAATTTTAGTCTATGCTGGTAGATAGATACTAAGGGTCCTACCGCAAATACCACTAACAATCCAGTAGACCAGTGTAAAATTGAAATAGATCGCTCTTTGAGGCAAAAGCTCCGCAGGAATTTCTGTCAGAGATAGGCACCTACTTGTAATAATTTGGAATTCGTTGCTGGTGGGAATAGTTTCTACCAAAAGGATGAAACGAAGTGACATTGATGAATACGTAGCGGGTATCTCTTCTAGAATGGCAAGTAGTCTTTCAGAAGACAGAATACAAACAGTAAGCTATTGAAAAACAGTAAATATTTGAAGCGGCGAGATATGTTAGATTAATTAGTAAACCCAAGCATTACGATTTTGAATTTTTGTATGTTCATGTCCGATTAACAATACATAGATAGAATTGGTAGGATAGATCAATGTTTGATAGCAACCCGAAGAGGTAGATTGCGAAAATTATGCACCAAACCCTTTACCTACGTGCAAAATATATCTTCTAATACATAAATGTCAGTTGACACAATCAATGCCATCTCAAAAGCCACATCAAATATAACTGGATTAAGTATAAAATCTTTGTTGCCTTCAATTTCGAATTCCTCTCCGCACGAAGACGCAAATCCTATCCAAAGTAACTTAGTTTAGCGATATACCGTTCATAAGCTTGCTCTGAGAGTGTGACAGTATTTAGCATAAGATTAAAGACATAAAGCGCAGAGTTTAGCTGAGCTGGGAGCCTCTATAGTACTTTATAAGCCTAATATTGTGTCTTAAAACTGTATCTTCTATCCCTGTAATGTTTCTGTATCCATTTAATAATTTTGAGCAGCCAATAATGTGTATTCTCGATGGCGTTAGGTGTTCAATAATTCAGAAGAGAGTCATTAGTCCATATTTGATCTCAAATTAAGGACACTGTCTCCATTACACTGAAAGCATTACTGTCAAGAAAGGACACTACACAAACATGGTCTAAATTACCATCCTCAGTGAAATTCAATTTATATCAAGAAAATAAGCACACTAACTAGGCGTACCAGGAACTCATAACTTCAAGGCGGCTAGAAAATGAACGGCTGCTAACGAAGAAGGTTTCTTTAAGAAAAAAATTCTACGTATACAGTCGTTATTATCTACGGCAGGAACTGAATGGCGGCTCATTTTCCCCAACCGAAATTAACAGGAGTGACGACATGGAGGTAATTTACGAGTATTAGAGCTAGTTCAGCCTTTTGGGATGTTGGGGTTAGGTCCTAATGGCCGAAATGAGAAGGATCCTATTTACGGTGCGGTAAGCTCTGTGTACTCAGTTTAAAGATGGACTTAAGTAAGGCTGAGTTGGTCTGTCGGGTACGTTTTAAGAAAGCAAACGATCTTACCGATTTTCCTTAAACTATTAATTCGTTTTTTAGATCAAAAGATTTACCGCATAATGCGGAAAGAATTCTGTACGTTGCGCCTCATGAATAATGTTTTCATTCATAAAAATATTCAGAGGGATTCCATTATGGAAATTCTTCGTTTTAAAAACAAGATTTAAATGGTTTTGAGGGGTCAATAGTACCTATTGCAAAGCTTTCTGTATAACCTAAAAAATACACGTCACACCACTTCGTCAGAAATGTAGGCTGAACATCTGTTTGAAGCTTTCCATATTTTTCAGCCTTTTACAAAATGTGAGGTTTTAAAATTGCAGCAATGTATTAGACTGTGGCTGGCTGCCAGGACGTCTACGAGCATAACCTCTTATTCCGTTAGCAGGAAAACAAACTGCCAATATTACAGGTAAGATTATTTCATTCCCGAGGCAGGCCAAAAACCTCGCGTTTCCCAAATTACCTCCATCCATCACATCACAGAGGAAATAAAGTACCCAAATCTGTCTGAAAGAAATGCCTAATTAACATAACTCATTGTTGGGAGTATTTTAAAACAATTCTTTGAAAGCGAAGAATTTTATACTACCAACCAAAATGTATAATGGTTCAAGGATTGCGATAAAAATGATTTATAAGATGGTAATTAGGGACAAGTAAACGCTTAACTTCGTCATTAAAAAGAGATGTCCCCTCGATGGCAGTAAGGTTGTATTATTTTCATGTTTCACTTTTAACGAGCTGTGGTTTACGCGATGTCAAAATTAAGTGCAGCGCTTGAAAGCGCGTTTGACAATCTTTAGTTAGTCATGATCTTCTGCTCGATATACCTTTGCAAGTGGTTCATTTTCATTGCAGAGATTGTTGTGTTGTAATGAGGAATCGTTAGCGTTGAGTTGAATATCAAATTGATATTTAAAACATCGATAATGAATTACCTACGTTTTTTAATACTTCTTTAGTTTCATTGTCATCAAAAATCAAACCAATGTCTTCAAAAACATGGTTTTTCATTAATCCAACTTCCAATTTATGTCAAGATGTAACTTGTTGATTAGCATAAGAGGTAATATACCACCGCCTGTTACCAGGCTTTCAGCCACATGTTACATGTTCAACGTCTTCGATAAATTCTTAATCATTATTCTCGAGTAGCTAATTTAATTGCTTAATTAGAAGCAAATGCTCGAGGTTAAAATGGTGTGTAACTAGCTTCAATGTATTAGCTGAGATTACAAACTGTCTTCGTCGTTATAATTTGTCTTCATATTATATTTATGTTTCACATCTACTATGAGCTTGACCACTATCGGAAGGATTGGCCCACAATGCCTGAGGCCAGATGTGTGGGAAAAAGGATAAGGAAGGCCTTCGCCCAGCAGTCTGACATAATAATAGGCTAACAATTACAATAACAACAACAAATCTTCTATGTAAATTTTAGATCATATATCTAAAAATATAAGAAAGCTATTTTTTTGGATATTTATTTTGACAATCAATATTTTCTATATAAGGAGCAGTTTTAAAATCTGCACTAAAAATCAGGAGTATTATTATGTTAATAATTCTCGACCCGAATCATCAATAACAGGTGTAGTTTTTTTTATCTTTACCTTCATTTGGATTTAATTTAAGAGTATTATCCATCATTTTGTTACGATCATGTCTTTAAGTATGATCATCGGTTTCATATTAGTGTCAACTGCTCGAACTGGGACAAATATAATCGACTTCAAGTTTCCATCGTCAAACATCTAATAATTATTCAGCTATTAAAATACCTATCTCATGAGTCATAAGAGTACCTAATTCATTCTGCAAATTCCATGTTGTCTGTTATTCATTGATCATTTATATATTGATACCTGACATTCTTTAATTATTTAACTCCGATCAGTATCCAAGATACTTTGCAATAAGTGCTATGGTCACGACAAGGAACATTGCGTCACATCAAGTAGTTTCCTCTTTTGTTCTTATAACTTGTTGTTGATTAACAAACAGCCTACTGACTTGTAAATATTTTTAATTATCTGCTAAATTAATGAGGTATTTAATTATTAGTTTCCTTGTTGAGAGACTCACCTATTCGATGATTAATTCAAAATAGAACAGTCTGAAATATATGCTGCACCATTAATGTGATCTTCTAAATTTTCTGACAGATTCTAGATCATTCATGTTGCCGTAGGTATCTAATAACACTTATTTACTTTTATAACAAATTTATTCTTGCTCGGTCAGCATTAACATTGATTTTACTCTAATTTATCTTTAAAACGAGGGAAAGAGTTTCAGTTATTATCTTTTTGTTTTTTTAGTTAAGAATTATTTTCATAAAAGTAAGCAATTTAACCACTGAGTTGTTGATAAATAAAACCCTTAAACATATATGGAACTTTCTCATTAATTGTTCATTCATTAATAATAATAATAATAAATCATTTATTGTCAGGCATCTTGGCCCATAGACACATACCAACCAACCCCAAAGATGATTTTTCATGAAATTCGAAACCAGAAGTTTGGTACAAATAAATGTTTGTACAAAGATTTTATTGTTCTTGTTGAAAACGTTCACGGAGTGTTGTAGTACATATAAATTGTTGGTTATTATATCGCAAGATGTAGAGAGTGCGATTCTCAAGGGATTGTGTAGAGAAAGAAATGCCTTTTGTGAAAGATACTAATAGCTATTCTTAACTGCTTGAACAAGAAGCTGATGCTTAGCTGGTATGGAGATATTAAATAAACTTGAGCAAAGCTAAGAAATTATTAAAATCAAGTATAATATTATTTATCACAATCAGACATCATTGTATGATATCAGAGACTTTTATTATCTTATCGACTCAATAGCTAGAAAAGGGAATTTAAATATTCCCGGAGTATTTAATAATGTACTGGAATACTAAAAGTATGCAATAATGATCAAGGTTTACAATATATTGAAAATATCGAAAAAAAAAATACAGCTTCAGAAACAAAAATGTAAGAGAAAATAATAAAAAATTCTGAATTATTTGATATAAAGTATGGAATAGGGAAAATAATCATATTTCCATACAAGCCAAGGCTAAAAGAATTTATATCAAATTGATTTATTACTGAAGATTTCTTAAAAATGTTTTTTTTTTACTTGAACTGTTTAATAGATCTTTCAGACACCTCTAAAGAATTCTGCACCTAAGTGGTCATTTCATATTGCAGGTTTACACAAGGTACTATCCTAAGCCCTATTATAACTTTATTAATCTAAACTCAATCTTTACGCTACATTTTGCATTTTCGCAAAATTGAGCAGTCCAGTCGTGCGTAAATTCAGACAAATCTTCTTATCCCATCAATAATATTTAGTACCGCGATATTTTAGAGAAATTATTACAGGTAATATCCAATAACGTTCGCGTCATTAAACACTTCGCGGACACAAATATTATTACCGATACATTACTACAGCTTAATTTAAACTGGCCGTTGGAGAATTAGGGTCAATTTATAGGGGTCGCTGTAACTGTGGGGGAGAGGCAAAGGTTAAACCATCTTAATTTAGATTACTCTAGACTTGATGAGTTCCTACCGAGTTTGACGCAGAAGCGGTAAAAATATCGATCAAGTTTAAAGTTCAGGCTTAAATACTTAGGTGTCGATAATTTACAGTTTAAATTTTGATGAAAATAGGTCAGTTACAAAAAAGATGAAGCTATTTGGACGTTCTAAAACGCAGATCTCTATAGAGAAGAACGTGCAATAAACTCCGCGGACACTGTGAAAACTGCTGAAATTATGCATATATTCGAGAACGATGTAGAAAGACGTGTACATTATAAGTATTACCGACCAAACATCAGTGAGATTGAAACTTTTGGTACCTAAAGTGCCCATCCAAGTAAGTTTCTATAGTGACTTAAAAGTCTTTAATGTTTTCAGACAGCCAGACGAAGCATTATGTATAAGAACACTTAACAAAATAGATTGTAAGGTCCTAATTCCTATGAAGTATTATTTCCACAGCATTATGAGTATTGTAGTGATTGAATGTTTTTGTAACAAAAATTGCTTCTCATACAATATAATAATTTAAGCAAAGAAACCGTTTTGTTGCACTCAACAATAACAGGTCCCAAGTGTTTAAGGTTAAGTGATGACGAGTAGTCTGGTTAATTAATTATCATTCATTTTGCCAATCACCTATTGTTTTCCTATCGTAGCATTGGCACGTGTCATATTTTTTTAAACTATACACTTTTATATGCATCCTGTACATCACCAATCTCATGATTCAGTAATCTGTGACTTGGGTGATGCTTTTCTAGAATTCTACTTAAGGCATGCAAATGAAGCCTATATACTAACCAAGGTGAATTCAATACCTCATTCACATCTGAGGTCAGAGACGTCTATAAAGTATATTGTACAAGGCACTCTTAAATTTAGGATATCCATTTCGGTCATTGACTTCAATACTGCTGTGCAAACATAAAAGGGTACCAAGCAATGAAATAGCATCGATTGTGGACATAACAAAACAATTTAGTGAACCGTGTACCCAGAGTGATTCTGTTGAATTAGTACATAGTTTTTTGGTCTGAATACTTTGTTTACATATAAAGGAATATGTGTGTATTCTACTTATTTACATAAAATTAAAAGAGTGACAGCTTATAAATGATCTTTAATACATATTTAAAACTCTTGCTAGCTCTTTTTACATTACATAAATGGCGTTTATAACTATATATATATTTATATTGTGTTGATATGATTTTGTATTCAACAGCATTTTCAATCCTAAATCTAACATAACAGCAACGCGTTTTCCCGCAGTGAAAACTTATTTATTTTTCATAACAATTGAACGATTTTTTGCAAAGTAAAACGTAGTACGGTTCGTAGAATTTGAAACGGTATTTTAGTGTTTATAACTTTTCTGAATAAAACCGAAACAAAAACTGGGCTGTTTTACTTGAAAACCAAAGTCTGCATATTTTATTGCTATGTGGATAACAAAGCCTAGTCTTTCCTTTCCGTGGGATCGTAAAAAATGTATGGAGCGGGCGCAATTTAAACAGCAATACGAATGTTTACCTGGTGGAACCTAATGTGTTAGGTTAGAATACAGTACTACTATTGTGAGACGTACTTACTGAGAGAATAGCACTATTGTTATGTCGGTTGACTTAATTAATTAACCAATTCTGCCTAAGTGGTCTCCTAATTGCAAATTTGTCTATTGTATTAAACAAATTTGCAATTAGAGACACACAGACTTAGTCCTTTGCTAGACAATAATATAGACTGCCCTTAACAATTTGTGCATTAAAGTATCTTCTATTGGTGTTCTTCATATTTTATCTTTCTTTGTTTTTTCTTTATTTTAATAATTTTTAAGAGAGAGAGTTCTTAAAGTATGAATTTCCGATTGCAGAGATACAAACGTCATCGTCACTTAAGATTTGCATTAACTAAAATGGAAGAATTCACCTCTTTTGTAGGAAACAAGGAAGCTGATTAATCATCTCGTAGTTCTTGAATGTCATAGGCAACATGGTTGACTCACTGTAGGTAGGAAATTCACTTACGCAAGATGACAAACAGCCAACCGACACATAACATGTTTTTCTTTCATTAGCGGGCAAGCGCCAATATTTATACCACCAGTAGCACAAAATGGATTTTTCTATGTAGCTCAGTAAAGTTTTCAATTTTCTCGAAAAAATTTCTGTGGCATACAAAAAAAGAAACGAGATAAAGTTTACAAAATTGAAATAGTAGATTATTGAAACCTGTTCAAAGTTTTAGTATTAGCTATCTACAATACTATATTAAATATTAACACCCATTCGAAGTTGTTAGGAAATAAATCTAATTTTCTAAATATTACAAATTGTAACAGGAACTTAGAGTATTTATTGAACCTGTTACAAAATGAGTAACGCCACAGCAAAGTTTTGCGCAATAACGTTGATAAATACGGTAATACGTCAATTTCGATTTAAAACAAACGCTACAAACAATATCGAAATGACGACTTCTGTGGTTTAACATTACAATTAAATAATAAATAAATTATTGTGCTCTATCAATAGAACGTCACTCTCAAGTTGGCAAGTTCTGACTAAGGAGAATTTATTATACCTGCGTTCCAGAATATCAGTTATTACGTGCTTTTTACTAGGTTATACATGTATTCAAATGCGTTTATATTTTAAGTTAGTGACATAATAAATAGGTATTATCAGTTGCATTTCGAGGAGTGTGCGTAGTTTCATTCCGCCAAGCCTGTTCCATCATCGGACCTCTAGACGTACGGCGAGGCGTCACTGTTATATTATAATGGACATCCCATCTATACGCAAACACGTTTTGGGAACACATTCATTGTGCGTACAGCTAAGGAGGGGAGTTTCTTGCTGGAGTCTATGTTTTCTGATAGCTACAATCTGGGGGTCTTAAAATCAAGAATGGATAGATTACTTTTAGGCAAGCGTGCTTCATCGTCGACCAAATCAAAGTGTACTATCAGGTGAGAAAGTGTATAAGAGTGAACTTGTCAATAATATAAAACAAAAACAAAAGGCCCTATTTCGTAAAAAATACTCTAGAAGCACTAACTGACTGTAAAAAAATATATAACTGTTCTTTTTTGGGCGTGTATCTACGGCAAGCAAAAATAACCGAACCACTGACGTTTTGTCTTTTTTGGATTTGGTTTTTTTCATAAATTGATCTAGAAAAACATGGCTCGTCATTGAAATATTTTCCTGTAGATTCTATATTTATTGTCCTGTTAGATGGGTACTGTTTACTACGGAAAAACTCATGTGACCACGGGAGTGGGGCCGTGGGCAAGAGCTAGTATGACATATCGCTGCTTTAATTTGATAGTGGCACATCACAAAATGTGTCATTATTTTGATAATGTTACCATTCAATACAGATTAATCTATAATATCATGTGAATAAAACTCACATTCCTATGTATACATTTGACTAGGTGGCATGACTGAATGACGTTATCTGATTGGTTGAAATCGACCGCAATTTTGTCGGTATATCGACACAATGCCAGTTGCTTTGAATTTTCGCAAGGTGACATACGCATTTTCTCTTGAAAAAAGACATAAAATAAAATAGTTCGTTCTTATTGGTGGAATATTCTTTTATATAAGGTTTTTTTTGTATTGTGACAATATACAAAAAATTTGAGTGTCATAGTTGTGTTTCGATTCATTTAAATAACGTGGTATTTGGTGTTGCGACAGTATCAAAACAAATGAGTAGAGAAACTAAATAGCGTATTTCAAAATGGGTTAGTATTCAATTCTTTGTTTTTGGTAATTAATAGAACTAATACAAAATAAGTCTATTTCATTCTTAAAAGTCCTAATTTTTACGATTATTCTTTGCAAAATATAACGCTTTTTTGTGCTATTGTTGAATGATTTTTAAATATATGCCATTGTTCTAACTAACTGCTATTAAATTTTTTTTTATATGACGTAAGCATGGTGTGGAAGCAAGACATTAAATATTGAAAATAATTTCTTTAATTAAGATTGAATCTAATTATTTTTACCCTTACAGTGTATTATCGAAAAAACATCAATTCAGAAGATTCATTGCAGATTTCTGTAGCCGATGGTACTAAAAAATACCAAGATAGGAATGGATTATCACCTTTGCTGATTGAAAATAGCATAGAATAGCATAGCATCAGCATTATAATTTTCTCACTGCTGGGACTCAGGCCTCCTCTTTAGGAGAGGGAATTGGCCGTAACCCATCATGCGGGCCCAGTGCGGGTTGGTGGATGTCACATGTCTTCGAATTTTTGGTTCTAGGATTGGTTTCCTCATGATGTTTTCCTTCACCGTTTTGAAAGCAGTGGTGATGAAAAAAATAACACAAAGTAATACGCCTGGCTGGGTTTGAACCCGCGACGTGGCAATCCAGTCATTAAAAATGGTGTCAGGAAACAGAAAATACCGAAAATTTACACTATTGCCACTATTGTCGAAATGTAAAATTAACAGATAGGTATTGTAATGTCATGCGTAGAAGCAAAAGACACATAATATTACTCATATTGTTATAAAAAATCATATAATAATAATATCTAAAATATAGGAAAGCCAAGAAATAGAAGCGTTTGTAATAAAAATATTTCACTGAAGAAAATTTATAAAACTAAAAAAAAAGAAAAAAGGCCTATATACTAAATAAAAAACTTATAATAAATATACAAGATTTTATGCCCCATTTTTTGAAAATCTATAAAGGATTTTTCGTAGGATAACGAAGATTTGTACACGGCAAACTAAATTGAACCATATACTGCAGTTGCGCGCGACCCCCGCTTCGATTGGGACCCGAAAATCGGTTACAGCACATTCACCTACCATCATGATGGTTCAACTTGTGTGACAAGGATTATAACCGATTTTCGGGTCTAGGTCGGATAGGGGGCTGCGTGTAGCTCTGGCGGATAGTTCAATTTATTTGCCGCGTACTCTTTGTTATCTTACGAGCAATCCTTGATAGATTTTCAAAAAATGGGGCGTAAAATATTAAGTACTAGTTTTTTGCCATTTGAAAAACATTGTAACAACTTTTTTACTACTTTAACATTTTTATGTTTAAATTTGATTTTTGAAACTTTGTGTTGTTTGAATTGAGTTTATGGTCATGTGAAGAGGAGGGATGAAACGCATATTACTAAAAGAGTTTGGAGTGTACATGTGGATGGATGGAGAGGGAGAGGGAGGCCAAAGAAGAGATGGATTTTTTTTTTTTTTTTTTGTGGTAGGTAAAAATCATCCAATGACGAATCCCGCCCTTGGGTGGGGCGGGAAACAGTGTCAGACTTTTACTGACTAAAAAACCTACCTTTCCATTCCTTGCCTTTATCCTGGGGCCTTTGGTGACAGTCTCACATAACCTTTGGCCCCAGTAGGCTTCGGCCCTGCTGGACCCCTACAGTATGCTGACAACTCCTTGAGGCGCGCGGGAACGGTGCGCGCCGTAGACGACCTGAGCTCGGACCGGTCTGTTACCGGACGGACGGACAGCGAGCTACCCATTGCCCACCGTCCGCGAGCCCGCGCCTACGGTGGCCGGAAATTGGGATCGGAAACCCGGCGGCGGCGGCGGCGTGTCCGCCTTTGCCTAAGGCGGTCGGCCTCCTCCTTTACTAGCATTACTGCTTCGCAGAAGGAGGCGACCGCCTGCCACTCCTCCTCGCTCCGGAGCATGGCTTGAACCAAGCCCCGGCGCGAGAGATCGCCGCCGATCGCCCCCACGAGGACACGGCGCTGCTCTTCCCAAGCGGGGCACACCTCGACTGTGTGCTCCACCGTGTCCACCGGGCGGTCCGCACAGTGGCGACACCCGGGCGTCGTCTCCGCACGAATCTTGTACAGGTACGGACCGAACTTGCCGTGCTCGGTCAGCACCTGCGCCAAACGGAAGGTGACGACGCCGTGGGGCCTTTCCAGCCACGCCTCAAAGAGGGGCCTTACCGCCTCGATCGTGGCGTGCCCAGCACGAGGTTGCGACAATCGCTCTCGCCATTTCACCATGAGATCCCGCCGGAGCTCTGTCCGCCATGCCGCGACTTGTCGCGGCAGCGGAGTTTCGCCCCGACGTTGCATCTCCACGCGTAAGTCATGCATGTGTGCAAGGACTGTTGCCTCCAAATCCCACGGTGGTAGGCCAGCAAGGAGGCTCGCCGCTTCGCAGGACACCGTACGGTATCCGCGGATCATCCGGATGGCCATGACCCTCTGGCAGGCGGTTAGCCGGGCAGCCACTCGCTTCCGTAGCGATGGCGCCCACACCGGCGCACCGTAAAGGGCCATGGACCGAACGATGCCTGCGTAGAGCCTCCGGCAGGAGGCGTCTGGACCCCCTAGGTTCGGCAGGAGCCGCTTGAGCGCAGCCCCAGTCGCATTCAACCTGGGAGCCAGACGTCGGAAGTGCTCCTTGAAGTTCCACCGGCTGTCGAGGACGAGTCCCAGGTACTTCATCGTCGACCCGACGCCGATGTGAACTCCTCCTACCGTTAATTGGGAGCCCGGAGGTGGCGCGCTCCGAGGGCCGTGAAAACACATGGCCTCGGACTTGTGCAATGCCACCTCGAGTCCCAACTGCTGTATCCTCTCCACGACTGTCGCAACCCCGCGCGTCGCTAGTTCGACCGCCGCCTGGTACGACCGTCCCCGCGCCAGGACCAGCGTGTCGTCTGCGTAACAGACCACGCTGACCCCGTCGGGGAGGTCGGCGCGCAGCACGTAGTCGTACCCGATGTTCCACAAGGGCGGCCCTAGTACCGATCCCTGCGGAACACCGCACGACATCTCTCGCCGTTTCAGCTCCCCCTGATGACCGGGGTAGATGATGAACCTGTCCGACAGGTAGGCCTCGATCACCCGACAGAGGTAGTCGGGCACCCGGTGGTACCGGAGTGCCCTAAAGAAGAGATGGATGGATTTTGTGAGGAGTGATATGAAAAAAAGGAGTTAGTGATATCGTAACGAGTGACAGGACAGAATGGGAGAAAAAAACGTGTTGCGCTGACCCCAAATAAAACGAGGTAAGGGCAGGAAAATGTTGATAATGAGTAAAAGAAAATTACTGTTTTAGAAACAGGTAATGCTTTATTTTTGTTAAAGTGGGCTAGTCGAAGTCATAACTATGTGTAAGCTCGTTAATAAATAAATTTTTAATAACCTCCTAACAAAAGTAATTTTGTTAGGAGGTTATTTATTATTTCACTGTTTCTTTAATATAAATACTAGCTATATTTGCAATTTTGAGAGTAGCGCGTGTTTTGTGAAGGTAAGTTTTACATAATTAGTATTATTTTTGATCTCTATAACGATAAAGACTGATAGAAAGTTAGTTAAACAAAACAAAAAATGTCATTGTATAGTAAAAATACATTGGTTTTGTATTACACTTTCCTTAGAATAGTAATGTAATTGTAAAAGTGACATTATTTGTAAAAATTCACTAACAAAAAAAATGCATCAAAAATAAATAAGCCGTTGTACAAAAATTACTTAACTGAACTATTTGTTTTATTAAGAATAGTGTCACTGTTCACGAAATAATGTTGTCAAATTAAAGGTCGTACTATAATTTATGCCAATGTTAAAAATAATTAAACTAAAAACTGTTTGACGTATGTCTGAAGCATGTTGTTTTTTATAAGTTTATGTGTTAATTTTGTATTGATAGGGCTAAATAACTTATTAATAATAAAAATATGATAGATTATACGTCGATTCAGGCAACTTTCAAAGGGTTCTCTTTATTAAAATAAAAGATGGAAACAATTTAATTTCTTGTTTTATTTAAACTGCTCTCCTGAAAAAAGTGCATTTTTGAGATCTGTCGTTATCAAATTAAAGCAGCGATATAGTGTCATACACGTGTATCTTGTCAACTACAGAACACATTAGATGAGTCACAGTATTTCTCGACGTGACGCATTAGTTTCCTCGAAACTTAATTAGTTAGTATAAACTCTTAGGCTTGGAATACCAGTATTCGGCAGCTTTGAATATTAATTGGATATCCTAACCGACCTAACCGTATCGATACAACATGGGTCTTGTTGTTTCAATGTAAACAACTAACATTATGATGACAAAGCACAACTTCCACACGACAACAAAATTAACGCTAGTTATGTGTCACATATACTACTAGATATGTAAGGTCATTGGCAGTGGCGTAACTATACCATCTGAAGGCCTCAGAAAAATTGTCACGTTGTAATTTAATTAGGATATATCACTGATTTTTTGTATTCGTTTTTTATTTACAATATTATTGTAGCGACATCTATGTCGTACAAAGGAACTATCCTGCATCGCGCAATTAAAGTTCTCCGCGCGATTTGAACATATAGAACCACCCCACCTCACCAGGGTACGACTACGTGCTGCGCGGCGACTTCCCCGACGGGGTCAGCGTGGTCTGCTACGCGGACGACACGTTGGTCCTAGCGCGGGGAGAGTCGTACCGGACGGCGGTCGAACTAGCGACACGCGGGGTTGCGATAGTCGTTGATAGGATCCAGCAGTTGGGACTCGAGGTGGCATTGCACAAATCCGAGGCCATGTGCTTTCACGGCCCTCGGGGTGCGCCACCACCGGGTTCCCAGCTAACGGTAGGAGGAGTTCACATCAGCGTCGGGTCGACGATGAAGTACCTGGGACTCGTCCTCGACAGCTGGTGGAACTTCAAGGAGCACTTCCGACGTCTGGCTCCCAAACTGAACCGGACTGGGGCTGCTCTCGGGCGGCTCCTGCCCAACCTCAGGGGACCAGACGCCTCCTGCCGGAAGCTGTACGCGGGAATCGTTCGGTCCATGGCCCTCTACGGGGCTCCAGTATGGGCACCGTCGCTGCAACAGCAGCCGAGGGCCCAGCTGAATGCGTGCCAGAGGGTCATGGCAATACGCATGGTGCGAGGGTACCGAACGATTTCCCGCAAGGCGGCGACCCTCCTTGCTGGCCAACCGCCATGGGATCTGGAGGCAACAGTCCTTGCACACATGCACGACAAGCGCATGGAGATGCAACGCCGGGGCGAAATTCCGCTGCCACGACAAGTCGAGGCATGGCGGACAGAGCTCCGGCGGGATCTCATGGCGAAATGGCGTCAGCGACTATCGCAACCTCGTTCGGGGCGCGCCACAATCGAGGCGATAAGGCCCATCCTTGAGGCGTGGCTGGAAAGACCTCACGGCAGTCTTAACTTCCGCACGACGCAGGTCCTAACGGAACACGGAAAGTTTGCCAAGTTCCTGTTCCGGATTCGTGCGGAGGATTCGCCCGGGTGTCGCCACTGTGCGGAACACCCGGAGGACACGGTGGAGCATACTGTAGAGGTGTGCCCCGCCTGGGCGGAGCATCGCCGTGTCCTCGTGGGGGCAATCGGCGGCAGCGATCTCTCTCGCCGGGCCTTGGTTCAGGCCATGGTCCGTAGTGAGGAGGGATGGCAGGCGGTCGCCTCCTTCTGCGAAGCAGTAATGCTAGCAAAGGAGGAGGCCGACCGCATCAGGCAGAGGCAACGGGGCGCTCGCCCCGGATTCCGATCCCGATTTCCGGCCACCGTAGGCGCGGGCTTGCGGACGGCGTACAATGGGTAGCACGCTGTCCGATCGTCCGGTAACCGGCCGGACCGAGCCCAAGTCGTCGACGGCGCGTTCTGTTCCCGCGCGCCTCAAGGAGCTGTCAGCAAACCGAAGAGGCCCAGCCTGCTAACTGCAGGCAGGCAGGGTTGAAGCCTGCTGGGGTCAAGGGCCGTTTTCTGAGAGGAAGGCTCAGCCCCGGCACTATAGGCAACGAAGGAACGGGGTAGGTTTTTAGTCAGTAAAAGTCTGACACTACTTCCCGCTCCGCCCTAGGGCGGGATTTGTCATTGGATGATTTTACCTACCATAAAAAAAAAAAAAAAAAACCCCACCTCACCAGACATAACACCCGTCTGATTGGAGGATCCTCCCTTTTCAACGGAGGTATGTGGAACTTTACTCGCTGTTACGCATACCTCCAAATCATTATTTATTTGTATGCATTTATTATTCTAATTTCCTTTCTCTTTGTCTTCTATTAAATTTTACCTGCCATGTTATGTCTTGCACCACCCTAAAGTCGACTGGTAGAAAATGTTAAAAGCATTTAGTCCGCTTCGGACAATGTTTCATTAGTGCATAAAGTTTTATATAAATAAATATATACAGATAGAACATGATTCTCTGTTACTTATTAAAAATTCAACAAGTACGCGAAAACTTTTTCTGTTTCGTCTCTAAAGGTGGGTTTCCCAGTGGTGTATCTATAAGGTGGCGAGGCAAACGCGAAGTTAGAGATGCTAAGACATTCCACCAATTTTTACTTAAAGTAGTAGTTCAAGCAGTGCGACTATGGAATGGTTTACCCATGTTAACAAGTCTAGCAGTAACTTTTTTTCAAGAATTAATTCTCTCCTTGAATTCCATTACGTATATGTGCATATTTTCTTTTCTTTCATATATTATAAGTAGGTATGTATGTATTTTAATATTTATGTATTGTATGTTATGTAAATAGTACACCACGAACTAACTGCGTATCTTTTTTCCTTGTCTGTCAAATTCATCCAAAGGTCGTCGGTAAAAAAAACACTATTAGCAATATAGCAATAAGACCGCCCATTGTTACACCCTATTAATTTTAAGCTCCTACTGTATTTCTTTTATGGTGTACAATAAAGAATATATCTATCTATCTATGTGAATTAGAGATAAAGAATAATGTTAGACTCTGGGCATTTATGCTACAAATAAAACGAAAAGTGCGCCAAACAAAATTTACTACAAATAGTTGTCAAGGAGACGCAACACTGCTTAAAATTAGGGTTTTATAACATTTAGGTATTGTGCCTTCGCACAAGGTAGACTCAGACCAAATAAAAAAATAATAAAAGGCCGCGAAAACTCACTGAATGAGAGAAACATACGACCGGTTGATGTGATGACGCGTAGGTGAGAAATATTTCTAGCAATGAATGTATTTCACTTAAGGGCCGGTTGTTGTCACTGAGTATTTTGTATGAACTCCGCTCGGGCCTATTGTCGATTTATAATAACTATTCAAGATTTTTGTTTTTGCGAAGCGCTTTTAAATAACAAGCTTTTTTTTTTGTAACTTTCGAATATTTCCGTAACGTAATCTCGTAGATAAACACGTTTGAAATCGTAAATTAGTGTCACTTGATCACATAGTCAATTTTGAGTAGAACCTGGTCTTAAATTGATGATGATGGCATTATAGAGATGTAGTTCACCGTCCGATAAGAACCAAGTTCAAGTTGACGGCATGCTTTATTTAAAGTACATCTCAAAGACCTGTCGGCATCATTGACGGGCCGCACTAGAGCCGACGATTACCAGGGCACGGAATTGTTCGGAAGAATTACTGTGACTTGAATCATAAAGGGTAGGTAACTAAAGGAATACAGGTAGGTTTAGGCAACCTATCCAGAAAAAAAGAACAAAAACGTATTATAGAGGTTTTTTTTTTTAAGAATTTATTCTTAGATTTATTCTTACCAGACTCTCATCACAGTGAACTAACCTTAACACTAGAAACGCGGGCGTCCCAAATTTGTCCCATTTCCATGTTCTTCCTGCTCTTATTTCTGCCAAAATATGAGTAATACATAATAAAAATATTGTATTATTAGTTACCCGTTTTATTTGTATACTATCTCTCAATATTACTGTGGCAAAAATAAAATGGTCAAAATTGACGTTGATATAATATATTCTGCGCTTCTAGTGTTAAAGAAAAAAAATGCGTGTTGTTTTCTCAAAAGTACAGTCACATACACCTAAATCTATTATAGATGTGTTAGATTGCAGCAGAAGATAGGTAATTAATGCACGAACCGATGCACCCCAGCAGTGTTTCTGTCAATCAGTCACAAACACTGGCGCTCAAGGCCTGGGTTTAATTGAATAATGTTGTTATCGGATTACGACGAATATCTGTCGGTTTGTTTATATGAAGCCAAAAAAATATCGCTGCTGCCATTTTCAGCAATTAGTAGGTACTATGTCGTGTTATGTGTATTACAGTAAGTATTGCGAGGACTGTAATTCTGGCTCAAAGTGAAGTCACTACGATGATTCCTGGTACTTCAACACCTGGATATTTCAATTTATTTATATTTTCGGCAGTTAAATGCTTTTAATTTATTTTTAATGTTTTATACTTTTTGTATTCAGTTTATTCAATTAATTCTTTATGTTTTTGGTGTCTTCAAGTTATTTTATTTGTAAGGTTTAATGTTAATGTATTTTGACTTGTCCGATTCTTTTCTTGTGTATCTGATTAGATAGCGAGTTGTCATGTTCGTTAGTCATTTTGTTTTGAGATCGTTTTGTCGATCGTGAATGTGTATGTACATGTTGTGTATGTGATGTACTTGTACTTTATTTAAAAAAATAAGTACTCTATCAAAAATAAAAATAAAAACTCCAATCAGAATACAACCCTTTCACCAGACTGCATTTTTATACTTTTGAGAAGCGATAGAGAGCGTAACACCCGTATTTATAAAGAATTAGTTACTTGTTACTAAGTAAAATCTTATTAAGTCATTACTTGACGTTTGAAATCTTCATTCAAAATTTAAATTTTTCTTAACTATAGAATACAAATTGTTACTTAATACGTAGATCCACGACTACCAAACTTGTTTATACAAAAATAGACTCTCAACATCGGAATTATGGCCTATAGTGGCGTGGATGTGAGAGGACACCGGTGTCCTCTCGAGCTAGTTACTTTTACTCTAGAATTTAGTTTTACTTGTTTATAAATACGGGTGTTAGACCTTTACTGACTTTAGTCAACCTAAAGGCTCGTAACGAGCAAGGTTTAAGTTCTTAAAAA
The DNA here is from genome assembly GCA_958295575.1 of Leucania comma. Lineage (NCBI taxonomy): Eukaryota > Metazoa > Arthropoda > Insecta > Lepidoptera > Noctuidae > Leucania > Leucania comma. The sequence continues at coordinate 5,546,826 of OY282473.1, forward strand.
AACGATCATAGTGTCGACTAAAATTGTCAGTCGTTGATACAGATATGTTCATATATAACTTGACCTTATTCGATAATGTCCTTGAGAAAGGTGTTTTTGTAAAAATAATTGAAGTTACCAAAACAAGGGATTCTAAAACAGTTTATTTTCATGTTGATTCCAGCAACACCGGTAATGGCTTGGGCAATTTGATATGGTTGTCGCACGCAACGTGATGTCAGAGAACTAAACAATGAAAATAATAATGGTAAACTAGTCATTATGGAGGAACTGAAACTAGTGGTTCAGCAGGTAAAGACCAAGTTTCGAGTTTACTCTAATATATAGGTATTAGAGACAACTGGCTCAACAAATAAAGGTAGAATTGTACTTACAGGTATTTTTTTTTTTACTTTCAATAGGTATGTTGACATTACATATATCAGTTCTATATGATAGGTTACGAACACGTCCAGTACTAACCGGCCTTCTTAAGCTAGAACAGATGTAACATTGACCACAAACCTCAAAGTCGAGAAGTTACTTAAACTGTTCATAGATTGCAAAAGGTATTACAGAAAATCATATTTTGTTGCTATTAGGATTTTACTTTAGCGAGAGACACCTAACGATCCAGATCAGAATTATCAGGATCACCAAATAAGAATTTAACCATTTCGACCACAAAAACCTACAAATTAATAGCCTTAAACAAAACAATACTAAAAGTTTGAAATAAACATAAATTGAACAAAAACCTCTCACGGTTTTCAACTCCACACATTACAGAGAATTTATTCAAGAGCGAACAATTCCAACTTTTCTTCGGGATTCGTTTATTTTTTAAAGTTCTTTTTTTCTTTTTCTCTCCTTATGAACTCCGCGTTTATTGTTTCGTTCTAATTTAGGATCGAAGTATCCGTCGAAAATATTTGAAAATCGAATGTTGGGAACCGGTTTTTCTACTTCTCTAGTTTGTTTTTGTGTTTAGAGTCGAGTAGGTGACATCATAAGGCTTAGAACTAATGGATTTTAGGTATTATTAGTAGATTGTGTAGACATTGTAGGACTAATGATTTTGAATAATAAAACATACCTGAAACAAATTAATCATTCAGTTCAAATTCTTTACGTCGTGGGCAGATCTCATAAAGGTTCTTACATTTTCAAGCAACTTTTTTTAGCGTGCAGCAAGAAGGGTATTTTAGACTAATATTGAATAAAACCTACCTGTGTGTTGCCTTTCACGATCCAGAGTCACGGTAACTCTTTCAAATGCGGCTTAGTAATTAACATATTTTACAACTTAACAGCCTTGTTCCCCTACGATGATTTGTTAAAATCATAATAATTTCGGTGTGAGAGATAGACAATGCTATACAAGCCATATAGTAATGTCCCTTTCTTGCACCGGATCGTCGATGATTTTACGACGTCTTGGTAGGGGCCTTGATCATATAAAATATTGTCATTAATAACCTATGAATCAGCAGGTTTTCTTCTAAAGTGCGATATGGGTGTTAGCAAATAGAGTAGCCACAATGCTCCTATAGTTTTTTTTTTTTTTTTTTTTTTTTGTGGTAGGTAAAAATCATCCAATGACGAATCCCGCCCTTGGGTGGGGCGGGAAACAGTGTCAGACTTTTACTGACTAAAAAACCTACCTTTCCATTCCTTGCCCTTATCCTGGGGCCTTTGGTGACAGTCTCACATAACCTTTGGCCCCAGTAGGCTTCGGCCCTGCTGGACCCCTACAGTATGCTGACAACTCCTTGAGGCGCGCGGGAACGGTGCGCGCCGTAGACGACCTGAGCTCGGACCGGTCTGTTACCGGACGGACGGACAGCGAGCTACCCATTGCCCACCGTCCGCGAGCCCGCGCCTACGGTGGCCGGAAATTGGGATCGGAAACCCGGCGGCGGCGGCGGCGTGTCCGCCTTTGCCTAAGGCGGTCGGCCTCCTCCTTTACTAGCATTACTGCTTCGCAGAAGGAGGCGACCGCCTGCCACTCCTCCTCGCTCCGGAGCATGGCTTGAACCAAGCCCCGGCGCGAGAGATCGCCGCCGATCGCCCCCACGAGGACACGGCGCTGCTCTTCCCAAGCGGGGCACACCTCGACTGTGTGCTCCACCGTGTCCACCGGGCGGTCCGCACAGTGGCGACACCCGGGCGTCGTCTCCGCACGAATCTTGTACAGGTACGGACCGAACTTGCCGTGCTCGGTCAGCACCTGCGCCAAACGGAAGGTGACGACGCCGTGGGGCCTTTCCAGCCACGCCTCAAAGAGGGGCCTTACCGCCTCGATCGTGGCGTGCCCAGCACGAGGTTGCGACAATCGCTCTCGCCATTTCACCATGAGATCCCGCCGGAGCTCTGTCCGCCATGCCGCGACTTGTCGCGGCAGCGGAGTTTCGCCCCGACGTTGCATCTCCACGCGTAAGTCATGCATGTGTGCAAGGACTGTTGCCTCCAAATCCCATGGTGGTAGGCCAGCAAGGAGGCTCGCCGCTTCGCAGGACACCGTACGGTATCCGCGGATCATCCGGATGGCCATGACCCTCTGGCAGGCGGTTAGCCGGGCCGCCACTCGCTTCCGTAGCGATGGCGCCCACACCGGCGCACCGTAAAGGGCCATGGGCCGAACGATGCCTGCGTAGAGCCTCCGGCAGGAGGCGTCTGGACCCCCCAGGTTCGGCAGGAGCCGCTTGAGCGCAGCCCCAGTCGCATTCAATCTGGGAGCCAGACGTCGGAAATGCTCCTATAGTTACATAACAATGACAAGTATCTTCGTTAATGAACAAAATAATGCTTTTAATGGACACAAATTTACCTTTGTTTCAATAAAATGGCACAGGTGAGCTGTTTCAATGATGCTTTAGGATTAAACGCTTACTGATAGAGCTTTTGTTTTAGTGAGTATAACTTTTTATGGGCTTTTATTTTTAAATGGGTTTTTTAATGGCGGAAAAGTTATATATAGCAAGTAGATTTTAGCTTTAGATTTTATAATTTATCCAGAATTCCGGGGTGAAACTGAAATTTTACCAATGTAAAAACCCAACAACAATCATACCAGGCCCAAGGACTGAACCTTGAGGGAATCATCAAAGTAATCTTAAAGCTAAGCTCGTAAAGGTCAACCTAAATATGGGAACAGGGAACCGGCACGTTTTTCCGATATAATTAAAATGACAGAATTAGATATTATAATTTTTAACAACCTTTCCAAGAAATAAGTAGGTGGCGGGTGATTCTTTGAAACTAAGGGAATATGACTCATTCATAAGACAATTTTTTTTTTACAATTTTATATTTTTATTCGCATACTTATTAGTTTTTCCCGGTCACTAAATGTAATGAAATATATCAAAGGCACACATTTCAGCCCAGTGGCTTACCACACAAAATAGACAGGTAAGAAAAATGTAGGCTAGGTGAAAGAGTCATATTCCCTCGGTTTTAAAGAATCATCCTGCTATTTCTAAAATTAAAAATTATAACCTAATTCTAAACTCAGGTAATGAGAGATGAAGTTGCTGGATAAATAAATAATTATAATTGAGAAGCACCTACTGATCCAACTACGAAAAAAAAAGATCTTGCAGATAGAAAGCTATATTAGTCTGAGTATAGTTCGACTATATTAACATTAATATAGTCGAACACATATACATATATGTTAAGATTTATCTTAGAATATACACGGCCAAGGTGGACCAACGACCTGGTGAGAGTCGTAGGAATCCAATGGATGCGAGACATACAAAATTGGTTATTGTGGGACGACACTAGGGGGAGACGTATGTCCAGCAGTGGACGTCTTTCGGCTGAAATGATGAATAAAATTCAACCAATACACGGCTTCTGTCCAGCCAAAGAAGCGAAACCACAAAAAAAGCTACTATCCCACAAATAGGATTTCGCCTTAACACAATAAACATCTAAAATATTGTTGATTGCAAACGGCAAGGGTCGCTAGTTGACAATCCCTTTGGGACTGGAGCCTTACGAAATTGGACCCTTCTTCTTACATGGATATTATCAAGGCTTGTATTTATCAATAATATTAGGTAAAACAGTGAAGGGTCTCAAATATAGGATTTATATATTATCTTAGCGACCGTTATCAATACACTAGCGACTTAGGTCGTTTCTGGGACAAAATTTATCGCAAAATCAGTATAACGAATCGTAAAACGTAAACTGACCCATTAGTTGTTTTGATTGGTATTTGCTAATCAGATTTGCCTCGTACGTTTGTATAATGTATTAAAATAAATATGCAATGTGCAGACGACGCCGACGACAATCAAACGCTGGTAGTATTAGTTCATAGGATTATATAATTGAATTTAATGATATAAACCAGTGCTTGACTGCGATCCCGCCTGACGGTAAGTAATGATGTAATCGTTGATAGTATATCACACAAATTTATTAAGATCCTGTTCACTATATCCTTGAAAACACCAAAATTATAATCGGACGAGAAGGCCACAGCAGGCAAATTATTCCAATCCTTCAATGTACGCGGTATAAACGATGAGGCGAAACGCTTAATATGGACCGTAGAGCTGTTAACAACGTTAGGCAGGATATTTGCCGTAATTATGTTGAAGCTATCAAATAAATCCCAAACAAAACAAAAAAACCTGACTGCAAAAAAACGACTAAAAAGTTTTAAACGAGATACATTTCAAGTCACGTGACGCAGTTGATAGCTTTTATCTTGACTGGCAACTACATAATTATGTTGACTGGTCTAAACTGTCTTCTCATAAATATTAATATGTTAATATGGAAATATTGTAAAAATCATCCATTTTATTTTAAGAAATAACAACCAGTTAGAACCATGCACTACCTTATGACTTTTTATAATGGCATATAAAACGTGAAAAGCTAATGAAATTAAATATTTCAGATTGAATTGAACTGACTTGTTATAAGTCTCTAAAGATATACATAGATTCTTAAAAATAGCCTCGAAGGACCCAAGTGTATTTACAACCAGTAAATAAATAATGCACTTGGATATTATATACCTAATACCAATTATTATTTTGCAGTGACGTCTCTGATACGGCACTAGCCAAAATGAATATGATTGTATAAAATTTAAAATTATGTGATTGTCATTTGATCAAATGCCTTCAGTACATTTTTTTTTTCGATACAAAAAGAGACACGGTTAGTTCTGAGTGAGTTTTTTTGGAAAATGATCGCAAACATGCCTATTTTACAAGCTTTCTATTAGCTTGCACTGTATGTAACTATGTATGTTCGGCTCAAATCTTGCAACTCAATTTTGAAGCAGATATCTTCAACCGATTGAGCTGAAATTTTACATGCATGTGTAAGTCGGGTGACAATGCAATATTATGATGACATGGAGCTGATCTGATGATGGAGCTGGAAGATAGCCATAGGAACTCAGCAATAAAACAATACAACCCCATCGAGTTTGGGCTCGCTTGATGACTATTGACGAGTACTTTGATCCTGTATGACAGCCAGGGTCTGATGATGGAGCCGGAAGGTGATCATAGGAACTCCGCAGTTATACGATACAAACCCATCGAATTTAGGCTCGTTTAGTTTGTATTGACGAGTACTTTCATCCTGTATGGTAGCCAGGGTCTGATGATGGAGCCGGAAGGTGGTCATAGGAACTCCGCAGTTAAACGACACAACCCCATCGAGTTTGGGCTAGTTTGATTAGTATTGACGAGTACTTTCATCCTGTATGGTAGCCAGGGTCTGATGATGGAGCCGGAAGGTGGTCATAGGAACTCCGTAGTTAAACGACACAACCCCATCGAGTTTGGGCTAGTTTGATTAGTATTGACGAGTACTTTGATCATGTATGGTAGCCAGGGTCTGATGATGGAGCCGGAAGGTTGTCATAGGAACTCCACAGTTAAACGACACAACCCCATCGAGTTTGGGCTAGTTTGATTAGTATTGACGAGTACTTTGATCATGTATGGTAGCCAGGGTCTGATGATGGAGCCGGAAGGTGGTCATAGGAACTCCGCCGTTAAACTACACAACCCCATCGAATTTGGGCTCGTTTGATTAGTATTGACGAGTACTTTGATCATGTGTAGTAGCCAGGGTCTGATGATGGAGCCGGAAGGTGGTCATGGGAACTCCGCAGTTAAAGGACACACCCCATCGAATTTGAAATCTTTTGATTCGTATTGATGAGTACCTAGTTGGATCCTATATGGTAACCAGGTTTTGATGATGAAGCTGGAAGGTTACCATAGGAACTTCGTAAGAAATCGACACAATCCCGTCGAGTTTGGGCTCATTTGATTTGTATTGATAAGTACGTGGATCTTACATGTAACCAGGGTCTGATGATAGAGCTGGAAGGTTGCCATATGAAGTCAGCAATTAAGCGATATAACCCCATCGACTTAAGGCCCATTTGATTTGTAATGACGAGTATTTGGATCCTATACGGTAACCAGGGTCTGATGATGGAGCAGGATCGTGGTCATTGAAACTCCGCAGTTAAACGACACAACCCCATCGAATTTGGGCTCGTTTGATTTGTATTGACGAGTGCTTAGATCCTGTATGGTAACCAGATTCTAATAATGGAGCTGGAAGGTTACCATAGGAACTTCGTAAGAAATCGACACAATCCCATCGAGTTCGGGCTCATTTGATTTGTATTGATGCGCACTTAGATCCTATATGATAACCAAGGTCTGATGATGGAGCTCAGTCAACTGGTTATAAGGTTTAGATTGCCTAGTTACTGTTGGTTTTAAAATATGTGCCTAAACAGAGCATAAACGACCTTATCTTTAGATTGCGTTTTCTTAAAAGTTTGATTTTTTATAAGCTTTTGTTTGACTTGCAATGTATATATGTATGAATGTTTGTTCTGGTGAAATCTTGCAATTCAATTTTGAAGCAGATATCTTCAACCTTGAGCTGAAATTGTGATACACATTTAATTTTGATGACAATGCATGGTTAACTATATGAAGTCAATTAAAATTCAAAATCAATTATAAAAATAATAAAATATGGCGGAACATTTAAGAATTTGAACTAGTTATTTTTAATACTCGTACACTCCTACATAATTATAAAATTAAAAATTTTAAAAAACGCCCGACAGTCCTTGTCATCAGTATGAAATGTTGCAATGTAATGAGCCCAAACTCGATGGGTTTACTAGTAGGCGTTCCAAAGTTCCATCAGCCACCTTCCAGATCTAGCATCAGGTCCTTGTCATCATGAGAAATGTATGGTACTAGTTAAGGCGAATCTAATGAGCGCAAACTCGATAATTTTACTATGTTAATAAGCAATCCAGGGTTCTTGTCTTCGAGCTCCATCATCAGACCAGCTAAATGGCACCAGATTGTACACGAGTCTTTCAAATATTAGGTCACACATAAGTTTAAAATAAAGTAAACACCCATTTACTGTCTAAAATGCCTACTACAGTTAACAAACGAGCTGATGACCTTAAACACCTGTACAGATCTTCATAAATTGTAGCTAAGAACCATCTTGATTAAGCCAGCTTTCAAACAAAAAAACCGCATCAAAATCGGACCATTCGTTTGGGCGCTACGATACCACGGACAGACACATAGACAGACAAGTCAAACTGATAACACCCCTCTTTTTCGCCGGAAGTTAAAAATAGGTACCAATTGAAAGGGCTTGCAGAGAGTAACTGAAAAATAAAGTGGCATTACTCTAAATCCAATATTCTCCTTTTTCTGAGTCATACTTTTGGTAAAGTGGTAGTGGACATGGATTGTCTGGCAGATTGGTTGCGGCTTTTGCGAGATTTCTTAATCTCTCTCTATTCATGGCAGTTCGTGTACATTCAATGAGGGAACACTTCGAAGATGATTTAGTGAGGTCTGTCCATCTGGTAGGCGATTGGCCGCGAGAACGTAGGCCCTCTACTTTTCCCTGTACCACTAAACTTTCCAAAGAGCTTTCATTGCGTATGATATATCAAAACGTCTTAAAAATTCGCTGTTGCACAATCGACGAAAGTTTTTGTTTGATGCAAAGCTCTTTAAGAATCGAAACGTTAGTGAGGCGAGCAGTCTGTTTTATCCTCAGTAGACGCCTCCAGCGTCACATTTCAAGAGCATCAATCTTTTTACGGTGCTTGAATCTTTTCCGCCTTTCTCAGTATTTGTGATTATGGATCCCAGGTAGATAAACTCTGGACAACTTTGCAATTGGCTATTTCATGTAAGTTAGGTTGATTGTTAGTCTTACAATCCACCACCATCATTTTTGTTTCATAAATCCAACCTAGACTTTTCAGGTGGTCGCCTCCTTCTGCAAAGAAGTAATGCTAGCAAAAGAGGAGGCGGACTGCATCAGGCAACGGCTCTCACGCCGCAGCCGCCACCGTAATTCCGATCCCGATTTCCGACCACCGTAGGTGCGGGTTTGCGGACGGCAGGCAATGGGTAGCTCGCTGTTCGTCCGTCCGGCATCAAACGGGACCAAGCCCAAGGGCGGGAGATGTCATTGGATGATTTTACCTACCATAAAAAAAGTAAAAAAAAAAACCTGGCAGACTTCTAAAGATAGAAGACTAAGTTTCTTATGCTTTCCTATAATATGGGTAACAATTAAATGTATTTGCTGAGAATACAAATGTGATTTAAATAAGGTATAACTAAAAAGTAAAAAATAAATTATAAATAAAAAAACTTTTTTAAAAACAAGCTTTCAATTAAATGGCCTAAAAAGAAGAAAATAATATTTTCTTTTATAACTTTTACTATCAATTTAGAACGGCATTACACAATTTATATGATATAAAAGCTTGTCGCGAGATTGAACTGTATAAATACATAGCTAAATAATTTCATTAATTAAATAAGTTAAATAAATTTATCCATTGATTTAAATATTTTCAAAATCTCGCGACAAGCTTTTGTATCATATAAATTGTGTAATGCCGTTCTAAATTGATAGTAAAAGTTATAAAAGAAAATATTATTTTCTTCTTTTTAGGCCATTTAATTGAAAGCTTGTTTTTAAAAAAGTTTTTTTATTTATAATTTATTTAAAAACAAACATACCTCAAGGAAACAACACGAAATATTTGTTACTTCTTCAATTCGAGTGCATAGAACCTGTTTGCTTCGAACGTACGCTTACGTAAGATCCGTTAAGGTCGACCAGTCTATGGTATTTGTAGAAACTGAGGCTGCAATTGTGACCCTTGTGACCGTGACCATAAGGTTCATTTCATCTAGGTTTTGATGTTTAGTAGGTAGTATTTTTACACTGTTTACGTGAGTCAGAGGTGGCTACGCATGGTTATGTATGTCAACCGTATTTAGATGTGTGTATTGGCATGTAGAAGCAGAGAAAGTGACAGTTGCGGATATAGACTGATTTAATCAAGCTTTATTAATTACATTACTAGTTAATGCAGGGTTGATCTCAGCTCAAAACTGAACAGAATACATATTGTTTCAGCAAAAGCAAACATTTTGCACTACTTTTCAAATCAGCACACTAAGGTTTGGATCAAGAAGTAAAGGGGTGGCTTTTTAGCCAGAAGTCGGGACCTCCCAAGGAATTACGACATACTTAACAGATTTAATCTTTTCCGCTTATGGAAACTTTCACTCACAAAGATTGAGAAGTTTAAGGGAAACGTGGAATGAGTTTTCCACAGCGAGTAAGCCGCTACGATCTCTAACATAATGTTATGGGTGATGTAAGGCAAGATTCATTTCAGTTAGTAAAAATGTAATAGAAGGAGGAAAAGAGAGGGAAATCTTTTTCCTTTGCCTTTTGTGACCGCTCTCATGTTTCGGTCAAGTCTTTGTTCTTAATTTATGAAGAGTTTCAAGTAGTCTTAAGGGGATTGACGGAAAATTGACGTCAAAAACGTAGATAATTAAATTGTGTGTATTAAGTATAGGTGTTTCATTTTAACTTAATAATAACGGTTATTGCCCTTTTCGAATGCGTCTTGATATTTGTAAATAGATTATTTATTTTTAATATAATTTACTTGGATCGAGAGTAGGGACGTGAAAAATACGCTATGTATAATTTTCAATTAGTGAAAAGTGTTGAAGATAAATATAAACATCCATTCAAGATAATAATAATATATGGTAACGTGAAACCATATGATTATTATCGATATACCCATTGAAAGTGTCTAAAGGGCCTCTGCGAGTTGGTTTTGGCTCCTCGTTCGTTTCCCAAAGGTCCAGGACCTCAGGGTTCTAAGATCTACTGAAACATGAAAATAATGAACAACAATAATAAGTACAACTACATTCAATTTAAACCTTTAACGATTCGTTCAAAAGAAATCCCAAAATTGATAAGCATTTTTTTTCTTACATCTATACCTGCTGATGTCAAAAGATTTTATATCCAAGAGGATACCTACAACTGTTAGTAGATTGTAAGCTGATATGCTGGACGCCATGATGTTTCATAAACAGAGATCCAACAAGGTTTCGTCTGTAGATTTTTGTTGAAAATACCATCCAGTAACGTCATATTCCGTGTTGGAACAGGATATTGATTTTTCCATATCTGAATGATCTCATTCGCCAGTCACAGCATGTACTGGGTTAAGATAATCGTTTATTTGCTCAAACGTTATTCAACAAATTATATTATGTGAATCGTTCTTATTTTACTCTCCCTCTATTACGATTTTGTACCCAACTACTGGTTAGTTAGGTACACCAAATCGGTTTTCCCGACAGTAAGAATTTTCAAAAATCTTTCCATTCGCTCTTATATTTAAAAAAGAGCTTTTGCTATCGCTAATATTCATATCTTATATCATATATAAGTTTATCAGCTGTCTGGTACCCGTCACACAAGCTCTGCTTAGCTTGGGACTAGACGGTGTTGTGTGATAGTTGTGGAATATATTATTTATTTATTTAAGGACAACCAACAAAGCATACATCATTATACATGTAAGGATTCAAGATCATTGTTACATTTTGTAGTGTAGCCTTAATTAAAGGCTGCCACGACATGCATCAAACAGAAAGAGATTTCACTAAACAAGTATTCAAATGGTTACAAACTATAAATCCTTAAACAATTAGAAAATTGTACGTTATGTTAATAATTTTGTCCTTTTCACTCACTTAACGTAAGGGAAAAAGACGAAAGAAAGAAGATATTATATCAAATTATTATTTATTTATTTACACTTTATTGTACACCAAGATTACAATACATATTATAAAAGGAAACCTTATAAAAAAGAAAACAAACAATCGGCGGTCTTATCGCACTCGGCGATTTCTTCCAGACAACCTAGTATGGATAGAAATTGCCAGGATACAAAATGGGGTTGCACTTGGTGCAAATATAAAAGCAAACATAAATTATATAGGTACTTAATACTAAAATAGATACGTATATACTCGTACATACATACAAAAATTAAACAGGCAAGAGAATAAGTGATACGTCGAAAGCAAGGTCACAATGTCAAGTAATGCTCCTTCACAAGTCTTTTGAACACAGGCAGTGTTTGCGCACGTATTATACACCGTTAAATTTTAGTCGTTTTAATCCCGCGGAGGGTCGATTTGGTACATGAAATACTATCGATTTGTTAAAAAAAAAGTATTTTTTTTAAACTCGAATTAATCAACTCGAAGTAAACGAGTCAATGACCTTGTAGGTAGTTGTCGGTCGTTACGTACTAACTACCTATAGTTCATTGGCCTCGATCAGCTGACGTTTACTTAAAGAAATTAATTTCGTACATGCGTAAATTAATACGAGTTTAAAAAAAGTACTTTATTTTTAAATTTTCTCGGATCGACCCTTCGCGGGATTAAAACGACCAAAATTTAACGGTGTATATATATTATATTATATAGAAATTTCAAGTGGTTTTATCAGTGCATTGTCTTGTCTACCAGTGAATTAAGAAATATATTAAATAAATTGGCTTTTGTTTCATTTTCTAACTGGAAGCACGAGATGTCGTATTAATACCGGCCTTAGAGTGTGACAAAGATACTAGTTTAGTTTCACTGCTTACAATCAGGTGCGATCGCAGTCAAGCACTAGTATATATCGCTTAAAAAAAAAGTTCCGGAAATAAAGATACCTTTGTCAATCATCAAGACGTTTACATAATCCATTCCGAATTTCGGCTCAAATGAAAGCGTGTGTCCCTTACTGTATTGACATTTTATCCAAGATACACGCAGGTAGGTATGTCACATAATGGTTTAGTGTGTCCCTTACGAAAAAGATATTCTGCGAATCTATGACAATAGTTACGGTTAAGATTATGAAGGTTGCTGCTATTTAGATCCTAACTTGATATGTTATAATTTCGAATAAGAAATTGTACCTTACATCTTTTCAGTTCTTTTTATCCATAATCTATAATCGATCATTTGTTCTGTGTCTGGGTGTTATTTATCTATAATATGTATGTATTTAGAAATATAATTAGTATGTTTATCAGCTGTCTGATACCCATAACAGCTCTGCTTAGCTTGGGACTAGACGGTGTTGTGTGATAGTTGTGGAAATATTATTATTATTATTTTCGTGTACAGATTCTTTTCTCACCTCTTTAGCAGCTGGTGTCGACGTTTATTATTATTATTATTTTCGGGTACAGTTTCTTTTCTCAGCTCTTTAGCTGGTTTCTACCACATCTACGGGCCAAGCGCCAAGTAAATGTAGCGTGTAAAATGTCAATGTGTTGTTTGATGATATTCTATTATTATTATTATAGGATGTGTTCTTTTTCTCAGCTCATGGCTGATTTATTATTATTATTATTATAAATAGTCACTTCTCGACCTGGAAATTGTATTAAAGCCTTGATAAAAATAAATACATTCTCGGTATTCTTATATCTGCCACTCAATATGAAGATTTATTAAATCATTTCCACCTCGCTCCCAGATATTTGCACGAGAACTTTTTCCATTTAGATTTCAATCCGGATTTACAATTAAAGAGTTAAAAATTTCTATGAAAAATTTTAATTGGAGCTTTCCACTGGCGTTGGCAGGGAATTGACATTTTACTTGAACAAGGAAAACCACGGTCTGTTAAAATTTAACAGTCCCTTGTTTTCCTTGTTTTGTGATGTTTTATAAAGGGTACTGGGATTCGAAATTTTGAAAATAGCCGAGCTGATTGACTGAGTATAATGATTATACAAAATTAAGAACATTATTTAGCAACCTAAGTACATTCATTATAAGGCAAATGTCACAAACTTAGTGCCAGTATGGGGTCCCTTCACAGGATATGAGTAACTTCCTTTCCTGCTTGTCATGTACAACCACTTCCACCTTCCACAACTTAAACGAGGCCAACAACAGGGCTGTTCAGGTGGCTACAAATTGGTTGAACAAGGTTTTAGGCAAGTCGACACAAAAGAAGAAGGCAAACGTAACTGATTTATGCATAGCCATACAAGGTACTCCGTATGATCGTAACAAAGCCTGAAATACAAGAACTTATGAAAAATATTCAAAACCACCTTCTCCCTATTTACATGACATCTTCATGAGGTTAAAGTAAAAAGCGTAAGCGACGGCTCCAATTCGTATAAAAGGAGCTGTCGCTTACGCCTTTTTGCTTCATATGACAGTGACAGGACAACACATCATAAGAGTAAAGCGCAATTTAGACGGTACGAGTTTCTCGCCTCGAACATACGAGAATCGTAAGAGCATAGAAAAAATGTCATCGTCTAAACACATACCCAGGTGGTGCGAGTTTCTCGTCTCGAACGTACGATAATCATAAGAACAAAAAAGCATCTCCGTCTAAACATTCATACCTAGACGGTTCGAGTTTCTCGACTCGAATTTATTTCTTACCTGTGTCTAAACACTTTGATACGATAATGTCATGGCGATTATTGCTTACGATTATTGCGTACGATTTTCTCGAACAAAACGTTCGAGAAACTCGTACCGTCTAAATTACGCTTAAAAGACGGAACCTTTATGACGTGACGTGGGTGTATAAGTCTTTTTATTATACTTTGATTGGCCCAAATCACATACTTTTGATATTTCACCGTCTATTGATATGGTTTTTGTCGCTAAGATTCGCCGGCAATAAGGTCGTAAATGATATTATTGTGACCAATAAAACATCATTTTATGTGATCTCTGGAGACAATAATGTTATAAACCAGTCACAGTTCGTTTGAGGTGACTCTTCAGGGGAAATAAGTACTGAAGTTCTTCAACGTTTTAAAAATCGGCCTCCTCTACAAACTACTAAATTAATTACTATCTCTACAGGAAGATTTAGCTGTCTTTTAAGGAAGATAAACTTGTCTCTTCAGGAAGATAAAGCTATCTCATAGATATCAACAGGGAAAACATGTTTGCAGAATGGACGAAAACGAGCCAAGAGCGTTGACTCGATTATTCAGATATTTTTTAACTTGCAGGCTGTCTCCCCCGAGTTTCACCCGGGTCTTTGGTTATGGCTCCACTCTTATTGGTGGTAGCCCATAGCGTTATGTTATATAGCCTATAATCTTCCTCGATAAATGAGCTACATAGCATTAAAAACAAATTCGAAGCAGTAGTTCTTGAGGTGAGCGTTCAAACAAAGAAATAGTTCTTCAGCTTTATAATATTGATAATGATATTGATGATAATACACCGTTAAATTTTGGTCGTTTTAATCCCGCGGAGGGTCGATTCGGTACACGAAATACTATCGATTTGTAAAGAGAAAATTAAAAAATAAAGTACTTTTTTTAAACTCGAATTAATTTACGCATGTACGAAATTATATTTTATTTATTTAAGTAAACGTTAGCTGGGCGAGTTCAATGACGAGTAGGTAGTTAGTACGCACCGACCAACAACTACCTACAAGATCATTGAAGCCCGAAATACAAATACAATGACTGAAAATACACCCTAACCAGTGTCCCATCTCAACAAAAGACAGTGGTATGAATCATATTCTCTAATAAATATAAAGCAATGCACCCGGCTCGTGCCGGCAGATGGTCTAACCGACCCTCTGCTACTCCAATAAAGAAGCCAGGCTCAGTTAATTTTTCACACCTGCTCAACTCAGCCGTTTTATTAAGATAGTAATTACATTCGGCGCCGTACACGTTGCTCGAATTACTCGCAAATTGAGTTTAACTCACAACACGTAGTTTCCGTGTCGGGTAATATTAAGTTTTGTTTATTTAACTGTGTATGTGTGTGTGAGATTGCTTTTTGAGGTGCTGCAGGCTTTGTCGGGTCTTTAGTGAGAGATTTTTCAGTGGTAATTATGTGTTCCTGGTTTGATATCGTCTTTGAATTTAATTAAATTATTTTTCCCACTGATAGCAATGTAAATGAATATTTGATGTCCAAAGAATTATTTTTATACGCGTTTTACCTACGTTTATCATTATTTTCAATTTGTATGTATACCTAATGAGTTTTTTATTAGTTTAGTTGTTTTTATGTATTCATTAGTTAATTATTTTATAAGTATGTATACCTAGTACGCGGCAAATAAATTGAACCAAAATAGTCGTCGTTGCTTTGGTTACGCGCAGCCCCCCGCTTCAATTGAGACTTGAAAATCTGTTATGGGGCATTGAAGGTTAATCGCTATTTCGGTTAAACTTATTTGTTTATTTATTATTTCTCTATTTTTTACTTAATATATAATAAACAACCTTATTTTACATATATATTTATAATAAATATGTACTTTAATAGTATAATTTATGTATACGCTGTTTACTGTAACTTGATATATCATGTATGATTTATAGTATAGTCTATTTTGAGTTTTCATATCTATTTATACACACTCTGTCAATATTCCTCATGCAACTCTCCAATCACAATTGTTCTGAAAAAAAATTTAAAGCGACATTTTACAATCTTACGGCGTTTTTTTATGGTAGGTATAATCATCCAATGACAAATCCCACCCTTGGGCGGAGCGGTAAATAGTGTCAGACTCTTACTGACTAAACCTACCCCGTTCCTTCGTTGCCTATCATGCCGGGGCTGAGCCTTCCTCTCAGAAAACGGCCCTTGACCCCAGCAGGCTTCGACCCTGCCTGTACGGCGTTTGCAATTTTCCGGTGACATAAACTAACATAGTACAACAACAAAGTTGTAAGTCAACCTGCATATAAAAGCTAACAACCAAACACATAATTGTTCCATTCATAGGTCCAGAGCACATGATAAGAATGCCAAGTAATATTAACAATAGATTTTTTTCGCTTTTGCAAACGGTCCAGTGCCTTTATTGTGGTATTGTCTGTTGTGTTCGTATCACAAACCGTGAGATTTGCATTTTCTTATAGCTTTTGTACTGATAATTGGGAGTACTCTGGCACTGATGTCTTTAAGGTTTGTCAAAAACTGTCCTTTGGTCTTATAGTACTCAAGTTCCCTCTCTAGGACAGGGTTACCATAATCTACCACGCGGGCCTAGTGCGAATTGGTGGATGTTACATGTCTTCGATTTTTTGTTTCCTTTGGGCTCTCTAAAGGAGTCAATATGATAAGCATATCAGCTGTGCTATTCTATAAACATTTTAATATAAAAACTTAGGTGAAGTGAACTCAAACGGGGCCAAAAGTAAGGCTGGTGCTTGCTAGATCTGCGGTATTGTCGTTACAATCGATCGTCCCTTTGAGTTTCAGAGCTCAAAGGGTACTAGGAACATAAGTGGTTGTTAATAATCAAAAGTCTAACTGTCGTACCGCCCAAACTGGGAAAAGGTATTTGATGATTTCCCAACTTAAAAAAAGAAGAGGTGATCTATTAAACATTATCTTCAGATCAACAGTTTTTTTCACGCTCACTTTACCTGCATTTTATTAGTTAGCTTAAGGTAGAATTTTAGTGCTGTATAAACAAAGTTGGCATAGTTTAAGGATATTCCACAGATAAAATAAAAATCTGTGAAATATCCTTATAGCCTTCCTTACAAGTTTTAAAACAAACTGCCTCACCGCGTGTGCATATCTGTACCTCTACCATGAGTTTTAAGCAATAGTATTCGTCGCTACTCGATATCGACGCCGCAAATTTTGCAGCGCCTCTAGCGGTCACTTGCAGAACCAAAATTTGCCGTACAAAATATTTACGGCATTGATATCGAGTAGCGACGAATACTACACTATTTTTAGTGTATATCAACGAACTATGTCAATTGTCAATCAATAACTGCAGAATTATTACCTATGCAGATGACACGGCGTTAATTGTACATGCCAAAAACTGGCAACTAGCTTGCAATGAAACTGAAAGAGCTCTCTCCATCGCTATTTCCTGGCTTAATGGCAACCTTCTTACAATAAACACAAGTAAAACTAAATTTATTACATTTTCTCCTTCTTCTGTGTCCCAACCACCCAATAATCTAATAATAGAGGCTCACACATGTCAAAACTCTAGGCCCGCTTGCGACTGCTTACCACTCTTGCAGACATCAGATATAAGATACCTGGGAGTACAAATTGACAGCCGACTTAACTGGGACAGGCATATATGTAATGTAGTTTCCCGCACAAGGAAACTCCTATACGTTTTCAAAAAACTTAGATCTTCTGCTGACTTAGTGACGCTAAAACTTGTGTATTTCTCCTTAGCGCAATCTATACTCATGTACTGCATACCGGCGTGGGGTGGTGCGCATGCTACAAGTATGATGAGAGTGGAGAGAGCACAAAGAGCAGTCCTAAAAGTACTTCTGGGGAAACCTATTAGATACCCGACTACTACCTTGTACAAACAGTGCTCTGTACTAACAGTTAGACAGCTGTTTGTTCTACAGACCGTCTTGCGAAAACACGTTTCAATCCCTTATAAGCCCAATAACAAACGCAGGAAAGACTTAATATGCAATATACTACCGCATAGAACAGGCCTCGCCAGTAGATGTTTCCATATTGTTAGCTGTCGTCTATACAACCGCATTAACAAAATAACTTACATCTTCAATCTTACTAAAAGTAAATGTAAAACTGTAATTCGGAATTTACTACTGAATTTAAGTTACCAGGAGACTGAAGACCTACTCAGACCAACCCGATAGATCACAAGACGCAAACTCACACTCACACTAACACACCATTCATTACACTACATAAATACACACACCCGCGCCCTATCATGCGCACACACAAAAATGGCCGGTAATAATATATGTTGAGTATGTTGTGATTCCCATAAACTTTATTTTTAAACTATAACATAATTTAGATTAATATTTATTCTCTGTAACTTTAATTTGTACTATAGTGTCATTATGTATCATTTTTTGTTCTGTTTTAAAGTTAAAAGTTATCCATTATTATTTATGTTATATGCTGGTGCCTGTGATACAATGTTTTTCATTAGTACAGGTACCAACGAAATTTCTTTTCTGTATTTAAAACTTATTATTTGGTATAACTGTTTAATCAATCGAATCTTCTGTATATGTATGATTTTCTGAAATAAACTATTATTATTATTATTACTATTGCTTAAAACTCATGGTAGAGGTACTGTTTGATCGCGAAAAACACAAAGGCTGAGGGACAGATTTTAATGTAGTGTGACCAATTAGACAGAGTAATTCATAAGAAAGACTAAGCTGTATAACACATATATACGTATTTTATAATTAGAAGGAACTTAATTTATTTTACATTCTATTTGAAATATTTGTTATTTATTTATTGTGCAAACCTACCATAGTCTTTCTTTTTTTAACCCAAAGGTTGACTGGTAGAAAATGCCTTGTAACATTAAATCCGCCTGTGTACCACTACTGTAAATGAAGTTTAAATAAATAAATAAATATTATAGAAATGAAAAGCAGAGAATTTCAAAGACTTTTAACACTCGTGCGAAAATGAAGCAGGTCGCAAGAAGATATTATAAAATATTCAAAAATATGCGTCAACGTTACTTAAGAGGGACCTATTCGATCCGTAAAGGTCAACGTGATCCTTTGGATGAAATGAAAAAAATTAAATGTTTCATAAAGATACAACGTGAAAAAGCGAGATAACGCGTAAATACTCTGTCGGTAATCGGTAAATCCGTCACTCACTCGAATAAACTATGTAGAACGAAGAATAAAGTTGTTGTGTGAAGAGGTAGGTAGTGTGAAGCGATAAGTAAAAGTCCAAAGTGCACAAGAAGAAGAATGAAAGTTTATTATCACACAGAGACACAGGTTCACGCAAGAGTTCCACTAAGAAGAGATAGAAGGAGTGGTTGAGATATAGAAAGCAGATAGGCAAAAGTAAGCGGACGTACAATATCAATTACGCGCGGCGAAATATACTTAAGCATACGTTGGCGGTAGGCTCGGCAAAACGTACTGCCGGTCATTCTGACGCGCGGAACGATGCGCGTGCGCGAGCGCGACACTATGATAGCGCTGTCTCGCTCGCGCGCGCGGCTCGTGTGACGTAGCGGACCTGTCGGCCGCTGCTCGATAGATGTATTGTATAGCTACGGCCGGACAACTGATAACTAATTAACTACTAACACATTTTTGTCTCACTATGTTTGTTTGTTGAATGTTAGGACAGTGGTTGTTTATTATGATTCCTGATTCTATATAATACTAGTTGTTAGTACAAATATAAATTAATCATATTGCTTTTACAATTATTAGCCGTAGCTTAAATAATAATTATGTAGGTCACTACAACTACAAAATTTGTTCCAGAAAAGTGTGTTTATTTTTTAACACATTTTTGAAAAATTTCATTAATCAGAATCTCGATTAAAAATGCAAAATTTCTAAACCTATTTTTTTTTACTTTTTAAATTTATGAGTTCATTTTGAAAGACAAAAGTTCACGCAAAACAGCAGATTTTCAGAACTCATTAGTAGATTAGTTTTACAAAAAGTTTTGAATTCAATAGAAACCTAGATAATAGCCACAAGCTATCTATTTTTCCAAAATATCTAGAGATAGATGTGTAATAACGTCATAATTATGTAAGAGCGCTTGTATGGAAATGAATCTCGGGTTGGACGCTCTTAAGCACCTTTTTCTAAGCCTACACAATCATTATTATTATTGTGAAAACTGGTTACCTATAGTAACAGTTTTTATGTTGATAAGCCAGCCGTTTCTTTTTCTAGTATTCTATAAATAAATGATGACGGTTAATTAACGAACTTTTGCTAACGTATTTTTTAAGATTTTATTTACCTATTTAGTCAATGCTGTCTTTAACCTTGTATACGGTCATCGTTGGACATGTATCTCTCTCAGGTCTTTAAAACTAATCAGGTGTGCTTTCATGTTATAATAGGTACTATTAATAAAGCCATTTTATTTTAATACTTTATTTTATACTTTAAAGTTGTTGGTAGAATTTGTTAATAGAGTTAGTTACATATATTCTCTGGTACGTATCTTACTTTATGTAAAGGCCACTTCAAGTTTCAGCCATCTTTTTTTTTTTTGCTTTCTTTATTTTGCCAGCAGCTCACCGTTTATGATTTTTCACATTTTTAGTAGATATTTTAACACATTACAGATACACATTACATTTTTGACAGTAGTAGATAATCGAGTTTGATTTAATGGATTTGTGACATAAGAAAAGAGAGCACTATGCCTAGTAGTGGGCAAAGTCAAGATGTGAATGGTGATGAAAAAATTCTCATTACGTTTCTATATTATGAAATAAGTGCAAGTCGTTAAAAAAGCTGGGGACTTATGTAAGTGCCATTACCGCGAGAATAACTCCAGCTTAACGTAACTTAAAAATATAAGTTATCGGTAACTAAATCGGTTTCGTTTTGCTGCAACTGGCAGATTTGGGACACTGACTCCCATTATGGATAAGAGGGAATGAAATTGCTGTATCGGAGTGAATAAAAATAAATATGTTTTAATTTAAAAATAGAGACTCATACTAAACTAACTAAATTTACGAAAAGAGTTTTAGTTAATAGTTTTAAAACATAGCCAATGGTTTAAAACCGATCTAAAAAAAAGTTAAAATCATTTTGTAATCTGTGATTTCTAAAAGTAGGACATTTGTATGGTTAGGCGCTTTGCCTTTAGAATAAATGCGGCCATTTTGTTTAGTTTACAATTTAATATTTTAAAGAAAAAGAACGTCCTTTTTTGAAAATGTTACAAAAACGCGCCTATCTGAATTGAGAGATATCTTTGGTGCTTTTTTGAGATTTCATTCAAGCACCAAAGATTCTTCCAGCACTGTGTACTAATTAAAACAAAATAAAAACATTAAAACAGTCACCAATATTCAAATGAGGCTGTTTTAGAATATAAATGAAACGTCGTGAAATTCAGGAATGAAAAAAGGCGGAAGGACAAGTAATGGCATCTGAATTAAGCGGAGGAATCGATTTGGACAAATCATTGAGTAAATTCAATATGGCGGCTATAAGTAATGTTTGGTTTTGTATTTTGATTCCTTTAGATACATCTCTGTTGAAAAATTATTACGTTTCAAAACGTGTTTATTTTTATTAATATAAAGTAGTGCTTGACTATGGTCCCGCTCGATGCAATCGTAAAGTAGTAATAAGAAGAATTCAACTTCAATATGTAAAGTTAGTCAAACATCATGTCCTGGAATAGCGAATTGGATACTTTTTTCAAAACTCTAAACATTTCTTTCAAATAAATTATTTACAAGTTCTTTTGAATTGTCAAAGTCGGTTAATCACAAAAATAATGAAGCTATTTGCATTTGCACGTTCCAAAGCGTTATCTCTATGGACAAGAACGTGGAAGAAGTTCAAGGTCACTCTTTTTTTTATTATTGATAGGTTCGCGCTTGACCGCTATCTCACCTGATGGAAAGCGACGATACGGTCGACGATGGAGCGCGCTTACCAAGGAGAAACCTATTCACTCTTGACTTAAAGATTCCCGGGTTGTAGCCATCAGGAAACACAGACTCCGGCAGGGAATTCCACTCCTTAGCTGTACGCATAATGAAAGTGTTCCCAAAACGCTTTGTGTCGTTTTTGGACTCTCTCCTAAATCGATAAATTATTACAAAATTATAGTCATATCGCGAATATTTAAATTATACATAATAGATATCGACGTCTCCGGACTATAAGTCGGTAATCACAGAAATTAGTTTTTCGATTACGTACCGACTTTATTACTTACTGAACAATAAACAAAAAACAAAGTTGGTAAAACGAAAAACATTTTTGCGATTACCGACTTATTGCCCCGGGATGTCAACATGGTTATGTGAGAACGACGATATAGATAGACGTGCACGTTAAAAGCGTCCAAAGTAAAAAAAAAACAAATTAAAGAATATTTTTTTTATTGATAATTTTTTTCAATAGGCGTAACCACTGG
This sequence comes from Leucania comma, assembly GCA_958295575.1. Taxonomy (NCBI): domain Eukaryota; kingdom Metazoa; phylum Arthropoda; class Insecta; order Lepidoptera; family Noctuidae; genus Leucania; species Leucania comma. The sequence continues at coordinate 5,569,166 of OY282473.1, forward strand.
AAAAGCAAGACAGGAAACCATTTAGTTAATCATATAGTAGGTTCTGTTGACAAACCACCCCTCTTTCCGTAAACGTCGTGGAAACGATTTAGATTTATCTATCAGATAGGGGATGATATTAAAGGCATTCCATTATCTGCTTGATCACGGTAGTGATAGGGTGAAAGTGGTGAAACCTTGGTGAAACTGACTAAGATACATTTTATGGTGTAAGACTGGCCCTTCAATACATGTGTGGCGTCCTCATGATTTAGTCTATGACCAATAGACTAAATACAATCAAAGATTTTGTCCATGGTTCTTTTCTTTTTGACACATGATATTACTTTTGGCGGTGGCAATATAAAGTTTTGTCTTCTCAACGTACGACTTTAATTTCATCAAGTCCTATTCAAATTAGACGGCGCTAAACGCCTAACATGGACCTACGTATGTGCTGTTAGTTATTTATGACTATAGTTCTACGATAAATTGATATGCCAAAAAGTGTGATAGAGTTAGGATTAGGGGAATATTCATATCCATTGGCAACTGATTTCCAGCTACTCAGTACATTTTTATCTTTAGATCCGTACTTATACGCATTTCTAGAGACCAATTTACAAACGCGGCTTGCGGACGGCGAGCAACGCAGCTCGCTGTCTGACCGTCCGGTAACCGACAGGAGCGAGCCCCAGTCGTCAACGGCGCTCACTGTTCCCGCGCGCCTCAAGGTGTTGTCAGAAAACCGTAGAAACTCTACAGAAGAGTCGAAGCCTACTGGGGCCAAGGGTCGGCTTCTGAAAAGAAGGTTTGGTCCCGATATGGTAGGCAAAGAAGGAACGGGGTGGTTTTTTTAATCAGTGAGATTCTGACACTATCTCCCGCTCCACCCAAGGGCGGGGGATGTCATTGGATTTTTTTCACCCACCATAAAAAGACCATTTTCCAAAAGCATTGCATTTACGATGTTTCAATTTGCTCGTCTTTGTTACTTCAAGCGTACAGCTGTTGTCACTACCAAAATATAATTACAAGTACAAAGCGTGTCAATACACGAGCTACACGTTAATTTATTAGTTTTAATTACATCGACGCTCGTTAGTGATGATCGGTGACGTGTTTACGACATGCGTCATCAGCATCGACCTGTCATTATAATTGATCAATAGGAGTAACCGCAAACATTGATGATTTGTTGAATAAAGGAAGACAAATTAGAGAACACCTCGGCTGAGGATTTGGCCAATATTAAGTCTGTTAATATCACTAAAAAAATAAATACATTTTGTTTATTTGTCGAAAAAGTTTTTTTTTATAAATTGTTTTGGTGTTCTAAAACAATCTTCGGTAGAAACATTTTTTGTGATTTGAAGATATCTAATACGTAGATTGCAGATGTCCATGGGCTTCGATAATTAATCAGTTACTTGTGTATTTTTAATAAAAAAATATTTTATTATGCACATATCGATACAGTGTATGACGTGTCGATATGCGCAAAATAAAATATTTTTCTTTCTTTCTTTTCTTTTATACTGATGCATACAGTGTTTTTTAAAAATAACCGCGATTTATTTAAGTATTCATCAAAATAATATAGCTCAACATTATTCGATAACAATAACGAAACATAACTGCATTGTGAATTAATTAATATTTAATGTACAATACAATAATGACACGTATGGCGGCGGTTTATGATAATAAATCCTAAGTAATCGAACAATGGTACGGAATGTCATTTCGTATGAAGATTTTAGGTCAAGGAAAAAGGCCATACATGATGTTAACCTATTTGTCCTTATTCTAACCGGGTTAATGGTGTGACAATCAGTGCCAAAACCCTACTTGAAATAAAGTAACACAAATCCATCTTTAGGTAAATATACACTCATCCTATTGTACAACAATATAAAAATAGTACAGTTGGAGCCTTGTATAAAAAAAATACAATAGGCGGCCATATCGTATCCTGCGATCTCTTCCAGGCAACCTAGGTATGTAAATAAAATTAATGATTAAATGTGTTACTAACCGTAACTTTCCCTCTCCTAGAGGGGTCGAGTCCCAGCAGTGGGAACATTACAAGGCGCAGCGAGCGCTAATCTAGGAATTGACTGGATACGACATTTCTTTTTTACTTTTTGTTGAAGTCTCAGAAAGGTTTTTAACAAGAGAAATAACTGGAAAAATGGCACTCCAATTAGTCAAAATGATTCTATAGCACATTTAAACAATACCCAGCAGTCACGATTAGTTGTCAAACCAATGACTTTTGACAGAAGATGTCTGTTAGGGTAGCTAGTTTATTCCCTATTATAGCCCAAAAAATAAAACAAGGTATTGAAACATACTACAGAACATATAGTTTTTGGCTGACATTTCGAGCGTTTTCGCTTCTGAATCTAAGTGATGCTTTAGGATACTAGAGAGGTTATACATTGAATTATCCCACACTGTCGAGATAAAAAGTATTTTTTGTGTTATTTCAGGCCATGTGCAAAGTTTCATTCAATTCCATCCAGCCGTTTAAGCGTAAAGGAGTAACAAACATACACACATTACATAACAAATTTTCGTCTTTGTAATATTATAATGTGATAATATATACCAGTGTAATAGGTATATAGATCCCTATTCAATGTAGCTCCATATCATCATCATCATCATCATAGGCTTTTAATGTTCACACTGCTGGGACACAGGCCTCCTCTCTAGGAGAGGGAATGGGCCGTAATCCACCACGCGGGCCCAGTGCGGGTTGGTGAATGTCACATGTCTTCGAATTTTTAGTTCTAGGACATGCCGGTTTCCTCACGATGTTTTCCTTCACCGTTTTGAGAGCAGTGAAATAAATTACACAAAGTAATGCGCCTGGCTGAGTTTGAACCCGCGACCTACAACTCGTAAGTCGGGGCCGTTACCACTCGGCCACCACTGCTCTCGTAGCTATACGTACGTATATATTCGCAAGCAATTCCCACTCCCCAAAACGGAGTTCAAACTTAGAGGTACGCATAAGTTTAAAAGCAATTATTTCCGTAAGTTAGTACTTATAATAATTACTTTAATAGTTGACTACGTGACTTTAAGTTACTATGAGCATGTCATGGCTAAGATGATAATTATCTATAATACCTGTGTCTACAATTAACTTTATAAACTGAGATTGTATACTTCAACAAACATGAATAACAAATTTATAGATTCTATTGATTGATTCAATCACGGATGTGAGCAACGGAGTTTTTTTTTCTAGGCATTACTGCCCCACCTCTGGGCAAAAGTTTCCATAACCTTTCCAAACAGTCTTTGCCCACGCCGTCTCAAACCATTCCTTGTAGAGGTTTTTTTTTTTTAAAAAAAAGATTAAAAGGCTGAATGTTAAATCAATTAATTTGAGGTCAGAGTATGATCTTATCTGTGAGAAATTTTGACTCAAGCGAAATAAATAAAAAAGAAGAAAGATTGAAACCACGTTAATTTGGCATACAGACACACACAATGACAGTGAATTAACACAAACTCTTTCAAACGCACGTGCCTCTGACCAGCTTATAAGAGAGATGAATCATCATCATCACCATCATTTCAGGCGAAAGATGTCCACTGTTGGTCATAGGACTCCTCCAACTGTTTCCATAACGACCGTTCCTGTGCATTTCTTATCCATCGGACTCATGAGGTCATCAGTCTATGTACAGTCAGGGGTCAAAACTGCAGTTGCACTCTAACAATGCTAAACTGTCTAAGATTTATTTGTAGTCCAGTGTTCTACAACTAGTTTATTCAATATTTTAGATTATATGCTACAAACTAAATCGGTCATGATCCATTGACCCTCTTTTACAAAGAAATTTTACATACTTTAGTGTCGGTAGAGTGCAACTGCACTTTTGAGCCCTGACTGTACATTGTGTCTTCCGCCATTTTAAAACCTTTCATCCTCGTCGAACATCTTTATTCTGTTCTGCGAGCAATGTGTGCCCTGCCCACCTGCGAGATGGATCAATTCATCAGAAACAAAATCCATTACTTAGGATTAGCACAATAGGGACATTATGTACCTTACCTTAATTACGTACAAAATTCCACTTTGACTCACAGCTAATTAAGAATTTCTTGTTACTCCGACTAATTAAGTTATTAGACAATACCAGCTATATCAATTCATATAAATCTATGAATAGAAGTAGGTACTTCTTTTTAAATAAAATTCTTATTAATTAATTATTTCAATAGGTATCTGCTAACATGTCATGTAAAAACGGTATCTGAAATTAGCTGAACTGTACTATAAGTCTTTTTACAATACAAGTCACATATTAAGGGTTTTTGACGTATTACAGTTATCTATCTTGTCAGAGCATGCAAGTAGGAATATACACGCTTAGTTCAGCTAATTATCACACAAGACATTACACAACGCTGCAGAGCTGGTTAAACGAATTAGGTATGTAACAAAAGACACATCGTATCGTGAATCATCCTTGATTAAGAATTTCTCCGTGCCCTCACTGATTCAATTAACTATGAAATAAGGCACGTGCAAGATATAGGTCGGTATTAAGGTATACCTACACCAAAACATAATTATTGGCGGTTATTCTTTATTTCATTAATTCAAAACCATCCTTACAATCTTAAGGCTCTGATTCCATAGCTAGATCCATTATTAAAATACCTGTATTTCAAGAGTCAGTTTCTTCTTCGTAAATACATGGTGCTTATTGTATGCAGGAATGAACGAAAACAGCAAAATTTTTAGAACAAAGCTATATTTATACCTAATTTTTAAATTAAAACAGAATTATTAATTAGAAAAAAAATGTCAAAAAAATATGATTTCATTTTGTCAGTTTAAAATAAAAATAAATATGTCTATTAAAGATTTTACATTTAAATAATATTTATTATAAGGCATATATTTTAAGAAGAATGCCATTCAACCTATACCTACATTGGATTAACGATTTCGTCGCCGTGGCCCGTGCTGCGCTGGGCTGTGTTCTTATAGAATAGCACGCCATATGGTCGCTTCATGTAAAATATTGGTACCTACTATGAAGGATCTAGTTAGACTTGAAGCCAACTCCAATAGATTTAGTTGGGAAAAGGATTGGCAGGTTGATTGATTTTACAAGACTGGTAGATGATTAAGGCAAGAATTGATGTACTCGTAGGTACTGTGTGAAAAGGGATGACTGCTTGAGGTGACAAGTAATATTGAAGTATGTAGAAGAGATTTTGCACCGACCCTAAATCAATTGGAACCAGAATTACACTCAAACCTTAGGAATAGGACTGTAGGAACAGGAGTAGGTTTTAGTTAGTAAAAGAAGTCTGACATGCCCGACAGACTGACGAAGGCAAATGACTTTTTACACGATATTTTTTTTGATATTTTTTTTTTGGGTATTACCTGCTGGTGCAGGTAAAAAAAACTAAACTTTATATACAGGGTGGTCCCTGTATATAAAGTTTTATTAAATATACACATATATATATGAAAGAATACCGATGAAGTTACCACACATTTTCGCTTCGGATTATCAATTTGCGAATTTCAAGCTGGATATACGCAATAATTATTTATGCAAAAATATACAACTTTGATCGACGTGCGTTTTGACGGGTTTGGTTATCTCATTTGAATTCAGTACCTCTACCATGAGTTTTAAGCAATAGTATTCGTCGCTACTCGATATCGACGCCGTAAATATTTTGTATGGAAAATTTTGCAGCGCCTCTAGCGGTCACTTACAGAACCAAAATTTGCCATACAAAATATTTACGGCGTCGATATCGAGTAGCGACGAATACTATTGCTTAAAACTCATGGTAGAGGTACAGGTCTATAACTTGGCACGTGTATTGGGTCACTCGGTACTCCAGGCTTTATCTACGTACTATGAGTTCTCATTGTTCTGCTACACACTTTTAAATATCGCGAATAAAAATCCTTATAATTACACACCAGTGCATTAAAATTCAATTTCAAATGTTTTTTTACATTATATCGAAATATTACACTATACTACAAAACAAAGCGTGCGTATCTTTTCTTCTTCTCTATAAGGTTGCTTGTAAAAAATCGCTTTTAGAGATAAGATGTCCATTGTTACACCATATAAATTTTAAGCTCCTACTATTTTTTTTAAAGACTTTTACTCGATCTATCAAAAATAATTAGAATTTGATTGGTGGCAAGAAATAGGTTTCGACTATTGTTTTAAAATAACAACAGAATCCCGTATCTATCTGTATATCTATGTATTTAACCGGTTCATTAGTACATTTTGCAAGAATCTCATGTCCATCTGTAGTAAAGAAATCCAATGGTTAGATATTTTGTTTAGCATTGTGATGATGTGAGATTTTTAAGTTTTTTATTTCGATTTCTAAGCGTTTTTACCTGTTTGTTATGTATGAATCACGACCTCTGTGAATATTTTAATTAAACAGGTACCTACAAACAAGTTCTTACTTTAAATTATTTATCATCCATTGTCTGGGGGTTTTTACCCATTCGAAAATTGAGATCAAAGTATTTTTTTTTTATATTTAGGTAGGTAAACTTTTTTATTCTTATTATTAGCAACACATTTTTTTTTTAATTTCGTTTACAGTAAGAAATATCCGATGTTTTGATAATTTTAACGTGATAGGCACTGGGCTGTTTTAGAAGGCTCGACATTATTTATCAAAAGAAATTTGAAATTCTGTTCCTAATAAATAAAAACTTTCCAATCACATTACACCCGGCACAAAAAAACACACTGCATCTTAACTTAACCCTAACTTAACCCAGTATCATGGTATCTACTCCAGTTCATCTACCGTGAAGCCTATTCGATGAACCGAATAAACTGCGGGTACCACTAGTGCCCCACTCCCATACACAAGCACCATACAATGTCAACATTCATTCATTACGCAACGAGACCTCGCCAAGAAAAATCGCTGCGTTTCTAAAACCGGTTTTTTTGTTACACATTATCTACTCTATCGTTATCGTAATAAGGATGAGAATTGATTGATAACTTAAGTAGGACTGGACGTAAGTTCGCGTTAAGTTATTACGACATTGTGCTAATGGTGTATGGGAAACTTACCTGTCTATAGTTTCTATAGTATACTTCCAGAATATATTATATTGCTTGAATAAAATGTATACCTTTATCTATACTTATATCTAACTTGATTTATGCGTCATGCCGATTAAGTTGGCTCACGTCTTGATACAAGGATAAAACATGATAATATTTAAGCCTTGTTTTTAAGGAAAATGAAAGTTTGATTTATGTATAGAAAATTAAAATAATATTACTTCAAAAAGGATTTCTATTCTGATTCTGAACTACAAAATATATTCTCCCACCACTTTTTCCAAATCACAGTGTCTGTATCTAATACAATAATTAAAGATAAAATCTAATCAATTCATTAACAAATCGAATTTTAATCGAAAACAAATGTTTTCTCTAATTAAAAATCATAAATAGAAAGTAAAATCTTACCTTTATTAGGAGATGGTCTTAAATTAAACTCAGCAATCCCCAAAACTACTCATTATCGAGCGAAAATGCACCAGTCGCCCGTGAACTTGACGTAAATTCGTTGCTATAGCAATGCTCTCCCAGGGAAAACCTCCCCTAGCGAATTCACATCCAAAATACGCAGTAACCGAACAGGTTTAAAAATACGTACAAATAAAACTGAGCACTGAATAAAATAAAACATAGGCACCTCTCAATTTCGGATAACAAATACACAATTCGGATTATTTTTTGAAATTCGAACGCTGTTTTTATAATGCGCGGGACGGACGCGCGTCTTCGCGGCGGTACGGAGCGCACTACGTAAATGTCAGCACAATCGGCACATGTGCGGGTCGTAGTAAGGCCGCGTTTACTACGCAAGCGATTTTTCTTGCTATTTTTGATGACTGTGTTTTTAATATTACTTACGTATGATTGTTATGTTAAATAAATTTTAAAATAATTGAGGTTTTTGTTTTTTTATGACTTTTATTATATACTCGTACATGTGTGGAAGGCAAACTGATTTAGTAAGTTGCAACTGACATATTAGGTACTTATGTCTAAAAATAATGGTTTTTATTGCATTTGTCGAAGTGTCCTAGAAGGAGGGTGATGCTTTCAGTTTTTTTTTTTTTTAATATTTAAAAACATGACTAATATTTATCTAGCAAAAAAAAAATCTTTGACTATAAAAATAAATTTTAATATACATTTATATGCCGTCTAGACTATCAACCTGCCAAACCAATGAGTCGGTCAGTTAGTCAGAAAGTTGATCGGTATTCGACCAGCGCGCTGTGCGATGAAAGTGAAAGTACGTCGAGTCATTCATAATTATGGGAAGGTTAACTTACAAGTTGTTGGTTAAGAGTGAATCTTTATATTTATAAAGCTTTGTAATGAACTTTGTAAAATGACTTTATTAACTTTTTTAATTTTTTAATGTTAATATTGTGAAGGCTGAAGTATAATGAAAGGCCTTGACTTCCAACTTTTTAAGTTTTTTTTTTTCTAGTAGCACTTTACAATATATTTATAAAATTACTAGCTTCTGCCAGCAGCTTTGCCCGCGTGAAAGTCGGTTTCTCCATACAAACTTCCAACACCACACACGGTACAGCACACGGTTTGATCATGTCCAGGAATAACACATAGAATAAATACTTTTTATTCCAGGAGTATGTTTGCTTGGGATAATTTTCCATAATCATGCGGGCGAACCCGCTGGCCGCAGCTAGTCAATAATATTGAAAATATCATGTTTATAAGTTAATTAACCTATAGTGAGTCAGTTACCTATGTGGTGAGCAATTCAGTTGATTTAGGCAGTTAGGTAGGTACCTAACCACTGACGCACGAGTTGCATACGTCTGTTCAGTCCAGTTGGTACCTACATTTAGTGTGACACGTTCGCTTATGACAAATCGTACGGGTTTAAAGAAGTTTTCTATTATTATCACCAGATGGCGTTTACTTAGTTTAATTACAAATGCGATTGAGAAAGCTATAGAAATCGCATAAAGGCATGCTGCCATATTATTAAATAGTAGTGTAAGTAAACAGTAATGATTACGTTAAATATATTTCATTTAATGCAAGTCTCTAGGTATACCTAATAAATAGCAAAGTATGTTGGCACACGGATTCTAAATAAAACAGAGAAAAATTTATTTAATAAACGTGCAGTATCTTCTCTACAATAAAGAATTCTAGCGCAATGTATATAAATTCTATTGTAAGTACTGCAAAATAAAATCATTCTAATTATTTTTTAATAGTTATTAAATAATGACTATTTCATTCAACAAAATCATTGTGTAATTTAATAGCTTCTGCTACTTTCACGTAAAAAAGAATCCCAAGGGAACATACTCACGGAGTAAAAAGCATCCTAATTTCTATTTCAGAACATGGTCTACCCATGTACCAAGTTCTGTCGAAATCCTTTTAGCCGTTCGAGCGTGAAGAAATAACAAACACACATAAAAAAATTCGCATTTCTATTTAGTGTTTTAATGGAGATGTAGCGACATCTATGTCGTCACAAATGAACTAATCCAGCATCGCGCAAGTAACATTCTCCGCGCGATTTGAACACCCGAAATCATCTAGTGCCCAACAGATATAACACCTGTCTGGTCGGAGGATCCTCCCTTTTCAACGGAGGTATGCGAGACTTTACTTTCTGTTCCCCGTACCTTTAAACTGGTGACCCTCGACAAAGAACGTCAGTGCAGCCTTCGTACTTCACTTTCGCATACCTCCAAGGGAGAATCAACTTTCACCTCTTCAACACGCAACTAGCTCAGAACCTATCCAAAATAAAAATCGCAACCACATTTCCCACAAAATATAATCGCAAGAAAACTTACACAAGTCTGAACGCGGCTCAATAAAGTGCGAGCGAGACAGCATTTCAGCCAGGGGTTGTACATCCGCTTTTCTCGGCGTTATGTAAGCTACGGCCCTGGAGCCGGGCAGCTACATCCCCTGCGCCCCCCCGCCACCCCGACCGGGGAGTACAGAGTACATAGCGGGGGTGAAGGCAGCCTTATGAGTGTCAGTTTTGGCTGATGATGGCGTCAGTAATTCTTGATGTTTGGTGTTTTGGGACGTGAAGGGTAGGCTTGGTTAAAGGTGATTTAGGATACGAGTTTGGTTGTCAAGGTCAATGATATAAATTTTACGGAACTTTTGCATTTAAGTATTTAAATCAAAACAACTCGTTTAACAGAGATTTGTCTTTTCAACTGTGGATAAAAAAGGTGGAAGGAGAATAGAGAAACGGCCCAGCATTAGGACAATAAAGATTTCTAAAAAGACTACTTCCTACTTTTGTAACCTTTTTCCAACGACCTTCTAAATGACCAGAAGCAGCTGAATACAAGTATTTAACATAGACCAATTGCCAATCCGACCTTCACAAGTCCACAACCCAGTCATCAGGCAACACCAAACCTTTTGGCAAGACTGGTGTCAGATTTCTTGACTTCTGAATATCCGTAACGAGGCTTACCGTACTTTTTGAGGCACGTCGGAATCTCGTTACGGTACGATGTTCACCCATCCACAGACTGACCATTCCGAACTTTGCTTAACTTAGGAGTTATTGTCCATGTGTTTGTTGTTATTCTAGCCACGAGTGTGTCTAAATCTAAAAAAAAAAACTGGGCAAGTGTGAGTCGGACTCATGTACATATTCCGTACAAACTTACCTATGTAAATAGTTCAATTTCTGCATTGAGTCTCAAAGATTTTTCCAAATCGCATTTTTTTTTGTGACGTTACTACTAATTTACAGTTTTTAGATTTTTCCCTATATTTGTGCTATGAGACCTTACTTCATACCAAATTTTAGGACTCTAGGTCAACGGTACCTTATGAATTTTTATTCCTTTGAGGGGTTAAAATATACGTTTTTTGCGACATAAACGGCCGTACCTATCTATCTTTACTTGGCCATATCATGAAATGATAAATTTTTATGATCTGACCACAACATATACAGCTAAGGAGTAGATATCTGGGGGACTTTAGGTTAAGAGTAAATAGGTTACTAGTCAAGCGTGATCCATGGTCGACCACATCATCGCTGGCTATTACGTCGTGAGATAATCGTCAAGCGCGAACGTATCAATAATGATAACAAAAAGAGAAAGACATGAATTAATTTTCTGGTCTGATTTAGAGTGAAAATAATAAATGTACGAGATGAATACTTGTACTGAATTTTACAAGCATTTAACTACTTTTTATCTTCGAGTTATGAAGGAAATGAAAACATCAGGTTTATTTTTCAATTATTTTCAAAATAATGTTTTCATTATGCCCTGATACCCGAAAACAATTCACATCTATTTTTTTTAAACATTGCCTCACACTAGGAATTACTCCTGTATTGTGGATACGTTCACAAATATATAAACTTACATAAGTACACAAGAAACCCGTCAATCTTTAGGCTATACAATTATTTGTTCCGTCCGGGAATCGAACACGCGACACGCAGCGCAGCAGCCAATCCTCGCTAATTATAAATAAATAAGCTGCATTTGAATCCATCAATTAATTCATGCTCAAAGACTTTATTCTCTTGTAACAGGATACATTATCAAACGTAGGTACTTCAACCCCCAACAATGAGCGCACACACACTATAATATACATGTGTAACAAAACCACACGCTGTAAATACTGTAACGTAGCGTAACGCAAACCACACGGTTCTTGTTGGAAAACGTTTGCAACTCCTGTTAAAGGTACGCTTTCAATTAAGGATGACACAATTTGTTAGTACCCGAAAAACTCGAATAACCGAAAGAATTCAATATTCGAAAATATCCGGACCGTACTAAATCAAAATTGAAATGATTTTTCTCCTTTATGGCTTTTGGTATGGGTTGCCGATATTTCCAGCTCTGTATTGCTCTGCATTGTAAAAGTTACTTACTTTTTTATTCGAGTTTTGAAGAATCTATATGGATATAATGAATTTTAATATAGAAATTCATATTTCGGAGAATTATATAATTTATTGATACTAAATAGTATCAAAAAGACATAACTTGCACAAAAATTAACTATTTCAAATAAAAATGCTGATTTAAACAGAATTGGGTTTTAGTTAATCAATAATGAAATCTCTCTTTTTGATGTTTTTATATTAGGCAAAATTAGCTGATATTTTTTTTACAGTAGATTTATTTTATTCGAAAATAATATTTCGGATATATTTATCCGGTGTCCACATACGAGCACAACACTAGCAGTCCGAACTGGGTTACCAGAATTTGGACCTCAGTGCTTACACAAATAAAACTCATTAAGCCGCCAATTTGTTTATCAATTTCACAGGGACATTCTCTTTTATTTTGCGGGTATGTTGACACCCCTTGTTTTTGGACCAATTCATCTTCGTTTGAATTTCATGTGTTGAAAAATTTAGGATGATTTTTTTTATTACCTACGTGAAAAATGAGCCCTCAACTTGCTTTGTTTATAGGATCCCATTCATAACGTAATAATCACACTAGCTGCTGCCAAGATAACTGTATCTTTTGTGCTATTCCAGGACATCTGATCATCATCATGATCTACCCGTGTACCAAGTTTTATCGAAATTCATTCATAGTTGTTGCGTAAAAGAGTAACATACATACAAACTTTCGCTTTTATTATTTAGTAGGATAGAATGAAGTGTTATGAGTTAAAAGCTTAAGCAGAATATGTCAAAATTGGAATCGTAAAAATCGTTGTCGATTTCAGTTCTATATTCGCAGTTGTCAGGGTGTTAAATTCTGCTTTCAATGCGGATACAGGGGTTAGCTCTGCGTTGCCTTTTTGCGGAAAATCTCTACACTACACTGCATTTCTTCCATTAGACCATTGTTTGTTTTTAAAAAAATCTATTTGGTATTATGTTCTTAGCATTCGTTTTAGTTGTTTCGTTTAGACAGGACACATGGCCCTATGACGTAAAAATGCTACGAATTTCTATAAGTTTCTATAGAAATTCGTAGTATTTTTACGTCATTACGTTTGACAAGGGATTTAATAAAGGCTAAATTGTAGGGAATATTAAAAAAAATACCCCTTTTGTTAGGTGGGAAAATCATCTAATGACATCTTCCGCCCTTGGACGAAACAGGAAGGAGTTTCAGACTTTTAATGACCAAAAACCCACTCCTGTTCCTTCGTTGATTTTCACACCAGGGCTGAGTTTACCTTTCAGAAGCAGACCCTTGGCTCCAGTAAGCTTCGACTCTGCTGGGACCCTATAGTTTGCTGAAATCTAATTGAGCAGCACGTGGAACGATACGAGCTGTCGACGACTAGGGCTCGGGCCGGACGGTCGGACAGCGAGCTACCCATTGCTCACAGTCCGCAAGCCCGCGCCTACGGTGGCCGGATACCAGGATCGGGATCTCGGCGGCGGCTGGGACGTGAGGGCCGTTGCTTCACGCGTCTTTATACTTATTTATCTTATCTTTTACTAGTTGCTGCAAGCGACTTCCACGTGATAGTAGAAAATTATCCTCAGAGCACATACTCCTGGGATTCAAAGCGTCCTGCGCTAGTCTAGGACATAGTTTGCTCGTGCACCAAATTTTGTCGTGAAAAACTAAAAACACACACAACCACTCACAAATTTTCATTTTTATCAAATCAAAGTCAAATAGTCACTACACCTTCCTTCCATCTTTGAGGCGTGACTGAAAAGGCCTCACGGCGTCGTGATCTTCCGCATGGCGCAGGTACTAACCGAACATGGCAAGTTCGGGACGTACCTGTACAATATCCGTGCGGAGACGACGCCCGGGTGTCGCCACTGTGCGGATCACCCGGAGGACACGGTGGAGCACACGGTAGAGGTGTGCCCCGCTTGGGAAGAGCATCGCCGTGTCCTCGTGGGGGCAATCGGTAGCGATGATCTCTCGCGCCGGACCTTGGTTCAGGCCATGGTCCGGAGTGAGGAGGAGTGGCAGGCGGTCGTCTCCTTCTGTGAAGTAGTAATGCTAGCAAAGGAAGAGGCCGACCGCATCAGGCAACGGCGCTCACGCCGCAGCCACCGCCGTAATTCCGTCACTGGATGATTTTACCGATGTCATTGGATGATTTTAACTACTTTAAAAAAAAAAAAACTACACCTTCCTTAAGGGCCTCATTACTCTATATAGGTACCACCTTGTACTTTTAAATAAAATATGAAAATAAGTAAAGTTTTAATTAAAATTGAATAAAACTTGTACAGTGATTTCCAAGTTCGCAAAGTCGACATCATTAAGAAATTCTCGAAACGAGTAGAATGTATATTTTTTTTTTGTAGTTTGTTACCGTCAAGTGATAAAATGCGAAGTAGGTCAATTAAAAACGAGCTGAGGGAATTTATTTTCATAAAGTAATTGTGATTAACACGCTGAATATTTTAAAATATTTTAGCAGCTCAATTTGATCCTACGAGATTATTTTTATTTTAAAGCAATTAATGCTACCGTAGGAGCGGGCTTGCCGGACGTGTGAGTAATGGTTAGCCGCCGTCCGATAGACGTCCGGACCGAGACCAAGACGTCGATGGTGCGTTTCGTTTCACGCGCGCCTCAAGGAGTTGTCAGCAAGCCATTGGTTCGAAGCCTACTGGGGTCAGGGTCGGTTTCTAAAAGAAAGATTCGGCCCCGATATGAAAGGCAACGAAGGAACACTAGTGGGCCTATACGAGTAATAATAAAATTCTGATACTATCTCCCGCCCCGCCCAAGGGCGCAGAGATGTCATTGGATGATTTTTTATTTATAAGATATTTTGTCTTTTATAAGCTGACGCAAAATACACCTATTTCATGGCTGTTTATTGATTGACCAAATCACGATGGGCGTGTGGTGGACCCGTTCCCGATACCTCAGTCCCATTTGTGGGAACATTATAAGGCTGATAATGCATGCAATACTTTGAAGGCGTTTTTTTTTTTAATTTCTGGTACAGGTATCTAAGGGAAATATTGTGATCCGAATGTACGTTTCTCATGCTAACTCCTGCTCCTTCTTTTTTGAAGTTTACGTCATTACGAATAAGTCGATGTACCCGTGTACTGCTTCTCATTGTAGCAGTCTCAGACATTTACTGGTTAAAGTCAACCTGTGTTCCTTCAGTTAGCCTTTACGTTGCCTTAGTGAGTCTTTCGTTCAATCCCGTAGCCCTGGTATAGTACTTCATGATAAGGTTTGCATCGTAATACTTAATAGTTCAAGCTTCTTATAAAGGCTTGGACAAATCGCTCTTGTTCCTTTCCATCTCAACTATTTTTTTAGTTATTGCGTTTGACCACTATCTCACCTAATGGCAAACGATGATGTGGCCGACGATGGAGCAGGCTAGCCTAGAAGTAACCTATTCACTCTTCACTTAAAAACCCCTAGGTTATAGATATCAGGGAAACACAGACTCCGGCAGGGAATTCCACTCTTTAGCTGTACGTACAATAAACTCATCAATCCAAACAGTCGATGGCAAATGATTACAAATCATTCTGAAATCTTTAAACAGTCGATTAGCGGCAGAAGATAATCTTACCCCGTTTAAGCCATAACAAATTCTTCTCAAAACTTCTCCAAGTCACCATGAGTCGACAACGTCACACAAGTTTAATCGATACGATTGAACGTTTTACAGTTTCTTCACAGTACAAGTTGTCTGGTTAAGCGGGCAACTCGAACGGGCTTAGGGATGCCATTTCTTAAGTCGAGATCACGGAATCCATTTTTATTTTCATAGAACAAAACATAGATCTTTTGTTTTGCCATTTGTTTTTAAAGTTGTCTTTGTTTTTGGCACATGAACAATGTCTTAAAGGAGACAGAGACGCTTTCATACAATGTTGGGCCTGGGTAGTAAAGAAATGAAAGTGATGTCAGTTAGTAGCCAATATATTTTCAACCATTTGCTGAAAATTCTGCGGAATTTATCAGTCAGAGAGAAGAGTTATCAGAGATTTAGTAAAAGTGAGGTTATGTAAGATATTAAGTTTTGATTGACAGTATTTATTTATTATTGAGAGTTTTGCAGAATGAAAAAATATTAAACAACCCATCATTCATATATTTAGGGTAAGGTTGTATTTTTATTGAGGTGGAAAATTATCAAAAGACTTCTCCAGCTCTAGGGTAGAGGAGGAGGCCGACCGCATCAGGCAACGGTGCACATACTGCCGCCACCGCTGGGATTCTGAACCCAATTTCCGGCCACCGTTAGCGCAGGCTTGAGGACGGCGAGCAATGGGTAGCTCGCTGTCTTTCCGTCCGGTAACAGTCTGAACCGAGGACAAGTCGTTGATGGCGCGTACTGATCTCGCGCGCCTCAAGGAGTTGTCAGCTGACTGTAGGGGCCCAGCAGAGCCTTGGGGAAGTACGAAAATGCATACCAGGGCCCCAGAACTAAGGCAATGAAGGAACGGGGTAGGTTTTTAGTCAGTAAGAGTCTGACGCTATCTCCTGCTCCGCCCAAGGGCGGGAGATGTCTTTGAATGATTTTACCTACCACAAAGAAAAAGCTCTAGAGTAGAGTAAAGTGGCGAGTCAGACATACTTCCACGTCTCTGTCCTTCACTTACACTTATTTCTGGAACCGTTTTCAGAAACTATCCGCTACCCCAGCGGACATCGGGCTTGTTGGGCTTCTACGGTTTTGCTAACATCTCTATGAGGCGCGCGTGTGAAATACCTACTACGGTCGTCGGCGTCTCGGACTCGGTCTGGACGGTTAGTAGACGGCCGGAAAGCAAATTACCCATTACTCATCATCCCCCTGGCTGGTAGTCGGGGTCAGGGTCTCAGTGGCTGGGGTGTGAGAGTCTCTATTTCCTCAGGCTGCCGCAGTCTCCTTCGCTATTATTACTACTGCGCAGAAGGAGGCGACCACTGGTTGTCCCCTCTGTCCTGTTTTTCGGGTGGTCCGCACAATGATGACCCGGGCGTTTCTTCCATCTGAATTTGGTACAGGTAACTCTCGAATTTACCATATCTGGGGAGGACTATGGCACGTGGAAGGTTCGACGTCGTGACGCCTCTCCAGCCATTCCTCAAAGAAGGGACTTACCACCATGATTATCGCGTTCCCAAATGGCAATGGTAAAGCAAAGGGTCATATTTAATTTATAATAAAACAGTTTACATATAATTTTTTTTTCATAAACACCATGCAAACCAAGAATTTCCGTTTCGAGGCATAATCAACAATTGAATAAAATTATAAATTCTCGATTCACGAGTTACATGAAGTAGTGATTCGTGATGCAAGAGAACGACCACAGTGGAGACCAATACAACTGTGGCCGGTTTGTATTGTTTCATCAACAGACGACCTTTGAGCAAAGTCCCAGTTAGGTTGATAAATGTAGTCACTATCGATTACCTGAAACATGGGAATAATAGTTTATTCAAAAAATAATTTGGTAAAATGTAAATAATATCAATGTTCTCTAAAAATATATTTTTATTTGTTAATATCGTGGAGAAAGAAAACGGTGCATCGTAGTAGATGCTGGTTAATAATAAAATGTGGGGTGATTATACTTACAGGTTGTGGCGCCATTAAGAGAAATCACTGACAATATCATTTCAACATACATAGGTCGTCGACATAGTGCATTTCAGCATTTAATCTGGAATGCTTAGATGGTGTGTAGAAAATACTCTACACTCTAGATGCAGTTCAATAACAACAATTATATTTCAACTTCAATTTTCATTAATGGCCTTTATGGAAAAAAGGAATTTTAAAATAGCTTTTTATTAGTGACGTTTCTATATTATGTCAGTATATCTCATCGACATAATAACTCTATGCCGTTTAGCTGCAACCTCTTCCGTCCTATGCCGTGACGGAAGAGGTTGCAACTACTAGTCATTATACCGCAAGTAACCGAAGAATACGAGACGAGTGACTAGGCATGTGTTCGATATATAAAAACGAATTTAAAAGTCAATTTCAAACACATTTTTATCGTTTTCTCGGTCTAGAAAATCAGATTTATAAAACCGGCCTAGCCAAGCTAAAGGATATAAACAACCAAACTAATCACAATCGACGAATAATAGCACTGGATACGTAGATGTAGCTGGAGCTGAGAAAGGTCAAATGAATTTTGTGCATAGCCAAACTCAAACTGACCAATGCGTAAAAATTCGCTTTTTCTCTTTATATAAACGCGGAATAAAAAAGACAGTACGAATCTCACAATTTAGATTTTTATGAAAATCTATTGCATATTGAAATAAGCAAACAATATCATCTTATTTTTAGTGCTTAAGAATATTTACGAGAATACTGCTATATTTTATTTTATGGTTTATTGTTAGGCTAGGCGTTACTAAAACCGAATATCTAAAAACAGAAAGTCTATTTTGAAGTCTGATGTCGGATTAACCTGTTGAATACCGTAATTAGAGACACAATAGAAAGACAATAGGTGTGCGGACGCCGGCGTCCTCTCGGGGAATAATAAATTAATATCCGTTTGTACTCAAAGCCAAAAATGCCTATGTCTACGACTAATCATACATAGAGTAGAAAAGTAGAAAGGAGTAGAATATAAGTCTTGTCAACAAAAATTAAAAAAAATACATCATACAATCGATAAATAGTTTATTCCAAGGAGTTAGTCCTTGGAATAAACTATTTTTCGATTGTATACCTAACCTAAAATAGGTTACTCATGACTAAAACTTATTTTTTAGATATCTCATTTTCCTCACTTCAACTAGGGCTAGATTTTTTCTATTTTGAAATAGAATTATGTAACTAGTTTTTAAAAGCATATCTCAATCATTTACATTTTTGGCCCAGAAGTCCCACTCTCCTTTGTCGTAAAATTTATTTATTTAAGTACACACAAACACCTCAAAATGAAAAGAACAAATACAGATAGAAGACCACATTGATACTGCTTATTTCAAATGAAATTGCTTCCAGCAGACCTGCGACGGGAGAGTTGGATGAGAAATGTAGACACAGTGTACTCGTATAAAAGTAAGTTAGAAAATTAAAAATATACTATGTTGTCTAAATTTAAATCATATAATACTTTAATTAATTACCATTTATACACACTAAATCGTATCTTTTCTCATGGGGCTAAGACAATACACCTCACGCGTGAGGGAACGAATGGCCTCATGCCCCAGCCGCCGCGATTCCGACCCCGACTACCAGCCACGGCAGAAGTGGGCTTGCGGACGTCGAACAGGTCCATAACAGCTTAAAATAGAGAAGAGAAGAATGAGAGTAGAGAAGTCTTCGTCGAGTAGTTGTTTTTTTATTGATAGGATAGGATAGGTACGCGCTTGACTGCTACTCGTATCTCACTTGATGGAAAGCGACGATGTGGCCGACGATGGAGCGCGCTTGCCTTTAAAAAAATCTATTTACTCTTGACTAAAGGAACCACAGGTTGTAGCTATCAAGAAATAGGGCCGGCAAGGAATTCCACTAACTAACTGTTTGCACAATTAATGTGTTTCAAAAATGTTTGATGCGTATAGGTGGGATGTCTTCCATTTACCGGTTTTTTTTATGGTAGGTAAAATCATCCAATGATAAGTCCCACCCTTGGGTGGAGCGGGAAATAGTGTCAGACTCTTACTGACTAAAAACCTACCCTGTTCCATTCATTGCCTTTGTCCCAGGCCCCCGGGTGACATTTTCACATAACCTTTGTACCATTTACCGGTGGCACATTGCCGTACACCTGGTAGTCCGTTGGCGGAAAGAGGTTGCACGCACACTCCCCGAAATACAACCGGTAGAAAATCAATAGGCTAGCAACTTGGCGTCGATGATCATAACTTTGAAGATTCAATGCGGCGTGTGCATCATTGCTAATGATATTCATGGCAAGAAGTTGTCAGCAAACTATAGGGGTCCAGCAGGGTCGAAGCCTACTCTAGGGCCTTGGGAAAGTATGAAAATGCATACCAGGGCCCTGAAACCAAGGCAATGAAGGAACGGGGTAGGTTTTTGGTCAGTAAGAGTCTAAGACTATCTCCCGCTCCGCCCAAGGGCGGGAGATGTCATGTGATGTGTCATATGATGGTGTAAAAAAAATATTGATATTCTTGGCAAGTTTCTCACGCTCACTGTGGCAGATAGCACCGCAGAATTGGAATGATCTTTTTTTTTCAAAATCCTTATAGAAATTCGGATTGTTGATAGCCCTACCAGCATCCGTAAAGTTAGCGGCAAAGCGCGTAGTATTACATCAACTGTTTTAACTTTGCAATTACGGCTGAAAACTTTAGATTCGCATTTAAACTTTATTATATGCGAGAATAATGGGCGATATAAATAAGTGTTCCCTCTGATAGTTTACGTCATAAAATTTCTTTTAATAGTTGAATGAAAAGATCGTTACCCTCAATTTCTAAAATAATATACCGAAGCCTTAAAATATTTGCGGGATAGTACGAAATAGTTACCGCAGCTCTAGGACACAAACTGACAATTGAAGAAACTCAAATCTGGCTTTTTAATCAGTAGAAGGCTGATTGATACTTCCTCTCACTCTACCTGGAGGGGGAGTAGTTATTTAATGAATTTTCACTAAAAAAGAGCCTTGTCAAAGTTTAGCATTAAAGTAAGGAGCGACATGTTTTTAGCTCATGGCCTGAAAACCGTTAACCTTTTCATGTTGTTATTGCCTTTAGGTTCAAGCGGCGGTTTGTTTGGGACGGCATTTTGGGCGTCAGTGCAGGGTTGTATATGTGTTGAAGGTCGGGAGATTCCTGACTTTGGATGTGTATATGGGTGGTTATTGCTTGGAAAAAGAAATTCTAACGGCATTTATCGTAATTGTTAAAAGGTGCTCTGGAGTGACGCCATTTGCACGTAGCATGGACGCCATATCTGTGGACCAGAATATGTAAGGCAGGAGTGTGGTTTTAGTCAGTAGGAGTCTGACACTGCCCAGACTGGCTCGTCTGTGAGGCAGCCTGGACGTCCATGAGGATTTCCCACCCCTGCCGAAAAACAAAAAACAGTTTAACAAGTTTGCCATCGAATCTAAAAGAAGACGGAGAATATTGCAGTTTAATTATGCATGTCAGCTCCCAGTATCATTAATTTAACTGTAGAAAAATTAAACAGTCGTGGTAGATAGGGTAAATGTTCCATTTTTTGTCCCTGAACCAACATCAGATCAACGTGCTTGATAATCCAATGTCAGTTGCAAAAAGTATAAAACCATTTTGGATACGAAGCACCCTTTTTGAATACTGTATATTATGCCCAACATACTGTTATGTATTCTCTACAGGGTATATTGTCTAATCGTAAGTATATGTCGGAAACGGTCGTTACTTTCTGTTCTCTCCTTACCTTCCATGGAAATGATACCATTATCCTATGTTCCTGTTTTCATCATATTATAAAGAGCAGGAATTTAATACGGGAATAGTATTACTGAAGTTTAATTTTTAATACCACATGTGTACGTAAAACCACTTCTATTTCAAAATAGGAAAATTATTTTATTTATTTTGTGTTCACATGAATAAATACTTCATTTTGATCGGCTTAGCTTTTTCCAATTATGTTAGGCTTCCCATCTCACTGGATGTAGCTGAATAACCAGTATTTTGTATGTAGTTTTCTTTTTTATTATTTGTATCAAAAAGTAACTTTTTTTTTATTTGATATAAACTAGTCCTTGACTGCGATCCTACCTGAACCTACCTGAACTTTACACAAAATCTCAATAAGAAAGAAACCCAATAGGGACCAACTGTAGTAACTTAACGTACTAAAAATAATCATCGTCATCATCATCCTGCCCTCGTCGTATGTTACTTGAGGTTAATCCAACACGTTCTTCTCATGCTATCCCGTCAGAAGTCATGCTATCACTGACTGCTTTTTCTTAGATTTCACTCCTCACACTGTAATCTATCCATACTTTCTATAGCTTTTCCCTCCTTTCTTGCACATGTATATCTAGTATCTCTAACTAGTGGTAGTAACTCTTCTAGTAACATGCGTTTCATCCGCCTACATCCATATGTGAATTGTAATATGGTTATTAAAAATTTCCACATATATAAATTACAATAATTATAGTTTAATGAAAAATGTCATCAGACGTGATCAAATGGGTAGGTAAAGGGAGGCCGCTAACTAAATAAAACTGATTAGATTGAGAATTTGAGACTACGTATCTTACGGATCAATGTGACAATACTCAAATAAGTGAATTAATTACCTCAGTTTTATAAAACGTTCCTTTTGCAAAACAAGGGCATAAATACAATTGTACAGGAGATTATTTTGAGAATTTTGTGCATTCAGAATGCTCTGCATTATATTGCTTTGAAGTTATTCTCCTTTCACGAAATAAATCATCCACGGTAGACATATTTTTCATTTTTCATTTTGGCATACTTACATAATTTTTGACACAACACAACATGGGACTATGTTCCACCGAAGGTATGAGATCATGTCTTGCTACGACACAGCTTTGTCAAACTTCAAACAAAACTGACTATCATCACTAAAACTTAAGCTCAAGAAAATTATATTATAACTTTACTTAGAAATATACTCCGGTATTATATAATAACTTGCATACATCTTACGTTAAAAGCATCTACCAACGCTATCAAGAAACTTTGATTGCTGTCGACTTAATTTTAAGATCAATTTCCTGTAGTTTATAGTTTCCTAGTACCCGAGTTACGCGCTCCGTACCTTTGGACTTACCTCCTGGCAACGAGGATTTTAATCCAAACAAGTTTCTGAAAGTTATTTGAAAACTTGTTATTGCTAATGATTAAAATTTACTACAGAGAATTTATTTTAATCTAAGAGAGAAATAGGTAGATGTTTTTAACTAAAAGTAAAAAGTTATAATTTAATTTGCCAGAGGACAAAGTCAAAAGTCACCCTTCAGAACAATGCTTCTGAGTTTTAGTAAAGAAAGGTAGCCTTTGTCCAAAAATAAAAAGGTTTTATATACTTACTGAATAAAATTGAGGAAAGAAAAAAGTAAGGGAAACTACTTGAAAAAGAGGCTTACAGGGAAAAAAAACACATTTATACGGTACTATGATAAAAATAAAATATTGATTTCCTTATGTGTTCACAAAAACTAGACACAGACAGTAACTTTATTTATTCACAACAATATTTATAGCAGACATAAAAGAATATTCAAAACATAGGCCGATGTCAAAGCTATATTTTATTTACAGGTGTGACGGAACACCGTTTCCCCATTATATTTTAGATGATTTGTATCCAAATATGCGAAATTGTCCATAACCCAACTGTCACAACTTTGTGCCTACCCAAAATTTATTGTAACTGACACCAACCTTAAGGCTCAGTATCCAACAAAGCGGAGAGAAGAGGAGACGAGAGATGTGTTTGAACAAACCAATCCAATTTCGTTATGTTTCGTAATCTCTTCTCCGCTTAGCTTTGGTGGAAATGGATCAAGCGGAGAGGAGAGGAGATGTCTCATTTTTTTATAGAATTTTGTGTGGCGAGCGAGCAAGCGGGGCGGCAGAGCGGAAAGTCTCTAGTCGGGCGGCCGGGCGAAGCACGCACTCGCGCATCTTACACCCCGCTGCCTTCTCCCCATGCCTTTTCTCTCACAGCTCATATCTCTGCTACACAAAGCTCACATCTCCTCGCCGCTTTGATGGAAATAACATGCCAGCTTCGCAACACATCTCCTCTCATCTCCTCTCCGCTTTGTTGGAAACCGGGCCTTACAGTGGATAAAACAACATCTGTAGTGAAATTAAAATAGAATACATTACGGGGAAATTCTATTTAAACCACTGGAGTTTTAATAACAAAATAACAGAGGAAAATAGTTAAATACCATACACATAAAAGCACTTTGCAGCGAAAATTCGGGGCATTTAAAAGGGCCCAAAAAACTATGCCCAGAGGGAATGGCAGGCTCGGATTCGGCCTGATTGCAACAGGTCCTATTTCCCCTAGGGGAACTCAAATTACACCACAGAAAGGATCTTGTGTACCTTTAGTTTTACGCTATTATCTTTGTCGTTTGATGTCGACTTCACTCCTGTCTTTACGTTCGTTTAGGGAAAAGAACAAATACTTTCGTGAAAGGTGAGCTGAGGGAATGTCATTGGTTTGAGCATGACGGTCACGTATCGGTTTTCTCTTATGAATAAAATAGAACATCCCAATTTCTTTCGGAAGGTACTGACAGATTTTATGCTGTTATTTAGTTCGATTTATTCTTCTTGATTTTGTTGAGTGTTGGAATATTTTGGAGGATTTATTTTTGCAAATTATTATTATTTTATATTTTTTGTTATTTTTCTATCGTAGGTTCGTTTACAAACATGTACTCGTAAACTTACATACACAAGACACTCAAACCTGGTACAACTATCTATAAGTCATACAAATATGTGTATTTGTTCCGTACTAGAATCGAACCCGCGACACCCAGTGCAGCATCCATTGCTCAACCACTGCTCCAAACGTGCCATCAGTTTACTTGATTTTTTGGAAGTTTCTTACGAGTTGTTTTTGTAGCAAATATGGCAGAAACAGATTGCTTCATTAAACTTAATCTGCAAAATTAGAAAATTAACACGGCACAGCCCGTGTGTATGTATTACTTCGCACCTTTAGAAATTAAAGCCTATCTGTTAGGTTATCCAGGATATAACCTATCTTCGTACCAAATTTGTATCAAATCCGAATTTCAGTCATTTGAGCGTGAAGGAGTAACAAACATACAGATCGAATACAAAATTTTGCTTTTTAAAATATTAGTGCTTAGGTACTTAGTCGACCCAACCTTTGTACTGAGTTCAATTAAAACATACCAGTAAAGGATACTACTACCTGTATGACTTAACAATGCCTTCTGGAACTACCTGGTTGGAATGCGAATTTAGAAATATTTAATAGTATTGTTGATATTTATCATAATAAAATCTTATATTCATTATAAATATTTGGATATTTGAGAGCAGTGGTGGCCGAGTGGTAACGGCCCCGACTTACGAGTAGTAGGTCGCGGGTTCAAACCCGGCCATTCGCATTACTTTGTGTAATTTATTTCATCACCACTGCTCTCAAAACTGTGAAGAAAAACATCGTGAGGAAACCGGCATGCCCTAGAACTAAAAATTCGAAGACATGTGACATCAACCAACCCGCACTGGGCCCGCGTGGTGGATTACGGCCCATTCCTTCTCTTAGAGAGGAGGCCTGTGTCCCAGTAGTGGGAACATTAAAAGGCTGATGATGATGATGATGATTTGGATATTTATATTTTTTGTAACGATAAAGCTTTACCTATGAATTAAAAAAATATATAAACCGTCAAATTATGGTCGTTTTAATCCTGCGGAGGGTCGATTCGGTACATGAAACCCAATCGATTTGTAAAGATAAAAATGAAAAATAAAGTACATTCTTTTAAAACTCGAATTAATTTACGCATGTACGAAATTGATTACTTTAAGTAAACGTCAGCTGATCGAGGCCAATGAACTGTAGGTAGTTAGTACGCAACGACCGACAACTCCCTACAAGTTCATTGACTCGTTAACCTAAAGAAATTAATTTCGTACATGCGTATATTAATTCTGGTTTTTAGAAAAAAAGTACTTTATTGTTTTTAATTTTATTTTTACAAATCGATAGGGTTTCATGAACCGAATCGACCCTCCGTGGGATTAAAACGACCAAAATTTAACGGTGTATATTATTACGAATTCCACAGGTGCACAATTAAGTCATACAAGTTATAGGTGTTTCTTTACATAGAAACCTATCTGCAAATGCAAGTCATCGACTCTACAATCCTCTTACACAAGTATGCGATGACACGGGCCGACTAAACCTGAAACCATATCAATTGGTATCCGCAGGAAACGGCGTGCAAATCGAGTTAGTAGGAAGCCTCACTTATGTCGGAAGTACCCTCATTTAAGTGTATAGAGAATATTGAAGTGTCCGCCACTGTAATAGTTTCTGGCTTTTATGTTGAAAGGAATGGCAATGGTTCTACAAAAATGTGAAAGGAATTTTATTCTTGGGTCATGTGAAGTTTAAATTTTTACTGACAGTAGGTACACTATTTAATTCATTTCAAACTATTTTTTACTTGCATCAAAATGTAGTAATTCTACATTTTGATGCAAGTGGAGAAAGTTTGTCATTGCGACTGAGGTTTTTTTTTATGGTAGGTAAAATCATCCAATGACAAATCCCGCCCTTGGGCGGAGCGGTAAGTAGTGTCAGACTCTTACTGACTAAAAACCTACCCCGTTCCTTCGTAGCCTATCGTGCCGGGGCCGAGCATTCCTTTCGGAAGTTAACCCATGACCCCAGTAGGCTTCGACCCTGCCTGCCTGCAGTTAGCAGGCTGGGCCTCTTCGGTGTGCTGACAGCGACTGAGGTTGCATTCGCCCGAGACGTAGGCAGGCAGAACCATTGATATATTATAAGGGAAGATAAGTTACGCGCTAACATCACAATCAGAAAACCTGGACTCGTAACTCACCCTTGCACACTACCTTAAGTCACTGATAGACAAGGACAGAGATAAGAGCTGGCTCTGTCGTGCGAGCGAAATAGTTTTAGCCGCCGAATTGCGACTAAGTGAAATTAAGACAAACTTCTGCTGTATTGATTATATCAAAGGCAGAACTAAGAAGACTGGACTCTGATTAACCAATTAACGCTATGCCCATAATCGTAGCCATGTACAGACGCCAGCACATCAACCTACCTGAATCTGTCAATTTTTTTTAATAGATTTTCAACCTTGTCACAATAGTGGAAGGTTAATGTTCGATTGGTAAAATTTGACAGATTAGGGTAGATTGACGTGCTGACGTCTGTACAGTAGAACTTACGCTTTTTCAATTTGTACTGTTGGTTTCCTGTCATCTACAATCATTCTTGTTATGATCGTTACCTAACTTTGTCTTAATCTAGGTACTAATGTTAAGCTTATTACGGCATTAACCAGTAAAATGTCATGTTGTTTTTATGCAAGCAAAACCACTTTACCTATGACCGCAAATGAGTTGGTACGTTTTTGCCTAACAGCGTTGAAGAACCTAACATGCTTCTGTACCTCTACCATGAGTTTTAAGCAATAGTATTCGTCGCTACTCGATATCGACGCCGTAAATATTTTGTATGGCAAATTTTGCAGCGCCTCTAGCGGTCACTTGCAGAACCAAAATTTGTCATACAAAATATTTACGGCGTCGATATCGAGTAGCGACGAATACTATTGCTTAAAACTCATGGTAGAGGTACTGAAGTAACCAACCTTGATCAGTTAAGCGATTAAGGAAAACCAACACTGCACGTCAATAGACATGTGTCACCAGTTACGTTAGTAGGTAAATGGCATAACGTGTTATCGTTATGACTAATTTCTGAATTGAATATAAATTACTAGCCACCCGCCCCAGCTTTGCACGGGTTCAATAGTGATCTATACTTATAATAAATCTGTAGAAGTAAAAATTCTGTACATTGAAAATATCAAAAAATAAATGCCAGGGGGTGTTACTAGACCGACACCGAACCCAAAAATGTGATTAAAAAATTTTTTGTCTGTCTATCTGTCTGTCTGTCTGTTTGTTCAGGCATCACGCAAAAACTACCAGTTCGATTACGATGAAACTTGGTATAATTATTCTTTAATGTCCTTGGCACCACACTGGGTACTTTTTATCTCGGAAAAGTACATACAATAAAAACAAACTTAATTTTGCGGTTCGATCCCTAGACCCGATTACTGTACCAACTGCAAATAATAAGTTTGTCCTAGGTTAATTCCACTGTGAGTAAGGAACGCCTTTTAGTGAACTCCACTGCGGGTGACGACCCGCAGTGGAGTTCACTAAAGGGCGCTGCACACGGCTAAGATACTATAATATATTTTATCAGTGCTCACCATACAATTCAATGGATTAGCACACACTACGAAGATAATAAATTTTCATATTTTCGTATCTTAAGATGAATTTGTATGGCGAGCGAAAATATTATAGTATCTTAGCCGTGTGCAGCGCCCCTAAGTTATGCTGTAAATGTATGTAATAATGTGCTGAAGGTCAAATTTGGCTTGCATGTTCGCAGCACACGCGTGGCGCGCGGCCGCCACGGATTCCTACCGTATATAAGGACGGAGTCTGAGCGCGCGCATCATCCCTGGCTGGAGGCTTTGATTCTCAAATCGAGGCCACTGTTAGGTAATTAGTAATTCGTATAGATATTAGTTTTTAGGGATTTTGCTTATTTATTGGGTTTAGATTAGTTATCATCAGATAGCTTTATTTAGGTAGGTAGGTATTTTATTTTCTGTTATTGAGTTTTTTTTTTAATTATATAGGTACTTAAGTTTACTTCATATAGCAATATTGGTTTCCTATTGTAATTAGCTACAAAGGGCCCGCGCCGGGGCAAGTTCTACACAAATAGCACTTTACAAAAAAACTCATTGATAAATTTCGTCGTCCACGCGAGCAAAGTCGCGGGCACAGCTAGTGTTAAATATATTACGCATGTATATAAACCTTCCTTGAATCACTGTATCTATTAAAAAAAAAACGCATCCAAATCCGTTGCGTAGTTTTAAAGATCTAAGCGTACATAGGGACAGACAGCGGGAAGCAACTTTGTTTTATACTATGTAGTGATTATAGGGATATTTTTAATTTTGCATCAAAAATGTTATTCCTTACTAAAAATGACAAAAGGCTGGCGACCTCATCACTGGATTGTGGCGCTGAATCAACACTGTATCAATGTAAATGGCTGGACTGGATTGAAACATGTTTGCATTGATACAGTGCTAGAACCCAGTGATATTGACGCCAGCTACTGACTTTCTTGTACACCTAATATTAATGGACTCTTTATGTATATTTTTTAGGGTTTTTCTGGCTCCAACAAGTTAGTTTAGAAGGGGATGGCGGGGTCTAATAATAATCGAGTGAAAACAGACCCCGCCACCCCTTTGTGATTTTTTTTTTTTACCCACCCAAAACAGTACCGTTAGTGTTTTTGGTGAAATAAAAACATTTTTTGGAGTAGAAAAACGGGATTAATTTGAGAAACAGTCAGAAACTAACCCTTTATGATATTAAAATGCAGCGTAATTATCTAGTAAGTTAATAAAAGTTTTTTTTTGTTTTTATTTGGAAACCCAAAATTCGTCCGAAAGTAATGTTCCTTTTACGTTTATTTCTAGCCTGAATTATGTTCACGGAAACTTGACATCCCAGAGAGCAAACTGAAATATCTCATGTAGGTACTTGTTTACATTTTCACAACAGTCACATTGAAAAACCTTTCAGGAAACATTTTACTGAATCATTTAGCATTTCATTTAAAGTACCTTTGAATCATTTTCCTCTCTGGATCATTTAGATACCTACCTCCATCCAATCGTATTTCAAACGTCCGGACCACAAAAGATTCACCTCGCCTACAATTTGAAATTAAAATACGCGAACCTTTCTTCAGGCGCGAAACTTTAACGGCATAGTTAGTCGTCCATATTTTTTTATATTTTTCACTATCTCTTCCACCATAATCTTTATTTATGACCGTGTTCGTGCTAAGCTCCTAGAATAGCTTGGTACAGTTCGCTATGTATAGGATCGACCGATTATAAGTTCACCGCAGTCTATCCTTTTAGCGGATAGGTAGTCTACTTTTTCTTTGTTCTGATTGTACTTCAGATTCTAGACCATAGATTGTGAAACTTTTTAACAGTTACTATTCAAAGAGTTTTTTTATGTAGATGTAATGAGACGCAGCAAAGACCATAATATATGGTAAAATAGCCCTAAATTTATCTAAACAAAAGAAAGGCAGAGGCCGCCCGCCATTGACCTGGTGGTCTAACATCAAGTAAGACTTCAAGAAAGCCTAATTGTCAAAATCAACAACCCAGGACAGATTGTCTTGACGCAGTATTGTAAGATCTGACTCTTGATAATGGGAGCAGGCACAGCGAAGTGTTAAACTCATACCTGTTTTACACAACTTCATAATAATTTCTATTACTTGGTCTTTGTTATCATTTCTTTATAAACAGTTGTAAATTATCTTTCATTAGATTTTAATTTTAATTCTTATAATTTTCAGTTTTATTTATTTATTTTGTTTCAATGATGCTGTCATGTCATATCATTACTCATCTATTTTCTTTCACTTAGCTTAGGTTTGACTAAATTTTTATAATATACCTCATAAGGACACATATCTTTATTTATTTCCCTCTCACTCCTTTCTTTCAGATTTCACTCATCATCCGCTTAGAACTTTACAAGTTAAACCTTTCCCTCTTAACTTTACTCCACTGTTACCTCTCCCTCATTTAACTTAACGCTTCTTTTACCTTTACCTCTCCCTCCTACCTTTCATAACTACTATCTTTACTTTCATAACTTTAGCTTCACCTAAACATGCCCTTATACTCTTATAACGTTACAGCGGACAAGGAAGAAAAAGAGTATCATCACTCAATCGCGTTACAGTACAAAATTGCCTCAGAGGTACATATTCCCGGGGTAAATGGTATCCTATGTCTGATTCCAGGACATGGTCTACCCATGTGAAAAATGAATGAGCATTAAGAAGTAAAACATACACCTAATACACATATTAGTGTGATAGAACTTGGTTTTCTTGTGGCGAAAAAGTAGAAAGATAAGGAAAAGTGAATTACTTTCTAGACCTACTTCTACATATTCTCTGGATCGTTATAACCCTTAATTCACTAAATTGGTAACTTCTCAGAATTGCACACTTCTACAATAATTTCAATTGACTTACGTATACATCAAAACCGAGACCGATGTAGGCCAGATGAACTTTAGCACGATATTAGTACTGGCTTTCTAACAAAAAAGATACTGAAATTACTTCCAACAAAAAATAAAGAAATAATAAAGCATTTCAATAGAACTCATAAACGCAACCAATATTTTAAATGGCAACCAAGACAGAACAAATCTCAAGAGTCTCATCACTTATTCAATAAACAAAAGAGTCCTACTCAAGAACCACTTCACGTGCAACAATCCCCAATGACTAAGTAATTAATAGGTCCATTTAAAAACAGCTGATCGTTCCCTTGTACCGAAGTCCGTGTTCCTTCCTGTGCTATTATCTTATTACACTATTATCCACTTGGGTCGCAATTAAGAGAGGTCAAAGGTCCAATCGGGCGCGGACACCCATCGGATACTGAGAAAATGTACTGTTTTGTTCACTAGTGTGTTTAAGATGGGAGATTAGATTTGTATTTTAAAAATAATACTGAGAAAACAATGCTATTATTTCATCATCATCATCATCATCATCATCATTTCAGCCAAAAGACGTCCACTGTTGGACATAGGCCTCCCCCAAGCGTCGCAAGGCACGCCCCAAGATTTGGAAGCTTCAACTCGATAAGCGCATCATTATTAATGATTATCTTGGCTCGCTTCTCAATTGTATCAAGCGCATCAAGAATTTAACTAAATCGACAATACAACATTAGTTTTAGTATATGCAAAACCCGAAACACGTGTCTAGTATTTTTATGTAAAGGAACAATGTACATAATGTTATAAGTATACCAAAAATCACAAAATTATAAGCTTATTATGTGACCTAGTTGTCCGCACAAATACGTGGTCACCGGGCCATCCACTCAGCTGTGCGCTGGGTCCTAATACCCGCTATGACCTGCCGCGACTTATGTTGTATTTAGTGTCAGTGGTGTCCAACTTGTGAACTTTTTTAAATGCTTTTGGAAAAAAAAGATAACATTGTGTAAAAATTATTGGAATCGATTCAGTAACTGATTCTGAACAAAAGACATATTCAGGTTTCGCATATACTTACTAAAAACACACACCTCTGTTCCAGTGAATAAAATTAAATATCTCCACAGTAAAGACCAATGAGGAAAACTAGAAGGAATAGAAATTCGTACAGTCCCTTTGGTGTCGATATGTCAAAGTTCAAGGCTGCTTGCTTTGTTGACTTACAAGCAAGCAAATGTTTATACAACTTGATTGAACGATTTTATCAATACAGATTTGTTAGAAAACGGTTGAGTAAATTCTACATCATAATATGCCTTTTTGTTTATTTGATATTATAAACTAGTGCTTGACTGCGATCCCATATGATGGTAAGCAGTGATGCAATCGTTCCATTTGCCTATGTAGTTAAATAAATATAAACAATCTTCACATGTTTTTATCTAAAATTTGTCCGTCTGTCTGTCAAGACAAGGGGTCTTGAAAGACAGACGGACAAATTTTCAATCTCAATCTCAGGAACGCTTGGAGGTATCGAGTTGAAATTAAAACCGTATACTAGGTCTGTGGCCCCTTGTAGCTGTGACAAAATAACAATTCTAAGTTAACGAAAATAAAAAATACGGACGTTTATGCCGTAGAAAACGTATTTAATCAAAATTCATAGGGCATTTCCCGTTGACCGAGAATCCTGAAATTTGGCATGGAGTAAGGTCTCATAGCACAAATAGAGGAAAAAAATTGAAAATTGTAAATTTGTAGTTACGTCACAAAAAAACTTTTTTCGATTCGGAAAAATCTTCGAGACTCAATTCGGGAATTGAATTATTTACATAAGTTGGTTGGTACGGAATCCTCAGTGTGGTAGTCCGACTATTAAAACCCTCCTGTGTTTTTTCAGTTGCCTTTAGCGTTCCAGGACCACTGTCACTCTTTCGAATAATTCCGCATTTCGTGTAAGTGAGGCTGATAACATATTGCATGCATAAAAATGCCAAAATCTGCCGAATGACTAGTCATATGAGGGCGATTCCTTAATATGCTGTGAGGTCATATGAGTCACATAATCCGGCGGGTGACGCGACCGATAGGTCACTCGGTCATATGTCTACTGGCTTCTGCCGAGATGTCAAACTGATTAGATCTGTGACGTCAGACCAGTTGGTTTTTCACACAGTCAAGACTCGACTATGTTTTTACCGATAGCATCACAATAAAGCTTCAAGGAAAATGTCAAATTGAAATCATGGAGTAGTTCAAAAGCTAGAATTACAACAATTTATTAGATTTTTGCATTGCATTGCATCAGCCTTATAATGTTCCCACTGCTGGGACTCAAGCCTCCTCGCTAGGAGAGGGAATGGGCCGTAATCCACCAAGCGGGCCCAGTGCGGATTGGTGGATGTCACATGTCTTCGAATTTTTGGTTCTAGGACATGCCGGTTTCCTCACGACGTTTTAGTTCACCGTTTTGAGAGCAGTGGTGATGAAATTAATTACAACAAAAAGTAATGCGCCTGGCTGGGCTTGAACCCGCGACCTACAATTTGTAAGTCGGGGCCGTTACCACTCGGTCACCACCGCTCTTAATTAGAATTAGATTTTTACAGATGTTTAAAGTTAAAAAAACTGATTTGAGACCGCGCGTGAGACGTATTTAGATGATCTTGGCTGACTTTTGCATGCATGGGATAGAAATGGTTTAAAAAAAAAGAGTTCCCATGTACGGCATTTAAAAGAGTTCCCGAGTTCCTGGAAAGCAAGGAAACAGGTAAATTTTACACCGTTAAAGATTGAAACGAAAGAACGTTTCACTTTAGAACGAGAGAAATAATTTGAAGATAGCCCACCTAAAAAAAAACAAATCACGAAAGGTATCCTTTCTAGCTGTCTGATTTATATTTGATCAGCGTGTCTTTGTAAAGTCGAGATGGTAGCTGGTAGCAGTGGTATAACCCAACTATAAATAGCTTCATAAAGATATTTATAACAGCCAAATATTGCTCTGGAATGTCAAAGAGCTATTTCTGTGAATGGAACTGTTATTTTAAGAATCGTAATTGATTTAATTGAAAATGAAGGACACACTACTGTACCGAGTTCTTCTGGTATCTCTCAGACAATTTGAAAAATATCTTAATATCTAGAGATGAAATCCATCACATTGAGACATTAGGAATTGAATCGTCTTTGCTGCACCTTTTTCAATTTTGTCTGGGTGTCTTGTGTATATGAGTTTGCACATTAGTGACCACACCCCACGATACAGGACTTATTCCTAGTGTGAAGAAATGTTTTAATAAAAATATCTAGACATCGAATTACATAATGCACCTTCTCTCCACTTATTATGCTACAAAACATGCAGGAAAAGGGAATTTTGGCCAAATCTGCTCTATCATCTAGCTAGCGACTCAAAGAAGGAAGAAGAAGGGAAGGTCCAATGATCAGTTCAAGAAAATGATCATACTCAAAACTAGGACAATACGCAGGATGTGCATTGTGTAATGATATTTCCAATGCAATGATATGTAAGAGAGTATAATGATCCGGAAGGCATGAATTGATCAAGTTAATTAGAGATCAACGCCCTTATGGTCAAAGGTCTGAGCAGCTGGCAGTTCATTATTCATCAGAGCTAAATGTGAAGATATTTTGTAGTGTCTAGCTTTAAAAATTAAGAGACTAAATGTACTTACAATATTATAACTTTATAGAGAAATATTAGTCCTGTGGTTGTTGAAAGACCCTAGAAAAATGACTGTGTTTATTTCGAAGCCTATCTGCCAAAAATGTGACATGTCCTAAACCTTCAACAGAATTGTGTTTATGTTTGTGACAATTGTGTGAAAAGAACATAAAGACAATTTCTTAGATGTCATGTCATGTGCAATAAAAACACGTCGGCTGTCAAAGGTTCCTTAAATCAGGGTTATAGGCATAATTGTCGAAAACTTTTGGTTTATCTATGCTAGGGATTTTTCAGATAATTGTGCACAAGATTTTTATGGATTAATCACATGGAATCTCTTATCGCTCTAGGGTAAAGCAGGAGATCGCGACAGACTTTTACTGACTAAAACGACATCGTGGTTTTCCTTTTCAGGAATATCCCACGGCTCACACAGCATTGTTACTGTTATACTATTATAATTTAGACCTGTTACTTATGAAAGTAACTACATAACTTAGAGAAAAGATCTCATTTCCCTAGGTTAAAACAAGGAATACCAAAACCGTGTATTACCAAATACTTCATTTAAAAAGACGCATATTCCTACAAAAGAGCTGCTCTACACAGTCTATACAGCGCGCTTCTCTTTTTGTGTATTTTCGGTTCCCATTCACCTTTGATCAACTTCATCCGCACATCACTTCCACACTTTCAAACGCTGTGTGTTCAACAGAACGCAAAAGGTTAGTCAAAAGCTATAGAAAAAGTCTTTTATCTTTGGATTAAATTGTTCGCGTTTGCGTTTAAGTTCACAACCGTCTGTCTACGTAAGGTTATTAAAAAAAAGAATAGGCCCATTTTGACATTCAGTAATCAGAAATCAGAAGCGTTTATTTCAAATAGACCAATTACAGGCACTTTTGAATTGTCAAAATATTGGTCAGTCCAAAAAAAAAGTGAAGCTAAATTGCACGTTCCAAAGCGTAGATCTCTAGGGAAAAGAACGTGCAAGAAACTCCATAGACACTTATTTTTTATTATTCGTAGGCTCGCGTTTGACCACTATCTCAATCTTTTAAATCATATAATTAGTTACATAATTCTTGGCTACATATTTCATGTCGCTTCTATTATTTGAGCACAATGTAGATAAATAATGAAAGAAAATACTAATTGCAAAAATTTAGTGTAGAAGTGTGCTCGTAGCTACTCCTAAAATAGCTACTACTACACCGGACCCCCAATTATTATTTTAGTAGTAGCTACACTACACGGCCGCTAGGTAGTCAAAATACAAATGTCAAAACGGGCCTATTATTTTTTGACAACTTTACCTAAACTAACGACGTCAAAGAACAAAAGAATACGGGTTGGCATTCTTTTGTTCTTTGTCAGTCGTTATCTACAGGTAGTCAGATGTCAGAAAGTATCACCAACCAAAAAGTAAGGTCCAGTTGAAGACCAGCGTCACGCTACTGCTACATAGTTGCCTGACATTACGTTGAACTAAACCTTTTTAGCGCAGCCGTAAGACACACAATGTTGTGGTTTTATTTTATTTTTTATTTACGTTTGTACGAGTATGTAACTACTTGTTTTTGTCTAAGAGCCAAATTCACCCATAAACTAATCGCGATTCGTTCAAACAAAACGCAGTTTGAGCGACTAATCGAGATTAGGTATAACTTCATTTTGCGTTTCACCGCGATGAATTGAACCTAGTTTACGCTAAACTCAGTTTCAATTCTTTTGTTGTCGCCCATGTTTACGACACGGGTCTTTAAACTAGATTACGCTGACCTCAGTTTAGTTGAACTAAGTTTTTATATTGAATGATGAAATCAGCCCTAAGTTTCTATGAACTTGTTTCTTTATCGTGTGTGTCTGTGTGCTAAATAAACGTATGTTCTTCCTTCCTTTTTTCCATCAGTTATCCACGGAATATTGTGTTTCCCAGAAAATGAGATAAAGAGGTCTGTTAAGCAATCGCTCTATGTTAAACACAGGTATTCAGGCGCATCGGGTTAGGCTGCAAGCCGACCCTAAATAGTTGAGAAAAGGCTAGGGAGATGATCTGCCGCGCTAATTAAAAGTGCAGTAAGGAGGTTATTTGTAGTTTTTTTAGGATTAAATACTTAATATACACAGCTCATTACGAGGAATCTGAATTTTTAAGGAACTCACGGACGGCGTGCAATGGGTAGCACACTGTCCGGACCGGACCGAGCCCAAGTCGTCGACGGCGCGTACTGTTCCCGCGCGCCTCAGGGACCTCTCAGCAAACCATAGAGGCCCAGCCTGCTAGCTACAGGCAGGCAGGGTCGAAGCCTGCTAGGGTCAGTTTCCGAAAGGAAGGCCCGGCCCCGGCACGATAGGCAACGAAGGAACGGGGTAAGTTTTTAGTCAGTAAGAGTCTGACACTACTTCCCGCTCCGCCCAAGGGCGGGATTTGTCATTGGATGATTTTACCAAACATAAAAAAAAATCATTAAGAAACTAAATTTTGCAAAAATCCTTCCTTACTGCGTTTTTAATTAGTGCTGCAGTGATGATGAATAGCGGATACTCGACATGTGCACTGTGCAACTACGCAGTTGATTTATTGATAAAAAAAGGTAATAATTATGCATGTTTTTGTGGCCATAATACTTTTGCAAAGAAACTGGTTTGGGCGCAAATTGTTAGCGTGGTTTCAAAGTTATATCGGACATAGGTAGATTTTTTTTGTGTCTTGTATATTAAAGACTATGGCCTTGTCTTTGTCTGCAGACCATATGTTCCAACTTCCATATTGCAACACATTGACTGTTACCCATTTTCGTGAGTACAAAATTGCTGTGGCCGAATACATGGGCCGAATAAAATTAAGAAAATACTTTACTATTTTTTTGCCATCGACACGATAAGAAGATATCCGTACCAAAATGTTGGTATTATCTTGCGGTGTCTCTTTGTAATGAATTACAAACCACACTAACAGTCTGTGGGAGTGTGGATTAATTATGCCTAAACCGCAGATAACGCTATGCGCATTCAATATAACAATGCCTTCAAGGCGCTGTTGAAGCTTCTACATTGCTTTAGTGCGTTAAGGATGTCCGCTGATGCGCACACTGATGCGATCATGCGCAATAAAGTAACATCAACGATGCGCAGTGTGAGAGGAAGCACAACAAGAACTTACAACTACTTTCAACAAACTTTTCAGTATATGTGAAATCCGTGTTTCGGGTTTCTAATATTTTTATGTAAGGAATCTGTGTTCAAAATTTCATACCTCTATCATGAAAAATCACAAAGTTATAAGCTTGTTATGTTACCTAGTTCTCCACACAAATACATGGTCATCGGGACATACGGGTGATTGAGAGGTCGTTTTGCTCCCACAAGCAACTGTGCGCTGGCTCTTAATGCCCCCTATGACCAACCGAGCCCTGTGTTGTACTTAGTGTCGGTTGTGTCCAACTTATGACCTTTTTTAAATATTATTGTGTAAAATATAACATGGTGTAAAAACTTCAGTTACTGATTCTGAACGAACTATATTCAGGTTTCGCATATTACTAAAAATAATGTTGTATACTCGTACTATGTATTTATTCACTTTGTCGTTACACTTGGCAACATATCCATTTTAAACCGGTTTGCCCTATTTCCGCCAAGAAAAAGCTTTTGCAAGGCTTCATTCGCTTTCAAAGTTAATAAAGTTTAATTCAGTGAAGTTAATTAATATTGTGCCAAGTGTGGTTCCCTGTGGAAGTGAATCTTCATTCTTAATTAAGTCTCATTTAATTCCTTTCAATATTTTTGCTGAGCGCTTTGCAGGGAGAATTCTGCTTTTCAGCTAGTACCTAAGATGGCACGGTTGGCGCGGTGGTTAAGCGATAGGTTGGTGCGCTGCGGGTCGTGGGTTCAATCCCCGGACGGAATAAATATTTTTATAGCCTACAAATATTTGTTACAGATCTGAGTGTCTTGTGTATGTCCATTACAGACATTACACGTTTTAAAAGCTAATAAAAATAAGAGAAAATAAATCTCTAAAAAATGTATTATTTCTCTTATTTGTAT
Organism: Leucania comma; assembly: GCA_958295575.1. NCBI lineage: Eukaryota > Metazoa > Arthropoda > Insecta > Lepidoptera > Noctuidae > Leucania > Leucania comma. The sequence continues at coordinate 5,607,766 of OY282473.1, forward strand.
CGTTAATTTTATTTAGCTACATTTAAGAATGTTTATTTTCTCACTATTTATTTCATCCATATTAGAATAAGATTACAAAAACAAAGACTAATAAATCTTAGTTTGGCGCTGGGAGCACACTTTTGCTTTTTTATGTGGAGGATTCATTTGCAGTAAGTTGTTCCAGGTATTAATATTGTAAAATCAACCATTTTTTTGAAGAGTATCATTTCATTTCTTTCCAGTTCTTTTCCATAGTATACTTACGACCAATTGAAACAGGAAATTGGGGGCTTATTACCGTCATCCTTCTATTTTTCAGACCTACCATCCCATGCATTTTGTTGCTTTTAAAATACCCACATTCGATATGGGCACTTATAAAACGTCAGAAGCTAGTGAACTGTACCTCTACCATGATTTTTAAGCAATAGTATTCGTCGCTACTCGATATCGACGCCGTAAATATTTTGTATGAAAAATTTTGGTTCTGCAAGTGACCGCTAGAGGCGCTGCAAAATTCTGACGTTTTATAAGTGCCCATGTCGAATGTGGGTATTTTAAAAGCAACAAAATGCATGGGATGGTAAGTGTGAGAAATAGAAGGATGACGGTAAGAAGCCCCCAATTTCTTTGTTCTGATGTCATCTCGACGCTCAGTCATGTGATCAGAACAAAGGAATTGGAGGCCTAGCCAGCTCCAAGCGTTCACGCTAAACTTGGCTAGGGGGGAAGATGATGTGTCTATGTCAGTCTATGGTGTCGGTACGATGAACGTATCCTAAAGAATTAATATAAGACGTTGATACAAGGGTTCTGTTTTATTTTCCCAATCCCTAAACCCCACATTTCAATATGAAATAAAAAACATTTTGATTTTGTTTTTTGGGTCTCTGTGTCTTGTCAGTGAAGGCACCCCCGATACAGGGGTAATTCTTAGTGTAGAGCAGTTTAAAAAAATAGGATAAGGCTAAGGCAGAGAAATACTGATATTGGAAGTGGATGCCTTTTATTTGACAAATGACATGTTCAAATGAGTCACGTCCTTATTATCGAATACTGATTAGAGCACAGGTGCTCAGTGTGATTCATATTTGTAACCGAATCGGAAATATTGGCACGTACGTTTTAAGGTGGGTACAATTTTTATAGTGTACATACCTAATTATTTAGTTTTCACCTGATATTTGTAAACACCGTAAGATAGTAATTAATTTTGCGAAAGTGTGAACTCTGTATATCTGATATGTACACTACTTAATCAAAGAAATCTGTATATATATAATGAAGATATCCGCAGGAGAAACAAGGGAAATAGCCCGAAGAATCGCAAAACTTAAATGGCAGTTGGTAGGGCCTATTGCTTGCAGAACAGAAGGCCGATGGAGTTGAAAGGATCTGGAGTGGCGACCAGGTATCGGAAGAAGCAGCGTTGTTAAGCCTCCCACAAGGTAGACTGATGGCCTGGTGAGGGTTGCAGTAATCCAAGGGATGCGTGACGTACAGGAGACTTGTTTCCAACAGTGGACGTCTTTCAGCTGATATTATGAAAAATACAAAACCTAAAGAAAACAAGTGAACAGACAGCTTTAAAATGAATGAATACGAGTAATATACCATAAATAAGTTTGGAACTTATGGGAGACCAAAGAAGAGATGGATGGATTGTGTGAGGAGTGATATGAAAGAAAAGGGAGTTAGTGATAGCGTGACGAGTGACAGGACAGAATGGAAGAAAAAAACGTGTTGCGCCGACCCCAAATAAAACGGGATAAGGGCAGGAAGATGATGATGAAGTAAGTTTGGAACTTATATTTTCAAATAGATATGTTACTCAGAAAGAACTTCTTTATTATTTAAACTTGACACTATATCATATATATTACACAAAAACATTAACATATGCACTAAAATATGTCGTCAAAAAACTCCTCCGCATCGCTGTCGACTGGAAGTGTGCCCAAAAGGCTGGCGGCATTGCCACGTTGTATGGCAATGCTTAATTTCTGACCGAGGTAAAAGCCAGCCCTTGGGTCACGCGAAGTGTCCAATTTCCAAGTTGATCTGAAGATATCACACTTCAAAATCTTGTACCTAACATAAAACGACAATTTCATAGGCCGCTTTATGCGGTCGCGGTTATACATCATTATTTTCAAATATGGACAATAATTTACATTTGTAAAAGTCTTATTAAAATATAGAATTTCTATTATTTTAAGGGATTTATTATAAAGTTACGGTGTTTGCAACTATCCGGTGACATTAGACTTAGGTATATCCGCACTGGTCCCGTGTGGTGGGTTGCGGCCCAGCAATAGGATAATTATAAAGATGTTTATGCTTATGCTTAGGTTTTTTTATGGTAGGTAAAATCATCCAATGACAAATCCCGGCCTTGGGCGGAGCGGGAGATAGTATCAGACTCTTACTGACTAAAAACCTACCCTGTCCCTTCTTCGCCTTGGTTCCAGGGCCCTGGTATGCATTTTCATACCTCCCCAGAGCCCCACATTAAGCTTCGACCCTTCTGGGCCCTTAAAGTTTGCTGACAACTCCTTGAGGCGCGCGGGAACAGTGCGCGCCATAAACGACTTGCGCTCGGTCCGGTCTGTTACCGGACGGACGGACAGCGAGCTACCCATTGCCCGCCGTCTGCAAGCCTACGGTGATCGGAATTACGGCGGCGGCTGCAGCGTGAGCGCCGTTACTTGATGCACTCGGCCTCCTCCTTTGCTAGCATTACTGCTTCGCAAAAGGAGGCGAACGCTTGCCACTCCTAATGCTTAGGTAGAATAGAACCTCCCTCAACAGTATCTCTTAGGTTTTGGAAGGCTTAGAACCAATAGCACTTCATAAATAACACATAAACACTAATTCCAAGGCTTGTGCGCCCGAGTTGTCTCCTGTATTGACTCGCTTGTATCGCCTCTCATTTAGGACTGGAATAGTGCCCAAGTCCTGGAAGCTTGCCAATGTACAACCCGTGCCCAAAAAGGGCAGTCGTGCCGATCCTAACAACTATCGGCCGATTTCGGTAACCTCCATACTCTGCAAGATTATGGAGCGTGTATTGAACTCGCGCCTCATGGCATACCTGGAAGGTAACGATCTCCTCAGTGACCGACAGTACGGGTTTCGCCGCAATCGATCTACTGGGGACCTACTAGTTTATGCCACCCACTTGTGGGGCGAGGCCCTCGAGGGGAATGGGGAAGCGATTGCGGTTTCTCTAGACGTCTCGAAGGCCTTCGACAGGGTATGGCACGCTAGCCTTTTGAGTAAGCTTCCAGCGTACGGCATTTCCCCTGGCCTGATTAGTTGGGTAAAAGACTTCCTGAGTGAACGGTCTCTCCGAGTTGTTGTCAACGGATGCTCATCAGAGCCCATGACGACTAATGCCGGAGTTCCTCAGGGGTCTGTTCTCTCTGCAACTCTCTTCCTCCTGCATATCAACGATCTGCTGATGCCCGGTATCTATGGGTATGCAGATGATAGCACAGTTGTAGACAGATACCTGCCAACTCCTCGGGCTAGTAAAGAGCTGATCCAGGCTGAAAGGGAGGCTATGGTGGAGCGGACGAATGCTTCACTTCAGGCAGTCTCCAAATGGGGCGAAGCCAATATTGTGGGATTCAACGCCACCAAAACACAAGCGTGTCTGTTCACCGCCAAAAGGAGCCCGTTCACCTTGGCTCCTGCTTTCCAGAATGTATCCCTGGAGTGCACCGACCGCCTTCAGCTCTTGGGGGTAGAAATTTCCTCAGACCTCAACTTTGGGCGGTTCATTGAGTCCAAAGCTAAGGTAGCTGCTAGGAAACTCGGCGTTCTAGCAAAAGTCCGGCGGTACTTCACACCGGAACAGCTTCTAATCTTATACAAAGCACAAGTCCGTTCGTGTGTGGAGTACTGCAGCCACATATGGGCTGGTGCTGCAAAATGCCACCTAGCAGCTTTGGACTCGGTGGAAAGGCGTGCGAAGAGGCTAATTGGTGATCCAGACTTGGTTAAGTCCAATCTACAAAGCCTCGAGCACAGGCGTAGAGTAGCCAGCCTTTCGGTGTTTTACAGGATGCATTTTGGAGAGTGTGCGCGGGAATTGCATGACTTGATACCGCCATCTCCTTTCTATCATCGAACAACCCGGCGTACGGCAAATATCCACCCTTACGTTGTTGAAACTTCCACGGTCCGGACTAAGCGTTTTGCCTCGTCGTTTATACCGCGTACATCGAGGGACTGGAACAATTTGCCTGCTGCGGTTTTCCCTGCCAATTATAATTTAGGCGTCTTCAAGGCTAGAGTGAATAGGCTCTTAATAAACTAGTGCGCTTTACCATCGACGATTGCATCACTGCTTACCATCAGGTAGGATTGCAGTCAAGTGCTAGTTTATAAAATATAAAAAAAAAAAAAAAAAAAAAAAAAAATTCCACTTTTAAAATGAAAAAAAAAGCGTTAGAGTTTGATAATAATGTGAAAGATTAAATAAGTAGAAATAAATCCTGCACGAGTTTAGCCTATGAGCTGTTTTATTAAATGAATGAATGATTTATTTGCCAGAATATAGGCGTATGTTGGTGGTCATAATTACAGTGGTTGGTGGTGGTGGCATTTAAATCGTGCAAATATCATGGTACCTATCATGATATTTGCATTTTAAAATTGAGTATAATCATACCGTATTATAAACATTGGTATATAGAATCGATTTCGTTATTACAGTCAAAATTATGTGATTGTTTATTAAAATATAAAAAAAATATGTTCATAGTTAACACTAATTTATTTATATAAACTTCATGTACAGTAGTGGTACATAGGCGGACTTAATGCAACAAGGCATTCTCTAACAGCCACTAATAATTGAATATCAAATAAAATTATATTATACTTACAGGTTTGAAATTTAAAAAGTCGCCAAATAAAAATATCTGTCACAAAGCGAAACACAAAATTTTCTTTTTTAATTATCTTCTTTCCCTACAGTACTGTCTAATAATTTAATTACAAATTTTTAACCTACTTCTAAAAAAGAAAGAGGTTCTCAATTTGTCCGAATTTTGTTTATGTTTTTCAGCCTATACTGTATGTAGAGTACGGTAGGTGTAAAAAAAATAAGAAACTAACGTAGAAACACCGGCCGAAATTAAAGTAAACATGCGATAGACCACCAACAACTCCAACTTTGATTACGTCCAATTTTTAAAATATATTTACAAAGATATAAAGATTTATCTGAAAGGTTGCATTGGCAGCATTGGGAACATTTTTTATTCGCCTACTTATTAGAAATACAAGTATATGTACCAGAACGCGTGAAGCACCTAATTGTATGTAAACATAAAATACGAGTAAAACAAGTTCATACTATTGAGCTAATAAATGAATCACCCTATTCATACATTGTTGATTGCCAAATATACTGATAAATTAATGTTAACGAGAAGAATACACTGACAATTTGTGACTCAACTGTGTTAATGATTAAACCTATTATAAGGTACATAGTAAGATCACTAAAAATATTGATTAGTTCCGGCAGTTATATTTTCCTCTAATCAGATAAATGACTATGAAGAGGACACAGTGCATTAAAATTTCGTAGGTAGGCTACTTTTCATCGTTTTATTTTTTAACCCCAGACGGAAAAGAGAGGTGTTATAAGTTTGACCTGTCTGTCAGTCTGTGTGTCTGTCCGTGGCATCGTAGCGCCCAAACGAATGGACCGATTTTGATGCGTTTTTTTTTTGTTTTAAAGCTGGCTTAATCGAGATGGTTCTTAGGCTCTTAGCTACACAATTTATGAAGATCTGTCCAGGTGTTTAAGGTGCACCAGCTCGCTTGCTAGCTGTAGTAGGTATATTAAACACTTATAATTCGTATTTACTTTACTTCCAAACATTTGTGTGTCCTAATATTTGAAATACTCATTGTACAAATGTACATGATAGTGCTACTGAGCTAGTCTGATGATAAAGCTCGAAGGTAGAAGACGTAGGTTTGAAATGTTTATTAGTAAACTCATCTAGTTTGGGCTCGTTATATTCGTCTTGACCAGTTCTATAAATTTCTCATAATGACAAGACCTGAAGCTAGAACTGGGAGGTGGCTGATGGAACTTTGGAATACCAATTAGTAAACCCGTCGAGTTTGGGCTTATTAGATCCGTCTTGTCATCATTATAAAATGTATAGAACTGATACATTTTATAATGATGACAAGGACTGTCGGGGGATTGTTATTTTTTTTTAAATTTTGTAGTTATTACTGATTTTACAAAGCACAAATACGTGTTAAATATTTTTTGATGATAATCTAACACGTTAAATGTAACTAAATAGATAGATATTATTTTTATGCCCAGAAATAATTTTTATTCGGAAGTACCTACTCAAAAATGATTAATGATAGTTTGGACTTGACGAGGCCCGCTAGAGAAATTATCAAGAGTAACCACGGTCCTAAAATAGAAAAGGCAACCGAAGGATCTCGGGTGGGTTTTAGTCAGAAATAGTCTCATATTAACTCTCGCTCCACCCAAAGCGGGAACTTTTGATGATCCCACCTCAAATATAAAATAGAAAAACACTGGAACCGTGCACCAGCTTCTGACTTTTTAAAAGTACCTAGCCCTATGAATACCTACTAGAGATATTTCGTATTTAATTTAATTTTCTGAAAGAAGGTCTCTCACAAAGAGCTCTATCACTTCAGCAATAGTGGCTGTTTCAATTTTCATAATTACAAACTTTAAACTAGACATGCTCAGTGCTCATTAGTCCTTTTCATCTCCACGATGTAACTACTCAAATAAACTAAGCACGCTATGACGAGCATCCTTTGATGACTTGCTCTGTGTTCAACTTACTTCAAATCGGATATCAAGTTAGGTGTTCAAGAAAGGAAAACTGATGAGCGTCTCAAGTTTACCTAACTGTGTTTATGTGACTTCACTGGGAACTGTGCAAACATTTTGTCATAAGTAGAGTGTTTACCATAACCTTGCGGACGAAAAGCAATGAGTCGCTGGGCCATCCAGTAACCGAACGTCGACGGTGAGTAGTGTATCATGCGCGACTCAGCAGGGCCGAAGTGTAATGGATCAACCCATTAGACTTCGGCCCTGCCGTGCTTTCGGAAGGGAAACCCACTGGAACGAAAAGCCAAAAAAAAAAAAACAATGGGTTTTAGTCATTAGAAGTCTGACAAGCCCTTCTGCTCCGCCCAAGTGCGGAAAAAGTCATTGTATGATTTCCTAAATAAAAAAATATTTGAGTGTTATTTTTTTTAGTATCACTTACAACAACTCTGTTACTCACTTCAATGGTAGATAGAATGTTGCTGCCTTTTACTTTAAAGTAAGTTACAAAATTTTTTTTTAAATAATATCAACTTGTGCTTGACTGCAATCGCACCCGATAGTAAGTACCTACTACCTAGTGATGCAATCGTTGATGGTGGGGCGCACTAGTTTATTAGGAGCCTATTCACTATAGCCTTGAAGATACCTAAATTATAATCGGACGGGAAGACAAGGCAGGCAAGTTGTTCCAGTCCCTCTATGTACGCGGTATAAACGAGGAGGCAAAACGCTTGGGCCGAACCGTATAGGTTTCAACAACATTTCTAAAATAATTATATATTTACTAATTTATTTAAAATTTATTTACAATGGCAATATTAAAATCGTCTCTATAATAAATAATTTGTTCAGTGTAAAATTCATTAGGTATCAGCGCTAATTCAGGTGGAAGTCATCCAATGACTTCTTTCGTTCAAAGGAAGAGCGAGAGGACGTATCAGACTTACTGACTAAAACCATACCTGTGCCCTTTAGTTGCCCTTTGCGTTCAAGGACCACGGTTACCCTTTCAGAAACTTCGTGACCCTAGAGGGTATCGGCCTCACTGACTCCCCAGGTAGGTACGCCAATTTAGGGTGAAAGTCTGGTGATGCGGAGTAGACTAGCATGGACTTCAGTCTCTCACAAAGGATCACATTGTATGCATTATCTATTATTTAACTTGTTACATTAGAATCAAAATCTAATGCGTTACATTAGATTTTTTTTTACCTTTGTGAAGAATGAAATAACACTATTTTTTTTATTTATTCCTATACTTGTGCTATAAGACCTTATTTCGTGCCAAATTTCAGGGTTCTAGGTCAACGGCCGTTTAATTTTTTCGTTAACCTTGAAGTTTGAAGGTAAGTATAAAATTTAAAATCAGTTCCATACCTCTACGCGTTCCCGAAATAAAAGGGCTTGACAGACAGACAGACAAACGGACAACAAGAAAGAAAGAAAATGAGTTCAGTTACAACAAACATGGCCCATATCTTAAAAAAACTTAAACTGATCCTATAAGGTTCCGTTTTTGCCTTTTAAGGTACGGAACTCTAAAAATAGAACCCTTATAGAATCAAACTATATACTCAAGTCCACGGTCCTTTGAAGATATGAAAAAATCAAGTTTCAAAGTTAACGAGAAAAAAATATATGGCCGTGTATGTCGCATAAAACGTATATTTCGACACTCAAAGGAATCAAAATTCATAGGATACTTCTCGTTGACCTAGATTCCTGAAATTTGGCATAGAGCAAGGTCTTATAGCACAAATATAGGAAAAAATCTGAAAACTGTAAACTAGTTACGGTACTAAAAAAATTTTTTTTTGGCGATTCGGAAACATCTTCAAGACTCGATTCGGAAATTGAACTGTTTGCATAGGTAAGTTTGTGCGGAACCCTCGCGAGTCCGACTCGCACTTGCCCGGTTTTTTCCTTTTGAGATACAAAACTCTAAAAGAAAGAAAGAAACAGAGCACAGAATCACATTTATAAAATACTATTTCGCTGCAAGTGCCCGAATCGAAACGGGGCTACCATCTCTGCATTGCTAGATATTAGGCACTCCACGGCTCAGAGGAAATCACAGTCATTTTCACCTTCGCCAACCCTTAGAAAATAAGAAGCTCGACAATAAAGAATGTATAAGTAAAATGAACTGATTCACTCCATTTCATTTCAACCCTCAGTAATTACCGCCGCCTTTATAAAACCAAATCCACAGTGCCTTTAACGGCAACTCTAAATTTACTGAAACTCAAAGGGTCCTAAAATTAGAAACGGTAAGAGCAACCTCGGCTTCCATAAAGTAAAATTTCGCTTGAAAAAATTCTAAGTACTCATTTTATTACTCCTGAGAATACCAAGAGAAAATATTCCTGGAAAAAACGTAAAATAGAACTAAGGTAAATGTTCAAAGTTGTCTGCAGCCTTACATTTTCAGTCTAGCAGCATTTTAAGGCATTTTGCATATAATTCGTGCCTGCGACGTCGCTTGTTATAAAGTAGAATGCTAAACAAATTAAATCTAAAGAGGAAAGCCCGGAGTATTTTAAATTAATTTGTAAGTGTTTGAACTTTGTCGGGTCGTTCATTTAGTTAGTAATATTGTTGCTACAACCTGATTTTAAACTTTCATCGTTTTGCAAACAGACCAATGTCGTTTACTACCTATGCTCTCAGTTTTTTATGCTGAAGTAGCAATTAACTGAGGCCCTGATACATCTACGACGCAACTATGCAACTAAAATTCTAAATCCTACACTATTAAAATATACAACATTATTTTTAGTTTAAGCGAAACCTGACTATAGTTAGTTCAGAATCGATTCCAATAATTTTTACACCATGTTATATATTTTCCCAAAAATATTTAAAAAAGGTCACAAGTTTGACACCACCGACACTAAGTACAACACAGATCACAGCAAGTCTTAGCGGACATTGTGTGACCCGTATGGCCCGGCGACCATGTATATGTGCGGATAACCAGCTAACAAAACAAGCTTATAACTTTGTGACTTTTCATTATACAGTTATTAAATTTTGTATATAGGTTCTTTACATAAAAATATTTGACACGTTTCTCAGGTTTCGCATATACTAAAACTAATGTTGTATATTTTAATAGTGTAGGATTGTTGTATACAACATCCCATAGTCAACTATCGGGCAGTTGCCCAGACCAGATGCAATATCCGTCTGGACAGAGGATCCTTCCTTCTCAATGGAGAATTGAAAGAAAGAAAGAAAGAAAGAAAAACATGTTTATTTGGCACACCATGATTATAAACAAAAGTGATTGCAAATTTTAATTAGACATAAAAAGAAAAAAAAATGAAATATAAACTAATAAAAAATAACAACAATAATAAGTTGCACGGCTGCGCCAAAAAGGTTCAGTTCAGCATATGTCAGACAACTGCGGCTACGCAGCAGTTGCCTGACGCTGGTTTTCAACGGAACCTTTTGAGTGTAGGTACGGATGAAAATCAGTTTTTTCATGTGAGAAATAAATAAATTTTAATAAATATTATAATATAATATTATACTTACGTATATATATAATGTTAACAAAATGATAAATCATAAAAGATGTTCGCAGTTGCGGGTCATAATGTCACCAAAAAACAGAATACCCATTTATTACAATAAAAGGAGGATGAATATTTGCAAGGACCAGGTACATTAGGTATGTAACAACAAACGAAATTTAACTAAACAACCAAATACCACAACAGTAAGATAACTGATAACGCTTCCTTCGTTCTTCAACTACGAGTGAAACGTCAGTGTCGCGCATGACACGTCTGCACCTCCGAGCCGAGAACACAAGGAAACGAGGCAGCTGTAAGGGACACCGGTGCCCAAGGAATCTCAATGACCCCCAAATTGTAGCTATGTATAATCCTTTGTATTATTATGCAACATATCCCATGGATATCATATCAATGAAACATTTAAGTTTGTCAAGTCAAGTTTTCGCTGCTATTGCTGGACTTTACACCTTGTACTCTATACCTCTAAAGCCCCACCATCACGCAATTTAGCAATTAGAGAGGACTTACAGCAGAGGTTGAAAATCTATACTAATCTATACTAATATTATAAAGAGGTAAAGTTTGTAAGTTTGTATGTAGGGGGTAATCTCTGGAACTCATGATCCAATTCTAAAAAAAATACACTGATAGAAAGCTACAGTATTCCTGAGTGCTATAGGCTATAAATTATTTTTATAACATGTACATTAACTGAGCTTAAAACATGAAATTTTCCTCGGACGAAGTCGCGGGCAGAAGCTAGTATTTAATAAAGTTTCCTCTACTACATTCAGAGATAGTTAGCACATAATGTTTCATGCCCTTTCTACAAAATAGTAGACTGGCTTTTAAAGTCGTCCCGGCATTCATTACATTTGAGATTTAAAAAGTCTATCTTTCATTTACCCGCACATTCCCTGACGATTGAGGACAGTAGGGCATTGCATGTAATGGACTGCAAAGCCTTTCTTTCTGTGCCAATATTTTAAATTGTTACACAGAGAAATGAATACGCTTGCTCGCTTTTTTTAAAATGCTCTAAAAACGCAGTGATTTTAAAGCATGATTATTGTTTAACAAGCAGACATGATGTAATATAACCGCCTATTTCAAACTCTATTTCAAATTCTAGTTATAGTATTATCATTTGAAATAGTTTAAGTTTATCTCTGGATTATAAGCTTCCTATGATTCTACTTTAATTCAAAATATTGTACTTCACATAGGCATTTACAAAACATCAAAAGCTATACCATATTCACCTAGGCTTGAGACAAAACGTAAACAAAGAAAAGATGGCGGATTATAAACCCGCCCGATGAAAAAACATCAAATTTTAATGTAAAATGTTTACAGTAACCGTGGCCTAGGTATAGTAGAATTAAAATGTATTTTTTGGGTTTTAACATGTATACGATTGAATAAATAACTAATTAAAATAAAGAAAATAATTTAACGCATTTTTATTATTCGAATTCAAATAATTCTGGAAGGATTAATAAAGCGACTGTGCGATTGGTATCAGTTTCTTTTCTTAGGACGTACAATAGGTAGCTCACCGTCCGACCGTCCGGTTACCGTCTGGACCAAGCCCAAGACGTCGACGGCGCACCTGAAGGAGTTGTCAGCAAACCGTAGGGGCCCAGCAGGGACGAAGCCTACTGGGGCCAAGGATTGGTTTCTGAAAGGTAGGTTCGGCCCCGGTATGAAAGGCAATGTAGGAACAGGACAGGTTTTTAAGTCAGTAAAAGTCTGATCCTATCTTCCGTCTCGCCCAAGGGCGCGGAGATATCATTGGATGAATTTCCCACCGAAAAAAAAAATGTCAAGGGTAAAAAAGGCTGTCATTTTGCAACGTAGCTCATGCCAAATCCAAAAAAAGACAACGATTGGCTGCAATTACGTACAGCTAAAGAGTGTAATTCCAAATATCAATAATAAAAAAGATTGCTTTGTCTCTTTCAGACTTTTCTGCCAGTATCTATAATAATTATACCAAATAGGGGGTCAGAGAAAGCTCAGTCCATTATATACGTTTGTGAGTCAAATGCCTCTGGAATATATCAACGCCACACATTATCAGGAAGTTTTCAATAGACAAGCCGAGTTTGCCGCTGTCAATTTATAGCTAATGCCACGCTTTGTGTTGGCTTACTTCTGTTTGCATTGAGCTTTTAGTTTTAGTCACGATTGAGTCATGAAATTAGTACCTAAGTCTACTATTCAAACCATCATCGGTTGAGTACAATTGGACGCATCAAGTTATCTAACTTACTAAAATCACAATTTTGTTTTTTGTATGAGTTGCCTAACTAAGGGCTTTTTACATAGTATGGGTAGTATCAGGATGAAAATAAAAAGGATAGGTAGCTAAATTGTGCAAATTAAACGCACCATCGTATAGCAATAATAATGTAGTGCCAAACAAAGAGTTTTTTTATGAATAAAACTTTTAATACTTTCACACTTTTACACGTCGTGGCCCAAAAACAATTGTAGTATGAATACAAAATGATATATCAGTCTTTAAAATCTCTTAGCTCTAGCAGTTCGTACCAAAAGATTTAAAATTTCGCTCATAACTCTTCATTAATTAAACATTTTGTCAACTGCCAAACTTCCGGGCAAAAAGTTTGGCAGAAAATTACCCTTCATTTTCAAGAACAATGTTTCCTCCTTTTGACTTACTAGAATCAGTGTTGTGAAGCATTATAATCTTATCTACCCTAAAGGTAAAAATAAATATTCCACATACAGGGACCCGTAGCAACGGTTTTCCTCATCATTAAAATTTCAACCCACACTTTATTACCGGTGACGCGGTGTGGGCGTCTGATTTCTGAAATATGTATTTCCATACGCTACGAATAAATAATTCATTCCCAACTAAATTATTTCGATATAGATTTTCAATTTGCTTCAATATCAACATCAAACCTGGTAAGTACCTATTTGCGATTTTTTTATTGGTTAAGTTTGGTACTTAAATGATTTTTGAATTTCTTGTAGATCAAAGGATTCATCAAAAGGGAAGAGAGGAAAGGAGAGAGAGGGGGAGGTTTAAAAGTTATTAAATTTTTGTTGCGTGCCTGCAGTACTTACAGGCGGAAAAAGATAGGCTTTTCATTAATGACCGAAGGCGCATAAACAAGAGAATAAATCGCCAGGACGCAACGCAGTGAACTAGATGCTGGTGTCATATTTTTGTTAGAAGAAACTTCTCCCCAGTATTTCCAAAATTATAGGCTATAATATAATTTCAAAACAACTGTGAGCATTTATTTCCCAAAGCCATAATTTACGAAACCGCAACCTACAAAATTAATATTTTCCGTACTGCAAAATCAGAAGTGCGGATTAACTTTTTTCCCAGAAATGCGCTGTTGCATGGTAGCTGGTAGGGTCGTAACACAATCTGTTGAAATGAGGTCGTCGAGACGAGAGCCGGGATGTATTCAACCTGCCCGTTAATTAGTTTGTATTCTTAACCACGGCCATACGTTTGGGGCAACTGTTTGTGCTCCGGATTAGGTACTGGCTCAACTGTCTGATGCTGTTTTGTTTTTAAGATTTCGCGTAGTGAGTGTGTCTGATGCTGTTTTGTTTTTTTTTGTAGTACATGTGTTGAGAATCAATCGCTCAGAACCATTGATATATATGTACTACGCACTAGATGAGGCGTGCCGTACAGTCACTTTACTTCACTTAATTGACCTGCAGGCCGAACACTTTTACATTGATGGCATTAGTGCAGTTTTGACGTTCATGCAGTGTCAGAGCGACGCTTATAAATACAAATTTAAGTGAACTTGGACATATATAATAATTTTGTAGTCAAGTAAGTTAAACCATTGGTTTTTCAAGCAATGTAATAGCTTCTACTATCGTAATAGTACGTTAGAGAAGATATTATTTTATTTAAACTCTTCCCCATTTTACAATCATAGACTAAAACATGCAGATGTTCCCTCCCACAAAAAGCTGAATTAGGTTTTTACCTACAGCTAGTTTACCAAATACAGACTTCGCACAGTATTTTATACTGTTTGAAATTTTTAAATATTTAATTTAACGATCTTTCTTTTTTTGTATAATTAATAACAATGATTTTTTTTTTTTTATAAATTACGACGAAATGTCAGCAAACCATGAGGTATCAGTTTTCATCGGTAAGTTTTGTTGTTAAGCATGCTGTCATTCGTTAGCACTTAGGTAATTTACGTACCATATTACGTGCAGGTTAATATTAAATTTGAATTAGGTTCAGTTGAATTTGTAGTCTTATTAGTGATTACTGATTTATTTATTTGTTTTACTGTTATTGAGATCTCGTTTTTACATACACTATAATTACATTTTGAAATAGAATATTATTGTAATGAAGTATTTAGGCAAGAAACTGTGTCACTTCTGCGGTATAAAAATCTATATAGATGACATGTCATCACACTAAGTTGAACGAAACGCGTAAGTACTAGGAAATGCATGGCGCTTTAGACCTTTTGGTCGCGAAAAAGTATCCTCTATAAGCTGTCTTAGCGCTGTAAGTTTTAAAAGTTTTGTTAGGCGACATAATGGCAATCTAGCGCTGCAGCGATTTATTGTTTGAACTTTTCAGTATTTTGACAAATAGTTATATGAACGTGCTTGTCTATCAGAACACAAATTGGCGTACATAACATTAATTTATCGAACCCTTTATCAGACAAAATAGTCCTTATAATGAATATGGTTAAATTTGCTCTGAAAAACCGTCCCAGGACCTAGTTATTTTAATTTTTAAACTAACACTAATTTTATTTCATGATTATGTTTACCTATAGAGTGTCATATTCGCACCAGCGAAAAAGCTCTTTAAATAAAGATTAAAAAAAAAAAGATTTCGCGTAGTGTGAATAGACTAATCTGGCGGCCATTATGTTGCTGCCATTAGTTAGTGAAACTGAAAAGATGCAAGACAAAGAACTGGTAGACGTAGAGCCCTATACCGAACCTATACCAAAGCTGGAGCAAACTTGATTCGACCTATGATCTACTGTTTGCGTACTAACTAAACATTGTGAGATTACAAATTATAAAATAGTAAGAAAAATAAAAGAGAACGCCAGCACAAAAATAGCACAACGTTTTGAAGATCTAAAATTAATATGATAAACTTCTAAAAGACCTTTGTCGAATAGTGATAAAAAATCAGATGATCAAAGAAGAAAAAACGAGCGAAGCGAGCTCAAAAATTTGAGTAAACTGCCTAATACGGTAGATTTTCTTTTGGTAAACAAGAAGTTACGGTGTCACATGATAATAGAAAAGGGCCGATAATAGTTATATGTCGCTAAGGGCCATACTCCTCTTGGCCTTAAAAGTAAATACGCTACCGTCTGCCAAGCAAAGATAGCCCTTTACAAATCTATCCAAATGACATTGGACACTTAGATCTTTGACATACTGAAATAGGTCAAAGATAAACAAATAAAGGCAGTCCTTTAGGTAAGTTTGGTCCGACACATCACGACGCTTGGCATAGCGAAAGAATGACAGAAGAAATTCAGGTGGTAATGTTGTCTTGGACTGAGTTATGATAGAATAGAAATCAAGGTAATTGCTGCATTTTTATCAGGATTAGGTTTTTTTTTATAAAAGAGAATAATTGCTACAAGAAACCAAAATTAATTTAGGTAGTCAATAATTTTGCATTAAAGGACACCAGGTTTTTTTTTTTTTTTTTTTTTTTTTTTTTGTGGTAGGTAAAATCATCCAATGACGAATCCCGCCCTTGGGTGGGGCGGGAAACAGTGTCAGACTTTTACTGACTAAAAACCTACCTTTCCATTCCTTGCCTTTATCCTGGGGCCTTTGGTGACAGTCTCACATAACCTTTGGCCCCAGTAGGCTTCGGCCCTGCTGGACCCCTACAGTTTGCTGACAACTCCTTGAGGCGCGCGGGAACGGTGCGCGCCGTAGACGACCTGAGCTCGGACCGGTCTGTTACCGGACGGACGGACAGCGAGCTACCCATTGCCCACCGTCCGCGAGCCCGCGCCTACGGTGGCCGGAAATTGGGATCGGAAACCCGGCGGCGGCGGCGGCGTGTCCGCCTTTGCCTAAGGCGGTCGGCCTCCTCCTTTACTAGCATTACTGCTTCGCAGAAGGAGGCGACCGCCTGCCATTCCTCCTCGCTCCGGAGCATGGCTTGAACCAAGCCCCGGCGCGAGAGATCGCCGCCGATCGCCCCAAAGGACACCAGGTGTGATTCGGGTAAGTACTGATTGTTATAAATATGACTCTCTTTTAATATTTAAAAATATGAGAAGATAAATCTATCTCCATAATGGAGGCTCTGTGAAGACTGTATAGGCAAAATTGTATCAAAAAGATTATTGTAAACGACTTTCAAAGATTTCTAAGAAAAAGAATTCCCAAACGTAATTATCGAAAAGAATAAATAACAATGGCAATAAAAGTGTTTCAATTGTTCATTAGGTATTGAATCAAAGGCCAAATGTCAGCTTCCGATACCAATAAAAATATCAAATTGACCTTTGAATTTCTCGAGGCAAATTATTGAGTAAAATTCAATATAAAAATTCCCAACCAACCTGAATTTTGTAACAGTCGATCCTAAACGGTCCTAAACAAAGTCCAACAATCTCGGGACGAAAGGACATTGTTAAACAGACCGTCGAAATTATGGACTCGGTTAAAAGTTACAAAAAAAAGCTAACTTCTTTCAGTTAAAATGAGGATTCGAAGGCAAAAATTAAGGTACATAAAGTACTTAGAGCTTGTGTAAATCAAGCTTGCGTCAATGCTGAAATTAAAGTTCCATATTGATATTGTAAAAAAAAAGAAAGAGTTGTTTTTCAATACGTAAGGATCGCACGGTCATAATATTAAATAATTGAAATCTATAATTAATCCTCTACAATTTTCCTTAGCGTGCCAATGGCAATATGGTCTATGACCCTGAATCCGGCCCCATCAGTAGCGTTTATTTCCTGAAACGAGTAGGCAACAGAACACGCAGGATACAGTAGACAAGTAAATGTCGTATAATTTGGAACAGTACATTTACCTACACACTTAAGCTCAAGTCACACTGAATCGAAGCGTTGCGTTACGTTTAAAGGTGCACGGCCTCTTAAGAATTCATTTGACGACCTAAACTGAACTGTTAAAGGGATGAATCTATACAACGTTAGTTTTAGTATATTCAAAACCCGAAACACGTGTCTAATGTTTTTATGTAAATAATCTTTATACAAAAGGGGATTGCATAAAAGTGTCCCCACCCACCAACAGACATGAAACAGGTGTCATTCGAAGCCTCTAGTTGAATAGAGTTTTTTTATTATTATGGCGACATACCTGAAAAGCATGGGGTTTATATTTTAATAGACATTACATTTTAACCTAACCTAACCCAAGACAAGTGTTTGAAGACCTTAAATATACTCATAACATAGTACTATCATATATTTTTGAATTTAGCTCAGCGAGCCCTGTACGATCCTACATAAATATTTAACCTAACCTAAGTCAAGTGTTTGAAGACCTTAAATATACAATACCATAGTACTGTCCTATATTTTTGAACACGGCTTGGCGAGCATAAAACTGTCCCCAAAAATGACACTCGTTTCAAGTCTCTTGGTGGGTACCAACAGATTTGAAACAGATGTCATTCGAAGCGTCTAGTTAAATAGTTTTTTTAATTTTTTTATTATAGCGATATATCTGAAAAGTATGGGGTTTAGATTTTACAAGACATTATATTATGGGTTTTGCTATAGGCTTAATACATGATGCGTGGCAACGCTTCTACTCTGCACCAGTATGAGTTGACCCTTAAAGTCAATCGTTTAGAATAGACAACCTGTCAGTGTCTGTGGTAAAGGTCGTCCTAAAGCGAAACGAAACCAATGCCTTTGTTCAGTCTAGTACCAATTACCTTTGTCAGGTACTCATCTAAGTACGTCGACCTTGAAGTGAATGCCCTAAAAAGCAGTGATCCGGTAAATCGGCTGTGTAGAAGCCGTATAGCTGTGTCTGACAACAATGATATTATGTACCATCCTAATTGGCGAAGGTGACTTAGGTACTTTTGGTAAGAACATTACCATCAAGGCCTTATGAGAAGAGGCTTTACGATTGAAGTAACGAAAATAGACTTAAGTGCAGAACAAGTCTAGGTGATTGGGTACAAAATCGAGTGGCTCTTTGCGTAATAATAATAAGAAGGAAGGTAAGAACCCAGCAGAGTTTGGTAACTTCTCTGTAATAAAAAAGGTCTTTAGCTAAGTAGGTAGAGCACTTAAGGAATGTGCTGGGAAAAAAGCACTTTTCTTCAATTAGATATAAGGCTTACCTGTTGACCCTTTCCGGTCTGGGCAGAGCGTGAGCAAGTATAAGACTACTGCTTAAAATTCATCTGTGACCTTCAGTTGCCCTTTTCGTTCTAGGACCACGGTATCTCTTTCAAAGTTCCGATAGTCCTAGCGGGCATTGATCCTAGCGAGCATCGGCCCTACTGGACCTTTACCTAAAGTTTTGTTGACCCCTCTTGAAGGCGCGCGTGGTACGGCGGACGGTCGGACGACTACATTGCTCTTCGTCCAAAAGCCCGCATCCTAAGTCTCGTGAGAACCCATTGAATCAAGTTTCACTGTACCCCTACAGAGTAACAATTCATATACTATCATGCATGATTACCATCTATTGAGAAATTAATTTTACGAGTAGGTATCTACTATGGTGTTAGTACCTAGATACAACGAAGCATTACAATTTATTTATGTATTATTCTATCTAACCATTGTCTAGCCTTAAGATAGTTTGACAGTACGAAGATAATTAATTCATTACCTCATTAACATTCGACTTGTTGCTATGTTAGTCTTTCATGATTGCGTATTGCGCAAAATTGTTATAAGGAGAATGTACTGTAACATAATAATTATATTATAATGATTGTTAAGATCGGGATTGTATCGATGAAACTCTCAGAACAAATAGAAAATTGTCATAATTTAATGAACTTATGCTTTCAATTATTTCATGCATCTGTCGGCACAAAACACATGACGACTTTTTTTCCAACTCTCAGTCAGACCAATAGACCATTGTTATTCCCATGTCGAACCTACAATAGAAACGAATCCATTAATACACCGTGATACTGACCGGCGCCGACCTAATAAATCCGAGCGGGATTGTCCAAACATTCCCCGAATAGCTTCACAATATGATTGAGTAATAAGGAGATAATTATTGCACGTGGCCCCGGTGGTAAACAAAATGGCCGCCGTGTAAACAATGTGCGATGGTGGTACACTTGTGCACGAAATTCTCGGCTCATTATACGGCACGGAGTACTTTGTAATATTGATTGGCAAATGCATTCATTGTGCAGTGTTCTTTTAGAGTGTATAGCAATTTGGGTTGTGAAATCACAAAGGAACTGGTAGATTGATCAGAAATAATAAGTTAAAAATCAACTAGATATGAAGCCACAAACACTATGAATCCACCGTAGCATTTTATTTGGTTTAATAAGTAGGTAATGAAAAAATAAATGAAGATGCATTCAAATAATTCAATTAAATACATGACATCCTCCTGTTTTTGAAGTCTGTTATAAATGCGATTTTCGCACTGTGGAAGATGGGATTCTGGATTGGGCTGATATGTAGCATGTAAATACTTATTGTGAAAGATTAGTTAGAAGAGAAATTATTTAAATAACATAAAAGACGTATCTACAGCTAAAAGAAACATTAAGTTAGATTTGCCAATGACAAGTCTTCACTCATAAAATTCAGAACAATACCTATTTTATTCGACAACCTTTAAATTTTATCTATAAATAACATATACTTACTCGTATGTATATTATGATCACTTGTACACTGCTTACTCTGCCACATGCTCTGTTAATATCTTGATATACTAGCTCTAATATAAGCTTCATTAGTACCCGTTTACACAGCATTTACTACGAAACGAGAAAAAGATCTTTGCATTACTTATTCAAACCGTGTAGAGTACTCGTAGGTATCTATATACCTATCTAATTGCTTATTGTATTTACTCTTTCGTCAACAGCTAAATTCAGTCATCAGCAGTCGTTAATATTTCAAACGGGTTAGAATTTTACAGTCCATAATCATCATGGAGATTTCGTGCTTGGTATTCAATAAATAATTTGCCCCTGTCTCGTGTTATTCAGGGTCCTATCATCAACTCCCTTTTCTTTCTTACTCTTCTTTCACAATCTATCCATCTATTCTTAGACCTCTCTCTTCTTTTCCATCCACATTTTGTATAGGCTCATAACTCTTGTATATGCATTACATCCCTCCATTAAACATGGCCATACCAAGATAAACGAATTCCTTTCAACTTTTCAGTCGCTGGCTACTTTATAGCTTTCTCTAATGTACTCATTTCTAACTTTAACAATTCTTGCCACTCCACACATCCATCCCATCTCAACCCTTCTCATATCCGTTTCATGCAGTCCAATTCTGTCCCATACAGTATTATCGATATTTTTACAGACTTGTACATTTTCTAGGTATTGCTGTAGATGGCTTAAATGATTACTTACCTATTGTCGAGACTCTGTGGTCTATGTCCAATATTACGTAAGGATGTATATACATACATAAATGATGTAAGTAAGGCGTGTTTGACTGTTAAATGGGACCTAATGGGAATTGATGAAGCAGATAATCCCACAGTTCCTAGTTTACTCCCTATTTCACATATCTAGGCTACATCGCATCGTCTACATCCCTACACCAGACTATACATCTAGGTTATTTATTACTTAGTATAGGGATCTAGCATGCAATATTCTCTATATTATAGGCCAACTTATATTCATGAACTCTTTTAACTTTGTAAAAAAAATAAAACAAAACAAATATATGAAAAATCCGTTTCGTGCCCGCGGCGCCACAGTCTGATAAAAGAGACAAATAATGGATAAAAAAGAATTTTAACTTTTATGTCAATATACGCAATTAACGATGTAAGTGTCGGTTTATCGGAACCGGGCATTTTTTAGTCGTGGACTTGGTGAGCGTTTTTTATAAAAATCCGTGGCGTTGAAAGGATAAAAGTGCCCTCACGACTATCGTCAACGTATGTATGGTAATAGTACAAGTATGGTTTAAAAGCTTGTTACTTCATCTAACGCAATCTAACGCAATGTTTGATGAAAAGGCAACGCGAAAAAAGAGTATTAAGATAACGCCTAGCTCTGTTGGCATTCGGTAATTCCGTGATTTAGGTACTCGAATATTTCACAAAACTTGTTTCAGGAAATACATGCTTTTTTTAAAACCTTAAAATTGGTTTGATAAAAATTGTCATCATTTAGTATCTTGATATTCAATCAAGGTGCAAGGCTTTTAGAGAAGTACTTTTTTATTTTTTGCAACAAACACACGTATACATTTACTTTTATATTAGTTTGATTAAAAAACTCCATGATCGACTGTACTTTTAGTAAATACATCGTCAAGTCAATGATCCATCATAATTTATAAGAATTGGATTAAGAGGGCAAAGGAAACACCATATAATTATGTGCAGTTTTTGTAATGATTTAACACGACGTCTGGTTTACAAGCGTAACATGAATGTACTACGAAATTTGTATAACCTGGTAATGACGGGTTATGGTTATTTTTGTAAGTACTTATATGTGGAGTATGCCAAACAATGTCGGTTACGAACTTTTATAATAAAACTTATGATGTCATAACTGCATCACACGTTTTGTTTTTTAGTAGTGCGAGTAATTAATTGGTAGCTTACCGTCAGTATGGTACTTAGTTGACGGCGCATTGTGTTTCACGTGTTCAATCAAAAAGATGTCAGCATATTTGACTGGGTTTGGGCATGCCACAATCATGGCGGTTAGTCACATCAGGGTAACTGGAGAAGTGGTCACAGCGCCCTCACCTCACCTAACTTACCTGACGCAGGTCATCACCGGACAAGACAACTTCAGGAGTTTCCTGTTTCGAATTCAGGTGGAAGAAACTCCCGCGTTTCATCATTGTGTCCGCCCAGAGGACACGGTGAAGGTGTGCCCCTCTTGAGAGGAGCACTGTTGTGTATTTGTGGAGGCGATCGGTGACGGTGACTTCTCGTGCCCGGCCTTGGTTCGGGCCATGGTCCACAGCGAGAGGTAATAGGAAGTGGTGGAATGGAGAAGGCCATGTCATTGGATGATTTTCCCACCGACAAAAAAAGGGGTACAATAGGTAAGTACCAATGTCCGCAAGGCTACGAGAATTTTTGAGAATCACTGTGGGCCTGGAACGCACACGGAAGCACACAGGTGGGTTTGATAATTTCCGACTAAAAAAAGGTCAAATAGACCAATGAAGCATCAATTTGATATTTTTACACTTACATACACGATATTAAACTAACAACAACTACACATTGCATCCGGCTTTTGTGTCAATATTGACCAAAGCACAAAATTACGCTTCAAAGCTCCGTATTCATGTTTCGTGCATGTTCTATATACCTACACATTTACATATAGACTGTACATACATGAAAATATGTACGGTAGATATATGTATTTACGTAGCATCGCTTGCTCACACAATGGGTCGCGGAAACGGCAGAAAAACTCATTAGTGAGTCCCGAAGTACCGGCAGTATGACAAAACTTGAGATAAAATGACGGACGACAAAGTCTTGACAATGATCGTCCGTTGGTATTTGATATTGGAGATACAATGCTTTCATATTTTCTTATGTTGGATATGATTCTTTCTTTTGAAAGATTTTTTTTGAAGTCGGAAATTATACTTATGGCGTTTTTATTAACATGCGGATTTCATCACGCATGCGGATTGTTGTGTGATAGTGTGATTTGCTCTGCATAAGTACCTATGTCCTTTTCATACAATTATTTATTGTAATGCGGGGAGATCGCGGGACGCGTGCGGGGCGTGGTAATTCCGCATGCATCCGTTAATAACAACACCCTTACTCAGAGTCATTCTCTTACCGCTCTAATATGGAGTGGACGTGTCGTGCTCTTACTGACTAAACCGTATCCTTCAGTTACTCTTTGGATTTTAGAACCACGAGTTTCCTTCCCAGAAATTCCCTGTACCGGAACCCTACAATTTTGCTGACATCTTTGAGGCGTGCTTGAAACACTGCATTCCGTCGGCGACTCGGAGTCGGTCCTTTCCGGACGACCAGACGGTGAATTACTCATTGCTCGTCGTTCGTAAGCCTGCCGCTACGGTGACTGGTACATCTCTCATCCAACTCTCCTGTCGCAGGTCTGCTGGAAGAAAGTCCGGAATTAGTTCATCCTTGGTTTTTTTTATACGAGTATTATTGATAGGTCTGAGCTTTGACCACTATCTCACCTGATGGTAAGCGACGATGTGGTCTACAGGGTAACAATAAGGACTCGCGTAAATAGCGAAGCATTGTCAGGAGGTGAATGACTACGTCGAGGGAATCAGGACCCTCAGTTCGAGCGAGGACAAGTAAGCTTTTGGAAAAAGTAGTTCTTTTTTTAGGTGAGAAAATCATCGAATGACATCTCCCACCCTTGGGCGGAGCGGGAGGGCGTGTCAGACTGTTACTTTACAAAAACCCACTTCTCTTCCTTCTTTGCCACCAACGTTCCGGGATTTACTTTGGCACAACCTCTGGCCCCATTATTCTTCAACCCTGCTGGGTTCCTACGGCTTGCTGATATTTTCAGGCGCGCGAAGAACAATACGCGCCGTCGACGACTTGGGTTCGGTCCGGACAATTACCGGACGGTCGGATGGCAAGCTACCCATTGCCCGCCGTCCGCAAGCCCACGCCCACGGTGGTCGGAAATCGGGATCGCGATCCCGGCGGCGGCTGGGGCGTGAGGGCCGTTGCCTCACACGTGCGGCCGCCTCCTTTGCTAGCATTACTGCTTCGCAGAAAGAGGCGAACGCCTGCCACTCCTTCTCGCTTCGGACCATGGCCTGTACCAAGGCCCGGCGCCGATTGCCCCCACGAGAGTGTCCTCGTGGGGCCGGGCTCTGCTCAAGCGGGGCACATGTCTACCGTGTGCTCCACCGTGTCCTCCGGGCGGTCCTTGGTAAAAGTAGATAGACCTCTTTCTTACCTTAATGATATCGAAGAAGTAGGTTAAAGTTAATTAAATTATAATGTAACTCAATTGACTTCAGCAGAACATACTCACTGATATTCCAAACTTCGAAAAACTATTTTCGAAGTTTGGAAAAACCTGTAAAAAATTTTCATTCTGTTAATAAAAAATAACAAAAATATTATGCCGGTGTCAACAACACGTTGGACCTGCGTTCACTTTACCTATGTAGGACGTAAAATACAAAAAGAGCTGTTAAAACGGAAAGTTGATCGGAATTTGTTCACAACTTCCACTTTCAGCGTTTTCCATGAATTTCAGACTTCGAAGAATTTTTATTTACAGATCCAGTAGTCAAATATCGACTAAAAGGCATTGTTAAAATCGTATGCATTTTTTTGTTATCAACGCTCTGCAGTTTAATGGAAAAATGTGATTGAATTTTTTTCAACTCTATTCTATTTTTTATCGATGGCAAATAGAGCCGATGTCGACTATTCTGCCAATATCGAAAGTAAATTAGATAAGCAAGTAAGAAATTAGTGGTACTAGAAACTATAGGTGTACGTACAAATCTTCGATTGATACAAGTTGACTTTTTTTTTGGTGGTGGGTAAAATCATCCAATGACATTTCCCGCCCTTGGGCGGAGCGGGAGATAGTGTCAGACCCTTACGTTCTAAAAACCCACCCCGTTCCTTCGTTGCCTTAGATACCAGAGCCGAGCTTTCCTTTCAGAAGCAAACCCTTTTCCCCAGTAGGCATACAATTTGACTTTATGTGATTGAATTTTTGTTTTGAACATTTAGTTACATACAAAAAATAATGATGGCTATTTAGGTACATATAACGATATACCTACTTCACGAATAGGATGTAGGTACCTACTTGCTAAAAATACATTCGATACAGACGAACTTGAGACTCTTATCGAAAAAACTTCCAATATCGGACTTATAGAGGACTGAAGTGTTTATAAAATGAGCAGCACAACTTTTTTATTGATAGATTTCTTCATCTGTATAACATAAGAGCGTCCAACTCAAGATACATTTTCATACAACCCCTCTTACATGATTATGACGTTAAAACACATCTTTCTCTTGATATTTTGGAAACAAGATATCTTGTGGATATTACCTATCTAGGTTTCTATTAAAATCAAATCACAAAATGTAAAACTAATCGAGTAAGTAAACACCTCCAAAATTCTGCTAAGTATTTTGTGTGAATTTTGGGCCTTCATATTTGCGTGAATTCGAACTCATAAATTAAAAAGTCAAAACAAATGTGTATATTTACAGAAACCTCGCACTTTTAATCAGGATTCTGAATGGCGATGATTTTCCCAGAAACTTTTAAAATTAAAAAAAATAAAACAGATATTTTAACGTTTGGAACAAGTTTCATGAAATATTCGAGTGAATAACTGAATTACCGAATAACACCGCGTACAGGTGTTATCTCTCTTTTTTCGTGATGCCTTGTTATCAAACACTGCGTTGGATTGCGTTGAATGAACCAACAAGCATAAAGATACCATACTCAAGGTGACGGAAGACGGGTCTGTAAGGTCCCTCTTAGTAATCATATTGGTGTCAGCTTCTAAGCACCTTCGAAGACACACTACTAGGAAGATACCTTTTTTTAGGCGGCAAAATCATCCAATGACATCTCCCACCTTTGGGCGGAGAGGAGGATAGTGTCAGACTTTTACTGACTAAAAACCTACTCCAGTTCCTTCTTTGTCTTCGTTCCGGTTTCACTTTCACATTACCTATGGCCTCAGTAGGCTTCAACCCTGCTGGGTCCCCTACGGTTTGCTGACATCTCCTTGAGGCGCGCGTGGAACAATACACGCCGATGACGACTTGGACCCGGTCTGAACGGTTACCGGACGGTCGGACAACGAGCTACCCATTGCTCGCTGTCCGCAAGCCCGCGCCTACGGTGGCCGGAAATCTGGATCGGAATCCCTGCGGCGGCTGGGGCGTGAGGGCCGTTGCCTGACGGATATTTAAGGTGGGATCAGCAATTCATGGACTCGTTGCAGTAACGTAGCTAGATGCTTATACACCGTTCAAATTTTGATCGTTTTAATCCCGTGGAGGGTCAATCCGGTATATGAAAAACTATGGACTTGTAAAGATAAAATAAAAAAATAAAGTGCTTTTTTTCTAAAACTCGAATTAATATTATACGCATGTACGAAATTAATTTCTTTATGGAAAAGAGTCAATAACCTTATAGGAAGTTGTCGGTCGTTGCGTATTATCTACCTACAGGTCATTGAACTCGCCCAGCTGACATTTACCTACTTATATACCAGTGAGTGAGTGAGTTTTCTGTTAATGCAGCCACGATGAACCCTGGTATAACCTAGAATCTGCATATTTACGACAGGCCGTAAAACAATTTGTAAACTCGATCGATCAATAACTTCGTAAACAAACGCACTCGGTTTATTAACCTCAC
Organism: Leucania comma; assembly: GCA_958295575.1. Lineage (NCBI taxonomy): Eukaryota > Metazoa > Arthropoda > Insecta > Lepidoptera > Noctuidae > Leucania > Leucania comma. The sequence continues at coordinate 5,634,752 of OY282473.1, forward strand.
ATCAAAGAGATACAGATTCATTGGTTTATTTATTTATTTAAATACCTCGTTGCTTGGTTATTTTTTTCCCTGTGATCTTTTAATTTATATGCCCAGCACGGTAAGAAAGATGTTGTTTTTTTTTAACATTATGTTAAACGTGTTAAACACATATCGAGCTTGATGAGAGAGCTACTGACGCTTCAGAACTTTTAGTGCCTTAGGTATTGTCGTTTAATGCATTAAGAGCCGGGTTTTCAGTTTCTTGAAGTTGGTTCCACATAACATAATCAGCCTTATAAATGTTCCAGTACCGTAACTAGTTTTTTTTAAACCCATTGCCAGTTTCTGAAACTGCGCCTCTCGGGCGGAGCCCCACCAAGTCCTCGTGGAAGCGATCAATGGTGACCACCTGGTTCTAGTTCAGGCCAAGGTGCGGAGAGAGAAGGAATGAGATACAGTAACTCCTTCTGATGAAATGAATGATACAAAACTTGTTTTTAGTTTGATCATTTCTGCGCCCTGAGCCTGACACCGCCCTAGTTACGGCACTTAAATTTTCCCACTGCTGGGATTCAGACCTATCGGGGGTTGGCGGATGTCATGAATATATGAATATGAAGTTTTGGGTTCTAGGCTATGCCGGTTTCCTCATGATATGCTGGTGATTAAATAAATTACACAAAGTAATGCGCCTCGCCGGGTTTGAGCCCGCGACCTGCCCTCTCTTAAGTCAGGGCCCCACAGAGCCACCACTGCTGCGGATTTGCTTTGCATGCGTAACCTCTGCGTCCTTTTCATACAAGTATTTATTGTAATGCGTGCAATACGCACGCGGGATGCGTATTTTTGCCTTTTTAAATATTCTGCATGCGGACCAAATCCGCATGATATTAAAAACACCTTAGGATGTGCCTAAACAGATGAGCTTGGTAATAAACCGTTCTATATTCAAGCTTGTAAAAGTACAAAGTAAAACGGTGCATGTCCTGCCATCTCTCGATAGGACCTATAACCACAGCTTCCACGAAACATCGCGGCAAAGGAACAAAAATTAACAATTTCAGTATAAAAATAACTTTTATTATGACTGTACAACGATAAGGCACGAGTATTTGTACATTATAATGTTATCAACTAAAAAGGCAGTTTATTTACAAGTTTGTTGCTAATAAATACGTATTTTGTGACGTGATACTTTAGTTCTTCTCCTAGCGTTGTTACTTCAGCAACTTCTTCGGTAGGTGGCTCTGAAAACAAATATGTAGGATTTAAGAGTTTGCAGGAATGTTTTATCACAACAGAATATAAAATTACGTATTTTTTTAGTCTTGCGCATGACGCACCTGAAGCGGTCAGTTTAATTTGCAGTTCTTTAGCGAACCATACTCCATTCGAAATAAGATTAGATATTTAAACAAATCTTTTTTTGCTGTTCGTTCAACCGATTTTGACTTCTATACCGTAAACATACGGATGGCATTAAAAAGCATTAAAAGCAAAAAAAGTGGTTACAATATTAACTATTTGCTTTCTGCAATTGCCAATTGTTATACTAACAACCCCATTAAAGTCAAAATTGGTTGAACGGACAGCAAAAAAAAAGCGCGTTTGTTTGAGTCTAATATAACTTCTCTTTTAGTCTTTCAGCTCCCAACTCAAACTAGAGAAAGACAGATTGTTCCCACGCGACCTTTTCTTGGTCAAAAATATTAATGTTATTTTTAGTATATACCACTCATATTGTTGGTAGCCGTAGAAATTTAAAACCTATTAATTTTATTGAACTTGTAGTGTGTGTACGATCTCATCATGTTAACCAGATCGCTTTAGACAGAGAAGTTTGGATGGAGAAAAGAAAGGCTTTTGCCCATCTGTGAAACACAATATAGGCTAGTAAACTTGTAGAAGGTAGAAGTCTCAGATCAAAAATAAAGATATCTGAAGGAGAACCAAGTATATCGTCATAGCCCGAACAATCGACAGATTTTAGTAGTGTAGAGTGGGCAGTGCACTGCTCATTAGTGCGTAGAACAAATGTTCGTTGGGGCCAAAAGTTTTGGAGTGGTGGCCACGTACCGGAAGATGCTTTGGAAACCTTCCTACAAGGTGTACCAACGACCTGGTGAGGGTTGCGGGAATGCGATCGATGCGAGATGCACAGGACCGGTCGTTATGGCGATACTTGGGGAAACCTAAGTCCAAACAAAGGACATTTATTAGCTGAAATGATGATGATGATCAACTTACATTGGGCCTATCGACAGAACTAACGAAGTGAAGAGTGACGAATCGAGTGGTGCTGATATACGCGTCATGTCCGTGAACGGGCGCTGTCAGTTGAGACTGGTTTTCCCTTAGCTGCCAGTGGTTTGTTTTATAACATCTATATTTAGAGATTTTGTTTTTTTTTCTCTTTATTTTATTTACATTGTTGTCACATAATACCAACGACCAGAAATATGTAACCAAGATATTTGTAATAAATAACATGATTGAATATAATGGCCATGAAGTTTCTTGCACATTCTTCTTCATAGAGATCTACGGTTTGGAATGTGCAATTAGCACCTTGCCCTTTCAAAAATATCTACCTGTAAATGGTTTATTTGAAATAAATGCGTTGAATCTTTGAATCTAAGATCTTGTTCGTGTAATCCGCCCGTGATGCACTCGCGCTCTAACGCCCTATTTCGTTCGCGTATTACTACACAAGACTAATTTAAAATGATTCTACATTTAGCAAGGTATGAAATAAATGCTAATTCAATAGTCTACAATTCTACATAGGTATGTACTGTATAAGAAGATGAACAAACTTATCGTTGCGTATTCGCAGCTAGGTTCAATATGCAATCTTTTTTGCCAGTTTCTCAATAGTATCACCTGGAGGTTTATATTTAGGTGATTGCTGCCGTATATGGCGTATGCACAGGACAAAATGACACAGCCCAGTTTCGATTAACAAACACAATAATTGAATTAGCTAAGAATATTTTTTATTACTGACAGGCTCAAAGTCGATCGATATCTTACCTGAAGATAAAAGACGTTATGCTCCACAGTGGAGCACGCTTGCACAGAAATAATCTAATCGCTTTTGACTTGAAATACCCCCCAAGGTTGTAGCTACACGTAAACGCAGATCAGATATATCAGCAGATCAGGTTTTTAAATTAAACAACCAAATTATCAGTAGGCCAGCACAATTCAAGAATAACCACGAGGTCTAGTCGTTTCCTGGGATGGATCGAGACTGTCCACGAATTAACTTCGGCTTGTCGACATTAGTACGGCAGCATCATGTAAACCGTTACTACATTAGATTATATCTTTCATAAATTAAAACATTCGAGTTAAATATGTATAAGGTTATTTAAGAGCGAAGTAGTAACCAAACACACGCGTAATCGCGGGGAACGGCTGGCTAGAATCTAAGCAATGTCTTATTATTGATCTAGCTATAAGATTGGAGGCTTCCTTTTTACCAACAACATTAAAATTTATTTAGCAATAGAATATTTTGCTGTTTGTTAGACTTACCTAAGTTCTGCCACACAGCAGGCGGAAAAACAGATTGCTGTGAGAAAACATACACCATCTTGGAATCTCTTTGGATGCCTTTGTTAGCTGCATTCGGTTTTCTTGTCATTTCTACACGATACCAGAAAGCAGGCTTCCTAGAGTAAGGTGAAAAAGGTCAGTATAAGCAAAATAGACAAACTGAAGGTACTAGAGCAGATGGAAACACTACGATGGTTGTGTTCCTTTCCTTTAGTTGCGCTTAGCGTTCCAGGGCCACGGTACGAACAATCTCGCAGTAGTATTAACATCAAACCACAAGCCCACGAGCACATATCAATCAATGAAATTTCACCCTTATTTCAATGGATATAAAAGTCATACAATGCGCATTCATGACTTGTAGAACCGGTTACTTTAACAAAGTAAAGAATACTTACTTCAAATGATCCTGCACGATATTATTAGCGATGGGCATGCAGATCTTCTGTACTGGGTCACTCATCAGTTGTCCCACCGTTCTTATGGGTGATTTTTCCGATACATAGTGTTCTAGTAGGCGGGAGGCTATCGGTTTCAGACTGGCTGAAACATACATTTCTGTTAATTCATTATGTCAAACTTTATGATACACCATAAAGTAGGTACAATGGCCGCTCTACCAGAAAACCTTCAGAGGGACTATGAACATTCCTGCCTTTGTCCCATGTTACTTAGAGACGGCGCAACACGTATTTTTTTCTTCCATTCTGTCCAGTCAATCGTCACGCTATCACTGATTCTCTCTGCTTTTATATCACTCATTTCTCCTACCAATACGACTGTTATTGATTTTTAGAATAGAAGCGACAAGAAAAATGTAACCAAGATTTATATATCTCATAATATAATTTAAAAAGAGTGTCCATGGAGTTTCTTGCACGTTCTTCTCCATAGAGATCTACGCTTTGGAACGTGCAATTTAGCTTCACTTTTTTATGGACTGACCGACATTTTGACAATTCAAAAGTGCCTGTAATTGGTCTATTTGAAATAAACTATTCTGATTCTGATTTTGATTCTGATTTTTACTACCGATTCAGGTACAATAACTAGTTATAATAAAGTAGTAATCACATTATATTTACCAAAGTCTACTCTTAAGCAGCTCTCAGCGCGATGTAGATGTTCTAAACACACATGAACTTGTGCGAACTTCATCAGCAGACTCTTCCACGGACTTATGTCAATCTCATCTGTTATCAGTGGGACCTGCAAAAAATAACAGTAATAGTAAAACTGGCTCGGTATCAGAAGAAACATGAGTGGTTGATTTTTTTTTTTTTGTTGATAAGGTTTAATGCACAATTTTTTTTTTCATTATACAGCTCTCTACCCCACTTCAAAGTAAATATTCTTAAAAAGGATAACTGTAGGTAAGTAATTGTTGCAGCAGCATGTTTCTGCCGAAGTGTATTCACCATAATAAAGTGTTGTAAGACTGATACTACAAATTGCCATTTGCCTGGCAATTCGCCCTATAAAACTAACATATTATTGTACCCATAGTGAGTTGGGGTTGACCAATCACACAAGGAGAACCACCACGGCTGTTGACCTTGTGTGCAGTAACCGATTTTCGGGCCTCAATCGAAGTGGGGGGCGCGCGTAACCATAGCAACGAGTTCAACTTATTTGCCGCGTGCATCTAGTTGACCACAAACCAGGTCGAACAGATCTCTTCACGAATTTACACTTACCTCATTAACATCTTTCTTCTCACTAACAAGTCCATGTTTCTTCAAAGACGCGAAGTCATCAACGGTCAACTCATTCGGATCCTCCTCATAGAAAGACTCGCAGTCCAATCGTATGGAATGTTCGGCTGACGTGAGACTCTCGAAAGGATTCAGTTGGAAGTCTCCACCACTCATAGTCATGTCTTGAATGGTCTGGTTAATTTGTTCTATCAATTCGTGTGTCCTGAAACATAATGGTAAATTTAGTGGTAATAACGAAAATCTGAAGAGTATCAAAATTGGTTATCATATGAAGCAGTTAACATTTCAAATATTGTTAAGAGGAGAGTGGTGGGGATCTCGCTATTACCATATCAACACAAATTATTAGTGTAGTAATTATTTGTGAATGAAGTCATTCGGAGTAATTGATACTACTATCTTAGGGGCCGTTCAAGTGTTATGTAAGCCAATTTTTGGAAAATATAACCCCCCCCCCCCCTCCACCAGGCACACCACAATTATGGAGGTAAATCCCCTTTGAGGAGTGGCTGGAAAAACCTCACGGCGTCCTCATCTTCCGTATGAAGCAGGTTCTCACCGAACATGGTCAGTTCGGGAGGTACCTGCACCGGATTTGTGCGGAAGTGACCCCCGGGTGTTGCCACTTTGTGGACCGCCCGGAGGACAAGGTGGAGCACACGGGAGAGGTGTGACCCGCTTGGGAAGAGCATCGCCGTGTCTTCTGGGGGCGATTGGCGTCAGCGATTTATCGCGCCGGGCCGCGGTACAGGACATGATCTAGAGCGAGGAGCAGGCAGGCGGTCGCCTCCTTCTGCGAAGCAGTAATGCTATCAAATGAGGCCGCATGCGTGAGGCAACGGTGCTCACGCCCCCGCCGATCCAGATTGCCGAGCACCGTAGGCGCTCCCCTCCCCTTGTCATCAAAAATAAGCAAGTGTTGTTATGTTATACTTGTTGTACATACTCATAGACTGGTGACTTCAGGTGGGCAGCCTGTTGATTGTTGGCTGAATTATACGATAATAGACAAAATGAATATTTTTACCTTGCGTCGCTATTCCAAATCCCAGCAATGAAGAATGAATGCTCCAACAGGGACATGACTCTGGTATACTCCCACATGGTCTTCTCGGTGCCCACTTGAGCGACAAGTGACAACGCTTGTGGAGGACTGGCGCGGAGGTTCTTCAGCACTTTGGAGGCTTGTGAATGGCCTCGAGATAGTTTGAGAACTAGTTTCGAAAGGTAGGTCTTGTTGTTAGCGTCTATCTGTTAGAAAAAGCAATATTGTTTACATTTCAGTAAGTATGTGGAGAATTCCAGTATTACGTAAATACTACAGGAAAGTGGGTCTTTTGCTTTGCTTATTTTTGATGACATTAGGGATGAGGGGGATGTAAATATTTAACAAAAAAAAAAACTGTTTTCGTAATACTTGAATTATGTTAAATATTTTGAAAGACATGAAATGAAGTATAATTTGGATGTACGTAATAACAGTGCGAGTATGTTTAACGTAAACACGATCGACACCTTTATATGATTTCAGTGCTCTGATTGGCCCGCTTTGAGCTCTTTAACCAATCAGACAGCCAAAAAACAAAAGAGTGAAAGTAGAAAATTATGCCAAAGGAGACTCCCGAGATAAAAAGTATTATGTGCTATTCCAGGACATGGACTAATCGTGTGCCAAATCACAACCAAATCCATTCAGCCATTCTAACCAGAAAAAATAACAAACACATTTTTGCTCGACTCACGAATCAAACCCAGAACCACTACGATCAACAGTCACGCTTGCGCCCACGATCCGAAGTAGTTAAATAAAAATAAAGAACTTACAAATGGTCTTATTTTTCCTGACGATATAAATTTCAAGGCTTGAATCAACAATGTAATCAATTCCTCTGCTGTTTCACAATCTGAAAAATGAGAATTTTAGCAAGGACTACATACAAATATATGAGGAATACTAAAGTGAAGACAGTCTGGACTAAAATCTAGTATTTTAAATCTAGCCTATATCCACAAATTAGCAGAATAGATACAGAGCAGATGAGATATTATGGAGTAATTTAGTAGATATTTATTTTTGAACCATACCAGCTGATCCGGTAAATATTCGTATTTGACCTATCCGGCTCATATTTACTATCCTGCCAAATACTGGATTATAAAGGTAAATTATGGTGAAATTTACTTCTATTTTAAGAGGTAACAAGCAGTTTTCTTTCTTCATAAACAAGACTAGCTTTAAAAAAATAAAAATCATTTGATATCAATAATAATTAAACAATTGTTAACTTCATTCTTGACGAAGAGACCCGAATTCAGCAGAGTCCTCCAGATTATTCGAGCGCCATCTACGCAAACTCGCTTGTTGCTATGCACCAAACGGCAATGTTTGGAAGATATCAGGCCAATTAGCTATTTATTTCATATCTAGTGGTGACCAGAGCTAATCAGGACAGTAGGTGACCAGCGCTACTAACTTAGATTTATAATATGTCATGAGCTATTCTCATATCTTCATGTCGATATGACAGCAAAAGAAGTTCTTACCTCTCAAGATATCCCAGAGCTTGTAAGTAAAGTCGTTGCTAGATCCAATAGTGTTCATATCTTTAAGACACTGTCCTAACGTAGTAGTATCTTCAGTAACACAGATGCACCCGCCAGCAGGACATTCCGCAGTGTACGCATACGTTTCAGTTTCGTTTAACAGTTCATCGACGCGTTTCGAGTTGTTAGGACGCTTTGAGCCTGGGATGTTGTTTCTGGAAAATGTTATGAAAAATAATTTAGAGGAATAAACTCAAAATTATATTTACCAGCTTGAAATGAAGACAGGGTACATAACAACAGCCTTCAGCTAACCTAGATCCGTATCTAGGAAGTCAGTCAACCACCAAATGTTTTATTTTTGTTGAGGTGGCATTAAAATCATCGAATGTCATTTACCGCTCGGGGTGGTGTGAGGAGGTTCAGAATCTTACCAACTAAAACCTCTTTGTTCTTTCAGTTGCCTTTTGTGTTCGAGGGTCACGGTAACCCTTTCGAACAATCCCAAAGCACTGGTAGGCGTCGGGCAAACTGGCAGCTATGGCTAAGACGATGGTATTGGCAGCTGCGAGGTGCGGGGCACCCCGCGTTAACAGACCTTTTGACGCCTGTCAGCACCTCACGCACGTACAACCATCGAGTTGCAGATACGTGATACTAGGTGGAATGGGAGGGAGTGTCAGACTTTTACTACCCACAGTGCTCTTTCAGTTAAAACTTTATTGCGACGGCTGCTAAATCCTTCGAATACTTTGCAGGCTTAGAAGCCGTCAGCCCCAAATAGCTTTGACAATTTTGCTAATACCTCTACGAGGCACGCGTCCTTAACAACGGCCGAACGGCGAGCTACCCATGGTTCACCATTCCGCAAGCGACGCCAGAAGCGTATCTTTTTTTCTAAAACTCGAATTAATATACGCATGTACGAAATTAATTTCTTTAAGTAAACGAGTTAATGACCTTGTAGGTAGTTGTCGGTCGTTGCGTACTAACCATCTACAGGTCATTGAACTCGCCCAACTGACGTTTACTTAAGTAAATTAATTTCGTACATGCGTAAAATACTTTGAGTTGAAAAAAAAATGTACTTTATTTTTTAATTTTATCTTTACAAATCGATAGTGTTTCATGGACCGAATCGACCCTCCACGGGATTAAAACGATCAAAATGTAACGGTGTATTTTGTGTTCATATAATCTTACCTGATAACAGCAGTTTCCAGATTGACAGAGGCAAAACCTGCAGCAGTCATGTCCACTAGCAGCTGGTTCATATTGTGTAACGCACACACGGACCTCCAGATTGCGTTACACGGACTTGCTAGATGACCCACTATGATTTCTTGTTCCTGTAAAATACAATATAAAGAGTACTTTTTGATGTTGGTCCTTACCTTAGGAATAGTACTCTATAGGCCGTGTTTACGGAGACCCGGCGCGTTGGGCGTTCGTCGTACATTGCAGCGGACCGCGTTATCGTTCGCGCAAACACAAATATATGGCAATGTACGACGGACCGCCTAAAGCGCCACGATTCCGTAAACAAGCACTTACGAATAATATACTCACGAAATTAACTTTACAGCTTATAAACGGTGTATGCAGGGTCTTGCCTGACCATTCACAGCGCAACTCTGTGATGCCGCCATGCGGAGCGTTGACTAACTCATCAGTATTGTGGGAGCCATACGAAATGCCAGAGATTAGGTATTTGCAGTCCACTAGGATGGAGATCTGAAAAATTTGTAGGTATATCTTTACAGCTCTTCATATGTATCCTTAGTACTGGCCATGTATGGCTGAGATAATAGTTTATTGTTATTTCAGCCATTTATTATTATTAGGTTGAATAAGTAGGTATGTGAGACCGACTGATATAAGAATTGGGGTAATGATAGAGCATTATTTAAGAAATTAAGACAGAGACTTACTGATACATAGACTGGAGCTAGCTCTACATTTAAATTTTAATAAGCTAAAGAAGTACACATGGGCACTAAATCATGTTCTCAGATAATTTTTCACACCACTGGAGAAGAGTTGTGAGAGACAATACCCAGTGAAAAATGCTAGAGAAGGCCAGTGCCAAACGGCGTGCAGAATGCTTAATGGTATAGGTTTGCAGTATTATGACACATTATGTAATACAACCAGAACACTAATTTAACTGTGTGGTTTATTTCATAAATCATATTCAGGTGGGTTTTAGTTCTCAAAAAAGCCTGACACTCCTCACTCCACACAGCGCAGGCAGAATCATTTGATGATATCTCTTATGATATATAAAATGGCCAGTCTTTCCCCAACCATCATGTGGAAGGCCTTGCCTACATCATATTATAGTAATGCAGTAACAACATGTAAAGTTGAAAACATAATGTTGCTGTCAAATGATAACCTCATATGTCCAGAAATCCAAACTTCACAGGTAACGAAATAAATGGTTAATTTTGTCAATGTTTAAAATATTTTTATGTGCTTTTGCCTCATGTTTTGAATGTTAAAAAGTACTTATTTATGGTATTAACCAATGCCTTATGTAAATATATTATGCCAGAGAAATGACATAAGAGGTTTTCTGTTCCTAAATAAAAAAACACTTTTTGACATATGTGGTAATCATTCTACAGCAACGATAAATCTTACCAAATCAGCAGTCAATCCTTCCTGCTTAGCATAATCTTCAACTAGCAAATCCAAATCCACTTCATCCTGGTTCATACTGCCTTCATACATAACTAGACCTCTAGCCAAGTTTGAACTATCAGATTGCACCGTGAGCAGTAATGGTTTATTATCTTCAAGCGGATTGGTTAGTATCCACAGTGGTATGGCATCCTCTGCAGTTACTTGGGCGCGGTTACTGTTGTACAAGTTGGCTATTTCTCTAGAATATGGTAAATTATTTTTTATAATTGAGATGCTAGTTTTTGCCTGTGACTTCATTTGTATTCGTTTTTCTTTTATGGTAGATAAAATCATCCAATGACAAAACCCGCCCTTGGGCGGGGTGGTAGATAGTGTCTAGTGACTTTTACTGACTAAAAACCTACCCTGTTCCTTCTTTGCATTGGTTTCAGGGCCCTGGTATGCATTTTCATACCTCCCCAGAGCCCCGGAGTAGCTCTCTAGAGCCCCAGAGCAACTTGTATTAAAGTAGATTTCTCGGGATAAGTATTATTTTTGTTTGCTTCTTTTTCTTTACCCCTGACAATGTCATTACAAAAAAAAATATAAAAGTACAACACAGCATTTCAAAGGATTCAAGGTCTACATATAATTTTATACTAGTATACAACCTGTAACTGGAATAATACACACCCATAAACACCCCAATAAGAAAATTAAGTTAGAATCATAATTGAACCACTGAACTACTATTTCAGTAATAGCATGTTATAATATTTTTATACAAAATTAGTTATTGTAATTGTAGGCAAATAATATATTAATCAAGACACTACATTATTAACACTTCAGCATTGGTATCTAAGCATGCACACACAAACACTAGTGATGGAATCAAGATTTAAGTACCTTTCAATAATTTACCAAAAAAAAATAGGTTTTATAACATAAAATATTCAACTATTATTTTAAGATAAAAAAAAATAAGTGCCTGCTTTCATCATCATCATGATTTCAGCCGAAAGATGTCCACGGACATAGGCTTCCCCCAAGTGTCACCGTACCAACTGTTCCAGTGTATTTAGCATTTATCAGATACCCGTAATCCTAACTAGGACCTCTATTCACCTTGTGGGAGACCATCCAACGCTGTGTCTTCCAGTATAATAATAAGTATAAATTAAAAAAAAAAAATACCAACCTTGCACTATCCATGGAAATGGGGACATGGGTAGCTTCCTCCTTGGTCCATAACTGAGGCTCATCTGTGATCATTGTGTCATCCAATATTGTGTGAAGACTTAAATCCAGTTTAAGTGGAGAGCCAGTAAGTTCGAGTTCTTCTGTAAAATTAATAATTAAGTTATTAATATGTAGAAACAAGCAAGCCGCTAGCAATATGCTGGTTGTAAATTTATGATCTGTAAAATATTTTCAATAAAAAAATGTACATTTACATGTAAATATTAAGATTTAACAACTTGTATGTAACGTTATTAGAGGAAGAAATCTACTAAAATATACAATATGAACTTACTAAGATTCTTCATCAAAATAATGGTGTTTACTTACCAGCCTCATTTCTATTGTCTTTTCCAATTGTTTCCCTATCATACGAAGAAGGTTTAGTCTGAAAACAAAAACACTTTCTATTTCCACTTAAATTCATATTTAAAGATATAATTACTGAAGTAAATTGATGTTTACCTTGTTACAAACTAACATTATATCTCTGTTACTTTTTGTGTACATTTCTATGTAAGTTGGACTCTTTTGTTTTTCAACATAGTGTTTCGGATATTTCTCTAACAGAGGTTTGATCAAATTATCCATAATATTGAATATTGTAATTAGTAAATTATTCAAATTCGAAAAGAACGAAATTAAAAGAATCCGTTGTGTTCTATTCAATTTGAATATTTTGAATTTAGAACTTGCTTTACGTAATGACGTTATTTTGACATTGACAATTATACTCTCGTTCCGATTTACGAAATCAGCGCTGTTAACGCCCAATTTTACTATTGAGGCGCATAAATCGCCTGATGATCCCTCAACACACAAGTTGAACCATCATGGCGGTCGACCTTGAAGGCTTGAATGCGCAGTAATCGATTTTCGGGTCTAAATCGAAGTGGGCGGCTCCGCGTAGTCATAGCAACGGTTTTAACGGGTTGCCGCTGCAAATAAGTAAAACCCGTTGCTATGACTGCTAAAAATTAATACAGTAATGGTCATAGTACATATATATCGATGGTAATTGTAATTCGGAACGCGGGTTATGTGTTAGTGTCGTCAAAGTTAAATGGCAACAATTTACAATGTATTATTTTATTTGAATAAACCTGTAATTATTTTCATCCTGTTCAACTTTACTGAATAAAGTAGATACTTAAACTGAGTTGCACTTTATTCAGTAAAGTTAAAAAAAAGAACTGCAATATCTCAGAAAGGTATCTGAGATATTGCAGTTCTTTATAAATAAAAACAATAAATTAACCAACCTCTAATAGGTTTACTAGCTAGAAAATTACGGGTATAATTTAGACGGTCACCAAAAATATTTTTGAGACTCTAAGCTTAGGCACCAAATAAAATAAACAACTCCAAAAAAAATCAATTGACTTTATAAAAAGGGCCCTAAAGTATATAATATTATGATCCAAAATAAATGAAACAACATCAGAAAAATCGCAAACCTCGCACAAATATTATTTTTGGTTCCTAAAATGGATCAACGGTCACCAAATTCTATCCAACTCAAAGATTAATATTACTACCAAAAATCTTACTCCAAAATAGTAAGTCGTCATCCAAAATACATTATTTGACCCCAGTACCTCTACCATGAGTTTTAAGCAATAGTATTCGTCGCTACTCGATATCGACGCCGTAAATATTTTGTATGGCAAATTTTGCAGCGCCTCTAGCGGTCACTTGCAGAACCAAAATTTGCCATACAAAATATTTACGGCGTCGATATCGAGTAGCGACGAATACTATTGCTTAAAACTCATGGTAGAGGTACAGACTACTTTAATGTAAGACTAAAATTACAATAGTATCCCTTTATTTCTTAACCCCACACTCCGCACCCCGCACCCTGGAGAACCGCCCTCGATGCGTAGGCACAGGCCGCGCGCTTCTCGCTCAGTCGTCGCTGTAGCGGCCGCGCAGCCGCAGTGCAGACGGCACAGCGCAGAGCAGGGCAGTTACTGTACACATCTGAGCTGCACGTGCCTGCGCTGCAGCATACGTAGCTCAAAGACGTTCCATGCTTTACAAAATCTGCTCTGCTCTGCGCTGCGCGGCCTGCGTCGCCCACCTTTCAACATACGTCTAACCTAAACAAGTGACGTTTGTTTGGGAACCTCAAAATATTTAGCGAATTCCATATAACAATAAATAAGCGACGTACGTTTGGGAACCCCAGTATATTAATTGGTATTTGGGAAATATTCTAGCGATCGTTAGCTTTTTTAGCTTAATAAAAATGACCAAATTAGAAGTCATGGTATTACATAATTGGTAACATCTAAGTAGTGACAATATATAATATTTGGTCTAAAGTGTATTTTAAAGGCGTCCATATATTTTTTTGGCAGTCAATAATACGAAAAAATGGATTTATTTCATAATATTTAAGGAAACGTTATTTGGTGACCATTTATCCATTTTGGTAACCGTTTAGAATTTTTTTGGTAGTAAAATTGGCACTTTTTTGGGCGGTGTTTAAACACAAGCCGAAAATTACATAGGCGTAATTGAGTTTCCAAGAGTCAAACCTAGATGGCGTTAGCGACTAAGTTTTCTGCGAAGAGTCTGGCATCCGTATCTAAAAACAAGGAGATAAAAGTCATATAACAATTTGCATTCTATTTAAGAAATATTGAAAGGACATCACCCACGGTTCATACATTTTTGGTCCAAATTTAAAAGTGCCGGCCAAAGAAAAAAAATTCAATATTCTGTTAGAACTTGTTCTTACGAACATTTTTTATTATGGCAACAATGCTGTGGGAGCATTAGCCTCGGTATTATTTAAGTTCAAAAATAATTAGTTTTCAAAGAAAAACGTTCTCAAAAATTGAAATAGCCTATACATGACAATAGTTTAAAAAAAATGCACCAAAAAAAAAGACAGCCTGTCTGTAGTTGTCTTTGTTGCGTTATTTTTTTTTTTTTTTAATATTTTTTGAGATTTTCGAAGAATAATAATACTGGTATATGTAATGCTCAATGCTTTTATTGTTTACAAAAGTCATAACAAGTACCCATATACTTATCTTTTAGAACCACAGTAATATTTTCTAAACCCAAAAGCATAATAAAAAAAATAAAAAGCATATGACGGCGAATTTCTAAAATGAGTGGACGGTCAATATCAGAAGGCGGGGTTGCGGTGTCTCATAGCAGTGTTAAAGAAACGCTTGGAAAGCGTTTCATGAAATTCTGGATGATAGGGATTTTATGATATCCCCTGAAAATCCCCTTTTGTGATCAAAAAGAACTCTCATTTCAGACATGATAGACTTCGCGGATTTTTAGGAATCGCTTTTGAAGTATTTGCCTTATATGGAGATGTCGGGACTTTGCATCTGCGAAGACAGAGTAAGCGTATTAAAAATGCGACCATACCTACGGGTTGGCAGAATTTAGTGGAGCCTGCTTTGTGCGAAAGCGGCAAGCGTACGTACAAGTTTGCTTTATGTACTCAGCTAAGGTCAAATGCTGATGAATCTCGTATCACACCGAGCTTGCTTCTCCCAAGGGATTGGATTGGTATAGGTACGTGGTGATCAGAGGGAGACCCATGAAGAACCCTTGAAGAACTCCTGCTCGTATGGGTGGAGATCTCCCCACTATCGCATAGAGGGAGCGCTACCATCTGGTAGTCAATAGTGGAAGGTACGATTCAACAAAAAGTTTCGCAAGATGAGTACTAGACAATCTGGCACAACGAGTTGATATAGCTTAAATGATAAACCATTATTTTACACTTTGTCAAAAGCTTTCGCTGAGTCAAAAAATTAGACGTCCATTATCGCGTTATGCTGGAAACCAGCGCATTGGTGTTCAACAATTCACTGGACTTGTTCAATTCGGAAACCAAACACCGTTGGGAATAAAACTCTTAACTTCAGCATAATCTCTGCGCCGCTTTAGATTTTATCGAGGACATTGAATGGACTGATGAAAAGGTAGCTGGAGGGGTCAAACTTGACTTGGACTTGCATGGTTTAGGAATACCGATATTAGTGACCTTTTTCCACGCTTGGGAGAACATGTTATTCCTTAATGCACCATTGAAGATGACGGTCATTAGTATTATGAGTTGGGATGGGAAGAGTTTAAACACCTTGTTGATTACACCGTCAGAGCCGAGGTCTTTCCGAGGCTAGAGCTTTTTGATGATATTCCCCACCTCCTCTGTGATAAAGGGGGACAAAGGATCATTAGGATCTTCGATGAGTGCCAGGGAAGCTCTACGCTCAACTTTTTAGTGTCTCTCATATCAAGGTGAGCTTTGTTTATTGGTTGAGGGCTAGGGAAACAATGGAACTATATGCTGTTGGTTAAGTATTTTGCTTTGTCAGAGTTATCGAAAGCGATACTATTATCAGGGCGAATAAAAACAAACATAGAAGCCTCTACTTCTTCTGAGGGTGCTAGAAGGCGAGGTGAATGGGTTCTAGCTCACATTTTATCCCAGCGCGCGACACGCTGCGCTGTTGCTTGAGCTTTGTTTACTTCGCCGGGAGTTGCATTCTTTTCGGTTTTCAGACCACATACATTGCCCAGGAGTTTTCAGCGATGGTCATCAGTCACTGTGATATCCCCTGAAAAATCATTCAGGATGGATCGCACGTGGTCCATAAGTGAATCGAACGCCTCTGTCGTGACAGCGACTGAGACTCAAGAAATCGGGGTTTTTTTTTTTTTTGGTGGTGGGTAAAATCATCCAATGACATCTCCCGCCCTTGGGCGGAGCGGGAGATAGTGTCAGACTCTTACTGACTAAAAACCCACCCCGTTCCTTCGTGGCCTTAGATACCAGGGCCGGGCTTTCCTTTCGGAAGCAAACCCTTGGCCCCAGTAGGCTTCGACCCTGCCTGCCTGCAGCTAGCAGGCTGGGTCTCTACGGTTTGCTGACAACTCCTTGAGGCGCACGGGAACAGTGCGCGCCGTTGACGACCTGGGCTTGGTCCGGATGATTACCGGATGGTCAGACAGCGAGCTACCCATAGCTCGCCGTCCGCAAGCCCGCGCCTACGTTGGCTGGAAATCAGGATCGGAATCGGAATCCTCGCGGCGGCTGGGCCGTGAGGGCCGTTGCCTCTCGCGTGCGGCCTCCTCCTTTGCTAGCATTACTGCTTCGCAGAAGGAGGCGACCGCCTGCCATCCCTCCTCGCTCCGGACCATGGCCCGTACCAGGGCCTGGCGCGAGAGATCGCCGCTGCCGATAAGAAATCGGGGATGGAATCTAACTGATTCAATATGGTAGATTTTGGTCTTCACATCCATGATCAATGTGATACAATATCACAGGTGTTACTTTAGGTACCTACTAAAGTAACAGATAAGATATTCGAGGTTCCAACCTATACGCACAAAGCGCTTTCGGAACACTTTCATTATGCGTACAGCTAAGGAGTGGAATTCCCTGCCGGAGTCTGTGTTTCCTGATGGCTACAACCCGGGAATCTTTAAGTCAAGAGTGAATAGATTTCTTCTAGGTAAGCGCACTCCATCGTCGACCGTATCGTCGCTTTCCATCAGGTGAGATAGCGGTCAAGCGCGAACCTATCAATCATAAAAAAAGGTGGGGCGAGCGTTCAGTGGCTAGGGAAGGATGTGTGGTGGTAAATGGCAGCTACCTAGAAGTTTCTATTCAAGCTCTAACTCTTTGTTTTTACAATTCATGTTACCGAAAATGTACGGAAAATGACTTTTTAAAACTTAAATAAAATCCAGGGCTATGGTCCTACAGTTTTGCTGCCATAGTAAAAAATACTCAAGGAGTCAAGCTCTAACAGATTGCCATATTTTTTTTTCTTGGCCGGCACTTTTGAATTTGGACCAAAATAAATGATCTCCTTTTGAATGAAGGCTACTAACCTCAAATAATTACTTAATATAAGAAATAACTTAGCACAAGTAATTACTTTTTTATACACAGGGTGTGAGAATGTTCGTAGATCCTAACCCGATGAACAGATTTTTTACTGATATGGCAAGTTGTTAATCACCTACCTATTCCACCTACCTCTACCTACAGAATTACATCAAGCTATAATTAAAGCATTTGCTTTACATACGTTAGCTTTACGTTGCTATAACTTCAACACGATCATTGTCTTCAATTTATTCATTATCATCA
This sequence comes from Leucania comma, assembly GCA_958295575.1. Taxonomy (NCBI): domain Eukaryota; kingdom Metazoa; phylum Arthropoda; class Insecta; order Lepidoptera; family Noctuidae; genus Leucania; species Leucania comma. The sequence continues at coordinate 5,652,566 of OY282473.1, forward strand.
TCATCAGCTTTTTAATATTCCCACTGCTGAGACACAGGCCTCCTCTCTAAGAGAGGGAATGGGCCGTAACCTACCACGCAGACCCATTGCGGGTTGGTGAATGTCACATGTCTTATGATTTTTGGTTCTAGGACATGCCGGTTTCCTCATGATGTGTTTCTTCACCGTTTTGAAAGCAGTGGTGATGAAATAAATTACACAAAGTAATGCACCTGGCTGGGTTTAACTCGTAAGTCAGGATAGTTACCACTCAGCCACCACTGCTCTCAATTTATTGGTAGCAGAAAAATAGGTTCAAATAAGAACATTGTTTCACCATATTTTTAACCCCCGACGGAAAAGAGGGGTGTTATAAGATTGACGTGTCTGTGTGTCTGTCCGTGGCATCGTATCTCCTACACGAATGGACCGATTTTGATGCGTTTTTTTTTTGTTTGAAAGCTGATTTAATCGAGATGGTTCATTTGCCGTGGTTTGAATTGAGCGGTTATGTACAATTTATGAAGATCTGGGTGCATAAGTGTTCAAAGTCATCAGCTCGTTTATTAACTGCGGTAGGGTTTTCAAACACTTAATGGGTATTTACTTTTAAACTTATGTGTATTTGAAAAACACATAAAAGCTGGTGCCACTGAGCTGGTCTGATGATGGAGCTCGAAGGTAAGGGGCGTAAGCCTGGATTGCCTATTAGTAAACCTATCGGGTTTAGACTCATTAGATTCGCCTTAACCAATTCTATAAATTTCTGGTGATGAAGAGGACCTGATGCTAGAACTGAGAGGTAGCTGATGGAACCCTGGAATGCCTACTAGTAAACCCATCGAGTTTGGGCTCGTTATATTCGTCTTAACCAGTTCTATACATACCTTATGATAATAAGAAGATGATACTAGAACTAGGAGGTGGTTTGTTTGTATAATAATTATTATTATTTCAAAATTTTATACACTAATGAAACATTGTACAAAGGCAGACTTAATGCCTTAGGGTGGTATAGAGATATACATGGCAGGTGCAAGTTAAAAGAAGACAGGCAGGATGGGAAAAACGGTAATTTAAAAAACTACAAAACCCGACTGCTTTTCTGAGCATTCATGAAAAAGCCCTAAAACAAGAAAGTCGTTGTACCCGATTGGACTTAACTATATAATATTTTAAATACTGGCAGTCGGGACCCATTCTAGAATTGAGAGCACATACCTATATTACATTGCAGATTACTCCAATCTATTGACTAGACGGCTGACTTTCTAGAATGGGTCCCGACTGCCAGTATTTAAAATATTACATAGTTAAGTCCAATCGGGTAAAACAACTTTCTTGTTTTAGGGCTTTTTCATGAATGCTCAGAAAAGCAGTCGGGTTTTTTAGTTATTTAAATTACCGTTTTTTATTTTTTTAGTTTTATTTTATTACGATATCAATTTCAAAGTAATTACGAATCTAAAGACACCTCTCAAACTAAAATCCATCGAGCCGTTCAGGTCGCAGAGCGTGCCAAACATTTGAATTTGGCGCTAAAAATCCGCCATTTTGTTTTTATTATTTTGATATACCCAGTGTCACTTTCACAGTAAATACGAATCTAACGACACCTCTCAAGCTAAAATCCATCGAGCCGTTCAGGCTGCAGACCGTGCCAAACAATTATACATACTTACATACATACATAATCTCGAAAAACATAACCCTCCTCCTGGCGCAGTCGGGTAAAAAGAACAATAATGATAAATATATACTTAGATACATACATACAAATAAATTGATATTGTGAAAAATGAATCAAGAGTGTGATGATTCTACCAGGTGCAGATGCAGGTGGTATCAGGTATACTATGGTACCTACATGATTTGCTCTTCGCGCGAATTCGGAGCTAACCGCTAGTTGATAAAATATATTTAAGAAAATGTAATAAAATAATAATTATAAAAGTGTGAATTATAAATAAAATTTAAAAAAAAACTCCCGACGCCGAAAGCTATAAAAAGTAAAAAATAAGTAATTACTCTTTCAGCCTTTTAACTTCATTAAAAGAATCTATTTTTTTTTTAAAGATGGGCGTTATCGAGTCGGGGACCGCTAAGTAAGGATCCTAGGTAGGCTTATAGATTGATATACAAAAAATACTGAAGTAACAAGCGGCGTAGCTAGTCCCACAGGGGCCCCGTATCAAAAAATCCACAAGGGCCCAGAGTAATTTATTAACTTATTTTTAACTTTTTTTACGTCAGGGTTTTTCTAAATTTTATTTCTATTATTCTACAGAAATATTAAGCGGTGGTTTTTCGGACAGTTTCCTGTTCTCAACGTAGAAAGTCACGTTCAAATCTTTCTTCTATTTGTACTGAAAGTAACAAACGGGGTTTTAGGGTGCCAATCTAATGGAAACTGATTTAAAAGAAACGTGTAGGAGGTGTATAACCTGCAAAAAGGTTGATATTTTGCCCACGCTCTTCCACGTAAATCACCTGACCAGCTACAATTACCTACCCATATTGTTTTTCGATACCCTTTCAAGTAGCTGCCCACTCACACTTATAATAACTTTAACATGACTTTAAAATGAAACCATTATGTGAAGAGCGTGTAGTGTATTTTACGCGTTAGGTACACAGAGCATGGAACGCGATAGAGTGGCGTTCCAACAATCGCCTCTCTGTTAATAACTCCTTCGCCTCCATCGTACTCCTCAATGCTGAGGGTCGTGACCACCCTGCTTCATCACTTTTTCTCGTACGATATTCCTCCATCAGGGCATTCTATACTGTCGAGTCAAAAGAGCGGTGCGGATCTGGTCGGACCAACGTATTGAGCTGCGTTCACGAGGCCTTTTCCTATCCACTTTACCGATCACGAAAAGCTTTTCGAGGTTACCACCGTCTTTCCTTGCAATGTGAACGAAGTATTGTAGATGGTGGCGGAGACGTTCGGACGATAAACGCATGGAGATTTTGAGTTCTCGCAATATGTATAGGTATGTTAGTCAGAAATACAGATGTCCAAGGGATACGGAGCATCCTTCTTCAGCATCACATTTTAAAGGCGTCTATACGTTTGCGGTCGGCACCTTCCAGCGTCCAAGTCTCAGAGCCATATGAAAAGATCGACAAGACCAAGGTCCGTACCTATTTGGTTTTTATGTAACATGGAGATGTTACGATCCTTCCATATTTTGACAAGCTGAGATGCTGTCAAGAACAAGGTTAATAAAATAATTGCTTGGCTTTTCGTCAGTAACGTTGTTCAAGTCACCAAAGACATAGAAGTCTGTGAAAATCTTCCTTTATTTTTTGTACAACTATGGCATATTCGCTATAACGTAAGACGAATATTACTATAATATTTGAGGAGTTCCCTCGATTCCTCTTAGATGCCATCATTAGAACTTGCTTTTGTAAAAAATGAGACCAATCTAGAAGCTTATATTTTTAGGTAAGTAAAAAAAATGTAAATCAGTCCATAAACGACAGAGTTCTGAGGTACAAACATAAATAAAAAACTGAATGGAATTTCTTCCTTTTTTGAAGTCGATTGAAATTTTAAATGAGTACGTTTGGTTGGTTTTGATGTTTATTTTAAAATAACAATTTTTAGGAGAGTTTACAAGTGTGTCGTTTACGCAAACAATACCGTTTAGTTCACAAGCCCCCAGGCGCAGTGACGTTGCCATAGAATTAGTAAAACTGCATCGCATAGCGCACATCGGCACTCGTGCGTTTGCCTGCACTTTTACAAATCTTAACTTTGCGTATTTTTGTGATCCTACGTAAGAACTACCATCTTTGCAATAAAAATAAGATATGGTCAACCGTCCTTCCCCTAACTCGTCTTACGTAATAAATGGTTCGCCCCTTATAATATAAATGATCGCACTTTTACGATATTTTTTTTCTTAGCATTTTTTCTACAAAACTAGTCCTAACAACATACCTATTTGTCACCTATTAGCCAGTGGAATTGTGAGTACAAAAACAGTATCCCTCATTAAATTAGGACAAGGGCTACGTAATGAGTCTCATGCTCTGTGGAAAATCATAGGTACCTAATCGAGTGCTGATAGCAATAGATTTAAAATCGCTAATCTCTGGATTGGTGATCCATTAGTCATCCTAGATCGGTGATCAACCGCAGGATGGATTAATTGATCGTAGAACCGTTTGAGTGGACGGCTTTGAAAGAGTATCAAAGCGTGACTTTGTAACATTATATTTTAGGGTTCTTTACGGTTTTAGGTGTGGGAAATAAATGGATTTTATTATTGTGTGTTTTCTATTATGGTAGAGTTACTAACAAATGAAGTAGGACTTAACCGAACGAAACGGAAATAGTAAAGTTGACCAGAGTTAGTAACATTTATGATTTCTGATCCCTATTACGGTACATAAGTGCTTAATTACACTAGTCGGCAAAATTAAATGCAAAAGAATGTTAGTGTAGTCCTGATATAGATATTATTGGAAATGGTGAGTCTAAATATGTTGTCAGAATTCTTCAATCGTGCCATATAGACACAATTTCAACGGTCCATTCGCAAGAGGCGAGTCACCTATTATCCGCTATTTTAATTTAATCTTAGAAAATTGTTATTGAAAAAATAAAATAAGTACCGTGACCATATTCAGTTCAACATTCTTTCTCAAAGGCTTGTAAGTAATGACTTCACTACCCACTTTTTTTTATGGTAGGTAAAATCATCCAATGACAAATCCCGCCTTTGGGCGAATAGAATAATGTCAGACTCTTACTGACTAAAAACCTACCCCGTTCCGTCGTTGCCTATCATGCCGGGGCTGAGCCTTCCTCTCAGAAAACGGCCCTTGACCCCAGCAGGCTTCGACCCTGCCTGCTTGCAGCTAGCAGGCTGGGCCTCTACGGTTTACTGACAGCTCCTTGAGGCGCGCGGGAACAGTCCGCGTCGTCAACGATTTGGGCTCGGTCCGGTCGGTTACCGGGCGATCGGACAGCGTGCTACCCATTGCACGCCGTCCGCAAGCCCGCTCCTACGGTGGACGGAAATCGGGATCGGAATCCCGGCGGCGGCTGGGGCCTCCGCCTGATGCGGTCGGCTTCCTTCTTTGCTAGCATTACTGCTTCGCAGAAGGAGGCGACCGCCTGCCATCCCTCGCCCGCACGCCGTCCGCAAGCCCGCGCACTACCCACTATTTTCGAAATATCAGTATTGACGTCGGCAAATGTTCCAGGAACCGAAAAAATATATGGTTTGACGAGTAAATAATAAATATTACAAGATTTGGTTTTAAGCTATAGGCTTAAATGTAAGCCCTAACGGAACCTCGGATTATAGGATTAGCTCCGATTTTTGTTTTATCTAAAAGCAAATGTGTAATGAATTACTGATAATTGATATGACTTTTTTATTATAACATTAAGTTATAGTACCTACGTTCACATAAGTTACTTTTTACACCACTTGCTCCATCATCGTCATCATTATTTCAGCCGAAGGACGTCCACTTTTGGACGTAGGCCTCCCCTAAGACCTTGTCCAGAAGAAGCGAATTCGTCGCGAAACGTTTCGCGCGAATTCATTCGCGCGCTATTGAGATACTAGGCACGAATACATCGCGTCCACAAGCATCGCGCGAATTCAAAATACGCGCGTAAATCGCGTGCATAACGCCAGACCCTCGACTCGCGCGTGATTCGCCCTTTCTGGACAAGCCCTAAGTGTTGCCACAACGAACGATCCTGTGCGTCTCGCATCCACCGCATTCCTGCACATTCCCCACATCGTCCCTCGCATGACTAACTGACGTAACTGACATTTTTGTCGAAACTGAGTCACTTTACATGAACCTATTTCATTATTTTTTATGAATGGATTCCACTGATCGTTACATCTCTATCTGTCGCCGTTCTAGAGATAGGGCTACCTGACCCGTTGACGTATCTGCTTAGATATTAAAAAAAATATGACTAAATGACGTAAATGTCATATGACTACATTTTAGTTGAAAAATATTACGAATTAATGTTGTTAACTAGTGGTAATACTCTAATAATTAGATCTTCCAAAACTCCCGAATATATTGAGTTTTATAGATTACTTTCGCATTTAGTTTATTTCATTATTATTGATTCTAGTTTGGTTGTTTAATTAGTTTGCAAAGTAATAACACGTTTCAGTTTTATTTCTGTTTAAGTTATTGGAATTGATGTTATATAAGTTTGGTTTAAGTTTGTTTTTTAGTTACGAGAAATATTTATTTTTGTTTATACTTAATATAAAAAATTATATTGCCATGTAGAACACCGAACACCATTTCCCTAACTTTAACTTAAAATAAGATTCCCTTTGAATACCGTAATTAGAGACATAATAGAAAGACAATAGGTGTGCGGACTCCGGTGTCCGCACACCTATTGTCTTTCCCGCTCGTCAGGCCACTTCAGACCTACTTTCTGAGCACGAGTAATGAAAAATTCGCTTTTAACGGATGTCTGCATCCTATAAGGAACCTACCTGCCAAATTTCAAGCTTGTTGGTGTTATAGTTTTGCTTTTGATAGTTGTGGAATATTATATATTTTTTTATTTATAACAATTAAAAATAGACTGTGGAATATTATACGTAGACCTTTGTAAAATGCAAAAAAAAAAACCTTCGAAAATTTTAATTTCGCGGACTACCATGTACCTCATTCACTTTAACTTTTCACTATACACGGCACATAAGTTGAACTAAAATGGCAATCGACCATCAATGCGCAGTAACAGATTTCGGGTCTCAATCGAAGTGCGGCACAGCGGGGGGCTGCGCATAATTATAGCAACGCCATTACTATGCTATCGGTAAAGGTTTTTGTCCTACCTCACCTCTACCCTGTATAATATCTATATCTTCGGCCAGTGACTTTTACTCGAATGATTGAATATTGAGTTCTCCGAAGGGGAAAAGATAAATCTGTTTAAGTCTTACTTCGAATCGTATAATCGTATTACAATTATCCTAATCAAGTTGGTAAGGGTTTTCCGTTCCCGTGATTTGTGACGGGCGGTTTTTGAGGTAGAAAGTTATTTTTAATTTGTTAAAAGTAACCACTGCTCACAAAACGGTGAAGGAAAACATCGTGAGGAAACCAGCATGTCCTAGAACTAAAAATTCGAAGACATGTGACATCCACCTACCCGTACTGGGCCTGCTTGGTGGATTACGGCCCATTCACTCTCCTACAGAGGAGCTCGGAGTCCCAGCGGTAGGAACATTATAAGGCTAATGATAGCATCAGCCTTATAATGTTCTTAACCAGTATGCACCTCTAACTATTTCACTCAGTCGCAATAAGCGAGTGACATAACGAGGTTGTTACCTACGCAAAAATATGATTTCATTCGTACAATAGCGCCGGCTCTTCTCTGTTCTTGTCTATCAGTGACTGTAGATTTGCGACTGTGATGACACTGATTATTATAGATGTGTGTGTTTCGAGTCCAGGTTTTTTGATTGCGTTGTTAGCGCGTAACGTATCTTCCCTTATAATATTTCAATGGTAAACAGGATATTATACCACTACGATGTAATGTGTAGGTACTCGTATGTACCTCCATTTCCACAATATGGTTCTACAATTTGCGGGATCATTTAGAATTACTACCTACCGTAGCCCTGGAACACAAAGGGCTACTAAAAGACACATATGAGTTTGATTCGCCCTCTCACTCCACACTAGAGCGGGAGAAGTACCCTTGTTTTCATAATAATCTTTTCTATTTATTATGCACCTGCCATGTTTTCTTTTTACTAGATATCCTTAGTTGGCTGCTAGAATGCCCAAGGAATTAAGTCTGCAGTTGAACCTTTGTGTTACATGTAGCTTTAAATAAAGAGCTTTTCCACTAGTGCGGATATGACACTCTTTAGATATACTAAACCATTTGAATTATTTGATTTCCCTCCTCAAAACAAGCCCTTTAAATTTCCCTATCCTTCTGTATTTTGGTCTAGTGGTTAGTGGCCCTGACTCCTATGCCAGAGGTCGGGGGTTCGATTCCCACCCAGGACAAATGTTTGTATGATGAGCACGTTCATTTGTTCTGTGTCTGGGTGTTATTTATCTATAATATGTATGTATTTAGAAATATATAAGTATGTTTATCAGCTGTCTGGTACCCATAACACAAGCTCTGCTTAGCTTGGGACTATACAGTGTTGTGTGATAGTTGTGGAATATATATATATATATTGTGGAATATATATACTCACTTAACCCTCTCAACCTGCAAACCAACACATCATATCAATCTCATCATATCAGCTGAAAGACGTCCACTGTAAGGCCTCTGCCTTGAATCTTACGGGCAGCGGGGTGGCGGCGGCGGAGGCGCGGTAGCGGCGGGATCTTATGCTTAAAATCAAATGGACCGGCCCTCGAATACAGTGTTGCGGGGGCGGGTAACGAGCGGTGCACTCGATACTCTTTGGTGACGGTCCGCCCCGCTGCCCGCAAGATTCGAGGCAGAGGCCATATATATAGGCCTCCCCCAAGTGTCGCTACAATGAACGTTCCTGTGTCGCATCCATCGGATTCCCACAAATCACCACTATCAGTTATAATATGTAAAATAAACACAGATCACTAATTAACTAACAACAAAATTAGCGCTAATTAATAATAATAATTTGTATCCTGACAACCACGCTTCGATGCTTGCTCAGCCAGGCAAATATTTTGCATTAAGTACATTACGCAGTAGTTTCTACCCACATTACCTAAATGCGTGATAATATGTTACTAAAATAGGTTCTAACATTAGATTTAATAAAAAAAATATAAATATTAAAATTCGCAAAACTTAATTGGCATTGGGTAAGAGTCGTTGCTGGCAAAAAAGATTGTCGATGTGGCCGAAAAGTTTTGTAGAGGCGACCGGTTTACTGGAAGAACCAGTGTTGTTCGCCTGCCACAAGGTGGACCGATGACCTGGTGAAGACCGCGGGAATTTATTGGACGTTTAAGGGAGGTCTATGTCCAGTAATGGACATCCTTCGGCAAAAATGAAAATGATGAAACATGGTAAAAAAATTCTGAAACATTTTCTAAAACCGTTTGAACTGAAAGACTCTAGACTGGACTATTAGGGAGATCTTAGAGGCATGAGGGTCCAAGTGCAGTATGTATCATTTATTTGTTTCGAACTCCATGCCCAAATTCGTAATCATGATGATTATCATCAACGTTGGGAGTCATGTTCTGGTTACTGCTGAATTTAGGCGTTCTCTCTTTTGTACCTTGCTTCCCGGCCCCTCTAGCCAAGTTACAATCTTTTTGTTTAGCGTGAATACTTGCAGTTGGCTATGCTCCCAATTCCTTTGATCTGACCACGTGACTGAGCGTTGAGCTGACGTCCAACTCCAAGCATTCACGCTAAACGAAACCACTGTAACTTGGCTTGGAGGGCTGATGTGTGTCTAGGTTACAGACGTCGGAAACGGTAAACTAGCGAGGGAGAGCATATATCCTAATGATCCAGCCGCAGCAAGAGACGCCCCGGTATGGGGAGTGAGACTATCGGTCACCGCAGGTTGTGCTTGCAGACGGTTAGCAATGGGTAGTATACTGGCCGATAAAGATCAAGCTTGTCATAAATAGAACTATCATAAAATAAAAAACTGAAAACGGTCCCTCGTTTAGAGCCAGTACCTGCCAGAGTTGCGGAAATATTCGAAAGAGTCAACGTGGCCCTGTAATGCAAAGGGCTTCTCAAGGAACATAGGTTAGTTTAAGTCAGTAAAAGTCTGACATACTTCTAGGAGGAGCAAGAAGCTCCATTTGATAATTAGATATCGAAAAACAAAGATTATTATAGTACCAAACTATTATCAGTAAACTAACACAAATAATTATTATCCTACGCTAAATGGCTCCACATTAGTTTTTTTGCGATGCGGGGATCCTTGTCTACAATTACCTTATTGCATCTACCTTCATTTATGGATTGGTAATTTCAACAGGTATTTTCAACCCCAAAAAATTTACATACACATTATTTTAACCATTTTCATGCAAATCTTCGCCAACATCTTGACCTCTTGCTGGTTTTCCTTTAATTATGCTAACACAATATGCGGTGTAAGCAGCACGTAACATACGGTGAATCCTTTTATTCTGATTAAGTAAAACACCATCAGATTTTATTGTATTCGGAGCAGGTAACGATTGCCCTGTGGAATTGGGTGGCTCCTTTGTTTTTCTTAATAAGAAAATATCGGCAATTCGATGTAGCACGTAGGTTTTAGTTAACAGATGTAGCCTCTTTGGTTAGCTTGGCTGTAACTAAATGGTTTTCCTTATTGCTTAGAATGTCTCCCAATTTTTATGTAGAAGATTTGAGGTAACGATGGTTTTCCAGTTCAAAAAAACCTTACTCCAATGAGTTTATTGAAAAAATAATAATATCTTCAGTAAATCTATGTTTCTAAAAAGCCATGAAAAATTCTGTCTGTTGTCAAAATATGTGATTGTTGTCAAAATATGTGATTGGAACGACAAAGAAAAAATAAATTAAAGACCTATTCTTTTGGCTTCCTAAACTTACGTCTGGCTAAATGCACAAACCATACAGCCAGTCGCAAATTTAGAAAATATGTGAGACTACTGGCCATTTTGAATTAAAATTAAACCTACGTGGTGACAGATAACAAAGTAAAACTTTTTTTAAACGATATAAAAAATGAAAAAAAATTAATAAAAAAAAATGGTAGTTGATTGTTCGAATTTCAATTGTTTTTAAATTCAGCTTTTAAAATAAATACTTATGTTAGATGATTCTAGTAATGTCAATGTTGTATTTGGAGAGGATACGGCTAATAAACGCACTCTGTGTTTTTTGATTAACCGCTTTTGTAGTGCAAACTTTGACCACAAACTAAAGTAAATGATAATGAATTGATAGTGATCCATGATTTGACTGTAGAGAGTGTAAACCATCACGTCGGAACTTGCATTTCCTTGTTAAACTGGTCCAGAAATGGAAAGATTTTGTGCCCAATTGTAACGTACGATAAAAGACAATGGCTGACCCCGAATCAAACGTCACGACAGTGCCCTAAAGCGAATCTTACCCGTAAAAAGTTTTAATATAATTTTACCTACCATAAAAAAAAACCCGTAAAAAGTTGATAGTAAATATTTCGCCGTTACTTCATGGTGTAATTAATTCACTTCAGCTTCCTTAGATGCGGTAAGGAATAACAAGTGATATTTAGGTACTGTACAAAACTCTGTATAATGAAGGCGAAACTCAGGCGCGGGCTTGCGGACGGCGTGCAATGGGTAGCACGCTGTCCGATCGTCCGGTAACCGACCGGACCGAGCCCAAGTCGTCGACGGCGCGTTCTGTTCCCGCGCGCCTCAAGGAGCTGTCAGCACACCGAAGAGGCCCAGCCTGCTAACTGCAGGCAGGCAGGGTCGAAGCCTACTGGGGTCATGGGTTAGTTCCGAAAGGAATGCTCGGCCCCGGCACGATAGGCTACGAAGGAACGGGGTAGGTTTTTAGTCAGTAAGAGTCTGACACTACTTCCCGCTCCGCCCAAGGGCGGGATTTGTCATTGGATGATTTTATCTACCATAAAAAAAAAGGCGAAACTCTCAGCAAAAAAATCCCTGACTGATTAATCGATTTTCACCAATAAAGCTACCACCGATAACGCAGGAGTTCATACTTCTCGAAAAACAGTTTTATTAGGACCCACAAGAAATGCACTTAGAAAACATTTTTCATCCTCCTTATCCGTTAGACTTTTTCCCAACCGATTACCAACTTTTCCGCAATTTGAAAATCTTCCCAGGACACAGTACAAAATGTTTTCACATAGTTTATGGAGTCTTGATTCCCAAAATTCTATCGCAAAGGTTTAAATGATCTTACATTTAGATGAGAGAAGTTTATAAAAATCGAGGGTGAATAGTTTTCTACAAATAATATGAATACACATGTTATAAGGCCAGGAAGACAACCACGGTGCTTAAAAAATGAATATTTTATTTAGTTTTTGATACAGTTTTACAATTATTATCTCTCCTAGAGAGGAGGCCTGAATCCTAGCAGTGGACACATTATTAGGCTGATGCAATGCTATGCTACAGTTTAAAAACAGGTGGTACAGTTTTGTGGACTTGTGGGCTTATTTGAAAGTTGGAACACCAAGGGCCACTGAAGAAACTCAGTCATGTTTTTTATTCAGAAATAATCTGACTCTATATCACTCAAACAAAACGAAAGGATTCATTTGTTTGTTAGTTTTTTATCTATAATATGTATGTATATAGAAATATATATATAAGTAAGTTTATCACTTGTCTAGTACTCATAACACAAGCTCTGCTTAGCTTGAGACTAGACGGTCTTGTGTGATAATTGTGGCATACATATTATATATTTGCTGATTTCTCACAAAAAATAGTTTTCGAGACAAGAAAAAGGTACCTACTTCATTACATAATTACTTGTGTGGAGGTATGCGGAAGAGAGAGTAAAGTCTCACATACCTCCATTGAAAAGAAAGGATCCTCTGACCAGACAGGTGCAATGCCCGATAGATGATTTCGGGCTCTTCTATATGTTCAAATCGCGCGGGGAAGTTTACTTGCGTGATACAGGATTAGTTCTTATGTGACGCCATAGATGTCGCTACACTTGATAACATTCAACAAGTACAAGCATCAGAAAATCTGAATGTAGGTATGTGCGTACTTTTTCATAAAATTAACCTTTTCCCCGTTCTAATTACACTGTAACGTGTATATTTTTAATTATGTTACCTGCGTGGACACAAAATATAATTAATTGTCAGTGTAAGGACCAAAAGAGTGATTCGTGTCTTTTGTTTCATTTGTGAAACTCGTATTTTGTAATGTTTTCATTATGTAAAATAGGAACGTGATGTACAGAATTAAGAAAAGTCTTTCATGACAGGAAAATGGACTGAATATAATAGTAGGTGAACAGTTTCTTTTTTTTTGGTGCGAAAATCATCCAATGACATCTCCCGCTCTTGGGTGGAGTGGGGGAGTATCAGACTTTTACTGACTAAAAGCCCTTGTCTTCCTTCTTTGCATTCGTTCCAGGTCCCCAGGGTACACCTTCACATTAACTATCGGCTTCGACCCTGCCGGGTTCCCACGGTTTGCTTACATTTCCTGGAAGAGCGCGTGTAACGATACGCGCCATCGACGACTTGGGCCCGGTCCGGACGGATACCGGACAGCCAGACGGCGAGCTACGCAATGCTCGTCGTCCGCAAGCCCGCGCTTACAGTGGCAGGTAATCAGGTTTATATACCTACTGGTTTAGTTACTGAGACTTTGAAAGACGATGATGACATGGAAAGAGAAAGGAGGGCATTGGTTTGCACGTTGTACAGAAAATAATGCTTTTAAATGTAATTTTGGCAAACTTTCTGGTAATTTTTTTTTAATGGTTAAATGTTTTTTGGCAAGTTCAGTATACGCAGCGGGCATATAATGCCCTCAAAGTTCAGTATAACAATAATAATAATAACGACTTAAACTTCTTTAACTTTCGGCTTCGACGATCATCTGTCGAAGCTGTCGTTGCGCGGTTGGATCAAGGGCCTGATACAGAAGGCAGTACTCCTCGATACGGCTCGCATTGTGAGGAGGTTCCTTTCTCTGGAGTTCAAACCACCGGTAGCTTGGACCCTGCTCCCGACACCGGCGGACTACTGTTTTTTATATTTTTAAATGTTTTTTATACGTTTTTTAGGAAAAATTTAAAAATTGTAAAAAATATGTATAGAGAACTAATAAAGGCAATTTATAGTTAGTAAATAAGACTTAGGACTATGTTAGTAACACTTCACATTGCACTAGGTTCATTTCGTGCCGTTCTGTGGCACATGTCTGCGGAAGCGACGGAACACCACGCCCTGCGGCCAAACTTCGTTCAACACGAGGGGCAGAAAAGTGGTCGGGACTCGCACCACGAAGGCCTTGAAATTGACGTTACGATGCGACTCCAGTAGCTGCACCCTCAGCACGTACTTCGTCTTTTGGCGCACGTACTCCACGATGTCTTCCACTCTTCATCAGAAATGTTTTCCGACGCACATATTGATTTTTTAAGCCATCATAAGAAAGCGGGTGGCGTTAATGATATGCAGAGTGCGTGGGAGCGGCAGTATAATGAAGGTTATTCCAGCCAGTGATAAAGAATGATATTTGGTGAGAGCGGATCGGACTCGCGTTCTGAGGGTTTCGTACAAACTTACCTATGAAAACAGTTTAATTTCCGAATTGAGTTACGAAGATTTTTCCGAATCACTATTTTTTTGTGATGTAACTACAAATTTATAGTTCCAGATTTTTTCCTATACTTGTGCTCTGAGACTTTGCTTCATGCCAAATTTCAGGATTCTATGTCGACCGCAAGTGCCTTATGAATTTTGATTCCCTTGAGAGAGTCGAAATATGCTATAAAATACATTTTTTTTTTTTCAATATAAACGGCCATCATTTTTTCCTTTAACTTATAAGTTTGATTTTTTCCTAGCCTAAAATTTAATTTAACTTAATTATCTCCACAGCTTCCCGAGATACAGGGTTTTGACTGACAAACAGACAGACGTATAACAAAGTATAAAAGTTGCGTTTTTTCCTTTTGAAATACGGAATCCTAAAAACGAGTCACATTGACCCAAAGTAAAATGGGACAAGGACAGGAAGATCATGATGATGTAAATAAAGCTTTTAAATCAGAACAGAGTCATTAATCCAGTAATTTACAAACATTATGACATGTGTTCTCTCGATTTTACTCGTAATAGGGTAGCAAATGGACTAAATACATCAACAACATATTTTATGTGACGAAATTGGTTTTTTGATATATTTTACGTGTTTCATCTGTCAAAAACACAATATTGGGTTACTACTGTGTTTACTTGGTCCCCTGACACAAAGGCTAGAGGGTTTTATTACGGCTTTCATGAATCAAGTTATGGCTTAGTACAGAAAGTTTGAGAGCAGTGGCCGAGTGGTAACGGCCCCGACTTACGAGTATGTTAGTCGCAGGATTAAACCCAGCCATGTGCATTACTTTGTGTAATTTATTTCATCACCACTACTCTCAAAACGGTGAAGGAAAACATCGTGAGGAAACCGGCATGTCCTAGAACCAAAAATTCGAAGACATGTTACATCCACTAACCTACACTGGTCCCGCGTGGTGGATTACAGCCCATTCCCTCTACTAGGGAGGAGGCCTGGGTCCCAGCAGTGGGAACATAAGGCTGATGCTATGCTATGCTACAGAAAGCTTTGAACACATTTTTTTTTGTGGTGGAAAGTCATCCAATAACTTTTCTCACTCTGGCTGGAACGAGAAGGTAGGGCAGGCATTTGCTAAAGCCTACTCGCCTACGGCTCGTGCGAATTCCGCCTCGGTCGCAATGACAAACTTTTTGCACTTGTATGAAACTGTGCTATTGTATTTACCTAGGTCTTTCACTAAGCTCGCTGCAAGAGATAACAGGATCATCAAAAACAATTTGACTTAATTTTGAACTTTCTATGGGAATTTCACTTTGGAAACAACCCGGACAAAGTCATGAAACTTGGTTAAGTGAAGATACACGATTTCTCCAAAAGCGTAGGCAGATCCCTCAGCTACTTGCCTACTTTAACTGAATAATTGAGTTATTATATTAATATTAACCGTGCAGTTAATTGTTTTCAAGGTTTGTGTACAACCAATATTCAATTCAATTGGGGTATTCCGGAAGCATTTATGGTAATGGTACTTAACCCTATCTAAGTAACTTTTGAGGAAGAGAGTTGAGGTATGTAAGTTGTTAAGGAGGTTACCATCGAAAACAGTAGTAGATATAAATAAACAGCATTTAATTCAGGCAATCAATAAGATCCATAAAGCAATAACAAAACATAATACACACCTAAATAACACATGTGTTATTTATTATTGGTATCATGATACTAGGACACAGCCAGCAACACATTTGCTACAGCAGTGTCCGGTATAAGGGCAATCTAATCTCCCAGCAATC
This sequence comes from Leucania comma, assembly GCA_958295575.1. NCBI lineage: Eukaryota > Metazoa > Arthropoda > Insecta > Lepidoptera > Noctuidae > Leucania > Leucania comma. Next base: position 5,668,612 of record OY282473.1, read on the forward strand.
ATCGCCAGAACTGTATTGGAGCTGCCCCGCACCCTGCGCACCAAGGACGCGCATCGCTTGCCCATGGTGGTGTGAATACAGTCGGTGCGCGCTTCGGCAAACATGCCCGAGGCACTTCAGAAGCGGGGCAGCCCCAACACCGCCTTGAATGCGTTGTTGTACTGAATTCTGAGGGCACTGTAAACCTGTACACTAAAAGAAATTACACTAGGTAGGTAAAAAAAGAAAGAAAGAAAAGAAAGAAGAAACTGCCTAAAATAGACGCACAATTTTTTACAGTAAAAAAAAGCATAAAAAAAAATCTTGTTTCCCCGTCAGGCCATGTGTGGATCGGGCTTATTAGTTTTGCAACTTATCACCATAGACAACACAGTTCCTGGACAACTGTATTGTTCATTATTTCTCCGATGCCGGCCTCGGCAGAGACAAAGGCGTATTTACATAAATATAATTTATTTGTTATTTTTTATGCATCTACAAAAGTGAGATTTTTTGATTTTTTGAGAGTCATTCAGCATTTATAAGAAACAAGCATGAGCAAGCATGCAAGCAAAGTCAGCACATATGAGCATAATTATAGCTTGCATGGTTCCAACCATTTATAACAAGTTACCCAAAAGTTGGAGGGAGTTTAATAACGTTCGATTGAACGAAAGTACATAATAGAGTTGTTACTGAGTAACAATGCTATATTTATGAATAATGAATATTATATTAGTGAATTTCTGTTTGCATCATTTATTTTGACTTTAATTTTGTCAGATTTTTGTTATAATATTTTTTTTTTTCATTTATTTATCTCTGTTTCTGGAGCTCCGGTATTTCGAAAGACGTGCGAGGGGCCGAAGCCAACCCGCAGTAATTCGTTAGATACTTTTTGTGGTACGTGGTACCAACCGACGACTATCCTTATACGCGCTATACATTAATGCATCCAAGTACCGGTTTGTGGAAAACTATTGTGACACATGGAAAACCAAGAAGGTTTTAGACGGTTTAAGAAGACTGGTTACTAAAAACTATGCCAAGACTATGGGCCCCTGCCTGCACAATGCTATTAATATACATCGATGGTGCTGGTAAACTACCAAATGGGGGGACAATTTGGTAGTTTACCAGCACCATCGATAGTGGGTGGCAAAATGGTCGCTAGTGCTAAGTAATTAGTACTAATATTCATGTTACTTGCAAAACACAATTTGTGGCAAACATATTGAAACCTTTTGTAATCTTGCTAGCACTTTTTTATTCTTGTTTATGGACGCATGTTTTAGAAAATAAAACCTTACTTATCTAGAATGTTTTCAACCAAAGATGTGCGAGGTAGCAGGATATAATTATCAACTCTCCCAATCTCAGTCCTACAAAATGAACGAACTTAAGCCTAAAATGTTTTAACTTCAAAAATATCACCTTAGCTTCGCAAGCTACGCTAAAAGTGACGAAGCTTAGCTCTTGGTAGGTTTACCGGATTTTTGTTAGTTAGGGTTATTTTTGTGTAGGTAAATAATAAAACTGATCGATATGAATGAGAAAACTTTCACCTTCAGTTATTTATTGTATCTTTTTTGGAAACATCGACTTTAGACTTTCGCTGCTACGACGCTACTGTCGCGTAGCATTTCGTAGCAAACTGCTACGCGGTGCAAAAAGTAGTAGATGCTGATGCGATTTCCAGCCAACCCTGAATCATCTGTTATGTACCAAATCGACAAACACAAGGCTCGAAATTCTTGTTGACTACATTGGATAAAAATGAGTTTATTTATAACACTGTTTTTTTTTTTTAATAGCTCTCGGCTACTGGCGATGACATCATTGAAAGCCACATTGTGTAAAACTTTTCAAATAAATAATTAAATATGCAGTAAATGTTGCTAAACTACTTCAATGTTGGTCGTTTTACTGTGAAAACTATTAATAAAAATGCATGTAAGTTAAAATGTATTTTAATAAAGCAGTACAAAGTTTTTAAAGTAGCACTCATTTATTATTATTTTTTTCTAAAAGACTTTCCTAGTACGTGCTTCTTTTGCATGGAAATTAATAAGGATGTAACCTACGTTTATCGAGGTATAAATTAATATTTTTTATTTCTATCTCCTTGGTATTTTCCGTCGTAAGTGTTTTTACTGAGCATTCGGTCCATTAATCCCCAGGTTAGACAAAATATTAATCAGTTTTTATTATGAATTTTACAGTAGAGCTGTGTGCGAGTGTTGACGTCGTAATTGGGAAGATTTTCGATGACATTGGATATTTTACTTGACTTTTTATATTTTTATAAACGAGGGGTATTTGTCTCTAGTGTCACACGAAAGCACTCTATATAGTGATGAAATTAAGATATATAAAGAATTCTATTTTTATCATAAAATGATTCTTGATTGGTTTAGAATGAAAACTACTCTGATAATAGCTGGAATCGATTTAGTAGCCGATTCTGATCTCAATACATTCAGGCACACGCACATCGTTTAACACAAGCTTTGCCTAGCTTGGGAATAGACGGCGTTGTGTGATAGTTTTGAAATATTTTATTATTATGTTACAATGACATGTTGTATAACTACAGTGAAGTGCCAATACTTCCTAAATGATATATTTTGAGTTTAATTTATTTCAATTAATAATCATAATCAGTAAATTAAATAATTATTGCTTTTTAGTTTCTCAAGAAATAATAAATAATTTATTGTCAGGCATCTTGGCCCATATATACATACCTTATAGACTAACATATATAAAGTAACTACAACTTATCGTTAATATATAAGACTAAAAACTATGTTAGACAATCTAACGCATTTTTTAGTAATTATATGTACATTCTTGACTTCAATAGTTAGGAGTTTTTTTTTTAAAGTTGCCCCATATTCATATGCATAAAACACCCAACCCCGAAACAAGTATCTGTAGGGCATACATATATTTATTCCGCGCGGGAATCAAATCCGCGACCCACAGCGCAGAGTCAATGAACCAACCGTGTCGTCGAGTTTGTGTTAAGTTTATAATGACAACAGTACCTCTACCATGAGTTTTAAGCAATAGTATTCGTCGCTACTCGATATCGACGCCGTAAATATTTTGTATGGCAAATTTTGGTTCTGCAAGTGACCGCTAGAGGCGCTGCAAAATTTGCCATACAAAATATTTACGGAGTCGATATCGAGTAGCGACGAATACTGTTGCTTAAAACTCATGGTAGAGGTACAGGTTCGACACATTACTGGCCAAAAGTGGGTGAATTCACCCACACCCATTATGTCTCCCCCTTCGGGGAATACATGCCAAATTTTGTGTTATTATTATTTTATATTTTTTTATTATTGATAGGCTCGTGTTAGTTCTGAGTGACCCACGCCTATTCCCATGAGGTAAGTAAAAACTATAGAATGCCACTTGCAATGATCCTAGCCTACCTCATTTTCCATATCTCCTAAAACAACTACTAATTCTTTATAAGTTTTTGTTATCGGGAAAAGTATCTATAGGCGATAAAAGTATGGAAAAAACCAGAAAGCTATTTTGGTAATTCGAATACGATATAGGTTTCCTCTATGCCGTAACCTAATTAAATTTGTGTGGAGTATTTTTGATGACAAAAATTCCATAAATATTATAGTTTAATAAATTATTTTTAAACAATATTATTATTATTTACATTTGTAGATATTATTATTTCTGGTTTTTATATATAGGGTGACTGGTAATTAGTGAACGATACTTAAACACGTGATTGTAATCATGATAAGAAATAGCACGCTGTCCGATCGTCCGGTAACCGACCGGACCGAGCCCAACTCGTCCACGGCGCGTACTGTTCCCGCGCGCCTCCAGGAGCTGTCAGCAAACCGTAGAGGCCCAGCATGCTAGCTGCAGGTAGGCAGGGTCGAAGCCTGCTGGGGTCATGGGTCAGCTTCCGAAAGGAATACCCGGCCCCGGCACGATAGACAACGAAGGAACGGGGTAGGTTTTTAGTCAGTAAGAGTCTGACACTACTTCCCGCTTCGCCCAAGGGCGGGATTTGTCATTTGATGATTTTAACTACCACAAAAAAAAAATAAAAAAAATCTGCTGGTCTTTCGTCATTTTTGTTCACCTAACTGGTCAAAATGTACAGAACTTGACTGATGTTTTTCGCGATTTCCTTTTTGGCCCCATAGTAAAAGTTGTTTGTTATCATGAATACAATCACGTGTCTGTCTGAGTATCGTTCACTAATTACCAGTCACCCTATATACATGTTAAGTTGTAATATTGGTTAGATTAGATGTATACATAGTTATTTATTAAAAGCAGTTGTTATTTGAAAAAAAAATTAAGTTTTAAAACATGTTGAAAAGATACTCGTAAGTTTTAAAAACTCATTTAACTCAAAGTAATAGTTTAAGGTCATTAATAAAAATAAAAAAATAAAACTCATTTTAAGTGAACCTTGTTCTTTGTAAATAAAATAAAATAATTTAAATATAATATACTAAAAAGAAAGAAAGAAAAGAAAAGAAAGAAAAAAAAAGTGGACCCAATGACAGCACCTCCTGGTTCAATTTTGAAACCATCCAGTGACTCTCTTATATGTACACTTAAAATCTCATCCATATCGATTAAGCCGTTTGGGAGGAGGCAGGTGACAAACACACGCACAGAAGATTTATATATATCAAAATATCACTGAACTGAAAACAGAATAACCACAACAACAACAATTTACCTAGTGTGTTCGGAATGAAAATACGAGGATCAATGTTTTTGGACGCTGTAAAAATTATAATATTGGCATTTGCAATACTATCCTCGTTTCTCCAATGTCCTATAAAGCTAAACAATTGTTTGCGTTAGTCTTAAGGTAGATTGCAAGTTTTTTTGTGTTTTCTTTACAGGGCGATGTGGTCGCTAAGCAAAGCCCATTAAATAATAAAAAAAAAAATACCTGCTGCGGTCTTTCCATTCGATTATAATTTGGGTGTCTTCAAGGCTAAAGCGAATAAGCTCTTAATAAACTACTGCGCCTCAACATCAACGATTGCATCACTGCTTACCTTCAGGTGGAATCTCAATAAAGCACTAGTTTAAAACAAATAAAAAAAAAAATCGCTTAATATTACCAATTGATGACGTGTTAATATCCATTGTCAATTCAACAACTTTAAACCATAATGACAATAGAAACGAAGTAAATAAATTACTAAAAATAATTTAAAACTGCTTTTATACAATTCATAAAACAATTTGTCTGATTTTGTAAATATTTTAATTGTTTTACAATGTGTAAAAAAATGTACAAATAAAAGTATAGTTTTTATTTTTTCCGCCTTTAAAGAGAAATGGCAGTCCTTATTATTGACAATTTTTCTTTTTAATATTCCTAGGAAGGCACACGTCACAACGGTGGCTGAAAGCTGCTTACGCGTGCGTGGCCCCGCCTACATCCCGCCCAACAGCTGCCTATAAATGGTGGTGCCAGGGACTTCATATTTCACTTCTAACTTGGTGCACTTTCGCGCGCTCCGGCCCTTCGAAGTTCAAAAAGTTTCCGCTGCCGTCACATCGCTGAAAGCTAAGGTAAGTGGTGGTTTACGATTTTGTAAATTCGGTTTTTCGTTGATATATTTTTTTTTTTAAAGCGATAGAGAATTTATTTTGTAACTTTCACGGGGATTTTAAATTATTTCGTAGGGCTAGATATTTATTTTTTATTTTATGAAAATATTCAACGCAGATTTTTAAGGCAATATTTCATAGTTAGGTATTTATTTAACTAACTAGGACAGTAAAATTTTTAATGTTGGGTTCATTTCTATAAATCTATAAATTAATATAAAGATTTATTTTTAGGAATATAAAATTTAATTCTAAGAATAATAGGGGGTTTATGCATTTCACGATTTTATTTGTTTCTATGACGGAAGTAACAAAAATGTATGTATTTACGCAAGACATTAAAATTATGTTAAGTTTACTTCCTACTACATAAAGTTTATTTTTGAGGAGTTTCTTAGTATTTTCTGTAGGAAGTGTTAGATTAATTTGGATAAATACATAGATAGGATGGTATAAAATACGAATAAAGAGATATTTATCTGTGAATAAAGATTTATTTCTTAAAATAAAAAATAAAATAAAATAAATTTAGTTCAGAATACAATTTCATTGTCCGTATATGTTAGTGACTGAAATTTAAAAAATAAATCAATGTGCAATAAAATTACGATTAGTACATCTTTTTCGTTACGTATAAATTAATATATAAAAAAAATATTAAAATTAAAAATGTTAAATTTTGAAAATTACCATAAAATTACCTATTACAGAGTACTCAAATAAGAGAGTCATATTTTAACACAATGCATAAGTTCAGCACTCAAGTATAAAGGATTTTTAATAGAGTTTTACAAGCTAAGCTTTGAGCCCTGGCTTTGTGAACTTTTAATCCAGGATATTGGTATGCATAATGAACAAACATAAAAAAAATGGAATATTTTGCGTACTCAACTGAAAAATCGGTTATATAACTATTGTAATATTAAGAGTTAGTATGCCAGAATATTGTGGCATTTTTTGGTTATTATGAGCCCGTTTCAAAGGCATGAAAATAACTGTTAGTTCGAGCGGTTAACCTTAGGTACATTTTCATACAACCACTTTTACGTGATTATGATGTTATTACACTTCTTTCTTCAGATATTTTGGATATACAGATATTTTGTGAATGTTATCTAGGCTTCTATAGAAATAAAAATATAAATTCGTATACAACTAATTCAGTAAAGACTTCGGAAAATCTACTATTTTATGTGAATCAAAGCCAAATGTACTCATAACATATTAAAAATATAAAAAAAGTATCTCTATAGAAGCCTTGCACATTTAATCGAGATTCTGAATGACGTAAATTTTTCTCAAAATCTTCTAAGGGTTTTAAAAAAATACGTATTTCCTGAAACAAGTTTCGAAATATTCGAGGAAATAACCGAATGACAACAGAGTTTTCAGGCGTTATCTCTCTTTTTTCGCGTTGCCTTTTCGAAACACCGCGTCGGACTGCGTTTGATGTAGCAACAAGTTTTAAACCATGCTCGACGTTGCCGATAATCGATTGGGGAAGGCCCATGTTTTTGAAAAAAAAAAACACTCTTGAATAACGTTCTAAAATATAGTATTAATCTATTATATAGTATTTTGAGGCCTTTATTCTTTAACAATTGAACTCATTGAGTTCATTGTTTGAACTCAATTGAGTTCAATTGTTAAGACACGAAAGTTTCATAATGGTTTTAGAATAATTTATACAAAGATTTAAAGGGTTAGGGGTTTATTGACGTTTCTTTTAAAATTCTTATTTTAAAACTATATAGGTATGCTCATTTTTTATAAAAGAATATATTCTCCTGTAATAAAATGAGAAAATAAAATTAAATAAACTCATTACAATATTCGCCGTCAGATCGTTTTGTCTACGATAGTTTCGACATTGCTTTTTGAATATTTAACTACAAAGCGTCCAAAAAGCTATTAGCTTGCTACAAAGACATGACGACGAATCTCTCTAAAACGAAACGTTCTGTCAGTTAACAGTCCAAAGGAGAAACGACAGTCGGATAACGCTTGCAGAATCCAAACCCAGTGGGCCTAGTACCTACACCCAAGTGGTACGTTACGGCCCGTTCCACAGGTCAAATAATATCTGTGGCCTATTCCGTCTTCTAGGGAAGAGAACTGAATCATTTTAGCAGTCGAAATAATTTATAAGGCTGATTATACTAGCAAATGTTTCTAAGACCCCTGTTTATTATAATCAATCAAGTGCCTTCATATTTAATCAGTGCTTTGACTGGCATACAAATCGGTTGATTAATTGTCGGTTGACACGAAAATTAATGGAAAACAATAAAATAAATACATCCTGCATTATTTCATAACTTTTTTAATGGGTCTTCTTTAACATTGATGTTAGCGCTAAAGTGCGTAAATCAATTAGAGTGCAGATTATCTGATTGAATCGGTTAAAGCGAAATTAATGGGTTCTTAATTAACTATATAATTTGCTGATTTCCTAGGTAATTTGCAGACTAACGGCCAAGCATACGGTTAAGTTATAAAACAGGTTCTTTGTTTCAATGAAAAATTCGAATTCCTTGTAATTATTTATTCTCTAATAATAATCTAAAGTTTGCTGACATTTTACGCATGAAGAATGGATATATTTTAAGGCACCCCGACACGGACAGGTTAGGTTAGTAAGCTAAAGCGGGAACAGGGCCTCACCTTAGCCTTCGTGGTAATTGTTTTTATTACCACCCGGAAATAGAAGCCTTACTTTAAATCCCGCAGAGAAAAATAGGACCTCAGTTCTTGTAAGTAAATCAAATTAAAGCATAGTATAATAACGCATTTCATAATCTAACGGTAACATCGATACTAATAAATCGTCCAATTAGAATCTGCTACAAATAATAAATTGAAAATATTAAAACCACAGATTCTCTTTGAAAGGTCATAATGATATTTGATTGAAAAAATAACCTTACAAAGGATCAATTAATAGCTACATAAGTACATTTCAATATTAATTACTAATATTACCTTGCGATCGTTTCATCCTTTTGTATATTTATTTTCTCGGGACCGAGTTTTATTTGATTATTTTTTATCTCGTTCAGTTCAAAGCAATGTAAAGGATTAATTTTTATTTCCAGTATGTGTGGGTGTAATCAATTAAACTAAGTAGAATAATAAGCGTAATACAGCACATACGAAAAATAAAGAGTTTTTCTTCGAGCCGGATTAAGCTTATTGACGATCTCATTTCGGTTTGTCAATGAATGGCAACCAAAAGCCATTTTCAACAGACTTCAAAAAAAGAACCAGTTTTCAATTTGACTAAATATCTTTCTGGCCTGCCTAATTCTTCGAAAGATCTACAACGAAATTAGACACTTGTACACGGGTTTTTTTTTTGGTAGTTAAAATCAGCAAATGACAAATCCCGCCCTTGGGTGGGGCGGCAGATAGTGTCAGACTCTTACTGACTAAAAGCCTACCCTGCTCCTTCATTGCCTTTGTTCCAGGGCCCCGGGGTTCACTTTCGCCTAACCCTAGGCCCCAGTAGGCTTCGGCCCTGCTGGGCCACTGCTGGGACACAGGCCTCCTCTCTAAGATAGGGAATGGGCCGTAAACCACCACGCGGGCCCAGTGCGGGTTGGTGAATGTCACATGTCTTCGAATTTTTGGTTCTAGGACATGCCGGTTTCCTCACGATGTTTTCCTTCACCGTTTTGAGAGCAGTGTTGATGAAATAAATTACACAAATTAATGCCCCTGGCTGGGTTTGAACCCACGATTTACCACTCGTAAATCGGGGCCGTTACCACTCGGCTAGCACTGCTCTAAAATTTGTGTGATTATTATTGTGAAGAGACAAAAACAAAATCTTATTTTTGCTGTCACGAAGTCGGGTAAAAATGGAATGTTGATTAATACAACGAAAATAAAGTCAAATATGCTCGATTCTCATTTATTGGCTTTATGCTTTTAACAATCGAATTAAAAGTTCGAGGTCCTCAACGAGTATTTGCTCACAAAATTCGCTATCACACGACAGAGCACATAAAATGCTTGTTGTTTTCACTCGAACAACACGGTTGTTTTTGCCAATGTCCAATTAATTGCAGTTTGGTTCGAGTTCCACGTATATTTTTATAACAATGGGAAACGAATAAAGTCATGTCGAGCGGACAGGAAATTTTGATAGGCGTGAAATTTCAACAACTTTACTTAATTCTTTATTGTACATCATAACAACTTATAAAATAAATGGATAATAAAGGTCATGTACAAAGGCGAGCTTGTTACATAATAAAAAAAAAACTTTAGTATTTTTTTTTATGGCATTTAAAATCATCCAATGACAAATCCCGCCCTTGGGGTCCCGCGGGAGATTTTTTGTTATTTTGTTTTTAGTATTCGTTGTTATAGCGGCAACAGAAATACATAATTTGTGAAAATTTCAACTGTCTAGCTATCGTGGTTCTTGAGATACAGTCTGGTGACAGACAGAATGACAGACGGACAGATAGCGAAGTCTTCGTAATAGGGTCCCGTTTTTACCCTTAGGATACGGAACCCTAAAAAGGCAAGAGTTACAAACTAACCGATCTTTCAACACACATCGCAAACTAACTTAAATAGATTGCGCTGAAATTTGATACCAAATAATTATTATGACGTAGGCATGCGCTAAGAAAAGATTTTCCAAATTCAAAAACGACCGTTCATATTTTGAACGGAAAAATCAACAATCACGCGAGCGAACCTGGTGGCAGAAGCAAGTCATTGTATAAAATCTTTGTTAGGAATGACAACGTTCAAAAAGGGATTTTGAACGTTTGTTGGATGTAGCTGGTTTTATTCGTAAGTGTGTTATAGATCATTGTGGATCTGGCTATACTCGAAGTTTCTTTGTCTGACAGAATCAGGAATGAATATATCCGCAGGAGAACCAAGGCTACCGTCATAGCCTGAAGAATTGTCAACCTTGAGTTTAGTGATAGTGGGCAGGGCACATTGCTCGCAGAACAGGTCGATTAGACTGAAAGGTTCTCGAGTCTTCACCGTGTTTGTCAACTGACTTTCAACTCTTTATTTCAATGCAGAGCAATTGTTTTTGATCCAGTGGAATTTGTAGATCAAAACTCTACTCGAAGCTTTATTCTTACATAGCTTAAAGTTTTTCTGTAAGAAATTGCCCTGTGCGATAAGACTACCTAATATACACTTATTTTTATAAATATTCGTCCTGTTATATGGTAAGGTGTGCAGTAAAAAAATAATACAGGGACAACAGATAGGAATATCTTGAAAATCAAAGACAAAAAGTGAAATAATCAAAGTATAAATTGAACTTTGAGTTTCTAATTTTGTGTTCTGACCCATGTGTAGGTCGTTTTATAAGTAGATAGAGAGGTATATTCCAATCACATTAAGTGAGCATATTCTTCCTTAATATCATAATGGAACCTCATAAAATTTTCATTTTTGATGTGAAAATAACAGATGGTTGTAATCCCTTTGAGGTTCAAAGTCTTTATAATTATTTTCGTTGAAAAGTTGAATTGCTGAACTATAAATTAATAGTGTTTTTTTTTTTAAATTTAATGTAGAAATTAACGATGCCTTCGATTAATTCATTTAAAAAAAAATTGCATTTAATTAGCCAATAGCTCTTACATAATACACCTAAGCCTAGCACCTATTTGTTAGTTAAAGTAGCTTAAGCTACTGAATATAATAGCAGCTATATCCCAGTAAAAGTCCCGTCACATTTTGTTCTACCATTTTAAAGATGTACTTTGCAGTTTGTAATCTCGTTCTAGAGGATGAAAGTAGCCTAATAGAAATTATTCATTGTAGCATCAGCTATTCGTCAGTGCAACTTTCTTCAAAATAGTTTTTGCCGTTTCCGAGATAAGCTGGAAGAAATAGACACAAACATAAAAAAGTATATAGGTATCGAATATACTTTCATTATGCATTTAGTGAAAAATGTTATATTGATATTACACAGAGACACTTACATTTTATTTATATGTACAGAAGACACAAAAATTTTACAATCGCTATTTAAATATAATTTTATAGAACAAAAAATAAATAAATAAAACATATTTGATATAATATATTGAATTATAAATAATAAATAAATATTCGGAATTGACACATTTTATTTCCAGTAGGTATTTTTTCTCTGACGGTTGATGACCTTTATTGTAGCTGTTGAGTGCAGTCAGAAAAAGTCTTAAAATATAATATAAAGAAATTTATAACCCGAAGTTGCAAATCAAATCAAAAAAATCAAATCACATCATCTTAAATCAAGCCTAAAATAGTTTTGCTAATATTTTTTTCCCTCTAGATTATATTTTAAAACTTGTTTTCTGCCTGTACTTTCCAGTTTGTATGCGAATCGTCAGCCACTCGATTAAATAAAATAAATCAATCTGACCGTTTTTTTTTGGACTTTACCTTGTCTAAAATGAGTTCATCCATCCATCATTCCATCCTAAGGTTGTCTGGTAGATATCGCTGTCAGTGATAAGACCGCCATTGTACCCATACATTTAAGTTCCTCTGAATTGCTAGAATAAACTTTATTGTATTTTGGTGTACAATAAAGTTTATTCTATTCTTCCAAAAACTTCAAACAGTAAAAATCATTCAGCTTTTCCCAAACCTCATTCAAATTGCGATATATTTTAAAATTTTTCTAATTTTAATGTGAAGTATGAACAAACTTAAAAATACCGATCACAAATAGATCTATAAAAGAAGGTAAATTAATTACAGTATATATTTTATTATCATAGCTATTAAATATATTAAGTACTAATGACATTTTAAAACTACCAACCTTACCTATTTTTATATTCTAATATGAAAAAGTACGAATAATTATTAGTTCCGTGCTTTCTTCAACTTTTAGCTTGCAATGTCTATAATTAAAGGAAAGATTGTGGGTTAACGTTGTGTATCACGTCTATAAATATTATAAATCACATTAATAATATAAAGTCGGAAATATCAGTGTGGTATGTTTGTTTTTCTTTCACGTTTAAACGGGTGAACGATTTGGATAACATTGGCAAATGGATAAAACATGTCCTGGAGGTAGATACTCTAATAGTTAACATTTTTCACGAAGTACCTACAATAAAGAATATTCTATATATACAACATTATTTTTAGTATATGCGAAACCTGATTATAGTTTGTTCAGAGTCGTAACCTAACTGAATCGATTCCAATATTTTTTACACCATCTTATATTTTTTCAAAAAATATTTAAATAAGGTCACCAGTTGGACACCACCGATATTAAGTACAGTCAAGGGTGAAAAGTGCTCTATCAACATGCTAGTGTCTAAAATTTATTTGTAGAAGAGGAACAGTGGTTAATAACTGATTTGATTTGTAGCATACAATCTAAAGTATTGAATAAACTAGTCGTGGACCGTTGAAATTCAACTAAAAAGAAATGTTCAATAGTTTAGCATTGGTAGAGTGCAATTGCAGTTTTGACCATTGCGGGCCAGCGCACAGGCTGGGTTCGGGAGTAAAATAACCCCTCAGTCACTTGGATGGCCCGGTGACCATGTGTTTGTGTGAACTAGCGGATAAAATAACAAGCTTACAACTTATTGATTTTTCATGATACTGTTATGAAATTTTCTTCATAGATTCTTTACATAAAAATACTAAACACGTGTTTCAGGTTTCGAATATACTAAAAATAAGGTACTAACTACTAACTAAAAGATTAGGCATATTCAGGCTTCTGAGGCCTTGATTGATTGCAATGTTTGCCTTGTTAACCGCAATAAATAAAAAACACGAAGAAAAACAGCACACATAATGTAGTAAAACTATCCATGATCAGAAAACCCGCACACCAATCAGATAATGCCAAGAACAAAAACAGATTACGTCCCACGACTAACTCAATCGAAACAAGGAAATTCAAGTAGCCATGTTAGGCCACACTTACACGAGTAACTTATTGGGCAATACTTTATATTTGACAAATATTAATAATATTAATAATACTTTTTTTATATTTTTAAATGTATTTTGTATATAACTGTGTTAAAAAAAATTAAAAATGCAATTTATATATAAATTTACAATTTATATTTATTTGTATTTACTATTAATAAAAGAAATAATAATGATAATATTCCACAACTATCACACAACGTCGTCTAGTCCCAAGCTAAGCAGAGCTTGTGTTAAGGGTACTAGACAACTGATAAACATACTGATATATTTCTAAATACTTACATATTGTAGATAAATTACACCCAGACACAGAACAAATGATCGTGCTTATCACACAATCATTTGTCCTGGGTGGGAATCGAACCCACGACCTCCGGCATAGCAGTCAGGGAACTAACAAGTAGACCAACAGGCCAGTCAAGACTGCCTTATTGACTCTCTTTCTTCTCGAATCAATGGTTCTCTCTTCCTGAAAGTTTTTTGAGCCCAGTAGGTTGCCAGAATTATAGCATAGTCAGTGGCATTTTTTAGGTCACAGTGCAGATAGAGGGACTGCCTCGGCAGTCTATTAGGTGGGTTTTATTAGGAGCACCGCACTCGCACTGAGTGTCGAATAGGTCTATAATCTCCCATTTTGCCAGGTTTTGTTTACAACGTCCTTAAGACCAGTAAAAACTAGATGAGAGTTGCCAAGTTTGATGGTATGTGATGAAGAAACCAATCCCTGCTGTGGGTTTCTTCATGATGATGATCCATTTTACTGCGATGCCAATATGTGTCAGCCACAATTGTTGCCAAAGATACCACTACGATGTGGTAACTTTTTAATATTTTTTTTTTATTTCATTGACAGCCTTTTAATTTTCCCACTGTTGGGACTCAGGCCTCTCTAGGAGAGGGAATGGGACCGTAATCCACCATGCCGGCTCAGTGCGGATTGGAGAATGTCACATGTCTTCGAATTTTTGGTTTTAGGACATGCCAGTTTCCTCACGAAGTTTTCTTTCACCGTTTTGAGAACAGTGGTGATAAAATAAATTACACAAAGTAAAACGCGTACTGGGTTTGAACCCGCAACCTACAACTCGTAAGTCGGGGCCGTTACCACCCGGCCACCACTGCTCCTACTATTTTCTAATATTTTCGATGCGTTTGGTTCTAACAAAAAAAATTGTTACCAAGCAATAATCACCGAAAATGTTTCTCGTCTATGCTCAACTTTAGGCAATATGACAAAATATTTTTATAGGACACCCGATAAGGCATTTTTGGTGACTTTGTTTTTATTCTATAAAGTAATCTTTATTACTTGGACGTATGAGATGTTATGTTATTGTATGGCTACTTGACTTTTCATACCTATAAGAGTATTAAAGTTATTTTGGGCTTTTAAACTTTTTTGTTAAAGCTGTGCGTTTTTCCAAAATCATAAACAACCTAATTGTATAAACCAGATCCTAAGAAGGATTTATAAAAATACATATATAGTGCTCTTTTATATCTAACTGCAGGAACGCCTTAAAAAACAAAAAATATATATATATAAACAGACCAAACCAGCACAGAACCGTCGTATAGTTTTCAGCTTGAAAATTTTAATATTTTAGATAAGATCAATTTTTACTGTTGAGTTGTATCATAGGTAATCATTATTTTTGCCGACGAACACCCAAATAGGATACATTAGATTGTCAACCTAATAGACCTATACATTGTATTGTTAATTCAATGTATCCTATTTAGATGTTCGTCGTTGCGGCAACGCTGCGTTCTCTTAGACAATAGCACCACTGAGAGTGCCTCCCCATGTGTCGCTACTACGACCGGTCCTGTGCGTCTCACATCCTTCGGACACCTGCAACCCTCACTAGTTCATCGGGCCACCGGTAGCCCCCGGGCTGTGATTTTTTATCATAAGCACATACTAGGTTATTTTTTAGTGTCCAACCACGTTTTTATAGGTATACGGTATTAATTAAAAACATGATTTAATCCTAAAACGATTTCTGGGACATTCTGGATTAGCATAAATTACGTTTTTACAGTGATCGTATTAAGACAGTGTACCAATGAGCGAAGCGAGCTAGAAAATTAAGGTATCCGGTCACATCTCTCCATTAACATCACATTATTATTTTATTTTATTTTTGTTTCACAAGATGGTGCTCTGATGGTGCAATGATAAGAGGCCCGCGGGCTACACCGCGGGCCTCTTATCATTGATACCGTAGATACGGCGGTAGCTACATCCCTGTTGTGAATTAACAAACAAAAGTTATTGAATAGCGTTTGAAAAAGTAATCACAGTCACAACTGAACGATTTGGATGAAGAGCAAACTTGTACTCCAATGATGGTCTTAAGCTACTTTTGATCCGTTGCCCAAAAACTTTTCTACCAGAGATCCTCATCGCTAAAACACCATAAATGCTATTTGGTACACCTCTATCACTAAGAGCACTTGAGCAAACCCGTTTAGTCCTTTGCCTAAACTGACTGGGTTCTGTAAAATTAATTAATTTCCTTTGTTCTTTCATTCCCATGTGGTCACGCATTGGAAAACAATTCGGGGGCCAATCAAGAGCTCTTGGAAACTTCCGCACCGGTTGCATTGTTTATATCGTTACGAAGTCAAAGGAAAATTTTAGGCTATTACTTTTTGACTATTGAACTATGGAACGAATGTCGATGGAACTTTCAATAGTGTTCGCTGTTCCTTTGTGATTTGAAGTGGTGGCGTTGGGTCAGTTCTCGTGCTTCTATTTCACTATTTTGTTGGTAATCTGTTTCGTAATTGTAGAAGAGGGAAGTAGGAAGCCTTTGTTTATTTATTTATTAAAATTTTCTGCACTAGTAAGAAAAGCTGTACAAAGGCAGACTTAATGCCTTAAGCATTTTCTACCGGTCGACCTTAGGGTAGTGCAGGAAAATAAATGTTAAGTGCAAATTTATGGCAAACTAGATAAGAAATACAAAAAAAAAAAATTACTTAGATACATACATACAAATTACTAATGTTGTTATGAAAATGAATCCAACAAATCATCGCTGTGATGATTACACCAAATTCCTTTAATTTAAAAGTGAATCGACTGGAAGCTGTCCTGTACCTCTACCATGAGTTTTAAGCAATAGTATTCGTCGCTACTCGATATCGACGCCGTAAATATTTTGTATGGCAAATTTTGCAGCGCCTCTAGCGGTCACTTGCAGAACCAAAATTTGCCATACAAAATATTTACGGCGTCGATATCGAGTAGCGACGAATACTATTGCTTAAAACTCATGGTAGAGGTACTGATGTTCTGCAGGAGCGCATTCTAAAGAGAGATCGCCTGGACAAGGAAGGAGAATTGGATAAATCCAGAGCGATGAGTGGGACATGGCAGTAGGCGATTATTATTACGGTGATTGTCTTGATTCTTCGATAGGACAGCATAGGCTCATTATGTAATTGGATTGTAGTGATCCTTGACAGGCAAGAATATGAGAAACTAAATTCCTTGTTGGACCTCTTCATTGCGTCGTATTCCTCAGTTCTGAGGGTCATAAGCTCCTTGCTTCACTCATTTCACTTGTATGATATTCCTCCATCTGTATCTGTCAGTGGTGGTGTGAAGGGCAATCTATACCGTAGAGCCAAGGGCGGCAGGGATCTGGTCCTTTTCAGACAAGCAGCTCTATTCATTATTAAAGTTGGTTATGTTTTAAGTAATTGACCGGTTATAGCCATGTAAGAAAAACGATGAGCAAAATAAAGAATTTCGATAACAGTACCTACAATTTAATTATGACATTTGTACAAGTAGAAGATATTATATTTCTGAGTTGTTTCTTTGAGTATTTTTGTAATTTTTTTTATTATTTTTTGAGTTGAAAGTAATTTCTAACTTATTATTTTTTGACATATATTCGGATATGTTACTGTTTATTACTATTATTAGGATTATAAACACCAAACATTTGTCGCTCTCAGGCGCACTTTTAAAACAAATATATTTAAATACATTATGAAAAGTAATAAATTATTTCGAGGGAAGTGACACTGATCTTTAAAAAAGGCTAAAAATAAATATGCAACAAAATACAAGCAAAAAGTAATTAGAGCAAAATTTTACGTTGAAATATGAAATCGTTCTTAATAAAAAATTTAATGATCGACGGTGTCAGGATAGTTCATTTAAAAATTTGTAACAAAAATTATTGAAAATGATATTTCCAATAAGTGGAAAAAATAATTGGAAAACATCGGATACACGATGGAAATTCTATACCAACTCTATTTAAATCTGGTGAAATTTAATTCCTACGGTTAGCCTCGGAATGAATTATTTATTTGAACAATTGATAAATATGTTAGTTTTCAGTTGTAAGGAATATTTTTTTTTGCAATGAAAAATATCAATTGTTTATAGAAGAAACAAGTGATTTCAAAAGCGTTTCATCATTCAATAATTTGATTTTAGATAGAAAATTGCAAATAGATTAACTGTAAGTAAGTGTAGGTGTGTAAGGGACGGTCAGACTTTTACTATTCATTTTTTTAATTGATATAAACTAGTGCTTGACTGCGATCCCACTTGATGGTAAGCAGTGATGCAATCGTTGATGGTGAGGCGCACTAGTTTATTAACAGCTTATTCACTCTAACTTTATAGATACCTAATTTATAATCGGACGGGTAGATCGCAGCAGGCAAACTGTTCCAGTTCTTCGATGTACGCGGTAGAAATAATGAGGCAAAACCCTTAGTCTGGACCGTAGAAGTTTCAACACTTTTCCAGGGCCGTAGTAATTCTTTTAAATAATCTTACAGGCCGCAGTAATTATCCTGACATAATAAATAATGGAGTTACTACCTATAATTCAAGTTGTATGTGCACATTAACTTTTATCTTTATTACACAAATTGGCCAATAAAAAGACGAAATCTAAACAAATTTTCAAACATCATAAAATTAAGTTATTTCGGAAATTGCTTCGATAAGATAATTATGATAACTGATGACAAAATTTTGAGTAAAGTATTATTATAAACATGAATAATCAGATGAATGATTTGTAATATCATTAAAGTACTTTAAAGAATGTATGTCCATGATCCATGTTCAAATATTTATATTATTTGAAGTATATATAAATAAATAATAAATAAATAAAAAAAGAAATCATATTAATACTCACTTTGATGTGTATAATTGGGTTATACAGATCAAAGTGAGTATTACTATGTTTTTTTTTTTATTTTTTGAATAAATAATATTTCATCATATTATATGGGGGATTTATTCTGGGGTTGGTCGGGTCACATTAGCCGCATGCAAAGTGACTGCTGAGCAAGTATCACCTCGCAATGGGTTCCTGCAGAGGGTAAGCACCGTCGATGCCTAGAAAGAGGTGATCTGGATCCGTATAATTAAGTGTAGCAGAAATTCGCAAAGCCTTATACAGTGTTAAGAAAATATTAAGCGGATGAGGTTTCAAAATAAATAAATCTTAGCACTCTGAAGATTTTACTTAGTTTTTACGGTAGAGAAAATAATAATGAAATGAATCCTCCTACCCTTTTATTGTCTAAGATCTACCTGTGTTTCTTCAGCTGTTCTGCTTACTATTTGATCAAAACCCAAAGGATGATAAGATTTGCCTCAAACAAGATTATTTCATCAATATTACACTAAGCTTCCCAATATGAAAATGAAGTTTTGTTTGGATTAATATCTTGAAATGAGCAAGAAATAATAATCTCCTAAAGCCTTTGTACGGATACCTTGTTAAGTCTTTAATGTTTGATTTGATAGAGAAAGTCTAAAGTTTCTAAATTATGGCTGATTTGATCCGTTCCTACCCACCTCGATCTCACAACGTTCGTTAAACAAAAAATGCCTACTCCTATATTTTAAGTCATTTCTTCCAATCGACTCAATATAATCGAAGGTTCATCATCATCATCATCAGCCTTTTTTAATGTTCCCACTGCTGGGACTCAGGCCTCCTCTCTAGGAGAGGGAATGGGCTACATCCACCACGCGGGCCCAGTGCGGATTGGTGGATGTCACATGTCTTCTAAGTTTTAGTTCTAGGACGTGCCGGTTTCCTCACGATGTTTTCCTTCACCGTTTTAAGAGCAGTGGTGAAGGTTATTTTCAGTAAAAATGGTGACTGAGTCGATTGTAGTGGAGGAAGTTCCCTTTATTAAAACTTCAAATAGACACCTTAATCTTACGAACAATATTAATGGGTGGATAATATTGTTCGTAAGATTAAGCAAACTGCCGTTCCATCCAAGGTCACCAGTTTGGAGCTTGGTTTGTGTGTTTCGTATATGTTGCTGCTATATGGATGTCAACCACGCTCCAACATGTTCGCAAATCACTGCACGCACGTCACTGGAGTTGAGGAAACGCGCCTCCTAACCAAAGGCGTTGAAGGTCGTGGTTTACAACTGCTGTCTATACCGATTGAAACTAGCAAGGTCACCTCTGTTGGGACATTGGTTTGCATCCATCTGTGTGATTAACATAATCATCAGTTATGGGGGTAGGAGAAGAACAGATTGTATGAGAAATAAAGTTGCTAGGAGGTGACTATAGAGATGATAGTAAATAAGATTAGCATAGAAGACAAGACACGATAATTATGCCATCCCGACCTCAACGAAATATAGGCAAGAGGATGATGAGAAATCAATTAAAATAAACGAAAAATAATATCTAGCTTTTCTATACATATAAAATAAACATGAAAACCCAATTCTGTTTACATCATGTTCGAATTGTACCGAAAATGATTCAGAAACGCCTTGACTACAATGCGAAAATTCGCCGTATGAAGGTTTAGGGAAATTAACATGCTTTTCCTCACATGTATAAAAATAAACCTATCAATTATTTTTAGTAATTATTTCTAGTATTTTTATGTATAGAATCTATTTACAAAATTTTATAACTGTATCATGAAAATTCACAAAATTATTAGCTTGTTATGTTACCTGGTTGTCCACACAAGCACATGGTCACCGGGCCTTTCGGGCCACCGAGGAGTTGTTTTGCTCCTGCAACCAGCTGTGCGCTGACACTTAATGCCCACTTTACCGGTTCACCCACTATGATCTGTCGTGACCTGTTTTGTACTTAGTCTCGGTGATGTCCAACTTGTGCCCTTTTTTAAATATTTTTGGGAAAAAATATAACATGGTGTAAAAAGTTTCATTCTGAACAAACTATATTCAGGTTTCGCATATACTAAAAATAAGGTTGTATAGTACGAGTAATAATTGACAACTCAAACGGCAAAGATCTCTCGTAGAATGATAAACAATCAATATATGTGAAAAACCACGTGTTTCAAATAAGTACCATCCCCTAAAGATATCAGTGAAATTCCCCGGAAGAACTCACATAGCGTAAAAATAAGGGGATTATGTGAAATTTTCCTGTTCTTTTTGCTTCGTTAGAGCTATTATAAAATACATAGAACTTATTGACTGATAGTTCGATATTTTTATGATGGGACATCTTATTTCGATGTAGATTTTAAACTTAGAATTAGCTTGCTTTTGAAAGTGGCATTACAACTAGTTTTCTGGATAAGTTGCCGGAAGACTGTGATGTGGAGGGATAATTCGAAATCTGACTGTATCTACATTGATTTTGTAGTAGGTACATAATAATGTAGTTATTTTTAGTAATTGTTATTAAAAATTTAAGTTTCTTATGTAAATAAGAACAACATGTCTTAAAACCAAAAACTCGAAGACATGTTACATTCATTAACCCGCAGTGGGCTCGTGTAGTATTACGGCCCATACCCTCTCCTAGAGAAGAGGTCTGAGTCCCAGCAGTGGGAACATTATAACTATGCTAAAATAAAATAAATACGAGTATATTGTTATTTCAAAATCTGTAAGGAATAGCTTAACTAGAATTATAATGTTGTATATATAACTTTCGTATATTGTGTCGTTACCAAAAATTATTTTAAACAACACTACATTGGTGTTGTTCAGTGGTGTCTTTGACAATATACGACAGACTAATTTTTTAAAGTATGAAATTATATCAAAATTCAAGTCGACCAGAACGCTTATATCTATCACGATTTTTTAAGTGATGTCATTATCAATGATATCACTTAAAAAATATAAAAGTCCCTGTACCTACTCATTTAAAAATAGAAAAAAAGAAGGTAACAGTTTCTTGGTATAGATGTCAAGGAACCACCAAAATGATTTAATTTTATTGCTTCTACCCAACGTTTAGAAATTTTATATAAAGAAAAAGAAAAAAAAAATACAGTATCAGGTTTATGGTACACGTAAAGTACATAAAATTCTAAATGCTCAGCTCAAATTGTTCCAAATAACCATTACAGAAAGCAATGTGATTCAAACATTTTTCATGCTACAAATATTTAATAGATTTTTTTTTCTTAGCTTTCGTGTCTGTCTTTTTACTTGGAATTTCAAGATGTTGTTTTAAAATGTCAATGTTTTTTCTACTTTTTAGAAGGAATCTAGATAATACTTATGTAAACTTTTATTTTTCTGAATGTATATGTTTTTTTTTTATGGTAGGTAAAATCATCCAATGACAAATCCCGCCCTTGTGTGGAGTGGGAAGTAGTGTCAGACTCTTACTGACTAAAAACCTACCCCGTTCCTTCGTTGCCTATAGTGCCGGGGCTGAGCCTTCCTCTCAGAAAACGGCCCTTGACCCCAGCAGCTTCGACCCTGCCTGCCTGCAGTTAGCAGGCTGGGTCTCTTCGGTGTGCTGACAGCTCCTTGAGGCGCGTGGGAACAGAACGCGCCGTCGACGACTTGGGCTGAATGTATATGTGATTTTTCAAGCAGCACAAAAAGTCGAGAACAGCTAATTATTAAAGATAATAATGTTCGTTAATTTTGTAGAATAATGATTTTAATTACTTTAAAATAATTAGTTGAGTTCCAAAATACCTGAAAAATTAAAAAAATAAAACAATAAAAATTCACCTCAGACATCAACCTTGATTCTTATATCTACAAGACATGATTCTTATATCTTTTGACCGTTATATGCCTTTAAAACAGACTTTGACCTCTGAGTTTAATTTGGAATTTTTTCTCAGGATAGTACCTAAAAGCGAAAAAACGCCAACCAGCCAGAAAAATAGTTATTGATAACTAATTTGCAAATTTATTATCATTATTTTATTTAATAAGTTTCAAAATCGAATATTTCAGATTTAGAGGTATTTTATTAAAAATATTATAATACGACTTAGACGTGCCACTATCAAAACAAAAACAAAACGTCACAGTTACTCATGAAAACAAAAAAAAATGTTTTTAAAGTACACAAGAAGAAAAACTGCAGATTTTCTAGGAACGAACGCTTTAGAAAGTTGTTTCAAAGTATTTATTAACCTTTCATTTAATTTTAATACGAAAACTAACAAATAGTAAATAATTTGCAAATGACATGTTAATAAATTTCAATAGCTGTAAAGCATGCACGTGGGAGCTATTAATTTTTCTTTTCATTCATAAAATTTCACAGTATGCAGATTTTATTAGAATTTCTAGTAAATTTTTGACATGCTGATTAGTTTCATTTTTACTTGCATTGACTAATAAAATGTTGGTATTTTAAAATGGCTAAAGCATTCTATGTGCAAGACATTATTTAATGTTATAATGATCCATTGCAAATACATTATCTCCTGTATAATTCTAAAGAAACATACCTTCGCAGCCGAATATAAAAACTTGTATTGATTAAAAAACTTTTCACCAAATCTTTAAGTAGATAAGTCCTCCAACAAATTTAAATTATGAGTTTTTTATCATTGAAAAAAGCGAAAAACTTGTCTACCAATAGCTCGATAATATAAGCCCAGTGCAAACTGGCCGAAGCTTCAAGTCAAACATAACGGACATCGTCGATCGTCCCACGGACTCGAACAATTTAATCCTTTTTATAAAGAATTCTCAATTAAATAAGGGTATTAAACGTTTACATAACAAACACTTTGGCTTTCTTCACCAGTGCCTTAATAGCCTTTTTACACAGTGACTTCACAAACATCTCTATTAAGAGGCCCTTTCCAACCCGTTTATCGTTAACCTGACCATGTTTTAAAAGGTTGTTGGTTTATCTAACGTAACCCAACGTATTGTTTGATAAAGCAACGTGAAGAAGAGAGATAACATCTGAATGCTCTGTTAGTATTCGGTAATTCTATTTTTTTAAAGTTTAAAAATTAAAAAAGAAAATCTGTATCTTTTCAGAATATGGATTACATGTGCAAGGTTTCTTCTATATTTTTTTTTCACTTTTTAACAACAACAGCAGCAGTTTAGTAACAAGTGAGTTATTCTTAAGGGCCAAAGTTCACACAAAGTATACACACCTTTTCAGAGGTCTTTATTGGATTAGATACAGATCGCTTTCAAAATATAAAGAGAAAGATTTGTAATAACTCCATAATCTCGTAAGAGTGGTTGTATGAAAATGTATCTCGTGTTGGACGCTCTTAAAAGCCGTGTTCCGAATTACATACGTTTATTTCGCTATCAGATAATCATGAAATCGGTGAAGGCTGCGTTTACGGCCACGGCCAATTCACACACACACACTATCACACAACGTCGTCTAGTCCCAAGCTAAGCAAAGCTTGTGTTATGGGTACTAGACAACTGATAAACATACTTATACATTTCTAAATACATACATATTATAGATAAATCACACCTAGACTCAGCACAAATGATCGTGCACATCACACAAACATTTGTCCTGGGTGGCAATCGAAGCCACGACCTCCGGCATAGCAGTCAGGGCCTAACCACTAGACCAACAGGCCAATTGGAACGGTATTTGATGCGCTATTGGCAATTTTGTCATAATTTAGAAGGTAGGTACTTAAGCCTACAGCCTACAGCGACTGGGAATCGCCCTGCAACTCTAGACGCATAGTTGCAGAGCGATTCCCAGTCGCTGTAGGCATGGGTTTACAGACAACGAGCAATATGCTCTCCGGTATGGACCGAGACCGGGTCGATTGTGAGATTAATTGAATGAGTTACCGTAGCCAAACGCAAAGGGCAGGTTAGGTAGGCGTTTTAAGTAAAATTCAAGAGCAATTTTTTTTTTTTGTAAAAATCTGACTATCACTTTCATTCTGCTCACCTAAACAAGAAGCATATAAAGTTGTGAAGATGTTTAATGTGATACCTTATTCATTGGCTGTCTTAAATTTAGTTCAACGGTTTTGATTCAAACTTGGAACACAGATAAACCATAACCTTAGTAAACAAATACTTACTTTTTCCCCAATGCGTTACGGTGGGATTATGTGATTTTTGAAACGATGTTTCTTACCGTAAATGAAGCCAGGGTCAAAATTTAAAGCCATATATACCTACTCCTTACTTACCTACCCTCATAAAGGATGGCCCTTTTATCCCAGACAAACCGACTACCTTTTGTAGTCATGTGTCCGGCAATAATTTTAAACATTAAGACTGACATTTTTGGTGAAATTTTGATAAGGACAAACCACAGAGAAAGCTTTTGTTTATTTTGCCATTTTTAATTATGAACTGCTTTGCTTGCCTAAGACAACTGGTAGTAGTTATATAGCCTTGTATTTATAGTCAAATACGATAAGATAAAATTCAGAATTACTTGTATCAGTTTTGAAGGCTTCAAATATTTCATGATAGACTTAATGATTGTTAATATTTTGATGATAAATGTCTGCCTATTTAGCAATATCATAATTAACGTTAACATTATCTAAGTAAAATAAAATCAACCTCGTATTGCTATGTTTGTGGGTGGAAAATTATGTATTCAGCTTCTAACATTACAGTTCATATTAAAATATTTAGATTCACCTTAGAGTAGGTGAGATGCATTTATTGAAACTTTATGCACTAATAAAAACAAAGGAGGATTTAATGTCTTACATTATGTCACTAAAAACTTTATCTGTCTCTAAGCGTACCAAATTTTTTTTTTTAATTACTTTATTCTTTTAGCGTATTCCAAGAGAATGAAGCAACCGTAAAAAAAGTGTTGCAAATGTTCGTACCTTTATAAGTCTACACAAAAAATTACAAGATCTTACCAGAAATTATTCATCAAAAATTTTATAATTCTAATCAACACAAAATAATTTCACTTATTATTATACTTAATAATACCTAGTTTGGACGTGGTCTTTCCATAGAGCTACAACAGTTTTCGGGTCAGCGACGATTTTTCTAAGAAGGCCGGAAGTATTTAAAATGGTTGACCCAAAGTTAAGACCCTTACCTGTAATTCTGTTTGCTCCAGCAATTTGACAATCAAGAAGGCAAACAGGCCAACGGTATTCTGAAAGGGTTTTAGATGTTATGGCAGAAATTTCATTGTTTTTACTACTCTTCTTAGATATAGACTAATCTTAGATTAAGTAGACATTCTGGTAAAGCCCTCCTTTGTTATAGCTCAAGTAATAGAGAGATAGCATACTCTTTATTCATCATCATCATATCAGCCAAAAGACGTCCACTGTTGGACATAAGTCTTCCCATTCGTCCTGTGCCTCGCATCCATCTTGCCAGGTCATCTGTCCACCTTGTAGGAGGCCTTCCAACACTGCGTCTTCCAATATGCGGTCGCCATTCCAGAACCTTTCGGCCCCAACGGCCATTTGTTCTGCGAGCAAAGGGCCCTCTCTTTATTCATTACACATTTTTTGTCACTTTCATAAAATATTTACAAAGCTGCGAGGTTTTTATTCGAGTATAAAAAAAATATGACCCCTAAAATGTTTTTTTTTTTTTTAATATCTGCCAAATACTAGTCATTCTCATTCAACTCCTGTATCTCGTCAGCTACTGTTTGGATGCTAGAAAGACTACTCGAATCCAAGCACTTTGATGTATTAGTAAGACCGGTTATTGCATTATCATACATGCTAATGACTAAAAGTATTTTGTAAAAGGAACTGATAGAAAGGAAAAATAGCATCAAGTATTAGACTAAGGCTAACCAAAACTATAGAACTGCCCCCCTAGCCAAGTTACAATCGTTTCGGTTAGCGTGAACGCTTGGAGTCGACCATGCCCCCAATTCCTTTATTCTGACGTCATTTCAACGCTCAGTCACGTGGTCAGAACAAAGGGATTGAAGGCGTGGCTAACGCCAAGCGTTCACGTTTAACGAAACGATTGTAACTTGGCTAGGAGGGCTGGACTAGATTGTCCAGACACAAGAGAGATCTTTACCGAAAGTTTCAATTAACGGTAAGTGCTTCAATCTTATAGAAAGTCAGTTGCTTTGCTTTCCAAATGTTAGCTTCTGAACTTTGTGCGTAGTTTTCGGAACTCCTTATAATACTACTAAACCCCTCAGGGATTATTACAGCAATATTATGTATGCAAGTTAGGTTCATCGTTGTTTATAATGTTCAAGAAATCCAACATCTATATTATGAAGAGGCGTTCATATTTTGACTAGCAAATTTTCCTATAAGCTATGTATATTTTAAGTTAATAAAAATATTTGGTTCAAACAACCTTCAAATAGGTAGAAAAACCAAATTGTATTAATTTATCTAGTTTCGTTTTTCCACTCAAGTTTCTGAAACTTGAAGATTATAATGTTTTGTTTACGTTAAAAGTTTACGATATAAGCTGGTTTTCGTTTTGAATTCTGGCGTTTTTGGCCGGGATTAAATTTAGTAAGTTCGAGTATGTTGTCACATCCTGTTTGATAATTGACCTGATTTTCATTGTTATAAAAGTTGATTAACTATTTAAAAATTAATTTACTCAAATGATAGTTTATTTTATGTAAATATTCATGCATAGTACGCGGAAAATAAGTTGAACCCGTTGCTATGGTTACTCTCAGCCCTCGGTTCGTTTTTTTTTTATACTAGGTAAAATCATCAAATGACAAACCCTGCCCTTGGGTGGGGCGGGAGATAGTTTCAGACTCTTATAGACTAAGAACCTACTCTGCTCCTTTCATCGCCTTTGTCTTAGGGCCCCGGGGTTTATTTTCACACAACCCTTCGCTCCAGTAGGCTTCGGCCCTGCTGGGCCTGTACAGTTTGCTGACAACTCCTTGAGGTGCGCGGGAACAGAGCGCGCCGTAAACGACATGGGCTCAGACCAGTCTGTTACCGGACGGACGGACAGCCCTCACTTCGATTGAGACCCGAAAATCTGTTACTGCGCATTTTAAGGTCGATTGTCATCATGGTTCAACTTGTATGCAAATTGATATATTAGAAGGGAAGATACGTCACGCGCTAACATCGCAATCTGAAAACCTGGACTGGAAACTCTTTATCTTCACTACCTATAATCACTGATAGACAAGGACAGAGCTAAGAGCCGGCGCTGTCATGCGAGCGAAATAGCGTTAGCCGCCGAATGTGTGTGATCGTCGCGACCGATGTGAAATTGTGACAATCGTCGTAATTTCACGCGCTAGAGGCGAGCCATCTACCTTCCGCTGATTGATATTTTGATTTAGGTAATCATCATGATTCATATCGTTTATTATTTACATTAAAATACATTAAAAATAATAGTAATTCAGCTGTCTAATTTACTGAAAAACTGCTTTTGTTTCACTGAACTTTAGTGAAACGACCATTTAACAGAACTACAAAAACGTCATTATTACTGGTATCGATATTGCTTCGGAGTCTTCGTTGGAACATTCGAGATCAATCTCAACGAAGACTGGAAAAGACAAATACGAGGGTAATCCAATATTCCTTTTCCATTTTTTAACCGGACAAATATTGCTTATGCCCGACAGCCGGGGTAATTGAATATTATAGTGCCCCTTGAAATGAAAGCTTGGCAGACGGGAAATATTTTAGCATAAAGTATAGCAAACTTGGAAGCAAAATATTGTATCTTAAAGATATATAAAAGTTATTTCAATAATTAACAGACTTTTTTCAACACCTAATAGTACTTACTACTCTAAAGATTATACAATAAAAAATATTATTATAGTCGTCGTATTAATTAAATGGTCACAAAAAATTATTTGGATAGTAGGTGTTTCGCTTCTTATATTCATTTAAAACAAGCTGCTACCAGCAGTTTTGTCTGCATGGTAAAAAATGGTCTCAATGGAACATACCCAAATTACTTTCCATTCCAGGTTGCCTGTAAGAGATCGCGGAATGTGATAAGGCCGCCCATTGTATGTGCTTTAGTTAAATAGTTTTCCTTTGTTTGTTATTATTTATGTACAATAAAGTATATAATAAATAATAATAAATACCCCTGAGATATCATATATGCTATTAAAAGACCTGTTTAACCCGTCTGCCAAATTTTGAACAAATCCGTTCAGTATTGAAACATACAGACACTTTCACAAATTTTAACCTTTATACGTAATGTTGATATAATTACTGTGATATTTCCCTCTTTTAAGATGCTTAGAAGGAATAATATTTGGTTATCAAAACGTTTAGATAATCCAATATTTTAAATACAAACTTGTGACTCTTTTTAACAACTAAGTAAAATGTGCTTTTCTAATTAAAATAATACCGCCTTAACAAACATAAAAAATATTGTGGATTTGTGCCAAAACCATTATTCTTACTTGTGATTTTTTTCTAGTATCAGTATTATTGGTATTTGAACTCACGAGTTGGAAATATACAGTCAATACTAATACATTACAATATTCAGAAAGTAACATAATAAATGACATATTGATTCGTATTTATCTGACACTCCGCCTCCGGAGACCAAAGTATGAAACTCTAATGTGAAATATATGCTCACATCATTTGAAAACTTGAAGGGACAATAATAAATTTATAGTCGAAACTTTCTCATGGGATTCTGGCCCCAATAAGATGTGTCAGAACAACTCTATGTCCCTTGCCTATTCCTATGGAAAACGAACTAGATGAGGTGCCTTCCTCTATGTTTGGGATTTATGAGGTTTAAAGAATTTTATTTCTCATAAGAACAATTATGATAATAATAAACGTTTATTTCGGATCTTTCTGGCCACATTTATACAACACACACAATATTAACACAACACACGACGAAAAACCAGTTTACAATACAGAATTAAATTATTATTTTTTAATTGATATAAACTAGTGCTTTACTGCAATCCCACCTGATGTTAAGCAGTGATGCAATCGTTGATGGTGAAGCGCACTAGTTTATTAAGAGCCTATTCACTCTAGCCTTGAAGACACCTAAATTATAATCGGACGGGAAGACCGCAGCAGGCAAACTGTTCCAGTCTCTCGATGTACGCGGTATAAACGACGAGGCAAAACGCTTAGTCCGTACCCTAGAAGTTTCAACAACATAAGGGTTTTTTTTTTTTTTTTTTTTTTAGCGTAGGTAAAATCATCCAATGACGAATCCCGCCCTTGGGTGGGGCGGGAAACAGTGTCAGACTTTTACTGACTAAAAACCTACCTTTCCATTCCTTGCCTTTATCCTGGGGCCCGTAGTGACAGTCTCACATAACCTTTGGGCCCCAGTAGGCTTCGGCCCTGCTGGACTCCTTGAGGCGCGCGGGAACGGTGCGCGCCGTAGACGACCTGAGCTCGGACCGGTCTGTTACCGGACGGACGGACAGCGAGCTACCCATTGCCCACCGTCCAACAACATAAGGGTGGATATTCGCCGTATGGTTGTCAGATGGCGGAATTATGTCATGTAATTCCCGCGCATAAATAAAAGACACATAAAAAATAACACACATTTAGTGTGGTGAGGGGGAACTGTCCAGTGGTCACCTCGCAGCGTGCAAGCGTATCCAGTGATACCACTGAAGAGCAGTGGAGTGTCCCAGTTATCCGCAGACACGTTCACAATACTGTTGCTACTGGTCCTGACACGGTTCAACAGTGACACACAATGCTCCCTCTATGGTATTATAGTTCATTTAAAATGAGATACAAAGTTCTTTTAGCTGCTAATATGATACTTGTATTTGTTTTTTAAACAACGTGATGATCAACACGATTTTATTTCACTCTGTTATTTAATTTGTATTAAATTTAACCACAAATTGAATTATAATAATCATAATATTTCAGCAAGAATACATAATTTTGTAGAAAATTGTTCTTCGTATACGGTAATATGGGGAAACTTCTTCGTTCTTGTTTCTGATTAGCCAAGTCAGTAGGGACTTGAGCCTAATAAAATTTACTATAGGAAAGATTTACGATGTATTAAGTAATTGAGATCAAGACCTTGATCAGAAGTTCATTTTTCTGTAATAAAGAAATGATTAAAAATTGTAAGGAAATTGTAAATGACACAAATGAGGATGTGACATTTTGAAGAATAACTAACAGAACTAAGTATAAGCCTATATTTGAAACAAAAACATTATTTTTTATTTGACCACTATCTCATCTGATGGTAAGCGATGACGTGGTCGACGATATAGTACGATAGCTTAGAAGTAACCTATTAACTCTAGACTTAAGGGTCAGTTTCCAGCTATCAAAAAACATAAACTCCGGTAGGGAAACCCACTCGTTAGCTGTATGTTCAATAAACGGTATCAATAGATAGAAGTGGGCTCAAAAATCTGGCATCATTGCCTCTTTGAAAGGCAACCTCTGACCAATCTCTGACCAAGGTGTCAGACGTTGAGTTACGCGAAGTAGACGCATGGAGTACTACGCGTCGTTGATAACTAGGGCTTAGTCCTTACCGGACGGCTGGACAGCAAGCTATGAGTTGTTCGCCGTCCGCTGGACCGCGCCTAACGGTGGCCGGGGATTGCCCAGCGTTGCTGGTGCGTGGGGTTAACTCGTGCGTGGGTTCCCCTGCGGTTGCATCTATCTCCTTCGCTATTATAGCATTATTGCTTCGCTTCGCATTCCCTCTCACTCCGGATCATGGCCTGAACCAGAGTTCGACACGAGAGGATGCCACCTCTGATCGCCTCCACGAGGACACGGCAGCGTTCTGCTCAAATGAGGCACACCTCTACCGTACGCTTCACAGTATCCTCCGGTCCGCACAATACTGACACCTTGGCATTTCTTCCACCTAAATGCGGAATAGGAACGTCTCAAACTTATCTTTTTCTGCGAGGACCTTTGTCATGCGAAACGTGTTACAACCATGATTTTGGGTTTCCCAATGAGGCGTACCTGTTGCTTTGAAATGGGACGAAATCTAGACTTGTGGCTGTTACTGAAAATACTGGAGATCAAACTGAAAACTAGAACTCGGGTGTCTGATCAATGAGACCATCTCCCAAAATAACCTTTTCATTTTTATTGTACTTAGATACCAAAATGCTGAACAAGAACATTGCTATCGCCGTCGTCGTGGTGCTGGCCATCGTCTGCCTGGCTGAGGCCAGGGAGGAAGGTCCTCACGACATGGCTGACGCACTTCGCATGCTTCAAGAACTGGACCGCTACTACACCCAGGCTGCTAGACCAAGGTATGTTGGTTTATGCTTAGAAATACATTTTGAATATAAAGCGGAATAGAAAAGACATAAATGAAAACGATCAGGATGATGATGATGTTGATGGTGGTAAAGGTCTCCGCTTTATAATTGAAATGTTTTTTATAGTAAATGTAGGTTTTGATAGTAACAATAGGTGGACTGGTCTGATTCAAATATCATCCAGAGAGGTTTCTGTACAACAACACTTGCAGATGGAATAACTGCAAACATGACATCTCAGAGGGTGGCAACAGGTAACGATCAAATCTATAAACTAAATGTTAATATATCTGTCTAGGGTAAAAATATCTTTTGTAAAATCCCCAATAATTTCTTAGCAACACTATGAATTTTATTAAAATTGTATTACGTAGTTAAAACTCTAACTGCCATCACAAGGATTTGGATTTCAATGCCAATTTAAGAAATTATTTAAGTATTTTGCAGTAAAAGTTAAACACGGCAAAACGTTGGCTTTTATGGACTCGTAAAACTTGAATTCGCTTTAAACAAAATAAGTTTTACTTAGTTTAACTTCACCTTGAACGGTCCCTATGTTGTTACGGCGAGAGTGAAATCGAAAAAGTTTCAGCTCAGCACCAACTTTCTGGTACTTTCTGAAAGTCAGTTTCCTACAACTGTATCTATATTCTAGTTTAATCTCTCGGACAAACTCATTAATTTCCATTAATTATACGTAACTTTAATCAATCATTGGATAGCTTAGAACTTTATCATTGTCATTCATCAATTTTGAATGGAAAGTTTTCAAATCAAGAAGAAAATTATGTAGAAGACAAGTTCTAATGTTTTAGACAAAATTGGAAAGGTGGAACTAGTCAAAATTTAGTTATTAACATTACTTGTACTATTGCTAAAACTATTGTATTAAGTACTAAAAACGTAAAAAGTCTAATGAAAGATATCAAAAATACCTATTTATTTTGTAATAAAAACACTTCCAAATCTTGTCACCACACTATGCTTTCTAAAAGTTCTTATATCAAAAGATTTCATTCACCCTTTTCTATTCTCTAACCTAACTATAATCTACAATGGCAGCATTATAAAAAGTAAAAGATATAAGCTTAGCATTCTTCTACAGAATAAAATTTAATGTGGAATTTATTGACATACTGTTTCGACTTTGTATCATTTTTAATTTTGGATCTGCCCAATAGGTGTTTCGAAAAAAAAATCTCATTAAATACTTGAGATTAATATCTGCCTACTAAACGCTATTTGGCTAGCTTGCTCACTTTTGTGGTCGAATAATCTTTTTGTTCAATATACTACAAATCTGCGTCATAGGCGTTAGAAGTTTTCTAAATATAACTACTTAACATATTATTGTAAGGAGAGTGTGATCTATCACATTTTGTCATCGGTTGGGAGATTTTTAAAGTTGATAATATTTTAATGTCACGTATCGGAAAGTTCTTGTACCTAATCCCACGCAGAAATCGATCTCTATTATTAGGCACTTTAAACGATTTAATGAAAATATATATCGGTTGAGTGACTTCAAATTTGAAGTCTGTAGTTTCTTGCATAATCGTAAATAATGTAACAAGTTTGAACTAATTTCCTTTCTTTCTATTTGTATCCGATTCCGTAATCTTCATTGTATTATCAGCATCGTTGATATTATCAGAATCATCTCCCTGTTCTAATTTCGGTCCATGGTCAAATTCACTTGCCATCATTACCATAAAGGACGTGTTTCATAGTTAACCTTTTAATAAATAAGTAAATAACTGAAAGACAATGAAAAGGTCTGAACAATAAAAGTACTCAAGCAAAACAATTTGATTTCGCGGAAGGAAGAAACCGAGCATTAACGAACTCAAAGTTGACGTGACAATAAATACGCCCCAAATGTCTATTTAAGAAGTCTTTTAAAATGCCTATCAATTACAACAATTAACCTAACATCCATCAGTATCACTTTCAACCATCACTAATCAAGACTCAAGACAGTCGAAATTCAATCTTACTCCTTTGACACAGAAGTAATTTTGACCGCAAGACCAATTTTGTCGTTGGACAATTTCCCTTTGTTGCGTGTATTCTGCGGTCATTTTGAGCGGGAAGGGCGTGCCATTGCACAAAGATGCAATTGGGACAAGATGAGGCCTGATGTCGGGGGAAAATTACTACGTAGCCTGAAGCCTCAACCGGTCGGGATAATTTAAAACCTTTGTGGCTAAATTGCAATTTGCCTACACGAAATCCACTACCTTGATGAAAAGTGTAAATCCTGCTTAACTTTCTGATCTATAGAAAGTCAGAGCAGGGAAATAATTTATTAATTCAAAGAGAAAGTTGGCTCATTCATTTCAAAGTGTAAGTGAGATGCCGGTGGCGTATTATAGCCATTGGTATCCCTTGCGAATTGAAGTCGGATTGTAATGGTTTATCTTTAGCCTAATACAATTTTAATTCCATTTTATACTGTGTTGGTTTGGCAAAGAAAGGTAAATCAAGGACGGTATTTCAAGAATACAATACAAATATTTGAAATTAATTCAAAATAAGAATAGAGAGTACTCTTAATTTATATTTATATTTAATAGAGAGTATTCTTAATTTAAATTTTGAAAACGTAGTATGCTTATTTTAAAATGATTTAATGATTTTTATATATGCGTAAAAACAATTAAATAAGAGTTTAAGAACTAATTTGTCGATAAAATTGCAACATGCGGCTTTCCAATACTACTAGCAGGTGTCTAGAGGAGATCGCCACAAAGCAGTGAGTTAGTGACAAATTTACAAACTGGCAACATCGTTGACCAAGTTACAGGCTCTAGTTTCCTTATTACTTCTCAGTGTGGGCACACAATCACAGAAGTTTACCAGTACAATGTTTTGAAGTTAATGTAGAACGTCTTTGTAGGAGATAATCCTGTTAACACATTCCCAGGATTCTGATAGTTTGCCACTTACTTGACTAGATTTAGTTTTCTAATAAAATTTTGCTTCTTAACTGGCCAAATTTGGTTATACTGTATGAGGTACAACTCTATCTAAAGCATTAGGGAATCAGGGGTGTAATGATATGTCTTTTTTTTTATTTAATTTCTTTTTATTAGTACAAATATGGTTTTTAATTAGTTCAACTAGAGGTTCCATACTTTATTTAAATAACAGAACAGACACGTGTAATAATAACATTAACAGTTAAAAAAAAAAACATAACTTGGATTAGTCAAAGTATAAAAACATGGAAAGTCCTGGGACATATGTTTATTCGAATAAAAAGATCTAAAAATAAATAAAAAAATGTACTCTTAAACCCACGAACGAATTTATCATATTAGAAGCCGTAACGTTCCACATTCGGATTATCCGTACCATGTGGATAATGTGAGTACATTTAATCAGAGGCAGATTTTTTACAGCAATATAAGCACATATAAAAAGAGGCTCACCAACTCCTTATTTATCATCTTATTTTGAATTTCGTCCTGTATAAATAAAGGCGTCACCCCACAGGGTGCAGGGAATTTGTAAAAAACTAGGATTTAAGTCTATTGTTTTTTTTTTTTTGTATTTTCATTCAACCTTGTCAAAATGACTCAAATAAAGCTTTATTATTATTATATGCCACCATTGTCATGCCTCTACGGTTTCATAATTATATCTATTTTATATTCTCAAAAATTTACAACAATATTTCCCACACGCAAACAAATGATATTATTGTAAAGAAATCGAAAACATTATTGAAGATGATTTCCATAGGACTTATAAGCTCTGGCATTTTTAATAAGTTCATTGGTAACTGTTTACTTTGAGACACTAAATCGATTTGTAACAGACCAAATGTACCAAATATGGGCCATGAAAATAAATGTAGATAATTTCTCATACATGAGTTTTGACATTACCAACGAGTTACACAGAAAAATAAATTGATACATTAGGATCATGGCAATTCTAATGAAGAATGATGGATATACTGTATAAATATGTTTTTTTTTTTTGAGAAAAAAATAATAAGAAGTATAAGTAATTTATCTGAAAACATGATTAAGCGGCAGACTTGAACAGTATAATTTAGTCTGACAAATGTCAAGTATCTTGGGAAATGTTTCTGCTAACTGTGCTATGTAAATGTGATCATGTCGAGAAAGTCTGTTTGTGTGGACATTTAGATATTCGCATGTTTGCTAGTCCATCTCTGGTTTAAAATCAGCTGAACGGATTTGTACGAAATTTGGTTCACAGGTAGATATTACCTGGATATCAGGTAGTACGTTCTGTGGGATATTTATAGGGTTCTGAACTCGAAACTGATGGTACAACAGGGTCTTATTACTTAGCTTCCAGTATCCGTCATCCATCTGCCAGCGGGCTGTGTCTCAAAAACTATAATAGACAGATAGTTGATTGTTTAACAGAATTTGTTGTGGGTTTTATTGCCAATACGATACGCCAAACAACAAAAAATATTATTATAGCTTGCCTGTACTGCCCCAATGCTGGCTAAAGGCTTCAAGGCAAATTATAATAAAGTGCGTGATGCACAGGACCGTTAATTATGGTGACACTTGGGGGAGGCATATGTCCAACAGTGGACGTCTTTCGGCTGATATGATGATGATGATGAAAATAAAGTGGGGGTTCCCAAACAAAAGACGTTATTTTGTCGACGGTTTTTTTGCTCTATTTTAATATTTTAGTCCCTTCATGTGCTTCCCTTCAGCACTTGACCAGTTATTTAATTTCATGCGGTTAAAGCCGCAGGCTTACGGCATACCCAAGAAAACGAAATCTAAACTGCCTCTGGCTATTTCATTCAAACTCAGATTGTCTTAGTTGGGGCTACCAGGTTCATGCATAGTGAGCGGGATATGCATGCGACATAATCACATTTATGTTGACGCCAAAGTTTGTAAAGCATCTACACAAGTACAAGACTCGACTTATGTATTCGTTGTCACGACAAAATTAAGTCCTGTGTTACACCCACGGAAATTGTCTTGTGAGTGTGACATATGGCTTAGGGTTTTGCCCGAATATACATTAATTTTAGCAACACCCACTTGATAATTTTCAAAGTGCTATTAGATGTTGTTTTGAAATCTTCAGTAGTTATGGGCGGAAGTGGATGGCAATCGAGACCTGTATATTCCTAATTCAGGGACCCTGAATTAGGAATATACAGGCGTCTTAAAAGTTCGTGTGGTGTAAAAAATGTACAGTAAAGAAAGTTATATTGAAATAATACCTGATATATTAATAAACCAAGATATGTTTTCTTTGGTGGATATTTAGAAAAAAAAAATTGTTTATTATGTCGTATATTTATTTTTTTATACATATCCCCCAAAAACATGAACAGCTCAACAAAAAGGTGAGACGCGAGGATCAGCAGTTGTGGCGATGCTTGAGGGAGGCTGTGACCAACAGTGGATGTCTTTTTGTCATCTCTATGTGGGATGGTCACATCCCACATGATACATATGTTGATGGAATGATAGTCGATGTGAAATGATAATAGTGTGAAATGACCGTGATCATTCCCGTGATCCTTGGAATCCACAAATTTGTATTTCAATGCAAGTTGTTGGTGAATAATCCTGGCCACTTACCGTTATCAGACGAGAACAACCATAGATAATTTCTATTTTATTTTTATCATCAGTTGAATCAGTTTTAGTGGGGCGACTTAGTTGAAAGAGATGTAGGTTAATTTCCAACGTATTTTACAAAAATCCAATTCCAAAACGATACTAATCTCCGCCTACGCTCCGTTTAAAGTAATAAAAGTATTCAAAAGCTTTTGAAATGCCTTCAGTTGCCTGCATAACAATCAAGTATTTCTTTGTTAAAATACTTAGTTACTCTTCGTCGCAGAGAATTTCAATTAGGCGTTCTGTATCCTTTACAATGAAATTTAAAAATAATTTCGTAAAGTAGGTTGGTACTAATGCAATTTGCAGTTCCTGTTTTACGTGTTCTTCTTTACAGTCGAGTTTAGACGCTTTGTTATGCTTATAAGTTACAAGGAGAGTTCTCTATACGAGAAGGGTAAACTTTTGAAATAAATAACCCTTCTAACAGCTACCTTACCTTTTCAGCTACAAATATTCGTAACTATTGAATATAAACTTTTTTTGGTGTCTCCAGAGCCCCTATACCTTTGAAAAAGTACATTTTCTGGAGAAAAAACGCTCTCGTGATAGCTTAATTTCTTTAATAGAAAAAGAAACGAAAATTGATAATTCATTTCACTTCTTTATGAAATCATTTGCTGTGAGTTTACTGCAGCCAGGACATATTTGACTAAACAACGTTGCTTACCTCATACGGAAGTTTCACTCCCTCAAATGGATAGTGTAGGAAAAAAAGGACAAGGAAAATCTCTCGTCAATTTTATACATGAGTTTAGTTTCTTGTTTTTAGGGCTTTTCAATTTAAACTTGTTTTATTTTATTTTTTACTATTTTTTTAAATTTTTGTTGGATATATTTCACCCCTCCCATCCCAAGTACCTAGTCCGCCATCTTTAAAAGTTCATCAATTGAATTTAAAACGATGTAACTAAGCCAAGTAAGTTAAATAAAAGTAAATAAAAAAAGATGTACGCACCGTAACAGTTTGTCGGTCAAATGTGTACGATACACTAGCAAGACGAATGTATTTTATAACTATTTAAAGTGATGTGCAATTATAAGTTTAGAATAGAATAAAGTTCATTGTACGCCAAAATAGTAAAAAATGTACAGAAATTTAACTCTATGGGTACAATGGCTTATCGCTGATAGCGATATCTACCAGACAGCGTTACGATGGTCTATAAAAATTTAAACTAAAAAAAGGAAAAAGTAATTTGCAGTGTACTGCTAGCAAATATTAATCAAACAAAATTTTCAATCATATAAACATGTTTAATAGCATATGAAATGTACAGACACGGCACATCAACCTACCTCAATCTGTCAAATTTCTTTAATAGATTTTCAACCTTATCACAATACAGGAAGGTTAACGTTCGATTGGTAAAATTTGACAGATTAGGGTAGATTGACGTGCTGGCGTCTGTACCCAAACTTAATTTCAGGGCAGTAAAGGTGTTATATTAATTTATAGAGTTAATAAATTTGATTCAGTATTTTTTTGATGAAAATATTACAGTACGATGCGATTGAGATCATCACATCGTGTATTTCTATGAACATCCATAACACCAAAAAGAAAACAATGAATAAATCAGACGAAAAAAAAGAAATATTTAGTTGTTTTGACGTTTGGAAAGTAATGTTAAATATAAACAAGTCAATACATAATAAACAATACAGAACAAACTAGACTAAACAAAACATTGATGTTTATTTTCAATCGGAGTTCCGTACGGATCAAATAAAACTCTATGAATACATATCGACTTATTTACCCGAAAACTTCAAAGCTCTGCGAAACGACACGTGTCATAAAAATGTTCGGTCCAGCAGCTTTGACCTATATCAATATTTAAGAATGAAACAAATTGTTTGAGTGTTCCGAAGCTATAATAAAAATTGCCTTATACTAGGTTTTTACCGACGGTATGATATTTTTAGACAAAATAACGACCAATAAATCTAAAAGGCTCCAAGTAGAAGAAGAGGACGAGCACTCGCTACCTGGTAGTCTTTGCAAAAAGAGATCTAGCAAGCCGGTCTGAGTACACATATAAGTCTAAACAGAGCTCCCTGACGCAGACGTCCAAGGAGGCCCGACACCACCTAAATTGGAAAGAGGGTTGGACAAAGAAGACTAAGTCTTATTGTATCAGTAAACTTTATAATTATGAGAGACACAGAAAAGATATACCTTTTTGTAATGGAATAAATATAGTACTCCAGAATGTATTTTAGGAAATGGATCCCTTAACCGGTCCTCACTTTATAATAGCGGTTGCTCGGGACACTAGAGTAGTCGGTTGTCAATTTTAGAACGGGCAAGTCAAGGAAATAAAAGTGCTGTGTGGATAAAGTAAGTAATGTTGAGTTAGTGATCTAACATTTCAGAAGCGGGTTAATTATTCTGTACATTTAGAATAAGTAATAATAAAATAACTTGTGTTATGAGTACTAGACAATTGATAAACATACTTATATATTTCTAAATACATATATATTACAGATAAATTACACCAAGACATAGAACAAATGGTCATGCTTATCACACAAACATTTGCCCTGGGCGGGAATTGGACCCACGATCTCCGGCATAGCAGTCACGGCCACTAACCATTAAACCAATAGGCCAGTCAACACACAGACAAGTCAAGAATTTTTAAATCCAGTCATTTTCCACAAACTTGAAAGCAATTTTCGCAATATTGATTAAAATAAGCGACAATACAAGACAATCTAGAAAATTGTAAATGCTCAATCAAAAACTATAGTTACAACCCTTACATAAATCCCAAATGAAAAAAAAGCCCTTCGAAGTTCTATCACCTTAGGAGCATCTAAAACCAGCAGTAATCCAAAGAAATCACTTATTTGCGTGCCAAATAATGGGGATACAATGTCTCTGTCCAAGAGTCGCATGTCCAATTTCGACTATTACGTGCTTAAAATGTTTACGGTGCACTAGGAAAGGAGATTCGGGCTTTCAGGAATGCATTAGTAAGATTATGTTTTTATAGACAATGTACAGGGAGCATTTCTAGTATATCTGAGTCATTCCAAGTATATAAGTTGGTATTTCTGGTGGTGTTCTATTTGAAATATCTGTTATTTATCTAATGTGCACGCCAACCACAGTGTTCTTTTTTAACCCAAAAGTTGAGTGGTAAAGAATGCCTTATTACACAAAAGGTGGACTTAATCCTTAAAAATATATAAAAGAAGAAACTGAGAGACTGACATTATCAATTCACAGCCAAAACTACAGGAACTAGAAACATGAAATTTTGCACAAGGCTTCCTTATATTACGTAGACGAACACTAAGAACGGATGTTTTCAAATTTCGCCCCCTAAAGGGATCAGTCCAAAGTTTGAATAATTGTAACCTTCTCGTCAGACATTTATAATAAACACATACATACAGGTGGTAAATACAGACAGGTAATAAATATTATATTAAGGTTAAGGTTTTTTTTATCAATTCACCTGATGGTCTCACCAGTAATCAATTCCGATGTTAAAATTATGTATTTTGATCGGTACTCAGGACCTAACTGAAGTCGTTTTAACTAAAGAGTAAATTAATTTTGTAATTGAAGCTGTCAGCTAGTGTAAGAATATTTTTATTTGGTTTATTCACTTTATACTTAGGTTACTGTAAGTTTTATCAGCAAAATCCGTAAACATTGAAAGGCAATAATGTATAGCTGGAGATTATTTGGTGTCCACTTTGTCTCTTTTATTTTATAAAGATGCCTCTCATTCAATTTTTTTTTATGGGTGGTAAAATCATCCAATGACAAATCCCACCCTTGGGCGGAGCGGGAAGTAGTGTCAGACTCTTACTGACTAAAAAACTACCCCGTTCCTTCGTAGCCTATCGTGCCGGGGCCGGGTATTCCTTTCGGAAGTTAACCCATGACCCCAGTAGGCTTCAACTCTGCCTGCCTGCATCTAGCAGGCTGGGCCTGTTCGGTGTGCTGACAGCTCCTTGAGGCGCGCGGGAACAGAACGCGCCGCCGACGACTTGGGCTCGGTCTGGTCGGTTACCGGACGATCGGACAGCGTGCTACCCATTGCACGCCGTCCGCAAGCCCGCGCCTACCGTGGCCAGTTGCTGTTTTGTTTATCTTTTCATTCTCACTTTATAAGCAATCAATCAAAAAAAAATAGCTATTGATATGCTTCATGCGGCAATTGAAAATTTCAAACTGACACCAAAAACAAGCGCGTTTCTGAACGTGAGTTACTAATTGGGAGAATTACTGTTTAATTTTGTTCAACAAGCAGCAAAGTGATCACCCAAATTTATGAATAATTCAAAGAGCAAGTTAAAGTTTAAATCCATATCCATCTTCAGCATATTTAACTGTCAAGCCCCAAGAGGACACCGGTGTTCGCACACCTATTGTCTTTCTATTGTCTCTAATGACGAAGAGAAAAGGAACAATTAATAATTCAATAATTTTAAGTGCATGGGTAGTTAGTATTTCCTTAATTTATTCTTGTCACCTGTCAGTAACATCGTTCAGACATATTGGGTCTAACAAGGGATTGTTTTGATTAAAGTAACCTTGTTATAGTTTAAGTTTTAGCTCATATTGACGAATATTGATTTTGGATACTTGTGACGCATATGAACGAGGCTTGTATGATGCGTAGGCAGGGTGAGTTTTGGCCTCCTCACTCAAAAGTCTTGCTGATAATGGCACTTGTGCTAGATCATTTTATTTTCTTCAAAATGATTGAGCTGATTGGTGTTACCTCATGAGTTATGTTCATGAATGGATGCCATCACTTATGATTAGTAATTTCTCAACTACCACGGTTTATTTTAATAATTTGTTCCTTGTTTTGTTTTTTTTTTTTCTGTCGAAACACATTAACACACATTAATTATATTATAATTATCTATAACTTTCACATTACTGACGTAGCCGATTTTCTGTGTGTACGTGGCGTTTCTTTCTCGTTCTTTTCAATAGAGATCTACATATATAGCTTCATCATATTTTTTTTTTTTTTTATTGATTACCGTGTCTTTATGGTTAAATTGAATTATATACTTTGAGTTTGAGTTGAGTTGATGGCACATCGGTCATACATACCAGAAAAGAAACGAATGTACAAAAGTCGCTGTTTTTAAACTCGCTGTTCTGGGATTTATAAAGTTGAAAATATAAAAATTATTTAACTAGAATTGTGACTATTAAGATGGCAAAAAGTAGAGATGTATAAAGAAACGATAAGTATCGTTGCACCGAATCTGTATAAATTATGACAGGTGCAGCAGAATGTAAATTGGATTCTGGTATTTGTTGTGGAAACTGTTTGACTTTCTCATCATTATCATTATTATAATTTCAGTCCAAAGACGTCCAGTGTTGGACATAGGCCTCCCCCAAATGTCGCCACAATGAACGGTTCTGTGCATCTCGCATTTATTGGATTCCCGCAATCTTTACCAGGTCATCGGCCTTCCA
The DNA here is from genome assembly GCA_958295575.1 of Leucania comma. Classification (NCBI taxonomy): domain Eukaryota; kingdom Metazoa; phylum Arthropoda; class Insecta; order Lepidoptera; family Noctuidae; genus Leucania; species Leucania comma. The sequence goes on from OY282473.1 coordinate 5,711,747, forward strand.
ACGTTGCGTTTTCCGGTATGCGGCCGCCACTCCTTAGGTGACCTATAGTCTTATCATGAGGCCCATTATACAACCTTATGTCATCTCTGGAAACTCTAGTCTATGTACCAGTGCGGTACATAGACTTTCGTTTTGAGACACTGCGTGGTATGACGTATTAAGGTAGATTAATATTCAAATCAATGTTGTTCTGTGTAGGAGTGTTTATTGCTATAAACCTTCCATGTTAATTGAGTTGTCAAAACTACAAAATAATAGGTTGTATTGTGTAGTGCGTGGAGGTGCAGGTTTCAGTGATTTTCATAAAAATAATAATATTCCGAATTGTGACAATCCATAGCAGCAGCGAATATGAGGTCAAACGATCCCGTCATCTGACGTGTGCAATATTTGTAATTACATTAATTTCAACTTAATGAGGATTTATTACCGGATCTGTTAATACGATCACATACTGTATTTAGACCGATGACGGATATTCAAGACTTGGTTCATTAAGTTTACCACGCGATTAATATAATGAAAAATTTGTTTCATTTAAACACATAGCATAGTAAAGCCAGGAATTCAACACATAAAATGTATTTTTTTCGTTAATAAATATTATTATTATTATTAATAAATATTATTATTATTATTAATAAATATTATTATTATTATTATTAAAGCAAAATCAGCCTTTTAATGTTCCCACGGTTGGGTCTCAGGCCTCCTCTATAGGAGAGAGAAAGGGCCGTATTTTACTACACGTGCCCAGTTCAGGTTGGTGGATGTCACATATCTTAAAATTTTTAGTTCTAGTACATGCCGGTTTCCTCACGATGTTTTGCTTCACCGTTTTTAGAGCAGTGGTGATGAAATAAATTACACAAAGTAGTGTGCCTGGCTGAGTTTGTACTTACGAGTACGACCTATAACTCGTAAGTAGGAGCACTTACCATTGGGCCATAGATGCTATTCCATTCAATTCTCAATAAAGGAGTCAGAAATCTGCTGTTCCCTATATTTTGACGATTCATGCAAAAGTGTACTAAAAACTTTTTTTTTTGTATATTTAACCCTTTTTAACGAAAAGAGGACGTGTTTTCAATTCGGTCGGTTTGTGCATCATTACGCCGTCATATTTATAATTGGCCTACTGACCACAGATGCGTACAGCAAGCTTGTTTGTATACGCTTGGTCACAACTTGCATACGATATTATGAAACTCTGTCGATGGAGCGGCAACGCCTTGCCGTGGTGTCGTTGACGCGTACACGAAGCGTGTAATAAAGAATACGCGTCTATGAAGCTACACGTTTGTAGTAGTATATATATATACAATCTTATTTTTAGTATATAAAAACCTGAAACATCTGTCTAGTATTTTTATATAAAGAATCTATTTAAAAAAAATCAAAACTGTATTATGAAAAATCACAAAATTATAAGCCAGCTGTAGTACCTAGTTGGCGACATAAATACTTGGTCATCGGGCCATCCCGGCGACTAAGGGGTTATGTTTTGCTCCAGTACTCAGCTGTACGTTGGCGTCTAATGCCCGTTATGACCTGCCGTGACCTGTGTCGTAGTTAGTGTCGGTGGTATCCAACTTGTGACTTTTTAAAATATTTTTGGAAAAAAATATAACACGGTGTAAAAATTATTGGAATCGATTCAATTACTGATTCTGAAAAAACTATTCCGGTTTCGCATAATACAGAAAATAATGTTTTATAGTCTTAGAAAACTTATCGGTATTGTGGTAAGTGGCGTCCGGGCCATTGTACGTAGGCCATGGCGGCCATAACCTTTGTTAGGCTTATTCCAACCAGCCTATCAAACCCCCTGAATACTATGCCTCAGGTTGTGAGTTCGATTCCCACCCTAGACAATTGTTTGTGTGATGAGCACGATCATTTGTTTAGTATCTGGGTGTAATTTACCGATAATATATACGTATTTAGAAATATATAAGTTTATTTATCAGTTATCTAATACTGCAAGGTCTGCTTAGCTTGAAAATAGATGTCGTTGTGTGATAGAACTTGTGAAATATTGTTATTATTTACGTTTTGAACTCCGTAATTAGAGACATAATAGAAAGACAATAGGTGTGCGGACACCGGTGTCCTCTTGGGGCTTGACAGTAGTAACATAATCAAATAACATGATAAAGTGAGACGTGTAAAACTGATTCCCAAATAAAACAGTTAGTTAAAATTATAAATACACACAACCGACAGCATATGACACAAAATATGCTTTCTGATATTTCAACGGATCAACTCTACGAAGAAAATAAAATTTCAACTGCAATTTTGTTGACAGGCGCCAAGCGCGTGCGGCGCGATCAATGTGTTTAATTAAAAGGGGACTAAGAAGTGGTTTTTGAAAATATAACTTTTAAAGGTGTGGAAAGGGGGAAATTCGTTTGTATCTAAAATATTAAACCTCGACTTCATTTAAGTAGCCTTGACTCAACAATCATAAATTACCTAGTTTATAGAACAGAAACTTAGCATGATACAAACTATACGGTGATGATCTGCATCGCTTGATTGGTGCATCCATTGATATATATGTTCTACGCACTAGATGAGGCGTGCCGTACAGTCACTTTACTTCACTTAAGTGACCTGCAGGCCGAACACTTTTACATTGATGGCATTAGTGCAGTTTTGACGTTCATGCAGTGTCAGAGCGAGGCTTATAAATACAAATTTAAGTGAACTTGGACATATAGATTAATTTTGTAGTTAAGTAAGTAAAACCATTGGTTGTTCAAGCAATGTAATAGCTTCTACTATGGTAATAGTACGTTAGAGAAGATATTATTTTATTTAAACTCTTCCCCATTTTACAATCATAGACAATAACATGCAGATGTTCCCTCCCACAAAAATTAGAATTAGGTTTTTACCTACAGCTAGTTTACCAAATACAGACATCGCACGGTCTTTTATACTGTTTGGAATGTTTTAAATATTTAATTTAATACTCTTTCTTTTTTTTGTATAATTAATAACTATGATTTTTTTTTTATAAATTACGACGAAATGTCAGCAAATCATGAGGTATCAGTTTTCATCGGTAAGTTTTGTTGTTAACGATGCTGTCATTCGTTAGCACTTAGGTAATTTACGTACCATATTACGTGCAGGTTAATATTAAAATTTGAATTAGGTTCAGTTGAACTTGTAGTCTTATCAGTGATTACTGATTTATTTATTTATTTTACTGTTATTTAGATCTCGTTTTTACATACACTATAATTAAATTTTGAAGTATTGTAGGCAAGAAACTGTGTCACTTCTGCGGTATAAAAATCTATATAGATGACATGTCATCACACTAAGTTGAACGAAACGCGTAAGTACTAGGAAATTCATGGCGCTTTAGACCTTTTGGTCGCGAAAAAGTATCCTCTATAAGCTGTCTTAGCGCTGTAAGTTTTAAAGTTTTGTTAGACGACATAATGGCAATCTAGCGCTGCAGCGATTTTTTGTTTGAACTTTTCAGTATTTTGACAAATAGTTTATATGAACGTGCTTGTCTATCGCAAGAATATAGGTCGATGGGTGCATCACTGTGTGTGTCCCCAAGGAGGCAATCGGCGGCGGTGACCACTTGCATCCGTCCCTAGTCCAGGATATGGTACGAAGTGAAAAAGCATAGAAGGCTCCACCTTCTGCGAAGCAGTAATATGAGCAATGGAGGTAGCGGAAAGAGTGAGGGAGAGAAACCTCACGTCTCAGCCGCCACTGTGGGAAGTTATTTGCTATTCCCCACGCCAAAAGAAAAAAAAAATAGATTTTATCTAAATTTAACCTTTTGTAATTTTGTTGCCATACGGCGACTGATGGCACAGTTGCTGTGAAGTGTGTGATTACGATAAACTATCGTTAGTTAACCTATGTTTATATTAACGGTTGGTTGCACCATTTAATGAACGCTTCGAGTGTCACGCTAATTACACGATTTGTTGAACTGTTAAGGATATTATCGGTTTATCACAACTTATCGCAAGCGATTGTGGTGTCACCCCGTGATGCGGAATATATTAGCGCTCGCTTTTGTTTTCATATTAAATTATTATTTCTCGGAAAGGAGTTGTGTTTAAAATTATAGAAACTTACACCCTATATTATCAAATATTTATACACTGGTTAAATTTGTATGCAGACTTTCAGCGATTCATTTGAAGTGCAGTTATTTTTATACCATTTTAACAGCTATTATAGTTAACCAGATGAACTTTTCCTTTTGTTTTTATAAGGTAGATGTGTACATAAATACAGTAGATCCCTCTCACGTTTCAGGTGGTCTGACCTTTCAATGAATATTTACAAACCCAATTTGATATTTACTGCAAACCAATTATTTATTTAGCGACTCAATCCTTTTAACTTTATTTGCCCTGTCGACAACTGTCACTCACAGAGCGTTGTCATTTTTGAGACCAAATATTTTGTGTAAACGATGTAGGCTGCCTAACCTACTTATTTTTAATTGAAAATTACTTAACGGATGATTAGGTCATCGGGCTTTTGGAATATTTTTTTTTTTAGACAGTTGTTGTAGTTAGTCAATATATGTTTATTATAAGGAAAATTTCAGCTTCTTTATGAAAGCGATGTGATATTCAGTAGTAATTAGTACAGTTAGGTTTACGTAGACTGGGACTCTATGGCAAAGGATTTAAAGTTTTTAAATTCAAACACACTACAATAGAGCAGTGAGAGCAGTGTTTGGAGAGCAATGATGGCCGAGTGGTAACGATCCCGACTTACGAATACGGTCGCGGGTTCAAACTCAGCCAGGCGCATTACTTTGTGTAATTTATTTCATCACCACTGCTCTCAATACGGTGAAGGAAAATATCGTGAGGAAACCGGCATGTCCTAGAACTAAACATTCGAAGATAGTGACATCCACTAATTCGCACTGGGCCCGCATAGCGGATTACGGCCCATTCCTTTCCTAGAGAGGAGGCTTGAGTCAAAGCAGTGGGAACATTATATGGCTGATGCAATGCAACATTGCAATAGAAATGAGACATAAATTCCAATGCTGTAAAAAGATCGTGTGGCATTGAGAGGGATCTCATTACGCGGTATTGAAAGACGCGTCACGGGCTCTCGTGGTGGGATGGCGTGGCGTGCTACCATATACAACAGCATGACAAAGAATGCCGGCGCTCACTAAGTGCTCGATTACGGAGACGCGGCGCGTTGCGTGGCGCGTCGGGCGGTCCGTCATTCATTGCCATACGTTTGTGTTTGCGCGAGCGATGACGCGGCCCGCTGCTGCAATGTACGACGAAACGCCCAACGTACCGCGTCTCCGTAAACACGGCATAATACTTTTTCAAGCGCTATTTATGACTGAAATATGTATTGAGCAACAAAACCTGCCGCGACCGACTTTAACGTGACGCGGCATTCCGCAAAACACTAGAATACCATGATATCTAAGCGGCTGATCTTAGTCTGAGCTAACTGGCTGCAAAATCCTTTACCATAATGTCCAGCCTGTGTAGGCCTTTTGCTGATTTCAATCTGTTTAGATGCTTAACGTTAACAATCTTGCTATGTCTTTTAATAAAAAAAAAAAAAACAATGGAAGACACACAAAGATTTAGTTTATTAAGTACCTCACATCGGTTTAGGTAAATAGCTAATTGTAAATATTTTTGAACAACATTTTTAGACAAGTTTTAGATAAAAGACGTGAAGATTGTTTACATTTAGTTAAGTACCTAAACAGATGGAGTAATATACTCCATTTCTTTAATATAATGTAATGTATTCTTTTTTAAACTGAAATTATAAAAGATTTTGCATGCGGTGATTTAGGATTTGACTTTTGTTATCATAATGTTGCATAAAAGAATAATACCTGAACCACTTTGAGTTTGAATTATACCAATTTCTTTGCTCGTGTGACTGCAGTATCTTAGTTATTTTCTTTGCAGTTTTCAATTGAATAACGTGTCCCTGTTCCCTCTTCGTGATAACTTAGAGTATGTCGTTGTTTTATTCATAAGCTGACTTTATGCTTTTTGATAATCCTGAAAACTCGTAACTATAACCTCAGTTTATGAAAGAAAGTATAAAGAACTTTGTAGCCAAAAGTTTATTGAAGTTTTCTAAAACATTATCTAGAACACTTTCCTTTTTATGATTTTTAACTGTAGTTACACAGGTCATAGAACCTGAAAACCTAAATAAACCCGAGTTATTAGAATTTTATTACCTGTCTTTCTCCGGTTCCAAAAGAATCTAAGCAAAGCAAAGCGATTTACATATAAAATCAATTCTTCAAAGATAATCTAATTCCGAATTAATTATTCGAACAATTTTCGTAACACCACTTTGATACGGAACGAAAATCGATCGTATCTTGGCCGTGTTGAGTAGTGTTGTTAGCACGATTGTTATATCGATATCGATATATTGGCAGGATCGACCGCCGCGACGTTGCGGATGGAGACCGCGTCGATCCAGACTTGTTAAATCGCGCTGTGCGGCTCCTCGTGCTGCAGAAATTAGACAACATTTACTCCTACCACACCCGACCAAGGTACGATAATCGATGTTTCCCTCCCATCATCGATAATTCAGCGCACGTTCGTATTTGATGTATTTCCTGCATGCTTTATCCTCCTTGATTGTTAGTTTGTTAGAGGGAATCGAATCTTTATTTTCGGTCGAAAAACAAATAGGTAATAGTTCCATCAACAAATGTTACTATGAATATTGATGGCGTGTTCCCGAAAATAATACTTTTTTAGGCCAACCAATCTAACTGACCGGCAAACGATTATGTGGGTGGAAAAACTAACAAGTTTTTTAGGATTATAATCATGTTCTGTGGTAAATCGATCCGAAAACGTAATAGAAAATAATACATATTACTATGTTATTGATGTTTTGTTCCAAAGTATGTATTTTGAGAATAGGTACTTAAATATCTAATTAAAATGTCTAAGTAGCAATTTACTTTGGCCGTACAGATGTTCCTAGACAAAATTTGAATATATTATAATTACCTATAGACAAAAACTTTCGCTAAGAAGCACTTTAGGTTGGGGTTGCATCACTACAAGTTTTATAAATATTTTAAACTTTTTTTTTGTGCATTTGTGTATGTATTTGATCATCTTGTTTATTGACTAACGTGTGTTTTGAGCATATTGATTTTACGAAAATTATTTGAAAAATTATTGTGTTTGAAATGTATGTGTGTATGCTGTATTTTTTTTTGAGATGTGGCAGAAAATATAATCTAAAGCTTCATGCCAGAAAACAGCCTTAAAATAATACTAAAAGCATTATCGTAAAATTACGGAATACATACAAATAATTATAATTTAGGTACATAATATATTTCACGGTTGTAAAAAGAAAATCTTTTTCATGTATGAGACGAGAACACGAAATAGAATCATATGAACATGGCTCCTTCTAGAGAAGAATGTAATGCAATATAATACGAAATAACAATTTGTTAGATAAATACATTACCAAAACTAGCTAGTTATTTCTTACAACCAAATATAAGGATGTAAAAGTCTAAAATCAATTCTAAATTAAATGAAACTAAAGTTTTTCGATGCCACGGTTAGCACAGTGGTTGAACGATTGGCTGCTGCGCTGCGGGTGGCAGGTTCGATCCCCGCTTGGAACAAAAATTTGTATGGCCTACAGATAGGTGTTCCGTGTGTATGTGAGTTTACATGTTTGTAAATGCACCCAGGAAACAGGAGTGTGAAGCAACGTTTTTAGGATAAAAAAAGGTTCCAAAATAATTTCACTAAGCAAGGTTATAAGTTATAAAATGTCCTAAATATTTAATACTGGTTGGGTTTAGCCAGAACGAAATACTTTTCAGTTCGTTAAAGAAAGTTGTAGATATTGTATTAAAAATATTTTGAATTTATTGTTAGGGTTTTTTCAAAAAAAAAAAAAAAAAATAGCTTAAGGCTCAGTCAGGGGTTTGTGTAGAGGGTTTGTGTTAAGTTTAGATTTACTCAAACAGTACACACGTAAAACCAGTGGCGTAGCTAGTCTGGGAGGCCCTGTATTAAATATATTTAATACTTTTTTCGAGACTGGACAACTGCACTATTTAACTGGACAATTCCCGATTGAAACTAGGTTATTTTTTATTGTGATCTTGTGTAGAAAAATCCAGAACGAGCAGAGCAATCTATAAATATTGGAACATTATAATATATCAAATTACTCAAGCCCCAAGCAGACACCGGTGTCCGCACACCTATTTATTGTCTTTCTATTATGTATCTAATTACGGTATTCAAAGGGTTAAAACCATTACATACTAATTAAAAACTGGCCTCTTATCAAGAAGAAACTTAAAGATCGTGGATAATATGCTACAAATTGCACACTTTGAGGCGGTCCTTACAGCCCGGGGCCCCGTATTATTGATACGGCTGATAAGGCGGTAGCTACGCCTCTGCGCAAAACGTCACACAAACTGTACTTGACTTACTTTTGCTCTGAACTTAATTAGACTCAATTTCACCAATGATACTGAGCTCGATCAGCTCGTCTACACTGCGTTCAAGAGCCGTCCGTGTCAATATCCCTCACAAATGTTGACACTTTAGATCGCACTAAATGGGAAATTTCCATTGGTGATATTACACCAACGGAACTGTCATTGATGTACCTAATTTTCCTTTTACCGTTTGTCGAAAACGGGAAATTTTACTCTATAACTACTTGCGTCGGATTATACCGATAAGTTTTTTCTTGTCCTATTCGCCAGGGTCGTGTGTTTACGACTGGGTACTCAATCTCGCTTAAGTCTTCGATCCCCATAGGTGTCAGAAGAGCTGACGAGATGGTGTATTAGGTCGCGGCTGTGCGACCCTGGGAGAATAAATGCGAGAGTATTGGTCGGATATATCCGACGATAGAAGGTTAAATACAAAGAGGATCGAACGAAAGCTCGACGCTGAGTTGCTAGAGTTGCTAAGTTTAGTAATGATTAAGTAACTTTCTTGGTATACAATAAAGTTTTATTCTATTCTATTCTATTCTAACTTGTCGGCTTTCTATTGGTTGCATTTCGAAGAATGTGTGGTGTTGTAGTGGGTAAAATCATCCAATGAAATCTCCCGCCCTTGGGCGGAGCGGTAGATAGTGTCAGACTCTTACTGCTTAAAAACACACCCCGTTCCTTTGTTGCCTTTCATACCAGGCCCGAGCCTTCGTTTCAGAAACTGACCCTTGGCCCCGGTAGGCTTCTACCATACTGGGCCCCTACAGTTTGCTGACAACTTCTTGAGGCGCGCGGGAAAAATACGCGGGAAAAAATTGTAGTAAAAAAAAAAATTGCGTGTAGGTTTTTCTGAATTCAATTTTGAATGATTTCAACACATACAAAAAAAAAGCATGCTGCGTTTGAACGCGCAGTGTTCTCAAAGGGAGTCAAAATTCACTGCAGTACGGTAAAGTTATATTCTGTTTTAGACAGAAAATGCGACATGGATTTCAAAGGCTGCTTCAATAAACTGTATGACAGTAAACGGACCGGTTCCAGCATAATTCTGATGGTTTGCGAAATTTTTCAGTCATTTTACACAAGTTGTTGAAAATTGCACGTTTCAGTGTAGGTTGTATTTTATTTTGGAATTTGCAACTATCAACTTCTGCTATGTCAAGCGAAGCTCGTTTTTAGAGAAAGTTTGTTTTAGATTTTTTTGAATGATCCTCCTACCTCTTAAATACCATTAGTTATTATGTCTAAAAGCCCTAGCAGACAGGCACAATATTATAATGCGACAATGATGTTCTGCTGGTTTTTCCAAAGAAATTTTTCTTCAGTACATATTCCCGTTGAATACATTTAATTTTTTTTTTATCAGTAACCTTGCGTTATACAGGTCTCAAGAAGTGCAAAGGGGTCACAGGCATTTTTTAAAAAAGGAAGCCCGTGGTCTTAGAATGTAAAGGGCAACTGAAGGGCACAGGTGTGGTTTTAGTCAACAAAAATTTGACACGCCCTCCGAGAAGTCAATTATACAATGATTTTTACCTTCAAACAACTACCTGAAAAAAGTGAAAATTGATTCACCAAAGCACCCATGTAGTAATTTGACATATTTATAAATAGCTTTGAAGTGAAAATGCTGCGAATGTTCGTTTCATTTTAGCAGCTTGGTAGATCAAAGAAAATGCTGCTTCGCACCAACCTGTATATACATGACGCACATTTTCTTAAACACGGAAATGTTGGAATTTCGACTACGCAACGTAACATGAAAATGTGGAAGTAGAACACTGACATAGAGGTAGTTACTACTTCCAAAAGGAAGTAGTTAAAAAGCTTCTATTAAAATTTAGAGAGGAAATATCTGAAGAATAAAAATAGATTTTTTATGGTACAGATGTGCCTAGGATATATGTATGTCCGGATGTATGTACAGATATGTCCGGATATTTGAACACACAATAAAAAGTTGGTCTCTAAACCACACTTTAGCACTTAAAAGCTTTTTTCTCATATATGTCACCGGAAAATCGCAAATTCCATAAAATTTAAAAAATTGCGAGAAATTTGTAAACAATTTTCTTCTAAGTGCTCGATTACGGAGACGCGGCGCGTTGCGCGGCGCGTCGGGTGGTCCATCGTACATTGCCATATGTTTGTGTTTGCGCGAGTGATGACGCGGCCCAGTGCTGCAATGTACGACGAAACGCCCCACGCGCCGCGTCTCCGTAAACACGGCCTAAATGAGACACGGTTATGTTAGAAACTATTGGATTTAGATAGGACTTTTTCATAATAAATCGAGAAATTATAATCTAATGAAGATTTATTACAATTACACGGTGACAATATAACATATGCCTGAATGACAATTTCAGATATATTTTTATTGATTAGTTTTTTTAACTTATTTACAACAAAATTTAACCACAATATACTTAAAAACTAATAAAGTATTGTATAACTTAAAAGGTGTACAAACATAAAATATTAAAATGTTGTAACGCGTGTATAAATAATTCATTAGGCATTAAAAAATTCATCGACATCGTCGTCCATGGAAATAGTGTCCAAAACATTGGTAGCATTGCCACGTTGAATAGAATAGCAATACAGGGGGCTTACTCTCGACTTTAATTCCGATCGGTTTCCGAATTCAGTTGTGTCTATTCACCCCATTTTACGGTACCTAACGTCACAATTCCAATGTCTACCGATCGGAATTAAACTCGAGAGTAAGCCCCCTGATTTGTTGGCCAAAAAATTGCTTAGGCCTCAGATCACGTGAAGAGTAAACTAGATGTTTGCTGATATTCCGAACAAATTGATGTATATATAGTAATTCAATCATTAACAGTGAAGCGCTTAGGTGGTGTGAAGAAATAATAATTCAAATGTAGGTAAAATAATAACGATTATATTGAAACACATATAACGATTATAAAAATAATAATGATTATATTCTCATAACCGTCTTCTTCTATGTCCTACTCATTGCACTGACTTCGTTCATTGTTCTTTCTTTGTTCAGGCCATTTCTCTGTGGAATGCGCTCCTCCAGATCAGGATAGTTACAAACCGATTAAAATTCAAGATTGAGGTTCGCGAGCATATTCGTAAGAAGTTGGCAGTAGTATCATCACAACGTTAGTGTTTCTCTGTTTGTCGATTAGGACACTGTTGAGTATGTATGTATTTATTGGGTATATATTATAGTATTGTATTTGGGTATCTATTATATTGTTGTATTTTATTTATAATTCATTGATGTCTCTTTTTTTTTTCTCTTTTATTGCACCTGCCTCTATTTTCTCTGCATCACCCAAAGGTTGACTGGTAGAAAATCCCTAAGGCATTAAGTCCGCCTCTGTAAATAATTTGCAACAAGTATTAAATAAATAAATAAATATATTGGGGAATTTAGATTGGCACAATTTTAAAGAAATATGTACAGAACTTAAAGCTAAATTCACCGTCGATATTCTCGACCAATAGGATCCAATTAGAAGATGTGGTTGCCAAAATATGCTTCCTTAATAAAAAAGTAGTTCTGTCCACAGTATTCCTTTATCAGTTGTCTCAAAGTACTGTAGTGTAATATTTATATTTAATTGCTAAGACAGTAGTTTAACTTTGTGTGTTTTTGTTCACAGGTTCGGAAAACGCTCTGATGCCTACACGAACTGGGCCAAGGATCTTGAAGTAAGTGAAGCCTATTACTCAAAAAATTAAAAAAACACTAATATTATAAAAATGAAAGTTTGTATGTGTGTATGTCTGTATAATGCTTCGTTGTATTCATAATCCGAATGTAAAGAATAGCACCATCCCATATCTTCCTGTGGGTGTCGTAAGAGGCGACACGTGCCAAGCAAACGGGCGAGACAGTTCTCTCGACCGAATACTCGGTACATATAAACATAGAGCCGAGTGCTCCGCCAAGCGTTTATCTCTACAACTCGCTTACATCACTGTCTCGGCCGAGCAATATTTTACTGTCTCGCCCTTTTACACGGCACGTGTGATCAAGGTATTAGGGAAACACCAGAGAATGGGATCGCCAATCACATTGCTATTGCAAACCCGCTTGCCAAGCCTGGCGATTATGGCAAACCTCCCTACATAAAAAGCACAACCAAGGTATGGCCCCTAGTACTCGGCAGCCCGTCTACTCTTGACAACAGTAGTACAAGGTGGACCTAAGAGTGGCAGGCGGTTATTTATTTATTTATTTAATCTTCAAGCAACACAAAGTACAAAGGCGGACTTAATGCGGTTGACTTCTACGAAACAGTAATGCTAGCAACAGGCCTTTCGGCCCAGCCGCCACTGGGTTTCCGATCCCTTTTTCCGGCCACCGTTGGGGCGGGCTTACGGACGGCAAGCAATGGGCAGCGTAAAGTTCAGCGTCGGTATAAAAAGCAACGAAGGAACAGGATTGGGTATTTAGTCAGTAAAAGTCTGACACGATCTCCCGTCCCACTCAAGGGCGCAGAGATTTCATTGGATGATTTTTCACACAAAAAAAAAAAACAAAATAGGTGGACCTGTTGAAGATCACAGGAACCCGATGGATGCAAAACGTACTGGCGACACTGGAGAGAGGTCTTTCTTCAACAGATGATGTCCACTGTTGAACAAAGACCTTCGGATGAAATGATGGCAGTGATGATATAATCTGAAAAACAGGTTCATAAATAATAATCTAAAACCTAATTAAATAAAAGCAGTACCTATATATTCTGTGTAACAAAATAATCATAATATACAAGATCAATTTTGCCTAAAACACGCTAACAAGCTTTGGTAATTAATTCTATAACAAGGTATGTAATTTGATAACTGTATGTGCCGAGTTGTTGGAAAAAATAATACAAATTCTAATATAAATTACAATATAGATTAAAGACATTTGCGAGAAACCAAATGAGTAAGATGTTCTTTTTGATAAATTAACTTAAGGAAAATGTTAAAATTCTGCTCATGTGGACTTAAGATTAATCTATATCTACTTAAAGAAAAAATCGATTAAAAATCCTATTAGAATCATTTTTGACTTCTACGTGGACGAAGTCGCGGACACATGCTAGTAACTATGTAGGGTGACTGGTTATTAGTGAACGATACTTAAATACGTGATTGTAGTCATAATAACAAACAACTTTCACTATGGGAATAAACCTGAAATCGTGAAAAAAAAATCTGCTGGTCAGTACAATTATGTTCGCCTAACTGGTCAAAATGTACTGAACTTGGCAATTTTTTTTCGCGATTTCATGTTTTGTCCAATAGTAAAAGTTGTTTGTTATCATGACTACAATCACGTGTTTAAGTATCGTTCAGTAACTACCAGTCTCCCTATATAAAAGCGTAATACCACTCACTGATTAAACACGAAATCTCAGAAACTATAACACCAATGTAGGTTCCTTATAGGGTGTAGACACCCGCTAAGTACGGATTTTACAAAACTCCACCCCTGAGGGGTACACCGATTTACACGCGGGCGAAGCTGCTGGCAGAAACTAGTGTTTTATAAATATTAACTACTTAATACTTAAATTGCTTATGAGTACACAAAGGGATGGATGGAGAGGGAGACCAAAGAAAAGATGAATGGATTGTGTGAGGAGTGATATGAAAATAGGAAGTTAGTGATAGCATGACGGGTGACAGGACAGACTTGATGAAAAAAATTGGTTGAGTATCCCAAGTAATATGGGAAAAGGGCAAGAAGATGATGCTTGAAACATAATTGAAACACAATATTCTAAACAATCCAATGTATTAGTTTATTAGGTCTTTCGAAAAACACATTTTTAATTTTCACTGTTATTTACAATACTAATAATAATTAAATCTATTTCTATATAAAACTTAATAGATATATATATACAAATAAAAAATATACAAACGGGTAGAAAAAGAACTTATTGGGCATCAAAAAATTCATCCACATGGAACTAAATATTCTCAACTAAAAAAATATAAAATAGAAAATTATTTTAATTTTTTGGGTTTCGTACCACAACAGGAAAAACGGAACCCTTATAAGATCACTTTGTTGTTCGTCTGTCTATCTTTCAAAACTTTATCTCGAGAACGCGTCGAGGTATAGATTCGAAATTTAAAATATATACTCAAGTCCCTAAAGCCGTGCAAAAAACAAACTTCTAAATTAACGAAATAAAAAGAAACGGCCGTTTATTTCGCAAAAAACGTATACATATTTTGACACTTTTAAGGGAATCAAAATTCATAGGGTACTTCCCATTGACCTAGGGTCCTGAAATTTGGCATGAAGCAAGGTCTCACAATACAAGTATGAGGAAAAATGTGAAAACTGTAAATTTACAGTTACATCACGAAAAAAAAGAAAATTTGTGATTCGAAAAAATCTTCGTAACTCAATTCGGGAATTGAATTGTTTTCATAGGCAAGCATGTGCGAAGCCCTCATGGCGCGAGTACGACTCGCACTTACCCGTTTTTTTTAAACATTAAAAAGAAATCGGACCTCATGTAGTCTGCCCCGATTTACATAATTTTTGTTAGTTTTTGTAAAAAATATTCAAATTTCAAGTACATCGGTTATTTCTAGGCAAACACAGTCCTAAAGACAATGGTGTTTAAAACTACTGACCCAGCCCGGCTATACTCAGGTGCAAATTATTTTAATAAATCTTTTCTTGTTTATTGGTCTTTCTAAAACCTGTTTCGTAGTTTAAAAGTTCTAAGGGTAGAGGGTAACAGACAGTGGAAAACGACTTTGTTTTAATATACAGAGAAGAAATTCTTGGTACATAATTAATACCTGTACATCAACGGGTCGTTGTCCTACACCTATAGAATTCAACACTCTTAAAATATTTTGGTAGATATACAATTGGTAGATATACAATACATACAGGTCATTCACCCTTAGGACAACCTACTTAGACTAAGTACGGCCGTACATCATTGTTCAGTCCCTAGAATAAAACGATAGGTGTAAACATAAACAGGAAACAATGAGATTATTTATCACGTCCCTAGGCTAACATCCTAATTGTTCTGAATTCTATTTATGAACGTTAACAATCATAAATGCGACCAAACGTAACACAATAAATGTGTTTGTCGCAAAACAAATATAGGACCTCCATTGAAATGAAGTACTTAATGAAACCCTAATAATGAAACTTGAATTCAACCGATTCGTTGTTTTAATTGCCTCGAATGCGACTGTTTCCATATTTACTTGGCCCAAGAAAATTGGGAAGGAAAGTGGAATGAGAGAATGTCAGATTTTTATGAATTGGAAAATATATAATTGGGTTCTTTATATACAACTAATCTAACAAATATTACAACATAACATGTATATATGTATACAAACCAAAAATAATAATATGTACAAACGGATAGAAAAAGAGCTCATAGGGCATCAAAAAATTCATCCGCATCGCTGTCAATGGAAAAAGTGCCCAGAACGCTGGCAGCATTGCCACGTTTGATGGCAATGCTGATTCTTTGACCGAAGAAAATCCCAGCCCTCTGGTCACGCGAAGAGTCGACCAAACGTTTGCTGATATCCTGAATGACTAGATAAGCGCTCGGACCCCATTGTTTCAACCCCAAACGGCTCAAAAATATAATTTCCGATGAGGTTATTATATTACGCCGTTTGAGGTTTTAGCTGAATAAAAAATAATCTCAAAAATATAATTTCCGATGAGGTTATTATATTACGCCGTTTGAGGTTTTAGCTGAATAAAACTCACCCAATAAATTCAAAGGCAAGTGACATCGGCCCATTCTCTCTTACAGAGAAGAAGCTTGAGTCCCAGTAGTGAGAACGTTATAAGGCTGATATTATGTTTGTCTTAATGGGTTTTAGTGGGTAAAAATCCTACACGCCCTCTCGCTCAGCCTTAGAACGGGAGAAGTTGCATCAATGCTTATCATTAAGTGGGATCGCAGCCAAGCAGTAGTTTATATCAAATAAAAAAAAAGCCATTGGATGTTCTTACAAAAAAAGTACTCTTAATTTTTTCATTACAAAATCCTCCGCTTTAGGTCTAGAGTGCGCGAGAGTGTAAGACTTTTACTGACCCACCTTTTTATGGTAGATAAAATCATCAAATGACAATTCCCGCCCTTGGGTGGGGCGGGAGATAGTGTCAGACTCTTACTGATTAAAAACCTACCCTGTTCCGTTCATTGCCCTCGTTCCAGGGCCCATTTTCACATAACCCTTGACCTCAGTAGGCTTCGGCCCTATTGGGTCCCTACAGTTTGCTGACAACTCCTTGAGGCGCGCGGGAACAGTGCGCTCCGTAAGCGACTTGGGCTCGGACCGGTCTGTTACCGGACGGACGGACTAATACCCACTTATGTTCCATCAGTGTGTCGCAGTGATTGTTTCGAATCTTTCTGCAATCTAAAAGCAAAAAGTTAGTCTGGACTTTAGATTTCTGACCATTTATAGGTGAAATTTGGTGTATTTTTATGTTTCTTACTTAATTTCCAAGAAACTTAGTACTTGGATACTTTTTATACCGGTAAAATATTCCCTTGGGAAAATTTTCTACTATCACGTGAAGCAAGAAGTATCGATTTAAACACTTATTGCAGCAGTTATACTGCTACTGCCGCCCGATTCATGTTTTCAATAAATGTAAAGGGCAAAGTTAATAAATTACATTCAATAAATGGATGATTGGCATTCAACGTGGGATGGTACTTCTGTGTTAATGTCACCTGTTCCTCTGCATTCGTAGGACGAAAATGTCATCTATTTATTGCCCAACGTTTTCTAATACACTACACAGGAAGTTTACTCGTATATATATTGTATACTCACATATATGGAAAGTAACATGAATGATGTAGGTAATTGGTTTTTTACATGAACATTCTAGGCTACACAATGTTACCGCTGATTAAAAAACTGTATTCAATGAGGTCTTTAATTAGCTTTCGTTCTATATTTGAGTTCACGAGGATGGGTTTTATGACAAAGGTATGTAAATAAAATCAGGTTGGAGTCAGGAAATTGTATTCTTCTATTTTCAATCGATAACACAAAATCCGACTTGCTGCAGCCCAACTAACTCCGAACTCGTCCCTAGTAAAGGCTATGGTCTGTAAGGAGGAATGGCAGGCGGTCGCCTCCTTCTGTGAAGCAAAAATACTAGTATAGGAGGCGAGTGGCAGGCTGTCGCCTCCTTCTGCGAAGCAGTAATGCTAGCAAAGGAGGAGGCCGACCGCATCAGGCAACGGCGCACACGCCGCCGCCGCCGCCGGGATTCCGATCCCGATTTCGGGCCACCGTAGGCACGGGCTCGCGGACGGTGGGCAATGGGTAGTTCGCAGTCCGTCAGGTAACAGACCAGTCCGAGCTCAAGTCGTTACGGCGCGCACTGTTCCCGCGCACCTCAAGGAGTTGTCAGCAAACTATAGGGGCCCAGCAGGGCCGAAGTCTACTGGGGCAAAAGGTTAAATGAAAATGTCACCCGGGGCCCTGGGACAAAGGCAATGAATGAAACAGGGTTTTTAGTCAGTAAGAGTCTGACACTATTTCCCGCCCCACCCAAGGGCGGGATTTGTCATTGGATGATTTTACCTACTATAAAAAAAATAGGAGGCGAAAACACGCGTGAGAAAACGGATTGCCTGATGCCCTAGCCGCCGGGATCATGATCCCGATTTCCTGCCACCGTAGGCGTGGGCTTGCTAACGACTAGCAAAGGGTAGCGCCGTCCGGCCGTCCGGCAATCGTTCGGACCGAGCCCAAGTCATCCATGGCGTGTAGTATTCCACGCATGCCTCCAAAAGATAACAGCAAAACCTTAGGGGCTGGGACCATGGGCTGGCTTCCGAAGGGAAATCCGGGGTCCTGGAACGCTAGGCAAAAAAGGAACAGGAATGGGTTTTAGTCAGTAAAAGTTTGACTCGACCTCTCGCTCCGCCTTAGAGAAAGAGAAGTGGAATCTGTAATTGACGTTTTATTTTTTTAATAAATGCATAAGCTCGCGTTTCACCATTATCTCACGTGGCAGCGCTAAGACTCAAAATATGGAAGTTTGCAAGAGGCAAGTGTCGTGTCTACATACTCGTATTTTAATCATAACTTTTTTCAGTAATTCAGTCAGTTGACGGTTAATTTAAATCTTTGGAAGAAATATAAAAAAAAAATACCACTTATGGAGCCCCTTCACCACGGTTGCATCACCATCAGGTGGGATAGCAGACAAGCACTAGTTTATATCAATTTAAAACAGGGTAATCTTAAAAAGTAGTATTTATTTATTGGTCTCAGAGATAGGATCAAAATTTTTTTAGTACCTAGTGCACTAAAAACTCATGCCTAAACACACCAAAAATGTGCGACTCTACTGCAAGTGTAAAGCTAGAACTACACCGCGCAAACGTGTGCCACACACGCCGATCTGGGTGCGTCGGTCAAAGTCAAATTCAGTTGTTTATTGCGAACTAAGTTTACAATGTTGGTGTTATATCGTGTTAGTAGCGGCCTTTTATAAGCATTGCAATTTGTATTCATACTTATTATAATTGATACATTTTATATGGCAACTAAACTTGTAGAGCTACAATATCCACGCCAAGATCCACGCCACGCGACGCCATGCGGCGTAGATCTACATAGAAATCAGGCGTGTTACACGTGTGCGTCAGTCTAATGTAATTCTAGCTTAATGTTCATAATTAAGTGTTGGAATGTTACTCAAAAAAAAAAAAAAAACACCTGTGTTGTTCAAAACATCATTAAATTTTATTCCCTGTCTGTACATAACCCAAAATCACTGAACCACAGGATACTCTTACAGTTTCGATTACAAATCAAATCAAAATTTATTTTAAATATTATTTTAATCTGGCTTTGAAAAGATTGAAATTCCGACAAACAAAATGATTAACGATAGAAATATTATTTTCAATCACGCAATAAATTTTAATGTTTTTATCAATAAATTGTTGGGCAATTTGCAAGGGAACCAAGCAATTTGGAAAAGGATTAATGATTTGCTAGATGAATTAA
Source organism: Leucania comma (assembly GCA_958295575.1). Classification (NCBI taxonomy): domain Eukaryota; kingdom Metazoa; phylum Arthropoda; class Insecta; order Lepidoptera; family Noctuidae; genus Leucania; species Leucania comma. The sequence continues at coordinate 5,731,296 of OY282473.1, forward strand.
TAGAAAAATAGATTTTTTTTATAACTAGCGACCCGCCCCAGCGTCGCACGGGTGCAATGGTGATATTAAATATATGATGCATGTATACATAATATAAACCTTTCTTTTGAATCACTCAACCTATTAAAAAAACCGCATCAAAATCCGTTGCGTAGTTTTAAAGATCTAAGCATACATAGGGACAGACAGCGGGAAGCGACTTTATTTTATACCATATAGTGAAGTCTGATTTTCTTTACGATAATACGTCAAAATTATTGTTCGTCAATAATAAGTAAAAAGATGGCCGCCATTATTCAGTGTCACATAAACTTACGACCTTTTCAAAAACAATCTTCGATGAAAGATTAGATATTTATTGACCTTTTATTAACCTAGATTGGTGGATAAATAATGTCACAAAAAATCAATTTATTTACCTTATAACACCATTACCAGAAATAGACCGCAAAACAATACTCATTTTGTTTATATTTTCCAAATCATACTTACCAACCTGGTTATCTTGTCTATCAGGTATCAAAATAACCGCCTACAGAATCAGAATCAGAATCAGAATCAGAATCAGAATAGTTTATTTCAAATAGACCAATTACAGGCACTTTTGAATTGTCAAAATGTCGGTCAGTCCAAAAAAAAAGTGAAGCTAAATTGCACGTTCCAAAGCGTGGATCTCTATGGAGAAGAACGTGCAAGAAACTCCATGGACACTCTTTTAAATCATATTATGAGTTACATAATCTTGGTTACAAATTTATTGTCGCTTCTATTATGTGAGCACAATGAAGAAAAAAAAAAAAAAAATTAAAACGCAATGAAACCACAAATAATGAAAAAAATACAATAAACTAATAAAAAAATAGTAATTGAATTAAGCCACTGGCAGCTAAGAGATGACCAGTCCCAACTGACGGCGCCCGTTCACGAGCATGACGCGTGCCTCAGCCCCACTCAGCTCAACCATTTTGAAGGGAACCGAATGACCCAATAACACGTGCCACCATCAGCGAAACATTTGAGTGAGCATGACAAACTCTCAACTGCCATGCTCATAACGTCAAACAAGTTGTTATCTAATAAAATAAAATGCTCCATGGTACTTCACATTCACAAATTAGAAAAAAATGCTTCTACATTATACAATTTTATTGTTCCCAATTACAAAAAGTAATAATTGATCACAAGCTCCATTAAAATAAACTAATCAATTATAATATATATATATTATATTGAAAAAGAAAGACATAACATTTTGAAAACCACGATACAAAAAGGGTCCCAGCATCTCCTCCATTATTAAAAAGTAATAAAATACATAAAATAAAATGTAGAACTAATTTGTAGGCAAATGTGGCTGTGGCTGTGGAGCAGGACCGGCATTTAGCCAAGCATTTTTATCAAGGATGTAATCATCCAATCTATAATATGCTTGTCTACACAGCGTGCGTTTAATGCATGTTTTAAATTTTGACTCATTGAGATGGAGAATCTCAAGTGGTATTTTATTATAAAATTTTACACAGTACCCCATAAAAGAACTTTGTACTTTAGCCAATCTGAATCGAGGTTGATCTAATTGGTTCCTATTCCTAGTATTAAAATTGTGCCTGTCACTTATCTTAGTAAAAAGATGAATATTTTTCCGAACATACATAATGTTTTCATAAATGTATTGACAAGGGACCGTCATGATATTTATTTCCTTAAATAGTTCTCTAAGAGAATCGCGCCTGCGAAGATTATATATGGCTCTGATAGCTCTTTTCTGCAGAATAAAAATAGACTCCATGTCTGCAGCCCGTCCCCATAGTAATATACCGTAAGACATTATGCTATGGAAGTAACTAAAATACACTAGTCTCGCAGTATCTACATCTGTAAATTGACGGATTTTTCTAACGGCATATGCTGCTGAACTAAGCCGACCTGCCAGAGATGTTAAATGAGGACCCCATTGTAGCCTCGAGTCAAGCGTGATCCCCAGGAAAACTGTGTCCTCGACGAATTCGAGTTTCTCCTTGTTCAATACTATATCGAAATCACCAATTCTTACATTCGGTAACGCAAATCTTATGCACTTAGTCTTTTTTCCATTTAACACCAAATTATTAACAGTGAACCATTTGTGGACTTCCTGTAGAGCTTTGTTTACGTCATCAAGGTTTGTAGAACGTCTACTGACCTTAAAAATTAACGACGTATCGTCAGCAAACAATACAATGTGTGGTTGTTTTTTTAATAGATGCGGTAGATCATTAATATACACTAAAAAGAGAAAAGGACCCAATATTGAGCCTTGTGGGACACCCATTTTGACTCTCAAACCTTGAGAATTTATACTATTTACATCACCTCTATATCAATAATATAAAAGGAAAAATTGACCAACTGACATTGTCAACGCACAGTCGAAGGCGGAACCTGTTTTGCACAAGGTTTTCTATTGTGACGTAAGCGAACACTAAAAAAGTATTTTAGGAAATTCAACCTTTAACGGCGTGAAAAAGGGGATTTCCATTTGTATGAAAAATCGATTCATGAAACTTAGCATGAATCATGACGTAAAAAAAAAAGGAAACAAAAAATGACACTACGAGTATTTAAAGTTTTGCACATGCTTTACTTCGCTCGTATGAATGCTGATAAGCTACGTCAGGATGCTTCGACACTTGGTTAAGACTAATTTGCTGTGGCGACACCTGTTGACTATAAACTAGATATTTTTAATCGGACGGTTCCTAAATAGTCATTTAGGGAGTGTCAACGATTGTATGGAGGATTCTTATTTCTTCAAGTTCATTAAAACTTGAAACTTGGCATAAATTCTAACTAAAATGAATAATAAAAACTGGCATTACTAGTTTTTTAAAACTACCCTCAAAATACAGTTTTTACGAAAACATTCTCACGAACGGAGTCACGGGAAAAGTGCTAATCGTTAGACATAAACAATGTCCGACCATTTCCCACAACCAATATTGTATTACAATACGAGAGGACAAAATACTGAAGTAAAAGTGTTTCCTCGATCACTTATAGAACGTGTAACCCAATAACGAGTTTAATCAGTTGAAGCACCCTTAACTAGATAAAGTTCACCACTCGATAGCACCCATTCCCACAAAATATCTATGTAGGTAATTCCGTAATTTCAACTTGAGAGTCCTAACCATAGAGAATGGAACAGCGTGCTGGTAGAGGCACCATTGCTAATATTTTTAACACTGTGATTACTTGATTTGATTGTCATAGGACAGTGGAAAGGGCTCTATGCTCGGAGTTTTCTTGCGAGATTGTATCAGGAATCAAGATAGACATAGCCCGAAAAATCGCAAAACTTAAGTGGCGGTGAGCAGCGCACATTACTCGGAGAACGAATGATCGATGAGGCCGAAAGGTTCTGCAGTGGTGATCGTGCACTGGAAGACGCAGCGATGCAAGGCCGCCCACAAGGTAGACCGATGACCTGGTGAGAGTAACGGGAATGCGATGGATGCGAGACGCACAGGGTTGGTCATTGTAGCAACACTTGGGGGTCCAGCAGTGGACGTCTTTCAGCTGAAATGATTATTATTTGATTTTGATTTTCATAGCCGTAGCTAAAATAATAACAACCACGTCTAACTGGTTTGTTGGAATCGTCGTCACAAGCGCGACTGCTGAGCGTATTGTCCTGGATTCGATTCCGAGTCGAGCGAAAAGTGCTACTGGGATTTTTCATTAGGAATTGGATATCTATGGGAATTACTGTGTAACAGCTCAAATTTTGGAAGTTTGTGTTGTGACCCCCACGGTCCTCGGTCCTGCTGTTGATCCAATGCGACCGGGAGTCTTGGAGTCCCGACCACGAATGCGTACATTCATAGACGAGTATTTGTCATTATACGTTTGATGTACGCCTGTGTAAAGTTATGTACAAAATTATGAATCTGTCGACGGGGCGGTAGCGTCATGCCATCGTGTGGATGCAGCTTCGACGACAGTTTCATAGTTTTGTATGTAAGCTTCACGTAGACAGCAAGTGTATGATTTATAGTGACAAATAAACAAGCTACACGTGCGTGTACAGTAGGCCTGATTTTTACTAACTAAAATTCAACGGTGTTTCTTCAAATGCCTTTTGCGTTCCAAAGCCACGCTAACACTTTCCAATAATCCCGCAAATAGGTGTCCAAATACTCTGTGGTCGTCTGAAAACTATCCCAAAACTAAAGGTACTATTCTGAAAACACTATTCCACACAATAAATTGAATAATCTAAATGTCGAACCCTCAGTAAGAGGGGCACTAAAATTAAATTAACTTTATACTCTCAAAATAGGAACACGAGTATTAATAATTGAAACCTTACTACTTAGACTTTAGAAATGAAATTTAAACGACACTGTTTATCAAAATATAATTTGTTAAATAAGCTCCAGTTGCTTCGTTTTCTTTTGATCTTTTTACCTTTGGTGTTGCTTTCGTAAGTTGATAAAGAATCCTATGCAAACGAGTCAGTGTGTCGTGTAAATATTGTGTAGTTAGGCGTAATACAATTAGGTGTTGGAATTTAGTGCTTTGAGAGAAACGTGGATTTTATTTTAGCCTAAAATTTAGACTAAATTAAAAAAAAATATGTATATATTTTTTACAAGCTTTCTATTAGCTTGCACTGTATGTAACTATGTATGTTCGGCTCAAATCTTGCAACTCAATTTTGAAGCAGATATCTTCAACCGATTGAGCTGAAATTTTACATACATGTGTAAGTCGGGTGACAATGCAACATTATGATGACATGGAGCTGATCTGATGATGGAGCTGGAAGGTAGCCATAGGAACTCAGCAATAAAACAATACAACCCCATCGAGTTTGGGCTCGCTTGATGACTATTGACGAGTACTTTGATCCTGTATGACAGCCAGGGTCTGATGATGGAGCCGGAAGGTGATCATAGGAACTCCGCAGTTATACGATACAAACCCATCGAATTTAGGCTCGTTTAGTTTGTATTGACGAGTACTTTCATCCTGTATGGTAGCCAGGGTCTGATGATGGAGCCGGAAGGTGGTCATAGGAACTCCGCAGTTAAACGACACAACCCCATCGAGTTTGGGCTAGTTTGATTAGTATTGACGAGTACTTTCATCATGTATGGTAGCCAGGGTCTGATGATGGAGCCAGAAGGTGGTCATAGGAACTCCGCAGTTAAACGACACAACCCCATCGAATTTGGGCTCGTTTGATTAGTATTGACGAGTACTTTGATCATGTGAGTAGCCAGGGTCTGATGATGGAGCCGGAAGGTGGTCATGGGAACTCCGCAGTTAAAGGACACACCCCATTGAATTTTGGCTCGTTTAGTTTGTATTGACGAGTACTTTCATCCTGTATGGTAGCCAGGGTCTGATGATGGAGCCGGAAGGTTGTCTTAGGAACTCCACAGTTAAACGACACAACCCCATCGAGTTTGGGCTAGTTTGATTAGTATTGACGAGTACTTTGATGATGTATGGTAGCCAGGGTCTGATGATGGAGCCGGAAGGTGGTCATAGGAACTCCGCAGTTAAACTACACAACCCCATCGAATTTGGGCTCGTTTGATTAGTATTGACGAGTACTTTGATCATGTGTAGTAGCCAGGGTCTGATGATGGAGCCGGAAGGTGGTCATGGGAACTCCGCAGTTAAAGGACACACCCCATCGAATTTGAAATCTTTTGATTCGTATTGATGAGTACCTAGTTGGATCCTATACGGTAACCAGGGTCTGATGATGGAGCAGGATCGTGGTCATTGAAACTCCGCAGTTAAACGACACAACCTCATCGAATTTGGGCTCGTTTGATTTGTATTGATGAGTGCTTAGATCCTGGATGGTAACCAGATTCTAATAATGGAGCTGGAAGGTTACCATAGGAACTTCGTAAGAAATCGACACAATCCCATCGAGTTCGGGCTCATTTGATTTGTATTGATGAGCACTTGGATCCTATATGGTAACCAAGGTCTGATGATGGAGCTCAGTCAACTGGTTATAAGGTTTAGATTGCCTAGTTACTGTTGGTTTTAAAATATGTGCCTAAACAGAGCATAAACGACCTTATCTTTAGATTGCGTTTTCTTAATTTTTTTTTTTTTATATTGTATAAACTAGCACTTGACTGCAATCCTACCTGAATGTTTGATTTTTTATAAGCTTTTGTTTGACTTGCAATGTATATATGTATGAATGTTTGTTCTGGTGAAATCTTGCAATTCAATTTTGAAGCAGATATCTTCAACCTTGAGCTGAAATTGTGATACACATTTAATTTTGATGACAATGCATGGTTAACTATATGAAGTCAATTAAAATTCAAAATCAATTATAAAAATAATAAAATATGGCAGAACATTTAAGAATTTGTACTAGGTATTTTTAATACTCGTACACTCCTACATAATTATAAAATTAAAAATTTAAAAAAACGCCCGACAGTCCTTGTCATCAGTATGAAATGTTGCAATGTAATGAGCCCAAACTCGATGGGTTTTCTAGTAGGCGTTCCAAAGTTCCATCAGCCACCTTCCAGATCTAGCATCAGATCCTTGTCATCATAAGGCGAATCTAATGAGCGCAAACTCGATAATTTTACTATGTTAATAAGCAATCCAGGGTTCTTATCTTCGAGCTCCATCATCAGACCAGCTAAATGGCACCAGATTGTACACGAGTCTTTCAAATATTAGGTCACACATAAGTTTAAAATAAAGTAAACACCCATTTACTGTCTGAAATCCCTACCACAGTTAACAAACGAGCTGATGACCTTAAACACCTGCACAGATCTTCATAAATTGTAGCTAAGAACCATCTTGATTAAGCCAGCTTTCAAACAAAAAAACCGCATCAAAATCGGTCCATTCGTTTGGGCGCTACGATGCCACGGACAGACACATAGACAGACAGGTCAAACTGATAACACCCCTCTTTTTCGCCGGAAGTTAAAAATAGGTACCAATTGAAAGGGCTTGCAGAGAGTAACTTGAAAAATAAAGTGGCATTACTCTAAATCCAATATTCTCCTTTTTCTCAGTCATACTTTTGGTAAAGTGGTAGTGGACATGGATTGTCTGGCAGATTGGTTGCGGCTTTTGCGAGATTTCTTAATCTCTCTCTATTCATGGCAGTTCGTGTACATTCAATGAGGGAACACTTCGAAGATGATTTAGTGAGGTCTGTCCATCTGGTAGGCGATTGGCCGCGAGAACGTAGGCCCTCTACTTTTCCCTGTACCACTAAACTTTCCAAAGAGCTTTCATTGCGTATGATATATCAAAACGTCTTAAAAATTCGCTGTTGCACAATCGACGAAAGTTTTTGTTTGATGCAAAGCTCTTTAAGAATCGAAACGTTAGTGCGGCGAGCAGTCTGTTTTATCCTCAGTAGACGCTTCCAGCGTCACATTTCAAAAGCATCAATCTTTTTACGGTGCTTGAATCTTTTCCGCCTTTCTCAGTATTTGTGATTATGGATCCCAGGTAGATAAACTCTGGACAACTTTGCAATTGGCTATTTCATGTAAGTTAGGTTGATTGTTAGTCTTACAATCCACCACCATCATTTTTGTTTCATAAATCGAACCTAGACTTTTCAGGTGGTCGCCTCCTTCTGCGAAGAAGTAATGCTAGCAAAAGAGGAGGCGGACTGCATCAGGCAACGGCTCTCACGCCGCAGCCGCCACCGTAATTCCGATCCCGATTTCCGACGACCGTAGGCGCGGGCTTGCGGACGGCAGGCAATGGGTAGCTCGCTGTCCGTCTGTCCGGCAACAAACGGGACCAAGCCCAAGGGCGGGGGATGTCATTGGATGATTTTACCTACCATAAAAAAAGTAAAAAAAAAACCTGGCAGACTTCTAAAAATAGAAGACTAAGTTTCTTATGCTTTCCTATAATATGGGTAACAATTAAATGTATTTGCTGAGAATATAAATGTGATTTAAATAAGGTATAACTAAAAAGTAAAAAATAAATTATAAATAAAAAAACTTTTTTAAAAACAAGCTTTCAATTAAATGGCCTAAAAAGAAGAAAATAATATTTTCTTTTATAACTTTTACTATCAATTTAGAACGGCATTACACAATTTATATGATATAAAAGCTTGTCGCGAGATTAAACTGTGTAAATACATAGCTAAATAATTTCATTAATTAAATAAGTTAAATAAATTTATCCATTGATTTAAATATTTTCAAAATCTCGCGACAAGCTTTTGTATCATATAAATTGTGTAATGCCGTTCTAAATTGATAGTAAAAGTTATAAAAGAAAATATTATTTTCTTCTTTTTAGGCCATTTAATTGAAAGCTTGTTTTTAAAAAAGTTTTTTTATTTATAATTTATTCAGTAACCTTTTTAGTGGAAAACTCGTTCAATGACTTCTCCCAATTTACTGACTAAAACCTAGTCCTACGTTCCTTCGTTGCCTTCGTTCCAGCATCCACGATTTTAGATTTTCTCGATCATACAGCTTAACCCCATTACACTATAATATAATATATAATAGCTAAACATGGGCTTGCTCCACCTTGACGGCATTTTTAAAACTCTAGAATAAACTTTATTAGACCTAAATAGTCACACAATTTTAAACTTTGGTTACAATGGCGTTCTTATCGCACACAGAGATATCCAGAGAACCTTAGGACATGGATTGAAAAAACTTGAATATTAAATACTGTTGTACAAGTAATACGAATTAACTAAAATTATTGTATTTTCAACAATCAAACAACAATCAAGACAGAAATCTCATTTTTTTTTATCGGTGCAAAATTTTTTTGACAGTACTATTAGAAGAATTCTAACAACCGTATTATATACCCGTATAAAAAAAAAAAGAAAAAAAAAAAACACCGGTATTTATAAACAAGTAAAACTAATTACTTGTGTAAAAGTAACTACATAAGTAACAAAATTTAAATTTCGAATGAAGATTTCTAACCTCAAAAATGATTCATAAGAAATTACTGAGCAACAAGTAATTACTTCTTTATAAATACGGGTGTAAGAATCAATAACTGATGGAATATTACTGTCAAAATTTTGATCGCAAAGTTTATCGTGTACGTACTTGCGTAGGCGCTTTAAAGGTTAATCCGCACTACAGACCTACATTTCCTTAATAAGTTAATTTTCCGAGTGCTCTAAAGAGCAAAAAATTATACAAGTTCCAATAATGGATATCAAAGCACTTCTCGATATGAATGCCTCATTTTAAATTCCTAGCCAATGCTTTTATTGTGAAATCGTTTCATGTGGGAACTTATGCGGTTATTTCTCCGAAGTAAAATATGGAGAATAAACGTCAATATTGCATCTCAATGTAGCTTTCAATATAAGGGTTTATTCGCGTCGTTATATTAGATTATTGAAAGCTTGGATAGCTTACTATGAGATTTAGATTGTGGCGGGTCTTGGTTATTGATTTGCATAACGAGACGAACAAAGAGTGGCAGAATATTTCCTGTAAACATTTATTTTTGAGGCGGGAAATCATTCAATTACTTCTCGTGCTCTAGAGAAAAGCGGGAGGGTGAGTCAGACTGTTAATTACTAAAACCACACCTATAAAATGCCAAGTCGTCGACGGCGCGTTCTGTTCCCGCGCGCCTCAAAGAGTTGTCAGCACACCGAAGAGCAAGCACCGAAGAGTAACTGCAGGCAGGCAGGGTCGAAGCCTACTGGGGTCATGGGTTAACTTCCGAAAGGAATGCTCGGCCCCGGCACGATAGGCTACGAAGGAACGGGGTAGGTTTTTAGTCAGAAACCCCTGATTTCTGATTTAAGCATTTGAAGTTGAGTATTACTCAAACTCTACTTTACCCTGCAAACTTGTCAAAATTTGGCATTTAAGTATGGTTTGAGACATTCTTAACTTAAAATACTCAATTCAGAAACCCACCCTAAGAGTCTGACACTACTTTCCGCTCCGCCCAAGGGCGGGATTTGTCATTGGATGATTTTACCTACCATAAAAAAAAAAACCTATAAAATGATCTTAATTTATTTTTTATACTAATTTTAAAAGGGGAAAGATTTGAATTTATCATCAATAAATTCAAAATCTACAGGACCGATTTAAAAAATTCTATCACTAGCAAAATGCTACATAACTTAGTGACTCTGAGTATAATTACGTTTTCTACTTTCGTATGGGTAAATCCGCTGACGGAAGCTAGTGTGGTGTAAATTCATCATCATCGAATTCTTGCTCTCATGTCTTCCGTATTATTTAGGGTCGGCGCAAGACTTTTTTTTTACGTTCTAACTGGCAATCGTCACTTTCCCTTTCCCTCTCCACCCACATATGTTTCTTAATAATTATAAACCCAAACCCATATTATTAAACGGAATTAACAAATTTATTTGTTGCGTAAACTCCAATAATAAAGTTCAATAAACAAATAAATTATTGAATTTTAAACATTACAACAAACTAATTTATTGCAAAACAATGGTAGGGGCTTGTACGTGTTTGAATTTATTGAATTTCAATAAAACTTGCGGTATTGGTCGTTAAATCTAAATTGTTTTACGCCAATATTATTATAGGGTTTATTGAATTCATTACGTTGACTGCAGCTTGAATTAATTAATTAAATTCAAATGAACAAACACAACAGTTTGATATGAATAGTTTGTTTACGAAGGGAATAACATTTGGATAGAAGGTTTCGTTATTCGTAACTTCCTTAGTAATTTAATTATAAATACAATTGGAAACATATGCATAATTATTAATTTGTATTTATTTAATATAGGTTATTTAATATAGTTAATATAATGGTTGTTAATTTATTATTTAGGATTTTTAGTACTCTCTAGCCTGAAGTACAGGTCCAACCTAGTTCAGGCAAAAATGCAATTGTGTGCGTTATAATTGTTTTTATGTATTTTGCTTTAAATGTGCCACTTTTATAAATAAAAGATATTCTATTATATTTATTCAAAATAGCTTGAGCTAGCAGTTTCTTCCGGAGATAGGAGTTAATTATCCCAAGTGCATGTAGAATATATTTAAAATTTATTATCCTTTATAGGTACTATTCCAGGACATGGTCTACCTTTGTACTAAATTTCATTCAAATCTTTTCAGTCGTTTGACAATGAAGGAGTAACAAAGAAACATACACACACATGCATACAAATTACCTTCAAAATATTAGTGTGATAAACCATTAACAGGCACTATTGAATTGTCTAGAAGCATTCCTAAGCGTAGATCTCTATGGAGAAGAATGAGGAATAAGCTTCATGGACACTCTTTTAAATCATGTTATAATTCCGAGAGATTACCACAGACAGACTTACTAGTACATCAGTGAAGTACGGTAATAACAAAGGCGGCAGTATCCTCTCTATAAGATTTTAGGAGAAGCAGTAAAGTATTATATCCTGGAATTCATTTAGAATTAAATTGTATAGGATAATTTCGGGTTTGTTACGAACCATATTTTTTAAACGGTATTTGGTTATTACCACATTTAATGTGTAATGTGTTTACCAGTATAAACTACGTCCACAGATTAATAAAATATTTTAGGTTAGTTTTGGTATTGAGTGGATATTGCCGCCTTTGTTGTTATATGACTCAAGTTTTTTCTTTTTATTTTGAACTGATAGATGTAACGTTTTGTATCGTGGGTACAAACCTGTAAACTCACATACACAAGACACCCACAGCTGGGACAACTGGGCTGTTGCCATACAAATATTTGTTCACTATGTCAATCATTAATCTGTATAAAGATTGATTCCTGTGCAGCTTAATTGAATACCATTACTTACTGAGAACGACCACCTATCTGTGCAATAACCGTGCTAATATCCTAGATGGCAAGGTTTAAAATCCAATACTAACCGCTATTTTCTTTTTCAGAAGCCGGACTTACCCGCCTGGCTGTCGTACGCCAGAAGGAGATGAGGAGTGCAACAGTCTCGGGATCCATATTAATAACCATGTCATTTAAATCAATGTTCGTGATTACTGTTACCAGTTTTAAACATTTAAGTACCACATTCCCAGTAAATCCTAACCTTTAACGTACGTTAACCCATAAGTTTAACTTGGAGTCTCGCGAGTTTGCGTCTTGACTGATTCGATTTTTATTTCTGGATTTATTTATTTTTATTGAATGGATTACTTTATTTATTAAATAATTTATTTGTTGATTTATTCATTTCAAAGTTTAAGTAAACGTATTGTGAACAGTATTGTATTTTATATTCTATTAAGATATTTAAAGGGTTCCCATTTCACATTCTTCCTAAGAATCATTAACTCATAGAATTTCAGAATAACAATGTACCTTTACGGATCAAATATCATTGTAATGTTATGAATAAAAGCAATTGATAAAATGTAATATTAATTTGTTTGTTTTATTGTTGTCGGTTCCTTGTATCTAGAAATTGATGACTCTTAGTACTTATTTTCATAAAGGAAAACTAACAAATTCGGAACATCATAACTTGATTCTTTGATATATTAATCCGATGATCAACTAGCATTTACTCTAGTAGGTATAGTGGAGGATTTGTAAGCCATACAAATATTTGTTCCACAGAACGTTACTATACGAAATTATTCTTAGTATATACGAAACCTGAATATAGTTTATGCAGAATCAGTAACCGAATCGATTCCAATAATTATTGCTAAAAAATTACATTTTTTCTTAAAAAGTATTTAAAAAAGGTCACAAGTTGCACCATCAACACTAAGCACAACACAAGTCACGGCAAGTCATAGCGAGCATTAGGTACCAGCGCACAGCTGCGTGCGTGTGCAAAACAACTCCTCAGTCACCCAGATAGCTCGGTGACCATGTATTTGTGCGGCCAACCAGGTAGCATAACAAGCTTATAACTTTGTTATTTTTCATAATACAGTTATGAAATTATGTACAAATACTAGACACGTGTTTCGGGTTTTTTTTTTTAATATATTTTATAAACTAGCACTTGACTGCAATCCTACCTGAGGGTAAGCAGTGATGCAATCGTCGATGGTAAAGCACACTAGTTTATTAAGAGCCTATTCACTCTAGCCTTGAAGACGCCTAAATTATTATTGGCCGGGAAAACCGCAGCAGGCAAATTGTTCCAGTCCCTCGATGGACGCGGTATAAACGACGAGGTAAAACGCTTAGTCCGGACCGTGGAAGTTTCAACAACGTAAGGGTGGATATTCGCCGTACGCCGGGTCTCGCTTATACTAAAAATAAGGTTGTATAAGCATATTGTTTATTTATTAAACATAGGTAGGTATCCACTTAATAGTTTGAAGGTTTATAGGTATGTGGAACAAAGTTTAAAGTCCCGCAAACCTCCTTTGAATAGGGTTGATCCTCCGACTAGACGAATGTTTTGTCTGATCTGAGAGCCTAGCAAAGTTATGACCGTTCCGTGTCGAATCACTTTTTGCAGTCAGTAACGCCTCGGCGCGTAAGCGATTTTAGAAAACATTAAGTTGGTAGCCATGTTGACGCGCCGAAGTCGATCGCTCGTTCTAAAAAAAATTTAACGTGGCTAGAATTTAGAGTTCAAACACTCGAGTGGCATGTTGTCAACGGTACTGATAACTGCAGAACTACCGCACTAGTAACTGTCGTCGAGCTGCCGCTAGTGCGTTGATGGCGATCGTCGACATTTCAACAAATGAAGATCAGTACCTCTACCATGAGTTTTAAGCAATAGTATTCGTCGCTACTCGATATCGACGCCGTAAATATTTTGTATGGCAAATTTTGGTTCTGCAAGTGACCGCTAGAGGCGCTGCAAAATTTGCCATACAAAATATTTACGGCGTCGATATCGAGTAGCGACGAATACTATTGCTTAAAACTCATGGTAGAGGTACAGTGGCAAACGTAGTGTGTGTCGGCCGCTGCCGTCGACGTCTCGACGGCTGTCGCCGCCCCGTGTCGACGGCTGTCACTGCCCCGTGTCGACGGCTGCAGTTACCTCTTCCGTTGGCAACATGCCGCTTGTGTGTATGAGCTCTTATACCTTAACACTACAGAATGTAGCGATTAAAATTGTAGAAACGCTTCCATTTCATTTTATAATTTTGAACGATGTGAACTTGGCTATGAATTTTCCGTTCGTTTGTTCTGACCACATGACTTAACGTTGGAATGTTGTCATTCCCATACATTTAATTAGTTTCCTATGATTGATGTAGATTATCAACTTTGCTTAGCCTGCTGGACAATTGCCCAATAGGTGATTTCGGATTTTAATTTTAATTACGCGGACGGATTTTAATTAGGCGATGCAGGATTTCGTAGTTTAGTTCTTTTTTACTCCCCTCAGAAGAAAGAGATCGATGGTTTTCATGCGTTATGATGGCGTGCCAGGCCAGTGATAGGTTGGTTTCAGTGGATTAGTACTAGAAGCCACATAGTTCTCGGTGAGTCGGATCTGTCTGTGATGATGCCCCAGTGACTTGGGGTGATATTTCTCAGTGAATCGGGATGATGACACCTCGGAGGTTATTGTGGAACATACAGTAGAGTTGTACCCCTCTCGGGCAAAGCACAGCCGTGTATTCGTGGGGGCGATCGGTGTCAACGATCTTTCGCTCCGGGCTCTGGTACAAGCCATGGTCCGGAGTGAGAGGAATGACAGATGATTGCCATCATCTGCGAAGAAGTAATGCTCGCAAAGGAGGTGGCTGTACCGTCACGCCCCAACCACCGGGATCCTGACCCAGATTTTCAGCCACCGTAGGCGTGGGCTTACAGTTGGCGAGCAATGGGTAGTCAGCAAAACCGTAGGGGCTCAGCAGGATCGAAACCTAGAGAAGTTATTGGATGGTTTCCTACTAAAAAAAGTGAGTCGGGATGATGCTCCTCCAGTGAGTCGGGGTGACAATATACCAGTGAGTCGGGATGACTTTAATGGGTCGGTGCGGTCTTGTGCAACATACTGGCTTGACTGCGGGCGTCGACCAGGAGAGGTTCTTCGTGCAATATATGAAGACCGCTGATAAAGCTGAGAGTGATAACTACCTAGTTATCACTCTCAGCTTTATCAGCCATGGTATGACCAGGTAGGTTACTGGTAGTCTAGACAACCTTTACAGTCGTGGGTGCACTGGCAGCGCGGTGCGGGCAGCGGTGCGGTTGCGGAGACGAGCGCGTTTTGCTTGGCCACACTGACAGCGTGGTGCGATGAGCGGTGCGGGTGATAGTCCGTCAAGTCCTGTCCTACTTCCTTGTAGACCTATTTATGGTGTACCACACTATATTACATTATTTTGATCTTTCTAGTAGGGTTTGCAATGTAATCGCAATTTACCAACACATCAGAAACCTCTAAAATTATCAGTGTTTCTCTACTACATTATGCGTGTATTATACATAATGGGATATCGGGAGACCGGGCTGTTGCATCTGATTGCTGATTCGTGACTTCGTCAGCGCGGTAATCCATATTGGGCGTTGAACTTCAGGAAACTTTGAAATTAATGCACTGTAGCGATGACTGTTCACTACTTTAAGTATACAGACACCTAAATTACGTAAACAATTAGACGATTACAACAATAATTAGCGATTTAGAGCCAATGGGTTTGCGAGTGCTCAAAACATGCAACGGTTGTCAACTACCCTACGTAAAATTGACATCACGTTCGCCCGTCATGACAGACGCAACTCCATTCGGTGTTACCCGCTCTTAGTTAAAATTACCAGTATCTCAAAATCAAATCGACTAATCGCTATAAATAACAAAATAATGACCAATGATTAAAAAAAGTAACAAAACCAATTACGATTCTCCAAATTAACCGATTTTCATTATTTAATAATGTCACGCGCCGTCATACATATAAAGCTTCCTCTTGAATCACTCTATCTATTAAAAAAACAATATCAAAATTCGTAGGGACAAGCTATGGAGTGGGTTGACCGCGCGCGTCCCGCGTGTTGCAGTCCGCGCCGCTTGCCACGCGCACATGCCCAATGAACACTAGTCAAAAGTAGTTGAAGATTTACAAATCAAACTGGCTCGTATAAGTTTCGAATTGAAACTGACTTCTACGAGTTTCTGATAAAAAGTGACTGTTATTAATTTTGAATTAATACTGACTGTTCTGAGTTTCGAATTAAACTGACAGTCTGAGAATAAAGTTGACGATATGATTGATAATGGAGTTAATTATTATAGAACGCGCGCCTTGCCCAATGGTGGAAGCTTCATAGTCCTATGCCATAGGATACGAAATGCATAAGCGAAGGGATATGTATTGTACGTTCTTAAATGTAATTAACATCAATTAATTTCTTGTACACTGACAGCCCTATGTCTTTTTCGTCTGTAAACGATTACCCTGTGCGATAAGATCGCCCATTGTACCCTATTTTTGTAAATGTTTATACTGTTCACATTACGGGCTTACAATAAAGTACATAATAAATAAATAACTCCTACCCTTTAACCCTAATGACGGTTCAATTTAGTCTTAGACAAGGAATCCAGTCAAACGAAAACTTACAAAAGGTAACATTTATTGGTTATTGGCGAATGCGTTGATAGGCTTAGAAGTTCAGCCAATATCTTACTGAAGATTCAGAGGCTTTTGTTCATAACTTATTGAAGACAATATCAACTGAAAACCATATTGACTACTATCTGCAGAACTTATTATTACAAGAACAAGTCACGCTACTCACTCGTGCGAAGATTCCTGTCTCCAAAGCCTTAATCACATGCCTCAAGATAAATTCCAGAATCGAATGCTTTTGATGTGGTTAAATCTGAAATCTATTTTCATTTCTCAAACTATTTTGATCACCAAATTCTATAGTATTATTTGCGAAATATCAATTGACTATAAATGTCAATAGGTATTTCAATATACTCGGTAGACTGATAGATTTATTGGTTTTTGTTGTATCTTTGCGCACTGAACTTCTGGATCAGGCCGGCTTTTGTCCTTTTGATTCAGGAGAAGTTTCTGTTCTCATTTTCTGTTTGAGTTATGGCATCATCCAATGACTTTTGAGAGGGCGTGTCAAGCTGTAGGGGCCCAGCAGGGCCGAAGCCTACTTGGGTCATGGCCCAAGAAAAAAGGGCCGCTTTCGAAAAGGGAAACCCGGGGGAACATAAGAGTGAGTTTTAAAAATCTAATACGGAGAGTGATAGAGTCATTGGATGACTTCCTGATGTTCTTCAGCTGCCTTTTGCGTTCCAGGACCGCGGTCATAATTTCTGGCAAAAGACGTCCACTGTTGGTCATAGCTTTTCCCCAAGTATCACTATTATGACCGGTACTGTCCGTCTCGCATTAATCGGATTCCCGCAACCCTCATCAGGTCATCGATCCACCTTGTGGGAGGCCACTTCATTTGTTTCTTCACACAGCTAATCTAAAAATATCAATCAATCATATTTAAATTTTAGACATTTTTATTCTCTAAATATAAACTATGCAAAATGTTGATTCAAGGCAAGCGTGCTCCATCGTTGGCCACATCATAGCTTAACATCAGGTGAGATATTAGTGGTCAAGCGCGAGCCTTTCTATAATAAAAAAAAGTAGTAATTGTATATAGGGTGACTGGTAATTAGTGAACGATACTTAAACACGTGATTGTAGTCATGATAACAAACAACTTTTACTACTTTAACTTGGATTTTTTTTTCGCGATTTCAGGTTTGGTCCCATAGTAAGAGTTGTTTGTTATCATGACTATAATCACGTCTTTAAGTATCGTTCACTAATTACCAGTCATCCTATATAACTGAAATATGATGTATTGAGTTACCACTCAGTAAGACATGGTATCCTCATATTATGTAGGTACTCAGAGGTAATAATAAGAATGAAAAGATATTTTGTTTTAGAAGCGAATTTTGGAATTCGAAACACGTAAGATGATGCAAAAGTTTTATAAAGACGCCCTCGACGACTTTTTACATTAATTCAGTAGCTCGTTTTGCTAACATGGCGCCGTATTATATGAATCTCTTTGTTGTCCGTATGTCGGTCTGTCTGTCAAGACCCTTTATCTCGGGAACGCGTGAAGGTATCGAGTTGAAATTAAAACCATATACTCAGGTCTGCAGTCTCTCGATACTGTGAAAAAAATCAAACTTCTAAGTTAACAAAAAAGAAAGATACGGTCATTTATGTCGCAAAAAACGTATATTTCGACACTCTCTAAAGAATCAAATTCATACGGTACTTCCCGTTGACCTAGAACCTGAAACTTGGCACGAAGCAAGGTCTGATAGCGGAAGTATGGCATTAAATCTAAAAACTGTAAATTACTTCATAAAAAAACTTTTTTTCGTTTTGGAAAAATCTTCGAGACTCGATTCGGGAATAATAATAAAATAAAATAGTTCACTATTTACAAAAGTTAGTTTATGCGGAAACTGAGGGGTCGATTCCGTCTCGCACTTGCCCAGTTTTTGTAATGTTGATACCGTTTGCAACTCAAGAGAGAAGGGATACAATTGTATAGTTTTGCACACACATACAATCATCATCTTCTTGCTCTTGTTCAGTGTTATTTAGAGTCTGTGCAACAAGTTTTTTCTTCCATTCTGTTGTATCACCCGTCATGCTATTATTAGCTTCCTTTTCTTTCATACAACTCTTAACACCATCCATCCATCTTTTCTTTGGCCTCCCTCTCTCTCTCTCCATCCATCTACATGTATACTCATAACTCTTTTAGTAACATGCGTTACATCCCACCCCTTCACACACACACACAAACACACACACATGTAGGAGAATAAAACCTTGGTTGGAAACCGTACAGCGATAGTCGCGATGGTACAGCATCGCGGCCACGGCAAATCGTTTCCGACCTTCTATAGATGTCTATAGTATCTTATTTATGCTGTCATGGTGGTGATAGTATGGTAAACTGGTAAAAATATATCTGTCGTATTTTGTTAATCAAGGCTACTTACAACTTTTCAGGTCAGCTGTTGTTTTTTGTCGGGTAGAAATCATCCGATGACGTCTTCTTCCCTAGGGTGAAATCCGTCTATGCTCCTTCAACTGCCCTATGCCTTCTAGGACCACGGGTTTCTTTTTCAGAAATTTCCCCGTGGCCATAGTGGACATCGACTTTACTGGGTTTACAGGAGCGTGTGGTCAACTGCTGGTCAGACGGCGAGCAAACTATTGCTCGTCGCTCATCCGTAAGCCCGTTCCTAAGGTGACAGGAGATTGCTCTGCGACTCTCAACGCCCTATCACGGCATGGTGTGACGAGGCTTTATAGAATAACTCCACAATTTACTTTTTAAAACTTTAAACTACTATTTGTTTTCACTACCTACTTTCAGTGAACATAGTTTAATAAATCAAAAGAATAAAATAAATCTATAAATAAGCATTACATGCTCAACGAATCAGAGAATCGTTTATGTTATTTAGGTTATTTGTGAAGAACAAATAAAATTTTCTTCGGCAATGGAACAATAATTCGATTCAAGGCAGAGACAATTGTATAGAAGCGTCTTTTCTTCGATGAGACTGGTTTTTGTGAAGGTGGACTCTAAATCATGACGTAGAAGAGACTATTTTCCCATGGCAGGTAGACCAGGTACCTGTATTAAAATATGGAGTTTTAGCTTAACAAGGAACTTCGCGCTTGTAAATAAAATAAAGTCACTCCATGAAAAAATTTAATATCCTGCCTCATTTTAAATGTTTCACTTCATCTTTGGGATGCAAAAAATTCGGGTCTTAACAATGTGTTATTAATTTCTTCATTTTAGGGTTCCGTAAATCAACAGGAAAAAAAAACGGAACCCTTATAGGATCACTTTGTTGTCTATTTGTCTGTCTGTCTGTCAAGACCCTTTATCTCGAGAACGCGTAGTGGTATCAAGTTGAAATTTAAACTATATGCCGGATCCGGCGTTGATTTGTTGACAACAAAACAAGGCACGCCATCTAGTGGCGACTAGAAGAAATAGAGGTGGCGCGCCTAGACAGAGTCAGCCGTTTCCGCTTTGGGTACGAGCTTGGAGAGGGAGAATCCGCCGAGTACAGCGGACACTCTCAGCCAGGCCGTCGCAGAGTCAAGACGTACTGAAACTGTCCGTTTTGTTGTTTGTACCTACCTAATAACAGTGCACTGTACCGAAATGTATTGAGAAGTAAACGTATTCAGTTCCTAACCGTTTTTATTCATTGCACGATACCCACGTAGGCCCACCTGGTAGATGACCAGAGCTCGAACCATCCTGAACGAGCCGTCATCAGAACTGGGATAAAATCGTGCAAATGAATCGACAAGATGTGTGAGCAACAGTTACGAAACACTGAAGAAAATTGGCGGTTATTATTCGAAATCGAAAATGAAGATCCGGATCGAAGCATGGACTTGAATGGTCTGATTAGGTTTTTTCTGGGGTTTTTCCCTAATCCTGAGCAACAAATGTTGGACCATGGTAACGTTGTACCCCCAGAGAGCAAACTACAACGTTCTACGCAGATTGTGAATCTGCCCGAATTCGACCCGGAGAGACAAGTAGCAGATCAGAAATCACTATGGAAAATTTAGATGTAGGCAGGCTGAAAACAAGAATATTCATACTTCAAGATCTCCGGCAACGAGGCAGCAAGATTGGCCTGGATTGGCCCTGGAAAGCAAGGTCACATGGAGATGTCTGGGTGGAGATCCGGAGCCCTGATGGAAGAGGCGCGGTAGCAACAGTGGCGCCAAGGCATTACGCAGCGAGCAACGGGTGTATGGGTCGTCGATCCTTCATCAGAAAAAGGTCAGGTATTCACATTCCATTTTGATTCTGGAGCCGAGTGCTCTTTCGTTAAGGAGGACACCCTCTGTCATATAAATTTAGGGGTAGACGTAATACAAAGGATGGCAATATTGACAGGTTTAGATAACGTATGACAGTCTAGTGTAGATACTCGGTACTGTTCATTAATTTTGTAGTTAAAACTGATAATAGCTTAATCGAGATTTTATTGCGTGTATTGCCCAACATCCATTTGCGATTTTGGTCGAGAAATATTGTCGCAAGAGTTTAGTTCCAGTAGTGTGACCGCGATACATTTTAAAATTGCTTAGTTCACGACGTTAACAATTATAATAATCAAAACAACCCTCAGTTGCTCGTGGAAGAAAAAAAATTAATGAGTATGCGGGTAGGCCAATTATTTGTGTGTAATTATTATTTGACCAAGTAATGTGGTGTTTGCTAGTCCAGCTCTTTCGGTTAAAAAACAAACGTGATAGTCCGTGACGTTATTGACTTCTACGTGTCGTAGTACATAAATCTGCTGTTGTTTCGGTGTTGAATCGTCGGTTATTTGGATTATTTTATAACCGGTAGGCGTTAAACGCGTGTAACAAAAAGTAAACTCATTCGTTTAATTGACTCATCTTTGACTGTATAAAGACGACAGTAGTGGTTTAGCGTAATTAATAATTAAAAGTAATGCGTGAGGGGGTAGACAAATTAAAAATAATGCGTTAACGGTTGATGAATTATTGGATGCAAAGATTATTCGATTAAGTAATTCGGTGTTTGTTAGTTTAGTTCTTTTGATTTAAAAAAAAAACGACGGGTCAGATATAATGTGCAAAGATTGCTGTAAACTAAATAAAATCGTGCATAACCGGTATTCGTTACCAATGATCTGAGACAAAATAACTCGTTTATATAGTTCGCCTTATTTTACAAAATTAGATTATGTATCAGGCTTTCAGTAGTGCTTATGACGGCGGACGGCCAGTACAAACATTTGAAGTTTAGAAATGCGATCTGAGTTTTCTAACGGACAATTGTTATTGTCCTAAGCTAATCGGTAAATACCTACTTAATAGTTTGAGTTGTCGATATTTTGATTATTTTGGAAACTGTTGAGTTCGCGATCGCGTCGGGACACTTGAAGTAGTTTTGAGAACGTCGACTAAAGCCGGATTAACGTTACATTTGAAAAAGTGGAACTTTGTTTTTGATAATGAAATTTAAGTTACGAGGCTTAATCCGTGGCGGATGATGCCATTCGGTATGGTTGGATCCTAGGCGGGTGATGTCAGGTTGCGAGGCTAGATCCAAGGTGAGGTGATGCCACTGCGTGCGGCTAGATCCTAGCAGGTGATGCCACTGGATGTGGCTAGATCCTATACGTGTGATTTCACTGTGTGTGACTAGATTTTTGACTGGTGATGCCAAGTAAGGAGACTAGATCCAAGGCGGGTGAGATCATGGGATATGGCTGAATCCAAAGCGGATGATGCCCTGTAATAGTGCCACATGCGACTTCTTGTCACGAAATCATTTCTTATAGATTTTAGTCGCGCGTTCTCTACCGTTGATTACGAAACATGATGTAGACCCCTAGGTGTATTTAAATATCGTGAAAGATTTTGCGTTACGCAATTTAAAAAGTGTAGTATTTGAATAAAAGGGTAGGTTTGATTTGACGAAGGTAGAAGTAGATGCATTTTCGGTAAGGGCCTTTGTTTAGATTAGAGACGAAGAGAGCAATTAAACTAAGTTAGATCCATTTAAAGATTCGTTTGAAGTAATAAAGACAGGAAGAAAATCAGCGCATAACTGATAAAATTGGGGTACAGTAAAGTAGTCGACATAATGAGATAATTAAGTTCACACGATGATTAAACTGTAGGAGATTTGATTTATAGCCGTAGCTTAATAGAAATCAATATCCAGTGGTCACATTAGTCTGTGAGTACCTACGCAGTATTGCGATTAAATCAGTGACTTGGCGATCCTGGAGGAATGCGCAGGTATGGTTGAGTAACTAGAGGTTACTGGGCTATGAGTAGCCAGAAATCACACGTAAAGCTAAATGATTAATGTTTTGGATTATTTTGATTGGTTCTGTGTATTGTAAAGGTACCTACCACGATAGGTTAAGAAATATGCCAGAAAGCCATGTACCAGTCGAAGTAGATAGTGATCACAGTGGTTATGAGCGAGCCTAAGTTGTATGGAGCACGCGAGTAAGTTTCTCTGTCGGGAGTAGTAAAGTTGATGGTTCTAGTAGCTATGGTTAGCTCTGATGGAAGTCATGGTCTCTGTGACCGTTGTGAGTAGTTGACGTGGTCAACAGGATGGTTCTAGTAGCTAGTACGTGCGCGTTTAGCTCTGACGGAAGTCATATTGAGTGATACACAATGTGATCCACGGCGTTGGCCGATGGTGGATGCACATGTGAGAGAGCAATTGTGATTGGTGTTCGGCAATGAGTGCCGTGGCGTTAGAGTGGTTTACTTGTGGGGGCTCCTAAGGCTTTATAATGAGAACAATGAACGTTGGCACATGACTGGATGACAATTTCTATTACCCGAGTTCTTTTTATTTTGGTTTATTGAGTAAAGTGTGAATTGTTCTAACATTGAACGATTGACTGCATGTTACGGGTTCGATTCCCGCACGGAGTAGACGTTTGTGTGACCTGTAGATGGTCACTCATAGTTAAGATGTGAATTGATGGTTTTATATGTGTGAGTTTGCGTGCTTGGGGGCGCACTCACGATGCGAGAGTGGTTCCTAGGGTTTGTCAGGAGTGACCGAGCTATATGATACTGCGAGATGTATTTTGTTTCAGAGTAACACACAGAGATGGACGCCTTGTTGGAACTTCTCGTCAGTGGGCATCTTCCAGCTGAGGTGGTGATGATGACTAACACACGGGGACGTGTGTCTCGCAGGATGGCCGTGCCGGATCCGGCGTTGATTTGTTGACAACAAAACAAGGCACGCCATCTAGTGGCGACTAGAAGAAATAGAGGTGGCGCGCCTAGACAGAGTCAGCCGTTTCCGCTTTGGGTACGAGCTTGGAGAGGGAGAATCCGCCGAGTACAGCGGACACTCTCAGCCAGGCCGTCGCAGAGTCAAGACGTACTGAAACTGTCCGTTTTGTTGTTTGTACCTACCTAATAACAGTGCACTGTACCGAAATGTATTGAGAAGTAAACGTATTCAGTTCCTAACCGTTTTTATTCATTGCACGATACCCACGTAGGCCCACCTGGTAGATGACCAGAGCTCGAACCATCCTGAACGAGCCGTCATATATATTAAGGTCTGCGGTTCCTTGAAGCTCTGAAAATATCAAACTTCGAAATTAACGAAAAAAAAGATAAGGGCGTTTATGTCGCAAAAAAAAATGTTTTCGATACTCTCAAGGAATCAAAATTCTTAAGCTACTTCCAGATGACCCAGAAAACTTAAATTTAGTACAATGCACGGTCTCATAGCACAGATATGGAAAAAATCTGAAAACAGTGAATTTATTGTGACGTCACAAAAAAAAACTTTTTTGAAGGGAAGTTGTCTCTCTGTCACGCCCCTGTCAAAGGCAGCTTCAGAATGTCGTGTAGTTTTTGTCAGTTCGAGTCTAGCCGACCTCTATGTTCACTTGAGAAAAACAACAAAGCGCTAAGATACTTTTTTTATTGTTTATAAACTAGTGTTTGATTGCAATCCCACCTGATGGTAAGCAGTGATGCAATCGTTGATGGTGAGTCGCACTAGTTTATTAAGAGCCTATTCACTTTAGCAATGAAGGCACCTAAATTATAATCGCATGGGAAGACTGCAGCAGGCAAATTGTTCCAGTCCCTCGACGTAAGCGGTATGAAAGACGAGGCGAAACGCCTAGTTCGGACCGTAGATGTTTCAACAACGTAAGGGTGGATACTTGCCATACGTCGGGTTGTCCGATGGCGGAATTGAGATGGCGGAATCAAGATATACAATTCTCGTGCACACTCTCCAAAATGCATCCTATAAAATACCGAAAGGCTGGCTATCTTACGCCTGTGTTCAAGGCTTTGAAGATTGGACTCAACCTCGGTCACGATAGGATGTAAGATAGGATGTAAAGAACTGAATAAACGGGTATCTAAGCGTATGTAATTCATATTAACGATATTCTATGTCACGACGACGGGCTTAGTCTTGGACCTGTGTTGTGTGGCATTGATATAAGGTTGCTGTTTTGATTATATTAATAGGTTTGGGTATATTTTTTTCGAGTTTCGTAATTAGATAGAATATCCGCTCAACCGTCAACGCCCGCGCTTTAAAAACGCTCATAAAGTTACGACACCTGCCTTCACTTCCACGCGTTCACTATAACGACGATATCTCAGAAAATATGCATCCTAGCTCTATGAACCTTACGGTCACAGGATCCATTGTTATAACAATCAAAAATGTTCTATAGGAATGTAATATTATTGTGTCCTTTGAGAACTTACCATCACTTATTACTCACCTAGGTCATATACCAAAATATACCAAAAACATAACTTCACGCTTCTGTTCTCAGAAGTATTTGGCTATGTAATACAATGATATCATGTAAAGTAAAAAAGTTGAAGATATGTGGTGCAGACCTAAGCCTCAATTGCGTAAAGTGATGGCCACCACAACTGGCCACGGGACTTTTAATAAGCACCTCTATGTCATAGGAGTTACAGACAGCCCACTGTGTAGAGTCTGCATGGTGTCTTTAGTTATGTCGCAAAAAAACGTACATTTCGACCTCTCAAAAGAATCAAAATTCATAAGGCACTTCCCGTTGATCTAGAATCCTGCAATTTGCCATGAACCAAGGTCTTATAGTACAGGGAAAGATCGGAAAAATCTAAATTTATAGCCAGGACCAACAAAAAAAAAAAATTGCGACTCCGAAAAATCTTCGAAACTCGATTCGAGAAATGAATTATTTTCATAGGTAGTTTTGTACGGAACCCTCAGTGCGCGAGTCCGACTCGCACTTCACCGGTTTTTTTGTTAATGGCCAACAAGCGCGAAATATCGATGCAGTGCTCTTTTGTAATATTGTCGTTCTTTGTGAAGAAAGTATGATGATGATAGCTTTAAATTTTATGATAAACATTGAAGGGCAAATAAAAACATAAAATAATGTATTATTATTTATTTCTTCCTATAACTAATCCGTTTCAGTACATCGAGATATTACTTAATGAATGACTAGCTTAATCTTTAAGCACAAACATTTAAAACTAAACCTTATACAATCGAAATGAGATCTTTTTTTACATAATATCGAAAAATTGACGTGTATCCACCGCGCAAGCACCTATTTATCATACAACCTTACATTTATACATTTAAATCGTGCTTAAATTAATTTTTAGCTTCCCTTATTTATAAGAACTTGGATGTATTTGATCAATAAAGTGAAAAATAAAAGGTGTTATGGAACTCACTAAGTTCATCTGAACTATTTATTTGGAAGTCCAATTTTAGGAGCAGTGGTATATTTTCATAGATAATAAATCTATAGACCGGTTTGAGAATACTTAATCAATCAAAATCACCTGACCGCTGCCGAACCTCATACTAACTATCAAGCGACCTGCAGTCATATTTTTTAATATCGATACTGTGAAGTTTGATGTTGATTTCATTTAAGACTCAATTAGTAGCCTTAGAAATTATCATATATTACCAAAATTTACAAAAAAGAGCAATAATTTATAGAGTAGAAAATCAGATAATGGATATAGGAACCATGGACTAAATTTCATTTTAGAACAGTGTGAGACTTCTTATGAATAAGGGGATGACGCTATACATTTGATTGTAATTCTATTAAGAGACACCAGGGTCACTTTTAGGGACGCATCGATGCAATGCCTAAAATATTTTTCTTACAAGATACAATAAAAAAAGCTATACGAGAAATATTATCTTATATTTACAATAAAAATGTAATTTTGTAATATTCAGAAAATGAGACAAGATGGGTAAGCCATTTTTAGTAATACAGATTAGGGATACAGAGATTTCAGGAGACTCGTAAGTGAGAAAGGGCTGACTGACAGAAAATAAGAAACAGATCAAATATTAATGTTACGAAAAGAAGACTAAGAGAAGAACTACGGGGAGTATGAGCATATTGTTTTGCTGTCCGTTAAGTTAAATATCCTTATTAGTAGGTAACGTTAATGTTTTAGGAATAGGAGGTAAGTTCTACGTAAATTCTCAGGTAAGATCAGTTCATGCATACAGTCATACAAAATTGAAATCTAAAGAACTACGGGAACATAGTCTTGTGAATCTTTAACTTGCTGAATTTTGAAAGTAATTGTCCAAACAATGAAACTGTTGAAATCAAACCAAATCATTTACCAGCGCCATCTAACTACTGTCCTTTGAAAGTGACTGTAACAATGAAATCAGAAAACAACCTACGTGTTTAACATGGTGTAAAGGGGGCGTTTCAACAGCACATTTTAGAACCACTGAAACCATAAACTTCTGAGAGATGTCGCTAATAGAGGAAACACTAGTTGTACCAAAAGCTACTAGTGTGGTGAAAGAAATAAGGGACAATGGACTAAAAATTTACAACAAGTCATCGATTCACAATCCTTAGACACAACAAAAACAGCTAGACAGCTACTAGAACTACGATTTACATACAATAGATACAGAAGACGATAGACGGATGGAAATTCTGGGGCTTTAGCATTACAATTACATTTCTAAAACACTAGTACCACTATTTATACTAGGGGGTAAACGATTATTTTGGCAATTAGAGATCCTATTTACATTAGAGAAATCAGGATTTACTATACTAATAATATAAGGGCTACCTTTATAACTTTAATAATGTCCAAAAATGTAAATCAGAAATGTAGGTCTTATCAAGTCCAATGTTTTTTTAGTAAATAATGAACAGAATGATGGATATTTGAGCATATTTTTGTTAAAATACGTACACCAGATGAGATATTAAGCTGGAGTAGATTCATTGTAGTAGTTATATCTATATCATATAGCAAGATATTATGAAAAATTAAAATGAATGTTATAAGCAGCCCAAAAAGTACACTAAACACAGCATATCTAGCTCTCCTAAAGTTATAGTAGCATCTAAATTGAAGCAAAAATCCAAATAATAAAGATTGACTCAGAATAAATTACTCTAAACTACTGTTTACATTTTATTTGAGACTGCGAAGCCGGTAAATACTTCGGCTACATTTCTACGATCAGAAAGAAAAAACTTTGCTTTTGAGCAAAGACGTCACACATATAATAGAAGTCATAGGTCACAGCGCTTTCCTTAGTCAATAGTTAGCTTACACTTAATATTTACAGCACACACAATCGTTCACTCAGATCATTCAGTTGAGTGCAAAACATTCTAACAATCAACAATAAAAGGTGCGTTAGGAATCGTGTTCGAGATTATCGACAATTTAATTGTGGATGAAGACGGGTGATTCGGAATGTGCACCATATTGAATGAGTAACACAATCCCAAAAACACTTATCTACCGGAACACATGCTAAAAGACTTCTGCTTCAAAAAATCTAAGCTGTGAGCTTAGTATAATAATAATTTACGATCTCTAAATTCACCTTCTCTTTTTCAAAATCATGCACTTTCCGATAATCCCATTTTCCAAGTTTAATTTATTACAGGTTTCAAGTGGCATACTGTGTTACAAAAATATTTATACTGAAGTCTTTGTATCTTATACATTATATAACAATAAAGTTTATAATGATCGGTTATCATCTACATTAGACATGTTATGCCCTAACATATTTAGTCTATTGTGAACATGAAGTTTCTCCTCTAGTTTTGAAGGATCGTTATCAGACCCTTCTTTTAGCAATTCCCACAAATTGTTCTTGTCTAATATTTCAAAACCACCCTTGTTTTCCGGGGCGATATCATATTTGAGTGCTTCCGACAACGTCTTTGAAGTTTCGGAAATTGGCGTTGGCGGTATTTTGTGTATCTCTTTGTTTATCGACTTCATTGTTTTTGCACTGTACTTTTGAGGCATCATTGTTTTCTTTTTCGTTTTGTTAATTATATCAGAATCGTTGTCTTCGCTTTTGTTGTGTTTCGTGGCATTGTGAATAGAGTTAATTAGTGGTTTCTTGATTTGAGTGATAGCTTTAGGTTTCTTTGTTCTGTAGTGTATCGATTTAATATTATAATTGGTGATTGCTGTTATTGTATGTGGCACGGCAGTTTCTGGATGAAGAAAACCAACCATCGTTTTTGCTGGACTTACAGTAGTGATATCGTTTTGTTTTATTGGAATAGTTGTTACTGCAGTTTCGTTTTCTGTTGTATTATTTTTATTTGCTTTTGTGACATTTGCTTCTGAACTTTTGTTATGTACTTCACTTTGGTTTTGTGTTACATTTAAGAATATTTTTAGTGGTAGAAAAGGCGTAGCAATATGTGTTTTTTTGAGCAAGATTTTGTGCAGTGATCTATCAACTTCTACGGGAGTAGGCGTTAGGTTTTCAACTTTCTCTTTACTATGTATTACTTGAACCTTTTCCGAAGTCGTCGTTACACTGTCTGTAGTTGGTAAAGAAGTAGTAGTGGTAGTACTAGTAAAATTGTCGATTTCTTTCACTTTCAAGAAGAATTTTTCATGTTTGTCTCCATAAGTTGCTTTTAGAGTACCCTTTCTTCTGGGTAGAGGCTTTTTCTTAATTTCTTCTTTCTTTGGCGTTTTTGCTAATACTGACTTCGGTACTATTAATTCTCCATTTATCTTTGGCAGTAACAGTCCTATATCATTATTTACATCTTGGGTCTCAGTTGTATTCATGTAAGTCACAGTCGGAATTATTATTGGATCGTCAATACTTTCAATATTGAACATAGTAGAACTATCTGTAGATGATTGAACTATCAAGGTAGTTTCATGCGTAATAACAGCTTCGGTTGAACTACTCGAAGTACTGGCTTCAGTGGTCGTAGTTTCTTCAGTAGTCGAAGGTTCTGTCGTAACTGTACTACTTTTTGTTGTCCTGTCAGTTGTAGTAGGGGAAGTATCTTCAATTTCCGTAGTACTCTCAGTAAGGTCATCATAATTCTTCCTAAATTCATAGTCTCTGCTGCAAATGCGTCCGCACTCGCAAATGTTATCGATACTAACACTTGTTTTTAGGCTAGCCAATTCAGTTTTATCAAACCATGTAATAAAATCATCGTCAGTGATTCCTCGAAGAAGTGGGCTGCCAGGGCGGGCATGGAAGAATGTTTCAACAGCTAGATCTGGTCGAGTTGAAGGGTAAATCTTGGCAAATGCTGGTCTTAGACTGGTGATGACAAATTTGGAGCGTACTTCGTAAGTTACGCAGACAGGACAGGTAGAACTGATCTGCAAAGAGAATATGAACATAATGATACTTCAGTTTTGTAGACAATTGTAGTAAATATATAAATACGATTTTGGAGATACTTACGTTAGCAAACACGAACCATACGGATTCTCCTCGTGATCCATAATGTAGGTCAGCAAAAGTGGCGCCATCCAATACAACGGGGTTAACAGAATGCAGCTCATAGCCAGAGAACAGTGACGATTCTAGCCGAAGAATACCCGAACGCTCCTTGCCTTTCCACCTGATAAAACAAAAATAAAACTTTAAATATATCTAAAATCGTACTCAGATCAAGCTAACAGTTCCATGAAATATGAAAAGCAAACCTTGACTAGACAATATTAAGACATAGTATAGTTAATTATAGCATAAGTAGGTACTTACTTGAAACAAGTCTTTATAATTAACGTAGGTAGATTTCCTTGCAAGTCTTCAATACTACTCCTCTCAGGACGAATCTCTTCAATAATTGCAGCTTGGATGTTCAACAAAGCATTTTCGGGCTTAGGAGTATATGTGGAGTAAGTTATTGTTCCCTGTAAAAGACAAAATCAGGAGTTTTATTGTTTTATTTTTCGATAGAGATCTATGCTTTGACTGAACAACTTCCTTTACAATTCAAAAGTGCCTACTTTGAGTGTACATTAGTTACAATGAAATAAAGTGAAGAATTGTGACAGTAGGCAGGGCACATTACACGCAAAACAGATGGAAAAGGGGGCCGAAAGTTCTGGAGTGGCGATCGCGCACCGGAAGACGCAGCGTTGGAAGGCCTTCCATAAGATGAACTGATAACTTGGTGAGAGTCGCGAGAATCTGACGGATGCGAGATGCATAGAACCGGTCGTTATAATGACACCTGGAGGAAGCTGACATAAGCCTCCCCCAAGTGTCGCTATAAGAGATGTAGCGAGACTTGGGGGTAATTTAACACTGTTACACTTATAATGATATAAGTATAACAGTTAACGTCTTTCGTTTAAACTGATGATGATGATGACAATAAAATATCTAATATTTGACGGATTAGAGCATGTATGCTAAAGCCACAATGTAACCCTTTGAGTTAGACAAGAACTACCTACTAGTCAAAATTCTAATAACACAGTTAAATAAGTGGAGTTAATACCTGAACAGTAGCACATCCAGCGCCTGTGGCATATACGAACACCTTAGTAGGTAGGCCGGGTAGCTGTAGAGGCCGTGGTGGAGTGCGGGCTCGCAGTTCTAACGTGTCAGTTAGCTCCATGCCTGCTGTTGCGAGAGACACTGTGAGAGCTCGGTGCCTGAAAAACAGAATAGAAAACCTTATTATACGTTATTATGTTATCCTCGAAGAAGTTGACAGGACGAATGAGACAAGAACAGGGAGAAAGTAGGGACTACTAAAGATAGAGATAGAGGAGTGGAGAGAGGCTTTTTTCCAAGAGTGGAATCGAACAGGATAGCAAAAATAAATGTTGATTTTTTTTCGTTTCCGTCGACCACCGCAGAATTGTGTTCATTAGGATACTTTTTTAGGAAAGTTTTAGTGAAGAATCTAACAGGAGCATTATTTGCGAAGAATAGCATAACAATCAGCAAAATCACATTTGACATTTAATCTTAAAAAAACACGCGATGCCAGCTTTAGGTATAATACACTGTATCTTGGTTGTGAATAAAAAAATCTCTACAGATATTTTTATTGCAACTGATATCCTAAAATTTTGTTGAACTACATATAAAGTATCAAATGACTAAAAATGTTATGTATTAAACAAACTATCATACGTTTTAGAAGTTACGGAATTTTACGGCCCAGTTTTGCAACGTATATCTTATTGGCAACATTAATTGCTGTGCACCATGAAAATTCAGTAAGAAGTAGGATTTACCTATCATGAGCTAAAGCAGCATATTGTGCGGCGGCTTTCGTAGCACTATAAGCGAGACTGGGGTGTCGCTGCAGCGTGGACGCACGATAATACAAGAAGCGGGCGGCGGCCTCTCCTTCAGCGAGCGCGCCGCGTGCGCACGCTGCGAGTAGCACTCTTACTCCGGCCACGTATTGTTCCATCGTTACTGCTTCTGCAAATTTAAAAATATTTTTGACAGTTCTTTTTTATAATTGTAATAATGGTTTCGACAGAGGTTGTCCTGTCTGGAAGCTAGGTTATAATCAGAAAAAAAAAAATTGAGAACCGGATTGCAGCGTGACGTACCGGATCCAATTGTATTTTCAAAACTTCCCACTTTTATAAACACACAAAATTTCATCCAAATCGTACAAGCCATTTAGGGGGAGTTAGGTGGCAAATACACAAACAGAAGACGCATTAAATGTATAAAGATAATTAACGTTCATAAAAGTGAGATGTGAAATTCAAATTCATTGTAGGTATTTTGTTGTTGTGCAACATCATATTTTATCGTTTTAGTTTCAGATGTATTTATGTGACAACCAATCATTTGACTTCTATTTAGTAAAATAATAAACTGACCACTCAAACACCACCAAAGCTTTCTAGTTGCATATTGAAATATCTTGCCTAATATTGTACACTTTTCTGTTATCATTTTCCTATTAAAATGTATTTATTGGATCTATATTTGATAACATTGTCATTTATCAAGTAAGTACTACATTGTCAAATTCTGTTCCCTTCTTACCGTATGACGTAGTCTTAATATTCCTTGACGTTTCTTCAAGAAGCCAGTCAGCAGCATCTTTTCTCGGTGCTGGCCATCCAAATTCTCCTTCTTCGGTCGTTGATGCATTCCTTAGGATGATTAGAGCTTCTGGTACTATTGGACTCCTGAAATATTATATTATGTATATCAAAACGGTGTCTTAACTCTGGGTAATATATATATTAATTGTGTATTGATTCAAAATAGCAGTATCTTTATCAGTAGTAACTTTTGAAATTCTGTATTCAATATTTATTATTTTAAAAATAGAAAATAAATGTGGTCTTAAAAGGAGGTACCTTGCAAGTACCAATGCTAGAACAGTTGCAGCAAGAGCAGCCGGTGATGTCAAGTTGTAAAGGTTATGTTCCAAATAGTTTTGAGATTTCTTTGCCACATCTGCATCAACCTGGTTCTCCACACCAACTTCGAGCAAAGCAACCAAAGTCTCAGCAGTGACTTCAACTCTTCTCTCCCAATCAATTTCTTCCTGGGTCATGTTCCCATCTTTATCGTAATAGTAATACTCATTAACATCAACTTCCTTTGCTGTACCGTTCGATTTTGTTATATCTACGGGATAGTAATCGACTTCTTTATCTGCAGCTAGAGGTGTAAAGGACCCATCTGAACTCTGTCGTGTTTGTATCCATTTCTTGATGTTTTGCAGCAACTCTGGGTCTACTGGGTAGTACGATTGGATCTTTGTTAGGATTTCCAGTATTTTGATGGTTGATAAATGGCTGCTCATTCCGGGGTGATCACTGAAGGAGTTGTCACTTTTGCGGAACGACAGTAAGACTTGCACCTGGAAAGAGAAAAAACGAAAATATTATATAATTTCTTTAAAAAATCCTAATACAATGGTGTAGGTGATAGTAGACCATAGAACACATAAAATAAAGATAGAAAGTACAAAATGATTCGTTTTCAATTACCTGTTCAGGCAGTTTCCGTAAAATCCTTTCCCTCTCAGCATCGTCAACTAGATGCGGTATATGTTCCAACGCCAACAATGGAGCCAAGCTAGCTGAAGCTGCTGACAATTGTGAGTCCCTCCAAACCTCAGCCCACTGGTCAGTTGAGTCTGTCTGTAGACTGTATAGAGGAAGATGGAGACCTCCAGATACCAGAAGAGTTCCGCTTGCAGAACCAGGGACCACACCGTGAGGTAGACCGAGTTCCAGTACTTGAGAAAAGCCTGCTTCTTCGTTGAAGTTCCAGATTCTGAAATAGTAAAATAGTAATAAACTTATATCTTCGTGTTACGAAACACAAGAAAACAGAAGAAAATGCATATTTAAAGCAATTTTAGAAAAAAAAACTCTATCATGTTCATACTTATTAAAAAGCGGATTCGTGAAAAACAGGGAAGTATTAGTACTATTCCAAATTACAAGTTCGTAAGTAATTAGTTAATAAGTATGTAGAAAGAGCTTTGATATATTTTCCATCTATCCTAGATTCTATTTTAATAGATTTTATTCAACTATTGGTGAGTATCATATGCTACTTTTTATTCCAGTGATTCGCCAAAAAAGTGAAGTTACAGGAAAAAGCTATTTTTCAATACTTAAAGCCAAAATAACTCACCTAAAATCAGCCTTGTTACCCCAAAAAGCACTGAAGCCGACAAACTTGATCCTCATATCGGGAGCTAGCGGCCAGACCAGGAGCCTTCTCTCTGAAGGAGCAGCACCCCTGCCCACAGAAAGCCGACCTCCCTCCCACCACACCCACCAGGCACACCACGAGTCTAAACCGGTGCAGTCTTCATCAGTCTCTGTTTGTTCTGCACTAGCTAGATGGACGTCGTAACCTGTAAAACAAATTGTCATTTTGTACGATGTTATGTTACTTTACTTGATCTTGTTTTTTATTCTGTATTCCTACAACCCTCACTAGATCATCGATACACGTTTCAAAGCGTCTTCCGGTACTCTGTCGCCACTCTAAATCCTTTTGGGCCCAATGACCATCCATACCACTGCCAAATAAGTTTGGCGATCATTTTGAAGGGATGATTTGGTTTTTACCCGACTACGGCAAAGCCAAAGGAGGGTCGACTATGTATGTATGTATGTATGTGAGTATGTTCATCTGTTCCCTCATAGCTCCTAATCCACTTATCGGAATTCGACTTATAAGGTATCGTTAGAACCGTCTTAATCGTCCGCTGAACATAGGCTACGTAACGTGTCACAAAAAATGATGTGGCGCTCTCTAGCGGACAAAAAGTAATGTGTTAAAGATTGAGGCCTTTTAACAAAACCTATCTAATTAAGTACTTGGAACATTGCAACAAGATTTATCAGTCTAGTTTATATAAAGAAGTCAAAAAAGGACTAAAATACACAAATGTTTCTAAATTTAAAAGACATTAGAATGGGCCAGGCGCCGCAGGCGTATGAACTTCAGTGACATTAAAAGATAATTTAAATTGTTTTAAAAGCTATGATATTGTCACATTATGTGTGTAGATCCACTAATGGGATGCACTTACCATGTTTTCCTTTAGCGATCCAAACCCTGGTTCTCTCGAACACAACTCGGTACATGTCGTCTGAAGGTTCTCGTATAGCTGACAATGCCACGTGTGCTGCTCCCTGTGCCTTCAATTCTAGCACTAGTCCTGCTCGATTCCTCGGTGCTGCTACCCACTGCCACTCCCAAGAACGTCGAGATGATACAGCAAGGTGTTCTAAAAATACAACGTTGTTTAAATCAGTAGATTAGTATATATAGATTAGATTAGTAGGCTATAAGTTATCGAGTGACATTGTATTTTAAAGAGATTTTGGAAAAGTGGATATGTACAAGATTAATCTTAATAAACATGAATATGACTTTAGTTATGTGATCTTATTTTTTAATTACAGACATAATGTCAAGAATTCTTTGTTATTTATGTCATTTATAAGTTGTAACTGTTAATTTTTTTCTCTTTCTGTTTCACTTTTATGTCAGTCTGCGACAATTTTTGTCTATTTTGAACTTATTTTTTTTTAATTTACTGTTAATACTCGCTAAATATACTCCAGCATTTAATAGTTTATTATTAGTATGCACATTTTTTTAGCAAAATTGTTGTGTCTTTTCCACAAATGCCATTAATGAAGAGTTGAAGTTGATGCCATTGCCTCATGACTTTTGACGATCAGCTTTTTCTTGTTAATTCAATTTAATTCAAATACTTAAAACTTCAGAAGCTAGTGCACGGTTTACAGATCTTTACTTTGAAGACTTGTAGTGTTGAGTAGTTCTCTACATAAATGAGAAAGGCTGTGACTTACCGTTAGCACAGAAGTAAGCGCTCTGCGTATCAGTCCTGTGCAGACCTTCAGGTAGAACCAGTACACTGGCTGACCTGATCACAGACCCGACCAGCGTCTCATTGTTGAACGATGTGTAGGACACTGAGCAGTTGTCCGCACTGTAGCCGGTTACTTCCACTGGAATAAGAGAAAACGTGATGTGAGATTTATGTAGATACTAACTGGTGTACGCGATTTTGCCCACGTTAGATTTTTGGTCACGATTTCAAAAAGTTTTTTTTTGTGCGGTACCTTAATTCTTTTTCTAAAATAAAATTTGCTTAAATCGACTATCTATCATGTCCCATTAAAATCAAACAACAAACAAACAAACAGACGGACAAAAATGTTAAAAATTGTATTTTTGTTAAAATTTACGAAATAATTTGGCAAAGATCTATTATGTTACATTACCAAACATTTTTACAGGGATATTCATGGTTCAAGTGTTTGTTTTTCAACAATGACGCGAGATTGATTGCACTGTAAAACGTCTATTGATTCGGTCTAGTCGATGGCTAAAACGACTTATTGCAGCTCCTGCCCTTAACAGAACAGAAATCCATCAAAACACCAAGCGAATAACACCCTTAACAACACATACATAAAGTAACAATCACTCAAAGATGATGTTCATTATTGTGAGCACTAAGATTTACGTCATCGACGTGTCATCATAAATCAGAGTAATAATAATTTAGGATAGCATAAAACAACTTTATATCCTAAAGTCCTATTGAACCTCATCCACGACGCAGCATTTTTATATCTATTTTTTATGACTATGACTGTAGAGGAATTGCGATGGTCTAAAAAAACGAGTTGGAGCGGGATTTGAATAGGTCTGGATTGAATTTGTTGTACGTGGTTAAATTATGCTGAAAAAAGTCATCGAAAATAGCAAGGTATACTTTTTCTGAGATAAAGTTTTACAGAAATAGTACCTCATATAGGTCGCAGCATACCACGAAAGAAATAGTGGAATAAACTAGACAACTTTTTGCTAGGAGATATCTGATTGTACAATGTTATTCAACCTGTAGGGATAGATTAAAAGATTTGCGCAACGATTTAACAACAGTTTAAGTGAGCTTCAATTTTATTGTGCAATATTATTGTAGGTGTATGGGGCGCCTAAGATGGAAGCAGTGGGGAGAGGATAATGCGCGAGAGTTGGATAGAAAAGGCTAACAAAAAATACAGTAAGTGTTTTAACCACTTGTAGAAAGTAATAAAAAAAAAGATCGCATAGTAAGAGTTTGCAAGTGGATTAGAGCTTCTAGGCAAAAGGACTTTCTATTAGAAGTGATAGTTGTCAATGATGCTGAATTCCACGATAATGGCATGTGTTTCTAAAAAGCCACGTAGTAAATTTCAAACAATTTGGACTTTTCATAATCGTTTGCTATGTTAGAATGTCACTTTGTTAACGTCTCCGGCACCAGTGTACTAAATATAGTACACTTCATACCAGCAAATTTAAACCTTATTACGTAAAAATAAGGTTTAAGTTAGCTCGTACCGAGCTGTACCAAATTTGGTACACTTATGCTTGAGAGGTGATCCTTAAGGAAGAATTGCAGAAAGTTTTGTTATAAGTTTTATGACGAGACTCTTTCGAGAGTGCAGTTCAGTGGTTGTTTTAATTATTTGTAAATCAGTCCCTAGTAGATATTACCATGTAAAATTGAAGTATTTGGTATCTCAAGAATATACACAACTGGGTGCACTACCCGCGAATGATTCACGCGAGGACGATACTTGACGAAATTATAAAATCATTGAAATAGGCACGATCTCAGTAAAATATAGTTGAGAATTTTTTTCGCTGAGAAGTTTGCCGAGAAAGCTGCTAAATTAATACTGTATAAACATAAGTTATTGATACAGTTGGATTGCAGAAAAGTAATAGTAAGCTGTTTAAAAAAAATCATTTACAAACTTGACACTGGTTAAATACAGAAACCATACGTAGCTAAAAAAAATGTGACATTATTAAAAGATGTAGATTAATATTTAGATGAAACTAAACTGACACTAAAAAAAACAATTCTAATTATGAGATCCTCCATTAACATTCATCTCCTAACTTACACCACACCCACCAGGATCACACGTTCCTCGTACCATACAATCGTATTGCAAAGGTAATAGAATCTGCTACGTTTATTGCTAGCACAACCGTAGAAAACACTCGGAAAGCAATTGAAATACAATGAGTGTCATTTTATAGAGGCAGGATTGAAGCTAAACGCGGCTGGAATGGTGCTTCAGGATGGTTAACTGTGGAAAGTTTTGATTTTCGCAATGTAGAATGGATGCTAGAGAGTAAATTGTTTGTGTGATAAGTTGTTTGGAAAATTAGAATGCAAACAGGAGTAGGAACGAAAGTGACAGATATTGTGTAGTAAAATTTACACACGTTTTCATTGTGCCCAAACAGCGATGTGGGGGAGTACTTCGATGCCTAATTAAGTGTATTTGATTTTGTCTATTTATCTATTAATACAATTATTTTTAGTATATGCAAAACCTAAATATGATTTGTCTAGTATCAGTTACTGAATCGATTCCTATAATTTTTACACCAAATTATATTTTTTCCTAAAATTCTTTAAAAAGGTCACAAGTTGGACACCACCGTGACTAAGTACAATACAGGTCACGGCTGGTCATAGCGGGCATGAAGCGCCAGCGCACAGCTGAGTGCGGGAGCAAAACAACCCCTCATTCGCCCAAATGACCCGGTGACCATGTGTTTGTGTGCACAACTAACATAACATAACTAGCTTATAACTTAACTTAGTGATTTTTCATGATACATGATATAAAAAATACTAATCACCTGTTTCGGGTTTCGCATATACTAAAAATAAGGTTGTATATAAAAGGAGAAACTGACTGACTGACATATCAACGCACTGCCAAAATTATTACGACTAGGGGCGTAAAATTTTGCAACAAAGTTTCCTTATATGACGTAGGCGAGCATTAATAAGACAGAATTTTCCAAACCACCTGATGAAACAGGGGTCCAAAATTTTTATAAAGAAACCTTTTTTCACGCAGGG
This sequence comes from Leucania comma, assembly GCA_958295575.1. Taxonomy (NCBI): domain Eukaryota; kingdom Metazoa; phylum Arthropoda; class Insecta; order Lepidoptera; family Noctuidae; genus Leucania; species Leucania comma. The sequence continues at coordinate 5,770,549 of OY282473.1, forward strand.
GAATCTGCTGGCAAAAGCTAGTTTACATAAAAGTAGTTAGGTTGTAAATACTAGTAATTAGTACATAATAATATGTATTTACCTTTTATTCCCAGGACAAATGTTTGTGTGATGAGCATGATCATTTGTTCTGTGTCTGGGTGTTATTTATCTATAATATGTATGTATGTTTATCAGCTGTCTGGTACCCATAACACAAGCTCTGCTTAGCTTGGGACTAGACGGTGTTGTGTGATAGTTGTGGAAATATTATTATTATTATTATTCTAAGTATTTAATTATTAAAAAAATGACAAAATATTAATATATATCATTTTGTAGCTCGATTTCAGATTTACGCGCTTTTTATTTTGTCGTGTTATGACGTACTTATATGTCGGCTCGTCTAGGATGGTTCGAGCTCTGATCATCACCCAGGTGTGCCTACGTGGGTTTCATGAAATGAATAAAAACGGATAAGAACTGAATTGGTTTACTTCTCAATACATTTCGGTACAGTACACTGTTATTAGGTAGGTCATCATCATCATCATCAGCCTTATAATGTTCCCACTGCTGGGACTCAGGCCTCCTCTTTAGGAGAGGGAATGGGAAGAGGCGAAACGGCTGACTCTGTCTTGGCCCGCCGAATCTAGTTCTTCTAGTTGCCACTAGATGGCATGCCTTGTTTTGTTGACAACAAATCAACGCCGGATCCGACACATACATAATAAGTTTACACAATAAAAGAAAACATGGACTCGATAATAGGTAAATAACTGCAGCTTTTTTCTTGTACCGTTACGTTTATTTAGAAATTCTTAACGTCTTTTATCATTATAAAAATTAACTTTAAACATTAATTTTCAATCGATATACCTAACGTTTTCCAACTGTGACAGGGTCGATTTCCTTTCTAATCGAACTCCTATCTGAACTCCAGACCCCAGTAACTGGGTAATAACATGATACGCCTTAGCAAGACTGGTGTCAGATTTTCTTGTTTCAAAATACATGTAGATCCTTCAAATGAAAATTCTGAATATTCCACATCCTATCTTCAAACCCACATCCACCCTCATTAGCCCCTCGAGATACAAATGCATCATTACCATAACTTATTACCACATCTATTGTCTCAATTGCTAATTTGCCTCGGCATACACGGCTTTGTTGCTTCGAGTCCAATTTAAATGTTTATTGAAACTGCTCCGAGAATTGGACTAGACAATGAGAATGTCTCACTAATCGTGCAATTTGAATACACAATTCATGTTTGATCAGTGGAAAGGGACTTGGATTGTGTTAGTACCATTAGTGACGTGTTAAACTTTGAAGCTAAGCTTTAAAAATAAATAGATAAAGAGTGATTTTACTTGCTATATTTACATTTTGCACCAAAGTTTATTTGCAAGCCAATAAACTATGAACTATTTACTGCAGAACTTAATGCAGATAGTTAGTATAGATTTATTGTTACATTTATTTCTTATTTCACCCGCTTGATAGCAAAATGATTTCAAGGAAACATGCCTACTCTCAGGATAAAAAGAATCCTATGTGCTAATCCAAGACATGGTGTTGAATGTTCAGCCATTCAAGCATGAAGAAGTAAAAAACATACACCCATATACTCTTTCTTTCTTTTCGTCTTTATAATATTAGTGGGATATGTCAACTTTTGGATTCTAAGCAATCAAGGCGTTCAGTAAATTAAGCGCCTGAACTATAGAAGCATATCGAGCAGATATAGTAAGTACCCCTTTTTTATTTTAAGTTTATTCAGTGCAAAGATTGTCTAATGGCGGGTTTCTGAATTGAGTATTTTGAGTTAAGAACGACTCAAACCATACTTAAATGCCAAATTTTGACAGGTTTGCAAGCTAAAGTAGAGTTTGAGTAATTCTCAACTTCAAATGCTTAAATCAGAAATCGGGGGTGTGTTCAATTACGGAGACGCGGCGCGTCGGGCAGTCCGTCGTACATTGCTATATGTATGTGTTTGCGCGAGCGATGACGCGGCCCGCTACTGCAATGTACGACGAAACGCCCAACGTGCCGCGATGTCGCTGTCAGCAATAAGACTGCCATTGTATCCATAGATTTAAGTTTGTGTGAAGAGTTGTGTAAAAATTTTGGTATAGGTAGAAAAAAGTTTATTCTACACTGCGTAAAATTCCAGCAGAGTTAAAAAGATAAGCTTTAACAATCAAATGTTTTTATATTTGTTTTTTTTTTGTGTCTTACGTTACTGCTTAGCACATTACAGTAGAATAGCAGCCTTAGATTGTGTCCTAGAATTAGTTCTAACAGGAGCTCAGCCTGGATTGTGGCTGAATAACTCTGACCTGGGGCAAGTGCTTGAATAAATTGTCTGCGATATTGAGAGGTGTTCTAATTAGTGAATGAAAGGGTTTAGATTACCTATTCAAATCTTTTGATTGAAGTAATGGATGGGATCGTCGACGGTTTTTAAGCCGTCAACTTTCGGATCCTGAGCAATCAAGGCGTTCAGCAGATTAAGCGCCTGCACTATAGGGACACATTAAGTAGTTACAGTACCCCTTTTTATTTTAAGTTGGATCAGTCTATGCAAAGATTATCTAAAAAATATCGCTTTCAGCATTATGGGTGTCATTGTATCCATAAATTTATGTTTGTGTAAAGAGTTGTTTAACTACATCGATTTATATTCTAACATGCTAGTCTATATAAGCATGTGCATAGAAACTATTTCCAAAATACTGAAAAGTTACAACAAAAGTTCGCTGTAGCACAAGATTGCCATTATGTCGTCTAACCAATTTTCTAAAATTTTTGAGGATTCTTTTTCGCGACCAAAACGTCTTAAGCGCCATGAATTAGTGAATGAAAGGGTATAGATTACCTATCAAATCTTTTGATTGAAGTAATTGATGAGTTTGTCGGCGGTTTGTATTATGTACAAAAAATACCTATTACAGTTACGGCATATTGAATCTCTTATCCTCGGTTTCAGGAATAAAATTATTAATGCGTTATAAATTAAACGCCAAGTCATGTGACAAGGCTGAAAATTGATTCCATCAATCACAGGCCGCGAATTCGACACATCAATTTTGCAATAATTTTAGTTTCAGAAACTGGGCTTTATTGCTGCGTCTATTATTAGTAAAGAAAAAGTGTAAAAAGCAGTAGTGGATCTACTGGATATAAACCTCCTCTAAGTGTCGCCACAACGATCGGTCCTATGCGTCTCGCATTCATCGGATTCGCGCGATCCTCACCAGGTCATTGGTCCACCTTGTGGTAGACTCACAGTACCCATGCTGTGTACTCTGGCACGCGGTCATCACTCCGGAACCTTTTACCAGATCGGTAATTTTTGTTCTGCAAGTAATCTACTTAGAGTCCTTATTAGGTTGGGTGTTAGTGCTAAATTACATCTGCTGCTGAATTGGAATGAAAACAATTTTGTTTATCATCATTTCAGCCAAAAGACGTCCACTGTTGGACATAGGCCTCCTCCAAGCGTCGCCACAATGTCTCGCACCCATCGGACTCCAGCGACCCTGACCAGGTCATCGGTCCACGTGTACGCGGCCACCACTCCAGAACCTTTCAGCCCCAACAGCCATCTGTTCTGCCTGCAATGTGCCCTGCCCATTGCCACTTAAGTTTGGCGATTCTACGTGCTATGTCGGAAACCCTGGTTCCTGGTTTTCTTTATACAACCTCACTAAAAAGGAGCATCTTTTCAAGTTGTATTTGTACTTTGTTTGTAACTATATTTTCTTTCCCAAAAATGCTGACGTTCTCGAATCCGCTAAATCCAAAGAGCGACTACGAAGTCGAATTCACTTGAAACAGCAAATTTTGCAAAAGAAAAATTACGATGTCTAGTAGTAAAGTTATTTCTCGCAACTTGAAGAAAAATAATTCCACTTTGCTGATCTGAACTTTACACGCAGAAAGTAATTTAAATGAAAGCAATTTTTAAGGTCACAATCACAAAATTTCGTTCTATCACACGTTCGAAATTTAAGAGCGGCCAGCCCGAGCTACATTTTCATACAAACGCTCGTTATAGCGTTTAAGCGAGAAATAATAGAAAATAAATAATAGAAAATAAGCGAGAAATATAGAAAGATGTGTACTAACATTAGTACACATCTTTCTCCAGATATTTTGGATACAAAGATATCTTGTGGATATTATCAAGACTCGCGATAGAAACATAAAGTGTAAAGCTAATCCACTAAAATACATAAACTTTAGCCTCCCATAATGTACTCATATATTAAAAATATAAATAAAAATACATTTTTATAGAAGCCTTGCACATTTAATCGAAATTCTGAATGCCGACAATTTTTCTCAAAATTATTTTATTATTTCCTGGAAGAAGTTTTGTGAACTATTCGAATTCATCACGGAATCACCGAATGCCAAAAGAGTTTTCAGGCGTTATCTCTCTTTTTTCGCTTTGCCTTTTCAACAAACATTGCATTGGATTGCCCGCGCCCGCCCGTGCGCCCGCTTGACGCAGCGCATGTCCTTAATACTATAAAGATGAAAGATTGTGAGTGTGTGTGTTAGTATGTCTGTTACTTCTTCACGCTTGAACGGCTGAACAGATTTAGAAAACTTGATACCCAGGTAGACCATTATCTTGAAATAGTACATAGGATACTTTTTTATCCCGGGAATAAATTCAGTTGGGATAATTTCCTACTGTCACGAGGGCGCAGCCGCTAGCAGCAGCAAGAGGTGAAGCACTCGTAAGTTTTTAATTGTAGGTAATATCATCCAATGACATATTCCGCCCTTGGGTGGAGCAGGAAATACTCTTACTGACAAAAAACCTACCCTGTCCCTTCGTTGCCTATCGTACCGGACCGAGCCTTTCTTTCAGAAGCAGCACTCATACGTTCTTAAAATCAAAAAACCTAACTAAAGATATCAATTACACTACGTATTAACTCCCAACCAAGTGAAAGTTGTTCCAAACTTTGCGATCAGCGTTCGCAAAATTCGGGTGTCTTTAATTTCACAATTAGGTAGGATTCCGGTTTAAGAATTCTCCTCCATAACTTCATTAAAATATTTTGCTCTACAGATTTCTTCGGCGAAGATCCGGAATAAATTTCTGGTAGAATCTTCGCGTTCTTCGTCATTAATTAAGTATTCGTGTAGCTATTAATAAATCTTAAAATTGACAGGACTGACGCTGATGAGGTTTAAGGCTTTAATTTTCAAGGAATGGGGGTTGTGGTGGATTAATCAATTACTTTTAACGAGATGAATGATACAAGGGAGCTGAGAAAACATTTATTATGATTTAGTAGCACAGTTTTATTACATAGTAGTTAATGGAAATTGAAATCAGTTTTTTTTGAGCGGGGCAATCATCTAATGGCTTCTCTTACTCTAGGGTGGAGCGAGAGGACGTATCACGACTTTTATTGAGTAAAATCACACATTATATTCTTTCAATTTCGCTGTGCGTCCTAGGATCACGTGTACCTCTTTCAGAAGTCGACCTATGGCCCCAGTCGGCTTTGACCCTGCGGTTTTTATTGAGGCGCACGTGGAACGCTACGCGCCGTAGATGACTGGGGTTTGGTCCGGATGGTTACAGGACGGCTGGACGGCAAGCTACCCAATGCTCGTCGCTCGTAAGCCCACACCTACTGTGGCTGGGCCGTGAGGATATCCATCACTTCGCGCGTGTGGCCACATCCTTCGCTAGCATTACTCCTTAGCAGATGGAAGTGATTAACGCCTATTCCCCTCACTCCATACCATGGCCTGAACTACGTCCCGGCGCAGGAGGTCACCATTATTGATCGCATCCACGAAAACACGGTGGTGCTTCGCCTAAGCGGAGCATGACACCTTAACCGTGTGTTCCATCGTATCCTCCGGGCACTCCACACAATGGTGACACCCGGGCATTTCAATCAGGTGCGGGAACTTCCCAACACACACCATGTCCGGTCAGAACCTGCGTCATGTGGAAGGTGAGGACGTTGTGACGCATCTCCAGGTACTCCTCAATGAGGTGACTTAACACCAAGATTATGGCTTGCCAAAATTCAAAGCAGAAAATAATCGAAAATTAATGACGCAAAAACGAAACTAGGTTAACAAGGGAGAACTATCAAGAGAGATCAGAGCAGAGACATCGTGCACTAACACCAAAACTAAGCTTGAAGGTTACAGTTATATGGCTTTAATCTCACTAGCACCCATACCCTCTAGACCAAAAGAGAACTGATTCTATTAGGTGACAGAAAAAGTTTTGGTGGAAGTCTTATTCATAGTAGTATCTACAGTTTTATTATTTAGTAGTTGATGGAAATTCGAATTAGATGATAATCGAAAATCAATGAAGCAGAAACAAAACTAGAATAACTAGGAAGATCAGATCAGAGACATCATGCGTCATCATCAAACCGAAGCTTGAAGGTTATATTTATAAGCCTTTAATGACACCAGCCCCTGTTATGTTTGGCGACAGAAAAACTTAGGTTGAAGAATTTTACTTGGACCAAAACCTTAGTAAAGATTTCAACTAAAACTCAAGTAATTATGTCTGTATACAAATAAAACATACCAGTAATATTCTTCCTGCCAGGTGTATTGACGGCCACTCTGACCACCAACTGTGTTCCTCCACGAGGTCCGAGACGCAATCTCTCTGTGACGTAAAGAGCTCCTGTACTGGCGAATGCTGCGCCTGCGCTTAGGGCTAGCAGTGCTGTTACCTGTGAAGTAAGGAAAAGAGTGGACAGATGAGATACAGTAGGTACTTTATAGACTAAACTGAGATATTTTTAATATGTAATGTTTTCACAAGAGTGTCCATTGAGTTTATTGAACATTCTTCTTCATTGAGATCTATGCTTTGGAACGTGCAATTAGGAACCCGTCCACTGACGCCGTTCACCGGTCACCGATATTAGGCCCGTCACTTATCAGTATTACATCTAATTTATTTATCTCTACTCTCCTTGAATATGTTTTTGATCGAGAATGTGACATTTTTGTTAAGTTTTACTTAAGTTTAAATTAGTGTCGATGATTATGATGCACGGTAAAACTCTAATGTGTTTATGATTTACATAATCCGTAATGTATTAGGAAATAAATAAATGAAAAAATAAAAAAAAAAAACGTTTCTGACTGACTGACTTCTTGACAATTCAAAAATGTCTGTATATGATTTACTAGAAATAAATTCAGCGATTGCTTGATTGATTGATTAACATGGATAGAGTTTCCATCATATCCCTGATCGGATAACTTTTCTCTTACTAATTCTCCTGACCAAATTTTTGGCTATGGTGGCCGATGTCAATTTTGAGATTACCCAAGAATTCAGTAAATGTCATAGTACACAAGTGTGTAAACACAGATGTACTCTTTGTTCCCTCACCCTCACAGTTTGATGGGACAGCAATCTGATACGAGTAGGAAGAGATCAAATGGCCGAGCAAACATCTTTACATGTTTTTCGAGGCACAACACTATCGCACGACTACAAATCTCTGAGCTGTTTAAAAAAAAAACAATAACATAGCTCGACCCAGGAATTGAACAAAGGATCTCACGCTTAGAAAGTACACTTTGCAACTGCAAGACCAATGAGTCAGTAATTGTGTTATTTTACCTACGATAGCATACCGAAACTTAGATGCCTTGACCCGTACCTCAAAAGAAAAAAAGCGGCAGCAAACTGTAGAGGCCCAGCCTGCTAGCTGCAGGCAGGCAGGGTTGAAGCCTGCTAGGGTCATGGGTCAGTTTCTGAAAGGAAGGCCCGGCCACGGCACGATAGGCAACGAAGGAATAGTCTGACACTATTTCCCGCTTCGCCCAAGGGCGGGATTTGTCATTGGATGATTGCTACCTTAAAAAAACCCTTATATTCCGCTTTTTCCTTTTGAGGTACGGAACACTAAAAAATCAACCTTCTTTTATGTTCCGGAACTTCAATGTTTACAAGATTGTTCTAAAAAGTTTTCGTAGCCTTGAAATGCAAAAGGGCTACTGGGAAAACACGCGTAAATTTTAGTTAGCAAATATCTAACACTCGCTCTCGCTGTACCTAGAGAGGGCGGCGTGCAGTGTTCCCGCGCGCCTCAAGGAATTGTCAGCAAACTGTACGGGCCCAGTAGGGTCGAGGCCTAGTCTGAGGCTCTGGGAAGGTAAGAAAATGCATACCAGGGCCCTGGAACCAAGGCAGGAAAGGAGCAGGGTAGCTTTTTAATCAGTAAGAGTCTGACACTATTTCCCGCTCCGCCCAAGGGCGGGATCTGTCATTAAATGATTTTACCTACCATAAAAAAACCCAGAGAGAGGGTCTAGTTTGTAAACTGCAAAGTAATGTAAAATCCAATAACTTGACACAAGTTTTTTGAAGAAATAACATTGCCACTTTTGATACCACGCAATAATACTAAAGAAAACATAGCAAAAGCAATAACTTCATGTTTTGCTTTCCCTTAGAGGCAGAGGAGTGTTATATTTTCGATATAATCGATATCATATTAGCTGAAATGGAATTTCTCGAAGTGTCGCCTCCTGGAGTTGTCCCGGAGGTGCAAAGTCAATAGCGACTGGAGCTTTGTTATTAAAGCGCCAGCCACACGTTTGGAAGTTAGAGGATTTTCTAATATATTTAAACAATTTGATTAATAAAAATACCATTGGTGTTTTTCCTCAAAAATATTTAAAAAGGTCACAAGTTGGACACCATCGACATTGAGTACAATACAGGTTACGGCAGGACATAGCGGGCACAAGACGCCAGGGCTGAGTGCGGGAACAAAACAACCCCGGATGGCCCAGTGACCAAGTATTTGTGTGAACAACCAGGTGACATAACAAGCTTGAAATTTTGTGATTTTTCATGATAGAGTTATGAAATTTTTAGATACTTTGCATAAAAATACTAGAAACGTTTCGGTTTTCGACTATACTAAAAATAAGGTTCTTTAAGAATAATCTATAACATAAAAGTGTTTAGATTTCTCCACCACATGATGCAAAACTAATAATTCATAAATAAAGTACTTTCTTACAGTAGGCACATTTACATTGATGTTGTGGAGACTCATAACAATTAACATAATTAGACTTTACTAAACTAGTGCGCCTCACCATTAACGTTTTTCATCACTGCTTACTACCAGTTGGGATCGCAGTCAAGCACTAGTTTATATCAAATAATAATAAAAAAAATATAATGTTCCCATTACTGGGACTTAGACCTCTTCTCTAGAGGAAAGCTGGAATCAACCACGCAGGCCCAATGAGTTTCCTTCCTCAAGATGTTTTTCTTATCGTTTAAAACCATAAAACAATACAATTTGAATTTTATCAACTAGTTTCAAGGTACGACACTCTCTCGTCGAATCTCTTAAAGTATACTGTAATTTGTATAGGTATTCCTGCCTAAATTACTAAATTTATCCACTTGCCCGAGGCTGGCCTCCTGTGGAGTATTCTATTTCCATTCATAAAAAACTAGACTATACTCAGCAATAAATAGTGAGGCTTGTTATTGAAGAGACAGTTTTCGTATTGGGATCACGACCATCAGGAATTATCATTTAAAAACAGTTCAGAGAAAGTAATTTATTTACACTCAAAATTTCATTCAGAATCAGAATTGCAGAGTAAAATCGAGTCATTCGTGAATACTTTCTATAAACATTAATAAAGGATTGTAAAACGTAATCAGAACCTGATTTAATTGCGGTTTCAGTAATGAAGTTATAATTCAATTCGTTATAGCGGGAAACTGGGTCATATTTTATTAAAAACCAGAAACGAAATACAGTCAAAGAGAATATTGAAAATAAATAATTATGCAAAAATTGAGTCTCTCTTACAGAACTAACGAGCAATTAAAAGTCAAACAAATGAAACGATTTACGAAAAAGTGGATAAAGATCTATCAAGAAGTATCTTAATGCACTAAATATTGATATGCTATATTTATACATAACAAGTTTTCAATTAAATTATTTTTTTCATAGCAAGCTCTTATAGCGCGGTATATACCAATACGATTTTAAATACTCATCAAGACCGTTTTAAAAAGCTCAAATACGATAGGGTTATTTTATTGCACTTATTACCGAGTTCCTATGGCCATCTTCCTGCTCCATCATCAGACCCCGGTTAGTATCTATCACCAAAATACTCGTCAATACGGATCAAAGGAATCTAAACACAATGGGATTGTGTCGTTTAACTACCAAGTTCATAGGTACTTGGTAATGATCGGATCTGATGATTGAATCCGCAGGTGACCTATAGATTGTACCATCAGATCAGCTTACAAATCAGCTCCATGTCATAATAATTTTGCATTGTCATCTAATTTACACGTGCATGCAAAATTTCAGCTCAATCGGTACTTGGGAAGTGGATCAAATTTAATTTGCAAGATTTGATCACAGACAAACATTGGGACAGGTGAAACTAAATAAAAGCTTGTAAAATGAGAAAATTACAGACTGCACAACGCATAGCCTAAACTAGTGAAATATTGCACCATGTGTCCTTTTATGACGTACTTGAGCCCTAAGAGAGTATTTTTTTAAATTCATATTTATGAGGCTAAAACGGAAGTTCAAAGACAATTTGGAACTTAATACTTACTTATTTTAAGTTCCTCTTATAATTTTATCTTTGGTGTACAATAAAGAATATATCTATAGTTAGATATAACTATCTATCTTAATACCAAGATTTGTCCTCAAAACAGCGAAATCATGGTCACAAAGAATATCAGTCTCAAAGTGTGATTTGTAGTGTTGATTCGTCAGATATTTGGGCCAATAGAGGTAGGATAAAGGTGGCAAGGGGTCGTAGTGGGGTGCACAATTATCCCCGGACGGATATCCCCCCCTGATAGTACCTACAAGATATTTACCTTATCTTGTACCGTGAATATTTTAATTTAAGAGTCTCGTCCGGGATTTATCGTTCAATTTACGCTTTTTGAGTGTAGCTTTGAATGTTGCTTCGTTTGTTATAATTGTATGAATTGTAATTAATTTGTTTACGTTATGATACAAAGGGGTTTTCAATGGGCGTTGCTGTTTAATTGCGATTGTTTTTGTATTTCCTCATTTGGTTTTCAGAGTTCACGATTGTTTTCAATCATAGAAGATAGTTAATCAAGATGGCGGTTTTCGGTCTAATGACAGTCATTGAATACGTTAAGAGTTTTACATACCGCGGCCTTGGAATGCAAAACTGAAGGAACAGGTGATTGTGTTGGGCCCTGGTTCAGGCCATGATTCAGAGCAAGGGGCTCTTTCTGCAAAACAGTAATTCTAGCGAAGGGGACGATCACAAGCGTGAGGGAACAGACATCCTCACGCCCCAGCCGCCGCGACCCTGACCCTGACTACCAGCCACGGTACGCTCGGGCTTGCGGACTACGAGCTATGGGTCCAATGGAGCCCAAGTCGTAGCGCGTGGTATAATATTACACGCGCTCCTCAAAGAAATGTTAACAAAGCCTAGGAGCCCAGCAAGGCCAAAGCCCGCTAGGGCACAGGTATTTTATAAAATGAAACCTCTCTCACCTTAAAAAAAGGTGTTATATACAGTAAAAGTTTGTCATTTTTTTTTCGCTTCACCCAGAATGCGAAGAGTAAAGTTATTTGACGATTTTTCACCAAAATAAATGGGTAAAGAAGAAGTTAAGGTATGTTACAAGGCAAGTTTACCACTCTTAAATTATTTCACTCTTCCGGTGAAACTAAAACTACCAATTAAGGAAGTATCCATACCCATTTAGATAACATCGTCTCATAAAAACCATAGCTCACTCGATAAACCCTACTGAACCCAAAACTTGCGATAGCCACACGTGATAGCGATTTGTTTGCGATCGGCGTCGCTCATCGAATCCCGATTAGGGATTCTGGGGATGATCCCGACGATTCAGACGCGAATCCCGGGAAATGGAGCGATTAGGCAATCTACCCGCTTTAAGCGCTTCAAACTCAAATCAGCGTGTGGAAGCGGCAATGTACGGTGGCGCTGTTTGATATGTGCAGATTGGACGGAGTTCGAATGGGGTTTATAGTACCTAGTATTAAGATTCTTAGTAGAAAGTTTTCTTTGGTTATTTTCGTGTTAAAATGCGTTATTTGGAGCAGTGGTGACCAAAACTTACTAGTTCAAACCTAGCCAGACGCATTACTTTGTATAATTTATTTCATCACCACTTCTCTCAAAACGGTGAAGTAAAATATTGTGAAGAAACCGGCATGTCCTAGAACTAAAGATTCGAAGACATGTGGCATCCATCAATCCGCACTGGGCCCACGTGGTGGATTAAGGCCCATTCCCTCTCCTAGAGACCTGAGTACCAGCAGTGGGAACATTATAAGGCTAATTATGCTTATGCTTTGTATTCGTTTCATTTATGATTTGCCCGCGTGAACATAATCCTGGGCTAAAAAATATTGTGTGTCTTAAAACTAGGTATTCAGATGCATTTTAGCCAGCAACAGTCTTATAGTTCCTCTTGCTCCGAAGAGAGCGAGAAAAAATATTCGATGGTTTCTCCACCCAAAAAAAAAGGATAACAGATCGTGAGTGGAGAGAGTTATGAGTTCTTCGGGTTACCACAGACTTTTTCTAAAGTACACGGACGATATTATTTTTTGATACGATTCTAGTTCATGAAGACCACAATACGAGTCATTATTGTTATTAAAATCTCATTAAGTATCACCATCTTCATTAACACACTAATGAATAACAAGATTGCTAACTGAATAGTCCGTATTCATGTTAAAATGGAATTCATCTCAAAGCCACTCGGGTTATTTCTATCGATAGACTAGAAAGCTTCCACAGACTTAACTAAGGTAAAACCTACAATATAGTATAGAACTAAATAACAGGTAATTTACTAAGTACGGGTTTCTCAAAGGATCGGGTTTCCGGCTTTTGAAATGTTTGTATATGTATTCAATACCAACATTTACACGGAAATTATATATTCCTAAATAATATATAACGATTTTAAGGCGAAATTCAAAGCAAAAATTTTGACTTCCCTACACGCCAACGACATGTAGTCGAGTCCATTCTTGTATACTTACTCTGTTTGTTTTTTTTTATCTGTATTTTTTTCTCGTAACCTGTTTTCTTTATTGTCCTTCAATTTTCGTTTTGTATCACAAAATTATAATAATAATATTTATTTATTTATGTACAACCTAACCTTTGTTGGTTGCTAATCAACCTAAGTTAGCAACCAAGCAGTAATCTGGCATCTGTATTGTAAATGTTGTGTTTATCCGTAATCGGCATAAAATAATAGAATAGTACCTAAGTATAATTTTGTTTACATATGTGTATATAGGGTGACTGGTAAATTAGTGGCCGATACGACACGTGATTTTAGTCATGATAACAAACAACTTTTACTATGGGACCAAACCTTAATCCGGAATCGCGAAAAAGTCTGTTGGTCAGTACATTTATGTTCGCGCAATATTAGGTAAATATTTGGTTTTACTGTAATCCTCCAAACAAACCAGACCTGTAACAAGGAGATTGTTACAGGTCTGGTTTGTTTTGAGGATTTTAAATAAGTGAAAATAATATTTGTTAATTGCTGATGTTTGGTTGGACTTCATTCGGAAAATTATTGATAATATCGATCTGTAAATATTTACGGTTTGTTTTTAAAAGTGAAGTGCTCAATATTCTTTTGAAGTGGAGAGGTAGCCTGAAATTTTATTACGAAAAATATGTTAAAACCGCTTCGCGGCTATGCCTGTAGCAAATTTTCACTGCAAGGTTTTGAGTAGGTTTTTAAAGTCACTTTATGACAAAATCTAAATTTACAGATTTTTTAGTGATATAAAGCATTGCTTGACTGCAATCCTTATTGCTAGTAAGCAGTGATGCAATCGTTGATGTTGAATCATACTAGTTTATTAAGAGCTTTTAATTCATTCTAGCTTTGAAGACACCTAAATTATAGTCAGACGGGAAGGCCATTGTGCTGAAAGCTTATTATATATATATATATATATTCCACATATACATTCCACAACTATCACACAACACCGTCTAGCCCCAAGCTAAGCAGAGCTTGTGTTATGGGTACCAGACAGCTGATAAAAATACTTATATATTTCTAAATACATACATATTATAGATAAATAACACCCAGACACAGAACAAATGATCGTGTTCATCACACAAACATTTGTCCTGGGTGGGAATCGAACCCACGACCTCTGGCATAGCAGTCAGGGCCACTAACCACTAGACCAACAGGCCAGTCGTTGTATATTGTTCCAATCTTTCGACGATTTTCGAGTTAGTTCACTTTTATTTTAAGGGTATGATATATATATAAGCGGTGTTATATAATTTTGTAGGGCGCAGTTATTTCTATCTTTTGTAAACTCTTTTGCATTTTTGAGGTTTTTTTTCTATGACGACGATATTGCCTTTTCTGTCCCTTAATATTGTGCTCTCTCTCTCTTATTTTTTACAAATTAAATTTTAAATTAATTTATTTTAATGAAGTCTCGTGATACTGATGAACCTAATCCAACTAAACAACCCTGGCTTAGCTGAATACGGCTCGTTCCATGTGAATGGCTCCTTACGATCGATTTAGCTAGAACTGCCCATTGGCGTTAGAATCAATTGACTATAGCGACTGTATTTTAGCCAGCACAAACAGTTAAAAAAAAAAGAACTAAATACGTATGTTGAAACACGAGAGGTTGTTTAAGGTTTTTAGAATTCTGAAAAGGCCACCAAAAAGTCTCTATTAAAATTCAAAGTTTTTTAAACAGTCAAAGGATTTGTTTCAATTAAAGAAAGAAAAGAAGAAAGAAAAACAGTTTATTCAGTTTAAACTGTAGCAACACTTAAAGCGCCACATATGTATGAAATAAACTACGAGTTCTCCGCCTGATTTAAATGTTTATGTTACCGGCAATCGATATAATCCGGTATACAATACAATGCCTAGGCAATATATAAATACGGTTCAAAGTACGGCTTTTATTTTCATGTGGTGATTAAAAAAATAACTATAAACTAACCTGTCCGTATCTGGGTGCTCTAAAATTACATCACCTCCTTCCCTGCTCTCGTCTTTTACACACATTCCCGGCTGAGCATTCGGTATTGTATAGAATACCTGAATTACTTTACTCTCTTGACTTTCTTGGTGTACAATAAAGTTTTAATTCTATTCTATTCGATTCTATTCTAATTATACAGATTGCCGGTAACATATACAACAGCCCGAAATCATCTCTCGGTCAGTTACCCAGATCAGACAAAACACCGGTTTGATTGGAGGACCCTCCCTTTACAATGGAGGTACTGAGTGGGACTTAATATTTACATGCATTTTTGACTTTTCACGGTCGGTCCGACACAAAAAAGAGAACAAGCAAGAAACTCCATAGAAACTCAAATATTGTAGTAAACGGCCCTTTTTTGCGTTTTCACTGCCTTTTAACCAACAAATTACAATGTTGAGACATAGTAAGCTATAACGCTTTTCATTGTATTTCACTGTTGCTAGCTTCTAATCAATGTGGTTCATTCCCCATTGGAGAGAAATGAGGTTACAAATACTGGGCCCACGTTCCAAAGTATGTGTGTTACATAGTTGAAGGTATTTTTGAGCTGAATTAAAGTTAGCACCAACGCGGCCACCTTTAAGGCAGGTTAGTTTAGCACTAAATCTTAAATCTTAGTCAGTTCAGAGTTATTCAAATGCTTCATTTTTACAAACAACAATGATAATGTATACAGCATATAGAGGGGAATGGGCCATAATCCGCCACACGGGCCCAGGGCGGGTTGGTGAATGTCACATGTTTTCGAATTTTTGATTCTAGGACATGCCGGTTTCTTCACGATTTTCTTTCACCGTTTTGAGAGCAGTAGTGATGATTATTATAAATTACACAAAATAATGCGCCTGGCTGGGTTTGAATCCGCGAGCTACAACTCATAAGTCGGGGCCATTACCACTCGACCACCACTACTCCACAATGATAATGATGCCTTGTTTGTTCACTTGATTTTTTTAGGGGCAGGAAAGAGACAGAAGACATTACAGTGGAAATGATTCCAATTATACTGAAATAAAATTGGTAGTCACATTTTTAATCAGAATTTAGCAGTTCACTCCGACAGATTGGAATAAACACAGCGAAGATCCACGAGATACTTGGGGTACTAAAAATCTCATATATGAGGTACAATGAACGATACACTTTCCCATTGTGGATCCAATGATATAACAAATATTGGAAGGTTGGCCCAAATTTCACAGAAACATTGGCATCATTCGTTGTTCCCATAAATCCTGTGAAATAAGCTATGTTTTTATAAATACATTAAATACTTACATCCATACAATTATTGATATTGTTTGTTATCTTGACGTCCACCTCCACAGTCTCTCCAACCTTCAGGGCTGGTGGTAGAGAGAAGTCCAGTTGTATAGGGCGGAACACATTGATGGTGCGCGGCGCTGAGAACCGAAGTCCGTGGTTAGAGAGGGATAAGGCCCAGAGAGACCAGCGACCAGCTTCGGATGGTGCTGAGATGGTCACACCGTCGGTGGAGAGTTGGCTCCTGTGGGAGATAAATATTTATGAGCATATTTTATTGTTGTTAAATTTTCTGAAGGCGTTAGGTTTAGGTACAAATTCTTTGCCCAAGGAACAAGCCGGCCCTTGGGTCAAACAAGGCGTTTTAAATATCTTTAAACAATTTCTGAGCACACACACACGATCCGAAAGTTTAATCCCCAAATGGCTGCAAAATATAACTACCAACATGTAGGTATCATAATTATATTTCAATAAAGGGATACGATTTATAAATTAATATAATACAAAATACATCGTCAACCAATATGTTTTCAGTATCAAATTATAGCAAATAATAGACAGCAAAACCTTGGTAACCAATCCTTTTGGTGACACCAACATAATTCCCAATTTCACATAGAATTTTAGTTTACGAAAATCGTTAATTATTTCATGCAAGAACCCTGTTTACATGATCGAATACAAAAGCTTTTCAATTTCGTTACACCGATTTTATAACACACTGCATGCAACCAGCTTGTGTATGTTAATTAAACTGAATAATGAAATGCTTTATCAGAAAACAATGTTGGGAACTAATTTAATATCAAAAGCAAAACTGTGATTAATGGCCAGACATACTTTTGGTCAGTGATGGAATCGAGTGTTTACCTACATTGTGTTATTGTTATTGTTAGTCTATAATCTGTTATGATTTGGGTTGTTGGTTACATTGAGAGTACGTTAGTGAATATTATGCTTTATTCTGTATTTTTAGGGTTCTGTAACATCAGTCGGCGAAAACGGAACCCTTGTCCATCTGTCCCTTTTTCTCAGGTACGCGTGGAGCTATGCAGTTGAAATTAATATTTAATACTCGACTCTGTTGGAGTAACAATAAGAAGAGTAGCTTCAAATTCAACGCAATTTAAGATAAGATAAGGCCGTTTATGCTCTATTTAGGTACATATTTTGACATTTGCAAAGAGATTAAAATTTATAGGGTACTTTTCGTTGAATTAGAATCCTGCAATTTAGCATAAAGCAAGGTGTCATAGCACAAGTATACAAAAAATCTGAAAACTATTAAGTAATTACATCATCATTATACATCATGGTTTGGTCGTTCCTCGAATATTTTTCGAGAATGGAACTCTCAGAGCACAAGTCCGACTCGCGTATGACCGGTATTTTTTTACAAATTTCACAAATTCCTTACGAATGAATGACAAACACAAAAAGAACTTTCAAGGTAACGTAGTCTTATAGTTACCAGCAACTGCATTCGCCTTTGCATTAGTAATAGATAGAGAAAGTAATCTTAAATTAAATCTGTACGGCTTCTTTATTAAAGAAAGGTACCAGAAAGTATCCCACAAATAAAACAGTAAGTACTAAAATTACTCAAAAAATGTCAATTAAACAATGTTATAACTTGTCTCGTTGATCCTCAAACGAATGATTTATTTTATTACATAGCTTAAGGGTTACGCAAATCTCGGAGGTATAAAGTTAAAATATTATAGGAGACATCGCTTTGTCTCCGTCGTAAGGCTGGACAGCGCCCGGAGAGCGGCTGGACGCCGGACAAAACGGCCGTTTGTCTTGCTGTCCACTCATGACTTATAATAGTCCGATATGATCCATTTGACAGGCTCTTGTAGATAGTAAATTATCTAAGCATTATATATTACGTGATGCGCATAAGTAAGGCTTCTGATTATACCGATGTGTTTAGTTTGTGACCAGTTTTTTTAGATGAGTTTATTCAACTCGCTTTGGGTGAAACAAAAGGGAGTGTAAAACTTTGAATGACTAAACCCACCTGAGTTTTTTCATTTACACTTTGCGTTGCTTCGGTAACTTTTAAATAATACCGCAGTAATTTGGGTCCCTAAGGTTCAGAATGCAACGTATGAAGCAATGATAAGAAACTGATCTATGAATTCTTCTGTATTTTTGATAAATAAAATTTGGGTCTCAAACACTTGACAAAGTCACGTTATTGGGTCGACGCATATTGTTCAAATAAAAGTAACGCCAAATTCTTATGCTGGCATAGTTTTGTAATACTTATCCAAAGATTCCATATACTACTAGCAGTACTGAAAGTAACATGCCATGTTTAAAATGAATCAGGGCGTTAATGGCGATTAGATATTTTTTATTTCAGCAGTTTTCCTTCTGCAAATCTTAGCAAAAACATTACACTGCCATAAATCCTTATATTTCAGGCTAGCTACATCAGCAATTCGTCATTGGTTGCTCGCATAACTTTTGCTGGGCAATAGATGAATCAGCGAATTCGATTTAGGTATGTGAGTTGACTTATTTATTACTACCAAGACTTCGTTGGAGGAGGTTTTCGCGCGATTTTTCCTCTTCGGAATTCGGATGAAACTAAGTTTGTGGGTTGTGGCCCTCCTCCCATATTGAACAGGCTGAGAATGGGAATATTGGTTTAGGTGTTTCTTGTTTTCTGTGGATCCCTTGAGGGATGTAGGTAAATTAGTTAGTAAGTAATACACAGAGAGTTTGTCTTTGTAAGTACTGGGTTTTTGGTACGGTGTATATACATATAAGTATTATGTCGTCACGATGTACCTATCTACGAGCTACTTCTACGAAGTTTTATAGACAGTACATTTCAGATAAATAGCGGTATAAATGTCAAAGCACAAGAAGTATTAAGAATCGGCAGGTGTGTTGAAGACAAAATTTTAAATACGAACGAAATCATGAAATGTATTTTGTGCCTTACGTATAATGTTGATTTGTTATGCTCTGTATTACTTTTCTAATTTACCAATTCCTTGCTTTATTTCATCGTGGTGGCGGTCTACAGTTTCTGACTACTCTTTCAGAAAAAAGGCGAGAGTTTATGTAAGAATGTGTAAAGTTTCGGAAAGTCAAATCTGTTAATTCATTCGTCAATGCAACAAAGGTGATACTTATTCCTAAAGAAATCTATTTCAGTGAACATGCAAACAAAGGTTTGCTTATGTACCTAATGTATGTAGTTTATGCTCTCTGCCCTGACAAGAATATAAGATTATCGGTAGATATTAGCCCTTGCAACGGGTAACTAAAAAAAATACTGGTTTTTATGGTAGGTGAAATCATCCAATGACAAATCCCGCCCTTGGGCGGGACAGGAGATAGTGTCAGACTCTTACTGACTTAAAACTTACCCCGTTCCTTCGTTGCCTTAGATACCCGTGGCCCTAGAACGAAGGCAAAGAAGAAACACGAGTGGGTTATTAGTCAGTAACAGTCTGACACTATCTCCCGCTCCGCCCAAGGGTGGAAGACGTCGTTGGAAGAATTTTCTACCTACAAAAAAAAAAAAGAAATTCGATGTGCATAAAATTAAAAAGAGTAAACCTTGACTCCTAAATGAGGAGGTCCTATGACATAAGAATCAGATTTGATGTATTACATGTTTTTATTCCATGTAAAAAAGGGATTTAGTATGTATGAGACAGTCAATTATATTCTAATACGATAGAAGTCAGGCGTAAAATGTAGCAGAAAAGATAAAACACAACACCATTTTAGATGTAACAAAATTACTAAAACATTACTCAGTCTAATTGAGTAATTCGTAAAAGTTCAAACCTTTTAATATTTACTTAGAAGGATTACCTATTCAAGAGATTGAAGGATTATGTAACAAGCTTATTATAATAAAATTGCCTAATATTTCAGAAGCAAAAGAAAATGTATTTCGCGAAAATTCTCAAAAGATTTGCTAAAAGTTGTTTTGAAATGGAATTCTATTGAGGCTTAATTAGTTGTTAAAGTTACTAATTTTAATTAAATAATTTAGAAGCTAATCGAAGTGGAGGTATTTATAATAAAAGTTCTTACAAAGTTGGAATTTAAATGGGTTTCAGCTGAGGTAAAAATGTATCGTGGATCGGATTTCAGTTATATCTTTTTGGGATTAACAGAACATTCTTTAAATAACTGACAATTGTCTAGTAGAGTATCCAAAACGGGTATAAAGCTGTCTTTGTCTTGAGCGACTTGGGACTCCTGACTTCACTCAGGTTTCTATATTAAGTCCCTCGCATTGCTCGGGAGTATCCCTCACTAACGTTCGGGATTAAAACTTAGCAACCTTCGTTTAGTTCGAAATTAAATATGCCGCCCGCGAATTAAAGGCACTGCTTTATCCCCTAGTCACATTATCTACTGTTATCTTTTAGTTAATATATGTGCCAAGAAATAACTTACGTATAATTGAAGCACTTCCACATCCACAATCGGTCATGCGTTGCTGGAGGTACTAGGTGCGCAGGGGCGTGAGGAGCTGGTGCGGTTCTCTGCCGGTACAGCACTCCACCACCGCAAGCACCGCCGCCAACGAATAGAGAGACGCCTGCAGAGACAAACTCCGGTCCTGGTGCTTCTTCGTGTTCTGGGGTCCTGGTAGAGAGATGAAAGAGAGTTTTTATTTAAAAAAATAAAATATTTGCCTACTTTCTAGTCATATATTATACTTTTTGGTTACGATTCAAAAACGAACATACTAAATATAGTATGCTTTTATATTGTATGCTATATTATTACAATGTTAACTGCTTTGTACATTCTTTTATTTTTTTTCTATTACACACGCGGTTTACATCTCTTTTTTTTTCAACTCTCTTTTTGTATGTGTGCTGGAAGAGATTTCTATAGAAATAATTATCGCTTTTGACCCTATTTTTCTGTTTCCGTCTTCTTATTTTAATTATATGTGTGTACATAAATTGTTAAATTGCATTGCATTGCATCAGCCTTATAATGTTCAGCAACTCAGGCATTGAATAGAAGGCAGGAATTGTTAAATAAATAAACATATTAAGTTTTTAAGAATTAAAACTTTGTCAAATATAGTCTCGGCGTGGAAATATTACTTGAGTAAAACAGATGTACATGACAGTCTAGAATTTACTTAAGTATTTGTTAAAAACCGAGAAA
Organism: Leucania comma; assembly: GCA_958295575.1. NCBI lineage: Eukaryota > Metazoa > Arthropoda > Insecta > Lepidoptera > Noctuidae > Leucania > Leucania comma. The sequence goes on from OY282473.1 coordinate 5,792,100, forward strand.
ATATTTACCCTACGCGTTATTTCAGTGTGAAATAGGCAACAAATCAATTCCATCTCATTACATACGTAACTCTTAAAAAAACGACAACATTACAAAGCAAAAAAGATACACGAATAACATTTGAAGTGGAAACGAATGTCTATCTCAACGTCTCAATAACAACGGAAACTGCTCGTACACGTACATTTAGCCAGATGAAAAGGCAGAAGATATTTCCTTCGACGAACCGGTTGAAAGATGAATCGTGTGACGTAATCCTTGGCTCAGCTGTGAAAACGGCAAGTTGGAAATACGGAGGAAAGTTTCAAACGCACTCGAAGGGGAAACAGCAATGAAATTTTAGGATTGCTAAAGAAAACTGTGAAGCTGCAATTGTTTATACTGTTGATCATTATCAGAATTAAGGGAAGTGAAGAGAGATTGTATCTCGATATGGTATAGCTGCTTAACTAAAATATGCAGTATATTTCAGTAGCGTACTGCGTATGTGATTATGATTTTTTTTAAAGTAAAGATGAAGCAGAGAAAGATGAGTCACAACCCTCAGCATCAAGGAATACTAAGCATAACTTAAGGAGGAGATGGAAAGATTATAAAGAAAAATATGAAACAATAAAAAAAATATATATATAAGTAGAGAAGTAAGGATATCATAATTTATATCTGAGGTGTCATAATTTTTGTCACCAAAAGATTTTCTACAAACAAATTCAGAATCTGGAATTATAAAATCTGATGAGCATTAATAATAAGGATATTGCTGATTTAATCAACAAAACGCCACTAAATGATACTGGTCCACACTATAAAGATCACGCGAATGATATCCTTCAGTGTATTTTCACACAGGAAGATGAATCGTGTGACGATAAATGATGTATTTCGCTTTGAGCACGTTTGGTATTGTCACGATGTTTGATTGACGTCCCCGAACAAGTACCGCGAATTGTTTGAACGTTAGCAGCATATTTTGGGTGAAATTCTGCCTCACATGAGCATGTAAGGCAATGACAAGGGTAATTTATTTCCATGATGTATGCATTCGTATTTGGTTTAGAATTCCGCTGTTTGCAATTTGTGGTGATGTCTGCCAGAATAGAACAACAGAAAATGAATGTGGCGAACAGAAAATGGTAAACCTACCAGTAACATGAAAAAAAATCCTATTTTGTAAATTACTTGAATGAAAAAAAAAATTGTATAAAATTAGGTAGGTAATAATAATAATTCCTTTCTCTGCAGCCCTGACTGCCGGACGCTTGAACCCTGTTCCCGATACCAGTGGGATACCTACTGTATTTTATATTTTTATCTATTTCCTTTTTTAATTTTTGAAGTATTTAAAAATGTAACAATATCTATCATTATCATGAAAAATAATCATAATTATAATGAAATAACCCCTTTATAGGATTTCAATTAAAAGAAAAAAAGACTTTAATACTTGTAACGTTATATATAACAATAACTGAAAATTTATACCTCTACTTGTTGCTCAAACTAATAATAATCGGCATCATGTTTACTAACAATATTGTGCTACAACTTTGTTTAGTATTGAAGACAGAAGTTTGTATAGTAACAACGATGTTGCTTAATTGTTAAACAATAAGCTCTTGCAAAATGAGTTCCCGCTATTAAAGTCCGGCGCTTCCTTCTTTGTTCGTTGTAGGGCTTGGTGTAAGTAAAAGGATTCGAGCTAAAAATATTTTGAAAAATAAATCATGAAGAGTATATGAAGAAAGTTGAAGAAAAGAACACTAAGTGGAACAAACCACCGGAAAAGAACATAGAAGAAATAATAAAAGACATTTAGAAGATAAGAAGCTGACAAAAGAAATATAAAGACAGAAATAAAAATAAAAAAAGACAAAAATAGATAAGACTTAAGAAAAAAATGCCATTTGCAATAAAATAGCCTAAGTCTACTTTATGTGACTATAAAGAAACAGTTAAGTAGTGGTCAGAATTCAAATTTCAATAATAAAGAGACCTTAAGACACCTTAAAAGTCCTTAAGAAACACCTTTTACAGTTTTCAAAATTTCTAAAAATAAACTGCACTGAATTACACAATAAAAAAAGAGGAACCTAAATAAATGTGCCAACAGTTTCACCACGAGATATTTGCAAACCTATCCTTAATTTTGAGAAAAAAAAAAATTGTTCATGTCTCTCAAAATACAGCTAAATCGATATTTTTCATTTGCAGGATTTACTAAATTTTAAATTTTTTTTTCTTGAAATTTGAGAAAAATCTTGCGATGAAACTGTTGGCACATCTATTTAGGTCCAACGATTATTTTTTGTTTTTGTATAATTCAGTGCAGAGTATTTTTAGAAATTTTGAAAACTATAAGTGCCTTTTTGGTGTTTCTTAGGAACTCTCCCCTTAATTTTTATAGGACCACAACACATAATTTGTGAGTAGATTACTCGAAGTAGAGTGAAAATATCCCATAGTGATGTTCTAAGGTTAAATTATTATAAAGATACCCCCATCCATATTATATTCGTTAAACCCTAGAGACTCTACCAAATTAAATTGTCAGACAATTTTCTCTCATTCAATTTTATAAAATTAAATTGTCGGATTATTTCATTTTAGGAGATTCGTCTGTCGGCTGCGTCTACGTCGGGACTGATGTGACGTATGAAAATGAAGTTAGACGATGTTGCATTTGAAATTCAATTTGCTTTTCTTAAATGCTGTCACGTCTAGACTGTATACCAATTTCAAGCTTATGTGGTTCTTTTAATGTCCAGATGATGTGTCACCTTAAAACTGCTCAGTATCTAAATTCTATTGGCTATTCAATTTAGCCCCAGCATCATTATTTTCTCACTTTCCAGTCTCATTCTCAACTGTTGAATGAAATTCCTTCACACAAAGCCTTGCCTAGCAACAATCCGAGAAATCTTCAGAAGAAAATACAGTAACTATTTACAGTAGAAATCCAATTTCAAATATTTCACCGTCCGCCAGCTATGACGTCACTCCCTTGGCGCAACACACAATCCACTGCATCGCTTAACTCGCTTTTCCCAGAACGCAGTTATTATACTGCCGTGGTACTGTTATTCGATATCTCGACCAATAACGAGTTTCTATTCGCATCACTACAAGCTGTCGGTGGCAAGGACTGGGAAATTATAAGTTTTTCCGCATAACTTCATAAGACTATCAGCGGGGATGCGGAAATTATTATTTTTTCTATAAAAAGTTAATTATGGTGCTGACAGGTGACGGTGAAGTTTATTAACCAACGTTATTGATGTTTTTCTTCCTTCTTTCGCTTTAATTATTATATTAATTGGTCATGAAAGCAGTAGTAGATTACGAAGTGGAAGAAAATGTTCTAAAATTTATAACAAATTTATACCCGCCAGTACTGTAAATACGAAAGTAACTCTATTGGTTTGATTTGTCGGCTAGACGGATTAGGCAAACAGATGAACCATGATTTGGATTAGAATATAATTTATTATGCTTTTTTTCAAGCAGTATATTTCTCTTGGGACTATCATTCGTGAAACTAGCAAGAAATTATATTTACTTTGATGCATATAGCTCTGTCAAATTCTTCTTTTCGTATCGGTGATATTAAATTATTATTTTTTCCTAGATAATATTTGCCAACGCTTTCTAGCCAGTAAAGCTCTATTATTTGCCTCGTAAAAATCCTGAAAAGTGCAATTGGTGCTCCTCTTTCTTACAGAGGAAGCCTGCATCCTAGAAGTGAGAACATTATAAGGCCGCTTATGCTATGTTATGCTATGCAGGTGTGCAGAATGGGCGGCATAGCAGATGGGTCGAGGAAGCCCCATTTGGCTAGATTATTTTTGCAGCGGGCTTCCTGGGTCCACAGTCGCTTAAGAGATTTCCAGATTGGACACTAAAGTTCATGTCCAGAGGGGACATGTTCTGATAGGGTGATGAATAGAATAGAATAAACTTTATTGTACACCAAAATAGTAACAAAAAAAGAAAATAAAGTGACGAAATGCCAAATTGATTAATCTTGCATATCAATATAGTATATCCGTGTTAATATTATCATTATTGTATTGAAAAGGATCTCAGTCAATTAAGGTTTCTGACAATCAATTAGGTATCTAATATCAGATAAAAGTAATTTCGGAAAATATAATATTTATAATTGAAATAATGAAATGCAGACATTTGTGTGACTAATGATTATAATTATTAGGTACTGAGTAATTAATATTTTTTATGAAATAGTTATAGTATTCCTAAAAAAGATAAATTAATTTGTAGATATACATGGGAATATGAATGTCAATAGGGATCCCTAGTTTATTGACATGATTCAAAATTTCGCTGCAGAGAAAATTTTGTTTCATCAAGATTTAGCAACCTGTACAGCTCTATTATTGGCCTCGTATAAATCCTGCAGTGTAGGTAGTGCTGCAGAACGAGCTTCAAAGCAATTAACACATGTCCTGTGGAGGGTACGCTGGTATAGCACACTTATATAAGTTGAACAATTGTCTATGTTTACGCGCAGCCCCCTACTTTGATTGAGACCCGAAAATCGGTTATAATCCTCGTCATATGAGTTGAACTATCATGGCGATCGGTCTTGAAATTGGTAAGCTAAGCTAGTAACTGATTTTCGGGTCTCAATTGAATTGGAGGGCTGCGCAAAACTATAGCAAATGGTTCTACTTATTTGCCGCGTGTTACTGTGTTTAAGGTGGATCGAAAAAGCCTTCATTTAGACGAATTATTTGTGCATCGATCAATCTGAGCCCGTAGGTTGTTTGTCACTTGAATCTTAAAGTTGTAGAGACAATTATACAAATCCATTTCCTATGTTTAATGTTTTTATTCCAAATATATTATGTATGTTACCCGCCAAATCCGATTTCAGGATGAACTAGTTTTGCCTAGATCAAACTCGTGATATTAATCCAAAAGCGGACGCAGCGGGGTCGGAATATTAGGGCACTCTGACACGGATAGGTTAGATAGATAGATAGATAGATATATTCTTGAAAGGAGCAGAGCTCCTGCCTTAGCCTACTACAACCCTCATGCTTTTTTTTATAACCACCTAGAAAGAGGGATTCCATACTTATAGCGAGAACTGCGTTGACTGGTGACATAATATAATAAAAATTTTACTTACGTTTGGTGAGGATCAAATTTCGCATCAGGCGGTGCTCGCGCTCCGATCAAACACATTGTAGAATCTGGTGGAGCGAGGACTCGCAGTTGCAACGCCGCTCTGGGATACCACCATCGGCGTTCTTCTATTGCCACAGCCACCTGGTGAGAAATTGGGTATAATTATTGTTTATTCATTTATGGGTCCTATAAGCAGAATAAATATCACATATAGAGATGAATTCGCTAGACGAATCAATGATATCTAAAATTGTCAGAAAATAATAGAATATACAATTTTACAATTACTCTCAATTTAAATATCTACAATAATATTACAGAGTGGTAAAATTGGTTTATAGGAAATAATATCTGGAACTAATTAATATCATTTTTTACACCAAAAATGTTTGACGTGATTTGAGCACGGGTCAGCTAGTCAAAAATAATTTGGGACCAAGAGAGGTAGAAAAAGAATACAAACAGATCGGCAGATGCTATACAAAATTTTGATCAGTGAGTAAGTTACAAGAAAACAAATAAAATAAATACTGAAGCTCTCTAACCCTTAGAACAAAATAATAAAAGCTTAAAACGAATTCGTGTGTAAGACCTCACACGCACAAACCTATCACCGAAAGTTACTGTAGCAATAAATTTAATGTCCGAGACCCGGTTAACACTACCCGTACCACTACCACTATACGTATATACGCACGCATACGAGCGATATCGGGGTACACTGGAAATTACAGGCGTTCTTGATTGCGTCCTTTAACAGACAACGAATTGCCTTTCATTAGGGGTCGTTGATTAAACGCTGTGTTATTACTGGACGTTATAAACTATGATCAGGGAAAATATGTAAAGAAAATTGTTATTTTTTTTTTAGAATTGTGACCAGCCCCAGTTTCGGATGGGTTCTACAAATCTTTAAAATTTTCGACTTTTCTCTAAAATAATATGTACGTATTATATATCTACACCTTTCTCTTAAAACACTGTCTATTGGTGAAAACCGCACGAAAATTCGTTTTGCAGTTTTTGAGTTAATCGAGAATGTATAATGTGGAAATGAGTACATATATTAAAGGAAATATGATGAAGGAGATGTGGTGCTGGCGGCAACTGCTGCGAATCCCTTGGACAGCTTTTAGGACTAACATCTCGATCCTGGGGGAGCTAAAAATCAAACAGAGGATATCGTCGACTGCGCAAGTACTATTCCTCAAATATTTGGGTCACGTTGTTAGCAACGAATACTCCATGGAGCGACTCGTTGGCGTGGTCATTACAAGTAGAGGGGAAGCAGTCACGCAGGCGCTCACCTACTTGGTGGACAGACCTCATCAGAGCTGCAACACAAACCTCCATAGTCCAGAGTTCCCGAGACACCGTAAACCGTGATAAGTGGAGAAGCATTGCAAGAGCCTCACTCGCGAACGAAAATGCAATATTGTCAACATCGACCACTCTGTTAGGTAAGAGTGAACGACTAAAGTAGAGGATTAGAGGAAATTTGAAAGTGACGCCAGTGGAGGGATTCGTTGCTCTTGGTATGGTCATGTGAAGAATAGAGATGAATCGCATGTTACTAAAAGAGTTATGAGTATACATGTGAATGAATGGAGAGGGAGGCCAAAGAAAAGATGGGTGGATTGTGCGAGAAGTGATATGAACGAAAAGAGGGTTACTGATAGCGTGACGGGTGAAAAAACAGAAAGGAAGAATAAAAGATGTCGCGCAGACACTAACTAAAATGGGACAAGAGTAAAAAGATGCCTAGCTTACGTATGTCCCAAATTTTATCAAAAGACGTTCCGCCATTTAGTTCAGATCGTGAACTAGTAACAAAAATATACAAATACGAGTACGTTCACCTTTATAATAATGCGTTCCAAGTATTTTTATAATATGATTATGCGTTCCCGGTATTTTTCATTCCATTAAGTGTCCTATAAAAATAATTGGTTCCATTAAAGAATTGCGCTATGAGATCTTAAATAAGTGGACCGAAGGGGACTATTTTATGGTAATTAAAGTTGAGAGAGCGTTTCGTCCTACGGACTTTATTAACAGTCTGTTTGTTCTTATGGTGTAGATAGAATATTTGTCTTCTAAATATGTTTGTATGGATCAGAATTTTAGGTTGTGAAAAAGACGGATAAAAAAGAATTGCATGTAGCAGAGATAAGAATGTTGAGATGGATGCGAGGCTTGTGAGAAATGAGTATATAAGAGGAAGTTTGAAAGTGGCGCTAGTGATTGAAAAGTTGAAAGGAAATCGTTGTCTTGGTATGACCGTGTAAAGTGGAGGGATGAAACCGGCGTTACTAGAAGAGTTATGAATATTTAATTTGAGTTTTAGGAAAAAAATAGGTAGGTACCTTTTTTATTTTATTTTTACATAGCGATAGTGTTTTATGTACCGGATCGACCCTCCACGGGATTAAAACGATCAAATTACTTAATGGTGTATATTTCAGCCAGTTAGTTTCTCCTTGTATATAGATTTCCAATACTTCTAGGATATTTCAGAATAATTTACCTAACATCTCATTACATAAGATATGATTTAAAAATTTAAAATTACTTCTACATAAATTACATGAGTAACACCAAATAAAGTAATTCAAGTCCACCAACTTCCATTTCCCCACATAATGTCGTACATCCGTTGATTCTTTGTATCGCGTTGTACGAAAAGCTCAATTTAATTAAATTTGCCACCAAACAAAGGGTGTTGAGCACAAAAAGGGCTGTCACACGCACTACAGGGTGTGACGTCCACGTCGGTGCAAACGACGAGCGTCTATGTTTTGTGAAAATAAAATATTTTACTATTGTGTTGCCTTAAATTATTAACACCAGTATAAACGACCAGACCGAGCCCAAGTCGTCGACGGCGCGTTCTGTTCCCGCGCGCCTCAAGGAGCTGTCAGCACACCGAAGAGACCCAGCCTGCTAACTAAAGGCAGGCAGAGTCGAAGCCTGCTGGGGTCAAGGGCCTTTTTCTGAGAGGAAGGCACCGAAGGAACGGGGTAAATTTTTAGTCAGTAAGATTCTGACACTACTTCCCGCTCCACCCAAGGGCGGGATTTGTCATCGGATGATTTTATCTACTATAAAAAAAACACCAGTATAAAATGATAGTGGAAATAAAAGGAATGAAATTTTAATATCAGTCGGCTCTTCCAAGAAAGTTCAATCCAGATCATATACCAGGTGGGCCTATGTGGGTATCGTGCAATTAATAAAAACTGCTAAGAACTGAATTGGTTTACTTCTCAATACATTTTGATGCAGTGCACTGTCATTATGTAGGTACAAACAACAAAACGGACAGCTTCAGAACGTCTTGACTCTGCGACGGCCTGGCTGCGAGTCTCCACTGTAATCTTCTAGTTGCCACTAAATGGCGTGCCTTGTCATGCTGTCAACATATCAAACGCCTGCTCCGTCATATATATTTAAATATATATGACAAAATATCATGTCTGCATTTCTTGAAGGCTCACAATGATCTCGCCTAGTAAAGTTCAGTTATCAGTAAGTTAATGAAATTCTAGTCAGCCCTGAAAACTCTGACTAAAAACTCTGAGAACTCAAAAGAAGAAAAATTGCACTACTTTTTTTTTTGTTTTAGCTTGGCACGGTTTGTGCATTTATTCAGAGTCAAGTTTAAAAAGTAGTTTTTGTTAGTTCAGTTACATTAAGTTTCTTAGAATGTCGATTCTTATCTTTTTGCAATATTATATTATTTAATAACATAGACTTCTCAACACGGTTCGCTAAAAACAGTCCATACTATGTAGCGACATCTATAACACCACATGCGAACTAAAATTCGAGATTCTGCATCGTGATATTAAAATTCTCAATAAGTTATTTTAAATTAAGAACTTGCTAATCAGTGCTTAAACTATACGTGTATTTTTTTTTTAATTTGGCCTTAATATATATTGATATTATATATATGTATAGATTGGTGTCAAGAATTAAATGTCGTATTTCATTATAATGCAAAATTTTAAGAAGACGAAATTTGAACGTATGATTTTTTTTTTCTATATTTAAAGTTACTTCATAACCTCAGTAAAAACTTACTTTTACATGACTTTTTATCCATTTAATGGAGATGGATAAAAATAGACAGTAGGCGAGTATTTCGTGGACAGACGAATTCATTTCTTACAACTCAATTCTTACTTTTTCATCAATGCTTGAATTATTAAATTATTGAAATGATTCACTTCAACATCATGTTTAAATACTTAACATAAAATATGTATTTATAAATGAGGTATTATTATAAACCTACAAAAAGACCCTTTATATGTGTACGTTGAAAAATTGGTTAGGCCTTGTACGAGGGTACCCAAAATCAACAATTTACTAATTAAGCTTGGTAAACGGTATTTCAATTTCACGCCGATTGACTGATCAAAGGTTCATATACCCTGATTAATCATTATTATGAACCGTACACGTTTGTTGGGTTGTAATAATTGAGTGACTACGCGGCAATGTGGCTTGTACATTAAAGGTTAATAGGATTGGGATACTTGCCTATATTTTGTACAATATTTTATACTAAACAACAAATTAATCTTTAAAAAAAATCTTTTACTGAAAACAGCATCAATAATACAAAATACAACAACAACAATATACAACTGCATCAGGTTCATATTTAACTTGAGAAAATGTTTTCTCTTCACCACCCTTGGTTGGCTGGTAGAAAATGCCTAAAGCATTAAGTCTGCCTGTGTACCCTTGTGTTGCACAAAGTTTTAATAAATAAATAATAAATAAATATTGGTTCAAAGCAATTTAAAGCATTTCGAATATTTTTAATAGAGTGGGGCGCAGTAGGAATATCCCGTTATCTCTTTTGTACACACGTAATCTAATGGTGGTGACGTCACATTTTAGTATATGCATTCTTATTACGTAATTTAACAGTTTCCCCTTCTATCAGAATTAAAAGATTTCTAACTTACTTAGTAATGAACGGATTTTAAAAATTATTTCTGATAGTGAGTTTAAATTAAAAAAAAAAAAAAAAACAATTGATTCAAATACTCAAATTGTGTATGTATTTTAGAGATTATTTGTAACTGAAATAGTGTTCGATTTACGGACAGATGGACAGCGAGTTACTTCCCCATGATGGAGAACAAGATAAGTTCGGGAGGTTCCTACACCTGATTCGTGCGGAAGAAACGTTCGGGAGTCATTATTGTGATGACCACCAGGCGGACAAAGGGAAAAGGAAATCCGGGTGCCTGGGGCGAACATAAAAGACTGACACGCAATCCCGCTTCGCCCTAGAGCGGGAGCAGTCATTGGATGATTTCTTATCTTAAAAAAAGTTGTTGAACTGACACAGTCCATTAATTTGTCGGGTAAACATACGCATTCTAAAGCTTTTTATCCCCTGTTTTGTATGTACGTTTACTTAACTAAATAAAGCTTATAGTAGTACAAACAAAGTATGTTAATTCGGCTTAACACGGCGTGCAACTGAATCTATTAACCAGACACGTTTGTTTATCCGGAGTGTAGGAATTGAGAATATTTTGAGGTATGTGCAAAGTATTTTGTTTCCTGACCATTTTTGAAAATAGATTTTGGTCATGACTTCGCATATACACCAACGTTAAATTTTCGTTTTAATCCCGTGAAGGGGTCGATTCGGTACATGAAACACTATCGATTTGTAAATATAAAATAAAAAAATAATAAAGTACCTTTTTTTTTGAAACTCGAATTAATATACGCATGTACGAAATTAATTTCCTTAAGTAAACGGGTCAATGACCTTATAGGTAGTTGTCAATCGTTGCACGCTAACTACTTAGAGGTCATTAAACTCGCCCAGCTGACGTTTACTTAAAGAAATTAATTTCGTATTAAAAAATAAAAATAATAATAATAATGTTGATATAAAACTCTTTTCAAGCCAAATACTAGACTTTTCGTCAAGAGTACACAATTACTTACTATGATCCTCAAAGACAGAAACAAATTTCGTATAAAAATAAACGCACATCGTTGAAAACCAATACGCCTAGGTTTTCGAAGTCTAAAACCGTGCAGATCAGTCAGAAACAAATAGCATAGTATAGCATCAGCCTAGATGTTCCCACTGCTGGGACTAAGGCCTCTTCTCTAGGAGAGGGAATGGGTCGTAATCCACCACGCGGACCTAGTGCGGGTTGGTGGATGTTACATGCCAGTTTTCTCACGATATTTTCCTTCACCGTTTTGAGAGCAGTGGTGAGGAAATAAATTACACAAAGTAATACGCATGGCTGGATTTGAACCCGAGACCTACAACTTGTGAGTCGGGGCCGTAACCACTCGGCCACCACTGCTCTCAAACTGCGCTGCTCTGAAACAAATAGCCAAACCTAAAATAAAACCGGTAGTCACCTCTTTATGCAGCAGTCGTACGTGAAAACTGGCAACGTCACTAACAGGCTCCCCGTTCTCCGTAACGTAGTAGACGAGCAGCGAACTGACGGGCGCCATGTCAGCTGTCACCGGGAACCTGGAACAAGGACGGGTTTTTTAGAACTAGGTACTTAATATGTATATACAAATCGGAGTAGAGGCTCAGCAGGGTTGAAGCCTACTTGGGCCAAGGTTGTTTCCTGAAAGGAAGATTCGGCCCCGGTAGGAAGGGCAAAGAAGGAGCGGGAGTGGGTTTTTAGACCGTAAAAGTCTGACACTATCTCCCGCCCCGCCCAAGGGCGCGAAGATGTGATTGAATGATCATCCCATCAAAAAAAAAAAAAAAAATTACAAGTCGGTGATTTTTTTATTAAGAAGGGAAATTATCCAATGATTTCTTTCGCGCTAGGGTGGTGCGGAAGAGCATGTTAGAATTTTACTGACTAATCACTCCAATGTTCCTTCATTGCTTCGTATTCCAGGACCCCGGGTTTTTCGGGAAAACCCATGGCTCCAGAGGCTAAGCCCTCCGCTCTTGGGTGGAGAAGACGTGTCAAATTTTTCCTAATTAAAACTACACCTATGTACCTTCTTTACCCTTTGCGGTCCAGGACCTCGGGTTTACCTTTTGGAAGTCAACCCGTCAACCCATTGCCTTAAAGAGAAGTCGGTGATAAGACCATTTTTTTTTGTAATGTTGGTAATTTGATGAAAATACATCTTCTTTAGGTAGTGGGCTGTCAGCGATAAGACCGCCATTGTACCCATCGATTTAAGTTTATGTATAAGCTGTGTTTGCTTTTTTGGTGTATTTTAGTCTTATAGGTATATAGTGACATCTATGATGCCACAAAGGAACTATAGGAACACAAAATCCTTCATGAACGAGTCTTTATGAGTTCTACGCGACTTTTTGAAATATTATAAAACCCAATTTCAAATCAACTATCGGGCAGTTACCTGAATTCGTTTCAACAGATTTGCTGAACTTAACACACTATTCCTGCATATTTCTAAAAGTAATCAGATGAAAGGATGGTTTTTGTAACTAAGTCCCAAGCGTTTCTGCCGCCTAAATCCGATGCAGGAACCTCCCAAACTTGCCGTGTCCGGAATTGTCGTCATCGTCATCGTCTTGTCTTGTCATGTGGAAGGTAAGGATGCCGTATTGCCGCTCCAACCACTCTTCAAAGAGAGGACTTACTACCGTCATAAAAATTTTAGGGCGCTTCCTTTCCTTTCCTTGTAAAAAAAACATAATTTGACTATACGTATAAGATATGTATCCCTGGTGCGCAGGGTGCGAGCTAGTCCCAGCGGCATGCTTGGCATGATTGCTGATAGGCTGGACTACTTTATAATGAATCGTTGCTCCAGTATCTCAGCGAGAGTGCTGAAGCAATGATTATTTTATTATGCATGTTAAAGTATTTTGCGGTTGTATTTGTGTCACTAACATAGTTGTAAGTTTGTTTTATTGTTAATAGGACTAAATGAGTCTCATTGTTGACGTGTAATTTAGTGACATTTTTATTATTATTCCATAACATTTTATTTTTATTTCCATGAAATTTAATTTATTGTCCTTTTGAAAATTCTTTATCATTGAAATTTTATTTACTAACATTTTTATTTATTTGTATTCTATGACATTTTAATAATTATGTAATACTGTATAATGAGTGTAATATAATTGAATGTTTTGATCTAACATAGAATAAATGATACTGACATTGTAATGTGGACCAATAGTTGTATTTTAAATAAATAAATTATTATTATTATTGTTGCTCAAAATAAAGATTATTATTATTATAAGCACAAAAAATATGTACAAAATAATTAGCATTATGGCTGTCCTCATATTTATAATTTAGGTGTCAAGGCTAGAGTGAATAGGCTTTTAATAAACTAGTGCGCTTCACCATCAACGATTGCATCACTGCTTACCATCAAGTGGGAATACTAGGTATTTTATAAAGGTACAAGTAGCAATAAAATTGTATTACTTCTCGACATAAGTAGACGCTATGAGATATTCTATTTGCAATAAAATTTATTACCAGAACTTGAATGCTACTGAGGCAACTTCTCAGGTTTTCAGTAAAGTAGACACTAAATCATACTTGCCACAATGTGTTGAAGTAAAAAACATTCAAAATTTAACATTATAGCAGTTTCTGGGTCAATAAAGTACACCTGTGTGCAATATATCACTGCTCCTACGGCTATACGATTTCGGAAAATTCTTATGATTGTTTTTCCACGGGCATTTTTCGAGGAAAAGCTGTTATTGCGATTTTTATACGTAATTTTTCTTCAACCCTAAGACTTCACCTCAATAATACTCGTAGTTGTTTTGAGTTTCCATTTCTTATAGTAGGTATATTAAAGTTCATTTTTTTGGTTTCTGAGTGACTCGAAACACAATACAATTTTCTTTTTTGCTGTTTAATATTGTATTATTTGAAATTATTTATTATTGATAGGCTAGCATTAAACCACTATCACACCAAATGGAAAGCAATGATGTGGTCGATGATGATGAAGTGACCTGTTCACGCTTGACTTAAAGACCCGTATAAGGGTGAGTTTCCATTAAAGCAGAGTGGGGGGTAGAGTGGAGTTCAGCTACTCTACGTTTCGTGCTCCAGGTACCAGACTCCGTTCTGCCTAACTTGACACCACAAATGTTCATTTTTAGGGTTCGGTACCGCAAAAGGAATAAACGGAACCCTTATAGGATCACTTTGTTGTCCGTCTCTCTGTTGGCTTTTATTCGTAATATTAAATATATAGGGTGACTGGTAATTAGTGAACGATACTTAAACACGTGGTTGTAGTCATGATAACAAACAACTTTTACTGTGGGACCAAACCTGAAATCGTGAAAGTATTATAGTTTAAATATATAATATAGTTTAAACTATAATACTTCTGTACTCATTTTCTTGAATATAATTTTATCATGTCATGTTGTCTCTCCATCACCCTTGGTTGACTAGTAGCCTAAATCATTGAGACAATCATTGTATGTTTGTGTTGCAAGGAGTTTTATTAAATAAATTAATATTATTGTTATTTTAAAAGACAGATAAATAGAAAGTAACAATCTTTTTACTGACTGTCGCCAAACATATTTATTTATTAAAAACAATATATTATTACGAAGTGTACACGATACACGATATTTGATTTTTATGAAATAAAAACCGAAAGTACAATTCTCTTTAAAAAAAAAACAATATTGACAAAATATTGACTTAATCTAAACTCACGGTCAAATAAAGGCGAAAGCGCGAATAGCAAAAAATATAAATTCTCGTGACGTTTTTATCGACTTCGAAGCGGTTATGTAAACGAAACAAATGCCGGCTACGTGTACTCGGGCCGCTATAAACGAAAGGCCTTTGTTTTCCCGATCTTACTTGTCAGACCCAACACACACAAATCAAAAATTTTCTGCCGACAATACCAATATTTGTCGCGATAAATCTTAACCTGTTTTTCCCAACACCAGAACGTTCCAGAGTTCCAGTATTGGAGTTATTTGGTCCACGGGATGTTTATTGGACGATTGGTTTTATGTGATGTCCATTTATAACATTGGTAGTTGACCTAAAAGCATTTAGTGCTAAGACCTACGAATTTATGGGTTGATGTTGATGTCTAGACCCATTGTGGGCTATGTTTATTGCCCTTTGTCTGTACTCGGTCTTTGTATTGGATTACTTTAATATTTTTTTGTGGACTGAAACTAGTTGACTGAAGATAATACTAAAAGAGAAATAATAGTAACTACCTAAATACATACACCGTTAAATTTTGGTCGTTTTAATCACGCGGAGGGTCGATTTGGTACATGAAACACTATCGATTTTTAAAGATAAAATTAAAAAATAAAGTACTTTTATTTATTCCGTTTATATATTTTTAAAATTTTTAAATATTTCATAAAATACATGTAAAAAAAAGCATTTAAAAATTTAAAAACAGTAGTCCGCCGGTGTCGGGAACAGGGTACAAGCTACCGGTGGTTAGGGCTCCAGAGAAAGGAAACTCCTCACGATGCAAGCCGTATCGAGGAGTACTGCCTTCTGTATAAGGTCCTTGATCCAACCGCGCAACGACAGCTTCGACAGATGGTCGTCAAAGCTTATTATTATTATAAAGAGCGGGATAGGTTACGTGATGATTTGTCACTGAAAAAAAGCCTCTATTGTCAAAGACAGTAGGAATTTGTAATATGCAAAAATCACAAGACTGATTTAGCAACGCTTAGTGGAGGCTTAAGCAAAGCAGTGGACGTCTTCATACAGTAATCCTTATTAAATTTTTGATTTAATCCTATTTTTTATTATTCACACCGACAGCTATTCAATCAGTTGTTTTCGTACCGATCCCAAAGTGCACAACGAAAGGAATTTGTTTCGATATACATGCCCAAATGGACATTTAAAACCGTTGTTTTTTCAATAAGTGAACAATTGAACAATTTGCTGGCATAAATTGCTTTTGATCCTACATATAGCCTTTGATCCGAACATTTTCTTTCCATTTATTTGGAAATAAGCTACGGTCCATGTACCTATTAAAATTGAGAGGAAATTGAGTAAATCAATTCTAGGTATGAAGAGCGATTTATTTGATTGTGTGTCATTCAGACTGTTCATTACCTTTGTGAAAAATGACTCATTATTGCTAACTATTTATTGGATCTTCTACTTTTCGCACCGATGGTAAACTGCTTAAACAACCTTATTTTTATTATATGCGAAACCCGATATACGGAACTCGTATTTTTATGCAAAGAATCCATGTCCAAATTTTATAACTGTATCATGAAAAATAATAAAGTTATTAGCTTGTTGTCCACACAAACACATGGTCACCGGGCCATCCAGCTCACTGAGGGGTTATTTTACTCCCGCAACCAGCTGTGCACTGGCAATGTCCGCTATGACCTGCCGGAGTCTGTGTTGTATTTAGTGTCGGTGGTGTCCAACTCGAGACATTCTTTAAATATTAAAAAAATATATAGCAAGATGTAAGAATTATTGGAATCGATTCAGTTACCGATTCTTAAAAAACTATATTCAGGTTTCGATCACAAATCCAGTGGGTGACTAAGTTAACTGCAGTATTGGTGGCACCCATTAAATCCTACAAAGTGCATGTGTATGAGCACTGAGGGTCAATTGAATAATTTTTAGTAGTTTCCTCTTCATGAACTTTACTATTAACAACTAATACATTTCCTTAATTGATCACTTATTTGCCACTAACGTTATCACTTATTTCAATTTTAGTCTAAATAAAATTCTGTCACACCTCTGTCTCCCCAGAACAACTATGCTCAGAGCCCAGCTCAATCCATAAAAAGACAGGGACTTTAAGTTAGGCCATATCCCTGACTATAGTAAAATCTTTGATAATGTCTTACATTGTTACGACGTCAAGAACCCGTTTATAGCCGGTACCTCCTATAAATGTCGTAACTTCATCATATCTGAATTATAAAGACTGATAACGTCAGAGCAAAGTGACCCTATTAATTTTACTGGGTGATATAAATCATGCAATAAATCTTGCAGGAATTCTTGTTCTTGGATTAGAAGATTTTTTTTTGGTATTTTATCTGTACATCGTCGTGCCATTCCTTACCACTTACGACCAATCCTCCTATTTTTTGGTAAAAGTGAAGTTGGTTATGATAAAAAAAATAGCGTTTAGGAAGATTTTAGATTATAATTTTTTAATCTAATCTAAAAATTGTAGTATCAAAAATAGATTTAGTTCCTGTTTTTTTCTGGACTAGAGAAACTTTTCAGATCCCTGCTTTTGACTATGTAAGACGTTAGAAATAAATATAGCACATTTAACAAAAGAGTCCAGTGAGAAAGAGTTGGTCCGAGAATTGACCCTTGCAGGAAACCTTTGTATTACCTCTATATAGGATTTCCAATTGCAAATATTCAATCAAGAAGATCAAATACCAAAAGACCAAGTACTAAACAATATCAATCAAGAAACCGCTCCAATGTAAAACTTAAACAATGAAGCTTGTCACAGCAAGGTGACATTATTCAATGTACCGAACCCATCGGAACTTACGCTATTACCGCCTGGGTACGGTCCGTTTAACTTAAATTAATTTTAAACTTCCAACCCTTTATCAGGTCGTAAACATGTTGTAGGTATTTTTTTTTTTGGTGGGGATAATCATCCAATGACATCTCCCGCTCTTGGTTGGAGCGGGAGATAGTGTCAGACTTTTACTGACTAAAAAACCCATCCCGTTCCTTATTTGCCTTTAATCCCGCACCTTCCTTTCAGAAGCAGACCCTTGGCCCCAGTGGGCTTCGACCCTGCTGGGCCTGGTTTGCTGACAACTCTGAGGTGTAAGTGGAACAGTACTCACTGTCGACGAATTGGGCTCGGTTTGGACGGTTTCCAAACGGTCGGACAGCAAGCTACCTATTGCTCGCCGTCCGCAAGCCCGCGCCTACGGTGGCCAGAAAACGGGATATGCATTTAATAATCTATTAATATTTTTTCTTTACTAATTCGATATTCCAGGTATCATCTGTGAATGGGTTGTGTGAAAGTATACCCCGGGGCCCTAGAACGAAGACAAAGAAGTAGTGGGTTTTAGTCAATCAAAGTCTGACACGCTTTCCAGTTCTGTCTAAGAGCGGGAGAAGTCATTGGATGATTATTTACCGTACAAAAGTATCCTACATGAGATCGTCTTTTACATGTTGTTGGCACGTGAACAGGCGCTGTCAGTTGAGACGGGTCGTCTCTTAGCAGCCAGTAGCTCATTTTAATTTGTATATTTTTAAGAGTTTGCTCTCATCTGTTCTCTCATGATAGTAGGAGTTTCTTGCAAATTCTTCTCTTTAAAGATCATCGCTTTGGAATGTGGAATCAGCATAATTTTTTTGACTGACTGACCATTTGACAATTCAAAAAGGCCTGTAAATAAATATAAGCCTGTAAGTAGCAGCCTAATAAGTAAATAATAGCTGTTAGTTAGTCTCACTAAAACTTGAGATCGGCTGGATTGATTTCGAGTTTTAGTTTTGACCGCTAATTTTAGTCTTGAAATATTTGTGATAGTTCAAAGGAGGTTGAAATGGTGAGAAATATGAAAAAAATTACAAAAAAAATTAGAGTACAATGCCATCTCTATTAAAAATGTCATTTTAAAATTAATTACGCTAGTTCTGATAATGCCCGTAGATGGCGTTATCCTTATTATACGAAGTTTATCGGGTCAGCTAGTTTGAAATAAATGCTTTGGTTCTCGATTCTTAAAAAGCAGAATTGGATCGAATATTTAATTTCCATACCCACATGCAAAAAACGCGCTTGAATGCGAATGTCGGATACCAACACGATTAAATATTACATTTTGAAAATACAATAAAATATTGTCTTTTCAAAAACCAATTCTGTTTTTGCATAAATAATAATAAAAAATGCTTCCGTTCTTTAATAAAACAGACGTAATTCAAGACATATGTGGTACGGGGTGCCATATATCACCTAAAGTGTCACCCAGCTGGTTTATTACTGCATTTTTATCTGATCCACTCTGTGGGATTGGAGTTTTTTGGTCAAACAAATACGCAATGTTTTGGTGTAATTGAGTTGGAAAACGTGCCTTTATAAGTGTTTTGTAATTTTTAGGTCTGTGGAATTATGATTAGTGAAAGTAATGTGTACGTGCGCATTAATACGGCAATGATGTTCTACAGACTAATCGATATCTATCCTAAAATATCGAATTTTACAAGTTTTACATTTTTATGGGTTTTTTTTATGGTAGGTAAAATCATCCAATGGCAAATCCCGTCCTTGGGCGAAACGGGAAGTAGTGTCAGACTCTTACTGACTAAAAAAATGTCAAGTATTGAAAAATTCTGAGACTTTAACTACAAGTGATCTAAGGATACAGCGCATATTGTTCCTCAAGGAGATCAGAAAACAGTAAGGGCCCAGTAGGGTCGAAGCCTACTGGGGCCAAGGGTCTGCTTCTGGTATGAAAGGCGACAAAGGAATTTAGAGTTTAAGTGAGTTTTAAATCAGTAAAAGTAGTCAATAAAAGTCTGACACACCGTCCCGCTCGCGCGATGTCATTGGATGATTTTTCCACCTAAAAAAAAGTGACATAAGGATTCATTATTAAGTGCTAATTTCCACAAGGCCTACACTATTTTTTTATGTTATTATCATCATCATAATTTCAGCCGAAAGGTGTTAGCTGGTGGACATAGGCTGCCCCCAAGTGTCGCCATAACAACCAGACCTGTGCGTCTCACTTTATCACCTTGTGGGAGATCCTCCAACGCTTTTTCTTCCGTTATTGTTATTGAAAGTCTATATGAGCGTGAAAAAGTGTGTTTGTTACTTTTTCACTTTCATACAGACTTTCAATAGCACATATAAACCTTTTTTATCCTGGCAATATGTTTGCTTGTTATACCATAATTTTATACATTATCTCTAGTTTTTCAGAAATAAACTCGTGGAAAATTCCAAAATCGAAAAAAAAGAAACCAAAATTTTAGCACCAACTATGAATTTCTAGCCGGAGTAATAAAAGTAGGTCGTAGTAAAGAATTCCACACATCTACGAAATAATTTAGATATCTATCTGAGCAGCGCAGTTTCTGAATCCAGCCCAAGCTTTTAAACTGATTGGTGCTTCCTAAAAGCATCGTAAAGGAAATATCTATTTTTTTCTCCTGTAGGTTTACGATGGTTTGCTAAGTCTACGGTGTTATGATTTCTAATATCTCTCTGGCAATGTTGATATTAGATCAAATTCGATCTTCAAGTATTAATTATACTCGTAACTACTTAAAGATCGAATTTGATCTAATATCAAAATATTTCCGATAATTTTTAATTATTTTTCTTTATTAAATTTAATGGATGTACTTTTTATTTGTTTACTTTTTTTTGAGTCTTATACCTAATATGCTGTGTTTAAGTTCTTAGCACTTTTTTATTTTATGAATATTATTTGTTATCATAAAAAGTAGGACATAGCAAGCTAATAGCTGCGAGAGAGCCCTGGTGACTTGTAATACAGATTTCAAAGAGACCTATCACAGGCACCAGTCTCTCACATAGTTAATACCGTATTTTTGTGCTCCACTGTAACCCTAGCATTAAGTAACTTGTGAGAGAAAATAAACAATTATTATTAATGCATCTTATTCTATAAGAATACTGACAAATGTTTGCACTGACTGGACAGGTCCACTCAAATCTGTATGGCTCTTTCCTCAAAGGCCATCTCAGACACTAATCTGCATGATTCTCTTATGATTTGACCGTTAAATATTTGTGTATGGACTTTAAATGAGACTTTGACCCCTGAGTTTGTTACGGTGTTTCTTCTCAGGGATGTCAGCTAGGAAACACTGGCCTCATCATCTAGATGAGGCCGGTGTTTAAACTGACGAAAAAAATTGACGTGTAAAAGTATTTTTGAAAAACCTATTTGCAAAATAAATATCGTTTATCTTACAATATTACACAAACGCTTTTCAAATGTTTTTTAAAGGCCGTGTTACTCGTCTTTTAGCTCCTAATAATATCCCTAAATACCTGGAGAAAGTCCTGGAAGAGATTTGCACAGATAATGAAAACATATCTATATGATACAGAAGGATGTAAGTCATGTAGGTAAATGGTGATGAATGATGCCATCGTTATTCATTACCATGTGAGAGATTATATGAACCACGGATTTTGTTGGCATATAGGCTGGTCAATTGAATATAATTTTAATATAATGAATTCTATATATTTGCATAGAGTAGGATTTGAAATAAAAAATAGCATAGCATAGCATCAACCTTATAATGTTCTCACTGCTGGAACTCAGGCCTAATAATTAAATTATAAATACTTCAATTGTTTGTACTCATAATACATTCAGTTTTGTAGTTTTGGATCATATAACAGAAGTAAAGGTATTTAGGCCCAGTGAAAATTTTTTTTAGGTGGAAAAATTATCCAATGACATCTCCCGCCCTTGGGCGAAGCGGGAGATAGTGTCAGACTTTTACTGACTAAAAACCTATTCCTGTTCCTTCTTTGTCTTCGTTCTAAGGCCCCGTGGTACACTTTTATATAACCCATGGCCCCGGTAGGCTTCGACCCTACTGGGCCCCAACGGTTTACTGACTTCTTGAGGCGCGCGTAGAATAATAATCCGGACCGGCCCCAAGTCCAGACGGTAGGATGGCGACCTACCCATTGCTCGCCGACCGCAAGCCCGCACCTACGATGGCCGGAAATCAGGATCGGAATCCTTGCGACGGCTGGGGCGTGAGAGCTGTTGCCACACGCGTGCGGTTTCCTCTTTTACTAGTATTACTGCTTCGCAGAAGGAGTCGAGCTTCACCACAACTTTGTCTGCGCAGGCCTGTTTGTACACGCAACATATTTTTTTTTGCATGTATAACTATATTATCTATGTTATGTAAAGCTCTTTTTTGTGCATGTGATGTTAACCTATAATTAATTGTTGCATTTGTTAATGCTACTCTAGTCGTTAAATCAGAAATTTAAAGATTGTAAACAATTTTTGGTTAACCTAAATAAATAAATAAACACCGTGTGAAACACGCACGGTGTTCCGTGTTCAAACCCCTATTAATTGTAGGCCTATTAGTGTGTACATAAATATTTGTCTGAGTTTACTATAGTATTAATATAATTATACCTCGTTTCACATAAAGCACCCAAACCGGTAACAACTATCACTTCACGGTAGAACGTTTCTAAACATTTTTTCCATATTAAAAAAAAACCAACATCACAAAATATATATTATATACACGACTGAAGTACTAAATATAGATGTTGAATATAAAAAAATAATATGCAACTACTTGCGCGTATAAAAATAACCCATTGGGCAATCAAAAAAACTCTGGCAGTACTGCCACGTTGAATAGAAATTTAATTTTGAGATTCGTTAGCCAAAAGAAAGCCCAGCATTTTGCTAAAGTGAAAATTCGACTAGCTGTTTACTGATATCCCGAAAATAGCCCCAATCTTTCAACCACAAATCGTTCAAACACATAACTCTCAACTAACCTGATACATCAGCCGTGCGTAGAGTATAGATTTTCAATTAATAAAGCTCAGTGTTGTGGCGCGACAAGGCAACAATCAATGTCATGTCGCCGGTATTCGCTCGGATACGCACCGCGTCGCCTAGGGTTCCATTACAATTTGTTGTGTTGGTGACAAAATGATCTATACACTGTGTGAATGTATTGTAAAAAGTGTAAACTAATAGGATAAGGTATGTAAAAGAATGTAATATCGCGAGTGTTATGATTTTAAAACAAAGCTGTCTTCGACCAGGAGAGGTTCTTCAAGGTTCTTTATTTGACTGGCCGAAGGTGCAGGTGCTTAGTCAAGGTCGCTGATGAGGCTGAGGGTGATGACCAGGTATGACCAAGTAGGCATGCTGGTGGTCAGGATACCCATATAGCCGCGGTTGCTGGCTGTATGGCTTGCTGCTCGAAAGCTTAAGGAAGTGATGATGACGTAACGATGTGGTAGTTGCACGAAGGCTGCGTTGACGTTCTTTGTCGAGGGTCACCAGTTTGGAAGGATATGGGACAGAGAGTAAAGTCCCACATACCTCCGTTGAAAAGGGAGGATCCTCCGACCAGACAGGTGTTATATTTGGTGGGTTACTGCCCAATAGATGATTTTGGGCTGTTCTATATGTTCAAATCGTATGGAGAATGTTACTTGCGCGATGCAGGATTAGTTCATATATGACGCCATAGATGTCGCTAAACAACCATCTCATTCTACCATAGGACAAGTCGACGTACAGTGAATATCCACCCTTACGCTGTTGAAACCTCTACGGTCCGGACTAAGCGTTTTGCCTCGTCGTTTATACCACGAAGGACTGGAACAATTTGCCTGCTGCGGTCTTCCCATCCGATTATAATTTGGATGTCTTCAAGGCTAGAGTGAACAGGCTATTAATAAACTAGTACGTCTCACCATCAAAGATTCGGGATTTGTCATTGGATGATTTTACCTACCAAAAAAAAAAAAAAAAAAACCATCAAAGATTGTCTTACTGCTTACCATCAGGTGAGAACGCAGTTAAGCTAGTGCTTAACTGCGTTCTCACCTGATGGTAAGCAGTAAGTTTTTAAGTTAAGTTTTTTATTTATTTATTTGATATAAACTAGGGATTATATCAAATAAATAAATAAAAAATGAGCTTTTACCACTGACCGACTGTTTGTCAAGAAGTGTGTGTTCAAAAGTGTCTTTAAATGATTCATTTGAAATAAAACAACAACAATCAACTCTACAGAAATTTAATGCAATAGCCCCAGATATCAAAATTTTAGAAAAATGTTCACTGCACCTCCTAGGTTCTCCAATTTTTGAAGACAGTTTTTCCTTATTTATTGACGATAAAATAAAATCATTCAACGATATTTCGGACAGACTATCAAAAATTAACTTACATTCCGCTTTCACCCTCATTAGATATTGCTGTTTTGCACCAAACTTTATGTATTTTCTCCGCTCTTCCCCTTTATGGAAACAACCACATCTCTTAGACAAAATTGACGAAACTATTCGATACACTCTAACGTCCATCTTAAATGTGGCTTTGGATGACCGAGCATGGCTGCAAGCCACACTACCCATTCGCTTTGGTGGGCTCGGCATCCGCAAAATTTCTAGTGTCAGTCTACCGGCGTTCCTGTCTTCGGTCCACAGCACTCAACAGTTAATCGAAAGAATCTTAACTCCATCACTGGTTGACTGGGAGGTGCCGTGCTTGACCGATGCCGTGAATGTCTGGAAAGTGGCTTGCCCGGACAAGGCGTTGCCCGAAAATCCATCTTCCCAGAGACAGTGGGATGAGCCGCTCTGCAGGTTGGTACGGAATAATCTCATTAATACGTCCACCAATACTGCTGAGCGTGCCCGCCTACTGGCTGTGGGGGAATGGGAGTCGGGTCTCTGGCTACAGGCTCTACCGTCACCCAACATAGGTACCATGCTGAGTGACACCACCTTCCGGATCGCTACATGCTTGCGTTTGGGTGCTCCTAGTGGAGCTCCACATCGATGTCAATGCGGTGAAGCAGTCGACCGCCTAGGACACCATGGCCTGTCCTGCAGTAGAAGCGCTGGTCGGATAGCACGGCATGCCAGCATTAATGACATCATCCGCCGAGCTCTCGTCATCGCCGGGGTGCCAGCTGTTTTAGAACCTATAGGCTTGGCACGTGACGATGGAAAGAGGCCAGACGGGATGACCATAATGCCCTGGAAGTTAGGTAGGCCTTTGGTGTGGGATGCAACTTGTGTCGACACCCTTGCGCCATCCCATCTTCTGAGTACGGCAGGCTGTGCTGGGGCGGCTGCTGCAGGTGCAGAAAATCTCAAACGGCGTAAATATAATAACCTTATCGGTAGTTACATGTTTGAGCCGTTTGGGGTTGAAACACTAGGGCCATGGGGTCCGAGCGCTCATCGAGTTGTTCGTGAAATCAGTAAACAGCTAGTCGACTCTTCGCGTGACCAGAGGGCTGGGCTTTTCTTCGGTCAACGAATCAGCATTGCCATCCAACGTGGCAATGCTGCCAGCGTTCTGGGCACTTTTCCCATTGATATCGATGTGGATGAATTTTTTGATGCCCAATAAGTTCTTTTTCTACCCGTTTGTACATAATAATAATTTTTAATTTGTATATATATCTATTTGAAATAAATACTTATTTTGATTTGATTTGATAAAATTACAGCTAAATGAAATAGGTTCGCATGGAAAATAGACTCGGCTGTCGTAGTTACATGATAGTTAAGATCGTGTATACGGAGACGCGGCGCGTTGTGCGGCGCGTTGGGCGTTTCGTTCTACATTGCAGCAGCGGGCCGCGTTATCGCTCGCGCAAACACAGACATATGGCAATGTACAACGGACCGCACGACGCATCGCGCAACGCGCCGCGTCTCCGTAATCGAACACTTAGTTTAAAAGTTAGTTGGGGAGACCTGTGCCTAGCAGTGGAAAAAAACATTAGCTAGCGAAAAAAGAAAAATATAATGATTCTTTTTGTTTGAGCAATACAAAAAGATAACTCATAACGACCTTGTACTGTCACAACAATGTTTATTTAAATTAATGACATGAAGCAGGTTTTACCGTAAAGAATTCCCAATGCTGGTTTCATAACTGGCAAGATAAAAAGATTGCCTTCAGGCTTGATGTGTTCAATATTTTCATAACAAGGTATTTGGTAACGGATAATGATCCCCGACTTTGCATGACCTTCGTGAACTTATTTGTAATAAACAAATCCCTGGAATCACGAAAGTTTCGCGAGTTGTTTACTCTTGTTCATTTTTAGGATTCCGTACCTCAATAGGAAAAACAGAACCCTTATAGGATCATAATATAATATATTATTCTTGTTGTCCGTCTGCCTATCTTTCTGCCAAGACCCTTTATCTTGGGAATGCGAAGAGGTATCTAGTTGAAATTAAAATCATATACGTCTGCGGTCCCATGAAGTTGTAAAAAAAAATCAAACTTCTAAGTTAACGAAAAAAAAGATTCGGCTGTTTATTTCACAAAAAAGGTATATTTCGACACTCTCAAGGGAATCAAAATTGATAGGGTATTTCCCGCTGACCCAGAATCCTGAAATTTAGTATAAAGCAAGGTCTTATAGCACAGGTACAGGAGTAATCCGAAAACAGTGTTATTACGTTACAAAAAAAAAATCTTTTTTGCTTCAAGACTCGATTCGGGAATTTAACTATTTATGTTTAAGTTTGTATCGGAATCCTCAGGGTGCGAGTCCGGCTCACACTTGCCCAGTTATTTGAAATCTACCTTTGTTATTTGTATTGGATTGTTTTCGTAGCTATAATGTTACTGGCATGTACCTAATTGATGAGAGCTTAGTACACTCGCCGTATGCATCCATTTGAACCCTTAGTAACAAAAGTAGATCGATATGCGTAGGTTGCGTTCAAATCTTAGATGAACTCACCAATTTTTTAAAACTTTGCCCCACATTAGGATTGTAATTTCTCCTGTATCGTTAGCGCGTTCACAAACATATAAAGTCACATAGACAAGACACCCAGATTCGGAACAACTGTCTATATACCATAAAAATTTTTGTTACATGCGGTACTCAAATCCTTGATACGTAGCAGACAATCGCTCAAATACAGTGCCAACTGTTCCACTGGCATTGACTACTGGGCTGAAAAAGATTTTTTTTTTTGCCTATTAATTTCTCAACTGTGTTGAAGTCAGTGTCACCATTATTTGGACTGCCTGGAGGACACGGTGGGTGTGCTCCACCTGGGCTGAGCACCGCCATGAACATTGACGTGTTTAAAATACCTTTTTTTATTCGGTGGAACATTATCAACTTCACCCGTTCCTCAGCAAAAAGCTGTATTATCAAATAGACCTTCTCAACTAATCTGCCCCTGATAGTAAAAAAGACGTATCTAACAAAAAGTAAAAATGGATAAAAAAATGTTTTAATGAATGAAACGGGAAATCTTTTGCTGTCTTCGAGTAAATTAAAATATTTACATATTGAAAGTTGAAAATAAAGCCCAATATAATGAGCTTTAACTTGGTTTAATAATAATATGAATTTATCAAATCATTATAGTAAAAATAATAAAAAAACATTTTCATCTTAGCATAAAAAATGAAGAAAAATATTACATACTTAATTGAATAGACGTAAATGGCTAGATGCGTCCTTTAATTTTCAAATGCTTTTGGCTGTACTTTTCTTCTAAGTATTTAGTTTATTTATCTAGTACATATTTTTAACAGAAATGACCGCATATGGTTATTTCCGCCTTTTTTCTTAAGGATTAATAACTATATAGATAACCCTTGACTAAGATAGAATGTTTATAAAATAATTTGATATTTCTTTTATTTAAGGAAGTGTATTAATAAGTTCTTAGTTATCATAATAAGCTATAGCCTAATGTATTATTAGTAAATAAAACGCAATTGATATAATCAAATATTTATTTTAAAGTCTTTTGACCCACATAATAAAACAAAATGCTATTCTTGGCACAGTAAATTATAATTAAAATCAGAACTTTAAAAGTGTAATACTTGAGCAACGTTTAGCTTAATCAGTCGTATACTTCCCTTCTTGGTCAGTTGAATTACATTTTCAGAAGCCAGAACAGCGTGGTTTTCGGGCTCAAAATCTTTTCGTTTAGGTGACTCTCTGATACGCGAATGTTGTTTTGTGGTGAATTTTCTATAAAATCAGTATCTGAATCAGAGTTGATAACACTACTTTTTTGCCTTTCCCTTCTGGAAGAACGTAATCTTTATCAAGAACTGAATCATCAGAATAAAAATTACTTAGTGTTGAACTGCTGCTGCTGCTGGTGGTAGTAGCTGCAGTGGTGATATTATCGCAGACTTTATCAGAAAAAATACTGTCAGTTGTAGGGACTTGGTAAATTTCTTAAGCAATATAATCCCGAAAAACACACAATTCAATAAAAATAACTGAATTTAAATTAAAAAAAATGATATAGGTAAGTAGGTACCTCATAAAAATGTCAACGTATGAAATAACTCAAATCAATTAATTATTTACTTTAATTTATTATTTTTACTATAAATTTTAAGTTATTATACTTTTACTACAATTTGTACATAACTTAGGTAGTTAAAGTAAGACTGATATTATTATTTTCCTACCAAGTCATAAACAATTGATGATATTATTTGGCACACTACGGTAAAATAAAATTGCATACAGCTCTGACCATATTATAGCCTACAAATTTTGTAAAATAGTAATAAATATACTTGTACGGTTGACATCTGTCGGGCATGCCACCGACCCGGGGAATCAATCCCACACATTATTTCTGGATGTTCTCATCTAGCTAACGGAGACTATTTGCATAGGCACAACCTTGTAGCCAGGATTATCCACCAGCAACTTGCTCTTAAATACAATCTTGTGGAATCAGAAGTACCGTACTATAGGTATGTGCCCGACCCAGTTCTCGACAATGGCAATATCTCATTGTATTGGGATCGATCTATCATCACTGACAGGACTATTGTTGCCAATAAGCCTGATATAGTGGTCATAGATCGACTAGAGCGTCGCACAATGATTATTGATATAGCGGTCCCTCATGACGAGAACCTCGTGAAAGCAGAGAAGGATAAACAAACTAAGTATCTTGACTTGGCTCGCGAGGTTGTCGACATGTGGGAAGTGGATACAGCAGTCATTGTGCCGATAGTCGTGACAGCCAATGGCTTAATAGCCAAGAGCCTCGACCAACATCTGTGGAGGCTCTCGTTAAGCAGTTGGATCAAGGGTCTGATTCAGAAGGCAGTACTCCTGGACACGGCGCGTATTGTCCGGAGGTTTCTCTCTCAGGAGCCCTGACCACCGGTAGCTTGGACCCTGTTCCCGATGCCGGTGGGCTACTATTTTTTTTTTTTTTTGTATAGCCTTCTATAAAAAAATATTTAAAAATGTAATTTATATGTATATAAAAAGAATAAAAGGAAATATACTACACGCAGCGAAAACTTGCGCGATCGCGACACATCCGTTCTCCAACAGACTACTCGAGCGCAACGCAACTAGCGTAGAAACTGGTCAGGCGCCGTACTAAACATTCACAATTTTAAGAAAAACGGGCGTTTATGCACACTTGCGCCTCTTTTATTAAGTAATAAGTTGTATTATTTTTATTCAACGTAAGGTATTAAGACGCTTATGGCAAATGCGTCTATGCGAAAACTATTTAACGAAGTAAATAGGGCGCAAGTGGTCAGATGTGGTCTTTTTTTCTTAATATGAAATCAGCTTTTATTAAGCGCGTTAGACGTTAACGCGTATTTGCGTCTTATTAACTTCCTCTTAGAAATAGGGACAAATATGCGCCTTTTACATTACCGTACTAAAGAAAAAACTACAGATTATAAGGACATTATCTACACAAATGCGACTTTTCAACTAAGTTTCAGATAAACTCGTCTTTTCATCTTCAATTGGGTTTAAAAAAATGTACAGAAGCGCCTTATTTCGTTGTGTTAAAACCGCACTGGAGAAAGGTAGCAAAATATTAAAAATACAGGCAGATGCGCCTTTTTTTTCTGATTCCGGAAATGTATATAACTCAAATCCGGAAAAAATGTTAGATGCGTCTTTTTTACTATCGGGGGCAGTAATAACCTGCGTGGATTGGTCTACCAAATGTATCTGTCAGTATATCATATTAAACGATGAGATCCAATTTTTTTTTTCTTTAATAAGATACATAAAATGCTACATATTTACGTCTTTATTTCTCCCAAAAAAGGATGATACCATCTAAATAGAGCCAGACTAATTTAAATACATATTTCAGTACAGTGCAATCAGCCTTAATTTTTATGTAAATTTGAATACGTCCTAAAAGCGTAGGTCTATAGGAAAATTGGTACAATGTCGGTGTGACCCCAGAGGCTCATTCATCAAAACAGCCATAATCTTGTTTCCATCCCAACACGGACGCATTGAACGATATTTTTAGTCATTCATTCATTCATTCGTTCGTTCGTTCGTTCCCTTTTATTTTGCAGATCACCAAAACATTCATTTATTTCCGCGTGCTTTGAGTGAATTGTTGTAAAGGCTTCAAATGTATATTTATATTATGACGTATTAAGTTATTAAGCGGGCATTGTTACCGGGAAATGTTTTTAACGGAATAAAATTTATTTATAATTTTTTTAAAGTGAATACTTTATAGTAAACAGCAATACAGGTTCTCTTCTGTGATGTATCCCATATACCCTTATTTGACTCTATGAGTTGACAGGTGTGAATATTTATTCATATTGGCAGTATATTTATTTTCAACGTGTAGTTACGTCGATACGTTCGTCTTGAAATATTTTTTACTTTTAAATTTTATGAAATTGGCATCCTGATTGTCCAGCTTTACCCCAATTGACATTATGAATTAGTTACCCTAGGTATTATATTCAAAATTGGTACCCTGAAATCGCTCGACTGACCAGGAAGAAGGAGATAGTGGAACGACTTACATGTCTCCCATAGGAAATGGCAAGAAGTGGGCCAGCCCCCTAGCAAAATTACTATCATTTCGTTAATGTCGAACGCTTAGAGTTTTCCACGCGCCCGATTATTTTGTTCTGACGTCATCTCAACGCTCAGTCACTTGGTCAGAACAAAGGAATTGGGGGCGTGGCCAACTTAAAGAATTTGAGGTTAACGAAACGATCGTAATTTGGCTTGGGGGGCTGATTTGGAAATAGTGGAGCGAAAGCCCAAAAGTGGGCCAGTATAGGCTAGATATTGTAAAATAAGAAATCGAATCAGAAATAAATATATTTTACACCGTTAAACTTTAATCGTTTTAAAACTTTATATACGCATGTACGAAATTAATTTCTTCAAGTAAACGTCAGCTGAGTGAGGTCAATGAACTGTAAGTAGTTAGTACGCAACGACCGATAACTACCTACAAGGTCATTGACTCGTTTACTTAAAGAAATTAATTTTGTACATGCGTATATTAATTCGAGTTTTAGAAAAAAGTACTTTCTTTTTTTTATCTTTACAAATTGATAGTGTTTCATGTACCGAATCGATCCTCTACGGGATTAAAACGACCAAAATTTAACGGTGTATACGCCGAAAAACCGAAGTTACTGACGTAGGTTGAAGAATCACCTAACTCAAGTGGCAGTAGGCCACATTGCTCGTAGAAGAGAAGATCGATGGGGCTGAAAGGTTCTGCAGTGGTTCTTGCTTACTGGAAGACGCAGAGTTCGTTGACCTTGTCTGGTGAGGATGGCGGGATCCTGATGTATGCGAGACGCACAGGAGCGGTCGTTGTGGCGATCCTTAGGGGAGGCCTAAGTCCAACTTAGTGGACGTATTCCACCAGGCTACCACACTGACAAGTTTCTTGAAAAGAAAACGACATTTATGGACTGGCACTGAATAGGTATTACTCTTTTATGTGTTTAAACTCATTACTCAAAAAAACACCATCTTCGTAAAAGAATTGCAAGAACTGGCACAAAAGACCCGTATTCAAATAAAACCTTATTTCGCTTTTAGCTACTTAAAAAAATGGGGTCAGCATTTAAATATCCTTCCCGGGCAATTCCCAAAATGCATATAAATCACAGAGAATAACCGTCTCCTCTCTCGGACGCCGTTTTTATTGTATTTCTAATTCCATTACACGGAAACACTGTGTTTAATTCTGGAGACGGTCTGTTTTATAATGTTTAAATCAATTGGACACGGTGCTTGCACAGAGTGATAGATGGAAAATGAGGCTTTATTTCATGAAGACGTTGAGAGTGCTTTAAAAAAAAAATGAGCTTGTAATATTTTGTTATAAGATACTGTAAGATTTGTAAAGGTTGGAAATGTAATGAAAACTTTTCATCAGTTACGGTCGGTTACTGATGAAAATTCTTCATTAAAATTTAAATGTTTGCTTTTATACAATATCATACAACCAAGTGCTTTATTGTCTGTTCGCCTTAAAGAGCTTACTATTACTGAATAGAATTTCATGTGATATACATCAATAGACAGAGAAATTCATGAGGACGGTCTAGATGTATAATAAATGCATAAGACGGAGTGATTTATGAGGAAGGTATAATACACAATTATGTACAACTTAATTTATAGTATATGCGAAACCTGAATACAGTTTGTTCAGAATCGGTAACTAAATTGATTCCAATAATTTTTACACCGTTATATTTTTTCCCAAAATTATTTTCAAAACGTACCATACAGGTCACGGTAGGTCATAACGGGCATATGCCAGCGCATAGCTAGGTACGGGAGCAACACCACCCTTCAGTCGCCCGAATGATCCGGTGACTATGTGTTTGTGTGGACAACCAGGTAACATAACAAGCTTATAACAATGTGATTTTTCATGAAAATTTTGTAAATAGATTCTTTGCATAAAACCCGTGTTTCGAGTTTCGCATTACTAAACATGGGTTGTATAGGTATTATAGTAGAGAATAGTTAAAAATTTCAAAAATTTGTAAGCCTCATTCAAAGTTGGGGCAAACATTTTTAAAAAAGATTGTTTAAATTTAAGATTTTTCAAGATAGTAGTAAAATGGCAATCGTTGCTATGGTTACTGCGCAGTCCAACTTCGATTGAGAAAACTGTTACTGCCCATTGAAGATCGATAGTCATTTCAGTTCAACTTATATGCCGCGTATAGCAACCGTAGTAAGCTGCTACCTACAGCTTACATAGATGGCTTCTTTCTTCATGATTGATTTTCAACTTCGTAGGGGAAGTTGGGGCAGAATATTAAAATAAAAGTTTTTAAATTTTTAGACTGTTTGAATTTAAGATTTTAATGATGGCAATCGTAGTAAGCTTAACTGCATACCATATAGATGGCTTCTCTTAAAATCTATCCTTTTTTTTAAAATTTTATCTTAAAAATTAGCATTGTCATTCAAACTGGCAATAAGGCCAGTCTTCTAATCTGGGCACGTTCCCGGATGACAGCGATGTGGAGGAGTACTTCGACGCCTGAGTGTATTCTATTTTTGTACATACACGGCTAAATTTCGATCGTTTTAATCCCGTGGAGGGTCGATCCGGTACATGAAACACTATCGATTAGTAAAGATAAAATAAAAAATAAAGTACTTTTTTTAAAACTGAATAGAATAGAATATTTTTTATTTGCTTAGAATGTAGGTACATAAAAATAATTTGTTGATAATATAATTTGATCCGCGTACATTCTGCTTTATATAGCATGCAAATAGTTGTTGGTCGTTGTCTACTAACTACCTGATAATTAATTTATATGGCAGAACAGCGTTTGTAGAGTCAGCTAGTATTCTTAAATGCATACTACGTATTAAAATTAACTCAAAATTAATCGAATTAAATCATTCCACATTTTTATTTATTATTTATAGGCTCACGTTTGACCACTATCTCTCCTGATGGTAAGCGAAGATGTAGCCGATGACAGAGCACGCTTGCCTAGAAGTAACCTATTCACTCTTGACTTAATGACCCCTAAGTGTGAGTGCTATCAGGAAACATAGACTCCGGCAGGGAATTCCACTCCTTAGCTATACGTATGGGTGGGATGTTCACCATGCACCGATGGTGCAATGCCGTACGTCTAGTGGTCCGATGATGGAACGGACTTCGTGGAATTAAATCTTTAACTCGAACCATTCGAATACAGACCTCAGAAAATACTTAACCTATTTCTCTTGCATAATCAAACTCATTGAGAAAACACTTCATCTCTTTAATTGCCTGAACTTTATCAGTCCTTTTTAACGATGCCGCCATGAAGGTTTTAATGGATTTTTCTGCGGCTAATTATCGAATGCCACGCAAATTAAATGTTCATAGGTAAATTATTATGGTACTCTCTAATTATGGCTACTGGAGTAAATGTTGTGGTAATGGATTTTTTTTTGCCAATTAAACTTTTGTGGAATGCATTATTGTGAAAATTGAAGACAGTGCGTTTGATGTATTAGTCTAATGCAAATAAATGTGTTTTCAAAAGTGGAGGTCCAGCTAGGTAGTTGGAATTCCCTGCTAGAATCTGTGTTTGCTCATAGTTATAACCTACAGGTCTTTAAGTCGAGAGTGAAAAGGTTACTAGGCTAGGCTATGCTTCATCGTCGGCATCATCATCGCTTACCATCAGATGAGACATTGGTCAAACGTGAGCCTATACATAATTACAAAAAAAAAAACATTGAGGGTTGATAGGTAAGTTTTTGGTCTTAATTATGAAAGTTATTGCCAAATAAACTTTCATAATTTCAAAATGAATGTCCTTTCGCAATATTTTTGAGCTGCTAGGATGATTGATGCTCGTAGAATGAAAGAAAGAAAAAGAGTTTATTTGTGTCAAAAATGGCGTATACCATAAAAATAACAATAATAACACTAAAATATATTGGGAAGATATGTGTTACATCCGCGCAAAACGATCAACGCTTAGTAAATTGCTGGGGCTGATGTACAAAACAGAGCCACAGCGCTGATTTTCAGCACTAGCCGTCGTCGAGAGTAAGACGCCACCTCTTGACTTTTCTTCATATTATTTTCGTTTGTCTTAGGTGAAATTAGATTTTTTTTATGGTAGGTAAATTATCCAATGACAAATCCCGCCCTTGGGCGGGGCGAAAAATAGTGTCAGACTCTTACTGACTAAAAACCTACCCTGTTTCATTCATTGCCTTTGTCCCGGGGTGACATTTTCACATAACCTTTGGCCCTAGTAGGCTTCAGCCCTGCTGGGCCCCTAAAGTTTGCTGACAACTCCTTGAGGCGCGCGGGAACAGTGCGCGCCGTAGACGACTTGAGCTCGGACCGGTCTGTTACCGGACGGACGGACAGCGAGCTACCCTTTGCCCGCCAGGTGAAATTAGGTAGATACTTACTAAGATCATTTCTATACTATTCTTTTCTTGCTGTTTTATATTACTTACTGTTTGTCAATAAACTATTATTTTTTTGCAATTGGCAACACCCACGTGATAGTAAAAAATTATCCTAAATTAACAAAGTTCCGGGATAAAAAGTATTCTACGAGTATATTCTATTTCAGGACATGGTCCCATAAGCAATATTTCATTCAAATCCGATTAGCTATTAGGGCGTGAAGATATAACAAACAAAAACCATAAAACCTTAACTTTATAATGTTAGTGAATAAAATGTGATGGCGCATTTTGTCCTGATTTAATTTACTCAGATTTATGTAACAAACCTTTTGCATAGAAATCTTTATCGAATTTCTTTAGAATTACATCTAGACTGCTCAAAAGAGACAAGACTAGTCTGTTATATGCAAGGGCGTCTCGAAGATCTTGAAGCGATATTCAAAAGGTCTTCGATGAACCAGCCAAATGAGTTTTCCAATGAACAACGAGGGACTAAGATTGAAAGTGGATTGCGAATTTAATGAGCGCAGTAGAAACAACGCTGAGTTTAAATGTCATTCCTTTTTTTATGGACGTTGTAAACGATTTCAAATGCAGTCAAATTGAAAGTTAAATTCAAAATAATCCGTAATTTAATTTCGTTTAATATCAAATAAACGTGCGGCCAGTAAAAATACGGCTACGTTTTATTATTTTTGAATCAAATAATTCTTTGGAAGATTTGTTTTTTTTTTAACTGGAAACCATCTAATAGTTCTTTCTGCTCCGAGTGAAGCGCGAGGGCATGTCAGATTTTTACTGACTGAAAGCACGAGTTTCCTTTCAGTAAATTCTAGCGATTCTTTTGTAGCGTTTTTTAGTATAGCATTGCGTAGCATAGCATCAACCTTATAATGTTCCCACTGCTGAAACTCAGACCTCCTCCCTAAGAGAAGTAATGGACCGTAATCCACCACGCGGGCCCGGTGTAGGTTGGTGAATGTCACATGTCTTCGAATTCTTGGTTCTAGATTATGCCGGTTTCCTCAAGATGTTTTCCTTCACCGTTTTGAGAGCAGTGATGATGAAATAAATTACACAAAGCAATGTGCCTAGCTGGGTTAGAACCCGCAACCTACAACTCGTAAGTCGGAGCCGTTAATACTTGGCCACCCACCACTGCCCCTTTTTTTTAAATATGATACGCTAAATTTGTTGTACATATCCTCTTTAAAATTGATATAAACTAATACTTGAGTGCAATCCCTCCGGTTGTTAAGTAGTGATGCAAACGTTGATGGTGAGGCGCACTGGTTTATTAGGGGCCTCTTCACCCTAGTCTTGAAGACACTTAAATTACAATCTGACGGGAAAACAAATTGTTCCAGTACCTCGATACAGCTAGATACTCCATAAATTAACATTCTGTGAAAACAACTCAAAATTACTCACGTATAATTAAACCGGCAGAGATCGGAGTCGTTCGCCGGCGGCGCGGGCACTGCGGCCCAATGCACAGCGCGGCCACCGCTGGTCACCGCCGCCAGTAACCGCTGCCGGCAACCGCATGAAGACCACACGCTTGCACTCGCTATGCCGCCCGCCTGTTGGAGCAATGGTCAAATTGAAATAGGACAAATTGAAACAGGATTTTTAAGTTTGATTTTTGTAGAAATAGGTATTGGAAGAGTTCTTGATTGAAATGATGATAAATACAGATAAATCGTTGTCAAAATAAGCGCAGTTTCAATAGGGAATCCACTTTCACAACTCGTTTATCTATACGTAATATAACCTAGATACTAGCTCGTCCAATCCATTTGTCATTTAGAAAAAAAATGTTGCTTTATTCTATTCAGGGGTTCGTTTCCAACCTACGTTAAAAGGTACATGTTATGGCCGAAGTTCCATATAAAAATGAAACATCGCCTTTATTTTCACATTTACTATTTTACGTAGATACTTACTCACATTTGTATTTTTATGTAATTTGATTTGTATATCTAATTTATTAATCTTTTTTGTTCATAAAATCTGATGATGATAAAATAGCTAACTGAACCAATTGGTAATGGTATGTTCAATACTTGAGCAAATAAATGATTATCTATCTTAAAACTTGCTCCAGAAACCTAGTGCTTATATACCTACATAAACTATTTAACTAACAACTAAACAAGTTAAGTTAGTGCAACTATTAATAACTACCTGCAGAGGTGTCGGCAAGTTCTCCACGAGGAGATAGCATTTGGACGTGGAGTTCCATCGACGTATGCTTTCGCGAGCTAAAACGTAGTGGGTCTCGATTTCCTTGCCTTCGACGGCTACTAACTCCGCCTGAAACAAATGAAAGAGCAACGTTATGATGGCTGTTGATATTACTAACAGACTTAAAATACGCGCGGTTTTTGGCGTGATTTTTTGGAGTGAAGTTCATGGGCTGTATTAATTAAATTAAATCAAACACTACAAAAAACATTAAAAAATGTTACATCCATAATCTATTGTCACTACGAATGACATTAACGTAAAAACTTTTCACACAAGAAAACAAACGACGACTAGGCAATATGATCAAAATAACATATAGCCATAGCCTAGCGCGTGCCTATGAAAAAAGATTTATTTTTTTACCGCCATGTTATGAAAAAAATTACTAGTTTTACCGTTGTAATATCAGTTATCTAAATTATTTTTCTTCACAAGTGTATTGAAAAACGTCGTATGATACACGTGAGTAATGAATGGTTACCGTTCTTGGCTCTCTTAGGAACCTCGCCAAGGCTCGGGTCTTAATACCGCCTCGACGGTAACCTCCTACATTACACACTTATATCTTAATGTAATATTAAAATATTTTTACCTCAGAACTCTATCATTTATGATTATGAACCAATTTGGAATATTATTTTTTTATTTGATAGAATATGTTTTCAGATTGGTCCCGTTATTTTCATAATCCAGTTCTGATTATGAGATCCACTAAGCATTGAAGGAATTCCAACAAATATTATAGGCAAACACATTAAACATTTGCATTCAGAAACTACCTACCACTTGATGTAGTGAAACTAATGGACAAGGTTATAGATAACTAATGTGACGTCACAGTCTAACAATGTACCTACCTAGATTTAATGATTAAGGCCTTGACGGCATAAACAATATTATCAATTTACTGTTATTCTTAGAATCCCCTCACTAAGAATTATTCTTGTATCGTGGGTGCTTCATAAACACCCAGACCCGGAACACATATTTGTAGGCCATACAAATATTTGTTCCTTGCGGGAATCAAACCCAAGACCCGCAGCGCAGCAGCCAATCGCTCAACCACTGCGCCAACTGTCCTTACTTAGCTTTTATTTAGTGATCCTTTGTATTTAATGTTTTTTTTTGTTTTAAAGTTGGTAATCATCCAATGACTTCTCCCGCTCTAGGGTGGAGTGGAGGGCGTGTAAAACGTCTACTGACTAAAATCACACGTGTATCCTTCAGTTGCCCTTTGCGTTCTAGGACTATAGGCGGGTATCGACCCTCGTTAGCCCCTATGGTTTTGTTCACACCTCCCCCTTTTATTTCATATATGTTGATTATAATATTTTTTTATAATATTTTTATAATATTTCCACAACTATCACACAACGCCGTCTAGTCCCAAGCTAAGCAGAGCTTGTGTTATGGGTACCAGACAGCTGATAAACATACTTATATATTTCTAAATACATACATATTATAGATAAATAACACCCAGACACAGAACAAATGATCGTGCTCATCACACAAACATTTGTTCTGGGTGGGAATCGAACCCACGACCTCCGGCATAGCAGTCAGGGCCACTAACCACTAGACCAATAGGCCAGTCAAATTGATGATTGATTAAGAAATCAATCGTTGGTTATTTTTAATTAGACTAATATTTGGTAGGTAAAACATTCTGTTCTTGATATAGCTAGTGAATTTTGTTCAATCATTTTTATATGTGGTAGTAGTCCTATATTTAATTATCCTACTACCCCCTCATAACTTTCCATTCTTCTCGGCGTCCAATAAGTTCTGAACTTACCTGCTACAACTTCACAAAGTGAGCAATTTATCCACAAGCCACACTAATGTTATAAAATCGAAAGTTTAATGTATGTATTGGGATAGCTGAACGAATTGGGATAAAACTTGGCACTGGGATAAATCATATCCTGGAATTGGACATAGCCCAGGATTAAGCTCCTTTAGTTTGGTTCCTACTTAATTTTCAAATTGCAAAAAGTGGTCAAAACTGCTATCAGGAGCTAGTCTACATATTATAATATAAACGACTAAACTTTGATCGTTTTAATGCCGTGGAGGGTCGATTCGGCACATGAAACACTATCAATTTGTAAAGATAAAATTAAAAATTAAAGTACTTTTTTCTAAAACTCGAATTAATATGCGCATGTCGGAAATTAATATCTTTAAGTAAACACCAGTTGAGCGAGTTAATGACCTGTAAGTAGTTGCTGGTCGTTTTCTACTGCAGTACTATGTTTATTAGACCATTTCTGATATGCAATACAGTTTTAATATATTTATTTAGGACCTCGTTGTTTTATCTTATCGTAGATACGTAAGTACATGCTGTTTGTTTACCCTTTTTAGTACAACTCTGATTGTTCATAATGTTGATAATATTAAGCCACATAATACCTACTTATACTCGTATACGCCCCTACCTATTTTCTATTTCTCCCAGCTTTCGGCAATTGATCAGTTCTGTTGATAGTCATCAAGCTCATCTCACCTGTTTGTGTATTAATCATACCTATTCCTACTTCCTCTTTTTTCCTTACTAGCCCACTGCTGGGCAACTACCTCCCCCAAATCCTTCCAGACATTCATCTGCCGCCCCTCTCGAACCAGTCCTCGTGGTATGTGCCACCACTACCTCTTCACGATTAAGACTATAAGATTCGTATTTACTTTAAGTCCATTATCAGTAACCTCCTAGAGAGGAGGCCTGAGTCCCAGCAGAGGGAACATTATAAGGCTGATGCTATGCAATGCATTATCAGTTAATATATATAAATGGTATTTATTTGTTCGTTTAACATTGCATTGCATGATACATTACCTATTGATGTAATGTACCTTACAATACACACAATAGGTCCTCAAAATAAGTATTTACAATCCGCTAGTTATCTATGTTCATAATTATTTATGTTTGGTTACAAGTACTTACTAAGGTAAGTACTATTAGTGATGTCATTTATTTTGTCATGGTGTTCAAGATTAGCTTAGCTAAATATTAATATTTTTCTTAATTAATAAAAAAAACAATCGTAAGATGAAATATTTTCTTTTGAAGGTTCCTGAAAAAAATTTTCTATACAAAGAATATGAAATGAAAGTCCAAGTCATCTGCGTCGTAACATTTATTAGCATAATAATGTTTTCAATGATATTTGTACTTATGGTAGGTACCTACCTATTACATATTTTAACTACTTACGTTTTAATCATTTTTGGTATTTCAACTTCATATTTTTTTTTATAATACCATGATGCATTTTGTTTCCATCGGTTTTAAGAAGTTCACTCGGTTTTTGCTTCTCTTTGCAATCATGTTACTACTAGTTTATTTTCTTTGCAAACCATTTATTTTTCCATCATATATAGCAATACCAATGCTATCATCATCATAAATTGCTTACTACAAGTGCGCTAAAAATAAAAATAAAATGGTTAAACACATACACAAATATTAAAGAAACCCCTAACCAAAACACCTGTAATACTAAGGTTAATATTTATTATAATTATTAAAACATTGAGTATGTATCGTAATAAACCATAAAAAAAAAAATGGTAAGTATATTATAAACGTTATAATTTTTTTTTTTTACGAAAATAAAGATTAAATATTAAAATACCATCCATCAATGAAATTAAGATAAATAGGGGATTATCTTAAGAGGCACTCCCGGGCCTCATTCATCACACGATTCTAATATAAAAAAAATACCTACACCATAAATTGCATTTTTATTTTTAAGGGAAAATCCTGGCGTCACTAATTTTTAAAGTGGTTCCGCTGTTTTTTAGAGTAATTTCATTCAGCATTTTCAATGTTGACATTCTCCACCATATCTGTCAAATTATCCTGTAGTTCTTCCATTTGGTCATCAGTCTGGCTGGAATTTTCAACGACTGGGTTCTTTTTTTGAAATTTCTTTCGTCCAAAGCGTCCACCATGTCGTCCGAATCGGGAGCATTTGCAATTGTTTTTGTTACTTTCAGCTTGTTGTTCTTGACTTGTGGTCCCTGCCTCATTTGGAGGTGGCGATGGATTGCGACCAGACTCGATTGAATTGTCGGAACTATCACTAGAGTCCTCACAAGTTAGATCAATGGTCCATTGTGTCCAGAGATTTTTACTGTCGGGGCCATGCGAACCGTGGCGCCCTCTGTGGCAGTGTGGCCCACGACGGCCGTGAGGTCCGTGATGGTCATTTGGCCCATGATGGCCATGTGGCCCATGATGGCCATGTGGCCCTCGAGGGCCGTGATGTCCACGATGCATTCCATGACCATGATGATGCTTGCCGAATCCATGTCTTCCAAAACTACGTTCAAACTTCACACAATGCCCACGTTCATGTTTATTACGCGAACGTTTATCCGATAGCAAATACTCGATAAACTGCCTCACAATCTTTTCTTTTTCACTACTTGGATCGCCTATTACCGGCCCAAAACGCTGACAAGTAACTCGCATATTGAAGGGATACACGTAAGATTAACAACAAAAACCGGCGACTAGTTTGTGGCACCTAACAGCCGCTCGATGGCTTTATATACCTTTATTCCATGTGAGTCATCGCTATCGTGTTGTCACCAACGGTTCGGTAGTAAGTACGACTACAAGTGTTATGCAAATTTGAACTCTGTGTCTCAAGCGTTAAGTAATAAATTCATAAATTAATGTAGGATTATTTGATTAGAAACTGTTGTAAGGCTTCACTCTTAATTAAAACTGTTTACCTGGGTTAATTGAGTTTATGTTTTATTCTATACATACATTTTTGATATCAGATAAATTTTTGATGGTTAGCAGAAAAAAAAATTGGGCAAGTGCGAGTTGGACTCGCACGGTGAGGGTTCCGTATAATCTAACTTATGTAAATAGCTCAATTCTCAAATCGAGTCTCAAAGATTTTTCCGAATCAAAAATATTTTTAATGTGATGTCAAAAAAAAAAAAAAAAACAAATCACACACACACAGTTTTCAGACTTTTTCCTATAATATATATTTTTATTGTTATTTTTTTTATTTTGTTTTTTTGTTTTGATATTGAATTAGACCTTGCTTTATGCCAAATTTCAGGGTTCTAGGTTAACGGGAAGTACCCTATGAGTTATGGGTTTGCCGAGATAAAGGGTCATGATAGACAGACGGATGGACAACAAGGTGATCCTATATGGGTACCTTTTTTCCTTTTGAGTTATGAAACCAAAAATATCAAAAAAAAACTGAGTTTCATTATATAGCTGGCAAAATCATGTTCAATAAATTGAAGACAAAATTTGAATAAAGAAGATTAATACAATCAAACATTACAAAATTTGAAAAAAATGATACATCAATTTCTTTCACCATATTGGACAAAGAGCGCAGTATTGCGCAATAATTACAATATTTTCGCAACAATAACACAATTGTCGCAACGCTAACACAATTGTCGCAACACTAACACAATATTGTGAAATATTGCATAATATTAATATAATATTGCGCCACCATAGATCATATGAGTTCAAATACCCAGTTTCCCTGTAATGTTTTTGTAAAATATGGGTTCATATGCGATGCATCCGCCCTGTTTTGCGAAACATGATTCATACAAAAATTGTGCCAAGATCTTGTAGTTTCTCTTACACCAGAATATAAATGTACTTATTTGGAATGATTGCTCCTTTTATTTTTGTGAACGTCGGCCAAAATTCTGTCTAGTTTATTGTGTAGGTAGTTTTGTTATTGAATTAAATTCTTACACCACCAAGCTGGAGACGTTATTTACTTGTCTACTCCGTAACATTTTTATAAAACTAGCTTTTGCTAGTGGCTTCGCTCGCATGATAATCGGAAAGTATCCAACAGAACTTACCTTCTCCAGGCGTGCTATTAATTCTTTAAGAAACAACAAATCCAAATATGTACCATCAATGAAACTTTCGCCTGACCACCGCTAAGTTCATTTTTGCTTGCACTCAAAATGAAAACTACAAAGGGGTAGGGTTTGGTACCCAGGGTTTTTTTAAGTCTTCAGGCAGAAATGACCGCGATCTTACAATGGATTGTAAACTCAGTGCACCTATACATTGGATTGTTAATCCAATGTATCTATTTGGATTTC
Organism: Leucania comma; assembly: GCA_958295575.1. NCBI lineage: Eukaryota > Metazoa > Arthropoda > Insecta > Lepidoptera > Noctuidae > Leucania > Leucania comma. The sequence continues at coordinate 5,835,629 of OY282473.1, forward strand.
ATTACTGCGGCCAGCGCTGCGCTCAAGGCTTTCTTAGAGAATAGTACTACAGCCCCCTAGCTAAGTTACAATCGTTTCGTTTACCGTGAGCGCTTGGAATTGGCCACACTCCCAATTCCATTGTTTTGACGTCATTTTAACGCTCAGTCACGTGGTCAGAACCTTTATCGTTCACCAAAGTATTATCAAAGTACGTAAAAAGTCACCAAAATTTATATTAGCAAAGGTAAGCTTAGAAATGTAACACAAATAATAGACAAAAAGTGTTAATAATAGTTGTTATATGATTAACTTAATATTACAATTTTATTAGCATTACACTTCGTTGTTTATACCGCGTACATCAAACGACTGGAACAGATCCCGTCCGATTATAGTTAATTTAGGTGTCTTTAAGGCTAGAGTGAATAGGCTTTTAATAAACTAATGCGCCTCACCATCAACGATTGCATCACTGCTTACAATCAGATGGGATCACAGTCAAGCACTAGTTTATGTAAATAAAAAAAAAAGTTAGTTACCTATACATAAAACTATCAGATTCAACCACTAGTTTATGTAAATTAATAAATAAAAATAAACTTGGTAATCTACCCATAACACTATCAGTTCCCTCAAGTAAAACTAGATGGCTCTGTCAACTCAGAGAGCTGACAAAAATAATTTTATTAAGCCCAAATAAAAAGTCATGATAATGTCTGAGAAGAGTAGGCCCCTCATAAAAATAATATTACAATTTACTACAGTACGTGCGAAATAAGAAAAGTTTAAAGGCTTTCGCAGACAAGCGCATCGCGATATGAGTTTATAATAAATACCTATTCTTAGATTTTCGAGATGTTTAAATGGAAGATTGGCTGCAGAAAGTAATAATTAATGTATTAGGAAGAATAGAACGCCGAGCTGGGGCGACAATAAGTAGGTTGACAATAGTAGATACATTTTTATACAAGTGGAGAAACTTTGTCGATACAAGCAAGGTGGAATCCACCCGAGCCGTAAGCGAGGGAGTTATCGAGCAGAGTGCTGCAGTGAAAAAATTCCACGTGTATCAAACGACGTTTTCCAATATACTTGCGAGGATTTTTAAATAAACGGAGTGTCGTTTAGCGCCCAGCCTGATACGATAAATACTATTGATTGTGCTGGGGGCGACATTTCCACACTAGTGCAAAAAAAAATTGCGTGACTAAAAGCGGTAGCGATAAGAGAGGGTTTGCGAGTTAGTGTATTGAAATAAATTATATGTAAAACAATTTTTATGAAAACGCGCGTAACATAACATGGCGTACCTATTGTTACATCGCGGCTCTGTTAGGAACCCTTACTACGAAAATCTATAAAAATATAGGCATACTCCTTTTATTCGTATTAAGAACCCTTTTTAGAAGCAATGTCATAAAATATTGATCCCCTTGAGTCGCGTGGTAGCTGCCGATACAGAATTTTATTGCGTTTTATTTTTATTTTATATATTAATATTGGATTTCTGTTATTCTGTGTGAAATTGAGATATATATTGAAGACGTTGCTAAGTTAATATTGAAGTTAAGTGAACTATTGCCAATAAAGTTTTTATTGGATAAAAATTTGGATTAGACTAATAAATATATTTACTTTTATTAGGTATTTGTATGTGTCATTTTTTTTAATTGTCATCAAAAAGCACATAAATATAATAAGTTTCGTGAATATCGTAATAAGTTTATGTCTGTGTTGATGGCGACAACCCGGGAATCTTTAAGTCAAGAGTGAATAGGTTATTTCTAGGTAAGCGCGTTCCATCGTCGACCGCCTCGTTGCTTTCCATTAGGTGAGATAGCGGTCAAGCGCGAACCTATCAACAATTAAAAACCAAAAAAAAAAACATACAAACGGATGGCATTTGGATTTCGTCGCTCTTGTTGTGCTCTTGTTGCGCTCAAAACTGTTTTCTTCGAGAATACCATTGCAGGCCCGATGTTTGCTAGGTCCATGGAATGACGTATGAAAGGGATGCTGGTGGTTTAAAGCTAAAGACAACTGAAGGAATATAAGTGTGGCTTTAGCCAGTAAAAGTCTGATACACCCTCTCGCTCCACCTTAGAGCGAAAAAAGTATTTCGATGATTGCCCAACTCAAAAAAAACTCTGTTGTGTCCAATTTTACCTTTTTCGGACACAACACTAAATAATCCTTCAAAATGAAGACACCGTACCTTACCATGAAGTTTTATACAACTTTATCTGATCGTGGAAGGTTCCAGAATTTCCCGTAATAACTTCCACTAGACTGGCTATTATTATTATTGAATAGAAAAAAAAAGCTTTCAAGTCTCTTGACTTAATGCTTTTGACTCGTGTACAAGTAATACGCTTAAGCGGTAATAAGCCTATGATATTTTTAGTGTGTTGGCGTCTTTATTATTTCAACAGAATATTGATGTTTATAATGTTTTGAATTGATCTTCAGTTGAAAAAAAAAATATAAAAGATTTTTTATGTATGAAAATATGATGAATATTCTTTATACGAGTATCTTTATTAGACTGAAGACACTGTTTAAAAATAGCCATAAATTGAGATGAAAGAAAACATAATAATAATATATTTCACAATTGTCACACACCGACGTCTAATCCCAAGCTAAGCAGATTGTATTATGAGTACTAGACATACATATTACAGATAAATTACACCCAAATACAGAACAAATGATCGTGCTCATCCCAAAAACATTTGTCCTGGGTGGAAATCGAACACACGCCTTCTGGCATAGTGGTTAGGGCCACTAACCACTAGACCAACAGACCACTCAAAAAGTAGAAAGACACTGCTTCGCTATACTAAAGTCTAGAAATCGTTTGTGCTAGATTTTTCTTAGTTTGTTACAGAGCTAACTGTTATTACTTGATAGCCCTAACTAACCGGAACAGCAATTTAAGAGAGCCCTCCGGCCCGACTTATCTATTGTTAACATAAGCGTGGCTTAAAAGCTTGTTGTTTCATCCAACGCAATGTTTAATAAAGACAAAACCCGAAAAAATAGAGGTAACGCCTGTACGCTATTTTGGTATTCAGTGATTTTATCACTGACTCAAAATTTCACAAAAAAAATCCAAGAAATACCTACGTCAGCTTTCAGAATCTCGAATAAAGTAAGGTTTCTAAAAATTAATTTTTATTACTTTTTTTTTAATTTATGAGTACATTTTGAGACCAAAGTTCATACAAAATAGCATATTAATTTTACTCAAATTTATGTTTTGATTTCAATAAGAACCTAGATTATAAGCGTGTTATCAAAATATCTAGAGCAAGATATGTATGTAATAACGTCATACTCACGTTATAGCGGTTATATGGAAATATACTCAATAACTCAGGTTGGGCGCTCTTAAATAGATAATTTCAACGAGTCCCAAGAAGAAAATCTTTTCTAAAAACTAGGACGCAATTTATTTTATTCCTTATTCATAGAACTTACATAAAGAATTTAATATTTAGTCTCATCTTTATAAATAACTACATATATATACATCTAATCTAACTAATATTACAACTTAATATGTATATACACCCCTATTTTTTAATTAGTGCAAAAAAATGGGGCTCAATTAGTACCCGTTACTGATCATATTTGTGTAGTCAAAAGTCAAAAAAACGAAATCCCAAAATTGTCCACGAAAATTTCTCATTTGGTAAATTCATAATTAAATCAATCATTCATAACAACTACTACTAGAAAATACTAAGCACAGTGTTTTTCCATTTTTATTGACATTCTTTCATTCATAGACAATAATCTGTACAATGTTTCCATAAATTGAGTGAGAGTTTGGGATATAAACAAACGCTCATAACTTTGCTGTTTATGAATATTATTTATTTAGACTTTACTATTTAGTTATTGTTTATTATAATAATTTTTATATAAAATACAAATTAAAACTATATATACACTTAACTGACTTTACTTAAATAATAATAAGATCTTTTCTAATAAGCCCTTTGAGTATTTGCACTAATTAAAAAATAGTGGTGTATTTACAAACCAAAAATAATAATATGTTTAAACGGGTAGAAAAAAAAGAGCTCATAGGGCATCAAAAAATTCATCACAGAACTTTAAATCATATCGTAAATCGATATAATTTGTCATATACAATTCTGTTCTTGGGGCCCGTCGATTTTTGAATCATAATTGAAAGCTAATTATCAATTAAAATAATTTTCACTGAACAGTTTTTAATACGAAAAATCTTTTTTTTTTGTACAGTATAAAATAAGTTATCTCTCCTGACTTGCACTGGAACGCAAGTTTAAAGGGTCTGTGCCAAATTTACTGGAAACCGACTTCAAAAGAAATCTGTTTGGCGCGGGAATGTCTGAGTCACAATGGTCAGTCCGCACTAATTGAAAAAACTGGCCAAGTGCAAGTTTGACTTTACATAGTGAAGGGTTCTGTACTCGGGATGAAGGTTTACGCTTGCAATAATTTTTTTTTTAAATTGAAGATAAAGCTTAAAGATAATGACAGTTTAGCAACATAGGATAGCATCAGCCTTATAATGAAGCTCTTCTTGTCCAATTACAATGTAGGTGTCTTTAAGACTAGAGTGAATAGGGTCTTAATAAACTAGTGTGCGCCTCACCATCAACGATTGCATCACTGTTCACCATCAGGTAAGATCGCAGCAATAGTTTATATAAATTAAAAAAAAAATGTTCCCGCTGCTGGGACTCAGGCCACCTCTCTAGGAGATTATATTATTATTAAATTAGTGGTGATTAAATAAATCATAGTAATGCGCCTGGCTGGGTTTGGACTCGCAATCTACAATAACTCAGTCACCTCTACTCTTTCTCAATTGCAGTTTATTTATCAAAATATGAGTAAACAGAGTTTAAAAAGCATGGTGTTATAGATAATAAAAAGAACATCCTAACATGTTTTGCAAGACTTATTTTATATAAATAACTCATGATAAAGAATTTTTATTATGTGTGTAGGTACAATTAAAATGTCTAAATTTTAGGTTAAACTGAGTTTACTTTACATATATAATTAAGTGTTATTTGCAATTTTTTAAGTCGAAGAATCACATTTTTTTTTACCAAAATAATTTTGTCATAACAAAAATTCGCATAAGAAAATGCGGAACATCATATTCTTTTCAATGATATGTTACAATAATACCTCTTTTTTTCAGCCTTCAGTTACATAAGTGCCATCCTTAATTTATTTTTTCTTTATATGGCAACACAATTTTTTAGAATTACATAAGTACCCACCTATGTAAAAGTTAACCCTCGCCTAAATTTCTTACATTTTACAATTATAAAATGACTATACTATAATCTTTGATTAAGTAAGTGTAAAACATTCGAACAAGACGATATTATAAGGATTCTGTTTTTGATTTTTGACTACGGAACCCTCAAAGTGCCCTGCAGTCCTGTACATAAAACTTATTGTTGCGCAGGGGAGCCGATGTGCTTTTCTACGAAGAAAGAAAACTAAATGGAGTGAAAATCTCGTAGGTGTTTTGGGGATTGGACATGGGAAAGCGACATCGAGAAACTGACCGATGGATGAGACTCGCAGTGTGATGAACTGGACTCCACATGGTAGCAAATATATAATACAAAAACACCAAACACACTCAGGCTTCGAAGTACTCCTCCACATTGCTGTCATCCGGACACGTACCCAGAAGACTGGCAGCATTGCCACGTTGAATGGTAATGCTGATTCTTTGGGCAAAGAATGAACCAGCCCTCTGGTCACGCAAAGTGTCGATCAAGCGATGTGAAATTTCTTTGAAAAGTATACGCCCGCTCGGACCCTATTATCCAAGCGTTTCGTCCCCAAACAGTTCAAAACTGTAATTACCAATAAGGTATTTGCGCCGTTTGAGGGTCTCAGCAGTCGCAGCGGCAGCGCCGGCACAACTAGGAATATGGGATGGCGCAAGGGTATCGACACAGGTTGCGTCCCACATCAGAGGCCTACCCGCCTTCCACGGCACTAACTTCATACCATCTGGTCTCTTCCCGTCGTCACGCACCAAGCCATTAGGTTCTAATAGGGCAGGTACGCCAGCGGTGACAAGAGCTCGACATATCGAATAAGTGTGAAAGCCGAATGCATGTTGATTTTGAAGTCTTTCTGAGACATCATTAAAATTTTGTATTTTCTGTTCAATTTTTAAAAAGGATTCATCATCAAAAATTGTGGAGCCCAGGAAGTCAAGAGAATACGTAAGTAGTATCATTTGTTTGTTTATTATTTTATTGAGTTTATGAAACGAGATAAAGCGAATACTGTTTGCGGTGATACAATGCTTAAAAATTATAATGCATTTTATAAATTTACTATTGAGCCAAAAATATAAAATAAAAACAACTAAGTTTTGCAAAATGATTTAAGTTGATGGAAAAAACCTAATATTTGAAATACTCGTATACAATCTGGTGCCATTGAGCTGGTCTGATGATGGAGCTCGAAGGTAAGAACCCTGGATTGCTTATTAACAAAGTAAAACTATCAAGTTTGGGCTCATTTGATTCATCTTAATACGAAAGGTTTTGGAGTGGAGACCAAGCACCGAACGGTGCGTGCGTTGGAAGCCCTTTCACAAAGTGGACCGATGACCTGGTGATGGTAGCGGGAATTCTTTGGATACGAGTTGCACAAGTCCAGCCGTTGTGACGATACTAGAGGGAAGCATATGTCCATTAAAGAACATCTTACGTCTGAAATAATACTGATGATAGTTTGTTTTCATCTACATTTATCTCCTAACTAATATACTCGTATTTTAAACTTAAAATTATTTATAATTAAAATCTTGCTAACAAAATATCTTATTAAACTCTTAATTCATAATATAAACCAGCTATTCCTCTCCCCATTTCATTGCATAGGTAATCTCCCGCCCAAGTTGAAGTAACTCAAACTTCAATTTAAGTTGCAAAATAATCGAGCGAGACAAAACCAAGTACCTTTGAGACGACTGGTTTAACTGAGATATGAAATCTCTCTCAGTTCAGGAGCATCTTTCAGTTATTTCATGTCTCTTTTAAGTGAAGTAGGTACTTTAGTTTCTTGATGAGTTTTAATATATTTAATGGTTTTTTTTTTGCCAGTAGAAAAATAATCTAATGACATCTCCGCACCCTTGGGCAGGCGGGAGATAGTGTCAGACTTTTACTGACTAAAAACCCACTCCTGTTCCTTCTTTGCCTTCGTTCCAGGGCCCTGATGGCCAGTAGGCTTCAACCCTGCTGGGTCCCTATGTTTTGCTGACAACTCTGTGAGGCGCGCGTGGAATGTTACGCGCCGTCGACGACTTGGGTTCGGTCCGGACGGTTCCCGAACGTTCGGACAGCGAGCTACCCATTGCTCACCGTTTTCAAGCTCGCACCTACGGTGGCTGAATATTGGGATCGGAATCCCAACGGCGGTGGCTAGGCCGTTGCCTCTAACGGTCGGTCTCCTCCTTTGCTAGCATTACTGATTCGCAGAAGGAGGCCATCGCCTGCCGCTTCTCCTCGCTTTGGACCATGGCCTGTACCAAAGCCTGGCGCGAGAGATCACCGGCGCCGATCGCTCCCACGAGGACTCGGCGGTCCTCTGACAAAGCGGGGCACACCTTTACCGTGTCCTCCGGGCGGTCCACACAGTGGCGATACCCGGGATGTATCTAATGGGCTACAATCTGCTATGGAAAGGGTGAAGAGTCGTCAATCTATAGTAGTAATGGGAACAACACAGTGCTTGTAGAACAGATAGTCGATGGGGCCGAAAGGTGGGATTAAATGGGCTAAACAACTTTAAAAAAAAAATCGGTTCGAGCCAGTAGTTCTTGAGATTAGCGTATACAAACAAAGTCTTGTTATAATGTTCGTTTAGATGAATATTTATAAATTCATCGTTGATGAAGTTATTTTAAATTTATGTCATATAAGTTTAAAAAAAAATTGAGAATTAAACGAGTGCGCCCAGATGACTTCGTTGTTCGCATGGCTGCTGCAATTGTGCGGCGCATTCTGATAGTTTCCGAAGAGCTACTATCGTGATAACAACGATAAATAATAATATTTTACAACTATCACAAAACGCCGTCTAGTCCCAAGCCAAGCAGAGCTTGTTTTATGAGTACTAGACAACTGATAAATATACATACATATTTCTAAATGCATACCTACATATTATAGAGAAATTTCCCAGACATAGAACAAATGATCGTGTTCATCACACAAACATTTTACCTGGGTGGGAATCGATCTCACAACCTCCAGCATAGCAGTCAGGGCCACTAACCACTAGACCAACAGGCCAGTCAAACGATCACTCTGGCAAGAGTGAAACGACCAAGAAGAATTTATTAAAGGTAATAAGCTTCTTATTAAATTCACGACAAAATACACGCACATTCCTTACCGAGGTTATTTGGTGCTTGCCTCCGTTCGCCTTATCTTTCCTCCTCCATTCAATACAATTCTCATAATTTTATTTACCTATTTTCCCTCGGAATATATAAATTTAGATTATATATCCCTTCCTCTCGCTGATCGGACCCACCCCGGCCCATTACGCAGTGAGCAGTGAATAACTCACACCTCATTTGTTTTCTATTGTTCCCTGATCGTGTCCCTTGAAACATGCTTAGATCCTGTACTAAAGGGAACTTTTTAAATAATAACATTCACAATTCAGTGGATCAGCGATTAGTTTGCGCTCCAATGAATATCGTATTCGGGTATTCTTAGGTTCTGTAGATAGGTTGTATTTTATATGTATTTTTGTGCTCTTTTTAGAATAGTATTATCGGATTTTTTAAGAATGGACATACATACATACTTTAACTGTGTACGTTATTTGTGAATGACTGATTTGCAAATCAGAATTATTGTTTATTTATTACGTAAATGAAAAGAATGTAATAAGTGAAGATACACTGGGCTGCAAAAACAACGTTGCACATCGAAGCATTGTGATATCTTCTTAATTTATGAACATAGAGCGTATAAATTATTATATTATAAGATTAGTAATACTTATCACAAATCTCAAAAAAGGTATAGTTTGTACAAGTAAAATATAAATATAAAAGATGACAGCGATGTGGAGGAGTACTCGAAGTACTCATACACGCTTGAGTGTATTTTGTGTTTTAATATAAAAGATTTTACCAATTTCGACGTCAAAAAATTTCACCCACATGTGCGTCAATGCATGGGACACGGTGTATATAAAAAAAAAAATACTTTAGCATCGTGGTACTTCTAAAACCATCTGAGCACGATAAAAACGTGCCCAAAGACCGGTGGTATTGTCACATTAAATAGCAAAGCTAATTCTTTGGGTTAAGAAAAAGTCAGTTCTCGGGTCACGTTACAGTTTTGAAAACACATTTTCTGAATTTTGAAACATATCACAGGTTAAATTTTGGAAAAGAATATGTTTTCAGCTTTATTTCAAACCTAGCTGTTGTTTTCAACAAATTTTTTGATTAACCGCAGTTTTCATCAGGAGAATATGCACTGAGTTATGCCATTGTACATCAAGGGAGAATTCAGCATAGTACTGCTAGAATACTACTAGGAGTATTATTATCTACTGCTCAAATAGTACTCCAGCAATTTCAAGAGACCAGCACGAACATCAAGACACCAGGAAATAGTAAGATAAAGTGCACAAGAATAAAAAGGATCGAAGCCACTGTTCAAGTCCAAAATAGCCTTTAAATAATATTTTACAAGAATGTTAGCTCTGACAAAATACTGCAATGATTTTTTGAATCTGATATAAAGCCTTATAAGCTAGCAAAGGCCCTGAAACTGCTCAGAGAACATCGAGTTGCCAAGTTACGGTTTGCTTGAGAACACGTTCAATAGAGAGATGATAATATCAGCCCAGGGTTGTTGTCACCGACGAGTCCTTTTACTTTACATCCGATGGAACACAAAGAAAAAGTTGCATTCCGTGGAGGATCAACTACGGTATTGTACAGAGTTAGTGGAGATAGGAAACAGTTGTTAATTGATAAATAATATATTAACATTAATAACAAAGTGGATCTTAATACAGAAAAAATATATTGCACATAGACTACATGAGAAGTTATAAAACGTCAGAAGCTTGTTCACGGTTCCAAAATACGATACCTACTCTTTTTTTTTAGATACAGTATAATGTGTATTTTATTAGTATGTGTATTTATCATAAGTAAGAAGTGTTTCATTAGTAAATACTAATGAAACACTCAAAAAAAAAAAAAAAGAAAAAAAAAAAAAAAACTTGAAATAACGTGTTGGTGATGACTGTCTAAATAGACAGTCATCACCAACACGTTATTTCAAGAATTTTTCTTACGTATTTAAAAAAAAAACAATCACTCTTTCTATTAGTGGCCCGAATTTTTGCGGTCCATTGTATTTAAACTGTAATAAGCTTAAATTGGAGCCCAACCTTACACTCGAATGTAAACATAATTATATGACATCAAAAAAGCTAATTATAATTACAAACGACCCAAAAACCGGTAGCACTCTTGCGTAAAGGCCCTTTCAGAAATACTGGCTGGCCTTTAGACCACGCAATCTAAATTGAGCCTAATTCGGTTTACTGTTGAGAGAATTTTTAGCCATTGCTTGGTCCGCTGAACTCTTTGATGAAAAATAAGTGGCATATAACAATTATGCTAATTAGCCAACTTTATGTGCTTTTGTGACATAAAAGGAAGGCCTTTTTACACCCACAACAACCTCAGTGTTAATTTCGAGGCAATTATAGCTCTTACTCACAATCCTAATTAAACAATGGATTTCATCAGGGGCTTACGCTTATATAAAGGTTTTGTGCCAATTTTTTTTTTCGAAAGTTAAAAGAGTTAGCGTAGTAGAGCAACAGCCTTATAATGTTCCCACTTCTGGGACTTAGGCCTTCTCTCTAGGAGCGGGAATGGGTCGTAATCCACCACGCGGGCCCAGCGCGGGCTGGTGGATATTACAGTCATGTCTTTGAATTTTTGGTTCTTGAACGTGTCTCACGATGTTTTCCTTCACCGTTTTGAGAGCAGTGGTGATGAAATAAATTACACAAAGTAATGCGCCTGGCTGGGTTTGAACCCGCGACCTACAACTCGTAAGTAGGGGCCGTTACCGCTCAGCCACCACTGCTCTCTAAAAAGGGCAAACTTTATATAAAATACACAGGCAAAGTTTCGTAAGAGTTCGTAACTGTCGTCAGTTTTAATGAGATTGATCCAAATTTAAATTCCCTTAAAAGTATTTACGCGCAATCCCTCCGAGATAGGGACGGGAGTTTTCATGACTTTTTTTTTATTTAAAGCGCCTATAATTATTGTTTAGCTCATCGTTTACGGAGTATAAGTCGTTTAGTTGCTCATAATCATGAAGTGATTTAATGGTAATGTGAAGGGGAGAATGGAGTGATTTAGATCAATAGAGAAATCATTCTGAGAGTTATTTGGAGAGCATAGACTGTATCTTACTAGAAAGGAGATTAAGATTACGTTAGCATTCATTATTATAATTTTTACTTATTCAGATTATTGCGGTTGTATGGTATAAAAGTGACTTATAATAATTAATTGGCTATAAAAAGTATCACCCTGAAAAATGCGTTCAATTACTCAAGCCTCAAGCGAACGCCGGCCATTCACACACCTATTGTCTTTTTATTGTGTCTCTAATTACGGTATTCAAATGATTAAGAAATATTTATTTAATTGTAAATGAGGTTTGGAAATGAAAGTATTCGAGCATTTTACACTCATGAGTTTTTTTCTAAATCTGTCTAAAACAAAAAATTATAAGTAACTAGTTTCTGTCAGCGGCTGCGCTCGCATTCCTATGCTACTGAGTGATAAAGTAGCATTATACTGATGAAAGAACTTTTAAAATCGTTCCACCAGTTTTAAGTTTATTTACGACAAACAACAACACGAGTAAATCTTTCCTCTTTACAATATTAAGTATAGAAGTATAAGTAAACAGACTGAATAAGTCACCAGCATTAAACTTAGATACGTCACGGAACAAAAACTGAAATACTCAGAAGTCAACTTATGAGCGAAAATAAAAGTACTATTACCGCAGTCGTGTTTAAACCGTGACTCATAATGTCTTTCCTTCCATTCTCCGTCCATTCTCCTTTATTGTAATAAGTACTATGAATACTTTATAAGTGCTCCAAGTGACATTATTTCTTCTTATTACACTTGTTTATGTGCTTCAAACCTCCATTATATTGAATGTAGCAGAATAAATGAAAAAAAGAGGTTTTTTTTTCCGCAATGTTCCTAGATTTTTGTAAAAAGACGAAAGTTGACGAGTGTATGCTTGTGTTTGAATGAAATTAGGTAGGTAGAGGTACATGGTTAAACCATGTCGTGGAATGGTACAGTCAGGGCTCAAAAGTGCAGTTGCACTCTACCGACACTAAAGTATGTAAAATTTCTTTGTAAAAGAGGGTCATCGGATCGTTACCCATATAGTTTGTAGCATAGAATCTAAAATATTGAATAAACTAGTTACAGAACACTGGACTTCTACTAAAAAGAAATTTTAGGCAGTTTAGCATTGTTAGAGTGCAACTGCACTTTTCACCCCTGACCGTACATTGGAAACAAAAACATTGTATTTTTTTTTTTAAATCCATACTGTTGCTAGCGAATTGGTTTTCTATCATGTACATTTTAGGGAGTGTGCATTGGAATTGCATAATTTTATTCAGCGGTACATGGTTAACTTTCCCACATACCCATACGTACAAAGCGTTTTAAGAACACATTCAATATGCGTACAGCTTTTTTTTACGTGGGAAATCATCCAATCACTTCCCTCGCTCTAGGCGGAGCAGAAGGGTGTGTCAGACTTTTTCTGACTAAAACTCACTCCTGTTCCTTCTTTGTCTTCGTTCCAGGGCCTTGAAGTTCACTTTCACAAAAGCCAAGTAGGCTTCGACCCTGCTGGGCCCCTACGGTTTGCAGACATGTCTTTCATGCGTGCGTGGAAAACTACGCACCATCGACGATTTAGGCTCGGTCCGGACGGTTACCGGACAGCCGGATGGCGAGCTATCCATTGCTTGCCGTCCGCAAGCCCACGCTTACGGTGGCTGGATATCCTCCTTTGCTAGCGTTACCGCTTCACAGAAGAAGTGACCGCCTATTATGAGTACAGCTAATTGACAAACAGATTAATAAACAGAGTGGCATTCCCTGCCGGAGTCTGTGTTTCCTGATAGCTAGGAGTCTTTAAGTCAAGAGTGAATAGGTTGCTTTAAGGCAAGCGTGCTCTATCGTCGGCCACATCTTACCATCAGTTGAGATAGTGTTCAAATGTGAGCCTATCTTTAATTAAAAAAAAAATAACATTGATAGTACGACCATAAAAATCTATATTCGATTCTAATAATCCGGTCTTTTGTAAAAGTCCTGGTCATTTTGCGAAAAAAGGACTTTTTTGTCGTACAAAATAAAATCAAAAGTGAAGTTTTCCTGCGACATTTACAGTATTTATGTAGTTGTTTACTCAGCTCTGGTCATAAATAGAAAGTCGATGATGTTTATTTCGCTTTCCCTCTATTGAATGGCGCAAATCTTATAAATAATGACTAGGTTTTAGCTTTATATTTTTCTGTGTGGTTTTTTACGTAGATTATTATTTTCGGAGTAGATATTCGTTAAGTAACTTGATTTTTAGGGTTCAAAAAGAAAAACCGGAACCCTCACTTTGTTATCTGTCTTTATCTCAAAAACGTGTGGAAATATCAAGTTGAAATTAATATCATATACTTATGTCTGCGGTCTCTTGATTTGAAGTTGTGAAAAAATCTAACTTTTGAATGAACAAAACTAAATATAGCTGGTTATGTCGCAAAAAATGTATATTTCAACATACATTTATGAAGAAATTAATAAACAGAGGCTGCCAGGCCAGGGTGACACACGAATGCGGAAAACAGTTGATTGCGTGCCTATATAGAGTAAGTGTATTGAAAATTAATTCACACAAAGTAAAGCGCCTGACTAGGTTTAAACCAACGAAATACAACTCGTAATTGGGGACAATAACCATAATAACGGCTCTCCTTAATACCTAAATAAGATTACAGTTAAGTACTATAAAGGTATTGCAATAATCAACTAGCAGATAGTACATCGGATTAGACGTAGTAATCCTTAACAGATTCCATTACTTGACACAACCAATCAGCGTGGGTCAACGACAGACATTCGGATTATTCAATCAAACATCGCCAATTAACATAAAACTAATTATATTCACTGTTTATGCAGGAAATAGATGAGATGGTTTAGTTTGCCGGTAATGTATTAATCCGTAATACATATGGATTGTCAGGGGATTCTATTCCAAATAAATTGGAATACTGAGTGGTATGAGATTACCAAATAACAAATTAATATACAAAATGGTTAAACTAGGATAGGAGGTAGGATGTACTAAACTGTTAAAAAATTTGTTGTTGGAAAGCCTCTCTCCTGGACACGAGTTGTCATGGCCAGGTCCGCCTCTGAAAGGAAGGCTCGACTCTGGTATGAAAGGCAAGGAAGGAACGGGGTTTTTTTTATACGAAGGAACGGGGTTGGTTTTTTAGTCAGTATAAGTCTGACACTATCTTCCGCTCCACTCAAGGGCGGGAGATGTTATTGGATGATTTTTACCCAATGAAAAAAAATATTAAAAAACCCTAAAACACTTTAAACAGGTTTTGGAACCCAGGATGGGCGCAGCAAAGATAATCTCCACAGATGCGGGTTCTCGGACGGTTCCGATCTTCAGTGTTTGTGTGGCGTTTCTCCGCAGATCATGTCCCACCTTCCGACCTGCATCACATGCCCTGTTTCCTATTCACGTAGGGACTTAATGACAGCATCTCTGGACGGCATTGTCGTGGCCGAATACTAGACCAGGCAAGGAATTTAAGCAGTTTTTCTTTTGAAACACACACTCACATAAGAAGAAGAATAAAAGTGCTGGATAACCCGAAGAATCGCCAAACTTAAGTGGCAGTGGGCAGGGTAGGGTTTCTTGCAGAATGTGGCGACAGCCTACTGGAAGATAGATTTGGAAGGCCTTCCACAAAGTGGACCGATGACCTGGTGAGTTTCGCGAGAAGCCAATGGACTGAAAGCACACAGGACCGGTCGTTGTGGTCGTTTGGGGGAGGCCAATGTCCAATTGTGGACATATTTCAGCTAAAGTGAAAGAAAGATAGAAAGAAAAACTTAAGTGATGGAGGATTTATGCAATAAATTACTGTTTTACATTTGAAAAGCTGCACGCGCCTTTTGGCTTTACAGCAACCTTCCTAACTCTCTATTAATTTATACTATACTTACTATTAGTCTCAAAAACTCTCTAAAAAGGGAATTATCTGTACAAGAGTATCTCTTTATAATGATGTTATATTGGACGAAACACGATAACAAAATAAAATAAACAAATTGTGGATGGTATACCTTAACAGCGAATTTTTTCCTTTCTTTCAAAGTACGGTTGCTAGGTGCATAACATTTAATAGGTACGAATTTCCTCATCTTCACAATTAGTAATCTTTTGGTAACAGGAAAAACGGTAAATGAGGGTAAACTTCAGAATTATTCAGGAAATAATTATAATTCAAGAATAATAACTCAGAAAACAGATTCCATTAAAACCAATATTCATTATATTAATCGTTATTTATTATATTATAAGCAAAAGTGTATATAAGACAGGATACTTTTATCAACGGAGTATGTTCTCTTGAGACAATTTTCCACTTTAATGCTAGCAAAGACGCTGACAGAAATCTCCCTAGCCCTTTCCCAACTATCTTGGGATTGGCATCCAGTGTAACCGGTCGAATACCTGTGTTTTACATGGAGCGACTGCCTATCAGACCTTCATAGCCCAGTTACTTCTTCTTCTCATGTCGAACTGATTAAAAAAATTTCAAACCAATATTCAGACACCTGGACAGATATTTGGCCTCGTAAAAGTCTTAGCCATATACTGGACAACACGATACTTCTTGGGTAGCCTGATGGTCAGACTTTCTAGCCTGTATCGACAGTCAAAGATCTGCAAATTACAACCAGGTCCACGTGCTTTCCGAGGCATGGGGTGTCCGTAATGTCCTAGATAAACTAAGAAAGTACATGTAAATTAAAAATTCACATTGGCACTTATGTGGTTTCGAACCTGCAATCTCATGCATGAAAAGTATGTTCCTAAAGCTTTTTTATACAAATAAGGAAAAAGATCCAAAAAAACACTTTTAATATCTAAGAATCTCCCAAAACACTACCACATAAGCCCAAAGAATGTGCGGCGAAAACCGAGTTCGGAACCAATTAATTTGCCGGATTTGCAGTGAGTGGTTAGCCCCAAGATCATTAATTGAAGTTGAAGACCCAGTATAGATAGAACTCGATGAACCTGTTTGCGGTTCCCAATCATGGGAATAGTTTGATTTGAAACTTCATTAGTCCTTGGCACTGATTGCAATTCGACACAGTCATAGTTACTGTCTCACCCAGGTAATTAGACCAAATGAATTCGTGGCAAAGTGGGATTGCCTTTTGCTGTTACAAGTTTCGCAATGGCTTAATTTGTAGTCTTGCGAACATTCGAGATTGTGGAATTATGGAGGTACTTCGATAACTAGTTTTGTCGCAAACATGAGCTGTCTGGCACTGTATAGCGATAACATTGTTAGTTAATGAGCAAAAATAACTACATGAAATTCATCGAGTTATTAATTTTGGATTAGTTTTATTCAAAGGAAAAGTTGCATCATCATCAGATGTCAACCTTAACACGTAGTGTTATTTTAATTATTATCGGGTAACACCTCTGCACCATCAGTGCCGTCAAGGATTTTCAGAAGATTTAATGCCACGCCATAAAACTTTTTCTTTTAAGATACATTTTTTCATCTTGAAGTGACTTTACAGCACTGCAATTGATCTTAAATTGTTAATTTATTAACAATATATTAATTTAACAATCCAAAATATTTTTGATTTTAAGACGATCGTTATCTGTGGAAAAATGTCACTTAATTGTATAAAACTTTTTTTTTCTGGGTAGATAATAATCAAAAGATAGCCGTGCTATCCATTGACCGTCGTCCGCGAGCTCACGCCTATAGTGATTGGCCCTTCAAATGCTGATGCCAAAGGCAACTCCTTCGCTCACAATACTGCTTCTCAGTAGGAGATGACTATTTTCCATACACTCTTGTTTCATACAGTAGCCTGGATCAAGGCCTCGCCTTCATTAGGACACGGCGGTGCTCCACCGAAGCGAGCCAGACCTCTACCACATGCCTCCAGGCAATTCGCATAATGGTGATAAGCCAGATGTATCTTCAGTTAGACATCAGGGCAATTCTCTAACCACCTTCAAAGAGTTATATGTAGCCCTATTAGTTGCAAAACAAATTACGACATTACAAGTTTTGATTGGTCAAAGTCAGTCACTGTAGCATGTAAGCAAGTAGCTTGCAAACTTTTCGGCGAGTTACAGTACGGCTAACGGATCTTGGCGCGTCTGAAGTTAGGCTCTACGAATTTTAGCGGTCAAAACAAGCACGCCAAATAAATGATTTACAAAAATAAATGCCAATAACAGTTTTTAACAGCAATAACAACTGCTATTGGCATTTATTTTTTCAAAACATTTATTTTTTTACGAGTACACAAGCGCTAAAGTTCGCAAAGCCTAACTTCAGATGCACCAAGATCTGTCGGCCGTACTGTACACGCGAATTTATAGCTATGTGGTTAAATAGTTTCAATCTCAGTGTATGTGTCAAATAAAAGTTACATACAAACAACGTATTTCTTTGACTTTACATAGGAAGTCGTGGAACTTATTTTCTCTTCCAAAGTTTTCTCATTTTCTTCTATTTGAATAAGTTCAACCTCTTTTCATTAGAATCCGTAGCATTCCATTCAAACATGAATCAGAACTTTCAGTTGATTTTCACTCAAAGTCCATTAGAAAACTTTCTGATAAAGACAAAGAGACCCGGATTAGCGGAAGTCCACATTAATATTCCGGGGCTAAGCTGAACCTAACTGACTAAATCGAGAGCTAGTGATGTAATCCTCGGTGGTTGGCAAACTCAGCGAAATCCACCTATAGGAAGATTAATTGAATTAACCCCAGTCAGAGCCGATGCAATGCAGATGGGTGTAATTTTGGATTCAATTAAAAAGTTAATTTTAATTCAGAGTAAAAGTATGAAGTTACGTGGGTAGTGCGGGATGAATATTGAATTTGGATAGTTATTTTACCTGAGAGCCTAGATAAGTTTCGTGTCGAATCTCTTTCTATAATAGGTAGCGCCTCGGCGCGTAAGCGATTTTATAAAACGATAAGTTATAGTCATGTTGACGCACCTGATTTGACACCTTATTCTACAATGACTGTAACTAAAGTACCACATACCACAAACTACAGGATATAACGATAAATATTGTAGAAACGATTACATTTCATTCTATCTTTTTGAACGATATGAACAACGCTACGAATTTTCTATTCGTTTGTTTTGACCACGTGACTTAACATTTGATTAGTTTTCTACTAGCGTTAACGATTGTAGATTATCAACTTGGCTAAGCGTGTTGTACGATTTAATGATCAAATTGAGCGAAGAATCGTTTGCCTATATTGTTCTAAATGGGAAACTAGCAGTCGCCTCCGTAAAATTAGTACTTCCCATTTGTATAAATTAAGAACCGGTTATGTTAGTCTGTCTTTTTTTTATTCATGATAGGCTCGCGTTTGATCACTATCAGACCTGATAGAAAGCGCCGATGTGGTCGACGATAGAACACGCTTACATAGAGTAACCTATTCACTCTTGACTTAAAGATTTAGGGTATGAGCTATCCTGTTACCATTTCATTCTAATCCGTTCGGATGTTTGAAAAGTGAAGGAATAACGAACATATGTACATACCTACATATATACATACTTTCACCTTTATTATATTATTGTGAACATGAAGAATCGTTTATTTATTTATTTAAACTTCATGTAGTAATGGTACGGGTTCATAAGTGCAGTTGCACTCTAACAATGCTAAACTGTCTAAAATTTCTTTGTAGTAGAATTCCAGTGTTCTGCAACTAGTTTATTCAATATGTTAGATTTTATGCTACAAACTATATGGGTAATGATCCAATGACCCTCTTTTACAAAGAAATTTTACAGACTTTAGTGTCGGTAGAGTGCAACTGCACTTTTGAGCCCTGACTGTACATAGGCGGACTTAATGCAACAAGGCATTCTCTACCAGTCAACCTATGGATTATGAATATGCACACATACCTGTGGTATGTGTGCACAATAAATAAATAAAACATAATTTTGAATAGAATGTGTATCAATAAGTTACGTATAATAATAAAATACGTATTAAAGCTTATATTATAAACTAATAAATACTATGATAAATATCAAATCAAACCAAATATATCGAATTCATCAACATATTATCATAATCAGATTAAAATCATAAAATTTTTCTCTAAGCTCTTAATTTCTATTGAAATTATAAAAATCTTAAGTTGAAATATTTCGGCAACAAGGTAACGTTCAAAAATTGCCTCTACCCGTTTGACCTTAAGAACTAATATTGGAATGGAGCCATAAAAGTCAGTCAACAGGACCGGCCCAGCGAATCCAATCAATGAAGAGATTAATGAAATTAGTCTGGCATCGAAGCTGATTCCGTGAAACTTAGCTGCGGTGATCTTCGGAACTAACTAATGTCGAATGCCCAAGGAAATAGCTGACGTCTGTCTTGTAAAACATGGGATAGGGAAATAAATTTTAATTTACTTTTTATTTCAAGATTTTTGACAATACATGTACATCATTTTGACTGGCATGTTAGTCTAGAGGCCCTGGCTGCTACGCAGGAAGGTCGTAGGTTCGATTTCCACACAGGACAAATGATTGTGTGATGAGCACAATCACATTTGTCTAGTAATTACACCTCAAGCGTTGCTTAATTTGGGACTAGATGGGGATGGCTAGATGGCGTGAAAGTTGTGAAATATTATTATTATTATAACAAACTTAAAACGCCGAGGCCTATGTCCAACAGTGGACGTCTTTTGGCTGAAATGATGATGATGATGACAAACTTAAATATTAACTAAGTATTTATACTAAACCTAACTGTATGCATATATAAAAAACACAAAATTGGCATTGAAGTACTCCTTCACATCGCTGTCATTCGGAAACGTATCCAGAAGACTGGCAGCATTGCCACGTTGAATGGCTATTGCAATCATGACTTTGAAGTCCGTGTTCTGGTTTTAAGTGTGTTCATGCACACTTTTTGTTTGAAATTTCAATTTAAAACAACAATTTTTATATGAAAAATTATTTTAGCATCACTTGGTAACAGAAATTGTGGATCAAAATCCTTTTAGCGAATTTAATCCGCTCCGAAAGTTAAAAGAGTTTTAAAAACATGGAATATATTATTATTTTCTGATCGAAATTTTAGTACAACCACACTTTTCATCATAAAATATTTTAAAACTCGAATCTATAAGGCTTATTATAATTTATGAGTTAAAATATTTTTAAGCTTTCACTTCAGTTTGCTTTCGGGCCCCAGATTTATAGATTTATCAATTTAACTCTTAGTATGAAAGCTTTCAATATTTTCTTTTACATTTATTAAAATTAATGAATAGCTTTTTAAGTATTTAAAGCTGGAGAAATGAATTTCATTTTGTATTTTGCGGAAGTACTTTAAAAATCGAAATTTTCATCCCTTTCTTAATTTGAAATCTTATACCAAAATTATATCCATTAAATGGACACTTTCGGTATGAAGTAGCTTTTGAAAAAACAAAACCTTTAGGTTATTGATAAAACTCCCATAACGGTTTTCGTCATTTACCGTTTATTGTAAAAAAGAGAAGCAACTATTTTTAGGGTTCCATACCGCAAAAGATAATAATGAAATCCTTATAGGATCAATTTGTGGCCCCTCTATCTATCTGTCAAGACCCTTTCACAACATCTTTGGAAACGCGTGGAGGTATCGAGTTGTAATTAAAACCATATTCAAGTCTGCAGTCCGTTGAAGATGTGAGCAAATCAAATTTAAGTTAACAAAAAACAAAAAAATACGGCCGTTGATGTTGCAAATACGTATATTTCGACACTTTCAAAGAAATCGAAAAATGCATAGGGTACATACTTCCCATTACCCAGAATCCTGAAAGGAAAACAAAGTCATATAGTACTGATGTAGTAATGAAAACATTAAATTTATTGGTACGTCATAAAAAAGGAACATATTTTGCGATTCGGAAATCTTCAAGACTCCTTTACATAGGTTAGTTTGTACCGAACCCTCAGTGCGCGAGTCAGATTCGCACTTGCCCAGTTTTTTAAAAATTCAGTGCATTGGAAAGGTAAATAAATATAAAATTTAAAAATAACTCCGACAGGCCTTGTTATCAATATGAATGTATAGAACTGGTCCAGACAAATCTAATGAGCCCAAACTCGATGGATTTACTAGTAAGCATTCCGAAGTTCTATCAACCATCTCCCTGTTCTAGCATCAGGTTCTTGTCATCATGAGAAATGTAGATGCTGTACATTTTTCTGTTATATGTGTCATACCACTGATTAATATCGCGGATAACACAATGACAATACTTTAGATATACAATGAAATTGATATTAATAAAGGAGCAAAGTGTACTATATGCAAATACTCATATAAATTGACTATTTGTATTCCACTTAGACACCTCAAGTAGAAGTTCGGCAGTTTAAATTAGAAAACGAAGGCATGACTACTGTTTAAAGTTGAAATGGGCTCTAAGATTGTTGAGGAACAATTCCCAAACACATTAGTGGCAATCGATGTTACCACTTAGTAAAACTACTGAGGAACTTATGTAGCGTTTACATAAGTTCGCCTACCATCCCCCGAACTTCAGAGAGCTGTTTGTAATGACTTCTAGCGCTGATGGCACTTAAATTCGAGTTTCATTATATTTTTATCTCCTTTGATCCTTTTTGATGAAATTTTGTGTTACTCTAGGATATTAAATAGCTTTTGATATTTTGTGTGCAGTGAATTAATTTTATTTCTTTTTGGACTCACAAGCAGAAAAAATGCAACAATAAGCGGTGGGTGGTTGACTGTAGCACAGTATTTTCAATAAACCAATTCTTCTGCTATATTTAAGAGTGGCCAACTCGAGGTACATTTTCATACAATCGCTCTTACAGGATTATAATTTTATTACACATCTTTCTCCAGATGTTTTGGATACTCAGATATCTTGTGGACATTATCTAGGCTTCTATAGGAATCAAAACATAAATTTGTTTAAAACTAATCCAGTGAGGCCTCTGGAAATCTGTTATTTTACGTGAACTTTGACCCGGCATAATGTACTCATATATCAAAAATATAAAAAAGTGCACCTCTATAATCGAAATTCTCAATGACGATAATTTTTCTCAAAACTTTAAAGGGTTCTAAAAAATTTTTTTTCAATTTCGGAATTACCGACTGGCTATAGGGTTTTCAGGCGTTATCTCTCTTTTTCGCGTTGCCTCTTCATCAAACATAGCGTAAAATTGCGTGTGATGAAGCAGCAGGTTTGAACCATGCGTGGCGTTGACGACAGGCGATTGAGGAAGGGCCCTTTTAAGTAGAAAAGGTAACTGTATCACAATTTTATGCACGTGATCTGTCATAGTGAATATTTTGCCTTATATCCTCATCCATTCATCTGTGACTAAAGGGAAAGCTGTCGCCCGCGTCCTATCGTCATTCTCAAGTCACTACACACGTTCGGAACTTATTATTAACATGTGCCTTTCCTTATAGTTCTTTTTCTTTTGACTCATAACGTAGTTGCTGATATGAGGAAAATACTTTTTTATTACAACATACTTTCTAAGTATCAGCTCCCCTAGTCATGTTACAATCGTTTCGTTTATCGCGAACGCTTGGAGTTGGCCACGCCCACAATTCGACTGTTCAAACAAAGGAATCGCGGGCGTGAACCACTCGAAATGTTCACGCTAAACGAAACGATGGTAACTTGTCTAGGGGGGGCAGAAACTTGACAGTTTTTCCTAGAATCTATTATTGTTTAAATATAATCACAAACGATGGATTTGAAGTTTAAATTGGAAATACTTTTCCTTTTGAAATATTTCTTACCAACCGAAGTCAATACTTTGACCTTTTAAAATCAATTTTGCTTCTACTACTAAACATCATAAAAAAAGATCCTGCCATAATAATATAAAAACAGCTTTAGTTCTTATGTGATGCCATAGATGTCACTATACAGCGAAATAAAGATTCCAATTTTATAGTGGAGAGAAAAACGTATAAAGGTATAGATACCTATTATCTGGTTGAACATAGTATGAATACTTGCGCAAAAGAAGAGATAATGACAAATAATCCAGTTACAGAAAACCCCGGAAATCAGGATAAGGAAGAAAGAGCAACGCAACACAACGCAGAATTCACGTAACAATGGAAGATGAATATTGAGTGAATATAAAAAAGGAACTTTGACAGGGCATCTCTATCAATCACTCTATACCGTAAAAGAAGGCACTTAGTACAGTACTTTTTTGTCTCTGGCTTATTCCCGTGATCAATCTTGAAATATAGATTGATCGTTTTTTTTGTTCTCTGAAAAAAAAGCAGTGCTTTTTTCGCCTTTTGTATATTTTTTATCAGATCTTTTTTTTATATTTTATCTATCTTTTGGGGATTTCTTTTTACAAAGTTATTCGTATCAACACGTTTCTTGTAGGATTAGTTTATTTCTAGTGAGTCTTCGTTTCAAGGTGTAGAAAATTACAGATTTTGCTTAATGTTAGATTTCACAGCGTTATTATTAGTGTTTGCTCGCAATTCTGCCCAAGTAATCTAGTGTACGCTGAGTTTCTAAGGTCTTGAAATTATGTACTTGTAGGTAACGTACACCTACTCAGCTTTTTATAATGATATTGTGTCATAATTTTTGTTATCCAGCTACTAATATTAAGAATTTTCTTGAAAATAATAATGAAATAAATTTAAAAACTCTTTCCAATATTTTTGACCAAAATTCAAGAAGTAGGATATTGGATAGATAGATCAGATATAGTGTATATTGTACTCCAAAAATAAAACCACAATTATAGGAGTTTAAAAGTCTTATCGCTAAAAGCATTTTTTTAAGACAACCTTTTGATGGATTTGAGAGAAAAGGAGGAAGAAGGAAGGAAAAAGATACGCAGGTAGTTCATATTGTACTATTTACATAATATATACAATATATAACTAATAAAAAATATATAATTATAATACGAAGAATAATGTACCTAATGAAGTTCAAGAGGAGAGGTAGTGATTCTTAATCAAATTAAACAAAAATCTTAGGTTTTCTTTTCAATACTTAATAATTTATTGAATTCCATATTATGTAAAGATGGTATAAAATATTGAAAGATCAATATGGACCCTGTCGGGCATAGCAAAGTTAGAAGAGAGGATGAAGACTAAGTAACAATTCATGGCATCCATTATTATTGTATACATATGTAGGTATTTTATTATATTACTACTTATATCAGTATATCATCATCATCTTCCTGCCCTTATCCCGTTTTATTTGGGGTCGGCACAACACGTTTTTTTCTTCCATTCTCTCCTGTCACTCGTCACGCTATCACTAACTTCCTTTTCTTTCATATCACTCCTCACATAATCCATCCATCTCTTCTTTGGCCTCCCTCTCCCTCTCCATCCATCCACATGTAAACTTTTTTTATCAGTATATAAGTATTGGTAAATTATGTCTAATATTTTAACACAACTTTTAGCACAAGATAGAATTAAAATACGCTAAAACTTCGTACAGATGCTCGAATTGATATCAACTTCTGTTTTTATACGGCTCATTTGCTTGCCAACTACCGACAGACTAGATCCGTACGTTAAGTTAGGAACTTTTCTCCGTGATTTCGCAATAAAACACATTTATCGTTGTTTTATGAGTAAAATCTGCGTTTTATACCGTCGCGTCATTATTCTGTCTTGTTATTGTTATGGAGGTCATATTTTTCTAGGTTATATGCCAGGCTTATGATGTCTTTGAATAATAAAGGAGTGTGCTTGGTATGTGACAGTGGCGTTTGTTTTCCAAAGAATTCACAGAAAATTAGTTTTTTTTTTATGGTAGGTAAAATCATTTAATGACAAATCCCGCCCTTGGGCGGAGCGGTAAGTAGTGTCAGACTCTTACTGCCTAAAAACCTACCCCGTTCCTTCGTTGCCTATCGTGCCGGGGCCGGGTATTCCTTTCGGAAGCTGACCCATGACCCCAGCAGGCTTCGACCCTGCCTGCCTGCAGCTAGCAGGCTGGGCCTCTACGGTTTGCTGACAGCTCCTTGAGGCACACGGGAACAGTACGCGCCGTCGACGACTTGGGCTCAGTCCGGTCGATTACGGGACGATCGGACAGCGTGCTACCCATTGCACACCGTCCGCAAGCCCGCTCATAAAATGAGTTCAAATAACAGCTTATTTTCCAGGTAATTTTTCCATCTTGGTTTTTTCCTTGACATAAATGAATGAAGGTTTTCACTAGAATACTTAATCACTATAAATTCTTCAAGATATTCCATGAAGATGCTTTCTCTCAACTCCTTTATTCAGAATTCCTATTACAATTTATTATTCTTATTACATTGTAAAAGGAATTGTGTTTTCCTTATAATAACATTCTAATGTTATTACAAGGAAAATACAATTATCCCTAATAGCGTTGTTATACAAGACTCATAGTTTCATAAAATTCCTTTATAAAGTAACATAACATCTTTAGAAATGTTTTTTGTGTCCTACAAAAACAGACACTGAAAACACTTTAGTGAATATTTCGTACGATAATTAATTTCTTTCGCAAGTAAGTAAAGTCTCAAATACATTAGGGGACAAAATGTCCCCCAAAATGTCGCGTAACGATTATATTCCGCGTTACCTGTCAAAGTTGCAGGAAACTGGGCAACAATGCGACGTCCTGCCCAGAACGAGTATTGCACGTCAAGTTGGGGGACAAAGTGTCCCCTAATAGATATACTAAGCTACAAAATGTCCTCCAACACAACACGCTTCAACATAATGGTTTTAAACTGTCCAGCAACTTGGCCTAGATACAACATTTTACTCGCTACTGCGGTCTTCCTGTCCGATTTTAATTTAGTTGTCTTCAAGGTTAGCGTGAATAGGCTCTTAATAAACTAATGCGATTCGCATTATTAAGTACTGTGACATTTAAAAAAAAAAAAACAAATTTAAAAAGTACTGGTTTGAATTTAAGTTTTTTTTTTCTCCTGTATAATGGGACTTTATCAGTGAATGACACAGGCATCATGTATTTTCTACTATCACGCCAAACACGACGCAGGTAGGAGCTAATTTTAATAAGGAAACGTCTTAAAGCGGGATAACGGCCCAGCATAATTATAATAAGGTAGACCGTAAAATTATGAAAACACTTAGCCAATTTATTCCGAACAAGGTTTAGATGCGAATTCATAAGACTCATTCAGTAAGTGTCATCCTACACAGAACGTAGGTACATCACAAAAGCAAAATTAAAAAAGGTCACGCACTTTTTCCAAGATATAATCCCCTTTTAAGTCAGTCTCAAGATTAGTTGGCTAATTTCGTGAAAGCGTTCGCTCTTTCCAGATTTAATGGAGTGCTGGATTATTTGTCTCTATCCCAGCATAATTTATCTGGACGAATTAAGCTTAGGCCGGAAAATCTCACTGAAAAAATGTCTTCCGATAAAACGGAACGAAGTGGTATCCCTAAAGAAACAGCTACAAAAAAGAATTGAGATATGAATAATGAGAATCATTGTGAAGATAATATAAAAGAAGCGCTGGCATGAAATAGGGGTAATGACGTTGAATAAGTAATTTTGTTCACGACGCGCCGAGGAATTCAAATGAGCCTTGAATTTCGGGTGATGTCATGAGGTGTCTTCGATAATAGTTGCGTTACGTAAATATTTATGGCAGTATTCGTTCTATTTGGCAATAAGAAAGTAATTTTTTTCTAAAAGATCTATTACACCACTCGATATTCAGACCAGTTTTGTCGACGTCGCGTAGTGTAATAAGGGTTAGAGTGTATTACTCGGAAGTAAAATTTAAGACAGTCAGTGTAACTTGTGCGGAATATCGAGTGGTGTATAGACGCTTTAAGGAAACATACAAACAGTTGGGAGGTTTCTATAGCATCTTCATAAAAAAAAAAATACGACTGGAGATCTTTAAGTCAAAAGTGTATATGTTACTATTTGGAAAGCATACATCATTGTCGACAACATTGTCATTTTCCATCAGGTAAGATAACGGTCAAGCGAGAGCCTATCTACAATAATAATAACTCTACGGTTGGAAAGACGTTGATACCTACTAAGAATGTTATGAGAAACAGCTAACAATCAGAGGTTTCGCCCACGTTAGAATAGGAATTTATCCCAAGGAAACATACTCCCGAACTAAAAAAGCATTTTATTTGCTGTTCCAGTACATGGTCTACCCCTACCAAATTTTATCGATATCTGTTAAAGTAACTAAAATACATACTCACAAACTTTCATCTTCATGATATTTTTTTATTGATGTAATTTTCTCAATAATCTACATCGTTAAATTTTGGTCGTTTTGATCCCGCGGAGAGTCGAAAAAAAGTATTTTATTTTTTAATTTTCTCTTTACAAATCGATAGTGTTTCATGTACCGAATTGACCCTCCGCGGGATTAAAACGACTAAAATTTAACGGTGTATTTTTCAACGCTATCTTACTTCTTCAACCTTCTTCCATTTTAGGACTGCCGACATTTTTTATCTACTATTTACTAGGAATATAACACGTTTAGTTTTTCCTTCTTTTCGTTAGCATTATAAAATAATGGCATAAATCAGCCACGTAACTTTCCCAATGCAAGTACTCAGGAATTCTCTTTAGGAGAAGGAATGAGCCGCAAATCTTCCACGCGGGCGAAGCGTGCCGGTTGGCGGGTGTCACACTTCTTAAAACTTCTGTTTCTAGGACATGCTAGTTTCCTCAAAATGTTTTCCATTAGTTATCGTTTTTGAAGTAGTGGTGATGGAAATAAGTTATACATAGTAAAACACCACGTATAACTTTTAAGTTAAAGCCCTTAGCTCCTGGCTACCACTGCCGTTTCTTTTCTTTCTTTTCTTTGACTTTAGTGAACACTCTTTTGTTCTCGCGTCCTATTCTAGAAGAGAATTTGAAATCGTGAATCAACTTTTCATTGTCAAACTAAAGTTCTGAACAAAAGTTTTTTAATAACGTGTAGGTGATTCTCATAATGCAGGAACCGGGTGTTGTGATGGTGTTATAATTGGATTTCAACTAAAACCTGCCACATGTTAGGCTCGCAATAACCCAACTAATTTGGGATGAGCACAGCCATTAGCTATTGGTAAGCCTCTACTACACACAAACGTTAAAGTTGAGCAACAAACGTTAAATCCTTCATATAATGCATTTGAGTAGTATGAATGAGTGTATGCTGTTTGAGCGTTGCGTTTTTGAGAGGGTTGCGATGTTTAATCATAAAGAGAACTAAATCCAAAAGTTAGGTATATGAATCTAAAAATATATGTTTCAAAAATAAGGTTCAATTTTCAAATTCCCTTTTTTGAGTTCCGTTTCTTTTTGATAAAACGTACGATAGGTCTGGTTTTAGCCAGTAAAAGGCAGTGAATGATTTACAACCTCAAAAAAGAAAATCCTACAAAAGGCTACAAAGCTTCCGATTAATCCCATAACGAGTTCAACGGCTCACTCATAAAATCGTCGAACAAAGTAAAATATGAACGCAGCGTTGTTGACATAAGACACCGTAGTACGAATATCAAAAACGCTCATTAATTCAAATGGATGTGCCCGCGTTGTATGAATATTCAAGGGCTATGCGATTAACATGTATCAGTCGTCGAACAATGGCTTCACATAAAAACACAACAGAATTTATTTTCAATAGCTCTGTACGTATAATAATGCGATGTTTTGTGTTCGGTAAAATCCAACTAAATATATTAATATGAAACTCGTGTATGTCTGGGTGATTTTTTTTTTAATGGTAGGTAAAGTCATCCAATGATATCTCCCGCCCTTGGGCGGAGTGGGAGATAGTATCAGACTCTTACTGACTAAAAAAATACTACCCTGGTCCTTCATTGCCTGGGTTCCAGGGCCCTAGTATGCATTTTCATACTTTCCCAAGGCTTCGCCCCGCTGGGTCCCTACAGTTTTCTGACATCTCCTTGAGGCGCATGGGAAGAGTGCGCCGTCGACGACATGGGCTCGGTTTTTTTTCGGCATTGCTCGTCGTCCGCAAGCCCGCGCATGTGCGGGTGTTGCCTCGATAGTTGAATGTAAATGTAAAATAAAAATCTGCACACTACATTTATTTATTTACATAATTGTTTGTTACCAAAATATGACAAAGACCACCGATTTCAATTTTGCAGGTCTGTGAACCTAGCTCAGGAATCAAAGACTTTAAAACTATTTGCTTACCCTTTTTATGTGAATAATAAGTATTATTATCATTGTCTCTTTATCTCTCTTATTCACATATAATTTACATTTTAAAATATTTCTTAAAAAATAATAAAAAAATATTTATAAATATAAAAAAAATGTAGTTATTATTATTATAATGGCATATTATTAATATATTATATTTAATTGGCACTAGGATATGACATTCTAATAGTGGTACTCGTAGCAATCACCAGAAATAATAAGTATCATAGTCTAATTTTTTTTAGTAGTTACCCTTTTTGAGGTGCGAAATCATCAATGGACTTCTTCCGCTCAACAGTGGAGCGAGAGGGCTGATCAGATATTTACTTTGTTTTACTGACTAAAACTCACCTGTCTCCTTCAGTGGCCCTTTTGCGTACTACGGCCACGTTCACTGTCTCAAACATTCTTGCAGCCCTAACAGGCATTGGCCCAACCTAGCCCCCTTCTTTGCTGACATCTCTTTGTGATGACCTGTGTGTGTGTGCTCACCATATGAGCTAATTGTGAGTAAATTGCTCATCGCCCGCAAACCAGTGCATAAGGTTGCCGGGGATCGCCGTGCGACTCCCAATGCCTGAAGCTCGACTCCCCTCGGGCAAGTAGGTCGAGGGGACAGTCGCCCTACTCTAGGAATTACTCCTGTATTGTGGGTGCATTTACAAATAAACAAACTTACATGTGGGTTATTCTTTGAAACCGAGGGATGTCTCATTCATATGGCCTAGTTTTCGTTCCTATCAAGTGTCGCAAGCCACTGATACATTTAGTGATCGGGAAAACTAATATGTCTAATATTCGGTCGACAAAACATAGTGCACCATGTATTTAATTATAAAGCCGTTTTATGTTATTACCTATGGTAAAACAAACAAATAAATTATTAGATTTCGCCCTCTCTCTCTCTTTTATTGAACCTACTTCTATTTTTTTCTGCATCACACAAAGGTTGAGTCATAGAAAATGCCTAAGGCATTAAGTCCGCCTCTGTACTTTTGTGTGCATAAAGCATTTAATAAATAAATAATATGCAAATATCAAATTGTAAAGAAGAATGAGATGAATGAAAAACATTTTCTCGGCTTCAAAGAATCACCCATGTACGAGACATTCAAACCTACAAGAACAAAGTAAGCTTTACAAATATTTTTTCCATGCGAGTTCATCAATTGCCTTGATCATACGTACCAAGTAAAAGGGCGAGACAGTAAACCGTTGCTCGGCTGAGACAGTGACCTAAGCGAGTTGTAGAAATAAGCACTCGGCCGAGCACTCCGCACTATGTTCATACGTACCGAGTATTCGGCCGAGCACTGTCTCGCCTGTTTGCTCACCATAAATACGTCAACAACTCTACCGTCATGACGTACGTCACATCTGCGTCGTATGTAATTGACATGCGTCATCGAATTGTCATATTTAGAATTGTCATATATTCATTTATGACGTAGCGAACAGGGGCCTTACCATGGCGTATTAATCTCAGGCGTGCGAGCAAAAAGAATGGAGCTATACACCCTATATAGCTTCATCCCTTTTACAGTTCAGTTTAGGTCGTCAAAAGGATAGTTTTAAAAGCTCGTGGTAGAGCTTCGGGTACCGCGAAACAGAAGACACGCTACACTCACAGACGGTTCGGAGTGAACAGTAAAAAAGCGTGGTCGTGTCATCGTTCTTATCACTCAGTAACTGGTAGTATTGCATCAACAGTGCACCGGTCAGGGCACATGACTTGCAGTACAGATTCAAAGCATTTTATTTATACTTATAATAAATCTGTAGAAATAAAAATTCTGTACATTGAAAATATCAAAAAAATAAATGGCAGAGGGTGTTACTAGACCGACACCGAACCCAAAAATGTGATTAAAAAAACTTTTGTCTGTCTGTCTGTTTGTTCAGTCATCACGCAAAAACTACTGGTTCGATTACGATGAAACTTGGTATAATTATTCTTTAATACCCTGGGCACCACACTGGGTACTTTTTATTCCGGTAAATTATATACAATAAAAAACAAACTTAATTTTGCGGTTCGATCCCTAAGCCCAATTACTGTAACAACCGCAAATAATAAGTTTGTCGCAGGTTACGTCACTCGTTTCTATTGTAATTAGCAACAAAAGGCCCGCGCCGAGACAGAAGTATTAATACCGGTAAGTATGCTCGATAGATAACGTGCTACACAAAAAAACTTCATTGATAAATTCACGTCGTTCACGCGAATGAAGTTGCGGGCACAGCTAGTTTCAAATAAACTATCTAAAGGCACTTTTAAAAGGTCAAGGAGTCGGTCTGTCAGAAAAAATGATGCTATTTGCACATTCCAAAGCGTAGATGTTTATGGAGAAGAATGCGGAAGTAACTTCATGGACACTCTTTTCAGTCATGATGATTGATTATGATACAAATATCTCGATCGTCGATGGGGACGAAAGTTTCTAGAATGGCGACCACGTACCAGAAGCGCTGCCTGCGCTAGAAGGCCTCCCACAAGGTGGGCCGATGACCTGGTGAGGGTCGCTCGTATATGTCGGCGCATGATGGCCATCGGTGTCGAAGTCACACAAAATTCACAGTCACAGTAATATAGAATGGCAGGAAATGTTATAGTGATGATAAAGAAATACCTTACTTCAAGTTCAAGGTGTTTATTCCATGGGCGGCGAAAGTGTGTCTTTCAAAACACATTACATCGGTTTTTATACACAGAAATTGACAAGCATCAAAATTCACAATGAAGGTAGAAAACTATTTTAAATAAATAGAACGGAAATCGTCACAGTAAATTCTTATTTAAATATGGCCGGATGCTCTGATATTTTAAAGAAATAAAAAGGAACTGGTCAAGTTAAATCCTCACAAGTTTAACCGGGTACTGTAATATGTTTAAAATAAGAAAGGAAGTCGTCATTTGATTCGTTATAAATTGAACAGGATGTTGTAATATTTAAAATAAATCGAAAGGAAGTTATCAAATTAAATCCTTATATAAATTCAACAGGATATCGCAATATTTTAAATAATTCGAAGGAATGTTATCAAATTAAATCCTAGTTTAAATTCAACAGGATATTGCAATATTTTAAAAGAAATAAACAGGAAGTGACCAAATTAAATCCATATCAAAATTATCAAATATTGGTTTTGCGCCCATATATACGATGGAACCGAGACGCATATGACCGAGCATTGTGGCGACACTTGATGGAGATTTATGTTCCACAAGGAATGTGTTTCAGCTGAAATAATGATGATGATGATGATGATGTATCAAAAACCTAGAGTGGAAAAGGTGTTTATGTAGAACACTTTTATCCTGTTCATTAAGGCAACGGTCTTAGAATAGTTTTAGAGATTTAGGGTGTGTTTAATAACTTGAAAATTTCATCACGCATGCGGGATTACTCCGCACGCGTAGCCCCGCAAAAGTCCATTTCATACTTTTTACTATTTTTTGTAATAAAGTGTATTTATTATTAAAAGCAGTGGTGGCCGAGTGTTAACGGTCCCGACTTACGAATTGTAGGTCGTATTACTTGGTGTAATTTAATTTATCACCACTGCTCTCAAAACGGTGAAGGAAAATATCGTGAGGAAACCGGCATGTCCTAGAACCAAAAATTTGAAGACATGTGACATCCACTAATTCGTACTGGGCCCGCGTGGTGGATTGAGTCCCAGCAGTGGGAAAATTAAAAGGCTGATGATGATGAGTGTATTTATTGTAGTACGCACGTGGGACGCTTGCGAGTCGGGGCAATCCCGCATGCGTTATTAAATCCGTATGATATTAAAAATACCCTTAAGCAGGTGAAATCGCTTGCAAAACCTTGTACAATATAGCTTGTTATGCCCACAGTAAAATGTCATAAATCATTGTACTGATAATAGAGTGAAAATAAAAGCTTAATTAGTGTTCATGTTCGATGACTGGAATTCGAAACAGTCAGAAGTTTTTGATTAATTGAATGTTATTTATGTTCATGACGGCATTGTTATTAAAGGAGAGCGAGTAATGAACATTTTTTGTAACTGTTTCATAAGGCTGATGAAAAATAAATTTGAGTAAGAAAAGAATAATTTTATTTTATTGTTTTCGAAGGAAAAATATTTTTAAAGGTCTGTAGCTGCCTTTTTTGATGGAAAGATGTTTTTTACTTGCAGCCTTTCGGGTTGAACAATCACAAAATCCTACAAGCGACACTAATAAAATAACTAAAAGGACACCAAAAGTGTACTTTGATAATTGTTTTATAGTTATATATTTTTTTATTTATTGAGGACAAAAAGCAGAGCCTAAATGCTAGAGAAAATATTAGCATAGGAGACATCGCGTCGGGAGTCGCAGAGCTAACCTCGGCCAACACAGGCGCGGGCTTGTGAACGGCTCGCTATGGGTAGCTCGCCGTTCGGTGAGGCCCGAGCCATCGAAGGCGCGTAGTGTTATACACGCACCTCAAAGAGTTCTAGCAGGTTCGAAGCCTACTGGCCTCGGAAGGCCCTGGTACGAAGGCAATGAAGGAATATGGTGGGTTTTTATTCAGTAAGAGTCCGATACTATCTCCCGCTCCGCCCAAGGGCGGGATTTGTCATTAGATGATTTTAACTACCATAAAAAAAAACCACATAAGGTATTCCGACGACTTGGTTGAGGGTTATAGGTTTACCATGGATGTGAGATGCATAAGACCGATCGATATTGCGACACTTATTATGTCCAGCAGTGGGAGTCTTCAATGTTAAATATTTCGACTAGGTATCATTGGATGATTTTACCCATCACAAAAAAAGAACCTCAAAGAGATGTCAGCAAAACTATAGGGGCTCGGAGGGCTGATACCTTCTAGGATCAAGGGGAACTTCTAAAAGGGAAGCCTGTGGTTTTCGAATGCAAAAGGCAACAGATCAGTGTACGAAAAGGTGTGGTTTTATTCAGTCATTAAAAGTCTGAGACGCCCTCTCACCCCACCCTTGAAAGGTAGAAGTTATCGGTAAATTTATAAACTTAAAAATAAATACGTAAAATTCCTAAAACTAGAATCACACATAACTTACTCCAATGTCCAAAAAAATTACATGTGACAAAATAAATGACAAAAGAATGTAATGTGACAAAAGAATTACAGAAGTAAAAAGTCTGTGGTCAGAGCTTATAAAATACAAAGTCAAAGATCCACAACTACAAAACTTGTTCATACAAAAGTAGACTCTAAACATCGGAATTAAGGCCTATAGTGGCTTGGATGTGAGAGGACACCGGCGTCCTCTCGAGCTAGGACAGATTAAAGTGTTTTTAATATCGTGCAGATTACATCACAAATGTTCTTTTCATACATACAAGTATTTATTCTAATGTTTGCAATATGCACACGGGACTCGTTTTTTTGCCTTTTGAAATTTTCTGCATGCAGAGCAAATCCACATGCGTGATGAAATCCGCATGCGGATTAACTTCACATGCGTTTTCTTTACATCCATTTCATTAATTCAATAGGTACATTATTTTTATTAAAAAATACTACAGAGAATTTAAAACTATCACAAAATCCTTCAATCTTCTTCCCTGTGTGTACAAGGAACGCATCAAGTTTGCTCACATAATAATTCATAAGATAGTTATCAGGGGCCTAAAAGCACTTTAGCCGGATTGCCAATCCTTTACGGGGCTGATATATTTGCATGATGACAACGTCATAACCACTCTCAGGCCCGGTGTAATTGCTTTACTCGGTCGCCAAGATAGATTTTTGGAGATCCGCTATAGATGAAATTGGACGTTAGTGCAGAATTGTCGGTGAAGATAAGCTTTTTAATTTTTGAAAATTGAAATGTGGAATGGAAAATGCTCATAATGGTTTGGAAGATAATAGAACTGAAATATTTGAAGACTGATATTAAACGTAGAAAATGCGTGTGAAATGTTTGTTTGGCGCAACTTATGGAAATGGCTTATTTAGTGCTTTCGTACAAGCTGTTACTTCAACAAAAAAAACCTTGCATTGATAAATTATATTTATTTTGCAAGTAGATTACAAATAAATATTTTACAATTAAATTATTTCGTCAGTTTAAAATAGATGAGGTTGGCGTTTCCTAGCTGACTGCCCTGAGTAGAAACCAAAACCAACTCAGAGGTCAAAGCCTCTTTTAAAGTTCATACAGTAAACATATATTAAAATTTAGTCTGACATGATAACTATGTATATTATGGTAGCCACACACGTTACAGTATACTTGCCCAAGTTAAGACTTGCACAAGTATACTGAAACATGTGTTGGAAGAGATACTTGCGCAAGTTTCTGCACAACACACGTTTACTGTAACGTACGTAGTATACTGTAACGTCTATGGCTACCATTAGTGTCTGAGATGATCTATTAAGGAAAGAACCACACAGATCTGAGTCGACCTGTCAGTCGATGCAAGCATTTGTCAGTAATCGTGTACCCCAACTTAGGACTACTAAAGAGCATATTCTATTTAAAGTGAAATAAAAAGTATTTCAAGAAAACTTTAAAATTAAATTAGAATATAATAAACTTTATTGTACACCAAAATATTAATAATTTTACAAAAACTTAAATCTATGGCTACAATAGCGGGCTTATCGCTGACAGCGATATCTATAATCTGAAATAATATTTCTAGTAAAAACCCGTCATCATCATCATCATCATCAGCCTTTTTTAATTTTCCTACTGCTGGGACACAGGCCTCCTCTCTAAGAGAGGGAATGGGCCGTAATCCACCACGCGGGCCCAGTGCGGGTTGGTGGATGTCACATGACCTTGAAGGTTTCCTCACGATGTTTTCCTTCACCGTTTTGAGAGTAGTGGTGATGAAATAAATTACACAAAGTAATGCGTCTGGCCGGGCTTGAACCCGCGACCTACTAATCGTAAGTCAGAGCCGTTACCACTCGGCCACCACTGCTCTCGACGAACCCGTCAAGAAGAATAATTTAAAATGGAACGCACAAAACGCGGATTGGCTGCTCTCTCATCCAGTCTTCTAAATTTAAAATGGATAGCCTACATGGTCCATAAAAACCAGCAGCCTCGTAAAACTTGTAATATCGTTATTTGAGGCACTTAACCGGAAAGGTTACTATCTAAAAAGGTTTAACTCTGGTCTAGGTTATATCATTTCAGGACTTTTTTTTGGCAACGACCAAAAAGCCATCTAGATAAAGTTAAAAGAACTAATTAGGGATAAGATCGTGGAAGCGAAGTGTAATTAAAGTGGTCTAGAAAAAGATGGTTTTTCTTATGATGAATTTTGTTTTTGTAATCAAATTGGTATTTGGACAGTTGGCAATATTTTGATTTAAGACTTCTGTGGCCATAAAATTAAGGGAAAAACCTAATTTTATTCAACATCAGATTGAGCAATCATGAAGCTGTAATATTCTGTACTGAAGACTTCCTCTACTGAACATAATAAGTGTCGCAATATCGATTATAAGACCAATCGCATCTCACATCCATGGTAAACCTATAACCCTCAACCAAGTCGTCGGAATACCTTATGTGGTTTTTTTTATGGTAGGTAAAATCATCCAATGATAAATCCCGCCCTTGGGTGGGACGGGAAATAGTGTCAGACTCTTACTGACTAAAAACCCACCCTGTTCTATTCATTGCCTTTGTCCTAACATTTTCACATAACCTTTGGCCCTAGTAGGCTTCGGCCCTGCTGGACCCCTACAGGTTGCTGACAACTTCTTGAGGCGCGAGGGAACAGTGCGTGGCGTAAACAACTTGAGCTCGAACCGGTCTGTTACCGGACGGACGGACAGCGATCTACCCATTGCTCGCCGTCCGCGAACCCGCGCCTACGGTGGCCGGAAATCGGGCTCAGAATCCCGGTGGAGGCGGCGGCGTGTGCGCCGTTGCCTGATGCGGTCGGCCTCCTCCTTTGCTAGCATTACTGCATCTCAGAAGGAGGCGACCGCCTGCCACTACCTTATGTGATGCCTCCCAACATTACAACTTCCAGTACGCGGTTGCCACTTCAAAATCTTTCTGCCTGATCGACTATCTGTCCTACGAGGAATGTTCCCTGCCCACTGTCACTTTTTGGCAATTTGTCAAGCTACGTCGATAAATTTGGTTCTCCTGCGGATTCCTTCATTTCTATTTTGATTACGTGAGAAAAATCCACGAATAGCCCT
Source organism: Leucania comma (assembly GCA_958295575.1). NCBI lineage: Eukaryota > Metazoa > Arthropoda > Insecta > Lepidoptera > Noctuidae > Leucania > Leucania comma. The sequence continues at coordinate 5,873,490 of OY282473.1, forward strand.
CTCTATTGCACTGATTTGATTGCTCTAATTCGCGCCCACAGTCAACAAACTTAGGTGTACTCATATAAGCTGATAGACACACAAACTTCCGTACCAAAATATCTGCATTGCTAATACCAACCTATCACTCTGTCGATTGGTAGGATTAACAGTTGGAAAATCTGGTCATTTGTATTCCTCGTACCACAGTTCTCGAGGGCATCGAAGTTCGAAGTTTCTAGGCCCAATTAATGATGCGATTAAACGTAATTTGAGTTTAAGGCGCGAACGGCCAATTTAGACGTAGACAGATCTATGCGGTTCCGAGGTTCAGTCTGCCATGATTTTAAGGATTACAAAGTTTTGAACTAAACCATTCCAGATTGATTAGAGTGAAAATATGTTTGAATAGATTTTGCAACGACTTCTCTAAGAGTGCATGATGAAATTTATTTTATGGAAACGTTTATTCATTAATTACTAGCTTTTTACCGCGGCTCACTCCCGCTCTACCCTTCTCTGGCTTACTTTACACGTCTACTCTACCCTACAATACCCTACACTGCCCTATACTAATAATAGGCGCGGGCTCGCGGACGGTGGGCAATGGGTAGCTCGCTGTCCGTCCGTCCGGTAACAGACCGGTCCGAGCTCAGATCGTCTACGCGCACTGTTCCCGCGCGCCTCAAGGAGTTGTCAGCAAACTGTAGGGGTCCAGCAGGGCCGAAGCCTACTGGGGCCAAAGGTTATGTGAGAAAGTCACCACGAGCCCCGGGACAAAGGCAATGAATGGAAGGGTAGGTTTTTAGTCAGTAAGAGTCTGACACTATTTCCCGCCCCACCCAAGGGCGGGATTAGTCATTGGATGATTTTACCTACCAAAAAAAAAAAACCTAGGATAGTAAGTATGTAACATCCAGGTCATAATCTTCCTTCCGTATTAAAATAAGTTGTTAGAGTGCGATTAATCTGAGAATTGTTCGAATATTTGGAAAGGACAGCTGAAAGAAGTCGATTAGGTTCTTGTAAGTCGTGATATTATTTCCTATTGTGATGATTTTTTTTTTATAATCATGTTTGAAACTGTTTGAGATTATAATATTAATAACTAAATTCTGCCAGCGGCTTCGCCCGCGTCAAAGTAGTTTTCTCCATACAAATTTCTAACCCCCGTTTTAACCCCTTAGGGGTGGAGTTTCGCAAAATCCGTTCTTAGCGAATTTCTACACCCTATAATGGACCTGCTTGCCAAAATTTAAGTTCTTAGGTGTTTTTTTTATAGTAGGTAAAATCATCCAATGACAAATCCCGACCTTGGGCTGAGCGGAAAGTAGTGTCAGACTCTTACTGACTAAAAACCTACCCCATTCCTTCGTTGCCTATCGTGCCGGGGCCGGGTATTCCGTTCGGAAGCTGACCCAAGACCCCAGCAGGCTTCGACCCTGCCTACCTGCAGCTAGCAGGCTGGGCCTCTACGGTTTGCTGACAGCTCCTTGAGGCGCGCGGGAACAGAACGCGCCGTCGACGACTTGGGCTTGGTCCGGTCGGTTACAGGACGATCGGACAGCGTGCTACCCATTGCACGCCGTCCACAAGCCCAAGTTCTTAGGTGTTATAGTTTCTGAGTTTTCATAATTAGTCAGTGAGTGGTATTTTGCTTTTATATAAATATAGATTAGTAATATTACTTCTCTTTTTGTAAAACATTCAGACACCATGTAAAAAAAAAAATTGAACAAATGAAATGAGTCAGCCAACATTTTAATGGTACAATTCAAATAAATGTACCATTAAAGTTGCAAGACAAACATGCAACTTTTGATTGAATAATTACCTGTGACTGATTAATTGACAATCAAACTAAATTAAATCGAGTTAGTTCAATCGTTTAACATTTAAACTAGAATCATTCAAATACAATTTCTAATTAATCGGTTTCAATCTATGTATGTTATTAATGCTCAATAACAAATAGTATTAGTTCGAAGTAATGAGATGATTACGTTAAATTAGAATGCGCTTTTTGGATAGATGTAAAATGTAGATGAAAATTGCAGTGCAACCAATTTGGTAATGGTGAATATCGATGTAGCTTTAAATTTGAATATTTTTACATTTTAAATAGCTTTTAACTAAACTGCGGACGTGTACATATTGTAATGTATAAAATTATAAAATCACTATATGTGGTATAATCAATACACACACGCGGCACCTAAATTGACCTAAATAATTATGATGAAAAGTGATTGAAAAAGTTATCACCATTTATATTCCTCAATCTCTACGGCTAAGCGAAAATACTTTAATCGTAAACCAAAAGTAAACAAAAATGTCGTAATTTAATACAATATTTAATATCTTTTAACCATAATCTTCTCAAAATTATTATTTGCCAAAAAATTTACCCATAAAACCAAATAAAGTGTGTGAAAGTAAAGTATTTATATAACTTTTATTCTATTCAATTATACAGAGTGTAACCAAAAGGGTATATATATCGAGAAGCGTTGAATATTACAGGTGGTATAGAAACTCCTTAGAAAACCCTTCCAGTATCGTTTGTTATCTAAACAAGAAGCCGTGCACTTGATATGTATATGGGGTTTTTGTGACAGGTTGTATATGTATCCAATGCTTTATATCAGTACTTCTATATTTACTTGATAACTAAAAAGTTGAGCTTTGACTTTTGTCATTGATAGATTAAATAATTTTCTTTGAACGAATTTTGCATCTCAATATTTAAAATGGAAAACAAATGCGTACAATTAAATACTAATACACGTAAAGGTTAGTTACACAATATTTTACTATTCATTAGGTACACTTATTTAAAATACGTAGGCAGTAGGTAGAAAATTTCATACACCAATGACTCTGAACTTTTCAAAAGGTTATACAAACCAATATTGCGTGAAATAATTTGTTTTCTATTCATAAAATACCGAGATATTATGTTTTAAAGGTCAAACATTAAACACCCACGTAAAGTTGTAGTTATTATATTATTTTGTGCATGACGGGTAATATTCTAGTTTTCGTATATTAAGCAATTTATTCTTCAAACGTAACCTCTATACCCTATTTATCTGCCCACAAATCAACACTGTTAGGTAACAGTAAATACTACTCGAAAAAGATTTATAAGTATAATCTAGATTATGTTATAATAAAAACTGCAATAACTATATATAACGTAGCCCTCTAAAACCAGGAATAAATCTCACGTACCAAAATAGCAGTCAAAACAGCATTCAAAATCCTGTTTTTATAGTCACAGCGTAGTCACATAAAATAAACCAAATCTCTCTCATATAAAACTTGTTGGCTCATAAAACTGGAAACAGCAATAATAAAGTTAAAATACTTTACACTAACCTGCAAATTGACATACGGTGCATCGGCCATGACAGTCGGGACTATGAATCCTCCTTCGCCGGTTGACATATCGATGTCTTGACTATAGATATCGGTTTTGTCATCGTAAAGCTTGACGCGGACTCGAACACGCTTTTCTGTGCTCATTGCTTCGACCTGTAGGTGGAAAAAAGGCATTTTAGTTTTAAAACTATTAAGATTTGAATAATGTATAAGTATCAATTGTAAGTTGGTTAAATCGTGGAAAAATATTTAAGGCGATGCTAAAGGCCAGCGACCTTGAGCGAACAAAAGAGGAGCTAGCGTCGCTCCCTGCTCATCAAGATTTTTTGAATAATAATATGTCCTTCATTTATTAAACACAATATGAATTGTCTTTTAGTTTGTGAAAGTTTCATAAAAATACACCATGTGTTAGACATAACTTTCAAAATAAATTACACCAAGTTTTATGAAAAAATATGTAAATATTCATATACCAAATTATTAGAAAAATAGTCTAATTTAACATTTATTTTTTTTCAAAACTTATCGACTAGGCGTTTAGAAGTGATGTTGGATTTAAAATCGTTAAAAGTCGTATATCTCCCCTTTAGATTGAACAGTTACTAATAAAAATGAAATCTCATATCGTCATTCACTATTTATTTATTTTCTACAGACAACCTTTGAATGGATTGAATGTGTACGGTGCAACACCGCACATACTGCAAGTCAGCATTTACGCCTCACATTCGTTTTACTTTATAATAAAATCATCAGTTCGCGTCGAGCCATCAAGTCGGGCGTTCTCATTGCGGCCAACAAGGGCCACGTGTCACTCATTTCACACACATCAGTTCATTAGCTCATTTTACTTAACCTTTGGTACAATACAGTCTTTTAAATTACTTTACCATCTTTTATTCTATTCCGTCTACATCATCTAAAAGTAGTGTGTGATCTAGCAAGAGATCATACATTCTTTTTGGTCCTTCGAGCAAAACTGGACATTCCTTTTGCGTAAGCTTCGCTCGCTATATAGTTCATTTCGCGCGCGTGGACATAGCGGGAAGGTATCCAGTGACTCTAAGTGTGTGTTGTGCTCAGTGACTATCAAACTTTGAGACAAACAAGTGTCTCAGGGTCAGCAAGGACCCACCAACCATCAGTTACGAAGTGTGGTGAGACTAACAAGTGTCTCAGGGTCAGCAAGGACCCACCATTTATCAGGTGCCAAGTGTGGTGAGAGACTAACAATTGTTTCAAGGATCATCAAGGATCCGTAAACTATCAGTGTTCAGTGAAGGGGTATTAGACTTTGAGACTAACAAGTGTCTCAAGGTTTAGTGTATCATCAGGAGGTGAAACTAGCAGGTGTCTCAGGCAGTCATCAAGGACATTCAAGTAAGATCTCTCCAATTATTTCTTACTTCACTAAGTTCTCATCATGGAGGCCATACACACAAATCAAGACGAGCTTTACATAGCCATCCAAAAGTTGGCTACTAATATCAAAAAAGATTCAGTAGATCGGAAAACTGCTGACTATTTCAAACGTCGTTTAGATACCTTAAATCAATATTGGTCCGATTACCAGTACAATCACGACCGCCTTCTTACGGAGGAAAGCAAAACTCATCCGTATTTTAGTGGCCGTAAATACGAACGAACAGAAGAGCTATATATCTCGACCAAGACACTCATTAATCAACAATATCAAGTTTTAATGACAAAGATGAAGGAACCTCAACAAGGAGGATCCATTCAGGAAGTGCAAGGTCCTGCATGGTCGGAGCAAGAAGATCCTGTAGGTCGTCAATCACCGCCGGTCGAGGTATGCTCCAGAGGTTCATTTAGCAAGATTGATGAACTACTGAAGAAACAAGCAAGCAATTTCAGGGCCCTGCAGCGTACTGTGGTAGGGATAAATTTGGATATTATGTCCGAAAAGTGGGAGTTGAAAGATGCCTTACGTACTCTGCAGACTCGATGGTCTATCATAGATTCCTTACATTGGGAATTAGATAGCGAATTGGAAGGTACAAATCAAGAATATGAAGAGTCATATACAAAGCAAGAAACTATTTACAATAAATTAAACAATGCAATTAACAGGAAACTAGGGTCCGTAGTTCATAAGGACAATTGGACACCAAAAATTGACATTCCATTCTTTAATGGCAATTATCAAAATTGGATATCTTTTAAGGATTTATTTGTTGAAGCTATCCACAGTAATATGTCCTTATCAAACGCCCATAAGATGCAGTTTCTTAAAAGCAAGGTTCGGGGAGAAGCTGAGCGTTTGATACAGCATCTACAAATCAGTTCCGACAATTACACTGTGTGCTGGGAGATATTGAACAACAGGTATAACAACACGTGGTTAATTTTTAAATCTCACTTAGACCTCATATTAAATCTTCCAGTAATTCAACAAGCAAACGTTCATCAGATCAAGAATATGCATGATACTACATTAGAGTGCTTAAACTCGATAAGGAACCTAGGCATTGATGTAGAAAGCTGGGATCCATTCGTCGTGCGTATTTTATTACTAAAATTAGATGCGGATACTCATGACCACTATTTGGAAACTCGGAGCATGCCGAGAGATCTGCCAAAATTGACAGAGTTTTTAAGCTTCTTAGAGAGCAGATTCACTGCATTGGAATCTTCGCGCAAGAAAAACGAAAATTCCAGACCACCAACAAGCAAGCAACAAAAATCTTCAGCGTCAAATTTCAAGAATAAATATACAGCAAGTAAGACTTCGGGAAATTATACCGAGAAATCATGCCCGTTGTGTAAAGAGTCACACGGAATATTTTATTGCAGTAAGTTTTTAAATATGACACCAAGTGCAAAGCGACAAACTGTTACACGATTGCATTTATGCAAAAACTGTCTTTATTCACATGGGGATAAAGAATGCACATCAGAAAATCGCTGCCGTGAATGTCGCGGCAAACATAATACACTTCTACATGAAGCGTTTAACAATAAGTCTTCATGTAACCCAATTACGGAGAATAACACTCCTGCAGTTTTTGCAACCAGGACACAAAAACAAGAATCGCAAAAAAATCACGTTGAGCAACAAGGCGACAACGTGATCGAAACATTATTAGCCACCGCGATGATCAAAGTTCAAGCAAGTGACGGATCATATCATAAATTGCGGGCGCTAATAGATCAAGGCTCCCAAGCCTCCCTTATCTCAGCCAGAGCGGCCCAACAGCTAGCTTTATCAAGAAAGTATTGTAGAGCCGTCATCTCCGGCATTGGAGAGAAGGAGAGCAGCAGTAAGGGGGTCACGAGCATAACATGTTGTTCGCATTTTGATGACTTTTCTTTTAAAACAGACGTGGTAATCATAGACACGCTGATTAATCAATTACCAAGACGTACATTTACAAAGCCAACATGGGCACACCTGGCCGGCATTCAGCTAGCCGATCCAGAATACAATGTCAGTCGTCCCATCGACATCTTATTGGGAGCCGATGTGTATTCAAATATCATTTTAGAGGGCATCATCAGGGCTGATCTATCATTACCGGTTGCGCAACAGACACGACTGGGATGGATCCTATGCGGCAATTTCAAGACTTTTCTTTGTAACGTGGTCCTGAATCAAGTGGACGAAGTACAACGATTTTGGGAGATCGAAGACATCACAGAATCACCCAATTTATCCGCAGAGGATCTACAATGCATGGAATATTACAAGAAAACAACAACAAGACGTGAAAATGGCATGTATGAAGTAAGATTACCCTTTCAAGAAAACTTTGAATCACAGTTGGGACTGTCTAAAAATAAAGCTGTGGCGCAATTTCAACAGTTGGAAAGGAAATTTCACAATAAGGAAGAATTAGCAAATCAATATAAAATATTTATTCAAGAATATAAAACGTTAGGACCTATGATACGAGCGTCCAGTAACATGCAACCCGATTATTATTTACCGCACCATTGTGTATTACGAAACGATTCAACTACGACAGCACTTCACGTAGTTTGTAACGCATCTTCAAAAACAACAACAGGATACAGTTTAAAAAACTACTCAGACACAAAGATCTCGTTAGTAGCAGGAAAAGCGAGACTAACTCCAGTTAACAAGTCAATTTTATTACCAAGATTAGAGCTAAGTAGTGCTCTGCTAAAGGCAAAATTTTTGTCTAAAATTCAACAATGTTTTAGCGATCATAATATCAAGATATACAGTTGGACGGATTCAATGGTAGTCCTAGCCTGGTTACAAGGAGAGCCAGGTAGATGGAAGCCGTTTGTCGCCAACAGAGTGCGACAAATAACAAGCATTATACCCACAAACATCTGGCGTTACGTCAAGTCAGCTGAAAATCCAGCGGACTGTGCAAGCCGTGGATTGGATGTCGATCAATTGAAAAACCATCCGCTGTGGTGGGAAGGACCGTCGTGGCTGCGAAGCTACGACCCTGGCCAAGAAAATGAAAACGCCGTATTTACCACAGACGAAGATGCAAGAAAAATTAAGCATATTAATCATATATCGCAACAAGAAAGCGATAACATTTTGGGTGAATTATTAACAAGACATAGTTCACTTGCTAAATTAACAAGAGTTTTAGCATGGATATTGAGATTTATCAACCAAGCCAGAAGCAAGAAAAACCGCGTACAAGGTTATTTTACATTACAAGAATTAATCAATGCTAAGCATTTTATTTTATATGTACAACAGAGAGAATATGCACAAGAAGTGCATAACTTACAAGAAAACAAACCACTATTAGCAAATGGGTTCCTTGGCAACGACTTGGACTTCCTCTCTCCGTCAAGCTTTATCAACTTAAATCAAGACATGACCATATTAGAAACAGAAACTGATATGCGGACGAGATGGCATTTAACTCAGAAAATAGTAAAAGATATTTGGAAACGTTGGCATGCAGAATATCTCACTCAGCTGTCAGCAAGAAGCAAGTGGAGAAATTCCCAACCAAACATTCAACTAAATGACATTGTTACCATTAACGATGCAAACTTACCCCCTGGGAAGTGGGCAGTTGGCCGAGTCGTCCAGCTGCATCCCGGGGCTGATGGCCACACCAGGGTGGTTACATTGAAAACAAAGAATGGGTTTATCAAGAGGCCCGTTCTCAAGCTGTCTATTCTCCCTGTGAATGATAGAATCAACAAAAAAGAATCGCGTCCCAAGGAAGTGAAGGACGATAAAACAAATAAAAAAGTAAATTATAGCTTGTCAACATTGGTAATGTTACTTTTGTCTTTCATGAGCATTTTGACCACAGCTCACTGTACTTACAACGTTACACAATTAAAAGATAATCAAGGTCTATATTTCGATAAAATTGCAAACATGCAATTAATCCGAGACGATTGGAAGATAGTAACATACTATGATATGAACTCATTTTGGCAAGGTACAGAAGCATGCAGTAAGGACGATAAAACAAATAAAAAAGTAAATTATAGCTTGTCAACATTGGTAATATTACTTTTGTCTTTCATGAGCATTTTGACCACAGCTCACTGTACTTACAACGTTACACAATTAAAAGATAATCAAGGTCTATATTTCGATAAAATTGCAAACATGCAATTAATCCGAGACGATTGGAAGATAGTAACATACTATGATATGAACTCATTTTGGCAAGGTACAGAAGCATGCAGTAAATACCTAGCTACTTGAATCAGTTGTGTAATAAGTTTAAAGAAACGTCACACTGTGACATCATACAAGTACAATTGCAGCATGAATTCTCGGAACTCTAATACTATAACCACCTGTTGCTGAGTCAGCATTCCAGCACGCGTCGCGCACGACACCTGCGCCGGCGCAAGCGAGGCCTTATCAACGGTGTAGGGTATCTCGCAAATAGCTTATTCGGTGTACTTGATGAGAGGTTTGCCGAGCAATATAGACAAGATATTCAATCAATTCAGGACAATGAAAATCATTTGCTTTCACTCATGAAACAACAAACAACGGTCATTGAGGCAGAATACAATGTTTTAAAAAGGAATGAAGAAGCAATTAATAAGCAACACAAGATGCTTAATTCACTATCGATCAAGTTAGATAAGATGGAGAACGTTTTGTTAGACGAAACAGAGAGAAATCGAATCTTGAACGATTTCAGTACGGGAGCAATTGCTACGAGTAATGTTTTAAGACACCTGAAAACAATTCAGACCAGTTTATTGGATACCATAACAGATGTTTATCACGGGAGACTCAATTTTCATTTACTATCACCAGAACAACTGAAGGACACTCTTAATACAATATCGGGTCATCTTTCAAAGGATCTTTCGTTGCCAATCAATAACTTACAAGAGAACTTCAGAAACATTTATCATTTATTATCAGTCAAAGCAAGAATGACTGAAAAATATTTAATCTTTGAATTGAAATTGCCATTGGTGTCCAGAGATTTATTTTCGATCATGAAAATTATTCCAATACCTCAGCTTGTAGGTAACTCAAGCATGATCATAGTAACTCCAATTGCTGAGTATGTTGCAATAAATTTGAAGAAAGACTCGTATTTACCGATATCTATATACGATGTTCAGACTTGTCTACGTGACAATGACGATACATATCTATGCCATATAGAAAAGCCGATTTATCATCTCAAGAATGATGAAAAATTGTGCCAAGTCGAACCAGAAACCAGCAAATGCAAGATCAGCATTACGACTTGTTCGAATCAATGGACAACACTTCATAAAATAAATAACTATGCATTTTTTTGCTGCAGTCAATGTCAAATAAGAATTCTATGCGACGATCAAATGTGGCCGGGGCAGTTGGTAAAGGCAGGCATATTGGGAGTCGAACACGACTGTCTAATAAAAACCGAAAGTTTTACGGTTTACTCACACAATGAAGGTCTTAGCACTTTGGACATAAAACCGTCCTTTAATTTGCCTGAGATAGAACCCATCAATCATATCATAAACGTAGGCATCCCAACTCCACTGATACAAAACTACACACTTCTTTCGAGCAACAAGGAGCTTGACGACATCAAAAGGCAACTCCATATTCTCAAAACAAGTGAGAATTTGCCACATGAACTCTCTTATCACGATATCCATCACTATACAGCATTTTACACAGTGATCGGAGTTGTATTGGTGATTGGGGCAGTCATCATGGTGCGTCGGCTGCGTAACAGGCGAGTCGCATCTCTCGCGGTGGCAAGGGCCACATTGGCGAGTCTACAGACCCCGCAACACGTGACTCCTGCACGAGCAGAGGCTGGGGCCTCTTCCTCACCGTCGACGGTTCAATATAGTGCTAGTGCGCGTCATCAGTGTGTGATTCCGTGTGTATCCGATTACAGTGAAAATCCTAAAGTGCATAAAGTAGACAAGTGTACAGTGCCTATGTCTCGCAAAACAGTATTCAAGTAGAGACTCTAAGCATAGAATAAGGACAAATTGGAATCACCTTGTTAATCACCTAGTATAAGGACCAATTGGCATCATCTTGTTACTCATCCTTTCATGTTCATCTGCTATTCATCTTCCCGCTCGGGAGCATGTACGGTGCAACACCGCACATACTGCAAGTCAGCATTTACGCCTCACATTCGTTTTACTTTATAATAAAATCATCAGTTCGCGTCGAGCCATCAAGTCGGGCGTTCTCATTGCGGCCAACAAGGGCCACGTGTCACTCATTTCACACACATCAGTTCATTAGCTCATTTTACTTAACCTTTGGTACAATACAGTCTTTTAAATTACTTTACCATCTTTTATTCTATTCCGTCTACATCATCTAAAAGTAGTGTGTGATCTAGCAAGAGATCATACAGAATGGATGGATATAGATTTTGGGCTGTCGTGTGCAAACATCAGAAATAATATCAAAAGGACATGATCATTGATCATATAAATTATTGGTACAAACAGATTCTAAACACTGGTACAAATTCTAAGCTTGCTTGGTTACACAAATAACTATTTTCAATATCAACGTTGACAGTGCCATCTAATGCAGCCCACCTTAATTACTTTGCACAACTAAGGCCATTATCTCTACAACAATTCAAACGTACACCTCAGAACGCAATGAGAACAATATTGTGACATCAACCTTAGTCTTAATTAAACCATTAAGTTTACCAAGCCAACCTGGCTTTACTCCAAAACCTGTGCCGACAGGGGTACAGATATGAAATACTGAGATAATTAAACGTGATTAATATTTTGTTGCGGAAGTTATCTTAAAGCCGTGGAGTGTGACAGTATTTTATTTTTTTACAGTACGTAGTCTTAATAAAATTGTAAAGTATGATACTGTTGGTTTGTAGAAAGACTTTATTAATTTATCAGGAACAATTCACATTGTATTTGATATGAAAATTAACATGCAACAACAAAGTAAAACTGGAATACCGGCTAAGAACGGTAAAAATAATATACCTAAATATACGCGTAACGTAGAAAATTTAATGGAATTGAATTTATAAAATAGAAAATTGGAAATAATATTAAATCATATTTCGTCTCATGAGTTCAAGTATTTCTCTAAAAAAAATGCTTTGAGCTTTGTTTTAAAAAACCTAGTGTATGTCGGCGCATGATGGCCATCGGTGTCGACGTCACACATAATTCACAGTCACAGTAATATAGATTGGCAGGAAATGTTAAAGTGATGATAAAGAAATACCTTACTTCAAGTTCAAGGTGTTTATTCCATGGGCGGCGAATGAGTGTCTTTTAAAACACATTACATCGGTTTTTATACACAGAAATTGACAAGCATCAAAATTCACTATGAAGGTAGAAAACTATTTTAAATAAATAGAACGGAAATCGTCACAGTAAATTCTTATTTAAATATGGCCGTATGCTCTGATATTTTAAAGAAATAAAAAGGAACTGGTCAAGTTAAATCCTCACAAGTTTAACCGGGTACTGTAATATGTTTAAAATAAGAAAGGAAGTCGTCATTTGATTCGTTATAAATTGAACAGGATGTTGTAATATTTAAAATAATCGAAAGGAAGTTATCAAATTAAATCCTTATATAAATTCAACAGGATATCGCAATATTTTAAATAATTCGAAGGAATGTTATCAAATTAAACCCTAGTTTAAATTCAACAGGATATTGCAATATTTTAAAAGAAATAAACAGGAAGTGACCAAATTAAATCCATATCAAAATGATCAAATATTGGTTTTGCGCCCATACGGCCATTCTGATTTCAGCGCGCTCTCTGCGCTGTACAAAACTTTACATTAACTCAGTATCACCCTTATTGGGTTTAGTCTTCATTATAGAGCATCCGACATTTTACATGCAATCTATATCACCCAGATCGGGTTAGCCTAAAATTACACAACATTAAACATTGTGGGAATCACCCTTGTCGGGTTAGCCCAAAAATACACAGCGTTAAACATTTTACTGGCGTCAACCACATTGAGTGAGCCCAAAATTACACAGCATTAAACATTTTACCAGCGTCACCACATAGGGTTAGCCCAAAATCAAACACATCTTATTGGCGTCAACCACATAGGGTTAGCCCAGAATCTAACGGTATCAAACATTTTGTCGGCGTCACCCACATAGGGTTAGCCAAAAATCAAAAGGTATCAAACATTTTATCAGCGTCACCCACATTGGGTTAGCCCAATATCAAACAGCATCAAACATTTTATCGGCGTCACCCATATAGGGTTAGCCCAAAATTACACAGTATCAAACATTTGGTGTGAATTGGCTGATTGACATTACATGGCATAACTCGCCTTTTAGTCCTAACTTGGCAATCACCCGCCTAGGATCTAGCCATACCAAATGGCATCACCCGCCTTGGATATAGCCCCCTAACTAGCATCACCCGCCTTGGATCTAGCCATACTCCATGGCGTCACCCGCATTGGATCAGCTCTGGTAAGGGAAAAAGGATACGCATGGTGGCCAGCCAGCGTAATGGGTGGGAAAGGGACTAATTAAGCTAATGATTCTAGATCGCGCTTAAATTAAAAATGGTTTGAATAGGTTCGAACCAAGAAATCAATGTTTGTAATTTATTTTAAAAGCAATAAGCCAAGTCACATTATAACCACCTATCTACGGCATCACCCGCCTTGGATCTAGCCATATTCCTTCATGGCATCACCCGCATAGGATATAGCCCCCCTAACTAGCATCACCCGCCTTGGATCTAGCCATATCTCATGGCGTCACCCGCATTGGATCAGCTCTGGAAAGGGAAAAAGGATACACTGGTGATCAGTCAGCGTAATAGGTGGGAAAGGGACTAGTTAAATGCAATAAATCTAATTCACAAATTCACCGCCCATACGGTCGGTTCATTATCATTACAAACTAAAAATCGTGAACAGCGATTTTTTCAGAACATCTTAAATAATAACCGTAACCGTGCTTCAATTTATAGCACCATTTGACAGTATTTGTAAAATCATAATAGAAACTTCTAAATCTTTGATCAAGTTTTGCCATTGTCTTTCATGTGGATACATTAAGACATCCTTCTTTCAAAAGGTCTCAATCTATCTTAGCTCGCGTCAAATATTAACTTGTCTCGAAATTATCGCTCGTCCATCCTTAATTTACATGAAAGCTTAAAACTCAGTGGCAACACGTTAATGCAACACAAATATGGGAAACTCACGTACTATTTAACGTAACATAAGTATAGTCAACTACAAATCTCTAATAATGTTGCCACTATTTATAAGCTCTAAAAATGTCGACGTGACAGTTTGCCCGACCAGTATCGTTAGCTTTGCAACCATGTTTATGAATTTTTATTTTTGATTTGAATTTTATCAAAGCGGTTTATATTACGCAAATTTGTCGAACTATATTTAATAATTATTTCCAGTTTTGTTGTACGAGACGCTAGCCGTTATGATTAACCGTAGAAAACTTTACTTTCGCAACAAAATATTAACTTATTGCAACTGGATCTCCTCATTATAAATTTTACAGGCACCTGCACTTTACCAGCGACTTCGTTCGCGAGAAAACTTTAGTAATCCTTAAACTGTAGTTTTGAGGGTAGTTTTGAAAAACGAATAATTACCGTCTTTACTATTAATTTTGATTAGATTTGTGTTAAGTAATGTTACTAAAACATAACTACAACTTATCAGACCTAAAATAGTCAAAATAAAGGAAGACAAAATTTACTAATTACTTTATTCGATCTCAGGATGGCGGTACATCCTAAACAAGATTGATTCAAAGTCTAAAGAATCGATTCAGTAATAAATCAAATTCTAAAAGAGCTGTCCGTTGGTTCCCTGCATATAGGTTCCGAACCCTAAAAAGCACAGTATAGATGAACCTACAATGTTCATGTCGCGATTGAAAATATAAAAATTAGCTTTATAAAATAGAGATTTTGAACGTTTACAAATAAAATCGTTTCAACAATCGATCCAACAAACGATCCAACAACCGAACTATTCAATAATTTAATCGAACTAAAATCGATTCAATAATTTAATATTATTATTTATTAATTTTAAAGAAGGCTTACAAACAAATTGCAAAAATGATATAAAAATGTAATGTAAATGTAATGTAAATTGCTAATTACAAGCCTCCACACATAGATTATTCAAATAATCTAACTAGAATCGATTCAACGATCGAGCCACTAGAATCGATTTAACAATCGAACCACTAGAATCGATTCAACAATCGAACCACTAGAATCGATTCAACAATCGAACCACTAGAATCGATTCAACAATCGAACCACTAGAATCGATTAACAATCGAACCACTAGAATCGATTAACAATCGAACCACTAGAATCGATTCAACAATCGGACCACGAGAATCGATTCAACAATCGGACCACGAGAATCGATTCAACAATCGGACCACGAGAATCGATTCAACAATCGAACCATGAGAATCGATTCAACAATCGAACCATGAGAATCGATTCAACAATCGAACCATGAGAATCGATTCAACAATCGAACCATGAGAATCGATTCAACAATCGAACCATGAGAATCGATTCAACAATTGAACCATGAGAATCGATTCAACAATCGAACCAAAAGTCGATTCAATAATCTAAAAACTAAAAATTGCTTCTATTTCCTTTACCTGTATAATTGATTCATTTAATCGGTCTTAAATAGCTATTCATATATTCATAATTCGAACATTATTCTATTTTTCAGACCGTCTCGTGGTTACCAGACTAGAGGAGCCAAACGAAATATTTTAAAGAATTTCCTAAAATATTTATGGCAGAAAATGGAACTTACTTTGTCTAGTTGGTATTTTTAAAACAAAACTACCTGCAGCGAACGATATATTATTTGAACCGATAGTCTGCGCATCGCGACACATAGATCATGATTAGAAACTGTGGCACTAAAATCTTACTTCTTGCTAACCAAAACATGCAACGCAATATATTTTGCTTGCATTTTTGTTTTTTTTTTAAACGATTATATTTTACTAGCAACCTTACAACGTTCGAATCAACCTATTAAAACCAATTGGCATATCACTAACTGTGATCGACAATTTGCCTGGAGTCGAACCAGTACTAAAAAAAAACAAATCTAAACAGAATTGAAATGAATGTTTTTAGGCGGTTGGTTTTAATCTTTGGTTATTTTGTTTATAGAAACAAGAACACACCGATATTTATTTATTTTTTAGCCATATTGACAGTCAACTAACTTGCGGTTTTATTTTAGCGGTCTCTGGAAAATATTTTGCGGAAATATTTCATTAAAAAGTTGTCTGTTTCTCCCTGCATTAACGGATAAGATGACCAAATTTTGAACATTGAAAACAAACGGAAGACTGACCCTGTCAGTCAGGACTAAAAATGACAATGACAGCTACTAAAAACGTTTTTGATTTGAATAATTCTTGTTTGTACCGTTAGTTTTTGATTCGTCATGTTTACGAAAAGTTTTAAAAATGGAGACTAGTTGGGGCAAAGAGTCAGGACACAAGTATTTCACTACAATACACATTTCATAAAAACAATATAAATACCAGTGATTAGAGAATCAGTTACCTCACCATCCGTTTGGCTGCAAAGCAACCATCTTTTGGTTGCATAAACCGCGTGGCTGTTCAGTTGCGGCGCAGCTGGACGTCGTCAGCAGACCGGGACTCTTCGCCAAACGTCTGGATCAGGTCCTGCTCGACTTGCTCCCTTGTGTTGTTGCAGCCCAGGTCTTCGGTCTTCCTTTCAGTGTGGGGGCGTACCTCGGGATCGAATGGCAGTAGGTAGGAATTGCCATGATCTCCGGAAGGTAGAAGAGTAGCGGACAGTACTGCAGTCACGGCACTTGATTCGGAATCCAGAGGACTTCAGTAGGAGCAAGCTGGATCCCACCGCTGCTGTCGGCGCATGATGGCCATCGGTGTCGACGTCACACATAATTCACAGTCACAGTAATATAGATTGGCAGGAAATGTTAAAGTGATGATAAAGAAATACCTTACTTCAAGTTCAAGGTGTTTATTCCATGGGCGGCGAATGAGTGTCTTTTAAAACACATTACATCGGTTTTTATACACAGAAATTGACAAGCATCAAAATTCACTATGAAGGTAGAAAACTATTTTAAATAAATAGAACGGAAATCGTCACAGTAAATTCTTATTTAAATATGGCCGTATGCTCTGATATTTTAAAGAAATAAAAAGGAACTGGTCAAGTTAAATCCTCACAAGTTTAACCGGGTACTGTAATATGTTTAAAATAAGAAAGGAAGTCGTCATTTGATTCGTTATAAATTGAACAGGATGTTGTAATATTTAAAATAATCGAAAGGAAGTTATCAAATTAAATCCTTATATAAATTCAACAGGATATCGCAATATTTTAAATAATTCGAAGGAATGTTATCAAATTAAACCCTAGTTTAAATTCAACAGGATATTGCAATATTTTAAAAGAAATAAACAGGAAGTGACCAAATTAAATCCATATCAAAATGATCAAATATTGGTTTTGCGCCCATATGTACAACAAATCTTTTAAATTCGCTGGCAGTTTATTAAATATTTACTTACACACACAGGACATAAATTTATAGGACGCTATCATGATCGCTACTGATATAATATGTATTCTTCATTTTGTCCCGGTAAGAAAATAGGTCAAGGTGAAAAGTTAGTAAGTAATTTTTTTTTAAATGACATAATCTATTTATTACTCATGTCTAAAAGTAGAAGTCTTTCTTCTGAAATGATTATGATGATGAAACTATTGTTTGCGGTAAGGAGGATGTAAATAAGTAATTATCATATGTAATTACTTATTTACATCCTCCTTACCGCAAACATCTAAATCTAAAATGAGGTAGATTACAATAACCATAACTTGCTTGCGGTAAGGAGTGATGTAAATAAGTAATTACATATGACTCTAAAACGATTACAATAACATTATCATAAAGTTTAAAGTCACCCAAAACGGCAATGGAAAGGACTATGCTTAAAATTCCCTTGCGTGATCAAATCAGAAATGAACATATCCGGAATGAAACCAAGGTAATCCTAAGAATCGCCAAATTTAAGAGGCAGTGAGCTGGATACATTGCTCGTAGTAAACGGTCGATGGAGCGTGTTTGGGAGAACTCCCATAAAGTGAACCGATGACATGAACAGAGTCGCGGGAATATGATGGACATGAGACGCATATGAGCGGTCGTTGTGGAGATGTTTTGGGGAAGGCCTACGTCTAACAGTGTATTTTTTCAGCTAATTTAATGATGATAACATTACAGAAAATCAAAATGCAATGATTATGTGTTAGCATAGCATAGTAACGCATAGCATCAGCCTTGTAATATTCTCAGTACTGGGATTCAGGTCTCCTCTCTAGGAAAGGGAACGAGCCGTAATCCAACCCGCACTGGGCCTGCGCCCAGTGCGGGTTGGTGGACGTCACATGTCTTCGAATTTTTCGTTCTAGGATATGCCGGTTTCCTCACGATGATTTCCTTCGCCGTTTTGAGAGCAGTGGTGATGAAATAAATTACACAAAGTAATACGCCTAGCTGGCTTAGAACCCGGGACCTACAACTCGTAAGTCTGTGTTATTATGTTATAATTGAACAAGATGTGGTATAGAAGAAGAGCAAGACATTTTGTTCCGACTCCAAATAAATTGACAAAATGATGTGACTTAAATACTCATTCTTACTACTACTAGGTATTATATACAGCTTTTAGAAGTATGCGGAACAGAGAGTAAAGTCCCACATACCTCCTTTAAAAAGGGAGGATCCTCCGAGCAGACAGGTGTTATATCTGGTGGGCTACTGCCCGATACATGATTTCGGGCTGTTCTATATGTTCAAATCGCGCGGAGAATGTTACTTGCGCGATGCAGGATTAGTTCATTTGTGACGACATAGATGTCGCTACAGGCTTTGCGGATATTATAAAAGACAAGAACTAATTTTTATAGGTTTTTATTATCAAATGTTTTGATAATGAATACCTACATATTTTCTTTTGAGTTTTTGCTACACAGGTTTTTATGCATTTAAATAGTGGCAATTTTGGAAAATATTTAGTTTCCACAGTCACTTTGAGTTCCATAAGATGTGGATGTAACAAATTCTCTACTAATATAATGTTTTTACAGTATTTGGCAACAGACATAGCGAGTCAGCCTTCTCTGCAAGCTTTGCTGAGTTAGAAAATACTATCATAGCATTCTCAGTTTCATTTTATCGAAATCGCGCCTGTTTAATGATACCACTTTGAGATACAAAACTGCACCAATTTAACGTTCCAATATACTCTAGAAATCAACTGTCGAATACTTTAAACAGCCACTGAATTTCTCTCGGAGAAATCCCGCCAAAAACTGCCGTAAAGACCACATCAGACGGACAGAAAGAAAAGCGAGCGTCGATATGAAAGCTGTTCGTTAGCCAGTCTGTAATTTATTATATTGTTCCTCCGACAACGACGGCAGATGAATGTGGATGTGATTGGTATTAAAAATTATCATGAATTAATAAAATGTCTTTCTGATTTTAATTTTTCAAATTACTTAAAAGGTTTTTTTTGTTGGACTGTGATTTGTTAAGCTTCAACTTACTCGTATTTTAACTTTGAGGTTAATTGCTACTTTATCTTTATAATAAAAGTTTTTTTTTAAAGCTGACCGGTCTACATTGTCCTCTCATATATATTAATATTGTAGTATGAAAGTATTGTAGAAACAATCACTTTTTTAAAAGAGTAACCATAGAGTTTCTTGCCGGTTCTTCTCCATAGGAAACGACCAATTGGAACCGTGCACTAGCTTCTGACATCTTATAAGTGCCCATGTAAAATAAACGATTTTGAGTTTGAGTTTGAGCAAGGTGCGGTTTTCATTCTAGGGCGGAGCAGGATTAGTATCAGTTTTTTACTGACTAAAACCGCACCTCTTTTCTTTCTTTGGCTTTCGTTCTAGGACTCGGGTTTCCCTTAAGGAAATCAACCCATGTCTTCAATTAACTTTGACCCTTCTGGGCCCCTGCGGTTTTTCTAACATCTTTTTAAAGCACGTGCGGATAGCTACGCGCCATTGACGACTTGGGCTTGGTCCGGACAGTTACCGAACAGCGAGCTACCCATTACCCACCCAGAAAATAAAAGGAAAGTTGACGCCATGTTTTTAATCGTCAGCTCTGTATCCTACTATTTCTACTTAGTTATTTGATACTATAAAACCAAAATATTGACTTGTCCAAGCGAAAATATAATGTAATATTATGCAATATTCTCAAAGTAAATTATATTCCTTATAAATGCTCTTTCTGGACAGTTTCAAAGAACAGAATGATTTATGAGTACTAAAGCTTTCTTCCTGAGTCCCGGATGCAGGCGAATGACGAAGTTATAAAGAGTAAATACCCGCCTCTACTGCATATCGGTAGGAAATTACAACATCATGGTTCAGAGCATCTTTTGTGGGTAAAGTGAGATCGTTCTTGCCTCTATAAATGATTAAATATAACGGTGGCAGTCTGAGCTAGATTTTAGATCATGGGTGTATAGGCAGAGTTTGTATTCCTTTCTTTTTTTTTTAAAGAACGATGCCCTACACTAGAAATTACTCCTGTATCGTGGGTGCGTTCACAAACATGTAAACTCACATACACAATACACTCACATACATAATACCGGAACACCTATCTATAGGCCATACAAGTATTTGTTCCGTGCGGGAATCGAACTTGTGACCCTTAGTGCAGTAGTCAATCGCTCAACTACTGCGCCAACCGTGCTGTCCTTTTTCCTTTGAAATTTTTTTTTTCTTTACAAATCAATAGTATTTCATGTACCAAATCGACCCTCCGCGGGATTAAAACGACTAAAATTTAACGGTGTCTATATCACAACATCTTTTGAGCCATGTCCACACTAACATCAACCTCCCCATTGTCGGCAGCTTAGGTAAAGGGAGCTATCATAAGTTCCAGAGGAACGAGCTAACGAGCAGCTATTTACTACAATTCAGTCATTTCAGGCTATACAACTTAAACGAAATGGCGCAATGAAAAATAATATGAATTATCGTTGGTGTAGAACGTTGTAAACCGTATAGAAAACAGTATATTTGTAGAGACAACTTTATTTTCACACAATTGACTTCAATAGAGTGTTACGTCCACATACTTCTCACAATATTTCTTAACATTGGTTACATAACCAATGATTTGTCTGTTTTCTTGGTTCGTAAAAGTTTGGAGTTTAAATTACGATGATAAATATGTAGGGTAAAACCAGGATAGTTTGCCCCACTTTTAGAAATTTATAGTTCTTTGTACAAAAATCAAGATTCATTATTTGTAAAATGGGTAGATACTTTGGTTTATTATCTTCATATTTATAAAAGGAATAAACATTATCTTTGATATTTTCCGAGTATTGCCGAATTTTGCGGACCTCTAAATTTAGGGACAACTATCTCATATACGGGATAGTTGCCTGATCCATGTAAATTACATTTAGGATAGATCGTCGAAGAAGAGGTCATTTATCTCGCAAAAACTTTGATCGCACCTAGCCGTCCCAAGAAATCGCACATAGACATGCAACACGGTCAATTTATTTGCAGTTGCAGAGTCTCTCGACAAATAAAATAACATGCGTTTCATTTGCAAAACTCGAGTAATTGCAATCAAGGCAACTATACCCCATGGGGTATAGTTGCCTTGATTGCAATTACTCGAGTCGAGCCCATGGGCGACTATCCGGGTTTTACCCTAAGAGTGACATTATACCTACTCCAACTATTAAACTGTTTGCATAATCCAATTTAATGATACAGTTAGCCACCGGTAATCTGCAAATGTTTTGTGTCTGCTATCGAATTTGTCGGATTATAGAATACTGTTAGATATCATATCGTCCAGAATTTTTTGTAAGAAAGGACCTTGAGGTCGATAAATTACAAATCAAATTTTCATTTGAACTATAAATTGTAACTATCTGAGTACAATAGTTGTGGCAAAAAACAAGTTACAGGTATGTTCGATTACAAGGGGTGCCAGATAAGACATAGGCCGAATTGCCGGAGATTCACTGTAATGATCAGAGGTCGGAGTAGGTAGATTGATTTTATATAGGTACTTGCGTCAAGATATTATA
Organism: Leucania comma; assembly: GCA_958295575.1. Taxonomy (NCBI): domain Eukaryota; kingdom Metazoa; phylum Arthropoda; class Insecta; order Lepidoptera; family Noctuidae; genus Leucania; species Leucania comma. Next base: position 5,895,502 of record OY282473.1, read on the forward strand.
ATATGGACATGCCATTTTATCCATAATGTGCGCGAAGTACCGGAAAAAGTTCCGGGATTGAAATTATGGACTAAAATAAAATAAAGCGTCATACTGTCAAGCGTCATTTCTAATTCAACAGTAACGTACAAAATACGGTGTAACTATTCCAAGGTATTTTTATATAAAATAAAATACTGATTTCTTTCACCATTAGCTAACACTGGCAGCGTAGATTGATATTATTAATACGTTTTTCACCTTAAACACAAATTCGTGCTAATTTCAAAATTCCAGAATGAATTTCACAAAATATGAAGTTCCGGTATTTTGGAGGCATATCCATATTATCCTCTACGTTTGACGTCAACGACCATAAATCAATCTACCTACTCCGACGTCTGGTAATGATAAAAAAAATATTTTAGACCAAAGGCCATAAAAGCGCATAAAAATAATAATAAAAGAAATAAACAAAAAACTTTGAAAAAACAAAAACAAAATTCACTTACGTATATTTATAGTGACCTTCTTTAAAATAACAAAAAGACATTATATTTTTAAGCCTAACCTACCCATAACCTAATTAGTTCAGCCCTTTATTTGAGTTCTGCTCTCCTCGTCACCCTTCGCCAAACGTGCTTGGACATGCTTATTTAAGGTGTCTGTCGTGTATGTGCTTTGTTGTTTTAAACGCTCGATATTAAAAAAAAAATTGGCAGTAAAATTTTTTTCAAACTTACCCTTCCTACAAATGGCAATCCAGGCTTGTACCGTCTTCTCATGCTGTCTGCAAACCTCAGTTCCACATAATGCTGCTCAGCGGCTGGTGCAGCAGCTGCCGTGTTGCCTACTCCGTTGCCAACAGTGATGTCCACTCGGGCAGAGCCTCCTCCACAACGGGCTTCGATACGCCAGGTTCCAGATCTAGCTCCAGTAGCTAAGATTGCACTAAGCTTGCGCACTCCTGTGAATAAAAATACCAAGTTTGAGTATTTTTAGACGACATTTTTAAGATAGTGATGTAAAACTAATAACGCCAAATGATTGACCATAACAAGACCCAATAAATAACTATAAAATAGGCTTCGAAAGGCTCATCGTGACCGGTAATCTGGACGAAAAAGGTCTCTTGACTCCGTAGAGGCGGTGTGGCGCCACCGGAGGCAGAAACGGATGGGAGAATATCGTACCAGTGAAAGTGACAAAGCAGGGAAGTCACGACCCTCAGCATTGAGGAATATGACGCAAAGAAGGAGGAGAGTAATAATAACCTCTTCCACAATTTGCAATTGTGAAAGAGTTTGTCGGTGTTGGTTTAAATAATGACAAGAAGCAACAGTAATTATAACAATTACAACTAACGTCGTAAGGGGGATGTAAAAAGTGAACTAAACTTTTGCTGCGATCTAACATGTATGAGCATAATACAAAAATATGCCACCAATTTAATCTACCTAGCCTTATGTTTTTCACCTTCTAAGTTTTTCTGGCTTTTGACTATCCGTAGCAACTTAAAAATCTACTAATGACAGCCGGAACCATGGGCCTAACGTGCCTTGTGAGGCACGGAAAAACGTTAAGGTGACCCATCCACAGACTACACTCGGTAAGCGTTAATCTCGAGTCGCCACGCCGCCGCGCGCCGTCGCAAAGCTCGAAACGCGCCATTGAGAGATTTTCGTGGCCACGATCATTACAAAAATAATAATAATTTATTTGGAACACAACCCTAAATTACAGTCTTAGTAACTAGTACAAGGACAGTTTATTAAACAAAAATATATAGTCTTCTGTCTCCCAAACTAGGCTAAAACCTGTATCTTGGGAGGCAGCATAAAAAGTTTTTATTCTTTGATACATAGCCATTACTTTGCTTGCATACCTTTAAGCTAATCAAAATTAAGCAAAACAAAATACATAAGAAATTATAAATTAGGAATCGTTAAAATAAAAATAGAACTATAATAAATAGAGCGAAGGCCGCAGACACCAAACAAAAACATCAGTGTCCTCTAAAACTATACGTGTGTCCCCTGCTAAAAGTTTTTGTCATCAGTTATGACGTGTGACTTTTAAGAGGGTCCGAATGTAATTAATCAAACTATGTCTCGAGTGGGACCCGGCTCAAGCTCTGACAAGGTTATGCCTTAACTTCTCTTGACATTGCTGTATATTAGGTTTTTGGGTTCAAAGTTCTGCAATGTTTTTTAAGTAAAGGAAAAAAGTATTTTCGGATCATTCATGGGGGATGACGAATACGTGAAAAATATTAAATTCAGTAGTTTTTAAAAAAGGACAGAATTATAACACCCCTGTTTTCTCTGGTGACAAAAAGAGAGAAAAGATTCAAATATCAAAGCAGAAATGGCCTACAATATGGGCACATATAAAACTTCTGAAGCTAGTACACGGTTCCAATTGGTCGTTTCTATGGTAAAAGCGGGGAAAAAACAATGGCTATTTTTTGAAAACAAACTTTTTTTTATAATTTAAATATTATTTGAAAACAAACTTGCCGTTGAAAAGTTGCAATTTTTTTTTAAATTTTAGTATCTAATATTATTTGCGACACATAAGTTGAACAAAGACCTTCAATGTGGTTTAACAGATTGGCGGATCTTAATTGAGGTGCAGCACCGCGGGGGCCTGCGCATAACTATAGCAAATATGATCGTCATTTTAGTTCAACTTATTTTCCGCGTACAATATTCATTGTTTAAATACATACTAACTGTATACATAATTATATTAACTAATACGGCGCCTCATCCTCTAAAACTTTATAATTTATTAATGCAATTTTGAGACGCGTCCTTTAAAAGTGATTTGTCATACTCCCAAATACCACCCTAACGCCTTCAGAAGGCTTTGTGTTATCACATTAAGGTAGGCATGGGGAAGCGAATGCGAATCAGGTAAAGCTAAACTTGATCCCTTTTCTTGGTAACAGAATTTCCATGTCTTTCCAACGAACCCCATGTCCCTATGATAAATCGTTTGCTTTGAGAGCATCGACGTTTTTAAATCGTTGTAAAAATATTACCCGTATATCTAAAGAAGGGAGGCATCACTAGAGTTTTTTTTTTCGATTTTTCGAAGATAAATTGCTGCAGGAAAGTACTTTCTGTTTGGGAATTCAGTAATGAATAAATTTGTTGTAGCCTGATCCGGGGCTTACACGTGTTTTGGATTTAACATCCCTAGTTGTACAATACTGTACAAAATCCGAGGTCGACACACCCTTAAGTGTGCTCTTAGGCTAGAAAAAGCATTGAATATTTCAGGTATTATTAGATTAAGAAAAAACCGGGGAAGTGTGAGTCAGACCCACGCTCTGAGGGTTCCGTATAAACCTACTTATGAAAATATTTCAATTCCTTAATTAAGCCTCGAAGATTTTTACGGATCACAATTGTTTTTTTTTGGTGATGGTACTAAAAATTATCAATTTTTTAGATTTATTCCTATATTTGTGTTATAAGATCTTGCTTCATGCCAAATTTCAGGATTCTAGGTCAACGGGATGAACCCTATGTATTTTAATTCCCTTGAGAGCGTCGAAATGTACGCTTTTAGCGACATAAACCGCCGTATCTTTCTTTTTCATTAACTTTTGCAGTGTGTTTTTTTTTCACTACTTTAAGGGACTATAAACCTGAGTATATGATTTTAATTTAAACTCGACATTTCCATGCGATGCTGAGATAAAGGGTCTTGACAGACAGACAGACAGATGGGCAACAAAATGATCCTATAAGGGTTCCGTTTTTTCCTTTTGAGGTACAGACCCCTAAAAAAGGAGGCCAAAAAAGAAATGGCGGGATGACTTAGATGTTTTTCTTAGGAATTCGTAAAAAGTGGCTCAAAACTGGGAAAAATTAAAGGAATGGAAGGAAAAATTTGTCCAGCAGTGGGATAGTATAAGCTAGATAATTATTATAATTATTAGTTTAACTCATAAAAGGATTAAATTTAATGCGGACTAAGAATGGTTTTAACTCACTAAAAGTATATGCGATTGGGAAGTATATGATTTTCATTCATTTTTGCAGTCAAGATTAAAGAAAGCGCCCCAAACTTTGGAACTACTACTTGAAGTCCTTTCAACCTTAGTCTTCATTATAATTGTTAGTTTTTAAATACTCTTGGTTATAATAATTCGATGTTTATCATAGTATTTATGAGTTTTTAATTTTAGCATATTATGTGTATTTTTTATTATAAACCACTTATTTGTAATATCTATTAATTAATTATTGTGCACATCTACCACAGTGTTGTCTTTTTTAACTCAAAGGTTGATTGGTAGATAATGCTTGTACCATTAATGCTACAAAGCATTACTGCTTCATGGCTTAAGTCCACCTATGTTCTACTGCTTGTACATGAAGTTTAAATAAATCTCAACTAATTTTATAAAATTTGATTTTTTGTTTAATAATATAATAATATTCCACAACTATCACACACCGCCGTCTAGTCTCAAGCTAAGTAGAGCTTATGTTATGAGTACTCGATAACTGATAAACATACTTATATATTTCTAAATACATACACGTTATAAATAAATTACACCAAGATACAGAACAAATGATCGTGCTCATCACACAAACATTTATCCTATGTAGGAATCGTACCCACGACTTCCAGCATAGCAATCAGGGCCACTAACCACTAGATGAACAGGCCAGTCGTTTGTATGTCACGATTTAATTAAAAAAGGACTTGACTGATTTTAAAAATTCTTCATCCATTAGAAATCTACATCTGCACTAAGTAACATAGGCTACATTATGTGTAAAAAAAAGAGATTCTTACCTAAAGTAGAACCCAAATAGTTCAAAGTTTATGTGATGGCTAGCAATAAATAAAATTGTACGTCTTCAAAATTATACCAAAACATGTTCTGAATAATATCTGCCAGTTATATATAAGTCACTCGAGTTTATAAGGAAGTTCAATCTATCAAAATTTGACAGGGGTTGGCATGGGTGATGACATGGAAAGGCTTTCAATTGTGGGATGCAGCGGACAGTCACGCTTGTTGGCTACAACTAAGATGAATTTATTATCTTAACATTTATAAATGTATCAGTTCGACAGGGGCTGTCCGCAATCGCCTAAAACCGGGAAAAAAAAGAAGGTAGGCTATAGTGAGATAGAATAGACTGAAAGAAATAAATGACAACCAAGACTACTACTATACTATATGATGACTAATACTATAAGAAGAAAATATTTGGAATTTTGTATTCTTGTTTGTTTAAAATGAGTAAACTCGAGAACTTTCATCAATAAAATGCTCCTATAATTACTGAATGACATAGGCTATAGTAATAAGATAATCATGAAACGGAGTCGCAGCATAAAATGAAGGAGGACTTTTATTTTTGGTAGTGGGTAAAATCATCCAATGACATATCTCGCCCTTGGGCGGAGTGGGAGATAGTGTCAGACTCTTACTGACTAAAAACCCACCCCATTCCTTCGTTGCTTTTGATACCATGGCCGAGCCTTCCTTTCAGAAGCAGACCCTTGGCCCCAGTAGGCTTCGACCCAGCCTGCCTGCAGCTAAAATGAAGGAGGACTTAGATGTCATTCTTAGGAATAAGTGAGAAGTGGCCTAGAGCCTGGTACAAAGTAAGAAACGAAAAGAGGGACCTTAAGTGGAACTGAACCGGCTAAAATAAGTAAATTATTATAAAAAAAGTACTCTGACTTTCTTCCATTTCACTTGGATTTGGGTGAAAATATTTAAAAAAGAAAATAAAAAATCAGCACTGTTTGAATGAATGAAATATATTAAAATCTTAGTTAAATATTTTTTTCTTATCTTTCATAAAGTTACAATCGCAAGTAACAGAAGGGTAAATAATAACGAATAAAGTTCTAAGTGATCAAAACAAAAAAATAATTATAATAATTTCAAAATAAGTATGAATTTAAGACTGTCAACGCACTGAAGCGAAATAAAATCAACATACGTCATTATATTGAATTAATTAAATTAAAAGCGACTTCATGTAAACATAAATTATATTATTCTAAGCCACCAGATACTAAAAACAAATAATTTGTTATTCAACTTTTGTTAATAAAATATGAAAACTTAAATTAAACTAAACTATAAAAACTTATAAACTACTAAATTGTATTCAATAAGCGGCTGTTATTAAAACCTACACAATATTTGAACTTAGAATAATAATATGCTTTTAATTAGATACCGCTACCTACGCGATATTTAACAATAATGTTTCTTTAGGACCATGGGAAGCAAAAAGTTTATTTATTTATGATACGTTGATACGAATACGGACACAAAATGGAGAACTGACTGCCATTTGCAGTGCTTCTCATAACTTCAACTCAGTTGAAAAGCAGAAACAATAACAAAAGTTACTTCACAATTAGAGAGATATTCTTCTAGGTAACCACCAACGGAAGTTGGTCTCTGGCACTCGTACTGGGATTTCATCAAATGAAAATATACAGAAAAATAAACACAATGTGGAGACCAAGTTATATTGGTTCATAAATCTGTTTGTCGTGCAATTTGTATTGCTGTGCATGTGAAAATTTTATTGATAGAGATGCAAATGACTGAAGAGAAATTAATTTTGCCTTTTCATTTCACTCAGGGTATTGTGTATGTAGACGACATAGTTATTTTTTGTTATGCTCCCGTTACTCAACGGGCAAAATTTTTAAGTTAGTGAATTTATTTTACTGAAGATATTAGAGTTGCTTTTATGAATTCTGTATGTTTTTATGGAGGCTTTTAATAAAATGGGTTTTGATTTATTTGCTGCTTTTATTACGTTCGTGTATTCAGCTTAGTGTAATACGGATTATGGTTTTCAGATTTCTTTTTATTGTATTTTTCTGCTATTCTTTATTAATACTGAGTGTACCGTTGTGTAAGTTATTTGCCGTTTTCAATAATTGTTCGATTTTAGGTTAAATATCACGCTTTGGTAAACTTTTGTTAATTATCGCAAACGTATATTAGTGAGAATAGTGTAGGAATGACGTGTTTATGATACTCATATTAGAACAAGAGTATACAATATAGATCCAAGTCACAGAATATAATAACAAAATATAATATATTCTTTAAATGAGAAAGTAAATAACTGCAACCTTAAAGATAAAATAACATTTAATCATCGAAACCCGTTCATAACTTTATATTCTAGTTTAACTATATTACACTGGCGCTCGAACTATTTTACGTGAAATAATTACATGAACTTAGCTAGCTCATTTGCGGGCTACCGAAGTTAATGAACGTCGACTTTAATTAAGTTTCAGATTTGATAAGAATTCTTGGAGTTTGTCTGATCTCTAGTTAAAATATAAGTTTAGTTGATTATTATTTGCAGAGTGTAACGTTAAAATAAGTTAGATCACCATCTAATTTTACATACTATGTCTGTTCTCTCCTCCTAGAGTCGTATTTCACATTTCTCATATTGCATTAGCTTCTTACTGACGGTGTCTCGCCATCTGTGATTGTTCTAGGCATCATGAAATGTAACTTGCAAAAGAGGGTCCATTATAGAGCGAATCAGACCTGCCCCATCTTTTTGGGCTGCAGCTCGTCGTTATCTACTAACTAGAGATTATTATGCCTAAGTATGTGTTAGCCACCGAGATCATTATCACATGTACAATAGACATATTAAAAATATTGTTAAAAACATCAGTCATATTGAATGGATCATTTATCTGTCCTTACTTCATTGTTTAGGATATACACACATTTTTTCTTTAATTGTCTTCTGTTAAGTTATTTTTCACTCTCTTTGCTTTTATGCAATTCCTCAGAGACAAAGCATCCATTTTTTCATAAGTCTTGCTTTCCTTATCTGCCCCTCAATATTTATTGTTCATTACTATTTTAGTCCCATGTGCTTTATCTCTTTTCAATTCGTGCCCATATATAATTATAAAGACAATTCGATTTTTTGGTCACTGGCGCCAATTTGAAACATCTTTTAATATATTTATATTTTACTGTGTCCGTTTTTGTCATCACGCACGTCACCTCGCTTACCTTACCCTTATTATAATTTGCAAATTAATTTATTTAAAGAACAAAAAAATAAATATCTAAATCCTATTCAAACTACAGCTAACGGCGCTTCTTTATCCAGCATTAAACATTGAAGTACATTGTACTAGGAAATTGAATCTGTCAAGCGGCAGGGTATCTCAATCCTGAGGTGAGTACAAGAGAAGGCTTTTAGCGGACGGCACAGATCATCTCTGTTAGTATTATTTACGTAACCCCTTAGAGATTTGTAAGGAGACTATGTGTAACTTTGTTTTGGTCCTGTTTTATTAGTTTATTTGCTGTTGTATGGCTGTCATTTGTGTTGAACTACCTGTGTGATGTGTTGTCTCGTGTGATCTTGTTTTTGGATTATTACTATATGGTATTTTACTGTTTATAAGAAAAAATCTAAAAGTAAAGAATTTAGATAGCTTAGGCGATAAGCAGCCGGTAAATGTTCAGTTTAGTTAGTAAAATAACGATTTCAAAATTTTCACTTCATTAGCTCCCATGTTTTTTTTTATTAATATAAAATAGTGCTTGACTGTAATTCCACTAGATAATAAGCAAATACATCACGTCATAGGGTCATGTAGTTACTTTAATTTTTAATATCAACGCATCAGTTTGCGAGACCAATTGACGTCATGACCACAAAGTAACATGCGGGCATCCAGTGTTTTCATCAATTTACGCATGAAAAAAAAATGCTATTTTATGGCACGTATCAATTGAATAAAAATATCGTATTTCTGTATAGTTTATGAGCCTTTTAAGATCATGGACTTGAGAGATTTTTCTAATATTATTTAATTTCTATAAATTATTTAGAAGTAGCCAAGAATAAAACGATGATATAGCACGTTAACAGCAACCCTAATTTTTGTATTATTTCTGTTTCTGCGGTACGGACCTATTAAGACCTTTTTTGAAAACTGTAATCATGACAATCAGGGCTTACTAGACCTCGTAACGTTTAAGAAACAAAAAGCTTTATTTGGTCATATGTGGTATGAGGTTTTTTTCTGTGGGTAAAATCATTGGTACGAGGTCAAAGTGACCCCGTATTAAAGTAGATATACCTCTACACTTTTTTAATAAGGCATTTTAGATACATGTTTACATCTTTCTTAAACTAAACCAAATCGAAGTTACTACTACTGCACGGCAGATTTATAAGACTATGTTTTTTTTTTAGCCGCACTGCAAAGGAAACATATACGAGGCTATTCGACCTCAGTCCGCATTGAGGTAATTTTTTTTTTTGGTTTTGGCGGACCTTATTCTTAAACACCAAACAAACAAATCAGCTGAAATAAACAGTGAAAACGAAGAATTACCTTCATCCATAGAAAGCTGTTCCCATATAGCAACCTTGGTGCCAGCAGGGTCACTTAGTGCGACATACGCCAGCTCCCCTCGAACCAGTCGCAGGTCATGGTCAAGAGCCAGGATCCAGAATGTTACTGTAACAAAAGAAGTTTTTGTGGTTATATTAGGTTTAACAACGATTTCCTGGGACTGTGCTTTTATAAACGGCGGCGTGCTGGGCTACAAATTGAAAATTGTTAGAAATTTCGTCCAAGCCTGCAAAGCTGTTTTAGCGTGAAGCAGTACACACATACACACACACTCACTATTACATACACACAAAGTTACACCTTTTATAATATTATTGAATATAAAAAATATATTTAAAATAACATGATACCACAAATAATTATGAAAGTTCAGAACGATGATTATGATGTAATTAAATTGTGGGTAAACACCTCATTATTTTTTATATTTAAGATTAGAGAATTTCAGAGAAAGGAAATTACATGGGCGACTCCTAGTTCCTCTTAAATTTCTTGTTGCCGAAGGCTTACAAATTACCGACATCAAAAAGTATCAAAATTGTTTTACGTTTTGTACCAAATAAAGTAGTTAATTAACTTTATAAGGTAGATATTAAATTAATTAATAACTTTGCCCACCTACCTGCCTGAATTTCAGCCGAAGTATTTCAACATAAAATCAATATAATTTCGTGATTGAAAATGTTAAATGGACTTCCCATTTATGAAATAATTTATGAAGTTTTTTGCCAACTGAAACAAGGGCCCTTGTTGGCAATTCTTTACAATTGGACATGCAGCATTGTGAATTCAAGTTCTTTTTTTATTATTGATAGGCACGCGTTTGACCACAATCTCGCCTAATGGTAAGCGATGGTGGTTTAAGTAAGAGCACGCTTACCTATAAATAACCTATTTATTCATGATCTATTAAATTTATATTCTCAATTAGCTATACGCACAATGATTGCTCAATTTTGTCGACAAGAATCTAGGTGTATTTAATAAATTATAAATTGTTTACGGTAATGATGACTGGGAATATCGTGCTGGAGTCAAATGACTTGGGAAAGGCATTTGCTCAGCAATGAGAAGGAAACGGCTAGGGACCAAAAAAATCTATGTATTTATCCATAGCATTATGTTAAGTCTATATTTCCGAAAGAGTTATGCAGACTTGTACTAATAGTGAACCACCCTGCTTCAGTTATCTTTGAGTTTGCGTTTCTGGCTTTAGATAAATAGCATTAAGGAATAATATTAAAAGACTGGTCGTCCCGGTTATCGAACATCCTAAGGGGTTCATATCATTCTTGTAATTGAAAACTCACCAAAACAATTCAAAAAAAAATTTGTTTTGTGAAATTTAAAAAAGTTCTCTTTCTTGCTCGGTAGAACAAGAGAATTCCTTCTCGCTCTTCATTCAGTCAATTTCTATTAGCTAAAGGATGATTTTTTGAAACCAAGACACATTACATTTAAATATTTTTTTTTGCATATTAATTTTAAACACTAAATATATCAAAGGCACTCATTTGTGCCCAGTGAATTACGACAAAAAATAGATAGGTTTTCGTACCTAGACCTAGATGAATGAGACATTCTCTCCGTTTCAAAGAATCACCCTAAAGCCACGGTGTCTTTTTCGGACAATCGCTGCAGCCTTGGCAGGCAAACCACTTTTACCTGTCTTCTACAAAACTACGCACAACACAGCATAGGCTCAAAACAATTCACAACCAGATACACGTAAATCAAACGTTGCCAGTTCCTATCAAGGTTTCTCCCACCTGAAACTAGGTACGGTCTGATTAGGAATCCGCAATTATGAATGGTCTGCAACTGACATTGACAAGTACTGATTCACTAATCTGTTAGTTGCCGATCGCTCTTGCGTAGTATTGTTTATGGGATTGGAACACAGAGCATTGAGGAATGCTTGAAACACATTTATATAGAATAGATACTAGAATTTGAGCATGGCAAAGGCAAGGCTATTAAATGAACATTTACGAGCTTTTGGGTTTATTGAGCAGTAATAACAACTCTGACTGCTTTCGAAAAGGTGACGGAAATCATTATGAGAATATATAACAAAAACCCAGAAAATATTGCGGTTCTAGGATATATCTACCGGTTGATATTCTAGAACCAAAAATTTTAAAATATGTGATATCCACCAACCCAAACTAGACCTGCGTGGTGAATTATGGCTCTTTTCTTCTCAGTAAGGACATTATAACCTGATTACATGAGTCTTAAGAATGAAACTAACATCCAATAAACTCTCTTGATGAGACCTAAGTACCTCTTGCAAAGAGCAGGCTAGTACTCAAGTAGTGGGAACGTTGTGACGCCGCTGGCGTGGGAGATCCAGTATTCTTTACTATATGCACTAAAATCCCAGCAGTATAACAACATTATGCTACATAATTCGGTAAAATAATAAATAAAATATATAGTACCTATAATACTTTGTAATATCTGGTAGTTTATGTACTTTATACGGCCTAATCAAATTTTATTTCTTTGATACTGTTAGTTGATTTGTTATGCTCTTTTTTAGTCCTGAGTTGAACTACACGAATACTGATAAATATGTAATTGCACTGGACTAGTCCATTCAAATCTGCGTGGTTCTTTCCTCAAAAGATTATCTCAGATACAAATCTGCATAGTTCTTATGTCTTTTAATTAATACGTGTTTGCTTTATGGATTTAAAAAAAGACTTTAACCTTTTAGTTTGTTTCGGTGTTTCTTCTCAGAACAGTCAGCAAGACACTGATGAAAAAAATACCGTGTAAAAGTATGTTTCATAACCTATTTGCAATATGAATATAATTTATGTTGTACCTGCACTTAGCAATAAAATCCTGAAGAAATTCATTAAGTATTTCGCAGCAAAAGTTTTAATTAATGTTGCAATAGAAAAACCGTTGATTACAGAAACAATATCGTCGAACATTAATTTGGGGTTCGCTTCATAACAATCCAAGGCGAGTTTTAGGGTCACAGGTACATAAAATACGGTAGTTAAAGTAACACAAAGTTGAATGAACAGAAATTAATGATTTAGGCTGTGCTGGAAGATTTTCACTGCTTCTTAAATTGTAATTTTTATGTGGCAAACTTATACACTCAGCATAATAATCAGCCTTTTAAGATTTTTTTTTTACTATGCTCGCGTTTGTCCATTATCTCACCTGATGGTAAGCGATGATGTGGTCGATGATGGAGCACGGTTGCCTGAGAGCTACCTATTCACTCTTGACTTAAAAACTCCTAGGTTATACAGGGTGGGACAAAATTAATCACTCTATTGAAAGATATACCGTTAATTGGGAGCCCGGAGGTGGGAGCGCGCCACCTCCGGGCTCCCAATTAACGGTAGGAGGAGTTCACATCGGCGTCGGGTCGACGATAAAGTACCTGGGACTCGTCCTCGACAGCCGGTGGAACTTCAAGGAGCATTTCCGACGTCTGGCTCCCAGATTGAATGGGACTGGGGCTGCTCTCAAGCGGCTCCTGCCGAACCTAGGGGGTCCAGACGCCTCCTGCCGGAGGCTCTACGCAGGCATCGTTCGGTCCATGGCCCTTTACGGTGCGCCGGTGTGGGCGCCATCGCTACGAAAGCGAGTGGCGGCCCGGCTAACCGCCTGCCAGAGTGTCATGGCCATCCGTATGATCCGCGGATACCGTACGGTGTCCTGTGTAGCGGCGAGCCTCCTTGCTGGCCTACCACCATGGGATTTGGAGGCAACAGTCCTTGCACACATGCATGACTTACGCGTGGAGATGCAACGTCGGGGCGAAACTCCGCTGCCGCGAAAAGTCGCGGCATGGCGGACAGAGCTCCGGCGGGATCTCATGGTGAAATGGCGAGAGCGACTGTCGCAACCCCGTGCTGGGCACGCCACGATCGAGGCGGTAAGGCCCCTCTTTGAGGCGTGGCTGGAAAGGCCCCACGGCGTCGTCACCTTCCGTTTGGCGCAGGTGCTGACCGAACACGGCAAGTTCGGTCCGTACCTGTACAAGATTCGTGCGGAGACGACGCCCGGGTGTCGCCACTGTGCGGACCGCCCGGTGGACACGGTGGAGCACACAGTCGAGGTGTGCCCCACTTGGGAAGAGCATCGCCGTGTCCTCTTGGGGGCGATCGGCGGCGATCTCTCGCGCCGGGGCTTGGTTCAAGCCATGCTCCGGAGCGAGGAGGAGTGGCAAGCGGTCGCCTCCTTTTGCGAAGCAGTAATGCTAGCAAAGGAGGAGGCCGACCGCATTAGGCAAAGGCGCACACGCCGCCGCCGCCGCCGGGTTTCTGATCCCGATTTCCGGCCACCGTAGGCGCGGGCTCGCGGACGGTGGGCAATGGGTAGCTCGCTGTCCGTCCGTCCGGTAACAGACCGGTCCGAGCTCAGGCGCGCACTGTTCCCGCGCGCCTCAAGGAGTTGTCAGCAAACTGTAGGGGTCCAGCAGGGCCGAAGCCTACTGGGGCCAAAGGTTATGCGAGAGTGTCACCACGGGCCCCGGGACAAAGGCAAGGAACGGAAAGATAGGTTTTTAGTCAGTAAAAGTCTGACACTATTTCCCGCCCCACCCAAGGGCGGGATTTGTCATTGGATGATTTTACCTACAAAAAAAAAAAAAAAAAAAAATTGAAAGATGATATAATTATTCCAAATGGCGTCGTAAGTAAATTATATTTGGCATTTGTGAACTAGACAGATGCAGAGTATAACTGACAAGCAATGGAACGCTATACTCCGTAAGAGCGTCGAATAATTGTGTCGATTGTTTTCTATATAATAATAATAATTTAATCGGTTGGTAGTGGTAATATGTTTAAATGTTTTTTTTTTTTTTTTGGCGTAGGCATTTCTCATTGGAGTTGCTCGACTCCATAACGGCCTCCCTTTATAATGGGCGTCTATTCTGTTTCAGCAATAATGTTTTTTACATTTAGATGCAAGTGGGCATACTGTATGCTCACTTGCATCTAAATGTACAATTTTTACCGTAAATACCTATACAAACTAAAATCATTTTGCACAACACTATATCTTAATGCTCAGCTTAAATCAACTCATTTGCAATGCTGGGTACGCCTCTACTCTGTGGCTTCTCCACTGATATTGTAATCTTATACAAATACTAGGTAAGCTAAAGCAGTAAGGGTATCTGAACTTGAACAATGAATCCATAGAGACGCTCCAATCTATTTATTCCCTCATATCAGGCACCGTCTTATTGTTATACCTATTGAGTGTGGGTAGATCCTTTGATCCACAGTTCTATTCTATACATATATTCACATAATATACTCTGTTGGACCTATAGATATCAAAGGAACGATGCCACAAGCTTTGGCATTGAATTGGGTTTCGAAATCACGTGAGCATAAACGTTTATTGCTAACAAGTTTCCTAAAAGCCTCAAAATTTGATGAAACTGTTTCTATTAATGTTGTCGTGTGTTACGTAAGCGCGCGACAGCATCGTTACTAACGCGCTACACCATCAATGAGAACATGCTAGCGCATTGAGCAAGGGTGAAAGGCCTTAAACCTTCCCTGGACTATGGCCCTGGTACGGGCCATGGTCCGGAGCGAGGAGGGATGGCAGGCGGTCGCCTCCTCCTGCGAAGTAGTAATGCTAGCAAAGGAGGAGGCCGCACGCGAGAGGCAACGGCCCTCACGGCCCAGCCGCTGCGGGGATTCCGATCCCGATCCTGATTTACAGCCAACGTAGGCGCGGGCTTGCGGACGGCGAGCTATGGGTAGCTCGCTGTCCGACCGTCCGGTAACCATCCGGACCAAACCCAGGTTGTCAACGGTGCGCACTGTTCCCGCGCGCCAGGAGTTGTCAGCAAACCGTAGAGACCCAGCCTGCTAGCTGCAGGCAGGTTTGCTTCCGAAAGGAAAGCCCGGCCCTGGTACTTAAGGCCAGGAAGGAACGGGGTGGGTTTTTAGTCAGTAAGAGTCTGACACTATCTCCCGCTCCGCCCAAGGGCGGGAGATGTCACTGGATGATTTTACCCACCACCAAAAAAAAATCCTTCCCGGGACTATAACGAATATTTCAAGATTAAAATTAGGCAAATCGGTCCAGCCGATCTCGAGTTTTAGCGAGACTACGAACAGCTCTTCATTTTTATTTAAAAGAAGAAGATAGATATAAAAACTTGTTACTTATCATAGAAAATACGTAATTAAGCGCTTGATGTTTTTTTTTATTGTAGCCGGCCTGTCACCAATAAAAAAAAAATGAGCTTCAATTTAATTATAATTTTGTCATTAGCAGAGCAAAGCCTGCTACAGACATATTATTTGCCGAAAAAAATAATAGCCAGCAATAAAAATAACAAATATTCGACACAGTCCGCGCCCACCATTTTGTTTTATACACGTAAACTTTTACGATACGTCATTAATAAAGTAAATTGCTCTCTGTTACATTTCTGTGTAACGTTATGAAGCGTCAAACGCTTGCTTTAGTACCGCGAGTGGTCTTGAGTGCTTTTCTCTCGTTTTGTAGGTGATTATCATGGGTTAGATGAGTTTTACGTACCTTTGTTAGACGATGGAGAATGACAAGGAATGTTAAATAAGGTCTTGTGAAGGCAACAGTTGTTTTTGGATCTAGTCTTTTCCTCTAGCTTCGGTCCTATAGACTATGATTAAAAAAAAATATATTCATTTATTTAAAAGACATTAAAAGAGTCTATCAGTGGTAATGATTTCTTCCTATCGTTAAATATACCTAAATTGAAAATATATGATTGATTGGAATCTTCCATCCTTGGTGATAAAAATGCTTTGCATTTGAAAAATTTTATGTCCAAAGGAACTATATACTTTAAATTTTACACAGATTGTGTAATATAAAAAGCAAAATAGAAGATTCCACTGCAAGATAAAGCGTTTAATCGAATTTGTCAGAAAGGAATCGAGCTGTACAGTATATGGAAATATGACCTTTAGCCACCCTCATTTCAGAATTAATTTATACCAACATTCCCTAACCCGTTAGATAACAACGGGATGATGTATAATTGGTCCTTTATCCACGCAAGGATAGATATGAAAAGTCAGAGAAAATTATCAATTCTCATCGTATTCTCGAAGTTTTCAGATCTCAACCTCATAAATATGTATGATTTTGCTTTCGCTTGCAATGCTTAAAATGAAAGCAATAGTAATGATATGTTTAGATATTGTTTGAACCTTGGGTTGAATGGGAATGGGTTCAATCAGTGTGGATGAGAAGTTATTTAAGAATTAGAAATTTCAAGTTAAGATTAAAATAATTTTAGAAAATTTAAAAAATGTACATGCTTTGCAGCATGAAAAAACTTAGGGGTACGTTACTAGAGACGTAATTTGAAACATCTTCCTGACAAATGTCATCAGTTTTTGCAGAATCCGCAAATCTACAAGAAGACGCGCCAAACCGCAGACATTTTTCCTGAACCACATAGCCCGCATAATCAAAACTTTATTTTACCATATTATCACTTATTTTAAAATGATTTGCACGAGAACTAGGTGACTTATCTACATACTTTGAAATCCACAATGTACAAAAAGCGTGCCAAACCGCCGTCCGCCACAAACACATTTGGTGTCTTAGAACAAATTTTATCTCCTCACTAAGGCGTTATCTTGGTCATTACTGGCCTAAATGCTTAGAATTAATGGAGTGAAGACAGATGGTAAACCAAGATATGCTGAAGGAAATACCAAGGTCTGACGAGGATAGTCTGAAAGGATTACCTTGTGATCATACCTACCTACCTATTTTTATAGTATAACTAGCTTCTGCTAGCGGCTTCGCCCGCGTGATAAACGGTTTACCCTTTTAGGAGTGTAGTTTCGTAAAATCTCTTCTTGGCGGACGTCTACACCCCAGTGGCGAAGGGTCCATATAACACGATTCCCACCGGCTTCCCTTATGAAAATGTAATTTAAAGGTTGACGACCTTCTAAGTTCGTTCCATTGTTCACTCACTTCGAATTTTTTAAACTTTTACAACATTTAACTAGCAGTGCAAAAATCATAAGCCGAAAAATACCGAGTTCCCACTTCGAAAAACAAAATCCTATACTACGCAACTATCTCTTTCTTTCATATGAACTAACTCCTATTACTCCAACTCGTTCCGCCTCGCTCTAGCACGCAGAAAATTGTACCAAGATAAATCGCTGCCCACCGGCTTATGATGGATATATGAGCAGTACGCGCAGGTGCAAGCGCGGCAGAAAAATTCATTCATGATGTAGTAATTCTAATGATTCCAAAATAAGAATGGATTTAGCTGCATAAAACTCACACTGACAAGAAAAACACTTTATTTGGCAGGATTTTTTCTTTTTTTTTATAGATTTGGATCTTTTTTCTGTATCATTGAGCTGGTGGTATTTGGTGAGTGAACTTTTAATAATTCGGCTTCCCTTTTGATAATAGCCACGCTTCGCCACTGCTACACCCTATAAGGAACCTACGTGCCAAATTTTAAGTTTGTTAGTGTTATAATTTCTGAGATTTCAAGGGTCTGCTCCTGAAAAGAAGGATCAGCCCTGGTATGAAAGGCAACGAAGGAACGTGGTGGGTTTTTCAGACAGGGTACAGCTGGGTGCGGGAGCAAAACCGTTACTCGGATGGCCTGGTTACCGTGTGTTTATGTGGACAACCAGGTAACATAACAAGCTTATAACTTTGTGATTTTTCATGTTTTAGTTATGAAATTTTCTACATAGATTCTTTGCATAAAAATACTACACCCGTGTGTCGGGTTTTACATATATACTAAAAATAAGGCTGTATATCTACTAACGAGTCCAGTGACCAACTTCTGAAACATTTTTCAAATCTTGTTCCACATTTTACGAAACATTTCAAATATCCTTATTAACAATTTACTAGGGTACCATACGTAACAGTTTCCCAATCAATTATTTCAAGTTACTGGGCTAACTGCGAATTCGTGTTGGTAAGTTGGTTGCCTAAGTTTGGCTACGTTGACATACGACTTTCGGCATCAGTGTTTTGCATGGTACAATGAACTGTTGAGTCTTAGAAAACAGAGTTGTCAGGACCTGCTGGCGTCATTGTAGTTGTAACAACAAGTTTAAATGTGTTCAGGGAATTTCGACATCGAAAGTGCGAAGTGTAGTTCGTGATTCATGAATTACGGTCATTGGTGTGGTTTTGTAGGATCGTCCATGATTTGTGTCTTAATTTTTTATCGAAGGGGCCATTCAAGTATTACATAAGCACTACAGTGGTGGGGGGTCTTTGCTTTGCTTATTTTTGATGACATGGGGGATGGAAGGTCTTGATAGTGATTACGTCAGCAGTGCTTAATTTTTTTAGTTTTTTTAAGAGTTTGATATCGATGCTTCAAAATCACAAGAAAGTCAACCGACACACATTAATCAGCAGTATGTACTCATACATCCAATGTTATTTAATACTTAGAGGCATGGATTCGTGTATCATGGACTGAGAAGTGTTAATTTGAATTAATAATGTCAACATTTTAAATTAACTGTTTTTTTTTTTCCTTTATTTCAAATATTTCTTTTTTCTAGATTTGAGCTACTGCTCATAAATTAACAACCAAACTAACACATTGACAAATGCACGTACCAATGTTTACGTAGGCATGGGGGGCGGGTGAAAGCTTTGCTTACCTTTGCTGACGAGGGGGAGGGGGCTTATTTGCAAAAAAACTGCGTACGTAATACTTGAACGGCCCCAAACGTTCATACTACATTTAAGAATTCAATTGGATACTGCAGCAATAGCATAGCATGGTGGAAGTAGTGATTGAGCTATTGACTGCTGCTCTGCATTTAGCAGTTAAATTTTTACACGAAATGAAGTTTTTGTATGACTTCCAAATTCGGGATAGGTAATTTATGATCCAAATCTGAGGTCCTGGATCTATATTGTGTGAGTTAACTTATAAAGGGTCTTACAATACAGAAGTAAATCCCATTGTGAAGGTTACGTTTTGTAATTGTTTAATAATTTCATTATATATATATGTATTTTTTTTTATAATTGTACAAAATTTCATTCTAAGTACGCACAAAAAATAAGCATTGAATTGCATAAAAATTAAAGGAACTTATAGTGATTTTAATTTTTTATGTTTAAATCTATTGATAGTAGAAAAATAAAGCTTAATTATCTATCTATAGAAATTTTTTGTTTGTATTATCGCTTTATCATATTGATAACACAACAACTGATAAATGCCAGCAGAATAATTATTTTCGAAATTAACCTAAATATACTGGCTGGTAATCACAAGATAAAAGCAAACCACGTATAAACTAACCGACAAACTTAACAACGATATGTAAAATCAGGTTGCAGTAACACGCATGCAACTCCATCGAAAATTTAGTCGATAGTTCATTCGTGCATGCAAAAACAACGATGTCGAATTTCGTGCCAAACTTAGTCGAACTGTGAATTTTCGCCTCATTGTAGGTACAACTTTAGAACTTACTATCTTGCAAAATAACGTATGCAGACTGCGAATCTGAGGTTTATACATGAGTAGGTTTCTCAATATTTATCGAAATAAAGCAAAACCAGAAAGTAATCTAGGTATTTTTGTTTATAAAAAAAAAAACTGGGCACGTGTGAGTAGGACTCGCGCATTACCGGTTCCGTTATATTTCCGAATTTTCTCGAAGACTTTTCCGAATCACAAAAATATTTTTTTTTTCCTAATAGCAAAGGACAATGGGCTAATTGGTACACCCCTCCAATAGCAATGAGATTTATATCGTTAGATAGTTCTTTTTAACTGGAACAACATTTACTATGACAGGTTTGTTGAAAAGGTTATCCGTTCCGAGTTTTAGGTGAAAAACAAAGGTTAGGTTAGGTTAGGTGTTAAAAACAAGGTAATTGGTACACCCCACCAATAGCTAAGACATATATGTCGATGGATAGGTCTTTTTAACTGGAACAAACATTTACTACGACAGCTTTGTTGAAAGGTTTGTCCGTTCTGAGTTTTAGATTAAAAACAAAAGTTAGGTTAGGTGTTAAAAACAAGGTAGGTAATTGGTACACCCCACCAATAGCTAAGACATATATGTCGATGGATAGGTCTTTTTCACTGGAACAACATTTACTATGACAGCTTTGTTGAAAGGTATGTCCGTTCTGAGTTTTAGGTTAAAAAAAAGTTATTTTAGGTTAGGTACTAATTGGTACACCCCACCAATAGCAAAGACATATATGTCGTTGGATAGGTCTTTTTAACTGGAACAACATTTATTATTCCAGGTTTGTTGAAAGGTTTGTCCGTTCTGAGTTTCAGGTTAAAAATAAAAGTTAGGTTAGGTTAGATGCTAATTGGTACACCCCACCAATGTCATAGTAAATGTTGTTCCAGTTAAAAAGACCTATCCAGCGACATATTATGTCTTTGCTGTTGGTGGGGTGTACCAACTACCTTGTTTTTAACACCTAACCTAACCTTAGTTTTTAATCTAAAACTCAGAACGGACAAACATTTCAACAAAGCTGACATAGTAAATGTTGTGCCCGGAGACAGTGAGACAGGGTCTTTCAGGTAAAATGTACCCTTAAGAGGATGAAAATCTGGGAGTCCGTACCTGTTGTAAATAAATAAATAAATAAATAAGCCTCCTCCACGTGACACCACAAGAAACAATCCTGTGAGTCTCGCACCCATCGGATTCCCGCGATCCTCATCATGTCATCGGTCCACCCTGAGGAACCTCCTCCAACGCTGGGTCTTCCTCGATTAAATACTTGAATATTATTTCAGAAATTATTTGGATTTAGGGCTAATAGGTGGAGTATACACGACTAAATTTTGATCGTTTTAATTCCGTGGAGGGTCAATCCTGTACATGAAATACTAAATAATTGAGTGCAACTACCTACAGGTCATTGGACTTTCTCAGCTGTTTACTTTAAGAAATTATTTATTTATTTATTGCATTCATGTTGTGAATAGTTGTTACAGAAATCTATTGTCTCAAACACGGACCCTGGTAGGGCACAGCAACATTTATATTATACAAATTTTACATGCATCATACACGTCGTATGCGTCATTCACACACACCATACAAATTAATACAATTTTATACATAAATAATTATTATACTGGGTCATTCTATTAAAATTATTCCATACATTAAATTATTATCATTATCATATTGTTAATTATTTATTTATTTATTACAATAGCTTATCAATTAATTTTGTACATGCGTATATTAATTCGAGTTTTAGAAAAAGATACTTAATTTTTTAATTTTATCTTTACAAATCGATAGTGTTTTATGTCCATGATCTCCAATATGATCCAATATGATCCTCCACGGAATTAAATCGATAAAATTTAACTGTGTATATGCCTTAACAAGGGTTTCAGGAATGATATCGTAGGAAGCAACAAGAGTTTATTAAATTACTATCTAATTATTAGTAATACAGAATCTATTCCTATCATGTTAGTGGTTATTATGAAAAGATAATAAGGATAATCATCCAGAAATCCTTCGCAGGAAATGAAATGAAGTAGTCATGTTCAAGCATTTTCGATATAATGATCTTCCATTAATTAGGAGAAGTACGTGTCAACGGTTACACGGTTTGTGTCAGCAAGGGAGAGGGGCGCGGAGGGGGGGTTCTAAATATACAAGGATTGACGACACAGCCACCGGTTTTGAATATGTTAAAGTTGGCAAAAAACAAAATACCCGTTTTTACATTTTTTTTTTTCGGTGGGTAAAAATCATCCAACGATAACTCCCGCCCTTGGGCGTAGCGAAAGATAGTGTCAGAATTTTTCTGATCAAAAAACCCACCCCGTTCCTGCTTTGCCTTCGTTTCAGGGTCCTGGTGTTCACTTTCACATTAGCCATGGCCCCAGTAGGCTTTGATCCGGCTGGGTCTCTACGGTTTGCTGACAACTCCTTGAGGCGCGCGGAACAGTACCTACGTGCCGTTGATGACTTGGGCTCAGCCCGGACGGTTACCAGACGGTCGGATAGCGAGTAGATAAATGGGCTAGATCTTCAAGCAGTTCATACCGTAATTCGTAGATTTTCACCGTTGCTACCACTGAGATGTGTAACGGCGCGTTGTCTTCGTGAAAAAGGATTTTCTTTTTCTGCATCTCACATCGACTCACTCAAATGACTGTTAATAACCACTGCGTATCCAAAATGGCTGAAACTTTGGTGAGTAACTATCAAAAGATGCACAACTACATAAAGAAAGTAGCACTCGTCAATAATAATTGACGAGTGCTACTTTCTTTACATTGAGGTCGGAAATTTTACAGACCACCCATGTATATTTATCACAAAGGATAAATATTCTACAGAAGTCAGTGTAACCTACATCCCACTGCATAAACCGTGTCAATTGTATGCACACACATAAATACTCGGATTTACACTCAACGAGTCGAATGCGAGTACCGAATCGCGTGTAAATGTCAGGTGCTCTTAGTGAGTGTAAATAGTGGATCGATTTGCGGCTGTATGCACTCAATTATGTATGTTAACTTTATGTACAGTACGGCCGACGGATCTTGGCGCGTCTGAAGTTAGGCTCTGCGAACTTTAGCGCTTGTGTACTCGTAAACAAATAAATGGTTTGAAAATATAAATGCTAATCGCAGTTGTTATTACTGTTAACAACTGTTTTGACATTTACTTTTATAAATCATTTATTTGATGCGCTTATTTTGAGCGCTAAAGTTCGCAGAGCCTAACTTCAGATGCGCCAAGATCCATCGACCGTACTGTACAGTTATAGTGGTACTATAAGGTATTCTGTGCCAGTCACCATTTTTTTTTTTTCGAAAAGGAGAAGTCCTCCAATAACTTCTACATAACAGCTCTTTGTTTTTGCATTCTAAGACCAGTTTAAGCTTCCCCTTCGAAAATTCCCTGTGGTGAGCCAGTCACATTTGCGTTTAAAAGAAGACTACTCTCTACCTAATACCAACACCTATAGCTATAAATGATAGTATTTTTCAAGTAGCAATTTTATTTTTATTATAAATATAACTAAGGCGACAAAAAACTCTTACGCTTCCCTGTCGACTGGTGAAATACCCAAAAGGCGGGCAGCATTGCCACATTTATGGCAATGCTTATTGTATAATTCTAAATAAAATTACTTATATCATAAAAAAAGTAGCAGTATCTGTAAATATACTACATATATTAAACCTACGTCCCTTTATAAAATTGACCGTATGACATGAATTACAAATTATTTAGTAACGGAAATGTTTTCTAACTTCATGTAACCTAATTTCGCACAAACAGTTCTTTAGATTGTTGTCTAAAAGATTAAGAAAATCTACTTCAAGACAATTAACGCAACACTAACATAAATAGCCTCTAAAAACAAGCCGATTCCCCCCGTTCCTATCCCTGTACAACATTTTCAAGTTTTGAGCGTTTATTGGTACCAGCTAAGCGTTAATAGCATTAAATTCTGTACGACCGCCCGAGTTCCACCATTTTATGGGCAGTAAACTTTAAAATAAAACAAAACTCATTTGTACTGTCTGTTTTATGGAGGAAAAATGTCCGAAGTATTACATAAACGTATATTCGAAAAGGAAAATTCCAGAATTGGGGGAATCGAGAAAAGAATTTACGAGTTTTAACGAATTTAATGCTGAAAGACTTTAAATATGAATATGTAATGAAAATTTTTTTTTTGTGTTAAAATGGACGTACAGTAAAAGATAGCAGTAAAATATATTTATTTTTATGCTGAATGTAATTTTTGGGCGTGAGGAAAATTAGGAGTTTTTATGAACGTCGTCAGAATCTTAATGAGGATATTATTATTTCCTTTATACAGAGTATAAAGACAGGCCGTTAAAGCATCTTTAGGTTTTTACTCTTAACTTATCTGTAAAAATCTCAGCATCGCACAAAATGAATGATTATAATCACACTAATATTATAAAAGCGAAAGTTTGTGGTTGTTTCAGAAATGAAGATATCAGTAGGAGAATCAAGGTCGGTGACATAGCCAGAAGAATCAGCCAACTTAAGTGGTAGTGGGCAGAGCACGTTGCTCGTAGAACAGATTGTCGATGGGACCGAAAGGTTCTGAAGTGGCGCCCGCGCACTGGAAGACGCAGCACTGGAAGCACTCCTGCAAGGTGGTCCGATGATCTGGTGAGAGTTGCGGGAATGCGATGGATGCGAGGCGCATCTTACCGTTTGTTATGGCGTCACTTGGGAAAGGATTATGTCCAGCTGTATCCTCAGCTGTATCTTTAGCTTGACATATGTTTTTCGGCAAAATGATGATGATAAAAGTTTGTATGTATGTTTGTAAGTTATTACTTCTGCATGCTCAAACGGCTTAACGGACTTGGATAAAATTGACACACACAAGGAGAACCTAGTCCTGGAATGCCTTATCCCGGGTTTATATTTCTTGGGCATAATTTTCAAGCTTTTAGGTAGGCAAAGCTTCTAGTACGCTGTCACCACTCAAAAACCTTTCAGTTCTATAGACCAACTGTTCTGCGAACATCAGGAACCTTAGTTCTCTTGCAGATATCTTTATTAATCATGCAAGGATTTTTTTTATTTTGATGACCAACTTCCTGATAAGAACGACTGGGTTACAAGGAAAAGTTAGTGATGACGTTGCAAAACTACGTTAATGACAATGTAATTCTAGTTGTAGATCCACATTTTTTTCAAGCTAGCTCTTCAATTCAATCTTGTTTGATGGAAAGCGTTGGATGATTATATTATCAACTATTTTTTTTTAATTGATGTAAACTTGTACTTGACTGCAATCCCACCTGATAGTAAGCAGTGATGCAATCGTTGATGGTGAGGCGCATTAGTTTATTAAGAGTATATTCACTTTAGTCTTAATTATAATTGGACGAGAAAACCGCAGCAGGTAAATGGTTCCAGTGCGATATGGAACGAGTTAGCCAGTATAAAATTCTCAACAATATCTTTGTGACTGACTGACTGACTGACTTTGGGTCGAGTGATGAGGATCTTTTTTTTTTTTTTTTTTTTTTGGTGGTGGGTAAAATCATCCAATGACATCTCCCACCCTTGGGCGGAGCGGGAGATAGTGTCAGACTCTTACTGACTAAAAACCCACCCCGTTCCTTCGTGGCCTTAGATACCAGGGCCGGGCTTTCCTTTCGGAAGCAAACCCTTGGCCCCAGTAGGCTTCGACCCTGCCTGCCTGCAGCTAGCAGGCTGGGTCTCTACGGTTTGCTGACAACTCCTTGAGGCGCGCGGGAACAGTGCGCGCCGTTGACGACCTGGGCTTGGTCCGGATGTTTACCGGACGGTCGGACAGCGAGCTACCCATAGCTCGCCGTCCGCAAGCCCGCGTCTACGTTGGCTGGAAATCAGGATCGGAATCGGAATCCCCGCGGCGGCTGGGCCTTGTGGGCCGTTGCCTCTCGCGTGCGGCCTCCTCCTTTGCTAGCATTACTGCTTCGCAGAAGGAGGCGACCGCCTGCCATCCCTCCTCGCTTCGGACCATGGCCCGTACCAGGGCCTGGCGCGAGAGATCGCCGCTGCCGATCGCACTCACGAGAACACGGCGATGCTCTGCCCAAGCGGGGCACACTTCGACCGTGTGCTCCACCGTGTCCTCCGGGCAGTCCACGCAGTGGTGGCACCCGGGCGTCGGTTCCGCACGAATCCGGAACAGGAACCTCCCGAACTTACCGTGTCCGGTGAGAACCTGGGTCATGCGGAAGGTTAGGATGCCGTGAGGTCTTTCCAGCCACGCCTCAAAGAGGGGCCTTACCGGAGTGATGAGGATCTGTGGATGTGTCAGACTTTTGCTAACTAAATTCCACCGGCGTTCTTTGAGTTGCCATTTTTTCAATTCAATTTCAATTCAGGAGTCACACAAGCTCAATTTACGAGTTAAATAGGCAAGGTTTTGAACCTGATATTCCTTGTTTTTTCAATGTATATTTTAAGTAAGCAAACAGCACGAGTTTGACCCATGTCAATACACGGACAGACCAAATTAGTCACGAGTGCCGTGGGTCATGAAGTCACTCTGTCAACTCTTATCTCAAAATCATAATTTATACTTGTGTGCGTATTTACCCTACTGCGCCAGAAGGAGGGTTATGTTTTTCGAGAGTATGTATGTTTACCTACTTGTTAAGTAATGAAAAATAAATATACATCTTATCTTCTTTTATATAAAAATGAATAACTCTTCGTTAATTTGGACAATTTTGGTCTTGAAATATTCGTGATACTCCAGGGAAGTTTTAAACGGTGAGAAAATATAGCAAAATTAAATTATTAGGCGGTACACAGTTAGCTAGGTCAGCTAGTATAATTATAAAAATCAATAGCTGTTCGTTAGTCTCGCTAAAAGTCGAGAACCGCTTAATGGATTTGAGTAATTTTGGTCTTGAAATATTCGTAATAGTTCAGGGAAGGTTTAAATTAAAAGGCGTTACGAAGTTTTCCGGGTCAGCTACTAACAAATAAACCTTTTAGTAGATGCAATCAAGAAATACCACGCTGTAATGATAGCACACGGCTGATGAACAGCAGTTAAGACGTCTAGTTGCAGTTAATTTAAGCTGATAATGATTAGATGTTCTAAAAAATTAATAATTAATTAATATTTATGCTGTTTATGGTACTCTAGAAACCCTACGTTACTACTAATACTACGTTTGTTTTGTTAGCGTTATTAAACAAACGGGTGAAAGTAACTCAAATTATTTTTTCTGCATCATCATCAATTGAAAATTCAATGGTGGAATAGATAATAATGTATGACTCTACGTGGTTTACATGTCAAACTTATAGTACTTACTCCTTTGTTTGGGTCGGGTGTTAAAAATTAAACAAGTGTGGCATTTACCATTACAACCACCAGCCTCGAGCAATCTAAAAAAAAAACTTACTTGTCTCTCCAGGCCGATAATGATGACGAGCAGGTCTCACTATGACGTCTCTCACAGGCCCAAGCAGGCGTATGACGCTGTGACTCTTAGCAGTACACTCATCATTGCCTACACAGCCGACAGTGGTGTGTAGGGTGCAATGAGTGGCTGGCGATGACGGGATCTTGAGTGGGATGATGCCGTAACCTAGAACAAAGAGAATATAGAGATAAGCTTAAGTAACAATGTTCCACAAATAAAAATAGATAATATTTATCAATACACAATTTTCAGACCAAGTTTAAAACTAGCAGAGCTTGTGCTATAAATATTAGACCATTTATAAACATAATTATCATCATCAGCCTTTTCATATTCCCACTGCTGGGACACAGGCCCCCTCTCTATGGTAGGAAATGGACCGTAATCCATAACACAAGCCCAGTTCGGGTTTTTTTTTTTTTTTTTTTTTTTTTGGTAGGTAAAATCATCCAATGACAAATCCCGCCCTTGGGCGGAGCGGGAAGTAGTGTCAGACTCTTACTGACTAAAAACCTACCCCGTTCCTTCGTTGCCTATAGTGCCGGGGCTGAGCCTTCCTCTCAGAAAACGGCCCTTGGCCCCAGCAGGCTTCGGCCCTGCCTGCCTGCAGCTAGCAGGCTGGGCCTCTACGGTTTGCTGACAGCTCCTTGAGGCGCGCGGGAACAGAACGCGCCGTCGACGACTTGGGCTCGGTCCGGTCGGTTACCGGACGATCGGACAACGTGCTACCCATTGCACGCCGTCCGCAAGCCCGCGCCTACGGTGGCCGGAAATCGGGATCGGAATCCCGGCGGCGGCTGGGGCGAGCGCCCCGTTGCCTCTGCCTGATGCGGTCGGCCTCCTCCTTTGCTAGCATTACTGCTTCGCAGAAGGAGGCGACCGCCTGCCATCCCTCCTCGCTACGGACCATGGCCTGAACCAAGGCCCGGCGAGAGAGATCGCTGCCGCCGATCGCCCCCACGAGGACACGGCGATGCTCCGCCCAGGCAGGGCACACCTCAACAGTATGCTCCACCGTGTCCTCCGGGTGTTCCGCACAGTGACGACACCCGGGCGAATCCTCCGCACGAATCCGGAACAGGAACTTAGCGAACTTGCCGTGTTCGGTAAGAACCTGCGTCGTGCGGAAGTTTAGAACGCCGTGAGGTCTTTCCAGCCACTCCTCAAGGATGGGCCTTATCGCCTCG
Source organism: Leucania comma (assembly GCA_958295575.1). Lineage (NCBI taxonomy): Eukaryota > Metazoa > Arthropoda > Insecta > Lepidoptera > Noctuidae > Leucania > Leucania comma. Next base: position 5,924,056 of record OY282473.1, read on the forward strand.
ATTGTGGCGCGCCCCGAACGAGGTTGCGATAGTCGCTGACGCCATTTCGCCATGAGATCCCGCCGAAGCTCTGTCCGCCAAGCCTCGACTTGTCGCGGCAGCGGAATTTCGCCCCGGCGTTGCATCTCCATGCGCTTGTCGTGCATGTGTGCAAGGACTGTTGCCTCCAGATCCCACGGCGGTTGGCCAGCAAGGAGGGTCGCCGCCTCGCGGGAGATCGTTCGGTACCCTCGCACCATGCGTATTGCCATGACCCTCTGGCACGCATTCAGCTGGGCCCTCGGTTGCTGTGTCAACGTCGGTGCCCACACCGGAGCCCCGTAGAGGGCCATGGACCGAACGATTCCCGCGTAGAGCTTCCGGCAGGAGGCGTCTGGTCCCCTGAGGTTGGGCAGGAGCCGCCCGAGAGCAGCCCCAGTCCGATTCAGTTTGGGAGCCAGACGTCGGAAGTGCTCCTTGAAGTTCCACCAGCTGTCGAGGATGAGTCCCAGGTACTTCATCGTCGACCCGACGCTGATGTGAACCCCTCCTACCGTTAGCTGGGAACCCGGTGGTGGCGCACCCCGAGGGCCGTGGAAACACATGGCCTCGGACTTGTGCAGTGCCACCTCGAGTCCCAACTGCTGGATCCTGTCAACGACCATCGCAACCCCGCGTGTCGCTAATTCGACCGCCGTCCGGTACGACTCTCCCCGCGCTAGGACCAACGTGTCGTCCGCGTAGCAGACCTCGCTGACCCCGTCGGGAAAGTCGCCGCGCAGCACGTAGTCGTACCCGATGTTCCACAAGGGTGGTCCTAGTACCGATCCCTGTGGAACACCGCACGACATCTCTCGACGTTTCCACTCTCCCTGGTGACCGGGGTATATGATATACCTCTCCGATAGGTAGGCCTCGATCACACGACAGAGGTAGTCGGGCACCCGGTGGTACCGGAGTGCCGTTCCAATGCAACTCCAGGGCAGGGAGTTGAAGGCGTTGGCAATGTCCAAAGACACTGCCACGACACACCTGCCCTGGGACACCGCATCCCCCGTCGTGAGGGCTCGCACGCGCATGATGGCGTCCACCGTGGAGCGCATCCTGCGAAAACCGAACTGTCCGTCCGACAGGTCCGGCCCCACCCTTGCAAGGCGCGCGACGAGGCGGTTTGCAATGACTCTTTCAAAGAGCTTGCCCACCTCGTCGAGCAGCACAATGGGCCGGTACGCGGACGGAGAGTCCGCAGGGCGCCCAGGCTTCGCTATGAGGACCAATTTGCCCGTCTTCCAGCGAAGTGGGAACTGGCCCCTCTCCAGACATGCGCTAAAGAGCCCCCTCAATCGAGGCCCGAGAGCCTCCATGGCCAGGACCCAGGCCCTCCCAGGCAGGCCATCAGGTCCTGGGGCGGTATTCTTAGCACTCAGCCTTCGTACCGCCACTCTCATCTCTACCTCGGTCACCTCTGGAACTTCGTCGTTGTCGTGGTCCGCGTCAGGTACTGCCGATGTTGGCGGAGCCATAGACGGGGGGGAGTGTACCCCCCGCGTAGGGAACAGAGTGCTGACCACACCCTCCACGAGCTCGGGCCGGAGACTCTGAGTCAGCGGGGGAGCCCAGGGACGGAGTTTCTCCCGTACCATCTTGTATGGGCGTCCCCACGGGTCTGCATTCAGAGACCCCAGCCAGACGTTGCGGGCCTCCAGTTTGGCCCGCTTAATCTCCGCTCGGAGGGTGCGCTTCGCTACCCTGTAACCCTCGTACAGCTCCGCCTCAATAGCCTCCGCATCCGGCGGGCGGTTGCGGCGCTTGCAGTACCTGGCGTACCGGCGTCGCGCGTGGTTGCACGCATTGCGCATTGCCGCAATCTCCGGCGACCACCAGTACACCTGGCGCTTGGCACGTCCTGGACGGACTCGGGGCATTGACGCGTCGCAGATTTGCGACATGCCCTCCCGGAACCACTCTGCCTCGACGTCGATGTCGACAGGCCTGTCCGGTGCTTGCACCCAGGCCTGTACCGTCGCGGCTTCCAGGAGGAGCTCCCGGTCCATCTGCCTCAGCGCCCATCGCGGACCACAAGGGTTCTGCCGGACCGGCGCGGTCGAGGTTTGGGCGGAGACGTCAAACCGGATGTACCGGTGGTCTGAGAACGTCTCCACCCCCTCCATAACGCGCCAGTCGACGACACGTGGCGCCAGATCGGGGCTAGCGAACGAGAGGTCCACCACTGATTCGCCCCGCATCCGCACACACGTGGAGACAGAACCCCGGTTTAGGAGGGCCAGGCCCGACTCCTCAGCCCAGGCCTCTACCGACTGGCCCCGCCCGTTTGTGTAGCGGGAACCCCAAGCCTCGTTCCAGGCATTGAAGTCCCCGCAAACGACCACGGGGAGGTCCCTAAACCCAACGACGACGTTTTTCAGCTCCATCAGGGAGATGTGGAGATCGCCGAGAGATCTGTTCGGGGACAGGTAGACGCCTACCACTGCAATGTCCCCGAACCATGCTGCCACGCAACCCCGGCCCCTCGTGACGCGCTCGAGGGGCGGAGTACCGGCGGCGGTCGACGAGATTAAGGTCACCGAGCCGTCCAGGTCCTGAACCCAGTCTCCACTGGGCTTGACATAATACGGCTCGAAGACTACGGCGATGTTGATCGACCACTGCGCCATGCTCTGGAGCAACAGATCCTGAGCGGGGGCGCAGTGGTTGATGTTCGCCTGGAGGAGACGTAATGGTGCCGTTATTGACAGTCCATTACAGTCTCCTCCGGAGCCCTACGTGAGGGCACTGCCGCGGCGGTTGAGGCGGCGATAGCGGCGGTGGCCACAGAGGTGGCTGCGGCTGTGAGGACGCCACCGGGGATGGGCCGGACCCTGGCCTTGACCTTGGTGGGGGGGTCGCATGACCTGCTCCCAGCCTGGTGGTCGGCCGTCTTGCCTGCCGCCGCACATGCGTAGCAGTGCGGCTTTTCGCGGCATTCGACGGCCTTGTGACCAGGCTGACCGCACTGGAAGCAGCGGTCACTGCGGTCCACCTCCGCGGCGCAACAGGCCCCGGCGTGGTGTCCCACGCGGCAGCGGTAGCACCGCAGAGGTCTGGGCTCCAGCAGTTTTACCTGCGCGGAGACCCAGCCCACCAAAAGCCTTCGGCCCTCCCCCGTAATTGTTTTGGCCGCCGACACGGGGCAGCTAACCGTAACGGCTTGCATGCCCGTGCCATCAGTGCGGATGGTGCCCGCCCGGACCTGATCAGCCGTGCACCCTCCCGCCCTGACGATGGCAGCCACCACCTCATCCACCCCGACGGAGTCGTCCAAGCCCATAATGCGCATGTCTATGCACTTCGTGGGCCTGGACACTCGGGCCTCCTCCGCGTCCAGGGACTCCCTGAGCCTTTTGGCCAGGGCGTCTGCCGCTGGGCCACTGGACGCGCCAGGGACCTCCAGCATTTGGGCACCGGTTACGGTGCGCCTCATGCGGAAGCCCTCTGTGGCTCCGAGCTCCTCGAGGTGGGGCAAAACCGCCCGCCTCGCCTTGTCCATGACGGACTTATAGGTCACGCCCCTCTTTTCCGCTTCAGGCTGTAGTGTGATCACTACAGCCTCGGATTTTGGGGCGCGAAGCCTTGCCGCCATGGCGCGCTTTTTGCGCTCTCGCCTCCTCGCATTCTTTTTGGCCGCCCTAGCCGCCTTGCCCGCCTTCTTCTTGGCGCCGACAACCGTCCAATCGGCGCCAGCCGAAGGTTCTTCGAGCGGAGGTGGCAGGCGCGGCATGGTCGCCGCCGCTGCAGGAGGTCCCGCCTGTTTAGCGGCATACGCCGCCCTTCCCTTCGTGGAAGGAGGCGGAGCAGGGGCAGGAGCAGCCACCCCCCGCCGCCGCTGTTGCTTGGCCGCCGGAGCCAGCCTCGCAGGCTCCGACGCCGCGGCCACGCGCCCAGCTTGCCACGACGGGCCCGCCTTGGGCGCAGCAGCCACGGCGGCATAGGATGCCGTCTTGCGCTGGCCGGATGCCGCGAGCGGGGGACGCAGCACGATCCCCTCCAGTACGGACAGCTGCTGCTGCATCCGTAGCTGGACCTGCTCTAGCTGCTCCTGCTGCTGCTGCCTGAAGGCAGCAAGTTCCTGTCGCACAACCATCAGCAGCTGGCTCTCCGGCTCAGGTTGGGGCTGGGGTTGCTCCCGCCTCTGACGCTGCATGCCACCTTCTTTCGGAACCTCCTCAACCCGTGGGTCGGGTTTTGGGGTACCGGTGAGTTCGGCCCGGAGCTTCTTCAGGCTGAGCTCGAAGGTGGCATCTATGGCCTCCAGGATTGACGTCGCGAACTTCGCGACGCCCCTCTTCTTCGAGCCCTTCTCCCGTTTCCGTGTCATCGCCGTGAGGGCCTCCACGACTAGCTCGCCGAGACGCTTGCGCGACTCCTCTACGGAATCCGTCCCGACGTCTGGTTCATTGCCAGACGGCTGCGAGGCGCCCGCCCCAGCGCTGTTCGTACCGGGGTGGCGCCCCTCCGCAGCGAGCCTGTCGGCTCGTTGAGCAGACTCCTGTGCAGTGCGCCCTCTCCCTTTTCCTAGGGCTCGGCTCCCACCGCGGCTGCTGGTGGGGATTTTTGGGGCCGAGCCCTTTCCTTCGTCCGTGGACGAGCCGTCCCCCGATTTGGAGCGCTTCCGGAAGGACCTCACGTTCCCTCCGAAGTCGCTCACAGTCTCCTCCATCTCCGAGCCGGAGCTCCTTCCGGATGCCGCGTCGGACTCCGACCGCGCATCGCTCTCCTGTGGTTTTTTAAAAAAAGATTTTTTCTGTGTTTCCATTTCTGTTCCCACGAGTATATATATTGTTGTACTGGCTCAAATACTGTGGTTCGCACTAGAGACTAATTAAGCTACCCATTAGTCAAGCTAACAACCTCCCTCACGGTGCGCCGCCGCTTGGAGGTTTGGGGTAATTTTTTATAGAGGTTGTCTTCCTCGTGGCCCGGGCGGTTAAGCCAAGACCCTCGACCCCCATCGAAAGTCAGAAACATGACCTTGGACAATCTTTGGGGCTACGAGAACAACGGTGGCAGAAGGAGGAGCAAGTCGTCCTCCCGCCTGCCCGGCGGCAGGGTGAGTGCACACCGGGCCCGCTCTTACTTCGCCACTGTGCCCTCTGCTAAGCAGAGGGACACGCGTTGAAGCGGACTCCGGACAGGACATTCGCAGGCAGCCATCGAAACCCCTTAGGCAGAGATACCTAAGGGAAGTAGTTGGCCGCCTCCCAGGATGCACCGGCCCGCAGACTGGTCTTCGCTCCGGACGTATCCGCAAAGGAACTGCAGCCTGCGGGCACTCGAGGAGGTTTCCTGTCATGGCATCCCAGCCCAGTTCGGGTTGGTGAATGTCACATTTTAACATTTTTTTTTTCTGACATGCTGATTTCTTCATAATGTTTTCCTTTAACGTTTTGAGAGCAGTGGTGATGAAATTAATTCCACAAAGTATTGCGCCTGTCTGGGTTTGAACTTGCGACCTACAACTCGTAAGTCGGGACCGTTACCACTCGGCCACTACTGCTCACGTATGCTAATGCGTAAAATTAATAAAGTGAAATTGCATTACTTTGTATAATTTAGTTTTATCACCAGTGCTCTCAAAACGGTGAAGGAAAACATGGTGAGGAAACCGGCATGTCCTAGAACCAAAAATTCGAAGACATGTGACATCCAAAACTATCCGACCGGGTCCGCGTAGTGGATTATGGCCCATTCCCTCTCCTAGAGAAGAGGCCTAAGCTCCAGCAGTGGGCAAATTATAAGGTGAATACTATGCTATCAGCATACATAACTAAAGCCTCCCCAAGAGTTTATGCAAAGGTATTACTAATGCACTGAAATTTTGCTACATCCATTTAACTCCTCTATAATTTTCAAACTAAAACTCGAAACTTTCATTTCAATCAAACTACAACATTTACAAGCAATTGTCTGGGTCGGTCAGTCAAAAAAAAAAGTTTATCATCTATTTACTACAAGTAGATTTAATTTAATCGAACACTCTTGCTGTGGTGAAAATCCTATTATAAAACTCTTGTATTATACCTACAACGACCTACAAGAAACTAGACAAGAGAAATAGATTAAAACTTGACTTCATCCTGACATCTAACGTCTGGCAGATTGCATTGTACGCTTGCATGGTTTAGAAGACATAAAATATCCTGTTTCAATACAAAATCCTATTATATATCGTATCCATTCAATTAATTCAGGAATTTCAGCTGAATAAATTTTGTGAAAGCCTCAAATATCTATATTTTTAAACATATTTTATTACTAACCCATAATGTTCGATGGCTAGGCAAAGAGCATTAATAATTTTACATTGCATCGAAATCTTATACAACAAAACTAAAATGGTAAGAATTTAAATTTTTAGGTATAAAAAATGTGAGGTCTTTACAGCCACTCGTCAAAGAAGGGACTTACCACCATACACCATAGGCAGATGGAAATGAAAAGAGGGTAAATTTTGTTGTTTGTGATTATCATCAATCCTCAAAATTGATTCTAGTTTCAATACTTAACTGTATTAATCGGTTCTATTACATAATCAAAATGACATACGATTTATCTATAAACTGGTACATCATGTAGATCGAAAACGTCAAAATAAAAACATAAATTACCAGAGCAAAAGGCATAATTTACGGGTAATCACTGGTCGTTCACGACACCCGCGTGAATGATGTTGACGCGCAATACTTTAACTCTGACATATTTATGTATGCGTGTGGCGAAAAACAGAACTAAAATGTAATGTACTGAATTTGACGGTTCTTTGACGTCTTTTCTAAGCAAGTGGCGACACCATGTTGTGTATGTATAACTTTGTCGACATTTATAAAAGTTTGCGCCACATTACGATGTGTTTGACACTAGTGATCAACTTTTTGTTTTGTTGTGTTGAATTCTGACAGTGTCATTAGTAACAGTCTTGTACAGTGATAGGCTGAGTTGTTTCTTTCTTTCTTTGGATTGTTTTGCAAGCAATTAATATAACGTGAAGAAGTAATCATAAAAGATTCGAAGATTGCTTATTACTTAGAGACAGTTAATTAACTCTTGTGACTAAGCAACTATTATTTATTTTTATTAAGGTACAAATAATTACGTTGTTATAACGAAAAATTTTCTGTAATCAACGGCATTAACCGAAAGTTATAATTACTTCAATAAATTTTCTAGAGTTTTAGGGAATGGGTTTAAAGATAAAATTTTAGTAATGTACAATATTTAAAATGATTAAATGCATAGATATGTTATAATATGAGACTTTGCTAAATTTAGCCAACTTAAAAAACAATACACAAGAATACATATTTAATTGACCAAGTAAAAATAAAGACAAAGCAGTTGAATGAAGGAAAAAAAAATGTCTATAATCTTTAAGCTACGACTTGGCAATATTTCGCTACTGCTAAGACAGTTTCACCTAGCTAAATAAAATAAATTTTCTTACTGTCTTGAACTCCAGAAACCAGGCAATATCTGTCTTAAAACACAATAATAAATAGCACTTGCACTTCATTTAAGGCTGGTTCGATTTATAAAAGCTTTTGGAGCATCTCCAAATGGAAGGATGTCGAAGAAATTCTCAGTTCTTCCGGAGAACGAACACTTAAATGAAGCAAGCACTATTAAAAGGTAGGAGTTATTATATGGCGTGAGTACTTGACGGAGAAATACTAACGGACCCATTGAAACGTTTTCAAAGGAATTTTTCTACTTTCGTTTCAATTGGTTTTAGTTATGATTTTGTTTTTTTTTTTTTTCGGTTTACGGTCGCTGGTGTTTTCTGAAGTTTGTTATTGATTCTGCTTATTTTGTCTGTAAGTTGTTGATTCTTGTTAAGAGGATAGTTTTTACTTGGTAATCATTAGCTATATGTGTTTTTTTATTGTCTTTTATAGCATCATAAGCTGCATGACATGGTTTAGATCGTTCTGGATTATATCATTAGTAATATCAGTTTAGATTGTCTTTTGTCATATTAATAGCTATATGAGTATAAATCGTCTTTTATCGTATCATTACGTGCATGACTTTATATCATATTTTATCGTGTCATTAGCTGTATGAGTTTTAATTAACTTTCATTGTATCATCAGCAATATGAGTTTAGATTGTCTTTTATCGTTTCATTAGCTGCATGGCTTTAAAGCGCCTTTTATCGTTTTATTAGCAGTATGAGTTTAGATCACCCTTGATCGTCGTATTCAAAGGAATCGTCGTTTTCAAAGGAATTTTTCTAGCTCCGTTTCAATTGGTTTTAGTTATGATTTTGTTTTTTTTTTTCGGTTTACGGTCGCTGATGTTTTCTAAAGTTTGTTATTGATGCTACTTATTTTGTTGTCCGTCTGTCTGTCAAGACCCTATATCTCGGGAACGCGTGGAGGTATCGAGTTGAAATTAAAACCATATACTCAAGTTTACAGTCCCTTGAAGATGAAAAAAAATATATTAGTTGACGAAAAAAAAAGATAAAGCCGTTTATGTCGAAAAAAAAGTATAATTCGACACTCTCAAGGGAATAAAAATTCATAGGGTACTGCCCGTTGACTTAGAACCCTGAAATTGGTCATAAAGCAAGGTTTTATAGCATAAGTAATAAATAAATCCGAAAACTTAAATTTTCAGTGACGTAACAAATTAAAAATAAGAAAAAAGAGAAAAATCAAACTATTTACATAAGCTAGTTTGTACGGAACCCTCGGTGTAGGAGTCCGACTCGCATTTACCCAGTTCTTTTTTTAGTATCGTAATTAATTTTCATATTATGTTATGAATGAGTTCATTCATACAGCCTTTACGTTGGTTTTATCTCATATTTAAATTACTGTTGCACCTACAGTGACGCAGTGTAGTTTCCATCGTGAACACCAATCATCGTTAGGACACTGCCCGTGTTATAAATCACTATGAGGGAGCAGGCAGACAGAGTACCGGATTGTTACACAAGGCTCGAAGCAGGGAATATTCGTAGGTGACAGAACCTTAACGAGTTCAGAACTGATGGTGCTTTATTGAGCTTTATAAAAGAAATAAAATATTGAACCGAGCTAAAATTAATTATAATTAGATATTCTTAGATTTTTTTTTAAAGTTGGTAAAATCATCCAATGACATCTTCGCCCTTGGGCGGAGCGGGAGATAGTGTCAGACTCTTACTGACTAAAAATCTACCCTGTTCCTCCTTCGGCTCTGATATGCATTTTCATACCTCCCCAGAGCCCCAGATTAGGCTTCGATCCTACTGGGCCCCTACAGTTTGTTGACGACTCCTTCAGGCGCGCGGGAACAGTGCGCGCCGTAAACGACTTGGGCTCGGTCCGGCCTGTTACCGGATGGACGGACAGCAAGCTCCCCATTGCCCACCGTCCACAAGCCCGTGCCTACGGTGGCCGGAAATTGGAATCGGAAAGACATTCTTAGATGGGTTGTTACTTTTACACTGATGCTCATAAATTTATCTATCTGATACATAATACGAGTATATCATAATTTCTCTGTAGTGCCTCGGGCATGTTTGCGGGAGCGCGCACCGACTGTTTTCACACGACCATAAGAAAGTGGTGCGCATCCTTAGTGACCAAGGTGCAGGACAGCTCCTATACAGTTCTGGCAATGATTGCTGGGAGATTGGATTGCCCTTATGTCGGAGATTGCTGTAGCAAACATGTTGCTAGCTGTGTCTCATAATATCATGACTGTGTTATTTATGTGTGTTATGTTTTGTGATTTCTTTATGAGTGCCCGAATTAAATGCTTTTATTTTATTAATTTTATAAATGTTTTAATTTTTTATTTTAATTCAATGAATATATTGTTTTTATTGTTGTATGCTCTGCACATAAATAAATTTGTTAAAATATATTCACTTCTGCCAGTGAATGCACCAAAAACAAGGCTGGCTACGCGTTTACGTGTTAGAACGTGAAGAAGTAGAGTAACAAACATGCACCCACAGACACACACATAACATACATACACCACTATTTTTTAATTAGTACAAATACTTAAAGGGCTTATTAGAAAAGGTCTTGTTATTATCTAAGTAAAGTCTCAATAAATAAAATTCATAAAAAGCAAAGTTAGGAGCGTTTGTTTATATCCCAAAATCACAATCAATGTATGAAAACATTGTACAGGTTATTGTTTTTGAATGAAAAAATGTCAATAAAAATGGAAAAACACTGCGCTTAGTATTTTCTAGTAGTAGTTGTTATGTATGATGATTCAATTATGAATTTACCAATAATGAAAAATTTTCGTGGACAATTTTGGGATCTCGTTTTTTACTTTTGACTACACAAATATATTCAGTAACAGGGACTGATTGAGCCCCATTTTTTTGTGCACATATTAAAAAATAGGGGTATATAAACTTTGGCTGGGGCGTTTAACCGTGTGCAGCAGCATAGCAGTATTTTACATGGAACAACTGCCTGGACTAACCTCCGCAATTCAGTCATTAGGTGACACAAAATCATTAGGAAAGAGTTGACACCAGAATCGCGGCTTTACAACGAGTTCCTAACGCAAAGAATTTGACGACTTAAACTGAACTGTTAAGAGGATAATTATACAGAGATATGGATATATGGAGCTATATCCCTGTGAAAAAAGTACTCGTATATAGCACCATCTCTATTTCAACGTTATAGTAAGGTCCCAGAACTCGCATAACAACTTCTGGGAAGCAGGCAGTACAATTTCGTGCTTTCATGAAAACATGACCAAAATTATAACAAGAACTTGTTATGAAATGTGTTAATGGAAATTCTGGGAAACTTAATGTCGATATCATGAATGCAATATACTTTATGGAATTCGTATTTAATAAAATGTGATATATATGTGTTACCGGTACCAATTTATATAATCCGGTATTCTATACAATACCTAGGCAATGTACGAAGTACAGTTTAAAGTAAGGCTTTTATTTTCAGGCGGTGATAAAAAATCCTACCCTGTCCTTGTCAGGGGCCCTAATATTACATCACGTCCTTTCTGCTCTCGTCTTTTACACACATTAATGGCTGCGCATTTGGTATTTAAGAATTATATGAATTATACAAATTGCTGGTACCGGTATGCGGGATCGCTCCGCATGTGGTGCTGCAGCCAGGTATCACGCCCCACATCCCGCGTGCGTATTCCACGCATTACAATACATTCTTGTATGAAAAGGATATTTGCGGGGGTTACACGTGCGGAGTAATCCCGCATGCGGGCACGATATTTAAAACACTTTTAATAAACGAATGCGCTTCACCTTCAACGATTGCAGTACTGCTTGCCGTTAGGTGAGATTGCAATCAAACTCAAGCACTAGTTTATATAATTAAAAAAAAAATGAACAAAATTATATATTTTTTTTTATTAGTAAGAAAAATATTGAATGATTAAAATACCAGCTGCAGCCACTTCACCCGCGTTATACAAAAAATATATCCTAAGGACATAACACATAACATACTCTTCGGGATGGAAATGTTTTATTCCAAGACATGTTCCACCCGCGCACCAAGATTCATCGAAATTCGTTCAGGAGTTTTTGTGTGAAAGAGTAACAAATATCCATACATACAAACTTTCATGTTTACAAAATTAAAAGGACTAAGGTCTTAAAAATAATCGAAAGGAAAAAAAATATGGTTAATTAAACTTGATAAAAATTAATTTTACACACTCATATATTACTCTACTTTCACTATTATCTTTAACTTTTTTCTTTGAATCGAACCATTTTTCCAGCATCACAACCTAATCAATGTTTAACAAACAGCTGAAAGTAACTCAAGTATTCAATTTGGGACGCACGATGTTGCCAATAATAGCTTTCTGAAGCGGACTTAGTAGAAAATGAGACCGTGCAACTTTCTTCGTGTGTCGTGAAGAAATTGTGGTCATTCCCACACAAACTTTTCTACCATTGACTCAAAAGCTGTTACTGAAACTTGAAAGCTATTCAGAAACATGGAGGTTTTATTAAAATTTAGATTGAAAATGCAAGCTGCACAATGCTACGAATATTATGTGGAAAATACGTTGTACAAAGTTTCTTTTTTAGTTTTATTTCTGTAATTGCTTCTCAGCGAAGCTTGAAACGAGTACACTAATTTAAATGGGCAAGCTTGCTGTTTTTTTTTTTTATATTTTAGTTTAACATTTTTCGTTTTTAATTCATTTTTTAAATTGAACTAGAAGCTAAGTAGCAGTATATGGTTTTTATAACAAAATTCACTTAAATCAAAGATAATACAAAATTCAAACGCAAAACCAAAATAAAAGAACGTATTGACCCACTTTACAGAATAAACCTATTCAGAAAATAGTATTTCACAGTACTACGCCGTAGCCCGTAGCACCGTAGGTGACTACACGGTCGTGCTACGCTGCTACGAGTGCTACGATCGTGGAATGTTCCGGTTCCGACTCACTGCGCTTATATTCCGCTTTGTTATATTTTATTGTGATATCAAAAAGCAAAATTTTAAAAAGAGAAATTTAATAAATATTCCTATTATATATGCTTGTGTGCCTTTATATTAAATTATATATAGCTACGTATACATAGAAATCGGGATAGTAATGAATATAATTTATTGTAGATTAACTACTGCTAGCGGCTTCGACTTGAAAAAGTAGATAGTAAAATTATACTTCAACTCAGCTTTATAATGTTCCCATTGCTGGAACTCGGGTCTCCTCTCGAGGAGAGGGAATGGGTCGTTATTCACCACGGAGGTTGGTGGATATCACACGTCTTCTTATTCAAATAACTTACATAAAATAATGTGCATGGCTAGGTTTAAACCCACGACCTCCAACTCGTAAGTCGTGGCCGTTACCACTGGGTCACCTTTGTACTCAAAATATTATATTTCTTGAAACACTAGGTATCTCATAAATTGTCCTTTTAAGGGCAAAGGAACAAAAACAAATGGTCATGCCAAAGAAGTACATACAAACTTTTCCCTTCATATTATTAGTGTGATAATGATAAGGATTTATGATCAGAACTAAAACATGAAGAAACCGTTACCTGTACTTGTTTATCCGACTTCAAAAATGAAGAGGCTTTTTAAGAAGGAAATCGTTTGTGTGCGAAGGAGTAATAAACATAGGAAGATACAAATTTTATCACTTTTTTACGTAGAAAATAATCAGATGACTTCTCTTCTCTCGCTCTAGGGTAGAGCAAGAGGGCGTGTCAAACTTTTACTGAGTAAAACTCACTTGTAACCTTTAGTTACTTTTTGCGTTCTAAGGCTACGGTCACTCATTTAAACGTTTCCGAAACCCTAGCAGGCATTGGTGCTGCTGAGCCCTTTCATTTATGCTGATATTATTATGAGGCGCGCGTGGAGCACTGCGTGCCGTTAACTCGGACTTGGTCTTTACCAGACGGTCAGACGGCAAGCTACCCATTGCTTATCGTCCACTAGCCCGTGCCTACGCTGGCTGAAAATCGCCTTGTGGGCTGGGGTGTGATGATGTCCGTTCCCTCACAGTTGTTCCTTCTTAAGAGCGCTTGCTTTAAGGTTTATTGTTAGTTGAATGGTAAAATCTTCAAAGGTTTTTTATTTCTAAATGTTCACTGGTTTAGGTAATACGTGTGTTTGAGCTAACTGAACTGGTTTCGTAATCATAAACAACATTTTTTCATCTGCTTTGATCATTAGCTATTTAACTTGTACATTCAAAGTTGTAACTTATTAAAAAAATCAAAGTAAATACTCAACAGAAACCTACTTGAAAGTTGAAAAAATGTATCGCGGCTCACTGAACCAGTTAATAGTTATTAACTGAACATAGTTATAGCTGCTATAATCAGTTTACAGTAAAACTATTCTTCAAGTTCCCAAGTACAAACTTCCTAACAAGATGTCCAATTATTTATAACAAGATTATAGCTGTTGAGTTTCAATTGTTGGTGATACGGTTACTTTGACGATTGTTTGAAAGAGTTACAACGGCCTGGAAAACAAAGAGCAACTTAAAAAATACAGTTGGGTTTTAGTCAGTAAGAGTCTGAGTCTCCCCTGTTGCACCACCTAAAGAAGGTCACATGGTGAATTCCGACTTATAACAAGTTTTCAATGAAAATATTTTTTTCATAGCGCGACATGTTGGTCTAGTGGTTAGTGGCCCTGACTGCTATGCCGGAGGTCGTGGAGGCCCACCCAGGACAAATATTTGTGTGATGAGCACAATCATTTGTTCTGTGTCTGGGTGTTATTTATCTATAATATGTATATATTTAGAAATATTTATGTATGTATATCAGCTGTCTGGTACCCATAACACAAGCTCTGCTTAGCTTGGGACTAGACGGTGTTGTGTGATAGTTGTGGAATATATGTGGAATATATTATTATATATGTAATCAAAACTCATCAATACCATTCCAAAAAGTCCAAACACGATAGGGTTATCTTATTGCGTTTATTACCAAGTTTTTATGGCCATCTTTCAGTTCAGACCTCGGTTACCATCTAGCACCAAAATAGTCGTCAAGACGAATCACACAAGGCCAAACTCGATGGCATTGTGTCGTTTAATTACCGAATTCTTAGGGCCACCTTTCGGTTTCGTCATCAGATTAACTGCACGTCATAATAATTTTACATTGTCAGCTGCTTTACACATGCATGAAAAATTTCAGCTCAATAAATTGGTAACCGGGAAGTGGATCAAATTTAATTTACAAGATTTGATTATAGATAAAAATCGGGACAGGTAAAACTAAAAACTTAGGGCTGGGCAAAATTTACAACGTTTTTATTTTAAATGAAAAAATAATAATACAATTTATTTTAATTTTCAAAATTCTTCTCTAGACAAAAATATATATGATTCTCGTAAAATAAATGTTACATTTAATTCCAGTTCCCTTCACAACCATTATTTTCTGCGCTAAGAATACAAACAACTTTATTACAATATAATAGAACGAACATTCTCTCGTCTACTTTCCCCTTTTATTATTTTGTTAAAACATACTTTAATGATGTTGGTACATTGTTTTCCATATTTTCGAAACAAATGGAATGAAATAATGGAAAGGAGCCCTCGTTAAAACTCATAAAGATTCCTTCTAAGAATAAATGTTTTCTATAATGGAAGTAATCTTTACTGCGTACTTCAGCTTGTAAATTATTGAAAATATTTATATAACAGTTTTTTTCTGTAATGAATTCTGAGATTAAATTGTTTGAATACATAAAACTTGATTCGTTTGAAGTATCAAAAAACGTTTATCAAAACGTGTCCATATTAAATGTCGTTAAAAAAGGACGAAAGAGGCAATATTAATGACTAATGTCCTCTATTTGACCTTGAATCTCTGTTCTCTTGTTTGAAGTTTGCTAACTTCCCGGACTGCATTCCCCTAGGAAGATAGAAATTCATACAAAAATTTGGGCAGGTTTTATGAATTCATGGGTCGGTGCAATTAATAAATGTTTTTATCTAGTAAAATTTGTTCAAAAATATTAATAATATTTTTAGTTCAGCATTAAATTATATATATTTTTTTAGTATCATAACAACATATCACTACAGTATAAAACAAAGGCGCTTCCCGCTGTCTGTCCCTATGTAAGCATAGATCTTTAAACCTACGCAACGGATTTTGATGCGGTTTTTTAATAGAATAATTCAAGAGGAAGTTTTATATGTATAATGCATAGTATATTTAATATCACCATTGCACCCGTACAAAGCTGGGGCGGATCGCTAGTAAAGTTATAAACCTATTTTACTAAGAGATACATACATTTTAATAACATAATGACATAACAGCTATGTTAGGAGTCTTTAAATAAACACAAATATGATCAAATGAAATCAGAAAACTTGCAGCTTTGTTGAAAAAACTAAAAAAAAAAACATTTTTTGTTATTATTATTACATAGAGGTAGATTTGCCACTGTCTGCTTGCTAAGACTGAGGAAAAGTTCAAAAGAATCACTGCGGCCCTAGAGCAACTAAAGAAACACGGGTTTTTTAAGGTGGGAAATAATCCAATGACTTCTTTCGCTCTAAGGCGGAGTGTGAGAGCAAATTAGACTTTTAACGACTAAAATTCCACCTAAATCCATACTGAAGGAGCACCTTCAGTTGCCTTTTACGTTTCATGACCACAAGTATCCCTATCATATATTTTCCCATGACCCTAGCAGGCACCGGTCTTGCTGGGCCCCTACGGTGTGCTGACATCTCTTTGAGGCTTGTGTGAAACGTTATGCGCCGTCGACGACTCTAGCTACCCATTGCTCGTCGTCAGCAAGCCTTTACGGTGGGCGGAGATTGATCTACGGTTCACGATACCTGGTCGGTAAATAACAAGGTAAAATTTTTGGTGGCGAAATTTTTTTCAATTTTAAAACTGAAGAAAAATTTTTTCTCTTCAGTTTCTTCTCAGGTTTTACGAAAACTGAAGAAAAAGTTTCGCCACCAAAATCGAAAAAATTGATTTGAACTTGAAATTAACCCACCAGGTATCGTATCAGGTATCGGGAATCGTAGAGCGATCGCGGCCAACCTAGAGACTTGGGTCCCTGATTTTCTTGAAAGCTGAAGAAAGGGTTTCGCCTTCAATATTGAAAAACATGATATTCACCCTAGTGCGATGCGGTCGTGGCGGCTGGGCTTGAGGGTGTGCTTTTATAAGGCAGGTTATAATTAGCAAGTCTAGCACTCTTCTCAATTTGATGATTTCCTTTACTGAAAAAAGTACTCTACTAAATCAATCAAAACGTCTGTGTATATACAAAATTCCAACACACATTGCCACTATAACACACTTAAAATAGTCCTTAAATACCAGCAATTAATCACTCTGAGTACAGATTGCCACGTAAACCTGTATTCAGAGCAACCTGTTCTAATTAAGAAACTAAATCCCCCCTACGAATTAAAACCACGTACTGACAACGGTATTAACCATGCAATTTGTAAAGGTATAAAGCCGGTGGATCCCTAAGGCGTTCGAGGTAAACCGTATTTAGCCGTCTTACACAAAATCACTGGGGCGATACGATACGAAGATTCATGAGTTCTACATAAGGACATAGAATAGATATGGTGTTCAGAAGGTCCATACAACGTGTGAAAATGCTTACACATGTTACGCACACATATATGATTTTTTTTTAGGAGCCACAAGGTTCCCAACTATTACAACTCCTGAATGATAATATCAATCTAATGTGACGCTTGTACATTATGGGATTGAAAATTGCCAACCAGTTCCTTCAATTGATTTTTTATTTTCTTATTATTGATATTTCGCGTTTGACCACTATCTCGCCTGATGGTATATTACGGGGCAAATAAGTTAAACCATTTGCTATGGATCTGAAAATCGGTTATAATTCTCGTCACACGATTTGAACCATGATGACGATGTCGACCTTGAACAGTGGTAGGTGCAATCATCATCATCATCATTTCAGCCCAAAGTTGTCCACTGTTGGACATAGGCGTTCCCCAAATGTTGCCACAACGGTCCTGTGCGTCTCGCATCCATCAGATTCCCACAGCCTTTACCAGGTCATCGGTCCACCTTGTAAGAGGCCTTCAAACGCTGCGTCTTCTATTACGCGGCCGCCACTCCAGAACCTTTCAACCCCAACGGCCATCTGTTGTGCGAGCAAAGTATCCTGCCCATTGCCACTTTAGTTTTGCGATTCTACGTGCTATGTCGGCAACCGTGGTTCTCATGCAGATATTTTCATTCCTGATTTGATCACGCAAAGAAACTCCGAGCATAGCCCTTTCCATTGCCCTTTGGGTGACTTTAAGCCTTTTGATGATACCCATGGTAGGTGCAATATTGAGATTTAAATTTTTGCACCTTTTTTTAGTTAGTTGTACGGAGTAGAACTTCTGTTCAACTTATCTGCATAGTTTTCTTGACTTCTATACAAGGATTTAAAGTATTTATTGTTTGGTGTTTCTGTGTTTCCTTTGAACGTGAAGTTCGGTTTTCAGTGTTTTATTGTTGTTCTAGATCTTTGTAACAGGAATGCTTTCTGTGATAAAGTTATCGTGTTTAAAATCGCATGTGGAACTCTGAAACTTGTACAAGCTGGAATGGAAAGTCTTTGTATCATTGCTTTTCAATCTAAAGAGGGTAGTTTACCAAACTATTTCGCCAAGCACGCATTTTTACTCTCTGTCCCAAAAGGCAACTACATCCACATATATTTCCATTTCTGATTCTGAATCACAAAGTAGGTTATAAACAAAAAATACAAGTCTATGGAAATAATTACAGATTCAAATATCTAACCTTAATTAAAATGCTTAGATTCAAATTTAACTTATAGGAAATTCAGCTTCGATTTCAAAATAATAATCTATAATTTGAAAGCTTTTTTTTTATTGTAGGTAAAATCATCCAATGACAATCCCGCCCTTGGGCGGAGCGGGAAGTAGTCTCAGACTCTTACTGACTAAAAACCTACCCCGTTCCTTCGTAGCCTATCGTGCCGGGGCCGGGTATTCCTTTCGGAAATTAACCCATGACCCCAGTAATAATTTGGAAGCTGCAGATTAGTGCAATCCACATTTAATTATATTTCACGCACTAAAGATCTGAACATCGAACCACAAGTTTCTAATTTTCGTTCAATAAATAAATTCGTAGCTATACAAGGTTATATAATTATTTTTTCATTTATCATTACTACACCTCAGTCGAGTTATATGCTCATCATCATCATCATCATCAGCCTTTTAATGTTCCCACTGCTGGGACACAGGCCTCCTCTCTAGGAGAGGGAATGGGCCGTAATCCACCACGCGGGCCCAGTGCGGCTTGGTGAATGTCACATGTCATTTTTGGTTCTAGGACATTCCGGTTTCCTCACGATGTTTTCCTTCACCGTTTTTGAGAGCAGTGGTGATGAAATAAATTACACAAAGTAATGCGCCTGGCTAGGTTTGAACCCGCGACCTACAACTCGTAAGTCAGGGCCGTTACCACTCGGCCACCACTGCTCTATATAGTTATATGCTCACGCATAAGTAAATAAAACTGCGTGAGCCTATAACGCAGTTTTACTTACTTATGCTAATTAGCTCATTCAATCAAATTCTACAACCGTAACGTTATGAGACAATAATATCATTTATCGTTTAATTTTTTTTTAATGGTGGTAAGCAGGGCTGCAATTTTTGTTGGTGACGCGCACTAGTTTAAGAGCCTATTCACTCTTGCCACACACACACACACACATAAATTATAATTGGGCGGAAAAATTATTTACGTAAATTATTTTTTTCCTGCTCTTATTTACTGACCTAATATTATCTTCCATCTTTAATACGTATGTATACTCAGGTCACGTACACAAACAGGAAAAAAACATTTCCATGAGTTTATCTTCACCGAAACTCTTACTAAGCGGGAAAAATACATTTTTTTGGAATAGGTATATAGGTAATAATAATAATGCTTATGAAGGACAAGACAGTTGACATTTGTCGAGCATTTCTCTATCCGGGCGATATCATTATCTTTCGTTGTTCTCATCTTGATAACAACAGTAGAGTACTTGCACAGGCATAGTCAAGTGGCCAGGATTATACACCAGCAACATCCTATGAGATATTAAACTAGTGAATTTTGTTCAACGTGAACACTTGGAGTTGGCCACGCCCCCATTTCCTTTGTTCTGATGAACAATGGAATTGAGGGCATAGCCAACTCCAAGCGTTCACGCAACCGAAACGATTGTAACTAGGCTAAGGGGGCTGGAATCCTATAGCTTGGACCCTGTTCCTAACGCCAGCGGACTACTATTGTTTTTTATTTTTTGTTTTGCAATCAAAAAATGCAAAAAAAAACATGGTCCAACTTACTCCTGACGTCGACGGTCCACTATTTTTAATAATTTTTTTTTTTCAGTTTGTAAAAAAAAATCTATAATGTAAAATGCGACTTGAAAACAAAATAAAGGCTTTCACAAAACTGCAATTAATGTACCCTTCTCTCAATAGTTTTAAACCATAACTTCTCAAAAAGTCTGAGTCCCCAGACGTTCTGAAGACACGTATCGTAGTACCCATATTTAACAGAAAGGTCAGCACTTTATATTAAGTGGTCACCGTTGCTTGCAGACAAACGCAATTCACTTAGTGTTGTGCCCCAAGTTGGGAAAATACGGGACCCTGAATTTCCGGAACTCATTTGCTGAGTACATTAAGCTCATTTGCAGATAACATGAGGACATCTGAATAGATTGGTGTCGTGAATTTGGAATTAGTAGGAAATTAATTGGACACACCAATGTTTTTCTTAATGAAAATGGAACGAATATACCTGATAGAATAGAATAAATCTTTATTACAATCCTTTTAGATGAGAAAACCTCCTTTTATGAGACATACCCCCGATTTCTGATTTAAGCATTTGAAGTTGAGAATTACTCAAACTCTACTTTAGCCTGTAAACCTGTCAAAATTTGGCATTTAAGTATCGTTTGAGTCGTTCTTAACTCAAAATACTCAATTCAGAAACCCGCCATTATTCACTGACTTCAAACTCAGTTAAAAAGTTACATATTGTTTCCATCATGGGTTTTTTTATTACGATAACATATTAAAATAATAAAAACTAATTAAAACTATATATACCTACATACACTATAGGCAATTATTCCTAGCTTAATATGGCGTTATAAAATTCCTCCGCATCACTGTCGACTGGAAGTGTGCCCTAAAGGCTGGCGGCATTGCCACGTTGAATGGTAATGCCGTTGAATCTCTGACCAAGGTAGAAGCTAGCCCTTGGGTTACGCTAAGAGTCAGCTAAGCGTAAAATAATTCTTTAAAAAGCGCATGAGCACTCGGACCCCACGGCCCAAGAGTTTCCCCTTATTTAGCCTTACTCTAAAAATGATTCCTGCATCGTTCACAAACAAATAAACCCTCATACACAAGACACACACACCCGGAAAAACTATCTACAAGTTTGCTCCATGCGGGAATCGAATCCGTGACAAACAGCGCAGTAACCAATTGCTTAACCACTGCGCAAATCGTATCATCAAACACAATTACATCAAGAAACTGCATTCAGTAGAAATCAATCAAATCTATGTACAACTAAACTAATCCTCTTATTACACCTACATACATTTCAGAACAGGCCA
This sequence comes from Leucania comma, assembly GCA_958295575.1. NCBI lineage: Eukaryota > Metazoa > Arthropoda > Insecta > Lepidoptera > Noctuidae > Leucania > Leucania comma. The sequence goes on from OY282473.1 coordinate 5,945,244, forward strand.
AAAACAAGCGTCAAACCACTCAAGTCAATTCAAAATCTCCATTAAATTATGCCGGGCCTGTCACGTCATTGCCTTAAGTGTCGGAACAAAAGAAGCGAAGCTAATCCGGTGTGCCGCCATAATTAAATCACTTCCTTACTGCCACCTTGCCCTTAAATCTGCTTGAATGATGTAAAAGTCCTTGGAAAATGAGAGTAAAATAAAATATTGGATGTAATTTTTCGTGAAGTTTAAGAATAGAAATGATTAGGATATTTTTAACTGTGCATCATTCTGATCTCATTTTACACTGTAAGTACAAATTTTACATCAAACATTGATGGAATCTTTACAATTATTGCAATGGCAAATTGAAATGGGCAGACACAGACTGCTTTGTGTGAATAAATAAAAGTCTCTTTAGCGCGGGAAAAGTTGATTTCTCACCGAAAAAGGATACCACTTCTGTTCAACAAGTTCTGTTCTTATATCTTTACATTTTCAATTGATTAAACTTCGTATGGTCCCACATTTTCATCAAAGGAAGAATATCCAGGAAAACCCTGCAGTAAAACGGATTCTTCTTCTTCCTCAAACACAACGTCAACCCCGCTATTTCCTCACGTTCAGAGCGCTCGATCAGCGTATTAAGCGTAGGGATGAAGAATCGTATTAAGTGTTAAAAAAAATTATGGAAACATATATCTCAAGTTGCACGGACTGGCAAAAATAGCCTAGCCTATTAAACACGATCGTATAAAGCGGGTTCTACTGAAAAAAGACTATTATATAATACTGAAAAACTATCTAGAATATAAATAATATCTAGGTTACATAGTTCACCAACAACAATGCTTTTAAATGTAGTCAAACCTAATTCGTTATTTGCTGTGGACGCAACAATTTTAATGGAATATAAAATTCAATTAACATACAATACAAGCCCACAAACTCGCAGGACATGTGGAAAACCGTTGGTTAGATTTCAATATTGTTTACTGTTAAAATAAAAACGAAAACATCATGTATTGGATCTCCAATTCAGTCGAAAAAATTGAAACAAGGCAATCCGTTGATTCAAATAACAAAATAGAATTAACTGAAGGATCGAGTTATGCATTTTTAAAATGGTATTCATGTTGACAATCCCACTGGACTTGTATCTATTTGGACTATTATTTATTGAATGAATATCGTACGAGTACATGCCAATAGCGGTTAAAAAAAGAAACTAGTTTTATTTGGAGTTAAAGTGCATCAAAAAGTGAAGTGTGTTTTCCCCAAAATATTCTTTACGTACTTTTTTCCACAAAAATGCCCATGCATAAAGTAGAATAAAGAGCGTTCGGCCAAGAGTATGAAGTCTCAAAAACTTGTAGAAGTCAAACTAAATTATTGTTAGACCTTTGTAGTTGTTTTATAACATTATAGGTACCCGAGAACAAATAATTATTTAAATGTAACCTATTATTAAGTGTTTAGGTACTGTTTCAAAGCCTCATTCACAATGTTCAAGGCTATAAAGTCCTTTACATTTATTTTGTGATGTAGGACTTTCAGTAATGAATACAAAATAATTGAAGTAGAATTATAAATGGGACCCAAATTGAAATCGTTTGAAAATAAATACATTTAAACGATATTCTACAAAGCTTTTCAATGTTAAACTTTATATTTTTAGCCTGTTTATGTAGAACATCAATAATGATCTCACTGGCATTAATTTAAAACATGAATAGATCGCAACGATTAAAATGAAAATTTATTACAATTAAGGGTATTTATTTTTACGTTATTTAGTATGTCAAGTTGTGTTTAGATTTTTTTTAAAATACCGTGTGTATAAATAGGTCTAGTTTTTGACGTATTTGATTGGATCAAGGTAAAAAACCTTCGTTGGGTATTGCATGTATACTTTAAAGCGAGAAGAAACGTTTTCAATTTTTTTTTTTTTATTGCGTGGTATGATACCTATATAATTAATACTCATAAAGACCATTACAAAAAGTTAAAACACTGTAGGGTTATTTTATTGCGCTTATAACTGAGTTCTTATAGCAATCTTTCAACTTCGTCATCAGACCCTGGCTACCTTTGAGCACCAAAGTCAAGACGGATCAAACGAATAAAGTTGTTTTAACCGGTCAAAAATACATCTGTCTAATTCTGGCAGTTAAATTGGGTTTTGAATAATTATCTTAATTAAGTTTTAGTTATGACATAATTATACAGAATCTCATGGCATTTTAACATTGAAATTTTAACAGTGATTTAATAGAATGTTTTATACATATCATATCATACCCCTCCACCCCCTCAATAAATAGAATACTTTTCATCCAATAAACAGCTAGGTGAAGATCGTTCTTAAACGTATCCCCTAATGTATTGCTGTATATATAACCATTTCACAAAATAACCCCATTTCTACCACGCTAACCTCGTTGTGCTTGCTCTAAGCTGTTTGCTGTCCCAATTTAAGCCGCGCTTTGGGCTTAATTTTCAAGCTGCATACAATTTAGCAAATTAGGGGCTCAAACAGCTTCATCAGGTTTCGATGAATAGGTTCATTTGAGGTTGTGCACATTCGTATAGTCATTTGATTCGTTGTTTATGATCTGTTTGATATTCGCATCGGATTATTTCGATTGAGGCTTAAAGTCACCTAAAAAGCAATGGAGAGGGCTTTGCTCAAAGTTCTATCACGTGATGGAACCAGGAATGAAGAAATCCGCAGGAGAAACCAGGTTACAGATATGAGTATAGCATGAATAATTGCCAAACTTCTTCGGCAGTGGGCTGGAAACCTCACAGAACATATCCCAGCGACCATTTACTAGAAGCTGCAGCTATAAAGTGGACGAATGACCCGGTGAGAGTCGCGGGAATACAATGTATGCGAGACTCATAGGATGGGTCTTTATTGCGAGTCGACATTTTGGCCCCCCCAAATTACGTTCAATTTCGGTTCGTCGCAGTAGCGTAATTGGCTGGCGAAATGCCACGGGCCCCTGGTCCGACGGGACCCCTGGCTTAAGAGACCGTAAACTCAGAAGCCCTATTTATGAATTTGCCACGGGCCTCAGATGGTATAGTTACGCCACTGGTTTGTCGTAATGATTAGCGATAAATAAATCAAAAATCTGATTCAAGAAAATCGAAATACAAAAGAAGACAACCCTACTTTTCAAGTGACAAAATATTGGAAAATGTAGCTTCCATCGCCTTCTGATTTATTATACTTCCGCTCGACTTGTGAAATTCAACAAGATTCGAAGAGTTCTCTGATGCGAAAGACTAATAGTCATTACTCGTTGTTGCCAATTTTGCAATACGATGGAAAACAGGACTTCTTGTTTTCGAATCGATAGTTTTTTTGTTATTTTTTTCTTTGAATTGGGCAAACATCTAATGACTTTTTCCGTTCTAAGGCAGATCTAGACGTGTCAGGTTTTTACTTACTAAAACTACACCTATGTTCCCTCTGTTTCCTTTGCAAGGACTTTCTAGAACAACAGGTAACCTTTTCAGAAATCGGCCCATGACCCTAGTAGGCTTCGGCCCTTCTACTACCCCTACACCTGTGCTGACATCTCTTTGAGGTGTGCGTGGAACGCTACGCGCCATCAACGACTCGGGCTCGGTCCGGAGGGTTACCAAACGGCCGGTCAAGGTCATCGAGTTACAAAGTCAAAGTCAAATCTTTATTGCAGATCACAACACAATAAATTATACATTTCTGGATGTCATGTGAATGCTCAGTTAATTGTGTTTTACCAAATTAGGCATGCAAAATTGTAGTAAATTCAAAAACCATTTTGTGAGTAAGATTTTATCATATATATAGGGTGACTGGTAATTTTTGAACGATACTTAAACACGTGATTGTAGTCATGATAATATACAACTTTTACTATAGGACCAAACCTGAAATTGCGAAACAAGTCAGCCAATTTCAGTACCTACATGTTGACCAGTTAGGCGAACGCAAATGTACTGACCTGCAGATTCTTTTTCGCGATTTCAGATTTGGTCCCATAGTAAAAGTTGTTTGTTATCATGACTACAATCACGTGTTTAAATATCGTTCACTAATTACCAGTCACCTTATATATTCAGAGAGTAAATACTGATGGTAATGTCAACACAAAATAAAAACAAAATTAAAATAAGTACATTAAATAAAAGGAAAGTAACCAGTAATGTATTGCTCGTCAACCTTAAGTCTACGCCTACGATGTCTGGTAGTCGAGGTTGGGGTCTCGGTGGCTAGGGCGTAACGCCCTGTTTTATGTGAAATGCGTGGATGCCGTGGCGCCTCTTCAGGCACTCCTCAAAGAAAGGATTTATCGCCATGTATTGATGAGTACTTGGGACGTTGTATGGCTCATGTTTTGAACAGGAGACCCGTACTCATATCGATTACCTATCCGACGGGTCTGTACAACCCCATTCCACCAAATTGTGTTTGCAGCGGCTTAAAATTGTAAAATGATTAGAAAAGACTGCTTTCCATTTAGATTTCTAACTACGTTAAAAAACGACGCAAAATGAACATCAATTTTTTTTTCAGGAATCATAAAATATGAGAAATCTCTGTATGCTACAGGTACGCTTAGTTTTTGGGGTAGAAAACTGTCAAATAACTTATCCTGGGTAACATGATGGAGAGAGAGGAAGGGTCACGGCACGGTTGGCGCACACAAATATTTGTATTGCCTATAGATATATTGTGTTCCGGGTCTGGGTGTCTTGTGTATGTGAGTTTACATATTTGTGAACGCACCCACGTCATAGGAGTCTTTCCTAGTGTAGGGAAAGTAAAAAAAAAAACAGTATAGTCTTTTATTGACTAAAGCCAGCCATTATGTTTTTTTATGGTAGGTAAAATCATCAAATGACAAATCCCGCCCTTGAGTGGGGCGGGAGATAGTGTCAGACTCTTACTGACTAATAACTTACCCTGCTCCTTTCGTTGCCTTCATACCAGGGCCCCGGGTTTAATTTTCACATAACCTTTGGCCCCAGTAGGCTTCGGCCCTGCTGGGCCCCTACAGTTAGCCACTATGTTACTCCACTTGCTGCAGGGCCTCGGTGACTCTTTCAAATTATGGGATCGTAATCAAACACTACTTTGTATCAATTAAAAAATATATAAGTATATTCCGCAGCCTACATCCTAATTCCTAATAAAGGATATAGTTCTTAGCCTGATCCAGGAATCTAATTAAGAAAATGGTAATCTTTAAAGTACCGCTTGCCACTACTTATGGACCTGTTTAAATATCAAAGAAATATAATTTTCTGCGAGAAGTAATTTCTAAATTGTTAACTCAATTATATTATTACTAAAAGCTTATCTTTCAAATAAATCTTTGAATGTTTTTCTTCTAAAATAAAATATTAAATATTATATTTACGAGATTAAACGGCAAAGTACTCGTATCTGATTTCGAGAACATTACGTTGAAATGAAAAACCTTTAAGGAAATCGTATTGGTAGGTACTTAATCTCTTCTCTGAGCGTTTTTCTTTTAAATTGATCACTTAAAGACGTGCGGTAAATATCTACCTAAAAAAGTAGGTAGATATTTGCTATACCTTCATAAAAGAATACTTTAAACGTTATTTAAATGTAAGGTTTTGTCAACTAATTTATTTTCATCAACTTTATGTTCTGTTTTCCTTATAATGGCTATTTTTTCAAATACATGTTATAGCGCAACAACCCGATAGCGTCTTTTCTATGCCATCCACTAGTAGTTGACACACAGCTGCGACACGTTCGAGCGGTAATGGCTCGAACTCAAAATAACAGAGTAAAAGCTCTGTGCTAAAGCTGTTTTCCTGAAGAATAAACTATTGTCGTCTTAATTCTTAATTCTTTATTGTACACCAAAACAACATAAAACAAAGTGGATTATTAAATCGTTATATGTGAGTCTTAATTCGCTCCCCACCGACGCTATAATAATGTATTTTATCTTTATTGTCATTATTGTAGTTGGAAGACGTCCACTGCTGAATAGACGTCTCCCCCAAAAGTTGCCAATTCAGTCCTATTCGCAACCAGCGGACTCACGCGCTTATACGTGCAACTTGTTGGAGACCCCAACGCTGCGTCCTTCGATACGCAATTGCCACTCCAGAACCAACCATATGTTCTACAAACAATGTGCTCTATCCACTGTAGTAAATTCGACTGGCCTGTTGTTCTAGTAGTTAGTGGCCCTGACTGCTATGCCGGAGGTCGTGGGTTCGATTCCCACCCAGGACAAATGTTTGTGTGATGAGCACGATCATTTGTTGTGTCTGGGTGTAACGGCGAAATGGTTCCAGTAAAGGATGGTACAGCAGTGTTTGCTTCGCGCTCGACTTGGCGGGGGCACTGCCGTGCCCTCCGATAATATGTATGTATTTAAAAATATATAAGTATGTTTATCAGTTGTCTAGACCCATAACACAAGCTCTGCTTAGCTTGGGACTAGACGATGTTGTGTGATAGTTGTGGAATATTATTATACTGTGAAAGTAGTGGCTTTCTAACGTTACAACTTACAGCACACGGTCAGTTGTCAGTACTCTAGAACTTGATCCCATAATTTGTTATCTATATAATGTCGTCGCCAGATTATAGAAATTGATCACTTCATAATATGGCCAATAAAAATTTCACATTTCATAATATGTCAATCCTCGTTTGGCCATATCGGCGTTGATAGTTGCGCCACAGTTTTAACTTTGGCAGTTATCATCGTTTATCTTTATCATCTTTTATCCTGTATTTTGTTTGTGTTCCTAAATAAACAATTATTATATCATTGATATAGGGTGGTATATATGGTAAAAAAAGGCTTAAAGAAAGTTGGCCAAACGAGGATTGATAAGACCGCCATTGTACCTATAGATTTAAGTTCCTGTGAATTGTTACTACATGTTTTGGTGTACAATAAAGTTTATTCTATTCTATTCTATTCTATTGAAATACCATCAAAGTCTGCACAATTTAATTCCACCAAGTCCGTTCCATCATCGGACCACTAGACGTACGGGCGGCGTTGCGCCATCCCACCTATACCTACGTACAAAGCGTTTTGGGAACACATTCATTATGCGTACAGCTAAGGAGTGCAATTCCCTGCTGGAGTCTGTGTATCCTGATAGCTACAACCTAGAGGCCTAAAGATTAAGAGTAAATAGGTTACTTCAAGGCAAGCCTGCTTCATCGTCAACCACATCATCACTTACCATCAGGTGAGATAGTGGTCAAACGCGAGCTTATCAATAATAAAAAAAAGTTTAACTTTTAAAACGATCTGGCCAGTTTTTCTTGGCATGATCAATTATTATGATCTGGCCATGATATTATAAAATAAAAGGAGAAACTGACTGGCTGTCATATCAACGCATAGCCGAAACAACAGTGGCTGGGATCGTGAAATTTTGCACAATGTTTCCTTTTACAACGTAGGCAAGCACTGAGAGAGAATTTTCCAAAATTTAGCTCCTGGTGTGATGATGATGGGAGTCCAAAGATTGTATGGAAAACCCACATTCACATGGGCGAAGCCACTGGCAAGCTAGTCCTTCCATAAAAGGTAAAGCAAAATCTTGTTTCTTGAAACACAAAACCTAATTGTCAAAAACTATCGACTGGTTTAACTCACAGAAAATCTATTACATCAACTAATTAGGAAAGTATCCATCGGGTAACTAAATTCAATTAAAACTTTGTACTAGAGTTACATTTTGGTGCCGCAAAATGGGGGTAATGCGGGGATCAAGTGTGACTTAGAGACTTTCTGGGGATTTGAGAAGTGAGAGAGATATCATTACGTCTAATTTAGTTGGGATTAAGTGACTGAAGCATCTTCAATTCGTCTCGTTTGGGGGACTTGGGTAAGGAGGGGAAATAAATTTAAACGCGGAAAAATTGGGAGGGTAGAATTGTAGATTTTTTTTAATGTTCTTTTTTTGTAGTTAAAAGGTAGCTTTAGAATCGGTTCGTAAAATTAATCGAAACAGATGGAAAAACCGCCATACAAATCAAAGGTAAAATCAACTTCTAAAAAATATTGGGTTTATTGTGACTATTTTTTTTCGTTGGGAAAATAATCCAATCTCTGCGCTCTTGGTTGGGGCGGGAGATAGTGTTATTTTACTGACTAAAAACCTACTCCTGTTCCTTCGTTGCTTTCGTTCCAGGGCCCCGGGGTTACGTTTTCACACTGCCCCATGGCCCCAGTAGGCTTCGACCCAGCTGTGCCACAACGGTTTGCTGACAACTCCTTGAAGCACGTGTGGATAGAAACGCGCCATCGACGACTTGGGATTGTGACGTAGTTTTTCGTTTTGTATTTTTCAGCAGTAACTGATACCCATATCACTGAGGTAGGTACATAAAAAAATAAATAGTCTGCCATCTTCAGACATCCGCCATATTGGATTTAGAAGGACGTCACTTAGCTAAGCATTCAATGTCATTCAAATTGAACATGTCTGCAAAACAGTTCAATTAGGTATGATTATTGTAAAATTCATTTGCAAAATTTTACCTAAAAGTCCTTACAAACATTGTAAGTTAGTGAAAAATCTTGTAAAAAAAAAGGATGTGGTTTCCAATGTAGAAAGGAAAAAAAGTGCGCAACATAAAACAATATTTTGTATGACCATTTCAATAACTGGAATTAGAATAGCTTAAAATTAATCCAAAATCCGGCTAAACATATTTAAAGTAATTTCCATCTGCCAATTAAAGTTCATAAAACCCTGAAGCTATTTAAAACAAAAATAACCTGACTAACCAAACCACATTCATTTCTCTCAAATCCTCAAACCGTAACCCCCAATCTAAATTCGACGTAATCTCGCCCAATATAGAACTTAATTTCGTTTGATCCAGTTTGCAACGGATTAATCGTACGATTTATCAGGAACTGATGTACGAGACTTGATTCAGAAACTTGGTTTGTTTAACAGATAAAACTGCGAGAGTAGTGTTGTATCCGCAGTGCTGTACGTGCGGATTATGAGCGACGAATTTAACATTAGGTGTTTAGCCAAGTTGATAATCTACAATCTTTAACGCTATTAGAAAACTAATCAAATGTATTTTTTTTTTTTTTTTTTTTTTTTTTTTTTTTTTTTAGTGGTAGGTAAAAATCATCCAATGACGAATCCCGCCCTTGGGTGGGGCGGGAAACAGTGTCAGACTTTTACTGACTAAAAAACCTACCTTTCCATTCCTTGCCTTTATCCTGGGGCCTTTGGTGACAAATCAAATGTATGGGGATGACATTATCTCTACGTTAAGTCACGTGGTCAGAACAAACGAATAGAAAATCGCAGCCTAGTTCATAACCTTCAAAATGATAAAATAAAATGTAATTGTTTCTACAATGTTCATCACTACATCCTGTAGTGTTATGATATAAATGGTAGCTAAGTTACAATTTTTGTGGAAAAAGCGATTGACTCAGGCGCGTCAACATAGCTTATGAATTTAATTGTTTTCTAAAATCGCTAACGCGCCGAAGCGTTACCGATTGTAGAGAGAGATTCGACATGAAACAGTCGCAACTTGGCTAGGCCTGCATTCCTGATGGTAATTTTACTTAGCGCTTTTAGAGATGCAGTACCTATTTAAATAGTGTTTTGCTTGTACAGTAGTAGTTTGCAATTGGAACGAGCTATTTGAAAGATTTTTTTTTACAGTCTGTGAAAGCTTATTTAGCCGCATAATAGAAATGGTAACTTTTATTTTGCTTTGATGTGTTGAGACCTCATATACCATTCTATTTTTCTTTCATCTCAATGAGCTTTGTGAAATTGTTTTATTTCACCATTTGACTTGTTACTAGACGATGTAACAGTAAAAGTAAAATTTGCTGAAACACCAATCATACTGATCCTGAAATAATATCAAAAATAATAATATATTTTTTGAACAAGTGATGTTCGAACGCTCTTACAAAAACTAAAGCAAAAAGTTAACGTTTGAAGACCGCACTTTTTACTGGAAACAGGCAATGAAAAAAGAAACCTCACTGCAGTAAAACTAGCGTAGCTGCCACGCGTAGGGTTGCCATACTCGAAAATACAATATTGTGTTGGCGATGGATTTACAAAAATGTAAAAGCATTTTTATTTTTTACTAGCGACCCGCCCCAGCTTCGCACGGGTGCATTTTTTTTTTTGCATCAGCCTTTTAATGTTCCTATTGCTGGGACTTAGGCCTCCTCTCTAGTAGAGGGAATGGGCCGTAATCCACCACGCGGGCTCGGTGCGGATTGGTGGATGTCACATGTCTTCGAATTTTTGATCCTAGGACATGCCGGTTTCCTCACGATGTTTTCCTTCACCGTTTTGAAAGCAGTTATGACAGACCTAGCACGTGACTATTCAAAGTCGATAGAAAGAAGAATTACAGAACAACCATTTTACATGTGGTAGAGTTTTCACTAGCAATATAAGTAGGTACATGAAAGAGAGAGCATTTTTTGATCAATTACCATTTAATTGAGTGTAAAAGTGAATGGATAAAAATATTAAACAAGAGGAAAACTAAAATAATAAAAGTATTATGATAAATATGATGAAATAAAGGAAGGGATTATTAAAGTGATTGATTATTTTATTTCATGGAAGAATGAAGCCACCCCGTGCCAGCCCCCACATACGTAGAACAAAGGTTTTTCGAGTGAAATTCAGAGGTTGTTTTAAATATTCACAAATTGATTTGAAGTTTTGTATACCTATTAAATATATACAAAACTGGATAAACAATGTGAGAAGTTGAAATAAGCGCGATCACGGGAAATTGGAGCTGAAAATTTTGCAGTAGTATTGATCATCTTAGCGAAGCTTGCAGAGAAGGCTGATTCAATCAATTTGCTGGCAAATACTGCAAAAGCCATTGAAATGAAAACCGTTTGCATCCTAATGGAATAAAAGACTATTCTGTACTAAAAACTAAACCCTTTTAGAGCAGTGGTAGCCGAGTGATAACGGCTCCGACTGACGAGTTGTAGGTCGAGGGCTTAAACCCAGCCAGGCGCATTATTTTGTGTAATTGATACGAGTATCATCACCACTTCTCTATAAACGGTGAAGGAAAATATCGCATGTCCTAAAACCATAAATTTGAAGACATATGACATCCACCAACCCGCACTGGGCCCGCGTGGTGGATTACGGCCCATTCCCTCTCCTAGAAAAGAGGCCTGAATCCCAGCTTTAGAAACATTATAAGGCTGATGCTATGCTAGGCTAAACCCTTTCGAATCTTGACACTGGTTAATTGCACAAATCGTGCGGGCTAATTGCAAAGAAAATGTAACAAGGTCAGGAGGATGATCCCGTTTAAACACCAATCAGAAAACTCTATCGCAATGGCAGAACTAACAAACCTGAAATTGAAAGAACAACTGCAAAGCAAAAGCTATTGATAGCTATGCGAACACGGTCAGATAACTTTAGCAAAAAAAAACCAACAACCTTAACTGAAATACTGGCAGTTTCGAATATTTTCTACTTCACAAAAGAAATATCGGCATAGATATAACCGATGGATAACGATCCTGGCCGAACATATTGAGTTCTGTAGCGTTCAAAAAGTTAAAACAAAAAAAAATATGTTACAAACTCGCTCCAATTTAGAACTGAACAAATATGGATAATGAAAAACAATATTTTTGTGGCCGTTTTCAATATTTCAAAGATTTTTTTCTGGATTCCGAAAAAGAAGCGTGGTTGCCATTCTGTAGGAGTGTTTAATTAGTGAGTAGCCCAATTTAAATGTTAGTGTATAAGGCATATTGCTCACGATGGTTGATGGGGCCGAAAGATTCTTGAATAGCGACTGTGTACGTGTGTGGAAGACGCAGTGTTGGTAGGCTTTCCATATGTCCAATGATCTGAGAGTGATCAGAGGTTACGATGATTCGATGGATGCAAAACGCATGGGACCAGCCATTGTGGTGACACTTGGAGAGGCCTAGATCCAACAGTGGAATACTTTTGACTGAATTGATTATGAGTGGTGGTTATGGTTTCTGGTTAGGTTATGTTAGTGACAGCCTTATTTTGACTGGCCTGTTGGTCCAGTGGTTAATGGTCCATAGCATCCAGGGGTTTGATTCCCACCAAAAACAAATGTTTGTGTGATAAGCACAATCATTTGTTCTGTGTCTGGGTGTAATTTATCTGCAATAGGTATTTATAAGTGTATAAGTAAGTTTAACAGTTTTCTAATACTCATAGCACAAGCTCTGCTAAGGTCGGGACTAGATGATATTTTCATAGTTGTTAAATAAAAAAAAGTACTGTGGTCTTACTAAATTTAAAATACTTACCATGCTACTCTTAAGCAACCCAAACACTTAACTTTTAATTCAAACCTCCTTTTAATTAACATAAGTAACTCAGTCCCTGTATAATCAGCGGCTACTTTTAATATTGACGTTGGAGGTAAGCCATTTCTCCAAGTGAAAAATAACGTTCAGTCTACAACGACTGCCAAGTTTCTCGTAAAAGGCAAATCTGTCCATGTGCCGGAAAATTGGAACCTTTCGGGACGTATTTTATTTACAAGGTGCAGTTCAGAAGTCAATTTAGCTTATTTTTTCAGCTGAAAGACGAAAGGGTTTGTTTAGTTAAACTGTTGAATCAATTTGCGTAGATTGTGTGATTTAAACTATGCAAGATGTGCGTTGTTGGTATAGACAGCGTCTTAAACTGGTTAACCAGTTTTTTAAGATATTTTAATATAATAATTTTATATATCATCATCATCATCAGCCTTTTAATGTTCCCACTACTGGGACACAGGCCTCCTTTCTAAGAGAGGGAATGGGCCGTAATCCACCACGCGGGCCCAGTGCGGGTTGGTGAATGTCACATGTCTTCGAATTTTTGGTTTTAGGACATGCCGGTTTCATTCATTCCTCATGATCTTTTTATTCGCCGTTGTAAAACAACAAAGTAAAGCACCTGGCCGGGTTTGAACCCGCGACTTCCAATTCGTAAGTCGGAGCAGTTACCACTCGGCCACCAATTCTCTTTAATATATCACAGTCATACATTAATTTCTCATCGCAAATGTTACAGTGAATAGAAATACTAAATCTAATATATAAAATAAACATTTATAAGAGACTGATGTCTGAAACAGGCAAAGAATGCTGGCATTACCGGTCACCAGGCCCGACCCTGCTAGGCCCCTACGGTTTGCTGATATGCTCGATTGAGATCGAGCTCGATTTCCACACAGAAATCAAACCTTCGGCAAAAGATATTTAAATTTCCTACCTATCCCAAAAATACAAAAAAAGAGTTCTACAATCATTTTAAAGCCATGATTCAAGAAAATAGAACACAAACGACACGCTTCAGTCTGTCAAATTTATGTATTAAACTTCATAACCATGAAAATAATTCTAAAAACAAATGTAACAGCTGAACTTACTTGGCGAACGTTAAAAAAGATTCATGTTTTAACTTTTAACACTTCTCAAAAATAAATCTAGGTCAAAAAGTTAACACAACTTCAAAAGAATCACGGGAGTGTTGGAATAGAAGAAAAAGAATACTTTTAAAAAAAGAACTGAATTTTTTCGACTGGCTACTTCGCAATCTTTATTCGCGACGAGCAATATAAAATTTCCATGACACAGAGTAACAATATAGTACATAATATTTTGCGCAAAGGAAGTCTTTTGCATAGAAATCTGAGAGATTGGCTTTATTCGGACGCACAAACAAGCAAGGTTTGTGCTCAAAGGCATTCAGAGTCTAAGCACAGGAAACGGTTCGATTGGACGAAAAAAACTTCCTTTTTGTGTGTGAAATGAAAAACTGAATTAATAACTTGTATATTTTCTGTTTTACTGCGGTTTTCTTTTTGTTGCTTTTCTCTTTTTGTTATTTAAGTACTGGTAAATGTGTATTTTGAATGTGCGGTTTTATTAACGTTGCTGGAAATGTGAGGTTGTTTTTTTTTGTGGTGAAAAGGAGGATGCCTTTTTTGGGCTCACTTTCCAATAGCTATGTATGCTATATCTTTGGATAGATATTTTCAAGTTGAATAAAAGTTACTGTGGCACCAAGCTCTAAATCTTAGTCCATTCAGAGTTATAGTTTTGCCAATAACCAATTATGAATAGTACGCGGCAAATAAGTTGAACAATCCAACCTCTAGGGTGGGGCTTTTACTGATTAAAATTCCTTCTTTGCCTTGCATTCCGGGTCGCCGGATCCCGCAACTTATGAAAAAGACCATGATCTGAATTAGGACACAGTGTGACCAATTGACCATTAAATAATTTTCAACTTTCACCTTAAACTACGTAAATATAATGACTGTAAACATAAACATTTCAGCCGTTTGGGGTTTCAATTTCAAACGTTTCAGCACTAAGGCCATGGTATCCAAGTGCTCATCGACTTGTTCATGATATCAGTAAACATCTAGTGGACTACTCGCGTGACCAAAGGTTTGAGCTTATCGTCGATTTTTTTTTATGGTTGGTAAAATCATCCAATGACAAATCTCGCCTTTTGACCTACCCTGTTCCTTTATTGCCTTTGTTCCAGGGCCCCGGGTTCACTTTCACCTAGCCCTTGGCGCTTTTCTTCGGTTAGCAAATCAGTATTGCACTATTCTCATTGCCATCGATGTGCAATCATTTATATATACTTATTAAGCTATATTATTTATTAGTTATTTTTTTATGGTAAGTAAAATCATCCAATAACAAATCCAACCCTTGGGTGGGGCCGATTTCCGGCCACCGTAGGCGCGGGCTCGCGGACGGTGGGCAATGCGTAGCTCGCTGTCCGTCCGTCCGGTAACAGACCGGTCCGAGCTCAAGTCGTCTACGGCGCGCACTGTTCCCACGCGCCTTAAGGAGTTATCAGCAAACTGTAGGGGTCCAGCAGGGCCGAAGCCTACTGGGGCCAAAGGCAATGAATGGAAAGGTAGGTTTTTAGCAGTAAGAGTCTGACACTATTTCCCGCCCCACCCGGGCGGGATTTGTCATTGGATGATTTTACATACAAAAAAAAACCCTTGGGTGGGGCGGGAGATAGTGTCTGGACTCTTACTGACTAAAAACCTACCCTGTTCCTTCATTGCCTTTATTCTAGGGTCCCGGGGTTCACTTTCGCCGAACCCTAGGCCCCAGATAATATCTATTAGCTAAGATATTTATATTTAGTTACATAATAATAATTATTAAACGGATTTCATTTTTCTAATAAAACAAACGGTTGAACTGTCACGAGAGTGAAGCAACAATAGTTATTAAATCGTAATATCGAGTTTTTGTGAGTAAAAATTTTTGCTTTTAAATCAAAAGCTTTCCTGCGAGAGATCAGTTTATATGGTAATGTGAACCGCCATTTTCCCCTGGCGTTTGAAGCCAATCAGACTAGTGTTATGATTGCGATCGAAATGTTAATACATTGATGAATTTATTACGCCTGCCTGTATACACCGTTAAATTTTGGTCGTTTTAATTCCGCGGAGGGTCGATTCGGTACATGAAACCTTATCCATTTGTAAAGATAAAAATGAATAATAAAGTACTTTTTTTTTAAACTCGAATTAATTTACGCATGTACGAAATTAATTTCTTTTAGTAAACGTCACGTACTTTATTTTAAAATTTTATCTTGATAAACGATAGTGTTTCATGTACCGAATCAACCCTCCACGGGACTAAAACGACCAAAATGTAACAGTGTATATAAATATTTTCCTGTATTTATAACATGAAATTGAAATAAAGCACACTCTTTTACACCTTAATTAATTAGAAAATTAAGCTACAATTATAATTTAAGCACTGATATCTTATTTAAATAGAGCTGTGGTAAATAATGGCCCCTACTTACGAGTTGCGGGTTCAAACTCAGCCGGAGCATTATTTTGTGTAATTTATTTCATCACTACTTCTCTCAAAACGGTGAAGGAAAACATCGTGAGGAAACCGGCATGTGATATTCACCAACGCGCACTGGGCCCTCGTGGAAGATTACGGCCCATAACCCTTACTAGAAAGGAGGCCTGTGTCCCAGCAGTGGGAAATTATAAGGCTGATTATGCTATGAACTTATGTCGTGTTTCTTTAAGAAATTACTTATCCTGATTGCAGCGCATCGGTACTGGTATTTATCACACGCACAATCATATGCAAATATAGGTTAGTGGTGCAATCAAGACTTATCAAGAACTTATCAAAATACAATTTTTGGAATATTTGGCGGAAAATATATTTTTATCAAATAATTCGTGTCGGTAAGGTTTCCTGAGATAGTCGGTCCATTTTAAGCTTCCATTTTACCGAGATAGCGCCTATTCCGATGATTTATTTATGATTCATATTTTTAATATGTAAAAACTGTCATTATCCACTACGAATCAAATTAAAAATAATTAAAACAGCCGCAGAACTTGCCTCGAAAAAATACCCCAAATGAGTGTTGAACACTCTTTCGAATGTAGAATTCAATTCCAGCCAGAACCATTTTTCTGCTAGCCTGCATCATATAACAGGTTTTTCAGTATGATATCTTCATAGTACCTTCCTAATGAATTTTTGACTATGTACAGATATATTAGCAATGTCGACTTGTAATCGCAATCAGAATAAAAGCATCTTCATACAGAAACACTGCTTCCAATTTCCTACGAAACCAACCAAACTATCTAAGCAAAACCGATTTCCTCTCTAACAAAATTGTGCATATGTAACACAGCAATACGTCCCTTATACAAACAAATTCCCTCGCTCTCGCTTCCATATTTGCTTGTACGTTTACATATAATACGGCAAAGTATAACGAGCAGCCTAACAAGACCATCTTCCTTTTGCTACACGTGCAATCTAATTTTTCCGTATGATCTGATGAGATGGTACAGCTGACACCGACGGCTCGCTTCGTTAGCCGCTGCAGAGCAAATCGGATTTCTTTGAGATGAAATTAGCAATCGCTTTGAAGTATTAACACCTGGTGTACGAGTCGAGTATGAATCGTAAGATGGTTGTACCTAATTGAAGTCTGGAAAATAAGGAGTTGTGCTGTAGGAAAAGTAGACACCTGTGTGCAGTGTTGCAGGTATTTTAACGCAGAATCTTAACTAATCTAACATCTTGTATAATTGTGTTTGAATTCTGTTGCTAAATTAACATTATAAAGTGAGGAAAAAACAGTTTTTTAGGCGCACAAACAAGATAGTTTGTATGTATGAGAACACGTATGTGTGTTACTCTTATACACTCAAACAGTTAAGTAGATTTGGGTGAAATTTGGCACGCGAGCGCGAACATGTCAATGTGTAAATTTTTATCTCTGGAGTACATTCATTTGGCGTAATTATTGTACTGTCATGCAGGTAAACCCATCATGATCACTTTCAACTTAAAAATTCATTACATTCATTTCTGAATAATCATATAACTTCTCATCCACCACGAAAGGTCGATATCTAATTAGCTAAAACAAACACAAACAACACCTATCGATATTTGTATTTATCGACATCGCGTCCATGCGTTAACAATACTATCGACACTGAAATCATGATTCATTAGGCCACTATCCGATATCTTTGGAGGGGATTGGCAATCGCTTTGAGCTATTAACGGACTGATTTACGAAGTCCCTCCGAATGGTAGGTTTAACGTAATGATAGACAACCTACCTCATTTGGCTGAGTATTGATTTCGAGCTGGAAAGGGATTCGATTAACGGAGGCAGGTACGGGTTCTTGTCAGTATTTGATTGGATTTTCAAGTAAATGTAGGGTTTTTAAGTGTCTTGTCATTACAGATACCCACAAATAGAACTGTGTAAATTTTTTGTTTATTTTTTTTCAGTTTGATAAAATAAACAGAAATGTGTGACCTAAGGCACAAAAAAATTAAAAAATACAGACCACATTTAACTAGTCTATTTTCAAAATTACATTCAGTACAAAAAGTAATTTGAGAAAAAAGTGTACTGTGTGCCACAAAGGTTTAATTTGCAGGCCTTTTTATGACATATCGCGGAATCTAATGAGTACATTTACATTTTCATTAGGATAAGAGTAATATTATTTACCTTTATCCCACGCTTTATCTAAACTTATACATATTATTATTTTTTCTGGATATACGTTCAAATTATGTTCATTACAAATACGTTATCTTTATTGTACATTTTGGTGTACAATAGAGATTACTCTAGTTGCTGTATTTACTTCAAAAATTAGAAATAAAGGAAAGAAAAGGCTCTGTTCTGGAAATTGTATATAGGAGAAACGCCTTACTAATGCGATAAGCCTAGGTACTTTTATTCTGGCAAATTAAGTTTACCAGTAAAGTCTATTATCTTTTTGGCTAGCACTTCAAATAATTCAGACTTTGTCCTTTGTATTTGGACTGAAGTTGTTTTTGGGTACTAAAGTGAATGATTTCTTGGATATTTTTTTTATGTGGGAAATCATCCAATAACATGTTATACCCTTGGGCAGCAGGAGGGCGTGTCAGACTTTTACTGACTAAAATCCACTACTGTTCCTTCTTTGGTTTCGTTCCAGGGCCCCGAGATCTTTCCACTTTATGGCGTCCTCACCTTCCGCATGACGTGGGTTTTCAACGGACAGGAAAGTTCGGGGATTTCCTACACCGAATTCGTGCAGAAGAAAGACCCAGGTATCACCATTGTGTGGACTGACAGGAGGACACGATGGAGCGTACAGTTGAAGTGTGCCCCGCTTGGGCTGAGCCCCATCAAACGTCGAGCCATCCCATATGCACCAAACTCGGGTCGATGATGCGTTATATTCCACGCGCGCACGCAAGATAGTTGGAGCCGATGCCTAAAGGAATCCTTTGTTTTATTCAGTAAATGTTTGATACCAAATTAAACGGGACAAGTCAAAAGACAAGAAAAAGGTACTAACTAGGTTGTTGGAAACAAAATTAATATAATAAATATTATTATCAATCTTGTATAAGCTAGTCATTGGTCGACTAAATTTTCAACACCTGATACTCGATATAGAACAGGAGACGTGGTTTGATCCGCCTCAAAAGTTGGTAGATAAACTAACAAACATCTTTAAAAACGTCAAACATATAATGGCTTTAACTTTTTTTTCGGAGAAGAATAGACGTAATGAAGAAGAAAAAAGGCTACAAAGCGACGGCAAACCAGTTCAAACTAGATTGTACTACAATTTTTATGATTCAACCTGATTATTTCTCAAGTGTTTTCTTCGACTTCATGAAAGAGACTAGAATATTAAACTTCACACTTTCGAGCTTAATAAAGTATATTTAAGTTTTAAATATTTTTAGGGTTTCGTATCCAAAAATGATTCTATTCCAACTCCTTCTCTTTTCATGCGGTACGACTTTGGAACTCACTTCCAGCCAAGATCCGTAACGCTAAAAATATAATATCTGTCTTCAAACAGCTAGTCAAAGAACACTACCTCTCTACCATCTCATAAAGTTGTATATGTATATGTATTGTATGATTTAATTTGAATAATATAGTATATTTTTAATTAGCTAAGTTATTTGTTTTCTGTACACTGTGTCTACATCTCTCATCCAACTCTCCTGTCGCAGGTCTGCTGGAAGAAATTTCACTTGAAATAAGCAGTACCTTTGTGCTCTTCTATCTGTGTTTGTTATTTTCTTTTTTAAGTGTTTGTGTGTACATAATCAATAAATAAAAATAAAATAAAATAAATAAAGGAAAAACGGATCCTCTATAGGATCACTTTGTTGTCCGTCTATCTGTCTGTCTATCAAGACCCTTTAACTCGGGAATGCGTAGAGATATTGAGTTTAAATTAAATCCACATAATCAAGTCTGCGATCAATTGATGCTACGAAAAAAATAAACAAACTTCTGAGTTAATGAAAAAAAAAAAGATACGGCCGTCTATGTCACACAAAACGTGGATTTCGACACTCTCAAGGGAATCAAAATTCATAGGCTACTCCCGTTGACCAAGAATCCTGAAATTTGGCATGAGGTCTCGTAGCAAAAGCATAGGAAAAAGTCAAAATTAATCAAAAACTGTAAATTAATAGTAAGAAAAAACATTTTTGCGATTCGAAAAAATCGTCATAACTCAATTCGGGAATCAAACCGTTTTCACAGGTAAGTTTGTAGGGAATATTCAGTGCACAAGTAAGATTCGCTATTGCCTGGTTTTTTTAATGTTGATATTCATTAGCTAAAAGATTAGTTTTTTTTTTAAAGCGCCTTCCTGGGTTTGAACTCACAAACTTGGGGCCACCACTATTTTTTACCAAAATATCAGATACAGAATTAATTAAGGCAATGAGAAAATACAGGTAAATTGATCGACACGCGATTTGAATAAGGAATTTATTTCAAACCAAAGAGTTTGGATAATAATGATTCATCAGATACCGTGGTTAAGTTAGCCCACATGCAAGAGACTGTTCCATTGTCTAACGCTCAATTTAGGCAGTTTTCAAATTAGGCGATAAAAATAATGACACGTTATCGTACGACCTGTAGATTCGTACATTTTATGACGAAAGATATATGTTACTGAGACTACTTGGTGATATGACGCATAAATATACATATATATATATATTTATATATATAACACCGCCTAGTCCCAAGCTAAGCAGAGCTTGTGTTATGGGAAACTGATAAACATACTTATATAGTTCTAAATACATACATATTATACTGGTAGAGAATGCCTAAGGCATTAAGTCCGCCTTTGTACTTTGTGTTGCATAAAGATTAAATAAATAAATTACACCCAGACACAGATGGGCACGCCACGATTGAGGCGGTAAGGCCCCTCTTTGAGGCGTGGCTGGAAAGGCCTCACGGCGTCATAACCTTCCGCATGGCGCAGGTACTAACCGAACATGGCAAGTTCGGGCCGTACCTGTACAAGATCCGTGCGGAGGTGACGCCCGGGTGTCGTCACTGTGCGGAACGCCCGGTGGACACGGTGGAGCACACGGTAGAGGTGTGCCCCGCTTGGGAAGAGCATCGCCGTGTCCTCGTGGGGGCAATCGGCGGCAATCTCTCGCGCCGGGGCTTGGTTCAAGCCATGCTCCGGAGCGAGGAGGAGTGGCAGGCGGTCGCCTCCTTCTGCGAAGCAGTAATGCTAGCAAAGGAGGAGGCTGACCGTATCAGGCAACGGCGCTCACGCCGCAGCCGCCGCCGTAATTCCGATCCAAATTTCTGGCCACCGTAGGCGCGGGCTTGCGGACGGCGGGCAATGGGTAGCTCGCTGTCCGTTTGTCCGGTAACTGACCGGACCGAGCTCAAGTCGTTTACGGCGCGCACTGTTCCCGTGCGCCTCAAGGAGTTGTCAGCAAACCGTAGGGGCCCAGTAGGGTCGAGGCCTAGTCTGGGGCTCTGGGAAGGTATGAAAATGCATATTAGGGCCCTGGAACCAAGGCAGGGAAGGAAAAGGGTAGGTTTTTAGTCAGTAAGAGTCTGACACTATTTCCCGCTCCGCCCAAGGGCGGGATTTGTCATTGGATGATTTTACCTACCGTAAAAAAAAAACCCAGACACAGAACAAATGATCGTGACAATTGTCCTGGGTAGGAATCGAACCCACGACCTCCGGCATAGCAGTCAGGGCCACTAACCACTAGACCAAAAGGCCAGTCGATGAAATACAGTTGTTTAATATCAACTCAACATCGTCATATAAATGAAACTACCAGCCCCACGATATCCTGTCGATACCACTCAGAAGCTCAAATAAAGTCTTACACACAAGCACTTGTATCAAAAAACATCACTTTAAAACAAGACATTTCTTAGATCCAATTCAATTTTCTAGATCAACAGGAAAAAAAATATAAACTTTTAACCAATTCACAATCTATCCGGACTTGCAATGATACAGCCAACATGACCCAATTGCAACAGGGCCCATACATGTCCGCGCTCCAGACGTTACTCGTAAACTCGTGACGTAATGGCCACACTTTGCAACAATATCCCCATTTTATACGATAAGCGGTCTGTTCGCAATCAGCTCCGCAGTGGGCAATTTTATTCAACGCTTACTGTTACTTGTTAATTACAGCCATATGGATAAATAAAGTGTTATAATTATACTCCTGGTTCTCGTTAAATCGAAGCTTAAAACTGTGTTGTTTGTTGCTAATTTTTAGGGTTCCGTAAGTACGGAACACAAAGTCAAAAGAAAAAAAATGGAATCTTTATATGATCACTTTGTTTTCGTGTCTATGTCTGTCTGTCTATCAAGACCCTTTATCTCGGGATCGCGTGGGTGTATCGAGTAAAAAATTAAAACTAAATAGGTGTATGTTTACAGTCCCTTGAAGCTGTAAAAAAATCGAATTTCTAAATTAACGAAAAAAAAAGATACGGCCGTTTATGTCGTACAAAACGTATGTTTTGACACTCTCAATGAAATCAAATTTCATGAGGTACTTCTCGTTGATCTAGAACCCTGAAAGGCATGAAGCAAGGCCTTATAGCACAAGTATAGGAATCAATCTGACGACTGTGAATTTGTAGTTACGTGACAATAAAGAAATCTTTTTGGATTCGGAAAAATCGTCGAGACTCAATTCGGAAATTGAACTATTTACATAAGTTAGTTTGTACAGAACCCTCAGTGTGCGAGTTCGACTCACACTTACCCAGTTTTTTTGGATTGGGGAATTGTTGACATAAAAGTCAAACGGTATTGCAATTACATTATTAGTTTTAATTAATATCTGTATTGTTTGAATTATCGTTGGATATTGTGTACTAAATCTTGATGACATTTTTCTCTTGACTTTACACCTAAGATAAAATTCTAATATGCCTCATCTAGTTTAAACTGACGAAAAAATTGACGTGTAAAAGTATTTTTTTAAAACCGATTTGCAAAATAAATGTCATTTAATGTTTAACTAGACTATTTTCGTAATAATTTGATATATGAATTTTTTTTTGTTCATAGAACTTGATGTAATTTATTTTCAAAGTTATGTCTGCACAGACAAAAAAGCGAAGATAAGGCAAAAACCAATAAGTGTATTTTTATGAGACTTTCACAACCAAAAATATAATTTAAATACCAATCTTTTGATATACGGCTTTTATTAATATTGTGTTTAATAAATGAAGGACATATTATTATTACTCGTAAATCTTAATGCGCATGGAGCGACGCTAGCTCCTCTTTTGTTCGCTCACAGTCGCTGGTCTTTAGTGTCACCTTAGGTAAGTTTGATTGTATAAAACATATAAAAGGTTTTTTTATTCAAGCTAACATCATTACTTTTAGAATTCTGAATTCTACGAACTTCAAAAGAAGAAAAAAACATCTAGAAACTTATTTGAACTCTTTCACCCTTTTACTAAATAAATTAACTCAATCTAACAAAAAGAAAGGGGTGAAAATCCATTACTTACTAATGGCTAGTTACGTGTCTAATCTCGTTCATTAATCTTATCTAAACTTTCGTTTAATCTAAAGATAGATATTGTTAATGTTACTAAGGTTACTCAAGACTTGGGTCGATTTTCATTTCGCTGACTGTACTCTCGTTCCAGTTTATAGTCTTCTAAGTGTGTTACTAAAACGATACTTTATTTGACGAGAAAACTTACTTTAGTTTTATTCGAGTTTATGTTTTGTTAAGAGGATAATATAGTTAGTTTTGAATGCCATTAGTTTGAAGTTTGAACTAAATTTAGCTAAATAACTTCTGAAATGTTTTATACTGTTTTGGATAAACAAAACCAACAAAAATATCAATTAACTAAATGGAAAGAGCACGGCTTGGCACGTGACGATGGAAAGAGGCCAGACGGGATGACCATAATGCTCTGGAAGTTGGGTAGGCCTTTGGTGTGGGATGCAACTTGTGTCGACACCCTTGCGCCATCCCATCTTCTGAGTACGGCAGGCTGTGCTGGGGCGGCTGCTGCAGGTGCAGAAAACCTCAAACGGCGTAAATACAATAACCTTATCGGTAGTTACATGTTTGAGCCGTTTGGGGTTGAAACACTAGGGCCATGGGGTCCGAGCGCTCATCGAGTTGTTCGTGACATCAGCAAACAGCTGGTCGACTCTTCGCGTGACCAGAGGGCTGGGCTTTTCTTCGGTCAACGAATCAGCATTGCCATCCAACGAGCCAATGCTGCCAGCGTTCTGGGCACTTTTCCCATTGATATCGATGTAGATGAATTTTTTGATGCCCAATAAGTTCTTTTTCTACCCGTTTGTACATATTATTATTTTTAATTTAAAGATATCTTGTTTTAATTTTGGTGTATATATGTGCTAAATCAAAAGAAATAAAACTCTACAGAAATTTAATGCACTAAATGGATAATAGAATACTTTATAAATTATCTCCTCTTCTTTTGAAATAGTACTTCATGACTGGGGACCAAGTTGGTATTTTTTTTTTAAATGTTAGTAGGGATCAGAACTTATTAACTTTATACCATAAATGCAATACCTGGAACACACCTATTCTCCATGGAGGCCCTGTAGGGTTTTACCCGTCAGGTCTGCGGAAATTTTTGAAAGAAATTATGTGATCCTGGAACGCAAACGGCAACTGAACTGGGTTTCAGTCAGTAAATGTCCCATACGCCCTATTCCTTCACCTTAGAATAAATAAAGTCACTAAATGAGTAAACTCAAAAAACTATATACATATATATTTGGAAAATTTGGAATTTCACAATCTTTTATGAACCATAATTTGACTCTAATTGATCACAGTTGAAGAACCACTGTTTTAGAATCTTCTTAATATTGATTGACCTGTGTCTAGTGGTTAGTGGCCCTGACTGTTATGCCGGAGGTCGTGGGTTCGATTCCCACCCAGGACAAATGTTTGTGTGATGAGCACGATCATTTGTTCTGTATCTGGGTGTTATTTATCTATAATATGCATGTATTTAGAAATATATAAGTATGTTTATCAGCTGTCTGGTGCCCATAACACAAGCTCTGCTTAGCTTGGGATTAGACGGTGTTGTGTGATAGTTGTGGAAATATTATATTATTATATTATATTATTAATATAGCTGATCACAAATTATTTTTTTATAGTATCTAAAAAGAGAAAGAATAGATTAAATCAACTTCCACTCAAAACTAATGAGGCTATGTTTAGATGGAAAAATTATGACGCGTGTTTTTAAATCGCGAATTTAGATATCCTAATAAATACCTTAACTAACAACATGCACGATTTGAAAACGTGCGTCAAAATTTTGTCATCTGACCACGTAGCCTCAATTACACGTACCTTAATCACCCAACAATATTTAAAACTAAAACTCACAGAAGAGTCGTTTAATCAGTTACCACAAACTATGGTCATATAACAGCAAGTAGAACGCGACAGAACTTTATTCAACGTTGAAGTAACGACAATAAAAGCTGGCATACTGCAGCGACGCGCCTGACGGCACTTCCGACACTATCTAGACATAGATGAATGTGCTCGAGATTGTTTCTCTACTATTACTTGCATTACTTATCGAGCCGTGTGCCACTTGAGTTTAATTTCATGGTGCTCGCCTTTGGAATGTCATCTTTGGTTGCAAATTTTTGTTCTTTGATTTGCGTTCATTTACTTTGTCACTTTTTTAGTCAGCTTTATTTTTATTGAATTCATTATTGTTTCTTAGATATGGCTTTTTTCTATTTAATTTTCATTGCTAGCTTCATTTTTTTGGTTTCAATTATTATTGTTTTTTTAGAAAACAATATGTTTGACGACATTGATTAAATGATGTTAAATGTACTTCAAATAGTTTCTCCACTATAACATGTATTTTTTATTGCACCCTGTTCCACTATACCACCAAATATGCTGTTCGCTTTTGAAAATATCATACTCGTATTTATCTGTAAATTTTATATATAGTCCATAATTAATTTGATTGGACTTAATTATTATCTATGAGATCTTTATTGTTCTGTCTTCGTTGATTTCATAAATGAAATTAGTTATCTTTTACTCTGTTTTATCATCGGTGATGTTATTAATTACGTTCATCTTCGTAGTCTTCAATTAAGTACTATTCTCTTCTTGCGACCTTTTTATTTACCTTAATTTTTCTTTGTCATTGTTATTACCAGCTTCATTATCGTTGATTTTATAAATGATAATGGTTTTGGGAAGAAATACATTTGACGTAACTTCCAACGTTATCTCGATCAGTTTGTGAAAAAGTTGTAACAGTTGCACGGATTGATCTCTAAAGTTAAGCAACGCTTGCCGAGGTCAGTTTTTGGTTGAGTGGCCATCTTAATACATCAGGATTCCCCCATGACTCAGAAAGGATGTTTAGCTATTGGTCTTGGCTAAGATTTAAAGATCTCTGACTTTACTTGGGTTGTGAAGGTGAGATGAGCAGTCACTTCATGTAAAATATTGTATTTTAGCTCCATTTGGTTAGTATAGAAAAAGACTTCAACATAGTTTGGAAAATACTAAGCAAAGTGATTGATTAGACTTTCTTAATATTTTCATACTTTGTCACTTATGACAATGACAAATAATACAATATTTTATTTTAAATTTTATTCTTTTTCGTTATTATTCTGATTTGTTTTACCTCATTTTGCTCGTATATTAAGGTGTACGTGCTTATAATAAAGACTTTAGTTCCTATTAACGGTGTATAGATAAGCTTGTCTTGCCTTCTTCTATTTGATCTACTATTTTCAGCAACAGCACAAAAATTATGTTTACCACCAAAAACTTCGTAGAAGCCGCCATTTTTTCTCCTCATGAACACAGTTTCTGTACAATAAACAATCCCTTCATATTACTAGCGTGAGACTAGAAACAGCTGACACACCATTTCATTTTCCTCCTATTTCCACATCATTACGGTAATAAATAAAACAAAATAAAGAGCACTTACCAATAAGACTACAACTACTGCAAAAATTTAAAAGGAAGTTAACTATGTAATGAATTTAAAACTCAACAATAAGAATACGGGATATGATACTAAAAGGCAAAGTTTAACAAGAGCACCACCATTTCACGATAGTGGAATGGCTGAAGTTTGCATCGAGGACTCCAAATGTCTTTATGATTCCCTCAGATATCATAAATTGATATACGAGTACATTCTGAATCCTTTACACATTGTGCACTCACTATTACAAAAATGTTCTTGAGAAATAGCTAGCGTGTTTTCGTGTATACTTTGAAATACATCGTTTTATATGGGCTTGTAAAGTTTTCATATCAAAACTTGGATTTAGTTGATGATGTTTTACAAGGCTTTGTGACGTGAAGTGGGTACCGTAATATGTGGAAGATAAATTTTATAGAGGTCTCTAATTGAGTGGGTTGGGAAAAATGAGCAAATTGTTACGACTTTACAGTAAATTGTTTAATGCGTTTTTTTTTTAACTTTGAAAAAAAATTCTGGTCGTAGTTTTAGAATCTCATTTACGCTATTCAAGTATCTATGTATACACTGTTAAATTTTGGTCGTTTTAATCCCGCGAAGGATCGATTTGGTACATGAAATACTATTGATTTGTAAAGAAAAAAATAAAAAATAAAGTACTTTTTTTCAAAAACTCGTATTAATATACGCATATATGAAATTAATTTCTTTAAGTAAACGAGGCAATGACCTTGTAGGTAGTTGTCAGTCGTTGCGTACTAACTACCTACAGTTCATCGGCCTCGCTCAGGTGACGTTTACTTAAAGAAATTAATTTCGTATATGCGTATATGAGATATTAGAGTTTAAAAAAAGTACTTTATTTTTTAATTTTCTCTTTACAAATCGATAGTATTTCATGTACCGAATAGACCCTCCACGGGATTGAAACGACCAAAATTTAACGGAGTTTATAAGGAGAAACTGATTGACTGACATATCAACGCACAACCGAAACTATTGGGACTAGGAGTGTAAAATTTTGCACTAGATTTTCACTAAGAGAGAAATTTCCAAAACTGCCCTCCTAAGGGAATGAATTCCCACTTAAAACAAAAAAGAAGGCATGAGACGGGGGTCCAAAATTTGTATAGAGAAATTTACTTTCAAGCAGGCACGGCCACTGGCAAAAATGTATATATATATCTACTTATAAAATGCTTTGTCCTCAATGACTGACGCACCAACGCACAGCCTTAACCACTGGTCGTAAAGAAGAAGAAACTTGGAGAGTATGTTCTTTGTATAAACATACGTAGGCATCCGATATGAAAGGAATTTCGAAATTCTACGCCTTAGGGGATGAAAAAGTGGGGCAAAGTTTGCAAGGGACAACGTGATTTGTTGGTCCAATATATTTCAAATATTGCAAAATTAACATTCTCTAACGGAATTTTTGGAAGACGAGTTACGTGTTTTATTGAAATTCATCCCCTGACGGGGTTAAAAAGAGCTAGAAAGTTATTTTGCAATTAAAAATATTGGAACGATTTCTGACTTCTACGCAGACGAAGTCGCGGGCAAAAGTTAGTATTTATATAGGCTATTAAAGTGGTTTACTATGGAGTTTCGTTTTGGTCATGTGATACCAACTGTGCTATATTACTGACCAATTGTACGGATCATTCTAAATTCCTTGCTTACTGAGATTCCACAGAGTAGGAGTTTAGAGGCTGAACGGATTTAGAACTAACTTGGCACACAGGTTATCCATTTCTCGGAATAGAACTTAGGATATCCTAGGAGTATGTTTCTTTAGAATAATTTTAGAGCGTAGACGCTGGTAAAAACTAGTGTGTCATAAATGTAACTGTTTGATATAAATAAAAAAGGTACAGAAAAGGACACAAAAATTTCGTTATTGCTATTGAAAATGCCAAAATTTTGCCTTTTTACGATAAAACTGTCAGTAAATAAAATACACTGCAAACCTATTCACGGGCACATATTTCTCGAGCCCCAAACTACCTTACAATTTGGCGAAATATCAATAACTCGCAGCACTTGTAAGGAAAATATTTCCAGTTACGTGAATTTTGAGCACAGTCTATATCTATTTGGCAATAAGAAGAGTTTTCAATAGCACCGTCTGCTGAACAAAATGAGATTTTTACTACGGTAGTAATAACTTGATGGAATCTGGGACACGATTTTCAGGATCGAAGCAACGAAATCGTATTAGAAGGCATTTTTCCAATTTTATTATTAAGTTTTACGGCATTTTTCATTTCTCTTCTAACAATATAAAGTTCATAATATGTATTTTTCAGATGTGTTTTTGGCTATTGGGCAGAAATAATTGGCCGTCAGATATTCGTGTACTGAATAAAATATAAGCTTTGTTGTGGGTGTTGTTTCATCATTTTTTAGTCATATTACACTCTGCCTTTATAATAGTTGTTATTAATAAATGAAATACTTCTGTATAATACTTGTAGGAGCACAATTAAATTTTGTGGAGAGTTTTAAGCCGACCAATTTTTTTTAAAAGTCCTTTGTCAACGAGTTGATGTTTCCCTTTATTTTGGGTATTACCAGAATTTTCCTCATTTCCTGCGGATTCAGACCGCGTTTATGCCTCTATTAGTTAATAATTTTTTTTTTACAAGAAGAATGAATTTTTAGCAAAAAACATTCCCTAAAGCATATTCCATTATTCTACAAGAAAGATAACAATGGAAGAATCCAAGTTGAGTTTTTTTCAATTTATAACAATCTTTCAAACAGCAAAACAATAAGAAAAACCTTAGAGACTCGAAGTTGATAATAAATCTTACCTTTTTATAGAGAAATGCACCTTTTACTTTGAAAGCTTTTCAGAATTTCTTTATTTCTGAATCAAGGGTACCTATCATGAGGAAGCTCAGCGTTTCCGTACTGATTTAAGTTAAAAACGGAAAGAAAACGGAAGGTTTTCATGTTTCATTCAAGTGTTGCCAATTAGGCTACTTAAATTCCTTAGTGTTGTGTCAACAATACCTCTCTGTTTTTAGGGAACAATGACAAAAAAAGGACACTTCAATTAG
This sequence comes from Leucania comma, assembly GCA_958295575.1. Lineage (NCBI taxonomy): Eukaryota > Metazoa > Arthropoda > Insecta > Lepidoptera > Noctuidae > Leucania > Leucania comma. The sequence continues at coordinate 5,975,222 of OY282473.1, forward strand.
AAAATTGATTACTATTCGTTGAATATGAATGGTACGTTTATTTTGTAATTATGATTTTATACAATATCTTAATATCTGTTTTCGGGCGTGGACTACTTTTGTTTCTTTATGGTTAACAGGAACCAATAGTCCAGCAGAAAACTTAACTATTTTAATAATATTAAATTTAAAAATCTGACATAAATTCAGAACTTCTAGCACATCTATTGTTTAAATATAAAAAAGTAATAAGCATATATGATAGACCCTTAAAATCTATTCGCTGTTTGAAGATTTTATCTCTTCGGTTGGGATCCACAGCTGGTCCATCTGAATTGGTTGCTGTGCGCTAAGACTTTCATTGAACGTCGTTACAAATCTTTATAATATAGAAATAGAGACTTACCCATAATCATTTGGCTTGCAGTAGTCAACAGTTTCACATCGTTGTTTGCTTCCTGTGTTTCAAGTCTGACAGTGACATTGAGAGGATCTAAGGTCTCATCGCCAGCTCTTCCATGAAGAGTCACTAGGATGGCAGTGGTTTTTCCTGGTACTGCTACTTCTGGTGCCACCACTGAGAACCCGCTGAAAAGAAGAAAATTGATTTTAAAATTTAGGATTTTCAATAAATTAATTATAGGCTGATAATATGCGTTTTTTTTAATCATTTTTTTTAAGGGATTTTTTGTAAACTAATGTAATTGTACTATTGCACTTTCATCGAAAAAGCTTAATTAAATTTTTCAAATGTATGAAAAAATATGAAAATTTTGCTGCCCTAAAACTAGGGTTGGCAATATGCCACTGAAAATCCGACATCCACTGTGAACAACTTCAAAGACTTTAAAATAATGTTTCTCATGTCATCGTATCACACACTTCCACCAACATGCTATATGTCTTCCATTTTCTTACACGCGTCACTGTTAAGGATGGCTATTATGCATTATATACAATTAATGAATAACGATTTATAGAAATAATATATACTACGCATAGCTGTTGCTGTTAGAACAAAGATGTAAAATTGTATGCATAGTGAAGAATATACTTGTATTAATATATTTTAATTTGATCTCTAATTAGCAATTTTATGTAAAAGTCTACAAAAAACGGATTCATGTCTATTTTTATACCCCAATATATTTTGTTTTCTATAAAAACATCTACACACCTATCCAAAATAAATCTCTCGTAGCGAGTCAACCGCAATCTGATTTTGACAACCGGCCAAATTCTCATCAACAAAAACGAAATAAAATTGCGCTCGTAACTGTAGTTGGCCAACCAGGAACAGAGGAACAGTAAGTTGCCATCGGCGTAAATGTCAAACATCGAACAACACAGGTCAATAAAATTCAATTCTAAGCGTAGGGAAATATTGAAAACTCTCCAAACCAAAGTCTGCATTGCGACAAATCGGTTGGACACGTTCGAATTATTGTATTTTCCTACGTGTGCACAGAATACTGAATTTTGTTTGACGAAACCGTTCGTGCTACATCCTGTTTGAGTGCAAGAACGCGCCTACGTCTGTTTGAGTTTCCTGATACTGTTTATTTAGTTTTAAACTATGCACTCAGATGTTCATTGTTCATTACTGTAGCATTGTTTGCTTCGGTTTGTTTTGTTTAAAGCTCTAAACTTCCTTGTTTAATTTTATTCTATCTCATTTCTAACGAAATTTCTGGTCTAAATGACTTTTATTAATTTTCTTCATTTCTTTCCTCTTCCTTTTTGTAACGTTCTCATTTCCTTAATATCACGTGTATAGCATTTTTATTTGCCACATCATATTTGATATACTCCTTGTAATATTATATTACGTCATAATAGAGGGAAACGAAGCTGAAATAAATATGACAACCAAAAGAAATGGTGTTGTCTCTCGTGTAATTTTTTTTATTTGCTAGACGAATGGCTCCATAATGTCTACTTTTGATAAGGGTAACAGTCGATATGTCGTGCGCATCGGATGGGTATTTCCGTCGGAGACAAGGTTTTATTTGTTTTCCTAGAAGAGCTGTATTGAATGGTACTACAAAGTATTGGATGCTGCTGATGACATAGAAAAAGAACGACTACGTAAAGACATATTATGAAACAAGGGTCATGACAATTCGTAAATGAATAAAATCATTGAAATTTGTAATAGATATTAATTGGGTGCAAGAATATGATTACAGAAACATACCAGGATTATTATATTCTTTTATTGAATTTTTATTTTTTCATTAAATTTCTAACCTTTTATTTAGATTTTTCTGTACATTATATAGTAGTAGTTCTGTTTTAAAACCAAGAACATCACGCAATTTAAACATGTGTCAAGCGGACCGCATCAAATGACATCCAAAGTCCAAGGAAACTAAGTTTGAACGAACTCCAGTGCGGGTAGAACTTATTTCAAAACTAGTGTACTGTGGTTTCCGGGACAAGTTGCTTAGTTTATTTGTGCACTCGCTTTGCAGACGTGTGACGTTGGCTTTGAACAAAGCTTTATGATGCTTCCCTCTGTTTTACTACCACAAATAAACGATTCTTGTTATTTCTTTTCTTGTAATTGGTATTTTCCTGGTTGCTGTGGTGTTTTGAAGTGATTTTTTACTGGATTTGTATTTGTGGTCTTGTTCGGATTCGGGAAATACGATTTATGTTTTAAACGTTCTGGAAGATTGTGGGTAACATGATCAATGATGGGATTAGGACGTCAAATAAATTAGTTATTTTACAGTTGCTTGTGTGAATAAAAACAGAAGACTATTTGAAGATTACTATAGCATATGATAATCAACAGACACTGCATCAAAGTAATATATTATTTGATGTAACGTACGCTATTCATAGCTCCAAATTGTCTTATCTCACTAATCAACTGATACAATTCCGAAGCTTGGCAGAATGGCATAATTAACGAAACCTCGACGAGAATGTCAACAATATCCACAAATTCTTCTTTGAGATTCTAGTCACGTTTTGGTGCGAACGAAATTAATTACTTCCCGAAAGGTGGTTGACGTTGTAATTAGCGAAACCAACTGAAACGAATACAGTCATTATCAAAAAAGTTTATAGGAAAATTGGAACCGACGGGAAGTCAAAATTCAAAGGAACTGGATATAGCAGAATCTTTATATCTGTTTACAGAAAAACTCGATCCCGCCGCTCTGGCTTCGCCCACAAAAACAATGTATGTGGCGGCATGTACATACTTTTGGAACGAATTCGAATAACAAAAGGCTCGCAAATGGACACTTGCCAACGCCCGTTCTACTCAATCGATACGAATCGCTCCAGAAAAGATTGCTCCTCTCAGTTTCTCAGCTTCGTATAAGCTAGACGTAACAAAAGTGATAGCTTTTTAATGACCATTTTTATATTCGTAAATCCTAACTTTTCTCGTGAATTTTTATTCTTTTTAAATTCTACTTTGTTCTCAGAGTTGCTGAACTTTTTGGACTGAGATTTCAGTACGATCTGTTGGACTTTGTATCAACAAACCTGTGAAATCTCTTTGACGGGTATTTCCGTGCAAAACAAAGTGATAAATTCTATGCGGTAACATTTTCCAAGCTCGAGTGACCTTCAAAGATTTTATAGACGATGCTTAAGTTTTTATTTTATTCAAACATTTTGTGGGAGAATTTGGCCAAAATAGTTTTATCAGGGACGCACATTTTGATTGAGACATTACGAGGACTTAGCATAATATAAAATTTATTTATTTAACAGTTTTTAGTATCCTGTGTACCTATTTGTGTAACGTAGAACAGAATTGAAATTAGCATATTTGCTAACTCAGCTCTGCCCTTGAGACAGGGTCAATTGTTATTATCAATATAGTTTCTGTCAACCACTTTTTTGGGTTCCGTAGCTCAAAAAGAAAAGATAGAACCCTTACAGGATCACTTTGTTGATTTCTGTCTGTCAAGAATTTTTATCTTGGGAACGCGTGAATGAGTTGAAATTAAAACCATATACTTAGGTCTGTAGCCTCTTGAATTGGAGAAAAAATCAAACTTGTAAGTTAACAAAAAAAAATATACGGCCATTTATGTAGCAAAAAACGTATATTTCGGATAATCAAAATTCACAGGGTACTTCCCTTTGACTTAGAACCCTAAAACTTGGCATGAAGCAAGGTCTCATAGCACAAGTATAGGAAAAAATCTGAAAACTGTAAATTAGTAGTTATGGCACAAAAAAAAAACTATTTGCGAAAAATGTTTGAGACTCGATTCGGGAATTGAACTGCTTTCATAGTTAAGTTTGTACGGGACCCTCATTGCGCGAGTCCGACTCGCACTTGCCCAGTTTTTTTTTTTTTTAGTTAGGCGATATTATGCTGTGTGTGTGTTAGGTGTGCAATTCATTTAGGCGGAGACCTAGCTATACAGGGTAGGTAACTACACGTCCGTCCCTTTTTCTCGTTCGCACGCTTTACATTTTAACACGCCCTGGTTTTTTTCTTTTTTTTTTTAACACGTCTTGGTAGGGTTCCCTGAAATATCTGTAGAGATTTTTAAGACGACAGTATGTAAAAACAAAATTACAGATTCAAGAGCGTTGAGTGTGGGTTCACTCATGTTTTCTGAACCCTCGATATTGCCGAACAAAAACAAACCCTTACGATATATTTTAAGTCCGGTGGCAGAAAAGTGGCGTGCGTTCGTGACTACATTGTTGGCAGTCGATACTTGACGCGGGTAGAAACGACCCGCTGCAAATAAATAGGAATGGTAATGGTTCATACGTGATAACCGAACCTAAGGAAAAATCCTTTTGTCAAGAATATTTAAAGCCTACTGGGTGTTTATGAAGAGGGTAAGCTTTTTACCATTTGTGGTTTGTTTAAATGTACTATGTGAGTAGTTTTGGGGTAGGAACCTTTGAAATGATATGGTAAAAGTGTTTTTGTTCGACTCTCGAGGGTTGAATTTGGGTGACATTGTCGCTGAAATAAATCTGCACTGAATTATTAATGTAACAAAATGTCAAAAAGTTAGGGGCCTCTTATTTGTGATTGTATTTTGGCGCCATCTTTTTTTTTTTTAATCTAACCTTTTTATTCAACGTGCATTTTTTTCCTCAAAGGACAGTTCCCATTTTTAATTGGTTTCGTGATGTCCTGACGTTTATTTGGTCCGATCTTGTTTTTTTTTTTTTTGTGAATGTTTCAGTAAGGGCAGTATTTTTTAACTTTTTTTGTGTATAGGGTGACTAGAAATTAGTGACCGTTACTTTAACACGAGATTGTATTCATGATAACAATCAGCTTTTACTATGGAACCAAACCTGAAATCGCGAACAAAATCATAAATGCAATGAATTTTTTCCGCAATTTCAGGTTTTGTCCCATAGTAAAAGTTTTTTATTATCATGACTACAATCAAGAGTTTAAATATCAAACACTAATTACCAGTTACCCTATATATGTTATCTAGAACTGATGTGATGTGTATCTATGTCACCCGAAATAAAGATAGTATTATAATTATTTTATTATTATTATACAATATTATTCATTTACCTAGGTATTCTCTAAAATAACGAATGTGCGGTTGGTAATGTGTGTAGAAGACGAAAGCGTAATTTTAATATTAACACCTATTTTTATCTTATCCTACATTTTTGGCGTCGTTTTATCCTTGGAATAGTGCCAAGTAAAGTTTATCTTATTTTTTAACCAACTTGAAAATAAATGCGGAGGTTCTCAATTTGACTGTATGGTTCTTTTTACTTGTTCGGCGATATTTTTCCTAAATGTGATATTTTGATAAATATTTTCTTCTGTTGGGAAATAAGATTCCATTTTGGTTTGGTGAAGACCTGATAAAAAAATATGGAGATAAATTATGATCTATCTTATTGATCATGATATGATAGTTCCATGGAATTCTCCGTTCCAAATAATAGTAAATCTTTGAGAATTGCTGAAATCGATGTACATTTATTGTTAACAGCAATTCATAACATAATAAAATACGTAATAACATAATAAGTACGTGCTAAAGAGGTAAGCAAATGAGTAAAGTTCCCCGTGTATACCCCTTCTTTCACCAATTATTTTCAAATTTCATATTGTTGAGGGTTATCAATTCGGGCATAACTTATTTGTTTATGGACCGATCTTGAGCATTATTTGGGTATTGGGTTGAGTTATAATTCCGTGGTAGTCCGATTACATAGTTCTTTATTTGCATCAGACCTTGAACTTTTTAATTTGTACTTGAAAGTTTTATTTATATACAAATAAATTACAAAATATACAATGAAACTATTTAAAATAATAAATACTCAACGGAATAAATTAACTACACGAACTTTATCTTTCCAATTAAACAATCTTTTTAAAGTAACTTATTACCAACCGCCCTTAGAATCACTCAACTAATCTAATCTCATATGATTTTCTATTTTATTTATTTACAATTTTTTTTTTGTTAACAATTTATGTACACACAATAAAACAGAAAAAGACAACACAGTGCGGAACACCCGGAGAACACGGTGGAGCATACTGTAGAGGTATGCCCCGCCTGGGCGGAGCATCGCCGTGTCCTCGTGGGGGCGATCGGCGGCAGTGATCTCTCTCGCCGGGCCTTGATTCAGGCCATGGTCCGGAGTGAGGAGGGATGGCAGGCGGTCGCCTCCTTCTGCGAAGCAGTAATGCTAGCAAAGGAGGAGGCCGACCACATCAGGCAAAGACGACGGGGCGCTCGCCCTAGCCACCACCGGGATTCCGGTCCCGATTTCTGGCCACCGTAGGCGCAGGCTTGCGGACGGCGTGCAATGGGTAGCACGCTGTCCGATCGTCCGGTAACCGACCAGACTAAGCCCAATTTGTCGACGGCGCGTACTGTTCCCGCGCGCCTCAAGGAGCTGCCAGCAAACCGTAGAGGCCCAGCCTAGCTAGCTGCAGGCAGGCAGGGTTGAAGCCTGCTGGGGTCATGGGTCAGCTTTCGAAAGGAATACCCGGCCCCGGCACGATAGACTACGAAGGAACGGGGTAGGTTTTAGTCAGTAAGAGTCTGACACTACTTCCCGCTCCGCCCAAGGGCGGGATTTGTCATTGGATGATTTCACCTACCGTAAAAAAAACACAATAGATAATAGAACTGATAATAAGTACTACTAGTACTGATAGTTGTGTTCATAGTAGTGATAATAATAGTAGTAGGTGGTAGTAGTAGTTTAGTAAGTAATCTTATATTTTCTTTTACAAAAACCTTGGTATAAAAGTCCTAATAAGAAAAACCAACAGCTGTCTTCGGTTTATTATCAAGCCTCCCTAACAATATTTTGTAGCATTATTAGAAATATTATATTCTTTATAGAAAGGGAAATGGAACAAGCACGTGTTGGTAACATCTGGTGTGTACCCTCAATACTCACTGATGGAACGATACTCCTCCTCCAATATACGAGTACAGCAATTTGGCGCCGAATACATTAATAACGTCGATCTGACATGGAATGAGCAAATTAAGACGTTTATTGATGTCGTTATGAGTTTTTTTACAGCTTTTTGAATACATTATTTTGTTGTTTGAGCATAGAATAACTATTTCATTATTTCAAACTATCCCGCAGTCAATTACTTAATAATTCAAGGAGTTATAAAACGTTACCAATAAGATATATACAAAATAGGGTACTGTAAAATGGTGTCGTAAATACAACGTACTGAACTCCAATACAAACTCTTGTCCTATATCCTTTTATTTAAAAAATACTTTCTTAATTACTGATCTCCCAAAAAAATACCATCCCAGACCGTAATCTCGTCTATAAATCTGCTCCAATCTTCCTCCATCTTTAAGACAAGACTTTCTTTTCTGTAAAATCATTAAGGTCACGCTAAGTTTTTCTTCCATAGATTTCCCTTACGATGTACGGTGCACGGTGTGACTGAATGCTTGCCCCCGGCTCATTACGGCCTCATGAATTATTCATGCCCTACCGCCTTCGTGCTTCCTCGTGCATCCTCGTGCCCAAGCCTAGTGACCCGAAGCCTTTATATCGAGATCCCATTGACATGTCTTTACGCGTATTATTTTATTCAGAGAGTGGGTGGAAGGTGAATTGATGTTTAGGTGGGCGTATGTTTTTGGAGGAACGCAAAGTTATTGACCTTTAAATCTGGACAAACAAAAACATAATCAATCAATCAACAATTTTTTTAAATAATAGCTTCTGGCGTACCTATTATAAGTACTCACTGGCCTAAGTTACGTCTATGTGAAATAAAATATTTTGAATTGAATCGAATTGAAAAATTTCTTTATTTAATCTCTCTTGTTTTCTTTGAACTTGTTCAAACTGTTGTAAAATATTTATGTTTTTGTCACGTAAATATTACCTTCCTTCTGTTTAAACGTTTTCAGATTATTATGTCTGTTTTGTTTTAATTAAAATATTGATTGATTTATTTTGTATTCGATTATTCATTGCAATCTATTAATTTTGCTGGGAACACCGAAACATATCTTTTGTTGTGATTATCTGTGAAGTGTGGAAGAAAAAAGTGGGATATGTAGCGTAATGGTCTTGGTTAGGCAGCCGTCGAGGTAAGACGCACAATTGGTCTCTTGCATTATTATAGTTTTAAGAAAAATAATGTACTTGCTTTAAGAGAAATAATGTACTTAAATAATTTGAAAAAAGTAACCATCTAATTTCTTACACATTCTTTTCTTTGAGATCTACACTTTGGACTGCCATCTTGACAATTGAAACGATTGAGGAATAAATTAATAGAGCAGTTTTAGACACTTTTAATCTGGAGAAGGGTAAAAAGCCAATCATGATTGATTCACCTGTAGGTAATCTAAAATGAGAAACTGACGCAGCCCAAAGTACTGGAAATAGAAATGTAAAATTTTGCACAAGGACTCCTTTCATGATATAGGCGAGCACTAAGAAGTTTTTGAAAATTTACTTTGAATAAGTTTTTAATCGTTAATCTGATTAACTTTTTGTCAACACTGTTAACTTAAAGTAGAAAAATATTCTAAGCTTGTTCTCACATTGTTAGGTAATGTTATTTTTCTATTTGAGACGAAAGATTCCTTCATGTTTTGAAAATAACGTTATACCGTTGATTTTGGGTGTTATTTGTAAATCTATGACAGTCGTAACGAATATTCGGAAGACAGAAAAATCTGACACTATTCACTGGGTATCGTGTTATTCAATAACTGGATTGTTGCAACCGGCTTAATTGCTATAAAAAAAAAAAACTGGATTGTAAAGGCGAGGCATAGGCAGTTGCTCCATGTAAATCACAAGTAATTTAGCTGCATCTTGCGTAACCCCCAACTTACTTGAAAAAAGGCTGGGTAGATTTTTTGCTTAGTTTACTTTAAGTTTACCTAGTTTGACTTAAGGCCGTGCCCTAATCTTGACCTCCAGTGCAAATAAAACTTCACAGAAAGCAAAGCTACTCCCGTAATACAATCTGAATACTCGCTGAAATTTTAAACTGCGTGCAATGTACTACGGTTTGAAAAGGTCAGAAATATAGGTTAGGTTGAGAGTTCGAATATTTGTTAGCACATTTTTAACGAAGTGTAGAATAACTAGCCTTGTTAGCAACGGTATGGAGAGTGAAATGGTTTCGTAAGCCCTTTTTTGAGCCACTAGACTAAGAAAGATTATATTATTGACGTCAAAAACCTTACATTAGGTCTTTTACGTCATCATGATTTACCTGGTTTTTGTTATTAACATATCCAATGACAAATCCCGCCCTTGTGCGGAGCGGGAGATAGTGTCAGACTCTAACTGACTAAAAACCTACCCTGTTCCTCCTTCGCCTTGGTTCCAGGGCTCTGGTATGCATTTTCATACCTCCCCAGAGCCCCAGATTAGGCTTCGACCCTATTGGGCCTCTACAGTTTGCTGATAACTTCTTGAGGCGCGCGGCAACAATGCGTGCCGTTGACGACTTGGGCTTGATCCGGTCTGTTACCGGACGGACGGACAGGGAGCTACCCATTGACCACCGTTCGCAAGCCCGTGCCTACGGTGGCTGGAAATCGGGATCGGAATTCCGGCGGCGTCTAGGGCGTGAGCGCCGTTGCCTGATGCGGTCGACTTCCTCCTTTGCTAGCATTACAGCTTCGCAGAAGGAGGCAACCGCCTGCCACTCCTAATCACTCCAGACCATGGCGTGTACCAAGGCCCGGCGCGAGAGATCGCCGTCGCTTATGATTAACCCGTGTAGGGCTTTTTTTTGGAAGGCATTTACTTAATGGCTTTTTTCAATCTAGGGTGGAAAAAGAGGGTATGACAGCAGGGCAGATGTACGATTAAAATCGTACTCGTATGATTTTTTGGCATTTTTACACATGTTCGATCGCTAGTCCAAGATCGTACGGAAAATGTACGATTTTTATATACCTAACAAGTCTGGCAAACTTTTCAAAACAAACGATGTGCTCTACTAGCAAGTATGAGTTTTGGGAATTCCCCAACACTCTAACGCATACCTAGATCTTTTACTTGAATAAAGACTCTTCTAAAAGTCATTTAAAGGCTAAAAAGGTAATTTGTGTTCTCGTCAGCAACTTAACTTAGAAACAGTATATCAAATGAAACACTGAAATGAACTTATTAATATTATAATAATAGGAAAAACGAAAATTGCACGAAGTTTGAGCCAACAAAAAAAAAAATGTTTAACAATTTGACCACAGAAAATTTGTATAAGCGTAAATAGTTTTACTGTTTTTGTTTTGCTAATGTTAAACGAATTTTAGTTGTATTTAATAAAAACTTTGTACTTCTTAGTTGTAAGATTTTTTCATTTCAAAATTTCCTTGGCATACGATTTTTTTAAAGTTGGCGTACGATCACACCTTTTTTGGACCTGGCAGCCCTGCACGCCAGACTAAAATTTACCTAATTACTTTATTCTAAATTTATGATCATATTTTGTTCTGTGTCTATGTGTAATTTATTTAATTATGCATGTATTTAGAAATATCCATATATATTATGTTTATCAGTTGTCTAGTACTCACACAAGCTCCGCTTAGGTTCAAAACAAAAGATCTATCCAGTCTAGACAAGTAAAGCCTAGTGTTCTGATTAACTTCTGTATCACTGATAAACTGTTACACTGGCTATGAAATGTTGACTTACAAAGGACTCAAAGGACTCGGTGTCAAAGCCTGAATAAGCCAATGATTGGAAAATTGATTAAAAGAACTAGAAGTGACAAAAATAAAAAAAAAAAAAAAATAGTTTCTGAATGTGATGGTTTGTCTGACATGATACTGATTTTGATTTTGATTTTTAAATATGTAGGATTTTATTAAATAAATGTCTAATTAAGAATGTCGAAAAAAAAAATTATCTCTCAGGTTCTAGGACGTGCCGATTTCGTCATGATTTTTTCCTTCACCTTATTAAGAGCAGTGATAAATTAAATTTAAATAATTTTAAGTAAAATATTAAAAACCTTACTTTCGTATTGGTACCATGTTTATTTTAATTGAAAAATGTTATTTGAGTCTTTATATAAAGGCGGCAAAGGTATAAATCCTTAGTCAGAGAATATTTTTGACAATATTCAATTTTCTCTATTCTTAAAACCAAAACCCAAATAAATATTATTACTACGAAAGTAATTGTTAGTTTGCTGGTTTGTTACCGTCTAAACAAGACACACTGGTAACATTACACTAAACTACTAAACGCAGTCATTTCGGCCTGATTACTTAAAAACAATTTCGCTTGAATACTGCGGCGCGGCGCCAAACCAAACCTTTGAAATTTTCGTTTCGAGTGCAAGCAAAAATGAACTTAGCGGTGGTCAGGCGGAAGTGTCTTTGATAGTACCTATTATATGTATGTGTTTGAGTGTATGTTGGGCACTCCTTTACACTCAAATATCTGAATAGATTCTTCTTTATTATTTTGTTTTTTTTTTTTTTCAAATTAACAATTATTGTTATTTTTACAATTATGAAATTGTTTATTTTTTTTAATATTATTTAAGTATACAATAATAAAATTGTTTATTTTTACAATTTAACATTAACAATTACTTATATAAATTTCTTATATTTTTTACAATTTGCAATATTAACTCTGTAAAATTACATTTTTGTATATTTTATTATTGTGAATTTGGGAACTATGTGGATTATGTTTTCCTTTTCTCTAAATTTAATTAATTTCTGACAGATACGAGTACTTTTTGCGGCCTACCCAAATGTCCTTTCTTTGGTATTGTTCGTCAAGTCGTTGAGCTCCTTAGTAGTCCTGAGTTGAGCTATACGAATACTGACAAATGCTTGCACTGACTGGACAGGTCCACTCAGAGCTGTGTAGTTCATTCTTCAAAAGACCATCCCAGACACCAATCTGCATGGTTCTCATATGTTTTGACCATTACATGTTTGCTGTATGGACTTTAAAAGAGACTTTGACCCCTGAGTTTGTTTCGGTGTTTCTTCTCAGGGTGGTCAGCTAGGAAACACCGGCCTCATCCAGTTAAAATTGATTGACAAAGAAGAAATATAACTGTGGTTCTATTCAGCAAAAGTCTGACACGTCCTCCTTCTCCACCCTAGAGCAGGAGCAATCATTGAATGATTTTGCAATTAATAAAAAAATATGAGTAGACCATCCTGGAATAGCACATAGGCTTTTATTGTAGCAGTATTTTCCCTCAAGGTAATTTTCTACATTTACGCAAGCAAAGCCGGTTGCAGAAGATAGCTTCTCTCTTTGCTCTTAAGCTCCTTCATATTCACTGACTTCCTGACCTATATTACTAACCAATTTAGGTGCAAAACTAGCATCAACATTGGTCAATCCTTACATTTCCATACGATTTGCATCTAGATGCCACTTGAGGTGTCTCTTTGCCTACTGTTTGAAACAAGACAATAATACTTAATAACACCAAAGATACGCCATCTTGTTTTAGAGTTAACCGTACTGTTGTTGCTAGGGATCACTGGACTACTAGGATTATTGTAAGATTGTATTACTAAATGATCGGATTTAGGTCTTATGCTGTGTATTGGGATCGCATACTAGCTTACTGGTTGTTTTATTTTTAAACGTTTCCAAATCCTAAGTAAACTTACTCTTCTATTGTGCCTGCTACTACTCTTCGCTTCGGACCATGGCCTGTAGCAAAGCCTGGCGCGAGAGATCGCTGCTGAATTTTCATATGAGCGTGGTAAATAATAAAAACAGAAAAAAGCACGCCGGGGGCTTTCATTTATTTACACGCTCATAAGATAATTCAGTATAATTATCAACAAACTTCACTTGTAACTTCCAGTTACAATAGCTCAATGTTGTGTGGTATCTGGAATGAGTACCTATCTCCCTGCGTGATCGTTGTTCGTCCCTTCTATGCCATTCACGGTATTAAACTTGTCGCTATGGTGACCGACATGGCCGAATAGAGCTATTGACGAAGATCAAACAATTACTTGCAGAAGGTCCTATGAAATATCTGTAGTGTTAGGTATTTATATTTAACCAAGATAAGAATTTCAGTTTTTTTGAGGTTAGGGATTTATCATATAGCTTTTCTCGGTCGAGGTGAAGCGGGAGGGAATATCAGACTAAAACCCAGCCGTGTTCCTTCAGTTTTGTGTTCTAAGGCCGAAGTGATTCTGTCAAAGTGATTCTTAAAAAACGTAAATTTACTCTACGGATAACATTTGTTATTCAATTGTCAACTTCTATGAAAAACGCTGCCTGTCTGCTTAGTGTGTGAGTCCGAAAAATCCCTACTTGTAATTAATTTACTTGCCTTTTCAAACAAATTTCTAACTTAATAAAAAGTTATCTTTATTAGTTAGGTACACAATCATTTTAGCTTAAGCCGACTTAACGTAATTATATACTTCAAATAAATATTAGTTCTGTACAGTATTACAATTCATACAAAATACACAGTGTTACAGAAACACGTGTAAAGTTGGAGTTTTGGGGCACTCCACAGAGTACTAAAACGCTTACACTGTCCATTGTTACAAACGGCATTGTCATAATTTTGAATACCTACAAAGAGCGTCAGAGAATGTCACAGTGTCATTATCACAGTAGGCAAAGTTGGGCTGTGAATGAGCGTACTTTGCCCACTACTATGATCACAGAAATTTCAATATTCTTAGACTCACGATCTTGTACCCATTTAATTCAAATTCTAAACGACCAATGTCGTCATTTGACCATTTTACCATCGGATGACCAATGCTTATTTTTCCAGTCTCCACATCTCAACTCTACCTGTCATAACTGCACGTTTCCAAGTTTGATGTTCAACTTTATTTGATTTCCCGGTTCCGTTGATCGTTTATCAAGGCTAGAAACCAAAGAACGTCTACGGATCTTGATGTTTGGATCTGTCATCCGTATGCCATGCCATGCTGAGTGTTGGCAAGCTGAGGTTTAAAAATTGAAGACTAAATATAGCTATATAATATGTTAGCAGGAATTTAGTTTACAGTGAACATTGCACGGATTCGAATTTATTTGTTAATTAGCTTTTACCAGCGGCTTCACCTGCGGGAAAATAAAAAATTATCCAATATTTCGGCAATAAAAAGTATTCTATTACCAAACCCATTCAAATGATTGCTTTTATATTATTTTGCTTTTTTATTATTTTTTTTGCTTCTTATTTTTTTGTTTTGTGTTACCTATTTATTGTGTTGTGCCTTTTGCTGTGCCAAATAAATTATTTTTCTTTCTTTTTTCTTTCTTTAATGTAACTAGCTGGTGCTGGGCTTCGCCTGCGTGATAGTAGAATATTATTCCCAGGGAACATACTTCTGGGATAAAAAGGGTCATATGTGCTATTCCAGGTTATCGTCTACCCTTGACAGTTGCATCAATAGGGTATCCTTCTCATATGAAAATAGTTTAGCAAAGGGGCTAATATGTTGATAACGCTGCCTTCATCGAAACCCATTTCGGCAGTACTAAGCGCTTAACCTTGTGGTTTATGCCGCGTACATCGAAGAACTGAAATAAAAAATCCCGTCCGAATACTGTAATTCAGGTGTTTTCAAGGCTAGAGTGAGTAGGCTCTTAATAAAGTAGTGTAGAGCGCAGCCTTCAACGATTGTATGACTGTTTTACTTGACTACGATCCCACCTGTTGGTAAGCAGTGATGCAATCGTTGATGGTGAGGCGCACTAGTTTATTAAAAGCCTAGTCACTCTAGCCTTGAAAACACCAAAATTATAATCAGACGGGAAAACTGGAGCAGGTAAATGCAGTCCTTTGATGTATATATTAGTGTGATTGTAATTGTGATGTCAATTCTACTCTTCTCGTACTCTGTGGGCGTCTCCAAAACCTACCCAAACAAAAGTTCCATTCTCCCCATATTGTGTTCATACGAATAAATTGATATTCGGGGAACCGTGAAGATGATTATTTCTCAAGACGAACGTTCATTATTAAAGAGAAATTGCCGGGATAACGTTGTGATTGTTCGACAATTGTTCTGTTTTTCGTTCAACTTGTATTTATACTTACGATCGAGTTAATTTTCTCTGGGTTTTCTGAAGAAACGAATGAACTGGTTCAGTGGAATTCCCTGTCTAAGATGAAACTGAGTAAGATAATTTAAATTACCCACAGGTTAGGTTTCTTTTTTATGGTAGGTAAAATCATCCAATGACAAATCCCGCCCTTGGGCGGAGCGGGAAGTAGTGTCAGACTCTTACTGACTAAAAACCTACCCCGTTCCTTCGTAGCCTATCGTGCCGGGGTCGAGCATTCCTTTCGGAACTAACCCATGACCCCAGTAGGCTTCGACCCTGCCTGCCTGCAGTTAGCAGGCTGGGCCTCTTCGGTGTGCTGACAGCTCCTTGAGGCGCGCGGGAACAGAACGCGCCGTCGACGACTTGGGCTCGGTCCGGTCGGTTACCGGACGATCGGACAGCGTGCTACCCATTGCACGCCATCCGCAAGCCCGCGCCTACGGTGGCCGGAAATCGGGATCAGAATCCCGGCGGCGGCTGAGGCGAGCGCCCCGTTGCCTCTGCCTGATGCAGTCGGCCTCCTCCTTTGCTAGCATTACTGCTTCGCAGAAGGAGGCGACCGCCTGCCATCCCTCCTCACTACGGACCATGGCCTGAACCAAGGCCCGGCGAGAGAGATCGCTGCCGCCGATCGCCCCCACGAGGACACGGCGATGCTCCGCCCAGGTGGGGCACACCTCTACAGTGTGCTCCACCGTGTCCTCCGGATGTTCCGCACAGTGGCGACACCCGGGCGACCCACAGGTTAGGTCAGGTTACTTGAGATAATTGGTATCGCGAAGTAAGTTTCGCTGGATGTTTCTTTTTTAATTAAAACAATTCATTAAGAGACACTTTTTAGTCTCCAATATTTGTTGACATCAAATATTTAATGTTAATTCAGAAGTGTTAAAATACTACAATATACTTTGGTATTTACAATACAATAAAATTAAAACTGAAGTCATAAAATTGCCACAGAAACTTAAAAATTAGCAATGAAGGAAACACTAATATATAAATCACAGTGGCAGACTAATTGAAATATCATTAAGCAATATTTTGAAATCTTCATAATAATAAGGTAATTAATGCAATGAATAAAATAAAATTTATTCACTCGTAATCATTAACAACCTTGACTTTCATAAAATGAAACAAATTGCAGCAATAATTCAGATAATCAATATTAAACATTATTTTAGCTACATTACCACTAACCTAAAAAAGAAACTTCGGAAGCCAAAAAAATATAATATCCTAAAAACTCCCTTTCCGAAAACCTTTCACAATGAATAGGGGCACACATCCCCTAAATGGCATCGCTTAACGGTCCGTCCCCAACATCAAAGCTCAAGCCACATAAGCGATGCGAAAAACTTCCAGAAGGATTGCCGTTAACAATAAAAAACTTATAGGGTAACTTTAAAGGGTAACTTTCGGTAACCCCGTCCCCCTTTCTCAAAGTTGCAAAGTTGCCTCAATTAAATACATGACTTTCTAAAATAAATCGAGTTTTCTAAGCCCTTTCCCGGCGTGACGTCAAGTAGTAAATTTTATTAGCGCGGGAGAAAATGATTAATTGATTTTCTGTGTCGAGGAACAGCGTGTTACGGGTGACAAACAGAATTTAGACAGGGTGATGCAAAAGTGATGTAGTTCGGGCTCGTTGTAGCTGTGTGCCTTTGGTGTGTTATTTGGACTGTTAGTCTAGCTAGAGGATAATGTGTAGTATTATTTATACTCACTTAATTTACTCACATATTCATTTTCACTCATTGGTTCTTAATTCTCTTTTCTTAAGTATTGTATTATTCAATTTTATAATTTTTCAGTTTTTTTACGTTTTGACGTGACACTGTCACTCTGTCAGTTCATTATTTTTCTTTTTCATCTATCACCTAATAGGTTATGGTGAATAATGGCCCTGACTGCTGTACCGGAGCTCGTAGGTTCGTTTCACACCCAAGAATTTTTTTTAGGTGATGAGCACGATGATTTGTTCTTTGTTTAGGCCTAATTTACCTGAAATATGTATGTATTTAGAAATATAAAAGAATGTTTATCAACTGTCCAGTACTTATAACACAAGTTCTGCTCATTTGGGACTGGATGGCGTTATGTGATAGTTGTGGAATATTAATATTATTATTTTTTAGTCTTGATATTGCTAGGTTTTGATACGTAATCAGATTAGTTACTCTGTTTTGATGTGATCATGTTCTGGCAACACCGAATCGTATTTGTCATTATCTATAGTAAATATGTCGATGTAGCGTAATAGCGAGTGACATCGATCGTTGAGTTCAGACGCATAATTTGTCTTTTGCATTATTGTAGCGACAAAAAATATGTCACCGAAATATTTGTAATATTTAACATGACGTAAAAAGTGTCCATTAAGTTTCTTGCACATTCTTCTCCATAGAGATTTGAAATGTGACATTGGCAACGTTTTTCTGAGAAACTAATTTCTTGACAATTCAAGGGTGTAAGTGGTTTATTTGAATTGAATAAGTACACTGTTTTATACTAAAAAGAGCGGCTTTATCACAAAAAAAAAAAAATGATTTCTTGGATAGATAAATCAAAATATTCACGTAAGCTTACAAACGGTCACTTTAAAACGTAAAAATGTAATGAACGGTTCTACTTGATCGTTTTCTATGGAGAAAAACCGGTATATAACTAATCGGTCAATACTACAGAAAAGAAAACGATTTGGACTACAATTTCAGTGGTACCGCGGTTACCATTATAACAAATTACAAGCCATTTGCTAACCACAGTATTTTTTATATTTGGCTCTGGTACTGGCCATGGCCCGGAGCGAGAAAAAATAGCAGGCGATCGTCTCCTTCTGCGAAGCAGTAATGCTAGCTAAGGAAGTGGCAGCACGTGCGAGGGAACGCCCCTCACGCTGCAGTCGCCGTCGGCTCCGGTCGTCCGGTAATCGTCAGGATAGAGTCTAAGGCGTCGACGGCGCGTAGAGTTCCAGGCGCGCCTCAAGGAGATGTCAGCAAATCATAGGGGCCCAGCAGGGTCGAAGCCTACTAGGGCTATGGGTTATGTGAAATTGAACCCCGGGGCCCTGGAATGAAAGCAGAGAGGGAACAGGAGTGGGTTTTGTTCAGTAAATGTCTGATACGCCCTTGCGCTCCGCCCAGAGCGAGACAAGTCAATGGATGATTTCTTACTTACAAAAGTACATTTAATATGGGTTCGCTTTTGGCTACTATCTAACCTAATTGATGGCAATGACGTGGTCAACGATCGAACACGCTTACCCATAAGTAACCTATTTACTCTTGAAGTTCCTGATGATGCGATTTAGTCGATCCACCAGTAAATAAGTTTTCTAAATAGACATTGTTCAATAAACTAAGCGATCCTTAAAATATTTTAACAAAGCCACCTTACATTTATAACGAGCAAAGGAGCTTCTT
The DNA here is from genome assembly GCA_958295575.1 of Leucania comma. Taxonomy (NCBI): domain Eukaryota; kingdom Metazoa; phylum Arthropoda; class Insecta; order Lepidoptera; family Noctuidae; genus Leucania; species Leucania comma. The sequence continues at coordinate 5,994,160 of OY282473.1, forward strand.
GTAATACAACTACAAGTAATAAGAAATTTTGGAAATTCAACATTTACTAAGCAACTAAGAACGATAAACAAACGATAAATTATTTTAGATACTAGAATTATTATTATAAATAATATTATGTAATTTTTTTAGCTGGTGGAGGACTGGCAGCTGGGCCCGCCACAATCGCAGTGTTATATTCTGTCACGATTTTCTCACTTTGCGCCTGATGCAGATTCTCACCAGACATAGGAGATTTAAAAAAAATACCGTGTCCTTGTGGAGGTGATCAATGACGGTGATCTCTTGCTTCTTGCCCTGGTTAAGGATAGGTGTGGGTCGGGAGAGAATGGGAAGCAGTTGCCTATTTTTGCAGTAATAATATCGAAGGAAGTGGCTGGTGGTGAAAGTGCAAAAGACAGGATATCCTTACGCCTCAACAACTGCTTGTGAAGACGCCCCGGGTTTTAAGAGTCGGAAGGCTCAGTCACCTTAGGTACGGCAAGGGCATATGAACAAAGAGCAATGAGTAACTTGCCCTTCAGACGTCAGGCTGATCGGTAAAAATCAAGCCTGATAGACTGCAACGGGAAACTGAAGCAAAATAGATGAGTTACAATAAGAAAAAAATCTTACAGAATCTCTCGCGTCACCTGTAGCTGTATTTTAATATGCAAACGAAGAATATTAAGACATTCTAAATGAGAAGGTTCCAATTAAACCGGTGTTGTTATAATTAGCATAATCAATATTACTCTGTGCCAGAGTCTGCAGTAACGACTTTATTTTGTTCACTAATGAGTATTAAACTCTCTCTTAAAACTTTTCATTCAGAGAATTTGCGTGAGCGGCTGGATTTTTTTTGCCCAAAGAATTAAACTGTTATTTTTGGGCAAAAAGATCTAATAGTAGTGGTTGTTGACTAGTATGCTACCAGTTTTCTGGGCATATACAACTAATAGTAGATTATGTGAGTAGGGGATAGAAGCAGTATCTCATCATTTTGAATTTCGAACGAAACGAAGATTGCTGAGTTTTAATCTCGAACCCCAGTGAGGTATTTTTTATAGTTCATATAGGAACCTGAGAGAAGTGAAGGATTTAAGCCCAAGACAAATACATCTTTATTCCCATGTTGAATTCTCTACTTTTTACACCTTTGTATGATAATTAAAAGACAATATACTGAAACAAATTAGATATTAGAGAAATATAAGTATTATTTACAAGTTAATGTTGTTATTTACGTATTTTTAGAAGTATGTAGTAATTGTTAACTGAAGTCCAATTTACAAAAATCACTCCCCAATTTACTGTCATCCTTAGCCTCAGATAACTGTCAGATATTTCAGTCTATAATGAGGACGTAGCAGGCAGAAAGCACCCTCAAAGTATTCTTTGTGAAATCATTAACAAAATGTCCATCAATCAAAAATAATGCTGACTGTAATAAGTTTACGAGGAAAAATATAATAAATAGATGGAACAACGATGGCTTTGGTTCTATTATTAGTATATTTTTAACCTTTGACGCAAAAAGAAGGGTGTTATAAGATGAACCGATGAAATATGTATCAAATATCTCACTGAAGGTGGCGCTTGCGTTGGATCGTTCGGTTCCTTTCAAAATGGTTGAGCTAAGTGGTGCTTTTATATGCGTCATGTTCGTGAACGGGCACTGTCAGTTGAGACTGGTCATCTCTTAGCTGCCAGTGGTTTATTTTAATATCTATAATATTTGAACATTTTTTTTTTACATTGTTCTCACATAATAGCAGCGACAAGACAGATGTAACCGAGATATTTGTAATACATAACTTGTTTGAAAAGAGTGTCCATGGAGTTTCTTACACATTCTTCTCCTTAGAGATCTACGGTTTGGAATGTGAAATTAGATTTTTTTTTTCTGACACCGACCTCTTGACTCTTCAAAAGTGCCTGTAAATGTTTTATTTGAAATAAATGCTTTTGAATCTTTATTTGTCTGTTAATGGCAGTGTAGCTCTTAAACGGGGCTTGGAAGTTTGTATGAAGAAGCCGACCTTCACGCGGGCGATGCCACAGCAGCTAGTATTTTACTTAAAGTGTTGAAATATCGAAAGTAGATTATAAATTATTACCACTTACACAAAAATCCACTCCATTATAGTCCATTTTAAGGTTAAGGGGGAATAAATCAAATTATGTGTCATAATTTTCCATTTAATCTCCAAATCGTCACGGAATATAATTAATTCTAATTTCTAAATAAGATTCATAATCTAACGACGAGTCTTATTAAGAAGCCTTTCAAATTACTAGTATCCAGCTTTATCCGGTTTTCTGGAAGGTGACCGCAGTAAAGTTGCGTAAAAAATGCTTGGTGCGTTATAATGCTCTCATGCTGAGGCTCAGGCCGTCTCTCTAGAATATAGAATGGGCTGTAATCTATTACGCAAGCCCAGTGAAGGATTGGGATATTACATATGTTTGCAATTTTGGTTCCAGTATACCGTTTGGGTACGTTCTGTTCCTCCAAAACTGGAAGGGAAAGTTACCAGCTCGTAAAAGATAAAAGGAGTGGAGGGAATCATTTGCTACGGAGTGTGACATAACAGGTCAGCAAAAGAAAGCCTATGCAACACTCTTTATTCCTCTTATTTGACAATGCAACTGAAACCTTAAATCCTTCGCTACCTACATCCCAGCTTAACTCAATCCCCATAGATATATATGAAAATATAGTACATAATAACCTGACTCATTAAACCATATCACGTGATTAATTAAACACCCGTTACAAGTTAACGCTGGTTAAATTAATTAAAACCATTACAACGCTGACCAACTGTTTGCGTTATTTCCACAAAAACGGGTGACGCTGTCATGTGATAGGATAATGAGCAAGCGAGTTTTATCATTATACTAGCGGCCCGCCTCAGCTTCGCACGGGTGCAATACAATATTATGCATGTATTATACATTATAAACCCTCCTCTTGAATCACTCTATCTGTTTAAAAAACTGAATCAAAATCTGTTGCGTAGTTTTAAAGATCTAAGCATACATATTGTGAGCAGTCGTGGCCGAGTGGTAACGGCCCCGACTTAGGTACGAGTTGTAGGTCGCGGGTTCAAACCCAGCTAAGCGCATTATTTTGTTTAATTTATTTCATCATCACTACTCCCAAAACGGTGAAGGAAAACATCGTGAGGATACCGGCATGTCCTAGGATCAAAAATTCGAAGATATATGACTTCTACCAACCCACACTGGGCCCACGTGGTGGATTACGGCCCATTCTCTCTATTAGAGAGGACGCCTGTGTCCCAGCTGTGGGAACATTAAAAGGCTGATGATGAAGCATACATAGGGACAGACAGCGGGAAATGGCTTGGTTTTATATAAGTAGTGATTTCTTTTTAAGAATTTATTTGATGACATATGGCTCTGAAAAGTCACTCATAATGGGTCTTATCACAAGGCTTAACGTCACCCGACGGGCTGTGAAAGGGCTATGCTCAGAGTTTTTTTACGTGGATGCATAAGGAAGCCCACACCTAAGTTTGGCGATATGACGAACGACGGTAAACTTGGTTCTCTCGTGGATATCTTCGTTTCTGATGCAATCACGTAAGGTAACTTCAAGCTTAGCCCTTCTCATTGCTCTTTGGGTGACTATACGCCTTATGATGAGGTCCTTTATTTCGACAATATCTTTGATTTTCTTACTGTTTAAAAATGTTGTGTGTATTTTAATTTCTCCTTTCACAGTTTTGCTGATAAAAGTTTTCTTAGAAATAAGCAGTTCTTTTGTACTCATATATATAACATATTATATTATGCTATATTTTGTGTTTTTTTTTTGTTATTTTAAAAATTGTACACTGGATCTTACCCTCTAATGTAATCTCTCTCTATCACTCAATGGCTTGCTGGAAGAAAACTCAACTTTGAGTTAAGCTCGCCTTTGTACATAAATTTTGTAATCCACTGTATTTTATGTTATTTTGGTGTACAATAAAGAATTAAGAATATTGTCAATTACTGTTTTCTTACGTCATCATGATCTTCTAGCCTTTATCTTATGTTACCTGGAGTCGACACAACACGTATTTTTGTCAGCAGTCACGCTATCACTGAATCCCTTTTCTTTCATATCACTCCCGTTTTCCTATGTGTCTAATTAAAAAAAAAAATATATTTCCAGGATTTCCTTCACTGTCCGAGCGCAATACCACTGATCATTAAAAGGTACCTGCTCGCTAACCGACTAAGTTAAAAAGTCATTAACTCAATGACTTCACAGAATAAAATTAGCCCCTCCAGGGAGCTTTTGTTGCAAGTCGTTATATATCTGAGGCCTTTGAAAAATGATTATCTCGAAAGTTTTACGTCGTTAAGTAGTATTGGAAAGACATTATACGGAGTTTCTGTTTGGTTTTTGGTTAGTTACTTTGAGGTTAAATCGATATTTTCTAGGACCGATTGAATACTATGAAACCAGTTTTTTATCAAGCACAAAATATTACACTTTAAACACCGTTAAATTTCTATCGTTTTAATCCTGTCGAGGGTCGATTCGGAATATGACACACTATCGTTTTGTAAAGATAAAATTAAATAATAAAGTACTTTTTTTAAAATTCGAATTAGTTTACGCATGTACGAAATTAATTTCTTTAAGTTTACGTCAGCTGGGCGAGTTCAATGACCTATAGGTAGTTCGTACGTAACGACCTACAAGGTCATTGACTCGTTTGACAGACAGACGAACAAAAATTATATGATATAAGGGTTCCGTTTTTTCCTTTTGAGGTACAGAACCCTAAATAGTGACTAAAAATAATTATTTATGATCAGTTAGGTTCTGCCAGCGCGCAGAGGCTTCCAGGCGGAAGACATGGTCCATCAGCGTGTCAAATTTCTTTCAAATCTGTTCTGCCGTACACACAAACATAAATATAACTACAGCCTTTTTCCTTTATAGTATTAGTTTGATTTTTACTATTATTTTTTTATTTGCTTACTATAATATGAAAGTCGACGTCTTTACGTTAGAAAATACGGACTCAAAGCGAAGCGAGTCATTTATTTAATTTGATGTGGTGACGTAGCCACTGTCGCTTCAGATGAGCTTCGTTTTTGTTCTGGTTCCCTTTTTTGTGACTTTTTTTAATACTTGGTTTTTTTGAAGATCTTTCGCTTGTGAAATTCTTAAATTGACTCGTTCAATGACAGGCATCATACTTACTTTACATACTTTTTATTATTATTATTCCATTTATTTACATATAAAAAAAATAAAAATTATAAAAAAACCGGGCAATTGCGAGTGAGTCACGCCCGCTGAGGGTTCCGTACAAATTTACCTATATAAATAATTCAATTCCTGAATCGAGTCTCGACGATTTTTCCGATTCCGAAAAATGTATTTTTTTTTTGTGTTGTAACTACAAATTTACAGTTCACAGATTTATTCTTAAACTTGTGCTATAATACCTTGCTTCATTACAAATTTCAGGGTTCTAGGTTAACGGAAATTGACTTTTTTTTGCGACATATACGGCCGTATCTTTTCTCCGCTAACTTAGAAGTTTGTTTTTTCCACAGCTTCAAGGGGCCACAGACCTGAGTATATATTCCGGGGTAATTTACCTACAGTAACTCCATCAGTTGCAAGTTGTTGAAGGCAAAGAGTTTCAGATCGTCCATGTAAAGGAGGTGAGATATAACCTGACCACCTCTTTTCAACCTGTAGTCTAAGCCCAAACTCTCCAGTAGTGTGCTGAGAGAGTTCAAGCCTGGACAAAACCACGGTGGACTCAGACTGTAGCTCTGGAATATGACACGCTCAATTTTTATCGATTCGCTGCTTCACTGTTGACGTTCCAGATAGTGAAGGATTGTTCTCCACTGCCCCATACACGATATCATGAAGGTGCGATCGAGATAGCATAACTAATATTTAACATAGAGGTGCTACCTAATATTTAAGCATTAGTTCCATGCCCCAGTTTTTTCCTTACTGGCAGTTATGTGGATAGTTCGGAGAATCAGGCTTGAATTTTTTTTTCTCTCTTTCACTCTTACAAATTTCTGTCATGTAGTCGTGATGTCAGTCTACGTTTGCAAAGAAATTCTTACAATAGGCAACGAAGGAACGGGGTAGGTTCTTAGTTCTTAGTCAGTAAGAGTCTGACACTATTTTCCGCTCCGCTCAAGGGCGGGATTTGTCATTGGATGATTTTACCTACATTAAAAATAAATATATATATAATGTTAATAATATTTTAATAATGTTAATGTTTTAATAATGTGTGATGTTGTTTTAATAATGTTTTCATTGACTACCAATCCTCGCTAAATATTCTCCAGTGTTAATAGTTTGCACGTATAAGTGGCTACATTGTGGTGAGACTCCGTAATGAGAGAGATTCCGTAAATGCCATTAATACAGAGTTGGAGTTGAAGTTAATTTCTTTTTAATCTCGATACAAATACAATGTTTTATAGCATTTACAAGATAAATCCTACCGTATTTTGATATTTATCTTGTTCCTCGGTATTTTTTCCAAAAGTATATCTGTCTATTTTTCTACCACACAACGTCAACACACAACCTACTTCCTTCTTTTAGAATAAAAACCGAAAGTATTCTACAAAAGACTCATTAAAAAATCCACAAACCCGTGCCCATTACCCCGGTGTCCCACAACCTAAGCACTCGAGCTAACAGGTGCAGTATTTACTACTCACGTGACGCTTGACACGTTTTCACTTTCCTCTTTCACCCCTTCCCCAGTGCCCGACTTACAACCATGTCGCTTGAGGTTTTTATATTTAGGGTACCGCTTTGATGGGACCCCGGATAGTATAAGGCTGAATATGATTTTTTTACAGGTTAGAAGCTCTGGTATGGCAATAACAAACTAAAAAACATAAAATACGTTTCCGGGATGGTTATGGGTTTTTTATGGTAGCTAAAATCATCCAATGACATCTCCCACCCTTGGGCGGAGCGGGAGATAGTGTCAAACTTTTACTGACTAAAAAACTCGCCCCGTTCCTTCGTTGCCTTTTTGAAGCAGACCCTTGGCCCCGCGCCTACGGCGGTGGCCAGAAATCGGGGTCGGATTCTCGGCAGCAGAAGTTTAAGATTCGAACACTCGTGCATTTTTATAATTGTGGAAATACGGAACCCAGTACGCGATTCCTACATCAGAGCTGACCGGAGATTTTTCATTCAAAACCACGAACTCCATTCACATAAGGTCAAGTGATCTTTTTATATTTTTTAATTTGAATGTCGTAATGAAAGTGAAAAGCGTTTTAGCGCAAGTTTTCACAGAGGGATTTGTAAAGCTTGTTATTTAAGTTTCAACTGGTAATGTGCGGTTTTACTTCAGCGTGAACTGAGCAGTAATTTTCTTTAGAACAGTTTCCCTGCAAAAGGAACTTTGTGTAGTGATTTTAATTTGGTTTTGATTTTTTAATACACTTTCACAATTTATGTATAGGTTTGCCGTAAGAAAACCTAATTATGGGTTAAGCTCGCCTCTGTGCCTCACCATAATTTGTGTACAATAAAGAATATAAGAATATATATGAGAAACTTTTTTAAAGCGAAATACCACTCACTGATTAATCACGAAATATCAGATACTTAAAGACCTACAAACTTAAAATTTGGTAGACAGGTTCCGTATAGAGTGAAAACATACGCTAAGAACGGATTTTAGGTAACTCTTCCCCTAAGGGGGGGTAATACCACGGTTGGAAGTTTGTATGGAGAAACCGACTTTCACGTGGTCGAAGCCGCGACTGACAGAAGCTAGTACTCCAATAAGCATACAATACAAATTCTTATTCTTTCCGACCCTGCTCAAATTACCTGGAGTCGGGTCTCTTCTCAATTCTGCGCCAGGACAGTCAATCCTGGTTTTGTTTAATGGGCTTTCTTGAGGTCTCTCTCGGTGTAAGACCACTAAGTTAAAGACAGGCGGCCTCTACCTCTCTTTTGTTCGGGCTGTTTTCACCACAGAGTCTTCGCTACACCTCATTACAGGTAGTATGGACATGTCATGTGATGTGACCTCAAAAACACAATAAAAAGTAGTATGATACAGCTATCTAAAAAAAACTTACGTGGTACACTTCCCGGCGCTGGCGACCGCTGCCTGCAGCGCGATCAGCGGCAACAGCGCATACGCCACATAGCCCGCCATGCTGCAAGTTGCAAGTCAGCGCATTTCCTCGCACGCCGGATATTGTCCGCTGCCAAGGAAGTCTGCAACAAAGTCTTGAATAAATATGTGAAGCAATGTTTGAATTGGGATCTGGGTTGAGATACTTGTTAAGTTAAAAGTAGGTTATTGTGTTTTATGTAACTGACGGTACAGTTGGCGCTATCTGTGGTTGAGTTTGATCCTCGTACGGAAGTTTTTTTTTTATTATTGATAGGCTCGCGTTTGATCACTATCTCACCTGATGGTAAGCGATGATGTGGCCGACAATAGAGCATGCTTGCTTAGAAGTAACCTATTCACTCTTGACTTAAAGAATCCTAGGTTAAAGCTATCTGGAAATACAGACTCCGGCAGAGAACACAGACACCGGCTGGTGGTCCGATGATAAAACGGACTTGGCGAAAATGTAAACGATAGAAATCGACTGGCTAGAAACTCGGTGTCGATGCTCAAGACTTTGGCGTTTTGACTTGACAAGTGCGTCATGGCCGATGATCTTCTCGGCTCGCTTCTCAATCGACTCTAGTGTATTAAGCTGGTATTTGGCTGGCCTAAAAGACCCTATGGCATACAGATAGGTGTACTGGGTCTAGATGTCTTGTGTATCTTGTGTGAGTTCACATGTTTTTGAGCATACCCACGACACCGGAGTAATTCCTAGTGTGAGGCAAATTGTTTTTTTGCCACGAGATTGTTCGAGTCACCCCCCTGGGAAGCTAAAAGCAACTAAAGAAATACTTTTCAATTTTATTCAGTAAAAATCTAACACTCTCTCTTGCTCCAGAGTGGGAGAAGTTGCTGGCTTGCGGACAGCGAGCAATGATTCGAGCTACTCATGGCTCGTTGACCGTCCGGTAACCGTCCGAATTGAGCCCAAGTCGTCAACAGCGCGAATTGTTCCATTCACGCTTCAAGGAAATATTACCAAACCGTAGGGGCCCAGCAGGGTCGAAGCCTACTGGTGCCACAGGTTGTGCGAAAGTGAACTCCGGGGCAGAACCAAAGCACCATCAACCAACCAGCAGGCAAAGAAGGAACAGGAGTGGGTTTTTAGTCAGTAAAAGTCTGACACACCCTCCCGCTTCGTCCAAGGGCGAGAGAAGTTATTAGATTAGCTGAAAATCCACTTTTTAGTAAAATGTGTACAATTTTCAATTTTGAATAAGATGCTTCACTAGTACACTGTTATTTCAACTTAGCTTCCAACTAAATTCGGTACCTAACTTCCACAATCCGCACCACAAAGCCTTTGTATCCAAGTTTCTAAGTTATTTACAAGTATTCTAAGCATTATGCTGGGTGTAGTACTAGGTTTTCGATTACCCCTATAGCCCAGGGTGTAGTTAAACTAACTAAAACCGTATTTATGATACATAAAACCGTTTTACAACTCCTTGAAACCCGCTGACCTATTACTATCGGAATTGACGTTTAAGGTCCTTCAGACGATTACGGTCTGTCGCAGCGACATTTTATATTGATTGTGTGACCTCCCGGGAATGGATAAAATGTTTATCGGAGTGGGTTTGCGGACTAAGGTGTTTTTTTTTTTTAAGTTACGGATTTCTGCTTCAAGAGTCGATGTGGATTGAGGTTAGAGTAAGGTTGGTCATTAGTTTATATGGTTATGAGGGCAGTTTACGGATAATTATGATGTTGAGCAGCTATAAATGGGCTAGAAAATTATGTGTACATTTTTAGGAAGTTATGTTAACCAGCGATCGCGATCATTTGCATCGGGTTTAGTTGTGACGATACATCGTTTTCAGTCTAAAACGTTTCTGTTATAGGAATACAGTCTTTCTGTGTATCAGGAGATAGTAACAATACATAATGTATCATTTTCTTTTTATTGTTGATAGGTTCATAATAATTTTCATGCTCTTGTCTCATTTTTCATTTTATTTGGGGTCGGCACAACACTATGTTTTTTCGTCCATTCTGTCCTGTCACCTGTCACGCTATCACTAACTCCTGTTTCTTTCCTATCGCTCTCACATAAACCATCAATTTTTTTTTTTTTGGACTCTCTTCCTCTCCATCCATCAACATATGTACCCATAACTCTTTTAGTAAAATGCGTTTCAACCCTCTTCTTTACATGGCCATACCAAGACAAACGATTCCCTTTCAACTTTTCGGTCACTGGCGCCACTTTCAAACTTCCTCTAACAATACATATTGTATAATCACTGGAATGCACCATAATTTGCTTTAAATTAAATTGAATTAAAATATTATAACACTCCTATTTTTATCGGGGGTTAAAAATAAAAGTATAATATGTATTTTATTTTAAATAAGTAACTAATTTTAATGATACTATATAATGAACTATTTATTGCAGAAACAAAACAAACTTATATATTTACTAAGTAGAAAATAAAAGTAAATCTAAAGAAATAAATCATTTACTTCTATAATTCGTATTGTTTGTGATTTCAAAATCTAAGTTTTTTCTGAATTTTTATTTAGCATGCAACTGGTTCTAGTTTCCAATATCTATAAAAAAAAAATTACCTACTCTCACCAACAACAACGTTAAAAATAAAACTAAGCGTAAGAGCAAACTGGTATAAGTTTATATTGCCTCTCATTTTGCCAACGGAAAATCAATAACAATAAACTGTATCCACGATATCATTTAAAAAATAAACGCAGCTGTACCCACTCGTGTGGTAAAACCCTAACAATTTAGTGACCTTACATTACTGCGCGACGTGAAGCAAGACGTGACGGGACTACTAAACGCGCTGTAAAGGGGCCTAACATACTGTCGTACATATTATACTTATAGTTTGAGAGCTATTTCATATAATGTTCTTAATGATGATGATAGGCGAACGGTTCGTGTCTTGAATATGAGATGGAGTAGGTACTAATTTTGAGGGAAGTGTAATGATGTAACCCAGTATAAAAAATTACTTCTATAGAAGTCTTGCACATTTAATCGTGATTCTAAATAGTGATAATTTTTCTCAAAAACTTTTAAGGGTTTAAAAATAAACACACATTTCCTGGAACAATGACTTTTATGAAATATTCGATATTTATTTTGCAAATTTCAAAGAAACTTAAATATATACTAAGTATTTATACTGAACCCATGTACATAAAAACTAAACTAAGAATATATACTGGACCTAACTATGTACAAATATAATACAAACCACCAAATACACTCAGGCGTCGAAGTATTCCTCCACATCGCTGTCATCTAGAAACGTACCCAAATGACTGGCAGCATTGCCAAATATTCGATTAAATCACGGAATTACAGAATGCCAACAGAGTTTTCGGGCGTTATCTCTCTTTTTTCGCGTTGCCTCTCCATCAAACATCGCAATAAGCTTTTAAACCATGCTTGACGGTGACGATGGGTTAGTGGGAGAGGGCCAAATTAAAGGGTTAACGAGGGTCTCCAAAAATATTTTAAATAATATCTACGTCATATTACGAGTATGTAGATATGTTTTGGGTTTCGCCCTTAAAAGCTGAAATCACTTTATGTTAGTCTCTCCCAAAGGTTTTAATGCCTATTTTAAAGGAAAATATTTTAAAACTTTTACACTCTTGAAATCCTTACAAACTAAGCTAACTTTTCCACACATTGAAGAGTTTAAATTTTGCTCACAGTAAAAATAAAACCCAGAAAAGAATATTGTAAAAGTTTCATTGCAACGTTTCATGACCCAATAGATTTTTAACCCAGTTTCAAGATACCGCAAAATCAAAATGAATAAAATTCTCAACTTTACGACAGACTATAAACCTGTTTATCAAATAAGGACATTAACAAGGATTAAGTTGCTTAAGGTGTGAATTAAAGTCTGCCCAGCTTAACTGGGATTACGCTGGACAGGTCTGCCGCATGCCGATAGAGTGTGCCGGTAGGACACAAAGTTGGTGCACTGAAATCGGAGGAAATGCCCAGGATCGAAGATGGTGGGGTGACTTAGATTCCTTCCTTGGGAATTGGCAAGAAGTGACTCAATGAAAAGCCGACAATACTGGAAGGAATGGAGGGAGGCTTTTGTCTAGTTGTGGACTAGAGGGTTAGATATAATAATAATACATAATAATAAAGATACGTAATAAGGTGAATAAAAGGGTGTAAATTATTACGACTGTTACAAGTTGGGATCCGATTAGGGCAAAATAATAATGGTTTCAGAAATAGAGGATCGAAGAACAATGTAAGGATCCAACAGTAACATTTGTAAAGTTTTCCAGTAGTGTGGATTTTTTTTTAGCTGGGAAAATGATCTAATGACATCTCCCGGCCTTAGGCAGAGTGGGAGGGTGTGTTAGACTTTTACTGACTAAAAACCTACTCCTGTACCTTCATTGCCTTTCATATCACGGCCGAGTCTACCTTTCAGAAGCAGACTCTTGGCCCCAGTAGGCTTCGACCCTGCTGGGCCCTTACGGTTTAATGACAGCTCTTTGAGGCGCGCGTGGAACAGTACGGGCCGTCGACGACTTGGACTCGGTCCGGATGGTTACCGTACGCACCTACTGTGGTCGGAAATCGGGATCGAAATCAAGGCGGTGGCTGGGGCGTGAGGGCCGTTGCCTTACGCCTGCGGCTGCCTCCTTTGCTAGCATTACTACTTCGCAGAAGGAGGCTACCGCCCGCCACTCCTCCTCGCTTCAGACCATGGTCTGTACCAAGGCCCGTCGCGAGAGTTACGAGTAGGTACTCCCGCTCTACGATGGAGTGAGAGTTCGTGGCAGACTCTAACTGTATTCCTTTGGTTACCATTCCAGAGGGTCACGGTAATTCTTAAACATAAACCTGCCATCAGTTTTAAAATAAAATTACCCAAAGTCTCATTGTTGAGGAAGGGTTTAAGTTGAATAAAGTGTAAATTATTACAACATTAGAAATTGGAGTACGTTTCGGGTGATAATTACAATGGGATGAGGGATGAGGATCGATGAACAATTACCAGGCAACTGTGATTAACGCGATCCCCTTGCGATGTTCCCATTAATTCTAGAACTAATTAACGAATTCAATTTATGTTCATTCGTAGTGTTAATTTAATTTGACTTAATTTCATTACTGGTTATGACGTTGTTGATTTGACTAAATACCTAAACTGAATAGATTAGATGAATCGGTTATTAGTTTTAATTTATAAATCTCAGGGTCCTGGGGTCCTGAACCTTTGGAAGACGTAAGAGAGGCTCAAGCCAAGGCCCCTTACCCTTTTGCTGAAAACAGTTGGGTTTTTGTCAGTACAAGTTTGACAGTTTTTTCTACTCTATACAAGCTGTAGAAGTTATTTTATGATTTGTCACAAATAATAAATCAACTCTCGATTTTTTTTTTAACTAGAACGCAGAATCCGTAATTATTAACATTTTAAATGTAGTTAGTAGCTTTAGTATTTCGAGCACGAGCCGAGAACAAACCGAGCTCAGATTCGTATAGTATCGCTCATGCTCGGCTTTTCTGGCTTTTAGCGTGTAGCCACCTTCACGGTTAAATTACTAAACGGATTTTAATAACATTAATTGCTTCGGAGTAAGCTTGAAGCCAAGGAAGCATAGAGGCTTATTTTGAAGAGGTTACTTTGAAGCCAAATGACTTCGTCTTTGCATACGCTTTATCCGACATTCATACGAACAAAGCCGTGGGTAAAAACTAGTTTTCTATAAACCACAGTTCAAATTCAAATGCGAAACCTTAAATAATATGTTCACCCTAAAAATAACTAATGGACAAATTATTATTCAGTAAAATCTTAAATAGAATTAATGTCGAAAACAAAACATTATTTTCCAAATTATATTCCTTCGACAAATAATCAGACATTTTCAGATTCCAAAAACAATATAATAATAAACAGTGAAGAAACAAAAGGAAACGTAAACAAATAATAATGATATTATTCGAGGTTAAAGTATCAGTTACAACTTCAATACAACTCAAATAATCTTTACAAGTAACTGTGGCGCCCTAATTGCGCATGCGCAAAATCTGTGGGAATTTGCGAAGTGATCGTGCGCGATTTCGGCGCGTCTGATTAAAACAATAAAATCTTCGAAATGTGGAAGCTGCGTTATTACCAATAAACGTCGCGCAGTCAACCAGTGGACCCGGCGCAGTCAATGAGTGAACGGCGCTTGATCCACGAATTATCGAGTAATCTCTTAAAAATTCGCACTAGTGTGTTTCGTAATGTCAAATTTTACAATATCGTCAATTATCGGCCTCGCGTTAATCATTCGCGAGCAGCGCGCGGTCCACTCGGAATCTGCGCGTTGGCAATGCGCAGTTAACGCAAGACAAACATGCGAGCAGTGAGTTGCCACCGAGTGGTCCACCCACCATCCGCGCGTGGAGTGTTTACGACCGTGGCAATCCGGTGACGCGGTGGAGTTGATGTAGTAAGCGCATACGCATACAAGTCCGGTTCCGGGTGGCTCTAATGAGCTGTGGCCTTTAAGGTTCGTATAGTCATGACAACCATTTTCCAATAAATTTTCAATAACTAACATTTCAATACCCATTTCGCATGCTTGAACCACTCATTCAAAGTGGAGTCTCCGAAACAATGAATAACAAGAAACATTTTCAATTATACGTCGATACAGCACCACAATTCAATCACAAATGTGTACCATTGTTCAGTTCAATAGTCTGCTAGTTGAGTTCAGCTGTATGATTCTGTCAAGGAATCTATTTTGAGAATGATCAAAGACTTGATGGCGTATCAAGAGTGAATGTGAATGGCTATGGAAAATTTTGTCGGAGCAGTTATGTGAAATAGAAAGGAATTATTCTGTTCATTGGCTTTTGAGTAATAGGCACACAGTGATCTTGTAGTTGAGTAGCTTTTTAGGTATTGCGGGATTGCCTGGGTTGATGTCAGGTACACCCGAAATCGAACATGTGATTGGTAAATAAACATAGTATATTCATATACGAGTATATATAGGGTGACTGGTAATTAGTGAAAGATACTTAAACACGTGATTGTAGTCATGATAACAAACAACTTTTACTATGGGACACAACCTGAAATCGCAAAAGAAATCTGCTCGTCACTACATTTGTGTTCACCTAACTGGTCAAAATATACTGAACCAGGTTGATTTTTTTCGCTATTTCGGGTTTGGTCCCATGGTAAAAGTTGTTTGTTATCATGATTACAATCACGAGTTTAAGTATCGTTCACTAATTACCAGTCACCCTTTATATTCGACGGCATGGTTGACGCAGATGTTAAGCAATTGGTTACCGCGCTGCGTGACACGGGTTCAATTTGCGCACGAAACAAATATTTTTGTAGCCCACAGATAGTTTTTCTGGGTTTGGCTGTCTATGTATGTGAGTTTAAATGTTGGTGAACGCACCAGAGTAATTTCTAGTGCGGTTCAACTTAAAAAAGCAATTCTTATAGAATTGGAAAAAACTAAAAAATCTATATTTAGAAGACCCTTCTTCCCTTCTTCTTCTCCTTCTTCATCTTTATTCATAGGAATTAATAACTTTAATTTTCCTCGACATAAAAAATACATGCATTTTTATACACTTGGACAAACTAGCTCAGTTGTGTGATGTTGTCAACAGGAATCTATTCCGGTAGTGATCAAAAACTTAATGGCATATCAAGTGGTACTAGTATGTTAATCGCTCTTTGTTTAGCCTCATCCCATTATGCGGGGTCGGCCGTCCTCGTCATTTTTCGACGTCGAGACATCCTGGTCGTTCCTTACGGCGAACATCAGGTCAGAAAGGGGCGTTAAGAACAGTGAGAAAAGACGCCCTTTTCTGACTGTTTAAAGCTTTTTCAGGCTGGTTTCGGTGCTCAGAACTGGTCTGGACATGTATTAGTATTATATCCTTTATTGTACACCAATTACACATCAAAAAAGGAAACTAAAAATAAAACACATACATACAACGGGCGGCCTTATCGCTTTCCGCGTTCATGTTCTTCATATGTAGGTATGGTATCGTATGTGAATAGTATTGAAAAATTGTGAAGATTTTGTGAAATAGGTGGACATTATTTTAGTAAATGAATTAAATTTACGGCGGTATTTCCAACGTGACCATTATGTCACAGAACATGTGAAATTTTGAGAAGTATTGTAATAGCACTATAACGCGTAATTTTTCTAATTGGTTTAGTACCTCTCGAGATTACTTTTTACGATGCAACAAATAATTTAAAATCTTAACATATTTTTTATAAATCCCAGATAGGTCAAAAATTAAACAACAAAGAGAACAGATTTTTAAGCTCCAATTTTCCTCAAGATTATCGTCAGAGAGAATTTCATATTAAAAATCCATTTTCCTCAATTAAAAGTGACATTCAAGAAAATCCTCAATTTATTTTGTTCAAAAGTAGTACACTAAACTAATATTTATTTAAGATTACTGTCCAGAAAAACCATTTTTCATTGAACCAACTAGAAAAAGTGCCTTTCACATCGGATCCAGACTTAATTCAACCATTAAAATTGGTTCTAAACCTTCGCTTGAAAAACATTTAGAGAAAAAAGCTTCAAAGCTGGAGAGTACATAAAATAAATTGAACGAAACCTACTCTATAGAAAGTTTTCGCGTTTGACATTAACCCTAGTACGAAAAGGTGTTAAACAGTTAGGGTCGGGGTTCACATAAGGATTTGAATTAGGGTTCGTGCTCAGCTGCAAGAGACAGGTAGAACATAAATTTAGGGACCCTTTGGGGCACGTACTACAAAAGTGCCTTTCTGCCGGCCAGCACAAGGCGGTAATGTTAGTGAAGTCATGAAAAGATAATTAATTATTTTGTTTTTCTTCGGGTTCTGGCGTTGGGTTAATTTGTTTGAAGATTTTATTTAGGACGCGTAAAAGGATTTTAAATTTACAAAATATAAGCCTCCTTTAAGCGCTGCTACATCGTTTTCCATTCAACAGGCTTCGTTTAATCAAGTCAATGCTCCACCTTGTGGAGGAATTTCCATTACTACATCTTCTGGTACGTGGTAGCTACTCCAGAAACTTTCGGCTTCATCGCCCACTGGCACTTAAGTTTGGCGAACCTTTCATACATACTTTTTCATATTGTTTTATCTAACTAATCTTATTTCGCTCTTTAGACGGCAGCTTGTAGTGATCCACGCACGCCTCATAGAGATGGCCATAGCCTACTGGGGCCATGAGATGACTTGAGTAAGAGAAACCTGTGGTCCTAGAACGCATAGGTCAAGCAATATAAGTGTAGTTTCAGTCAGTTAAAGTCTGATACGCCCTTCCTTTCCGCCCTAGAGCGCGAGAGATCATAAGATGATTTCCTAGTTTAAATCAAAGTCATCCTATAAGGGTTCCTTTTTTTTGAGTTACCGAACCCTAAAAAACTGTGACACTAGAATTTTATACATTAGATAAATGCGATTATTTAACCACTAACATAGTTTTAAGTAGAAATTGTTACTAACTCTTATTTAAATACAAACTTGAAAATAATTGACGGTTATTATTAAAACCACCAAAGCATACTCGAAGGCAGAGTTAATCTCAATATTTAAAAATAAAAATCGGCCAAGACCGTATCGAGCCACGCTCAGTGTAGGGTTCCGTAGTTTCTCGTCCGTCACAATAAGTTAGTAATAAACATCATACATTTTTGTTTGTTTTATCATTCTCTTATTTATGAAGTTACAGGGGGGACACATTTTACCACTTTGGAAACCTCAAATTCATTTTTGAAGAACTATTTGTAGATTTACACCCCCCACGTATGGGTTTAATGAAAAAAAAATTTTGAGTTTCAGTTCTAAGTAACTTACCAATTTTCAACAGTATAGTTCTTATAGTTTCGGAAAAAACGTGACAGACATGACGAATCCATAAGGGTTCCGTTTTTTGCCATTTGGATACGGAACCCTAAAATTTTTAATGGATGCACAACAACTTTCTAAATCAAGGATGTTAAAGTACCGTCTATACATTATTAACACGAACATTACTCAAAAACTCCTAAACTCCGTGCAAACAGCCATTACCCGAGATTCTCTGGAACCCTAGCAAAACATTTAATGAAGCTGTCTTGCTTAAAAAATTATGCGTGTCGTTTAAAAGGTTATAAAAACATTTTGTTACGTCACAGTGGCGTCACTGTCGCAATTTATGTGACAACTTTCTGCGACGGTTTTATTAATTAGCCAGGACGCTCTAAGGCGGCGGTCACACGGAGCCAGTTTACTCGTAGAGAACTCGCTTCAACAATTTGCTGCCTGCCTATCAGTTTAGAATGTAAAGTGGAGTAATGTGGTCGTGGTAACACGCTCTCGATTATCGAAGTTAATGATGCACTTCATCATCATCATCTTCCTGCCCTTATCCCGTTTTATTTGAGGTCAGCGCAACACGTTTTTTTCTTCCATTCTCTCCTGTCACTTGTCACGCTATCACTAACTCCCTTTTCTTTCATATCACTCCTCATACAATCCATCCATCTCTTCTTTGGCCTCCCTCTCCCTCTCCATCCATCCACATGTAAACTCATAACTCTTTTAGTAACATGCGTTTCATCCCTCCTCTACACATGACCATACCAAGACAAACGATTTCCTTTCAACTTCACTTGTGGTTATAATAATTGAAATCTCTCAGTTCCATTTAGGTTTCGTGTTCTTAATAGTCATCAGCGTTGAACGAACATTCAATAAACATCTCCACAAAATAGGCCCTAACTACCTTATACTCCATTCACAATAACATTAGACATTAAAACAAACTTTTTTTTTTACTATCTGTTCAACCGATTTTTACTTCTATTCCGCAGGCATAAGGACGGCATTAGAAACAAAAAAGGAGGGCAGCATAAAAGAACTTGGAAGTCTAATCTGCTTTTAGAAAGAGTTGGGCTAGATGGAATAAGTCTGTCAAATGATGGCCACTATTGTCTACGCGCCATGGTACACGTACAGGATTAAGATTTGAAACCAAACTCCACTAGATAAATATAACTACCAGATATGGCATCTGATCTCCTCCTGTGCTGGTAATATCACGTTGTCTAGTTCTGTTCTTCTCGCACCTAGAAGAGGTACGCTACCTTCACCAGTTTAACAGTCAAGGCGTCGACCAACGCTGTTTAGATGGAAAATGATCCAATAACTTTTCCCGCTTCAGGGCGGAGCGGGAAGGCGTGTCAGAGTTTCAGTGAATAATATCCACTTCTATGTTCCTTTTCATCTTGCGTTCCAGGACCCTAGGTCTCTATTTTGGAAGCTTTTAGCCCTGCTGGGCCCTTACGGTTTTCTGGCATCTCTTTGAGGCGCGCGTAAGACACTAGGCACCGTCAACGACTCCGGCTCGGTCCAGAAGGTTACCGGACGGTCGGACGGTGAGCTGCTCATTGCACACTCTTTTTTTTTAGTATGCGGTCGCGACTCGGAGAACTTTAACTCCATAAGGCTTTTCAGCTAAAAACCTTTATTGCTAGACATATATCTCTCCCTAATGTCGTGTATTCGCTTCGTGTGAACGATGCTTTAAGAGTTGAGTGCTCTGAAGTTAATGGTGCCCTAACGGAGGCTAAAAATGGAAAGAGTTTGGAGACTGATGGCATCATTTCGTTGTTTTAGTTTAGTTTAAAAGGATCTGTTTCAGTAGGGATGGGAGGAATGTTTAATTTGAGACTTTGGGCTGTTGTCAAGTTGGGGTTCCAAGTACTTGATACTTCTTTGTAAAGTGTTTGATCAGAAGTTAGAAGATATTTTAGGAGTTTAGTAGATATTTTTTTTAAATTATGTATCTCCTATATAACTAAAGACGAATTATTTAATTAAATACGAGATGATTTTTTTTTTACTCAAGTCAGTTTTTTTTTTCAATATTGTTTGACAATTGTTTCTGCTGCTCTGCTTTCGTAAACATAGTTTATCTTGACACAAAATTAAGACTAATAATAGGTATAGTACGCGGCAAATAAGTTGACCCTGTTTCTTTGGTTACCTCGATTTAATCCTAAAATTGGTTACTACGCATTCAATGTCGACCGCCATGATGCTTCAATTTGTGTGTCGAGGAAAAAAGTGCGTGAGAAATTACTCAACGAGTAGTCGTTCTGGTTGAATAAACAACTCCTAATATGAAGGTTTTAAATACTTTCAAAGTGAAAAAGTCTGAGTGTGTTTGTAAGTGATAGTGATTTTTTTTTATCTGCATCTTTATTAATGCTTAACTACGGATTGTGTGTAAAGTTGAAAAAGAGCAAGTTAAGCCGTTATTCCCACTATCATTTATCGATCTTTGACAGTCATTACAGAGACACAAAAACCACGCCATCTGACACCAATCTTAACAAGATCTATAGTGTTAATCTAGTACTGGATTGTAGAGGTTAGATAGGTAATAATAGAAGGTGACCCCAAAATTAGTTGGAAAAAGATCAGGCAGATTAATTGCAAGGTCGAAGGAAATTTGTTAGGATCTTAATTAATCAAGCCTCAAAGGCTAAGCGGATTTTGGATGGATAACCGTACAAAAGTAAATCAGAATAGCCTCAATTAGGACATGGTTTTTTTATTTTCTCACTTATACGGCGTCTGCGTCAATGCGATTTCAAAGGAATCGAATGCGGTTAGTGTGAATTCAACACCACGTGGCGAGTGCGAAAACTTTGGTTACTGCTTCACCATGGTACAACTCACATGAGCGTGTTGTTATAAAATCTATATATAGCCTCTGTCGATAAATCACACAAAAAAAAACTCTAAATAAACAACCCTTCAGTTTGTTTGGCCCAGCCTGCTAGCTGCAGGCAGGCAGGGTCGAAGCCTGCTGGGGTTAAGGGCCGTTTTCTGAGAGGAAGGCTCAGCCCCAGCATGATAGGCGACGAAGGAACAGGGTAGGTTTTTAGTCAGTAAGAGTCTGACACTACTTCCTGCTCCACCCAAGGGCGGGACTTGTCATTGGATGATTTTACCTACCATAAAAAAAAACGCTTCAGTTTTATATTACTATTAAGTATTGATTTATTTAAGTACATAAAAAATATTAAGTAAACTATTTATCTAAAACCTAACTATGTATATACAATACAAAAACGCAAAATACATTCAGGCGTCGAAGTACTGCTTCACATCGCTGTGATCCGGAAATGTGCCCAAAAGACCAGTCTATTGGGCTCATTTCTGGATCACAGCGACTTTGAGCGGACAGTGAGCGGACATTGCCATTAAATATGCCAATGCTACTTTCAGCAATGCTAAGTCTAGATTTAAAGTTTTTCATATAGTGCGGAAAATATCTCAAATTTCAATAAGGTACTATTTTTACAATTAATATTCCATGACATATGTGTGGTATCACTCCATTACTTTATTCTGTAATACAAACGCTATCCAATGTTCGAATATTGATGTTCCGTCAAATAATTTAAAATGGAATTTCACGATTAAAATTTATCGAAACATATTGTAATTTAACCGTAAATCTGTGGATGAATAAACGATTTCAAAGGTGCTCACCTAGTTAGCATGAAATTGTTAATATCGAGATATATAATAAATAAGTTTATTAATGTAATAATAATTAAGGATAAACATATTGATGTTATTTAAATGATATCGTATTATAAGTGTTATGTGGTAAAAGTGAAATGAAAAAAAAAAAAAATATGGTCGAATAATTTTAGACTCAATATATATATGCTCTTGAGAGCAGTGGTGGCCGAGTGGTAATAGCCCCGACTTACGAGTTGAAACCCAGCCTGGCGCATTACTTTGTGAAATTTATTTCATCACCACTGCTCTCAAAACGGTGAAGGAAAACATCGTGAGGAAACCGGCAAGTCTTAAAACCAAAAATTCAAAGACATGTGATATCCACCAACCCGCACTGGGCCCGCGTGGTGGATTACGGCCTATTCCCTCTCCTAGAGAGGAGGCCTGAGTCACAGTAGTGGGAACATTATAAGGCTGATGTTATGCTGCTATATATATATATGCTCAATATACACTGGTTTCTGATTTAGTGCAATTATGGGTTGCGATCATGTGCTCTAATGTGGTTCATATAGCCTGTATTTGCTGTAAAGATACGTGCACAGTACGGACACTGACATAGACTTACTATGTTCGACTTATTAGTCGTGCAAATGTTTGAAGCATGTTAGGTGGTTCATTTTATCACAGTAAAATTATAACTTACAACTTGGGTACCGATTTATTGGGATTTTATCATCTCCCTAGCCTTTTTCTAACTATTTAGAAAAAGGTTGGGGTCGGCTTTCAGCCTAAGTGCATGAGGCTTAATACTCGTGTTGGACATGAGGCGACTGCCTATTAGACCTGCACTATCCAGTAATGGGGTAACACAATACTCTTTGGCAAGACTGGCGTTTTTTTTTTATGGTAGGTAAAATCATCCAATGTCAAATTCCGCCCTTGGGCGGAGCTCTTTCCTACATGCATGCCAAGTCGTTCCTTTAGCCGCCATATACTTAAATAATAATATGTCACCAGACCACAAGAGTTCGGGTAAAGAAACTTTTTACAAAAAATAATACAACCGACTTCAAAAAAACACTAAAAAGTGCAAAATAACTTTAATTTCGGAGGTCGGTGTTTCTATATTAGTTTGGTCTCTTTGTTATTAAACACCGACTTCCGCAATTAAAGTTATCACACTATTTTTTTTTTAAGTTTTCGCACTTTTCAGTGTTTTTTTGAAGTCGGTTGATTTTTTTTTTTTGTAGAAAGTTTTTTATTTCACACTTTTTAGTTGTAGTTCCCCTCAGCCAAACTTAAATAGATACCTTCCGCCATTCGGTTCCATCATTAAACCATCACGACAATTTTAATAATATCAAACACGCCTAACATAATATCTATACTGATTTATTACAGAATTGCTTACCTACCTTCCGCCTTCATCATCAGATTAATTCTATGTATCCTCTCTCCGTCTTTTTTCAGTCAGTCACCGATAACATGTGTAAACAAAGCAATTTTACTTGTTACGACAGTTCTGCTACGATTTTTGGAAGAGTTCCGTTCTATATCTTCGAAGTTCATCATCAGATCAAAACAATATTTCTATGGTACTAACTTGGGTGTATAATCTTTCAAACAAAACAATTTTTTTCAAAATCAGTTCACAATTGACCGAGATATCGGTGAACATAATTATATATAAAACCAACAGTTCTGCTAAGATTTTTGAAGAGTTTTATCATAATTATATCTTCGAAGTTCATCATCAGATCAAAACATATTTTCTATGCGACTAATTCGGGAGTATAATCTTTCAATCATTTACAAAATCGGTCCACAATTGACCGAGATATCGGTGAAAATACAACCTCCGAACATAGAACCTCCTCCTTTTCAAAGTCGGTTAAAAATATCAAATGAACTGATTGCGGCCACTTCGCTTCGCTTATCGAAAGAAACATAGTTTTATTTGGCACATATCAATAATATAATAACATTCATCACACACAAAGTAGACACGTAAATGGTTGGTTACGTAGGTTACTGTAATAGAGGTTTCTTTTTGTGACATACGACAACTCACCGTAATTATGTGCACAACAAAGGAAATATAATATTTTAAAAAAAGCTAAAAATACCACTTTACCATTCATACACAAAACATAATTAATGTGCAACACACAAAAAATGCGTAACACTGCAGTGCACAGGCCGACCCAATTACCCAAATATTTGGCAAATATGCGAAAATTCAAGCTAGCACTACTAACACCACTTATTTACCCTGAAAAAAAAACGAGTTTTGTAACTCCAAACCACACGTAAACTAGTGTTGTACCGAAACATTTACAACACTAAAAATTTCAACTACGTGTGAATGTTAGTTCTTTTAAAGTTTAATAAAATTAAAAACTACACTGGCCCTGTTAACGTGCGGGCGAAAAACTAGGCCACATACTCTTGGGGCTTGTAATACGGCCCAACGCGGTGGTATATTCAAAGTTTCACACTTACGCCCGTAAACATACGACCCTGTATCACGGTTATGGCAGCCGCAGTTGGCAGGTGCGTTCGTTAGCACTGATATTTAGTAGTGAGTAAAGTTTTGAGCTCTTAAGCTGGTTATTTGTATGATGTAAGGTTTACTGCTAAGGGATGGAGCTTCTACGAAGGCTTGACCAGAAAAAGGTTTTAAAGTAAAACTTTTAGAATCAGTTTTTGAACGAAAACTATAAATTTTTGAACGTGCGTGTGAAAATCAAAGTAAGATATACTTAATAAATACCTACTAGTTCTTGACTACAAACCCACCTGATGGAACGCAGTGATGTAATCGTTGATGGTGAGGCGCACTAGTTTATTAACAATTTAGATGTCTTCAAAGCTAAAGTGAATTGGTCACACTAGCCTTACTAAACTTAATTTGCAACACGTAGATAATTTAATTTTAAAATTAGAATCTCAGTATTGTTAGAGCTACAAGATTTAAATATTTTTGCAAAAAGCTACGTAGCTACTTTTTATTTGAACCTAGTTCTTGTCAGCAGCCTCGCCCATGTGACAATAGAAAATTATCCCAAGAGAATATACTACCAGGATGAAATTATTATAATTATTTGCTATTGGATATGGTTTACCCGTCCGATCGGCTGTTTGTGTATAAAGGAGCAACAAACGCACATACAAACTTACACCGTTATAAAACATAATTAGTGTGTCTTTTTTTTATGGTAGGTAAAATCATCCAATGACAAATCCTGCCCCTGGGCGGACCGGGAAGTAGTGTCAGACTCTTACTGACTAAAAACCCACCCCGCTCCTTCGTAGCCTATCGTGCCGGGGCCGCGGGTATTCCTTTCGGAAGCTGACCCATGACCCCAGTAGGCTTCGACCCTGCCTGCCTGCAGCTAGCAGGCTGGGCCTCTTCGGTGTGCTGACAGCTCCTTGAGGCGCGCGGGAACAGAACGCGCCGTCGACGACTTGGGATCGGTTACTGGACGATCGGACAGCGTGCTACCCATTGCACGCTGTCCGCAAGCCCATATAATTAGTGTGTGATATCTTCCGCCTTGTAACATGTTACAGAACTTTCATAATACAAAAACCCAACCAACCACTAACAAAATTAGCACCTAATTTCAAACGAGCCCTGAAAACCGCAGAGGTCACGTTCACAACACTATTCCATACAATCAACAACTCTATG
Source organism: Leucania comma (assembly GCA_958295575.1). Taxonomy (NCBI): domain Eukaryota; kingdom Metazoa; phylum Arthropoda; class Insecta; order Lepidoptera; family Noctuidae; genus Leucania; species Leucania comma. Next base: position 6,019,527 of record OY282473.1, read on the forward strand.
TATATTTGTCGCGTGTGCAGAGATAAGCGCCACTTTAGACTTTGTCTAGTGCGGTGAAACACACTAATTTTCGCACCCTTTCGAGGTATAAAATGCGTTACGAGGATCCTTTTTGCGGTTTTTTATGCACACTCTGCTTTCAGTAAGACATAATGTTAATTTCTGTGAGTAAAAATGGTATTTCTATGTTAGGAGCCACATTATTTTTATATGGTAGTGAGCCATTAGAGGAGGTATCGTTATCTATTTTGTGTTGGAAATGTAGGTCAAGCTTAAATTTTTACTTGACTGCTTTTTTTTAGGTTTATTTATATACATTTTGAAGAAATAGGTTAGAAAAAAAGGTAATGTTTATTTTATAGTCAAGGTCATAGTAATACCGACATACTACAGATGAATCCAGCTTTATATACGCCGTTACATTTTGTTCGTTTTAGTCCCGTGGAGGGTCGATTGTGAAGATAAAAATGAAAAATAAAGTACTTTTTTTTAAACACTCGAATTAATTTACGCATGCACGAAATTGATTTCTTTAAGTCTACGTCAGCTGATCGAGGCCAATGTACTGTAGGTAGTTAGTACGCAACGACCGACAAACTCCCTACAAGGTCATTGACTCGTTTACTTAACGAAATTAATGTCGTACTTGCGTATATTAATTCGAGTTTTAGGAAAAAAGTACTATATTTTCTATATTTTTCTTTATAAATCGATAGTGTTTCATGTACTGAATCTATCCTCCACGGGATTAAAACGACAAAAATTTAACGGTGTATAGCATATTTCACGTTTTCGGTGGGGCAAAAAGGAGTATTAGATTTTAGCTGAAAACCTACTCATGTATGTACCTTCAATACTGGAATTGAACTGGAACACAAACACATTTTTGTCCCATTAGCATGGGGCGGTTTTCGAATAGAAAGTTCTGCAAATCAGCCATTCTGCGCCAGCAGGAATGGTGAATGGGACGTTCTACGTCGGATCCTTTTATTCCTGCTTGGCTTACTGGTTTCATCCGAAATCCTGTGCGGGCCCTGGCTGAATAATAATTGCTAATGCAGTAAAAACAGGTAAAAGTCATGTGCATGCTACAGTACCTGATAGACGCGATTGTTGTGCCAATATTAAAACTAAGTTCAGAACTGTCTCAATATTTATTGTTTACAGAACGTATAGAACAATAAGCATTGTAATAACACTTTATCACACAAAATTATGAAAGGTAAGTTTGTATAAGTAAATACTCCGATTTCAAAACCCGATTTTATTTTGGAAACATAATGCAATATTGAACTTAGACAGTCTCCAATTACAGTATAGAATTCTATAAAGCATGAATTCGCAGAATTCAATTGTAATAGGTATCTCAGAAACAGTAGACAGAATGCCCAATAATATCCAATTTCAATAATTTAATGTTAAATTTTGAGCTATACATATGTATATACTAGTATAGTACTTGATGTACTTGTTGAGTAGTCCGTAGTATAGTACTTGATGAAATGTTTGAGAACTAAGCACATCGGTAATTATTTGGTTTGTTGGATCCAAAGACATTAAATATGTACTACGAAGTTGGACCATTCACAAAGATACTACGAACAGGAATTGTGAACCAGCGGTTACGTCAGGATGATCACAGTCACAGAAACAAGGGGATTTCGTTTATCAATTAAGTTTATAATTACAAAAATATTTGAACGGAGTTAGGTATTTTCTTATCAAGTTATTTGCTTAGTAACCGTAACAAAAGAAAGTATTTTTAAAAGATACTGTTAACACATACTTAAGCTTTTATAGCTTGCACATCTAGATTACTATTAATGTACAATTGAATTGTCTAAACAAATGACTCATCAAATATTTATTAACAACAAAGAATTTTTTTTACAACAATACCGTCTAGTCCCAAGCTAAGCAGAGCTTGTGTTATGAGTACTAGACAACTGATAAACATACTTATATATTTCTAAATACATACATATTATAGATAAATTACAACCAGACACAGAACAAATGATCGTGCTCATCACACAAACATTTTTGTCCTGGGTGGGAATCGAACCCACAACCTCCGGCATAGCAGTCAGGGCCACTAACCACTAGACCAACAGGCCAGTCATTATGCACAATCATTAACTTTTACCAATTATTTAATGCATCGGAAATTGACAAGCGGAAGATGCCATAATGTATTATTTTTAATTATTCGATTTATTTTAACAAGCCAAGACCAAGAAGTTCGCAAATAATTACATTTAATATAATGAAACCGAATATTATTACTAAAATGTTTTTCATGTTGAGCCTGGTATATGCTGGACCCGAGGTTGGTAACAGAAGGTATCTATTTATATAAACTTACATCTAACGTAAAGAGGACCAGAGGATCTAAAGTGAAGATCTGTGATGTATCTTTCCCAAAACTTAAATCAAGTAAAAACCCAACGTTTCAGTAAAAATCCTCGAACATTATCCCAAAAGTTTTTTATAAAAGATCTCTTCATCAATAGCTGTTATATGAATTTATCCAACTGATAATTTTGCGACAACTATCCAAGAAGTAGCTTTTGAGTTCAGTGGTACAGAAATAAATCCCTCCAACATTACAATTGTTGAAGATTTTACGATGTCAAATGTACAAGTTGTTACATTTCAAGATAAAATACAGTGTAACTTTTGACTTTATATTTTAGAGGTACTTATTAACTTTTAATGTTATCATCTAACATTACTGTAGTCTATATGATCGGTCTAATCTTCCTCCTTTTTTCTACGTTTAGTTGGTTTTCCCGTCTAGCTGGAAGAAGCTGACTACCTGTAAGTATTTTACATGGATCAGCTGCCTATTTGACCTCTAAAACCCAAGTTGGGCAACACGATACCCCTTGGCAAAACTGGTTCAGACCGGACTGGACTTCAGTGGACTGTGTTTAATTGAAAACCTTGTACGAAAGTAGCAAAGTATATAATTAGTAGGTAGTCGTAGCTACAGAACAATATAAGATGTACTTAGTACTTAACTTAGTTCGTTTTCTAGCCCGTGGCGATGTGGAGAACTTGAGAGTGGCGGTCTCAACAACTAGTGTTATTTCTTCTTACTTTTGACCGCCCTATTCAAATATTGTCTACTAATGTTAAAAGGTCCTGGAACGCAAGGCACCTAGAGCGAAAGAAGCTATTGGACGAACTCCTACCTAAAAAAAACCCATAGTCTATAAATGAATGGTTTTTATGTTTGTTTGGCTTATGAGGCTGAGACCCAATTTCTGACAAAAAATCAAGTGTGATATTTTATTAAATCATTAGAAACAGTACATTATTTATGTTAAAAATTATATAAAATTTTAGTCAGTCTCAGCAGAAAATTGCATCACTTGACTTATTTACTTATAAATTGTGACTCATCAACAAAAATTGGAAGCTTCTCCAAAACTACCAAAGGTAGTGCACACGTCTATTGAATGTTTTCTTTCCCTCATTTTTCCAAATTTTATCTCTCTGTCTTGAGCGATCTCTGGCCAAATTAATCCCATGAACATGATAAGATCGTCAACGCAGTCGACCTCAACGTAGTCAACCTAAATGCAGTCGACCTCAACGACGTTACCTTCTCGTGACGATCCACGCTCACCTGTCGAGGGGCATTCGCGAGATGTTGTTCTGTTATTTCCCCGATCTCTGCTACTTAGGTTACTCACTGTTTGTTAAATACTATTGAAGCAGTAAAAGAACCTGGCCTATACTGCTGCAGTTGTGTCACCTTAATTCTGTTAGTACTCGTACTAACTTTATCAACATGAAACAATGTGAAGAAACTCCGTGACGTTATTACGGTAAGTCGATAACTGTATAAAGTTTACAATCTTATAAAATAATTAAAAACTAATTATGATACTGTAGGCTCAAGGCAGAAGACTTTAATCAAATATAAATCTAACTCAATGCTGATACATCGTAGGGGAAGTTCGGAAAGTAATCGCTGTTGCTAAATTTATGTGATGGGGATCTATTCTTTAGGGATTTAGGATAGATTTTGATGTTCTAATTTTTGCCATGGATACCAAAGAGACATGGCCGACATTGGAGCATAAGGATTCACCATACCAATTTAGTTTTATTATTGTAGTCAACTCATATTTATTCTTACGAGTATATTTTTATCAAAAAGTATCTTTAAAAAAGCTAAACTAATCAATAAAAGAATGAAAATAGGAAATAGTAATAATTTTTCGAGAATCTCAAAAAACTGGCCGTGCAAAACGTGTAATAATATTCCTCCCAACCAAATTTAGATCATGGTGGCCAATGCGAGCAGATATCAACCAAAAACGCAGAAGTATAGAGCACAAGCATGTACGCAAACGTAAGTGTACTCTTTGTTCTTTCACTCTCATAGTTCAATGGGACAACAATCTGACACGATTCCTGATATAGCTCAATAACGTTCTTTCCAAGGGTTATCACAGTATTATTTGTGATGAAAAACCCAATAGAACTTTTTTGTTTCGACCCAGAAATTGAACACAGGACGCTGGCGGACTGAAGCATTTTTTTTACCCTTTCCCTTTCATTTAGGCACCTGCCAGGAACTCAAGAAGACGTCCTCAGTCGGTGTTGCAGGACGTCTCTTTTTGCCGGCTACAGCGACGCTTCGAAGAGTGTGAATTCAAGATCTACACGAGGACTGACGCATTAAAAAAACATAAAATATATTAAAAGTAGATGCTATGAATCATGCTTTACGTTATCTAAACTATTTCTTTTACCAAATAGTTTACTAAAACTTAAAATAAATACTAAAACTTTGTGAGTCACGTTACCTATCTCAAACTCGATACATCATCGTATACCAAAACCCCGAATATTTCGAAGACAACCCATTACACATTGATACGAAGGTAGTACCAACCTACAAGAAAAATAAAGCTCAATATTTTTTTCGTCGCCGAAAATACAACAAGAAATCGTTTTTCCCACTAAAATTTTGCAAAAGCCGTCCGAAGGTTGACGTCTAGCTAGATATCCGTAGAAATTTACGGCCTGATAAAACATGACCAGGATATATGGAGCTCTCACAACAAATCGCTTTACCCGCATGCTGGTAGAACGCTTGATAACAGCGAGGTTAGGGGGCTCTGCTTAAAATGGTCGTTGTATAAAACTTGTCTGCCAAATGGATTACCTCGATTAAGTATGAGCGACCTCTGACCCGTATAGGTGGACGCATGATTAGTTCCAATCCTCAGTTTTACGGCAAAGCTGAGGGATTTAGTGCATAGTGCTTTATTTGTGCATTTATTTTGCAAACTTCGCTTGAATTTTCTATTTATAAAATGGGTACGGCAGATTTATGTTTATGAGACTAGCTCTATACGGGATCTGTTGGAACTAAACGGCCTGAATTTGTTTTTTCGTTTAGTGAGGTTTGAAAATATTTGTCCCGTTCCAGTTTTGCGGCTAGAATTGGAATAATGGAATTTATCTTTCTGTTTGTTAATTCAGTTTTCCCTGCAAATGTTGACATTGTTAGACAGGTTATCTTAATATTAATTGTTCTGAAAGCGCTTTATCTTGTGATAGAAGGATATGTGAATGTTCGGTCCGTTTTGGTCGCTCAACTTTATATTGAAATCTTAACAAAATTATTGATAAAACGCTGGATTAAAAAAGCCGCGTATACTTTAGGCATCAAATAAATTATATAATAATATAGAATATAATTATTATAATAATATAGAAACACAGTAAATACACCAATTAAAAAAAAACAGGTTAAAAAGCTTATACCAAAGTTATGTGGCCAAAGTAACCCGACTTTACTGTACTACAGCTGACATTAGGTAAATAAAAACATGAATATTTCAAAATTACGTAATCAAAGCCTTTGCAATTCGCATGCCTTTGTAAGACAGTGACGCAGTATGCTGTTGATTGAAGGACATCTAACTAAGTTACTCATTTGTCTTTCCTGCAGACCGTAATGACCTCCAAAACAAGGCAAAAAAAAAACATTTTTAAGAATGAAGAAAAGTGATTCCCTACAGCAGCTTTTCCTGTTACTTTACATTCTCACTGCGATGAAAAATGGCGGAGAACCTCAAACGAAAGTTCGACACGTTTTCCTCATCCAACTGTAGAAAGTTCAAAAGAAATATCGATGTACGAAGGCAGCCATTAATTTGGGTTAAATAAAAAAATGGCCGCCAGGAGGCATGGGCCACGTCAAACGGGAGGGCATAAATTTTTCAAAAGGGGCCATTTGGAACACAGGCACGGTTTTTTGCATATCTGAATGTGTCCAATTACAGAAAGGGCTTGTTGCGGTGGTGGTGCAAAGTTGGAGCGAAAAGATGATAAACTTTCTTTTTTTTTGCCCACACTAGTAATAACTCCTGTATTGTGGTTGCGTTTACAAACATGTAAACTCATAAACACAAGACACCCAGACGTGAGACCTACCAATCTGTGACTAACCTATCTGTAGACCGATACAAATATTTTTTCCGAGAGGGAATCGAACTCACTACACGCAGTGCAGAAGTCAAACATTCAATCACTGTCCCAACCGTCTTGTTCGACCGGACCGAGCCCAAGTCGTCGACGGCGCGTTCTGTTCCCGCGCGCCTCAAGGAGCTGTCAGCACACCGAAGAGGCCCAGCCTGCTAACTGCAGGCAGGCAGGGTCGAAGCCTACCGGGGTCATGGGTTAATTTCCGAAAGGAATACCCGGCCCCGGCACGATAGGCTACAAAGGAACGGGGTAGGTTTTTAGTCAGTAAGAGTCTGACACTACTTCCCGCTCCGCCCAAGGGCGGGATTTGTCATTGGATGATTTTACCTACCATAAAAAAAAACCATCTTGTTCAAACTTGTTTTTATTGGTTTTTTTTTACAGTCAACGTCAATTCATAATATGGTTGGTGATTTAAGCGTCAACGTTTAATTTTTTTTTTTTTTGTAATAAATTTAGTTTTTTTTTTGTTCTACATGTTATTTAAAGAGAATTGTGCATTTATGAGGTTTTTCAGTCACTTGTATAGTTTTATTCTATTTTAAAGTGCTTGAAACGCCTTTAACGACTGTTATATTTTTTCTTGATAAATTGTTGAAATTTAAAATGTTTATGGCTGTGTTTTATATTAATTTAATATTCAAAGTAATTAAAGTTATTAAACATATTTCGATTCAAAACCTTATAGTATGTTGGGGTAAGACCGACGCTGAGGTAAGAACATACAAATCAAATATCTCACTTATTTGGTTACATATTTTAAAACTAGTTACATTGTACGGCGGCACGTCATTATGACGTGGCACACAATGTGGGTAGCATTAAAAATATAGCTAAATATGTGAGATATTTAATCTATACATTATTTCCCCAGCATTGATCTTACCCCAACGCACCTTATAAAACCAAAAGTATATTAGTATCTGATTATCTTTGCCTTTAAGCAAGTTAAATAAAACCTTATTTTCTTTTTCATAACTTTCTCAACATAAAGCACATAACTCCCAAGTATTCCAAGACACTTCTGCGTTTGTGACTGCCGTACTCGTCTAGTGCTCACAAAATTAACTAAACAACCCAACTACACCGCTCTGTACATACTACTTGCACCCCAGTGGTGCGGTGGGAGTAATGTGCGCATAACCCAAGAGCTTTATGCGATATCCAGCGATATTATTGTTACGGGAGATGGCTGTTAACTTACTTTTGTCGACGTCGCGATTTAATGTGAAATGTGAATTACAGGAGTTTCTGAGGACTTCAATGTGGGTAGTTGGAGTTTATTTAACAAATATTTTGATGGGTCAGTAGCATTGATATTATTTTAAGGAAAAATACGTTAAGCGCTATCATCGGAATCAGAAAACCTGAACTCGAAACTCACACGTCGCAAACCTGTGGTCACTGATAGACAAGGACAGAGATAAAAGCTGGCGCTGTCGAGCGAGCGAAATAGTGTTAGCCGCCAAATGTGTGTGAAATCGTGTCTCAGGGGCACAATTTCAGCAGTCCGCGCGCTAGAGACAGATTATGTAGTCTAGTAGTTTTCAAATACTGATTGTGCGGTAATTAATTTCATGTGCTGAGTTAATAAGTATGCATAAGGGTTAATAACATTGAATTAAAACGGTGATACCAAACATTCTACTGACATCGCTGAAAACGAAGGCGCAGTGCCAAATTGCCATCCCAAAATCACCCTTATTAATCCATTTCATTCTGTTGATACAACGCTTTTTACTCCTACTTCTGTTGCATAACAAGTAGCGAACCTCATCTCCCGCCTTCGGTTTTCCTTCATTGTTAGATATTGAGCAATCAATCTTTTAACGATTTTGAAAGTGCTTCCTTATGATGCAACCAGATTGAGGGTGTCGATGTTTATCGTTGACTCAAAACGTGTTTTTTTATGATAAACCAGGGCTTGACTGCGATCCCACCTGATGGTCAGCAGTGATGCCAATCGTTGATGGTTAATTGCACTAGTTTATTATTAGTCTATTCACTCTAGCCTTGAACACACGGATATAAATTATAAACGGACAGAAAGACCGTAGCAGACAAATTGTTCTAATTGTGTTTCGATGTGTATACCTATCTCTTTGAAAAATCCATTCACTTACAGATAGAATAGTCTAAATTGTGTCAACAGTCTAACTGGGTCTAAAACAAGAATAGTTTCCAATGTAACGATGGTTTTTTTTTTTTTTTTGGTAGGTAAAATCATCCAATGACAAATCCCGCCCTTGGGTGGGGCGGGAAATAGTGTCAGACTTTTACTGACTAAAAACCTACCTTTCCGTTTCTTGCCTTTGTCCCGGGGCCCGTGGTGACACTCTCGCATAACCTTTGGCCCCAGTAGGCTTCGGCCCTGCTGGACCCCTACAGTATGCTGACAACTCCTTGAGGCGCGCGGGAACAGTGCGCGCCGTAGACGACCTGAGCTCGGACCGGTCTGTTACCGAATGGACGGACAGCGAGCTACCCATTGCCCACCGTCCGCGAGCCCGCGCCTACGGTGGCCGGAAATCGGGATCAGAAACCCGGCGGCGGCGGCGGCGTGTGCGCCTTTGCCTAATGCGGTCGGCCTCCTCCTTTGCTAGCATTACTGCTTCACAAAAGGAGGCGACCGCCTGCCACTCCTCCTCGCTCCGGGGCATGGCTTGAACCAAGCCCCGGCGCGATAGATCGCCGCCGATCGCCCCCACGAGGACACGGCGATGCTCTTCCCAAGCGGGGCACACCTCGACTGTGTGCTCCACCGTGTCCACCGGGCGGTCCGCACAGTGGCGACACCCGGGCGTCGTCTCCGCACGAATCTTGTACAGGTACGGACCGAACTTGCCGTGTTCGGTCAGCACCTGCGCCAGACGGAAGGTGACGACGCCGTGGGGAATGTAACGATGGTGAGATCTTTGAAAATTCTATTTGAACTAAACATCATAATTAGTTACTTTTTATCATCATCACCATCATCATTTCACCTCTCCCAAGTGTCGCCATAATGAACTGTTCTGTGCGTCTCGTATCTATAGAATTCCGACAACCTTTACCAGGTCATCAGTCCACCTTTTAGGAGGTTTGTAGGAGATACTTCATTATTTCCCAAGAGGACGCCGGCGTCCGCACACCTATTGTCTTTCTATTGTGTCTCTAATTACGGTATTCAACAGGTTAAGTCGCTAAGAACTCGTGGTATGGTTTCTGGTATTTTTTTATATAGCTATCTCATATTAGCTCTTCAGGTAGTCGTCTAAAACTTAGAACTCACGAATCTGTTTTCATCCGCGGCCGGCACGGTTGCGGGTCCTTAGCTTCTGTATAATGCAGATTATATAGCTAAAAAATTAAAGTACTTTTCACGACGCGTTTTATGCGTTGTTCGCGGCTTCCGTTGCACCGGCGCGGACCGTTTAACCGCATGTCTTGCGATTACGCAGCCTTCGTGGTTACGATTAGAAATAGAGCAGCGGTTTTAAACCGCGCCCACCGCGGTTGAAAACCGCTTTGTGAGTCTTTAGCCAAGACGTCTCACCACCTCTTTCAGGTTGACCTTAAACATCTCATTGAATACTAACTCATTTGACTGAAAATACCTTTTAAAATAAACAATACTTTTTACGAAATTCAAGTCTGAGTAATACAAGATACTCGTATGAAAACAAAACAAGAATTTCAAATTAATCATGTTTAAAACAAATATTTTTTTACGAAACATTTTAATTTTAAGCTGAGCAACGTCTCTGCTAAAAATTAAATTAAGGTCCCATCTGCATCTAATTGCAGTCACCTGGGCTATAAAAACGCTACATAAAGAATATTTAATAGCTTTCTTTTGAAGACAAACGAATTAGTTTCTTTTCAAAGAGATTTTCATTTAGAAAACTGAAATTACGAACACGTTTTAAACTATTTTTTAAATTAATTTATAAATTGACGGCGCAGATGTTAAAAAGGCAAAACCTGCCTGTAAACCTGTCTGTATGTATATTTGTTGCTTTTTTACGCTCGAACGGCTGGAAGATTGAGATGAAATTGAAGTTGCATTTGGATAGACGTTTTCCGTACGCAAAATACGCGCTTTAGTCGTGGAGTTGCGGAAACCAGCCCATACAAATACGTAAATACAAGGCATAGGATATTTTTTTCCTCACGAGTATGTTTATTTTGGATATTTTTACTCATTCTCATGGGTAAAGCTACTGGCAGAAGCTATATATAACAATCGATCAACTCTGCTATTGGAGGCCACTGCGTTGAATTGACATCTTAACCAATCCACTTGGGGTGATTTTAATATCGTGCGGATCACGCCCCGCACCCCGCGTGCGTATTCCACTCATTACAATAAATACTTGTATAAAAAGGACATTTGCGGGGGTTACGCGTGCTGAGCAATCCCTTACCCTTTTCCCAACTGTATTGGGTTCGGCATCTAGTGTAGGCGGAAACCCCTATGGCATGGCAACACAAATTGTCAGAATTTCGAGTCACTGTCAAAGATTTACACATGACAACCAAGACCAGAGGGAGAACAAGATTAGAAGAACGGAGGGGTCTTAGTAAGAATCATCTATGGACTGAATTTAGCAAAAATTGCTAAATTTTGAAGTTCAATATATCCGCCCAAATTAGCAACTTTTACAGTGCCTTATTCAATATGTTGCTGCTTAATTATCCACAATTCCACATAGACCATACATTTTCCCTTAAATCGCAATTTGTCTGCATATGTCACTCTAGGGAGCTCTGAGCCGAAAACGTTCGCAGTTTAAACATGCCATGAGAAAATTATTTATAGCTTCTTCTTCTTTAGTTAGATTTATCTTTATTGTACATAAAAAATAAAATTACAATATGAACTCTACTTTCACCCCCCCTCCCGCATCTATCACTCCTTTCTCTTTTTCTCCAACTTGTTTCGAATCGACAGGATTCGATTCAAAAAATCCGATCAATATTACGTAATTTTTTTAAGTGGAATCATTCTTTGGTTTCTCCCGGTCTATGGTGGAGCGAGTGGGTGTGTCAGACTTTTACTAACTAAAACCCATTCTTATGTTCTTTCTTTGCCTTGAATTACAGGAACCCGGGTTTTCCTTTCGGAAGCGCACCTATGGCCTCATTAGCCTTTTGCTCTGCTGGGTTTGTCAAAAAGTTATCAGCAAAACTGTTTCCTACAGTTTCAACTTTTTGAGGCGTGCATGGAAAACTACGCGTTGACGACACGGGCTTGGTCCGTATGGTTACCAGATGGATGGAGCCACATACGTTGACTGGAAATCGGGGTCTGGATTCCAGCCGCCGGGGCGTGAATAGGTCGGTTCCCTCACACGTACGATCGCCTCTTTCACTAGCATTACAGCTTCGCAAAAGAAGGCGACCGCCTGACATTCCTCCTCGCTCTAGACAATGTGTTTTTGTTTAAAAACTCTAACTTCAATACACTAGCTTCACTAGCTTCTGACGTTTCATAAGTGCCCATGTAGACCTATATGAAATAAAAACATTTTGACTTTGCCTTTGACTTTGAATAGTTAAAAATTACAATCAGCCTATAAATTGCAATTTAAAAAATGTAGTACTAAGATTTAAAGGCCAGTGTATAAACAAACCATTTCGCTTTTACCCCCTTAAAAAATACTTACATAGTACTAGTTTTCATATTCTCTTTATCAACGTTGTTCAAATAGATTACTTGTATAGTCTCTGTTACCGCAAGGCCAATAAACTGAACTAAAGGCCGAGAAAATTATCTTGTCAATCCCTTAACGCTTGAGAAAATACAGACCTAAAGCGTCAACAGTGTTTCGACTATTATGGTTTTAAAAATGCCTAGTAAAATGGCAATAGCACTGTTTTCAGTTTCATTACAACATAATTTGAAGAAGAGTCTCCATTTAACTTGATGTTTATAATTATTAAATCATCAATATTTATTTATTTAAAATTTCAGTAATAACACCTTAACAGCTAACGCCAATGCGATGCTATTACGTATATGCCTTTATTATGATTAATTACGCTTACACAAAATTAGTATAAATTAAAAACAATAAAATAAAAATCAAATAAAGGACACATATATTTGGGGTCATTTGAAGATAAATAAAATTAAATGCACTGCATATTCTCATTGGGCAATGGAAAGGGCTATGCTCGGAGTTTTCTCGCATGATCGCTTCAAGAATGAGCCAATCTCCAGGAGAACCAAGGGTAGCAACCGACATAGCCTAAAGACAAACTACAGTGGCCGTGAGCAGGGCACATTGCTCGTAAAATAGATGGACGTTGGGACTGTGTACCTGAAGAGACAGCGTTGGAAGGCATTCCACAAGGTGGACCGAAGACATATTGAGGGTCACGGGGATCCGATGTATTCGAGATGCACAGATTTTAACTGAAATAATGATGATGACAGAAGAAGGTTTAGGGGCTCGTGGATAAAAATACCACGAGTCTATTGAAGTTAAGCAACGCTGTCTGAGATTAGTCTGTAAAAAAGATGTCCACCTATAAAACATCGAGACCCTTCCTCATATTGACCAATCTTGCCAAAGAAAATCGTGTCATCCAGTTAGTAAGTTGTTGTGTTCAGATAGGCAGCCGCGAGTCCTAGAACGCAAAGGAATAAGACACAGGTGGATATTAATAAGTAATATTCTGATAAGCCATCTCACGACACAAGAGAGTAAGAAAAGTCAATGATCGATTTGACAGCTCAAAAAAAAGATAAGCAATCGCTCCATTTGAAATGCGAAAGTAAGAAAGCGTTTTATTTGCGGGAAATTACGCAATATTAGGACTAGTTTAAAGATTAAAATAAAATAATGAAATAAAATTACATTAAATTTGCCTGCCTACTGATAAGCATAATGCCGTGGTTACACGCATAGTGCGATGAGTCCACGGCGCTGGTTTTCAGCGAAGCTGAAAGGTTAGACAGACGGTAGCTGCAAAAAACATGATACATAATACAGTAATATGATGTTACAATAATATAAACAATGGTCAAAGTATTCACAATACAAAATAAATTTATAAAGTAAGTCAAAGAATATGAAACGTAGCTAACAAATCTCACAATTTAATTAAATTCGCCGAATAGCAGAAAATATGAGGGACTATTTACCAAAAATCCAATTCTACAGAATTCTCTGGCCAGATTCAACATTTGCAATGTAATTTAGAACATAGCTCAAACAGCGGACATTACTCGGAACTGAAGTGTATCCACATAAGAGTTAGGTAAAGTATCAAACTTTAAGTCAATTTGTTGAACAAACACCATTTGTCTTCTTGGAACAGAACTGGACTAATGCAGTGATATTGGACGCCGACTTCTATGCTATATATGCTTCCGTAAAATAAGATTTCATCCTATTTATTTTTCTTGAAAAGATTTCGTTGTTTACGTCATACATTAAATTTTGGTACCAAAACAGGTGTCATACCAAATTTCTTTTTGGCTAAAAATTTTAAAAGAAATAATACTATGTTTATGAAGTTTATCTGAGAACTGTTAAATACAAACTTAGCTAACTATAGTTTAAAATATTATTATATACGTCAAACCTAAAAATAAAATCAAAAACTCCTAAGTTATTTAAAACTAATCTAAAATGTGGCGCCAAAAACTTTTCCACGTCTGCGACTGGTATCATTATTATTTTTTTGTTTCATTGTATATAGATTTAATTAAATATATCAAACATGAGGAAAATGAAAATGATTCATATAACGTTAATGTTGGTGACATGGAAAAGACAGGAGCTTCCAAAGTCTTCTTAAGGGAGGAGCGCTTGAAGCGTCTTAAATAATTTAATCGTAATCTTTTAATTTGTTTTCCTTCACTTAATCTTGTCTGAAATTACAAAGTTAACTTTGAAATTATAAATTGAAAATTTATTATTATCGTCGAATACAGACATACCTTAAGCCTCAATCTCAATACCATATTGGTTGGAAGTGCCTTCTCCAATTTACTAAATGTATTTGGGTCTGATTGAACTAAATGTTTGCCAATAGTCTGGCTGCATTCGTCTGCAGGATTTGGCTATCCACTAAAAGCTTTGTTAAAATTTGGTTTGAATTCAGCAGAAGTAGAATTTATGCTTGAAATAGTAGAGACAAGATTAAATTGAATACTTGACTATGATTGTAATTACATTATAATTTAGCACAGAACTATAAAATTTTCCAAATTTTTTCTCAAATGACAGTTGTTTAGACCGTTTTTTTTGGCAGATAACATCAAAAATACGTGATCTATTTATTTACAGCCAATAAAGAAAAAAGTTTTACGATAGACTTGGCAACATTATCATATCTTCGAAGTTTTTTTTTTTGGTTTATTAAAAATTTGCGTACATTATACAATTCTGCCAAACTGTGAAACAGTTTGTCGGCAATTGTTCTCGGTTCACATTTAAATAAATTTTGTTAAGACGTAATCAATAAACTTACGCTAAGCTAACAAAATAAAATAATGGAACACATAGGTACGAAATCAAACAATCCCACACTCCATAACCATGGACACTCATCACTGTTCATGGATACTGAATGCGGGGCTTGCTTGTTACGCAATCCACATGGCTACGGACACAGTGACAGATAGTGTTTTTTAAGATTTTTTTTAAGTTGGTATTTGAATTTAGCACATGATATCAAGTTTGGGGGTAGCTCGTTCATAAACATCGGTGTTACATATATTCTCGTTCGTTTACCAAAATAGTTACTTTACGAACAGCAAATATATAAAGTTTAAAATCAGATCAAAACGATATTTTTATGGAACCAATTCGGAAGTATAATCTTTTAATCAAAATAAAAAATTTCGAAATCAGTCCACAACTGACCGAGATTTTGGTGAACATAGATCAAAAAAAAAAAATACATACAGCTGAACATAAAACCTCCTCCTTTTCGAAGTCGGTTAATTAGTTTTGCATGACAACATTGTGCAACAATAAAAAAATATTTTTATATCAATTCCCTAAACGGTCTCTCTCTTTGACTTAACTTTATAGAAAATTGTATAACTTTGACTGTAAAACGTTATTATAAAATTGTTCTGAAAAGTTTCAGTTCCATTAACCTGTGCGTCTTATAGATAGATTTTAACAAAATTGCAGGCAGCGTAGACATAAATTTACTCGACGAGACTCTTTTTGCCTGGGAAGATTTACTGCATGAATAAAATCACATTACCAAACACTATGGTGTGAATGGCATTCACATAAATCTAGATAAAAAGTTTACCGTCACATTATGTTGACGACATATTTTCTTTTTGCTTAGTGCAAGCTGCATTATCTTGCATGTTTCAGTGAATACAAACTCACGTTCATGAAATTATTCAACTAAGTTGTTGTTTCGTTTGGTTTTAGTTCAAAATCAAAATCTATTTAAATTTACGTACACACCGTTTAGTGTTTCCTGGGAATTTGCACACGGTAACAAGTTTGACGTCATATACTTGTTTCTGAAAACTTTGCTGTACCTACGAGAGTTTCCAGGGTATGACCCAATTTCTGATTAACTACTATAAAATTTTCCACACTTGCTTTATGTAGTTGTTTTACTGTTGTTATATGTCCAATTTATATTTTAATGTTCAAAATAACGATATCAGGCCACAAACCAAAATTAGAAACCAAAGTCATTATTATAGTAACTAACAAAATACATAAAGAAAGATCGAACCATCATAGTCTATTGATCATACGAGTAACTATCGAAAAAATATCTCCCTACAAAAGTAGTTCAGTATTGAACAACATGATATTAAAACTACGTCTTGTCCCAAATATTAATATTTGATAGCGAGTCAACCCTAAACTTGCGAGTTCAAAAAACAGCTTTAATGGACAGTGATAAAGGTCAAACTCGTTTGAAGATGTCCCAAAAATCTGGCATCTATTTCATCGAGTGCCATGTAATCGGATGGCAGGAAGGCAATATTACTTATCGGGTCATGTTTAGTACCACTCACCTGTACAGTAATGTAGGGATGTGCAAAATGTTTATCGATAGTTCTATCTATCTTGTCTTTGAGCTCAATTTCTCTTGCAGGCAGTATGCAAGTGGTTCAAGTACTAAATCTGTTAGTGTCAACGGTACTATTGCTAAATATGTTAGTGTCACAGCTTCGATGCATAAGGAACGGTACTGTTACTCTCACATTTTGTCTTCGAGTCGAAAACAACTTGAAAACTTTTCCAGCTACTAAAACCGAAACAAGTTGATACGTAATTGGATTCCAAATGACATGGTATTCATAAATGTGGAAAAAATAAATACATTTTAAATATTAACCTTTTAAATACCGTAATTAGAGACACAATAGAAAGACAATAGGTGTGCGGACACCGGTGTCCTCTTGGAGCTTCAGCTTTCTAAAATACTATTCAATTTCACTTTTCACTAAACAAACTTTATGATTGAATTTTCGAAAAAAAATTTACCTAATTTATATACTAAAGAGAGACTAAAGTATTATAGAAACACCGACTTCCGAAATTATTTTGCTCTTTTTTGTGTTTTTGTCATTGAAGTCGGTTGTATTTTTTTTTAAGTTTTTTATTTCACACTTTTTAGTCGTCTCAGTCAAACTTAAACAGATACCTTCCGCCATTTGGTTCCATCATCAAATCATCATGAAAATTCTAATAATAACATACACGGATTTATTACAGAATTCCGATTCTTATCTACATTCCGGTTACATCATCAGATCAGTTTTATGTACCCCCTCCCTTTCTTCCTTCAGTCACCCACCGACTACATGTATATCTAAACAAAGCAATTCTACTTGTTACGACAGTTCTTCTATGATTTTTTGAAGAGTTCCGAGCTATATCTTCGAAGTTCATCATCAGATCAAAAAGATATTTATATGGAACCAATTCGAAAGTAAAATCTTTCAAACAAAACTAAAATTTTTGAAATCGGTCCCTAATTGACCGAGATATCGGTGAACATAAATAAAAAAAAAAAATACATACAGCCGAACATAGAACCTCCTCCTTTTCGAAATCGGTTAAAAACATAATTTTATGAAATTTAAATAAAATCAGTAAGTTTATTTAAGTTTTTTTAAATAAACTAATTATTGTGAGAGATATTATAAATGAAAAACATTGAGAAGTGTACCATGAATACTTGTTTTATTTCTATTCAATTAGCGTTAGCTTGTTGTTGAACAAACACAACAAGCAAACGTTGACTGAATAAAAATAATTTAAAAAAAAATCGCCTGATAATACACTAATTACGCCAATACACCAGACAATCCATACATTTTTACAGCGTAAAGTAAACAAAGCTTTTACGATAAACACACACTAACTTTTATCAAAGAGCATATACATTTACAAAAAGCTTTTGACCTGAGAGGTATCCATGACAATGTTATTTTGTTACGTCAATTTCCGGGGACACCAAAATATACGTTACATAAAAGGCAGCACACTTTTACCAAAAAATATATTTTCATCCATAACAGTTTCCATATAAAATCATCGACATACTCGTATGTATGGCCGTGCATCACTTTGCTGGGAGCAAGCGGATGCGTCCCTAACATGATTAGCAATGTAACAGCGTCCCCCGCTCCGTTGCGTACGAACATCGTTGATTTTATACGTATTAGTAACTGTTGATTAGCTTTTCATCGCACTTATGAATTGATGAAAGTGTTTCAGGGGGCTAAAGAAGTAAAAAAGAGCATAGCCCTTTTTGTGCTCGGAGTTTCCTTGGGCGATCGAATCAAGAATGAGGATATTCGCAAGAGTACCAAAGTTACCAACATAGAACGAAAAATCACCAAACTTAAGAAGCAATGGGCAGCACAGATAGCCATTGGAGCTGAAAGGTTCTGGAGTAGCGATCGCATACCGGAAGGTGCAGCGTTGGAAGGCCTCCTACAAGGTGGACCGATGACCTGGTAAGGGTTGCGGGAATCCAATGGACGCAAGACGCACTAGACTGTTCATTGTCACGACACTTGGGGGAGGTTTATATCAAACAGTGGACGTCTTTCGACTGAAATGATGTTGATGATGAAAGAAATAAACACGACAAGTTTATTCCAGTTAATGATTACTTTGTAGTTTTGTTAATTACTTTGTCTCGCCTACGCCAACCGTCTATGCTTAGCATACCTAATAGAGTTTTTGGTAAAGAAGATGGGAAAAAAACAAATTTATTTTATCTAAATATAGTTATGTCTAATTAAGCTTTTGTGTCTATCTAGTTTCTTAATAAAATAAAAATATCCTGCTTACGTCGTTCATAATAATATTCATTAGTGTTTTCTTTTGCTTTCAATATAATAATATCTTCATTTTAAATCGGAGTTTTCCTTGCGAATAAATCTATATTATAGGATTTTTTTTCACAAACAAGTGAATGAAATTTTTGTGGCATTTTTAAGATATATTAGGGTAACGAATCCCATTGTTACTTCCCTCTTCTTCAAACAGACCTTTTCAATACAATTATCGTCCATCAGGCCATCATAATTGTTTATTACGGGCGGACTCATAATCGATGCCCCAAATTAGCTTCGTCTAAAGAAAAAAATCTTGCTTCAAAAATTCCCCTCGTTGTCCCAAAAGGGTCTTGAGCGACCAATCCATTAGGTATCTCCTTATCAAGTCATAAATTCTTCCAGCTATCAATGTTGGTTGTCAGTCCAGTAATATATTGATACGATCAACACAGATACGGGATTTTCGATGATAATAAATTACAAAGCAGAATGCTCATTGCAAGTTTATTTATCAAATGTTGATGTATTTATTGGCTCCATGTGAATTTGTAGATACACAGCGATAATAATTTACACGAGTAGTATATAATTGGATTAGTAACAGATTTTTAACAAAAAGATATTTATGTGATTGCACTGAATCATTATTATTACATTCTGTGTTGGTTAATAGGCGAAATAACATTCGACTATGCTATCGAATCTATTGTGCAGTATTTATAATAGTATGTAGTAATTCTTTCTTTCTTAATATTGGTTCTAGCAGATCAACAGCGTTGCCAAGATAAAATTCAGAAGTCGTAAAGATCAAAGGCCCAGCCTGCTAGCAGGCAGGCATGGTCGAAGCCTACTGGGCCCAAGGGTCGGCTTCTGAAAAGAAGGCTCGGCTCCGGTATGAAAGGCAACGAAGGAATGGGATGGGTTTTTTAGTCAGTAAGAGTTAGACACTATCTCCCGCTCAATCTAAGGGCGGAGGATGTCATTGGATGATTTTCATCTACCATAAAAAATAAAAAGTCATAAAGATGAAAGTTAAAACAAATCTGAAGTATACGATAGCAATCAGAAGACATCGCTATAAATATCAGGAAAAAATAACGACATATATTAGAACTCATTACGATGAAAATAAGAAGGGACCATATATTGGACCATACGATTCCCCAGATCAAACTGTTTACTCCATTATATATATACGATATAAATTTTGACCAAGCCTTATCATAATTGTATTTCACTAGAGCTAGCTCTATTTGAGTATTTTATGGGTCACCAATCACCACGAAATGCATAATATTCACACCATACAACTGCGTCGACGGCGGGCAATGGGTAGCTCGCTGCCCGAGCTCAAGTCGTTAACGGCGCGCACTGTTCCCGCGCCCCTCAAGAAGTTGTCAGCAAACTGTAGGGGCCCAGAAGGGCCGAAGCCTACTGGGGCCAAAGGTTATGTGAAAATGAAACCTGGGGCCCTGGGACGAAGGCAATGAAAGGAGCAGGGTAGGGTTTTTAGTCAGTAAGAGTCTGACACTATCTCCCGCCCCACCCAAGGGCGGGATTTGTCATTTGATGATTTTATTTACCATAAAAAAAACCATACCTACAACTGCCTCGATCATCCTCCGGACGACGACTGACAGGTGAAAACTACTGAAACACTTCAGTCAATACTTGGTAATTGTCTTTGGCCACTACAATATGTACATTTTTAAAAAAAATATTATTTATAGGCTTGCGGTGAGATAGTGGTCTGTTAGTCTAGTAGTTAGTGGCTCTGACTGCTATGGCGGAGGTCGTGGGTTCGATTCCCACCCAGGACAAATGTTTGTGTGATGAGCACGATCATTTGTTCTGTGTCTGGGTGTAATTTATCTATAATATGTATGTATTTAGAAATATATAAGTATGTTTATTAGTTGTCTAGTACCCATAACACAAGCTCTGCTTAGCTTGGGACTAGACGACGCTGTGTGAAAGTTGTGGAATATTATTATTATTTCCTTTATTCATTCTAAAAGCTTATTAATTATATTTTTAAATATTTTTTAAAAAACTTACATAAAATAAAAAAAAAACATTTAAAAATATAAAAAATGGTGTCCCACCGGTATCGGGAACAGAGTCCAAGCTACCGGCGGTCAGGGCTCCAGAGAAAGGAACCTATTATTATTATTATTATAGTGGTCAAACGCTATCTTATCGGTCTACTGGCAAGTGATGATGTAGTCGACGGTGGAGCACGCTTACCTAGAAGTAATCTATTTACTCTTGACTTAAAGACGTCGAAAAGCTAAAAGGTTATAAGCATTGTAGCAATCAGTTGTACGCTCAAAGTTCCCGAAACCATAAGTGTAGGTTTTTGGCTACAGAAGGCTAGGGAGATTGATAAATCAACTCCAAAGAATAACAAAAACAAGCCTCAGAACTGCCAGAACATTCAACTGCACCAGATCAGACGGATAACTTTAAGCAAATGTTGGTGGTATTCATGAAGGAAACGACCCCTGACATTAATTCACTAATTAACATTCTGCCTTCTAACACAATAGGATACGGGATTTCCTACCAACTTCCTCGAATCCTCGACGATATTGTTATTAGGAATTGTGTTTCTATTAATTTTCATGTTTCGCAAATAGGGATTGCCATGGAATATCATTTCTTGTTTATTATGCTAAGGGTACAGATTTCGGGATCAATTTAAGGGTTATTTGAAAATTGTATTATGAAGGAATTTATTGGGTCCATTCCTAGAAATTTTTGGATAAAGCGTTCTAATAGTACCTACCGATTATTACAATTTGAAGGGATTTAGGCATTTATCGGGCTTACTTATAATAAAACTTGTTAACGGAAGTTAACGGCCCGCCATTAAGGTTAAAGTAAGCAGTTAGGGATTGATTTGGATTCTATGATTATTTTATAATTAATTAAATGTATGTTTGTATATCTGAAAATATGAAATTATTATTATTAATTATTATTTATGTAATTTTTTGTGTACAGTATAGAATAAAAAAAAAAAGAATTCTCTGGAAGGATTGCACAACGAAAATTCTTTTATTGACACAGAGCTTTACCGTCGTGGATATATACTAAAACAGAGCTACACTATCGCAGACTTCTATTGACGTTGAGCCCCAGAATCATACTTCTGCAGACTGTAACTGATACAGAGTTACACGTTAGTGGAATTTTCATCATCATCATCATCATCATAATTCCAGCCCAAAGACGTCCACTGATGGACATAGGCCTCCCCCAGATGTCACCACAATGAACAGTCCTGTGCGTCTCACATCCTTCGGATTCCCGCATCCTTTACCAGGTCCTCGATCGGTCCACCTTGTAGGATGCCTTCCAACGCTGCGTCTTCCGGTTCACGGCCGCCACTTGAGAACCTTTCGGCCCTAACGGCCATCTGTTCTACGAGCAATGTGCCCTGCCCATTGCCACTTTAGTTTGGCGATTCTTCGTGTAATGTCTGCAACCTTGGTTCTCCTGCGGATATCTTCATTCCTGATTTGATGACGCAAGGAAACATTTCTCTAATTTCATTCATTCATTTTTGTAGCGGAATTTTATTAACACGTAACTATACTATTGTAGACTTTTATTGATTCAGAGCTACACTGTCGCGGACTTTTACTAGCACAGGTTTACACTGTTATGGACTTTTTTACTGTCGTGTTACTAACAGAGTTACACTAACGCAGAGTTTTAATGGCACGGTGTTACACTATCGTGAATATTTAGTGACATGAGTTACACTGCAGTGGATTGTAACTGACACAGAGTAATACTGTCGTGGATTTTTGCTGTCATGGAACTACACTGTGTCGGACTTTTACTGACGCAAAGCTACACTGTTACGGACTTTCGGTGGCACAGAACTATACTTTCGCGAAATTTTACTTACACAGAGCTACACTGTCTCAAAATTTAACTAACATAGACCTATATACTATCGAGGACTATTTTTACAGTACAAATGGCTGACCGACTTCGATAAACAAAACGTTTTGTTAAGTTTAAGCGAAGCCACGGGAATGGTACATCTATAAAATTATATAAATTGATGTATTGTAACCGCATTATAGTGTTAACCTTGATTCTAATCCTTAATTACTTTGTAGTAATTAAATGGTATGTTGTCCATAGATTAGTGTGACATGCCGTTAACACTTAGCTTAACCGCAAATTGGTTGTGTCATTGTATGTAAATATAAACATGGGATTATGTATTTACTTAGGCTTATCTTAGTAAACCACATAAATATTGTAGTGACCAGTTAATCCTTAAATCTATTGAATTAGGCTCTAATATTACACAGGGCTAATAACCCAGGAAACAACAAAATAATATGGTACAGGGTTAGAGAAATGCCGAATAGATTGTAAAGTTCTTCCATTGAAATCAGAGTATCTTCTGACCAGACAGGTGCAGTGTCTGGTCCACGCAACTGCCCGACAGTTGATTTCAAGTTATTTTATGTATTCTAATCGCACGATTTTAAGTTCTTATGTGGCGCATTATATGGTTTTTGTTCACCTGCAGGAATATCGTCTTTCCTGCTATAGCATACATACATGCCTTTTCCATAGAGAAAAAATAAATATAATATCAACACGTTTGATAATTTCGATCTGTTAGATTTTTTTTTAATATGTAGAACTTTTTTGCTCTTCTATCTGTAAATATCACTTCTTATCACTTCTGGCAGCATTGCCACTGCGAATGGCATTGCAAATTCGAATTCTTTGGGCAAAGTACGGGCTTTAGTCAGCCGGTGACAAATGTCTTTAAAAGAGGACGTAGACTCGGACCCTAAGACCAAAACGTTACGAATTTCGAACGCAAGTGGCTAAAAATTGTAATTACCTGTAAGCTTACAATATTAAATTGAGACTGAATAGGCTATCTCTAGGAAAGCGTGGTCTTTCGCCAAAAAAAAACCCGTCATCACTTATCACCAGATGAGAGCAAACCTTTCGATGATAATAAAAAAAAATCTGTTATTTCTGTTCAGAGGATATCAGTGATGTGTTCAACTTACTGAGAAAATATACTTATGATAGAAACAGTCCCGTAATACCTCCCTAATTAAACTACCAAGGTTCGAACTCACTGTAGGGGCCCAGCAGGCCCGAAGCCTGCTGGGGCCAAGGGTTATGTGAAAATGAACCCCGGGGCCCTAGGACAAAGGCAATGAAAGGAACAGGATAGGTTTTTAGTCAGTAAGAGTTTTAAACTATCTCCCGCCTCACCCAAGGGCGGGATTTGTCATTTGATGATTTTACCTACCATAAAAAAAAGGTTCGAACTGGTATTCTATGTTTGAATAACGAGTATCATGCAGCTTTAAACAGTATAACTAAATTAGCATAGGGGACCAGTAGGGCCGATGCCCGCTCGGGCTGAGGAAATGAGAGGGAATTACCGTTGCCCTGAAACGCACAGGGAAACTGAAGGTTACAGGTAGGTTTAGTCAGTAAATTTAACATGCTCTCTCACTTTATTTTAGAGTAGAAGAAGTCACGATAGATGATATACCGTCTCAAAAAAAAAATAAATAAATTGTTTAATTATTATTATTAAGCTTTTTAAACAAAATAAAGCTACCTGCTCAACATTTACAGATTGCTTAAGTAAATAGACGTTATAACTATTTCCAACCGGGAAGTTCACCCCTTGGTACCAACGAAGAAGCGAAAATCAACCTTGTTATCTAAGAGACAATGTTCAAAATGTAGTGGTTAGGTAAACTGTTACTATTAAGCGTGGTAACGGTGACTAACATGCCTCTATAAACCCTTACGATGTTTGATTAGCTCAATACTCAATGTTTGTGTTTGTTCTGTCCACAACGTGTGAGGGAGATAGCTAATATTAGTTGTAAACACCACCTACTGTAATTAAACTGTAATTCAACTCTCTGTCTATGAGTTTAGGGTCGGTTTATGAATGCATATGCGAGATATTAAAAAGCTAGACAGCAAATCGTCATGATTATAAGTAAAATATATAAAGCAGTCGTGATTTTAAAATTACACTAATATTTTTTATTTCTTGTTTACATATAGGTAAGTATTCTTTTTTACTTTGAAAAGTTCATAGACCGTGTCTCAATGTAAAAACATGCAGCAATTTAGAATTATTAAGAACATGTGGAATCCTGGAGAAACTGGTGCTGCGTAAGCGAACGTACATGGTGTTGCCGCCGAAATTCCGATCCCGACTTCCAGCCACCGTAAGCGCGAGCTTGCGGACGGCGAGCAATGGGTAGCTCGCTGTCCGACCGTCCAGTAACCGACCGGACCGAGTCCTAGCCGTCGACGGCGCGTACTGTTCCCGCGCGCCTCAAGGAGCTGTCCGAAAACAGGCAGGGCCGAAACCTACTGTTTATTAATATCTTCCATAAATAATAATGACAGTAGAAAACTAAAACTTAAAACATCGAACTGATATAATAATATTAATATAAAGGACTGGTGCCGAAGCTAATCCCTGCCTTGTATTTTAGGACATTATGGACTCCTCTATAAATAAACTAGCTTTTGCTCGCGGCTTCGCTCCCGCTCTACTCTACCCTACCTTACCTACCCTATAGCAATAAATAAGCAGGTATATGATTTTCTTATTATAAATTACCCTATGTCCGTTTCCTGGTTCTAAGCTACCTTCTAACCAATTTACAGCCATTTCGTTTCAGCCGTTCTGGAGTTATAGATAGTATAAAGTAATCCCAAAAGAAGGCCAACTCTTTATTTCCTCGCGTGTATTGTAACTTCTTTATGCTCAAACTTGTCAGAATGGATTTGAATTTGGTACACGGCTAGACTCGATTCTAAAATAGACAATAAAAAAAATCCCTGGAGTATGTTTCCGAACGATAATTACACACCGTTAAATTTTGATCGATTTAATCCCGTGAAGGGTTGAGTTGGTACATGAATCACTATCGATTTGTAAAGATAAAGTACTTTTTTTAAAACTCGAATTCATGTACGTACTTCATTTCTTTAAGTAATTTAAAATTCGAGTTTTAGAAAAAGAGTACTTTATTTTCTTAATTTACCTTTATAAATCGATAGTGTTTCATATACCGGATCGACCCTCCACGGAATTAAAACGATCAAAATTTAACGTTGTCTATGGAAGTGTTTAAATAAAGAACAATTTGTAAATAGTGTTGACACATCGGCTTTACTTTTTAATACTTTCTGTAAAGTTTTTTTTTTAATCTTCTTAACAATAATCAGAGACGGTTACGGCAACGGGTAAATCCATGAATCAACAATTTGGTTAAATGTCATATTTTTTTTTTTTTTTGATATCTGGATTTGAATAATATTATGTTAATTTCATACTATGGGAAATAACTGAGTTAATTAACAATCAATCATAATAATTTGTGCATTATAGTAATAATGAACTCGATGTATCGTTATCGTCAAGGGATTAATTAAAACTGGAACATAAACATGATAACATTATTCGTATTATGATGTTCCGAAATATCATTGTTCAATAAATAAAAAAATCCAAATTTTGTTATAAAACATGTCGAGATTTATTAGTCATTACGTACGATGAATCTACTAAGCACAGCTCTCCTAGCCAATATACGATCGTTTCGATAAGCGTGAACGCTTGGAGTTGGCCATGCCTCCAATTCCTTTGTTTTGACCTCGTGACTGAGCGTTAAGATGACATCAGAATAAAGGAAGTTGGGGGCGTGGCCAACTCCAAGCATTTACGCTTAACGAAACAATCGTTACTTGGCTAGGTGGGCTGATGTAGGGGTCAGCTTTTCGGTATTCTATAGGGTGACTGGTAATTAGTGAACGATACTTAAACACGTGATTGTAGTTATGATAACGAACAACTTTTACTATGTGACCAAACCTGAAATCGCGAAAAAAATCAGCCAAGTTCAGAAAATGTTTACCAGTTAGGCGAATACAAATTTGGTCGAACGATTTCAGGTTTGGTCCCATAGTAAAAGTTGTTTGTTATCATGACTACAATCACGTGTTTAAGTATCGTTCACTAATTATCAGTCACCCTAAATAGGATGCATTTTGGAGAATGTGCGTAGGAATTAATAACTTGATACTGCCATCGCCTTTCTACCTTCGGACAACCCAAAGTATGGCGAGTGTCTACCCTTACGTTGTGGACTTCACTTCGGTCCTGACTAAACGTTTCGCCTTATTCTGTATACCACGTGCACAGTTTATTAAGAGCCATTGGTCTACCGCGGTCTTCCCGTCTGATTATAAT
The DNA here is from genome assembly GCA_958295575.1 of Leucania comma. Lineage (NCBI taxonomy): Eukaryota > Metazoa > Arthropoda > Insecta > Lepidoptera > Noctuidae > Leucania > Leucania comma. Next base: position 6,046,604 of record OY282473.1, read on the forward strand.
TTAGGTAACTTGGGTGGGGCGGAAAATAGTGTCAGACTCTTACTGACTAAAAACCTACCCTTCCATTCATTGCCTTTGTCCCAAGGCCCGTGGTGTTTTCAAGATTAGAGTGAATAGGCTCTTAATAAACTAGTGCGCTTCATCATCAACGATTGCATCACTGCTTACCATCAGATGGAAAGGCAGTCAAGCACTAGTTTATATTTATTAAAAAATATTGCAAATCTTTCTTCCAGAAAATGCTTCCAGCAATGATTTCAAAAAACGGCATCCTTTAATTATTCCATGTTTTTTTTTTCAACTTTTTTTTTTTCATTCTGTTGTGTCAAACGTCACGCTTTTTGATAATATGCGTTTTATTCCTCCTCTTAACATAACCTTACCAAGACAAACAATTCTCTTTAAATTTTTCAGTCACAGTAAATCGTCTTTTTCATAACTCAATAATATTAATTCTGATGCCATTATTATTACGATTTTAAAAAACAAAAGCATATTCTACATTCTAAAATTGTACTCCACATAATCTTCAGCTTTATAAAAGGTTCATTATAGTGACCAAGCTCCCTAATTTAGATTTAAAAAGAATTAAAAAAATAAAGGTGTGGTGTTGTTTTGTTTGCAGCAATCACGAACGAGATACGCATTTGACTTGGCAACACAGTATAAAAATCGCATCAAAAGCGCCTTAGCAGCACATAGCTGAATCGAACAATCTCAAACACTTGACCTCAGTTAACTAAATAACCCTATTACTTCCTACAGGCTATAACTACTTGCAGAAAACTTCGACTATTCCTAAGAAACTATAGTAAAACAAACAAGAGTTTATAACTTCATACGCACGGCCATACACGGATCAGCCCAAAGCTAATTGGGGTTCGTTAGGCACCGATTGTTTGTTTGCTCCATCGTCTATGACCAAAGAGTAGGCTAATACAGAATGTTGACTTTCGACAATGAGCGAAAACAGACGACTTTCTAAAACAAATGTCAGTCGACAAGTATGTTTACTTTCTCTGTAATATGGCATATCGGTTTTACACAACACATAAGTGTTGTATAAAACCGACCTTCTTATCATCTACCAGGTATTTTTCTCGAAGTGATGTTGAAGTCAGCTGTCTTCCAACCTAACCAGATGCAGCAGAATACCATTATTTTGCAACTATCGTATAATAATATGAATCTTTAATACAAACTATGTCTCATTCATTTTAAGAATCTTTTTGATCCAAAACTTTCAGTCAAAACTTACCTGTGATGATGCCTTGGAAAAATACATTAAACCGAACATAGAACCTCCTTGTTTTTGATGTCGGTTAAAAAGAAAAATTATTGGGCAAAATATTAATATTGAATTGTACTACCGATAATTAGAAGAATGGAGCGATTGCATATCTGTTAACCACATCGCGACTAAGGTACCTACATACTAGGACATTAGGTAGCAAGCCACTGATGGTGCCGTTGGTACTTCTGTACCTACGTTCTCTGTGGCTAAGGACTATGGCTATCGAGAGAGAGGTGAATGTAAACATGAGGCCTAGATTTATACGGTAATTGATGTTAGAAGGCTTCTTGGGAGGGTAGCGTTATTTATTGATGTCGTTGTTGGTTACAGGAATTGAGGGTTCTGTTGATCTATCGTGCCTATGTTTATGAATATACGGTAGTGTTTGCAAGAAAGGAAATAAAGTTTGCTTTTAACTACTAAAGTTTCGTAAAATATTGTACAAACCTCTATAACCATAAAGAAAAACTGGCCATTTGCGAGTCGGACACTAAATAAATATCAGGATTTAATATTACCTGTTTCTATGGGTACAGCAAAGAGCTGATTACCAAATCCATCAACTACACAAAATCTATCAAATATTGACGCAACCCATTCAAGTTACCAGTTACAGTTTAGGTAGACAGAATAACCAAGGAGCGATTGCTTGAGTTCACAGTCTAACAAACTTCGTTCTATGTTCCGGACGTTTGATTGGTCCCCAAGAGATACAGACGTTTTAGTCTCTGTGGACCATCTTGTAGGGTTAATCTCCCGACCAGTTGCCAGACTTGTTACGTGAAGTAATTAATTAGGTTTTGCCAGGAATATGGTGAAAACTTAATGCAGTATAGTTGGAGTTGTGGATTTTGATTATATTTACTTTGGCACTAAACAAATTATTTCTGCGTTTCTAAATTTTAGTAGTTTGCTTTATACCAAAAATATGCTTTGAAGGAAAAAGTTTGGAATATTGAAAGATATTTTGCAAAGCAAAGTTTTGCTTTTAATCTCAAAGACCGTTCAAATAATCTACGAGAGAGCAAAACAATAAAGCAAAGAAATATTTAGACTCTGAAATTAAAGTAAAGGAAGTACAAATAATATTTGTAAAACAAAAGCTTGTTATTCAATAAAATACGAATATCCATTAGATAGTAAGATTTTATGGGTTTATGCTGCAACTTCTAACGGCGTGTGTGTGCCTATCTACATCACCCATACATAATACATCCTTCTCTAACAGGTGGCTAATTAGAAACTTGTTTAGGTTGTGGTACAAAATCAATATTATATATCCACAATGGACACACTTTCCCTATTAAATCAGGTTTTGTAACATTTTAAAATATGCATAAACTTTTGAAATTCTTTCCTAACTTTATTTTGGTCTCACTGCTGGACAAAGACCTCTTTTTCTCTTTCCAAAATTCTTTAAAGTTGGACCTGTAAACATGATCACGTCACACTACCTTCATTGCAGTTGACCTTGTTGGTGACGTTCTTTCTGAGCAGATGACAATTTTCTTTCATTGCTCGCGTCAGCCTGGCTATTATACTTTAAATAAAGCCTATAATTAATAAAAACATTATAATTTTCTGTGTTTAAAGATCAATTGACACCCAGTGGTCTCATGGAAATCCGATGGATGCGAGACGCACGGGAAAGTTCATTGCGGTAACCTATGATTATGTCCAACTGTGAACGTAAGTAACGTTAATTATGTCCAAGTGTGAACGTAATGATAATGACAATTTCGAAAGATCGAAGAATTTAAAAAGGACTTACAGAACAAAGCAGTGTATAAAATTACAAAAAGAATAAAGATCAAGGAAAGTAATCTTTATTCAATAGACAAGAAGTATGCATAGACGACTGGCAAGAGCTTATAACAATCCTTTGAGATAACTTATCTACTATGATCTAAGGGAAAGGATATTTGGGATTATTTCGATTTCGCTCGATTTGTTCGATCGTTATCGTGGCCTTGAAACGTGATTTTTGCAAAAACTATTAAGGGGTCGGCTACCTAGTCTAACAAGTAGACCTAGTTACCTACCGACCTATTTTACCTCTACCACCCAGTAACTGAGTGACACGATACTTCTTAACAAGACCGATGTCAAATATTCTAGCTTGTAACTATCCTTAACGACTGTCAAAGGCTTTCAAACGTCAGCTGGTACCAACGTCAAGGATTCGCGATTTGTAATGTATCTATCCATGAATTGATTTTGGCAAGCGTTGCTTAACCTAAAAGATTGACCCGTGTGGTTTGTAATTACTTAGCCACAAGCTCCGGTCAAGTATGATTGCCAAAGGGTAATATTGTAGCGATATCTGTGACGCCACGTAAGAACTAAAAGAAATAATTCTGCATTAGAACATAATAATAATAATTACGTAAAAACTTTCATGGAAAAACTGACACTCCAGAGCTCGATGCCGAGCTGTCGCAACTTCGTGCCCTAGTTAAATAGCCGCTTCAAGAGACATAGCTTGTTCGCTGTGCCTGCAAGTCACGCTGTTGCGTGAGCCCAATCTCCTGTTCCTCACACTCTCAATGCACTCAACACTCTTTTGGACACACACCCTGACTGTGATTTCTTCGCGGACGATAGTTGTATTAATATCAGTATTCTTTGTCTAATGTAATTGGTAGATAACCTTTTTCGTTAAAGTAAAACAATTAAATAAATAATATACACCAGCCCAATTTCAACTATCGGGCAGTTGACCGTTGACAAAACACTCGTCTAGTCAGAGACTAATCTATTTTTAACGAAAATCTGGAAGACTTTACACCCTATTCTGCACACCTCTAAAATATAAAATGGTTTACTATATAGGTAGGTACTTGTACAATCGATTTAATCAAAATTTAACACAAAACTTAACTTATTTATTTACACCTCTATGAGCAAACTAACTCTTTAATAACTAAGTTACATAAAACAAGAGCGTAAAAATTCTGTAATGTATTAATTTTCAAATACAGCTACGTATTACGCGTTGCACTGAAATTCTCTAGAGGTGCCCGTCTGCGCCCTATGTCTGACTTTCTTTTTGCTTGTAGTTTCTTAGCATTTGTTCAACAAATACCTGAACGCATTGTTCTTTTTTTTTATAATTTTTTAAAGCGTAACTCGTTTTATGACTATAATATGTTGTTGCCAAACTTTTCTTATAACATGAATATTAGGTTCATAGATTTATCAATATCTTCACTTATTATGTTTCTTTTTTGTATGGTAGTATTGATGTATATCATAAATAAATTAAAAATGCAAAGTAACATCTTCTACATTAGACTTCAGCAACAGCAACATTCGCAACCTGATCGACAATCATGTTTTGTAGAAAAGTGTTGCTACGTCTAAGAATATACTGAAATTGTCAAAATTCGGAATAAACACCAGTGCAAAAATCGTTTAATAAAATTCTAATCTCGTCACAAAATCGTTACTTATCAGATCTTGAATCTTTTTCAGGATCTGGTCTCATCTATGTAATGACTATTAAAAGTATTTTTTTTTTTTGGTTACCTATTTAATCTCTGGGGCAGTAACTTTTCATTAGAAGAGTTTTATAGTAATTTTATTGTTTTGCCCTTTTTGTGCGGTTTGCTGTTATAGAGTCCTGTGAATTTCCAAGGGTACACTGCCAATTAGTGGGTACTGAATTGATTTATTTATATTTTTCCGGCTTCATCATAACACCAATTATATGTATCTTTTTCCTTCTTCCGTACAAAAATTAAAAAACAAAAAAGCTATGCTCATATGAGGAGTTCTGTTCCATATTTTGAAAGTTCATCATCAAATCATAACTATATTTCTATGTGACCAACTTGTGAGTACTATCTTTCAAACAAAAAAAAACGAAATCGGTCCACGTCCATGACTGGTCCTGGACCTTAGTCATAGTCATAGTCATTTATTCATTAACAATAAATTGTATCTGAAATTGCAAACATGTTAAATATTACAATAATGCGTTACATTAACTCGTTAAATATTACAACAACAAAAAATACATAAAATTAATATAATGTTGGATTAACCTCAAAGATCATCAATATTATATAGACACTTGTTCAATAGAAATCTTTTGAATTGTTTTTTAAAAGAGCTAGAGTATATAGTATACCTTTAATTTGACAATGTCGTATACCTTTAATTTGACAATGTCGTAGTTCTTCCTAAAGTTGGACCTATCCTTTTAGAGACAACTAAATGTAGAGGTATTTTGAATAGAATCTATTGAAGACTGTTACCTCCACGAGATGTTAAATGTTCGGGTATTATAACCAGAATAATATAAAGATTATGCAAAACCAAGTGATTTTTTACAAATTCCTATCTCATTAATGAGATAGGAATTTCTCTAATTAAAATTAAAAATTCTTGTCTCATTATTACGTAGTTAATGTCAAAAACCATTGTTATATCGATAGAATTCAAATCAATATAATCTGTAGCAATTTAGTCATCGTCTATAATATTTCTAGAATCATTTTCTTCTTAGTCCACGTGCAACGGACCATCATCACCATTTGTTTATCGTGCTAATGCCTCCAACGTGTGAAAAGCTTCACGTTTCGCCGTCTTCTCATCTCTTTGAAGTGCGATAGGCTGCTATAATTGCCAATAGCTGCAGGCAACTTCTCAGTACAGTGTGACGTAATATACAAGCGATAACGTGTTTGAATAGAAGTGGTTATAAATTTAAATTTAGTACCGCTTTTAACGCTGGAAGACATTATGGAAGAGGCGCATTTTGTAATAAATTTAGACTTTACACCGTGGACTATAAAGATTGTATTTTGGTACTTAAAATGAGCATCTAAAATTCAGTAGACGAGGCACATTTTAGAGCTGCTTTCTACATAGCTAGGAAGAAGGATTTGACAAATGAAGCAAAGCAAGGCAAGCTCAATTCAGAACAGCCAACGTGAAGATAAAGAGAACAGTATAACGAATGCCGCAGAGAGAGAAAAAAATGAATATTTACCCACAGTACAGACCAAAAAATAGCCAACGATATTTTTGCACCACAAATTCTCTAAATAAACCAAAAGATACGAGCAACAAACAACTATGTAAAAACAAATGTAGCCATAAAACTTCTCACATATCCTTGAGGTTTACAAAATATCTACGAGTAGCTTTTATAAGTTTCTGTTGTGAGTCTACAACTTGGACCATGGTTCAAGTTTTCTCAAGCCACAAAGGCCCAGTTTATGCCGCTGCTATCTTACGGGAGCAATTTTTAACAGCACTGCCTCTTATCTTAATAACTCTGTTTAGTTGGTGACTTTTAATCGAGTCCTTTGTTTCCTTCTAAGACAAAAGTGTTGGTTCTTTACAAGCAGTGCTTCTGTTATTGTTCATAATAACTGTCTTTGTATCGTTTGCTTCATAAAATTTATACCTGTTGGCTGATTTGGAGGATGTTGACACTTGCGTGATTATCGTTTATCGCTTTTATACTTAATTCTTGACTGATCGTTCTCAATGCTAACATAAATTTGAAGTAAAATTTCTTGACGTTTAAAGATTGGTCTTATGGTTTAAGTTTTAGTTTGAGGTAAAACGTTATCAACTTCTAAATTTCACATTTCCCGTTGCGCCCCCGGTGCAATTAGTACTTCCCACCTTTATAAATTATAATAGCCAATGTGTTAATCCTGTTTAGAGGCATGTGGGTCAGAAAGTAAAGTCTTGCAAACATCGGTTGAAAAAAAAAAGAATACTTCGACTTTTAAAAAGAGACCTTGACCCCTGGGTTTATTCTGGTGTTTCTTCTCAGGGTAGTCAGCTAGGAAACACCGGCCTCATCTAGTTAGTACTGACAGAAAAAAAATTGACGTGTAAAATTGTTTTTAAAACCTAATTTTGAAATAAACATCGTTTAGCATTAATCAATTTAAAAATTCAGACGTGAAAAGTGTGCAATATCTGAAATTTAAGCTAAGTTTTTTTTTAATATTCATCAATCAAACCTCAAACTTAATCAAACATCAAAAGTACACTCACGTCCAGTAATTTGTTGGACAGGGAGTTCGTTAATCCTGCACTGGTTTACGATCGGACATACACTCAGCGTTTCCGTCGAACGGGTCGGAGGGCCAATAAATATGACAGACCGGGAAATTGGACAGAATTTCTGCTTATTCGGCATCCGTTCGGAGAACGAGAGAGTGCAGTTATTGGGAGTCCGACTGTACCTATTACTGGCGTATGGACTAGATATGATGAAAGGATTCGTATCTCCGGATTTGAGTTTCCGATATTGGGAAGAGTAAAATAAATGCCATGGTTTGAGATTACCGATCTGTTTTCTTTACTTCGACTCAAAACCCGTATTCATAAACAAATATACCTAATTACTTGAGTAAAAGTAACTACTTAGGTAACAATTTGTATTCTATAGTTAAGAAAAATTAAAAAATTTAATGAAGATTTCTAAACTCAAGTTATTACGTAATAAGAAATTACTTAGCAAGAAGTAATTACTTCTTTATAAATACGGGTGTTAATGCACGACCGAAATTATATATTTTTATTAGGTAGGAAAATTATCCAATGACATCTCCCACGCTTGAGCGGAGCGGGAGATAGTGTCAGAATTTTACTGACTAAAAACCCATTCTTATTCCTTCTTTGTCTTCGTTCCAGGGCCTCGGGGTTCACTTTCACATATTGTCAAGACTTTTATTTCGTCTCGACATTTTTTGTTTTTTGATATCTCCTCCGGTTTGACCTCTAACTCAGCCGATGATAAGCAATGGGGTGGGATGTGTACGCATACCTAGAAATTGACTCAGTAGCCAATTCTGAACACACTACTTTAGGGATAATTCTTTAATAAGTTACATGTTATATTATCTGCTGTGTCCTCGTAGTTACTCAAGCCCCAAGCGAACGCCGGTTCGCACACCTATTGTCTTTCTATTGTGTCTCTAATTACGGTATTTAAATGATTAAGAAAGTTTCACCGATATAAATGAATCTTTGTGTATATATTTGAGTGGGTCCCTGGATGATTTTAAAAATACAATTGAACCGGGTAGATAGCACTGCAATTGGGTTATCTTTTTTTTTCTGTCAAAACGCTACTTTTCAGACAGGATAACGTCAGTCGGGACCGCTGATATTGCATAATATAAAAAGCTATATGCATGTGAGAATTCTAAAAGCTTTCTATTTATAACGTAGCCACCACACACGTGTCTTTTCGATTAGACGTATAACGATTCACACATCGGTGTATTTTTTCTATAGTTTAAAGAGTCTTGTTTGCCCACTAGGTATCTCACGTGATAGTAAGCGATGATGTGGCCGACGATGAAGCACGCTTGCCAAGAAGTAACCTATTCACTCTTGACTTAAAAACTAGTTAAAAATTATTAGCGTTTTCCCTAAATATCTCAAAAATGATTACTGTTCATTCTACAAAACGTACCCATTACCTCATAATACATTAGTTAATGGCGAGACAATAATTCCGTATCATAAAACACGAACAGTAACAATTCCCCGACAAATTATATCAGTGGAGATAAAAGCGTTATATATCATACGTGTCACATTAAAATAATAAGCTTGCGTAAGCACAGGCCTTACATGCTTGATTACAATACCCGTACATTCATGTTTCAGGATGGAAATTAATTTCGTGGATGAGTAATAAATTCGTGAATAATAATGTTAGTAGGTATATTATTAGTTATTATGTGTATGATTTGTTGTACCCATGTTCACTAGGACAGAACACTTTTATGACTGGAGTATCACCTTTCACATGACACAGGTTCTCACCGAACACGGTCAGTTTGGAAAGTTCCTGCACCGGATTCGTGTGGAAGTGACACCCGGGTATCACCACTGTGTGGACCGCCCGGAGGACACGGTGGAGCACGCGATAGAGGTGTGCCCTGTTTGGACAAAGCACTGCTGTGTACTCGTGGGCACGATCGGCGGCAGCGAGATCTCACGCTGGGCCTTGGTGCAGGCCAGGGTCTGAAGAAAGAGTGGCTAGTGGTCGCCTCCTTCTGCGAAGGAGTAATGCTAGCAAAGGAAGAAGCCGTCACCGGGTTTCCGATCCCTACCCTACCGTAGATGCAGGCTTGCAGACGGTGAGGAATAGGTTAGATTAGGTTAGGATGGTCGGACGGAATAGCTCGCCGACCGACCGTCCGGACCGAGCCCAAGTCGTCGACGGCGCGTATTGTTCCACGTGCGCCTCAATGAGTTGTCAGCAAACTGCCCTACAGTTTGATGATTTCCTAGCACAGTAAACCCTAATTTTGGCAACTAAACTAGATTTTCTAGGAGAACTATAATACGATTAGGTACACACACACACACACACAGTAGGTATTATAGTTTTCCTATAAAATCCCCCAGTGTTCTCTTCATAAGAACCTACATGAGATTTCAACAAATAGTTTGAAAAATATTCCTGTTATTTAGTATATTTTTTTTATTTGTATAAAGATTGAATTGGTTTTGGTTCGAAAGAAAAGTAAGACTAAGTAATACTAGATTTACACAAAATATGAATCCCAACACTAAATTGAAACCATCGTCACACAGAAAAGATTTTTTCTTTTACCTAGCTTTGGTCCCGTCTCCTTTCGGCTTATCCAAGCTTTGACGTTTGGTATTTCTATCGAAACATCCATTTACTGAGTAAAAATGTGACTGAGTACATGAATTATTACACAGAGTTTTTAGAAATATTTTTGTGTAAGTGTAATAACTGCCGATAGTTTCTGACTTATACAATAATCGTTTGATGTCCTTCATTAATAAAATTTAAATTCACGGATGCAAAGTTAAAAAAGCTATCTGTAATTTTGCGATTTTCTGATACTGAAAGTAAATTACCTAAAATATTGCATTTTTTTTTTTAATAAATATTGCCTTTTATTGTGTAAAGTATAAGTTGATGTATGTTAAAAAATTAAACGCAAAATAGTAGATTTTTTTTTTTTACTTTGCACTCGTTGCATATTGAAATATTGTTTTGTATTTGACTTATGATAAAAAAAAACGAAAGAGAGTTAGAAAAGCCAGATAAACCTATGAGTTTCATTGCTATAAAGCTAAATTCATTGTCAAACCAACAAAAATATTAACATCCTGTCACTGTATTCCAAATTCATATTTGCTTCACACTCGCGAAAACGAAATCGACAGTTGACTTGTCATGTATCGTATCCAAACAAAACAAACAGATTCAATCAAAAATAAATATGTATAATTTGGGGCAGAAACGCAATTATGGCAACCCCAGGTGCCGAACCGTCTATCCCAATACATACATATTTATCGACACTCCCACAGGACGACCACTAGTATATTATACGCATACCAATGCGCTCAGTGAATTCGTGAACAAAGCCTTTGGTTTCTCCAACCGAATATTGACACGTGGTTTAAAAGGGACGAAATTTTTGGATGAAATTTGGAATTCCATGTTTTTCGTTGAGTCTATGAATCTATAGCTACAGAATGGTGGAGTGATGAATGAACATTTTGAATTGGATTGCATACACACATACCAGTATTTTGAGCGGGGATTGTTTGGTTGTTTGAAAGGTGACCAAATCTATTGTTTCAAAAAGTTACAACAGTCACAACATATGCAAATAAAACACTAATTTAAAAAGAAGGCCATGAAATTCAAAACAACAATAAAATAAATGTTACTGACGAAGATACCATTGAATTTGGAAGCGCATCAAATGAAACATAACAAAGTAAAATGTAATTTTTTACAACTATTGTAGAAGTAGGTTTTTCAATCTGACTATTTCAAGCAAAAACATCCAACGAGCACTTTGTAGTGCAGAGCAAAATGGAGGACATCAAAGGACAAAGAAGGACACCTTTGCTATAAACTGATCAAATTAAGTCTGCTACAGGTGGTCCCTTGCACGTGTGCACTAAAATGTCAGTTGGCATGGAGAAGTAAGGAAGTATTATGAAGCAAATCAGATGGCCCCTACAGAACTCACAACGTGATATTTATGGTATATCAAACAAGAGTACGACAAAGAACAAAAAGTAAAAATGTTTGATGACAATTAGTACAAAGGTAATAAACACATTGCAAAATCAAAACACGGGCGCAGAAACCATCCAAAGGGTATATGAGAGCGATAAATGGTTTTAATGAAAGTTAGGGAGGGTTCCTAAAGCAACCCCATGTATTTACGCATTTCAATTAAGTTTTGGAGATCGCGCCCTGAATAATACTACTTTGTTGGTCCCTCTCCAATTATTATACGTTTATTTACCTCGTTTTTCTTTTGATATTATGATTTTGATGTTTATTTTTTAATCACGAATAATTTTTTTGAAGGTAAAGCGTTTAACATACTGCCATGCACCACGGAGCGTAGCGTGTGAATGCGTGTTTTAAATTGGCTTGTATAGAAAATACGCACAGTCCAACACAGAAAATGCATCCACGCACGTTAATTCGGATCACGCGCCTACAAGCGGAGAAGCATGCGCACACGCGCGTAAGTGCGGGGCAAGACGCAAGGTGTGGCACACCGAGTCTCGCAGTGCCGTGCGTGATTTCGTGCGGCTTCGAATGAAATGAGTCAGAGCCGCCGTGAATCCACAAAACGCAAGTACGCGCGTGAGTGCGTAAAAAACCCGCACGATGATGTAGATCTGCACTCCCGCAAGTAAGTGCGTAGGTGCGTTGAAATGCAACATGCAGCGTGATGCGGGGCACTGCGACAAGCTCCTAACCCTGGATACGTTCAGCGCAAGTAAACTGTCTTATTTCTTACTTTGTTTTTGTTGCGTCTGTGTCAAATAGGTAAATATTTTGACTAAGGTTAAATTAATATTAATACCTTGTTAAAAATATTTCATGTTTTGGGTATAATAGCAGATCGTAATACAGGATAAAAATTGCTTTTTTTAAAATTGGAAGTCATTAAAATAAAATTTAATTTTCGTTATTTAAAATTCCAAGAAAGACAAGGGCTCTGAGCTATAAGAAACGCAATTTTTACTTCCTTTCTCTTTATTATATACTCAATGGAATAAAATCTAAAAGTTAACGAACCGCCTTTTATATTCTTTGAAGTTTTAACGGCAGCGAGTCCAAGACTCTTAACGTAACCAATTAAATGTTCCAAAACCTTTGCTTACTTTCTATTATGTGTTACGAAACTCGAAAAACAGCAAACAGTTTTCCTCGAAATATTTTTGTATTTATTAGCAGGTTTAACGCTACTGGCCTTGGGGGCTTCGCAAAAATTTTTACGTAAACATTTTTTTAGCGAACTTGCGTTATCCTGAATTACATTATTATACAGTTGAATTTGTTTACTTCTGAACTCGTTATAAGTTCATCTATGGAAAGTAACAGCTTTGTGCTTAACGTCAGTAACACAGATGGCGGCTAGTCCTTACCACATTTTTTTAATGACATTACGTTAGAACCAAAACGATGGCGATCAATCTAATCTCTCAATGAAAAGAGAATATTTGTTGAGCATCTTTTTTGTATCGGGGGGAAACCATCAGAATGACTAAGAACTTTTCCGCAGACTGTGTGATTTTAAGTTCGCTAAAACTGCTCCGTTGATCACCATCAGCACATAGAAAGGCCCAAATGATGCAATGTGTTACTACATAAATTTTGGTAAAACATCTGAAAACTGTAAGTTTTTAGTTAGATCACAAAAAAAAACTTTATTTACTATTTGGAAATATGTAAATTAAAATTCAAGATTGAACTATTAACACAATACGTAAGTTTGTACGAAAAACTTAGCTCGCGACTACGACTCTCACTTGACCGCGTTTTTATGTTTACATATCCCATCGGGTAAACACTACACAGCGCCGGAACTCCCCACCGCACGCCGTGATCAACCACAAACAAGTGACTGCCGTGTTGTTTGTCACACACGTACTCGTATATAGGTGCCGACACTGATAAATTGCTACTACTAGTAATGATGTAGACTGATATGTGACTGTTGTATAAACTTTGATACCCTTTGAATACCGTAATTAGAGACATAATAGAAAGACAATAGGTTTGCGGACACCGGTGTCCTCCTGGGGCTTGAGTAATGGCGTGGGGCCACTGCGGCCCATGCTGTGCACGGGCACGCAGCGCATTTTAGCTGCGTGTATTAATTTGTTTGACAACATGGGTCTAGGTTTCCACTGTAGTAGTACACAAAGACCCACAACTATGCATAGCGTAGCACGGCGCACGAAGAGGCTACGCACGTGCCACTGCAATCAAACTGCAGTAAAACTGCGCTGCGATAAGCGAACAGTACCTCTACCATGAGTTTTAAGCAATAGTATTCATCGCTACTCGATATCGACGCCGTAAATATTTTGTATGGCAAATTTTGGTTCTGCAAGTGACCGCTAGAGGCGCTGCAAAATTTGCCATACAAAATATTTACGGCGTCGGTATCGAGTAGCAACGAATACTATTGCTTAAAACTCATGGTAGAAGTACTGTACGTAGTCGTGGATCATATTCGTGTACTCCAGTGGAAACGTAGACCCACGTTGACAGTGTTGAGCTATGTAACCGCCTATTCGAGCAAGCCACGCGTGTATCAATGATGTCAAATCGTGCGTAGCCTCTCCGTGGGTTGCAGTGGACACTACCACATACAATTTCTTATAAAGCGAAGCTTAAAACACGTGCGTAGCCTCTTTGTGCGCCGCTGTTGGCCCGCGCCTTTAAACTGCAGTCTTATTTAGGTATGTGTAACGTAACCATTGATATATTATTAATGAACATACGTTACCTTTTTATACTTACCTGTATTATGCAAATAAACATATTGATTGATTGATTGATTTGTTACATTGTAATCAGAAAACTTGGACTCGAAAATGACACATTGCAAATCTATAGTCACCGATAGACAAGGACAGAGATGTGAAATTGGTTCTCAGAGGCATAATTTTAGCGGTCCACGTGCTAGAGGCCAGTCACATATCTTCCGCTGTTTTGATTTAATCTAAGACCATACCATATTCTTCTTGTTATTCAAAAATAATATATGTCGACTCAGGATTCCGATCACCGTGATAATCTATTGCAGAGATCTTGGTGAGCGATAAGTGTGTAACGAGAAATAAATCAACTATTCCAGACCACGAAGATCGATACCGCCTGAGAAACCTCACCTGCGGAAATTGGCAAACAAAGGCAAAAATATATTTCGTCATGGCGGATGTATACCGTAGTCAAGACTAATTTTGCCACCTCATAAATAGAATTTTCTCTCACAATACCAAGATAAATAAACTCTTTGATGATTATACTGCTAAGTCACATCCATTTGATAATAAATAATCTTCAACAACTTTCACACAACGCCATCTTGTTCTATTCTAAGCAGAGCTTTTTGGTATGAGTACTAGACAACTAATAAACATATTTACTCATAAATTCCTGAATACATACATATTATAGATAAATTACACCCAAACAAATGATCGTGCTCATCACAAAAACATTTGTCTTGGGTGGGAATCGAACCCAAGATCTCCGGCATATAAGTCAAGGACACTAACCACTAGACTAATCGGCCAGTCAAATCAGATTTAGGGGGAAAGGGGGTGGGTTATGGTCTAGACATTCGATTCTATAAGCTTCACAGTCGAGTATATGGACGCATAATTGGTGAAGGCGGGTCAACATAAAGCCCAGAGGCGTAACGTGGACTGGTATAGACGTGGGCGAAGGCGCATCAACGAGGCCTTTTTCTTTCATGAATTCGAAACGAAGACCGCTACCGTTGCAACCCAGCGTTCGACCATATCGTCGCTTACCATCAAGTGAAAAAGTGGTGAAAGAGAGCCTATCTATTATAAAATAAACCCTCGTTCTTATAAAAACGAGAGCTTGCGTGTCGCCTTTCGCGTTGCCCACGCCTAGCTTTTTTTGTTAGTGGCAAAATCATCAAATGACATCACCGCGCACTTGGGCGGGGCGGGAGATAGTGTCAGACTTTTACTAACTAAAACCCATTCTTATTCCTTCTTTGCCTTCTTTCCAGGGCCTCGGGGTTCAGTTTCACATTTTGTCAAGAATCCTATTCATTCGTTGCCTTTCATACCGGGGCCAAATCTTCCTTTCAGAAACCGACCATAAGCCCCAGTAGGCTTCGACCCATGTCGGTTTGCTGACAACTCCTTGAGGCGTACATGGGCCACGCCTAGCTACGCTACTGATAAAGCCTATCAAATTGGATATTCGGCCCGAGTGCTTCTCAATAGACTGACCGTCTGATACTGTTACTAAAAGGAATGAAAGGCATAATATGTATATATGTGGTTCATGAGTAGAATTAAACATCAGATTTCTGTATACAAACATAATAAGCAATGCTAATAAGTATAAATCTAATTACAGTTCCCAGTTTCATTCAAATTCTAACGGATAAACTATTTCTTAGAGCCTTCAGGAAGGCTCTAGTAGACTGTACTTGCCGTTGCCGTCCGACCGTCCGGTAATCACCCGAACCGAGCTCCAATCGACGATGCGTAATGTTCCACGCGCCTCAAGAAGTTGTCAGCAAACCGTAGGGGCCCAGCAGGGTTTAAGCCTACTGGAGCCAAGAATCAATTTGAAAGGAAGGTTCGGCCCCGGTATGAAAAGCAACGAAGGGACAGGCGTGGGTTTATAGTCAGTCAAAGTCTGACAATCTCCCATTACTCCACCATCATCATCATCAGCATTACATCCACTGTCATTGGATGATTTTCCCACCAAAAAAGGAGCGTCAAGGAAATATCTTCATTCTTAATTCTTTATTATTATTATTTATACAGTGATTAGATAATTGACGTACAAAGGTGAGCTTAACTCAACTATGAGTTTTCTCCCAGCAAACCATCATAACACTACCATCATAATAAAGATATGGAACTGCTAATCAATAGCATATGAACATCCTCATAAACCTTTACAAAGAACAAATAGATACCTCAATCAAATTGAATACTTGTAGAACCCCTTTGACAGCAAATTCAGCAAACTACGGTGCGAAAATATTTACATTCGCTCTCAACGAAACTACAGGGAGCATCGACGCTTTCGCCGAGGAAGTATTTTAAACTTATTTGATAGAAAAGTAAAGAAGGTCAACTCTATAAAATCAAAACATTTCAATTAAACTATTCACATGCACTTTTGAATGATTAAGGTCAGTAAATCACACAAAAATGAAGATACGTCCCAAAGCGTAGATCTCTATGGAGAAAAACATGCAAAAACTTCCAACACACTTTCAAAACAATAATTACATAATTATGGTTCGATTAACTCATACATCGTTAGTGTTAAAATTATTCATAAACTCGTATAATGTAGAAAGACGAACAAGTAAATTCCAAAACATGAGACATGACCAGTCCCAACTGGTGGAGGCGGTTCACGAACATGACTCATGCGCTAGCACCATTCAAAGGAGATACACCACGAAAAGATTCATCACATGTACCACCTCCAGTAAGACATTTGATTGAGAATGACATTCCCAACCGCCTGAGCAAATTAAAGTCAAAACGAAACGGTTATTTAAGGTACATAGTGCTGTTAACGCATGAAATTATAGTATGCAGTACAAATACTGCGACTAAAAGAAACTAGTATAATATATTTGTATTATTCGCATCTGTTTGTATGTCTGTAATGATAACACGACGGTATTTTTTTTAAATAAAATCAGGTAACTTCATCATGTGTGTGTGTGTGTGGTTGTATGTTTTGTTTGTCTAGTTTTTAGTTGCGTCATTTCTTTACCATACAATCTTCTTATACTCTAATGAAATAACAATAAAATTTAATTAATCAGTCTTCTAAAAACTATTTGTATTACTAATAGTTAGTTCGCTCGCTTTTGCTAGCTGTACAAGGTGAAACGGGCGATGCGAAAACCAATACATGAAAAATTTGAAATATAAATTGTCAAAAAGCCTAACAAAAGCTGGACAGGCCGTACACCACCTAATTTGAACGGACATATGCGAAAAGCTTACATGTGTCCAGTTTTGTCTGCTACCATGGTAACTCTATATGCGTGCACCAGTTTTCGGATTTGCGCTTCTTAAATGAACTGACCTTTTGTATGTATTCTTTGTATATCGTGAACGTCATACTTATAACCCTTTGATCTTCTACGTGTTAAATCAAACTTCCAAGAAATCTATTGGGAATTTGCCTAAGCATTCAATCACGTACTGATAACAAATTTAAAATACCAACGATTTGCTTTTCCTTCACATTTTGAACAACGAAAATTCGGATCGTACCCGTGAGATTGAAGAAGGATGTTTGAAATAAGAAATATCCTCACGTACATTTTGAGTAAGGATATACAAAGTTAAATAAGGACGAAAGTTTGGGATTCGTATTTGGAGAAAGGTTTACGTATTTAGGACTGAGTTCTGTGCTATATATTTTATATTTGTGTGAACACGGTTATGTGTAGGCAGTAAATTGAGTTATAAAACATTTTCTATGAAGTGGATATTTCTGTTAATCCATACTTTTAGGTGGGAAAAGTGATATTCCAACATTTATTGGAAAAGAAATCATGATTTATCGTTAGTAATCATCATCTATATATATAAAAGAAAGTCGTGTTAGTTACACTATTTATAACTCAAGAACGGCTGAACCGATTTGGTTAAAATTAGGTGGCAAGGTAGCAAGGGAGACGGACATAGGATATTTTTTATGCTGTTTAAAAAAAAATCTAAACATGCTCATTTATGGGTATAGGGTAGAGTAGGGTAGAATATAGGAGTAGGGTAGGTTAGACCGGGAACGAAGCCGCTGACTGAAATTTGATGGGAGGGTAGCTTAGAACCAGGAGACGGACATAGGATAATTTTTATCCGGTTAAAAAACCGCAAAACCGGCTCATTTATGGGTATAGGGTAGAGTAGGGTAGAATAGGGGAGTAGGGTATCGTAGAGTAGGGTAGAGCAGGAGCGAAGCCACTGGCAAAATCTAGTCTTTTATAAATTAGTTTAAATGTATACTCAGATTCATTTTCAAGATTCAGCTTCACGAAACAAATTACGTTACGTCAAACAAAATTTTAATCTTTTTAAACACATTAGCATTTAAAATTAATTTGTTAACATCACACACACGGCCTAAAATATGTAAATGTATGTACATCATTCATACTACAACATGCCTAAAAGCTCATACGCTTAACGTATCAATATTTAATAAGAGCAATATACTTAAGTGCGCCAAAGGTTATAAGGCACTGAAAAGTATATTCTTCTTCACACGGTTGAATCTTTTTAGGCCTAGTCTAGGATGTAAGAGAGAGGCGAAAGAGATAGCGGGAGCGGTTGGATGGCCACAGCGCATGGTGAGTTTTTGTAGCGGATTTTAGAGGGTGATTACAGCTGCCTGCACCTTTCTTTCTTTCTTTCTTCTACATGTTTGGATTGGAATGTTTAACCCTGTAGGATTTTGAAGTGACAATTTATCAGCGAAATTTTTTAATGGGTGTGTGAACTTGTTGATATTTTTATTGCTATTGATGAGCCTACTTTGTTGAATTAAGAACTATATTATTTTGTTCCGGTTATTTCAAATAACCATATTTTGTAGCTCATTATGTATAATTGATTAAAAAATAACCTAATGATCGCGTATGTACCTAGGAAACGGCCTAAAAAGTATTTGGCAGAAATTGCAAAGGTTCGGCAACTTTATATATTTGATATGTCGTTACCGCTTCAGCGCCCGCTCATTTTCCTCACTCTGAACAAAGCTTGAAGCATCTTGCTTATACATGTCTTTACAATAAAGTTTGTGGTACCTTAAAAGAATGTAAATTTCTTGGTATCGGTTTATTCGAGTGGTGTGAAATGATACAAATATTGCATATTCAATATTGCTTTTGAAAGCCTCTCGGGGATTATCGGAACTGTGTATTTTCAGATTTTATTGAATACTTAAGAGCTTACAATGCATATTTACATAATAAGATTAGGTCATGTTATGATTTACTGACTACAATTAACTGATTTGTTTATCGATTCCCATCCAAGGCAAATGTTTGTGTGATGAGCACGATCATTTGTTCTGTGTGCAACTTATTGCAAAACAAGCTTTTGCCGATGGCTTCACTTGATTAAAATTAGTACTTACTCGTACCTACATTATAATGACCTATATGTTAATTCTGGACGTAAGCTATCCTGGTGCTTGATTTTATCTAAATTTGATCAGATGTTTAAGCGTGAAGGAATATTAAACACACATTAACACAAATACATGCTTTTACCTGTATAATATTAATATGATATAATGCATTTTACCAGTTTACCCGAAAAATAGTTGAATTATCGTTTGAATTGAAATTTGTTTTATTTGTTATAATTACAGACTTTCCAGTAACCCGATTCTATCTAAGAATGGTGAATGAAACTTTTGCGATAAATTGCTGGCATAATTTTTTTTCTTTTCGCCAAAAGTGAAACCTAAGCCGTTTTTTAAGGATTTTATGAGAAATTGATAGCAAAAAAAATTATGTCTACCAACCGTAACCAAACGAAGTTAGAGACTATTTAGTAGACTGCTATAGTTTTCTTTCATCAGGTGTTATTTTTTATTTTGGTATCGGTATTTATGGTGTATACGTATTAAATAATGTCTATCACTATTGCAACACTAACAGTATGTTTATGTCCACTATATCTTCTATGTACGTATCGTCTATGTTTCCACACGTATCTTCATCCCGTTACGGTTTAAGGGCCTGGTTATTTTTGCTATTGATTTCTCATATTGTCCTCTAACTTAAAACCTGGGTTTCATTTCTGGCGAAAAGAAAACAGTAAATCATACCAAAATTTTGCATTGGCTTTACTATTATAGGTAAACAGGAAAAATAATGATAATTAAATGTTATAAATGTTTAATTCAAAGTTCACAGTTCTACTACGACTTTTTTGATTGTTTGAGCAATATTTAACCTCCGACAAAAATTCAATTCCAGTCCAATATCATTATTTGTCTTGAAAATTGCCTTTACCTCAATAGTTTTTTTTGGTCAGCACTACAAATACAACAAACTCGATCTTTGTGGAGATCTCATCGCCTGTTATTGACGTTAAAACCTATTATTATTGAGAGTTATATTTGTGATAGTCGAAGACATGTGACGTCCACCAATAGCCTCTTGGCGCGTGTTGGCGCCAGAGAAGAGACCTGAGTCCCAGTTTGTAGATACAGCCAGTAGTAGAAAAAATAAAAAATAAGTCCCAGTAGTAGAAAAATTAAAAAGCTGACTTTTTTTGGTGGGAAATCAAATAAAGACTTCTTCCGCTCTAGAGCGGAGCGGGAGAGCGTGTCAGATTTTTACTGACTAAAACCCACTCCTATGTTCCTTCGCGGTTGCCTTGCATTTCAGGGGCCCGGGTTTACCTTTCAGAAGTGAACGCATGGTCCCAGTGGGATTCGACCCTGCTGGGGCCCTACAGTATTAAAAAGCTGACTATGCTATGCTTTACGCTTATATTTATTAGTAACAAGGAACTTATCATTTTTGTTTTGTTTGTTTTTTTTAGTAATTTTTAGAACATAGTAAATTTTGGAACTAGACGTACGGCATCGCGCCATCGGTACATGGTGGATCTCCCACCCATACGTACAAAGCCTTTTGGGAACACATTCATTATGCGTACAGCTTAGTACAGTGAGTCTGTGTTTCCTAATAGTTACAACCTAGCGGTCTTTAAGTCAAGAGTGAATAGGTTACTTCTAGGCAAGCGTGCTCCATCGTCGGCCACATCATCGCTTACCATCAGGTGAGATAGTGGTCAAGCACGAGCCTATCAATAATAAAAAAATAACATCTTCGTGATTTTTTCTATTGTACTAAATTACCTTTAATAAGTTTTGAATACACTATCATATATCCTGCAGAATTATATATATTTTTCTGATACTGTTTACTGTAGTGGATCATATAATTTTGCGCAATAAAATAAACTCGCGATACGACATGTACTTTAATCATTTCGCGAGCAATACTATTCACAGCAGCAGTGATGGCCGAGTGGTAATGGCCCCGACTTACGAGTTGTAGGTCGCGGGTTCAAACCCAGCCAGGCGCATTACTTTGTGTAATTCATTTCATCACCATTTCTCTCAAAACGGTGAAGGAAAACATCGTAAGAAAACCGGCATGTCCTAGAACCAAAAATTCGAAGACATGTGACATTCACCAAGCCGCACTGGGCCCGCGTGGTGGATTACGGCCCATTCCCTCTCTTAGAGAGGAGGCCTGTGTCCCAGCAGTGGGAACATTAAAAGGCTGATGATGATGAGGATGATGACTATTCACACCTCCGATTTTTCAAATTTGTAAAACAATATTACAAACAATATTAATAGATTTCCCTCCCTTGCTTAGCCCCCCTTTTTTTGGGCTACGGCAATATCTTTTCCAATGGCCGTTCGTGACTTTTTATAGGTACTTCATACATTTTGGCGCAACTTTTAAAAATTTTTTTGGCAATTATTTTGCCAATGCTCGCGAAAGGGTTAAAGTAGACAAATACTTAACTTCTCAATTCAAACTTTGTGGGTTGGACTGATTTACTTCAAGTTAAACTAAGTAAGTACTTTAAGTCTTTAAATAGATTTCTGGAACATGCCAAGAAACGGACCCACTCCTTTGTAGTATAAAAGATATATTTCTTAAGATATATTATACCGACCATAAAAACTTGTTTACCACGACATTCGGACATAATTTTGTATGAGCAAATTTCATGTAAACGGCTTCCTAAGCAATTACTAGCTTTGTATCTATTTTGGCTTACTGCCCGCTGCGTATATAGGTATAATAGTACTATGGAGGCCGAGAAAATGTATGCATTTTGACTCTACTTGGTCATTAATATTTGTGAGAGAATGTACTAATAAAGTTAGCCATAACGAGTTTGTTAGTTAATTGTGTTTTGTATAGAGGAAAATTCGGTTTTAGATTTGTTAATAACTCCTACAAAATTAAAATTTGGCAAATAGGTTAAAGTCGCCGGCAGACCCTATTGATAAATCCACCTTTAAATTTTAGTCCTTTTAATCCCGTGGAGGGTCGATTCGGTACATAAAATACTATCGATTTGTAAAGAAAAAATTAAATATAAAGTACTTTTTATCAAAAACTCGAATTAATAAACGCATATACGAAATTAATTTCTTTCAGTAAACGAGTAGGAAGATTTTGGTCGTCGCGTACTAACTACGTACAGTTCATTGGCCTCGCTCAGCTGAAATTAATTTCATACATGCGTAAATTAACTGGATTTTTTTTTTAAAAAGTGCTTTATTTTTTAATTTTCTCTTTACAAATCGATAATATTTCATGTACCGAATCGACCCTCCGCCGGCTTAAAACGACCAAAATTTAACGGTGTATAAACAAAGCTATTACAAATATCTTTGTTTAGATCCCTAAAACACAGACAAGTTTTATTATTTGAAACTGTCAAATATATACGAAGGAATATTTTCAAAAATTTAGAATATTGAATACGAAAACTTTCAAATACAAGCATCAGTTTCAGCGAGATTGTTTTTTAAAAATAAAAACCGTTTTCTAGAACCGTAATACCCAACAAACATCTGCAGACATGACATGCGATAACGTTTGAAAATGGAATGATATATTCAAACGTATACTTTTCAATGGCCCGCAGTATTTTCAAATAACGCCAAGTAATATGCTAAAGTAGAGTAATATCAGTAAGTACTTTGGACTGTGTATGACGATGAATGCATGCAATTTAATAATGTTATGAAAGTATACAATCGGACTCACAGAAGTTTGAAATGGTCTGAGAGAAACTTGCTGGAAACCGTCTGGATCTTACCTGAAATATGAATTAGTAGATATAAAACAGTGAACAGTAAGTTGAGAACTTTACACAGATATTTATTAAGCTCTTTAAGAAATTGTTTCGTGATTCCTTTGCTTTTGCGAGTTGTACCTAATTTAATTCGAGATTATGTTAAGCAGCATCCACTTCAGGGTAGCTCGTGAAATTCAAATTTATGAAAAGTGTTTTTTTTTTTGCATTTTGCAGCTTGGTGTCAGATTATTATCGAAAAAGTCTATAATAAAGTCATATGAAATTCATAGTGTAAGATATGACTTTTTCATAGACTTTTTAAATAAGGTTATATTATGATCTTTTTTTTTATGGTAGGTAAAATCATCCAATGACAAATCCCGCCCTTGGGTGGAGCGGGAAGTAGTGTCAGACTTTTACTGACTAAAAACCTACCCCGTTCCTTCGTTGCCTATAGTGCCGGGGCTGAGCCTTCCTGAGTCGGTTGAATTGATTTTAATTATTATATTTCCGTAAATAAATACGTGTTATGGTCACAAATGTTATTTTATTTTTTTCATCATTTCAGCTGAAAGACGTCCACTGTTGGACATAGGCCTCCCTCTGGTGTCTCCATAACGACCAGTCCTATGCATCTCGCATCCATCGGATTCCCGTGACCCTCGTTAGGACATCGATCCACTTTGTGGGTAACTTTCCGGATCTGCGGCTTCTGGTGCGTGGTCGACACTCCTGAACCCTAACGAACTCGAACTCGAACTCCTGAAGTCTATATAAACCATCTGTTCTGCGAGCAATGTGCCCTGCCCACTGCTACTTAAGTTACAACAAAAAATTGTGGCTTTGTATTTCTAACCTGTTGGTCTAGTGGTCAGAGGCCATGACTGCTATGCCGGAGGTTGTGGGTTCGATTCCCACCCAGGACAATTGTTTTTGTGATGAGCATGATTATTTTTTCTGTGTCTGGGTGTAATTTATCTATAATAAGTATGTATTTAGAAATATATAAGTATGTTTACCAGTTGCCTAGTACCCATAATTACAAGCTCTGCTTAGCTTGGGACTAGACGGCGTTGTTGAATATTACTATTATTTTTTATTATTAATGTCTGCCGGTTATTCATACTGGCAATTAAATGTTTATTTAATTTACCCTGAACTTATATTACTCAATAATCACAGAATACTTCAATGCTTACTCTAAAATTTATCAGTTAAATTTAAATTACTATTCATAGATACTTGTTTAAATGCAAGAGCACTCATCAATGCCTAATTGGACTGTTAAAACCTTATTTATTAAGAGAAATGAACCTAAAAACCAGAACCTTAAAGTTCGTATTTAAATAACTAGAAATAACTGGAGTGATGATTTATTACAAGCTCTTGAGCCTTTGATTCGATGAACATAAAATATTTGGGGCTAACTTTAACATTGATATTAAAATTTAATAAGAGTAATTAGCGTTTATTCTGTTTTTTAACGGTCCATCCATTAGTAAATTAAAAAGCTTTGAATTTTAATAATAGGTATCTATTACTTAATTTCGCTAAGCCCATTTCATCATCAAAACACTTCGTGGGCTCGCCGTCCGGTCTTCTGGTCGTTAACCGGACCGAGCCTAGTCATCAACAGCTTGTATACACGCGCTCCTAAAAGATATGTCAGCAAACCGTAGGGGCCCAGCGGGGCCGATGCCCACTAGCTAGGACCGCGGGGAACTTCTGAAAGGGAAACCCGCAGTTCTAGAACGCAAAGGACAACTGATGGACACAGGTGTGCTGGAGCATACCTGTGGATAAAAGCCCTTACGCCCCAATCGCCGCAGGAATATCTATCCCGATTTCTGGCCAAGGCGCTGTCAGCAAACAGTAGAGACCCAGCCTGCTAGTAGGCAGGCAGGGCTGAAGCCTACTGGGGCCAAGGGTTGGCTTCTGAAAAGAAGACTCGGCCCCGGTATGAAAGGCAACGAAGTAACGGGGTGGGCTTTTAGTCAGTAAGAGTCTGACACTGTCACCCGCTCCGCCCAAGGGCGGGGGACGTTAGACTTTCACCCACCATATAAAACAGGTATCAAACTAGATTTGTAACCAAGATTTATGTAACTCATAATATGATTCAAAAGAGTGTCCATGGAGTTTCTAACACGTTCTTCTCCATAGAGATCAACGCTTTGGACGGATCTACGCCGTGCAATTTAGCTTCACTTTTTTGGACTGACCGACATTTTGACAATTCAAAAGTGCCTGTAATTGGTCTATTTGAAATAAACTATTCTGATTCTGATTCTGATTTGATCAGAAAAAGAAACAACACTGCACTAAATTGAAGTACCAAAAGAAAATGCTGAATCTCTAAGAAAAATAAACGAAGGTTTTATCATTTCTCTTAAAAATATTGGTATCAAACAACAACGGCAAGTTCTAGTTTTGCACCGAACATTGCTTCGGGCGATATCAGCTTAGTCGTGTCAATAAAGATTTGCTCATCGAGTGAAAAATTTAAATTCACCCCGATATTGCTCCAGCTTTAAAGAGAATACAAAAAAAAGAATACCCGGATTTTATTGAACGCTAGCAAACTTCGGTTTTGCGGTTCTTGGGGTCCCATTTTCACTCTAATTGTCGGTCTCGTATTCGTTTTTAAAGTGCAGAGTAACTTTGTCGAGATAAACCAAATTACGCTTTGTCTTTCGGTAATAGGGTTGAAGAAATTCGAAACACGTTGTTTTCGTCGAATGTAAGTTTATAAATCTGCATCGTAATGTTTTTGGTTTTCTTCTGTTAGAATTGGATGAATAGAATCTATTGAAACTAACATTGGTTTTATTTTAGTGCCGATATTAGATACTTTTACTTAATACGGTGCGTGTTATCGATGATTCACAGTCTGACATATAAATTGTGTACTGTGTACCTCATCATCATCTTTGTATTTAATTTTTTTAGTTCTCATCATCATCATTTCAAATTAAGACATTTACTGTTAGAAATAAGCTTTCCTCGAGCGTCATTATAATGACCGATTCGTGCGTCTTGCATCTTTTGAATGCTTATGCATTAGCATGCATAGATTCTCGGCCTTTTAATGTTCCCACTGTTGGGACTCAGGCCTCCTCTCAAGGAGAGGGCTAAAGACCCTCATCAAATTCATCTGTGACCTAACCTTGCAACGCTGTTTCTCCTGCTACGTGGTCGCCACTCCAAAATCTTTCGACCCTTTCGATCATCTGTTCTCCGAGCAATGTGCTATCCTGCCCACTGCCACTAATGAGTGCAATCTGTGTTATTCTACTACTCTTAATTTGTTCATATTGATGTCTGGTACCCATAACAGAAGGTCTGCTTAGCTTGGGACTAGATGACACGACGATATATATATTCTAATTTTTTGATAAGGTTTGGACCTCCATAGCTTACCTAATGATTCTATTAGCACTATTCATTAACCTGAACAGCTTCAATACGTGCTAAGTGCCATCACTGCGTGCCACCATCTTTTATAACTCACAGTTTAATTAAAGTACTAATAAATCTGTCAGTTTTTATCACGTTTTATGGACGTGTAATTACGATTTTTGGTGCTAGGAAAATTAGCCAATAAATTTCAACGTTATAGGTTACATCGGGGTTGTAAGCCCGGGGTTACTGGCGGTTTAATAAGGCCTGCCGTCTTCGGGCGGATGCATAATTCATAATACAACGTACTACATACATATTATAGATATTTACCATTGAAGTGATAATTTTGGCACATTTTGTATAGATAAAAGATTCTGGAATATAGTAAGTGTTTTTTTTTTATGGTAGGTAAAATCATCCAATGACAAGTCCCGCCCTTGGGTGGAGCGGGAAGTAGTGTCAGACTCTTACTGACTAAAAACCTATCCCGTACCTTCGTTGCCTATCATGCCGGGGCTGAGCCTTCCTCTCAGAAAACGGCCCTTAACCCCAGCAGGCAACCCTGCCTGCCCGCAGCTAGCAGGCTGGGCCTCTACGGTTTGCTGACAGCTCCTTGAGGCGCGCGGGAACAGAACGCGCCGTCGACGACTTGGGCTCGGTCCGGTATGTTACCGGACATAGTAAGTGATTTCATGGAATTGTGATACAGTATTTTTTTATTGATTAACCTTTACTTCCCCAGATATAATGGGAGCAGAGACAGATAAAACATAAGCCCATACTTGACCTCTATCTTGACGTTATGGTTGATGATGGAACACGCTTGCCTAGAAGTAATCTCACCACTCTGGACTTAAAGACCTCCAGGTTGTAGCTCAGCAGTACATTTTATTTGTAGGCACAAATTTCCATAACGTTTTTAGTGGGATATCTACCAGGAACCAACAGCGCATTCCCATACTTTTGGTGGTCCATTGATGGAACGGGCCAGACTAGCATAACTTAGCATAATTAGCATAGCATCAGCCTTATAATGTTCCCACTGCTGGGACTCAGGAGATCCCTCTCTAGGAGAGGGAATGGGCCATAATGCAACACGCGGGCATGGCGCGGGTTGGTTGACCGAATAAAGTTACGCAATTCCGACGCACACTCCCCGAAATACAACCGGTAGAAAAACAACGTCAGTGCTCAACAGTTTGAAGCTTTACCTCAAGGAGTGCAGTATTTGAATGTGAGAATGTTTGCGGTAGCTGGTTTAGTAAACCAGCAGGTCGGAAAGAGCTTTTAAGAACGAAATTTTCAGTTTTGTTACACTTAACACAATCCCTAGAAAAGATAATCTAAATATTTGATTTCACAGACTATTGAACCAGAATGAGAAGTAAAGCGCCGCATACTTTATTCAAAGGTGGATTGAACCCGATTGTTTTTATATCATGATCGCTGGACCGCAAAATATCGATTTGTCTTTCCCAAAGGATAGACATGTACAAAAATTCATATTTGATCTCCTACTCCAATTTCATAGTTCTTTTCCCAAATACACGCACCTAATACATTATTGTTTTTCGGGGTGGATAATAATAAAAATGTCTGCACCCGCTGTGAATGAAGCGAGACAGAGTGTCAGAATTTTACGTACTGACTGAAATCTACAGATAAACATATTTATTGGTAAAAATTTACATTTACAAGTCACAATAGTTTTTTAATTAAATGAAGTCGGAGTTCATCTAGTTTGAACCACCTATATCCTTCAGTTTCCCCTAGCGCTCTAGGACTAAGGTTACACTTTCAAAAAATTTCTCGGCAAGAGCGGGTATCGGCCCTACTGGGCCCGTACAGTACATACTGGCATCTTATGAGGTGCATCAACTCAGGTTTATGGCCGGACGGAGCATGTTTCGACAGTAGGTAACCTTTGCATTTTCCCTTAACCATAACTCTGTTAGACAGAGAGCTTCCCATAAATCCTTCCAGACATACTTCTCCCGCCCCATCTCCTGCAGAGATAAAGCGCTGTTGATAGCAGAAAGAGTGAGTTTATTAAAATTCAGACGCGTATAAAAAGTCGTGGTAGTTACACAATTTATAAGCCAAGAAAGCCTGAACTGATTTGGCTGAAAATTGGTGGGAAGGTAGCTTAGAACCAGAAGATAGACATGTAATAATTTTTATCCCGTTAAATAAAAAAATAAGTAATTAAAAATCTGCTCATTTATTGGTAAAAGGTAGAGTAGGGTAGAGCGGGAGCGAAGCCCCGGGCAAAAGCGAGTAATATATAAAAGGAGAAAGTGAATGATCGTGATAATCAATGCACAGTCAAAACTACAGGGCCTAGGAGTGTGAAATTTTGCACAAGGTTTTTCTAAAATTCACTCTTTTAGGGTCTAAAGTGTTGGTCCAAAGTGTGTACAGAGAAACCTACTTACGTGCGGGCGAAGCCGCTAGCAGAAGCTAGTGAAAAAAAAATAACCAAACCTAAGAAATACCTACTTTCTATACTAGCGATAAAATCAAGCAGTAAAAACAACCCTGATCTCAAATGAAAATGAAACGACCGTCAAAATGACTGATCAAACTTTCATACTACCCAATATTTGAGGCTAAGAACTTCATAACAGCAGGAATCTATAAAACCTTATCAACCCTTGGAGGTCTGTAAGTCGATCCTGATTACATTTTGTTCCCACCATTCCCTCATCTAAGTTTGGTACCGCAAAAACTTTTTTACCTTATTACATTTACAAATTTCATATCTTACTGATTGCTTTATAGAGTTGTTGAGTTGCATCAAACATGAAAATATTACATCTTCTTTCTTCTTTCCCTCTTCCTGTTAGGCTGCGATCCCACTATTTCGTAACGGTTAATTTATCGTAGGATTAATATAGGCTCCAGCTATTCCCACTATAACGTTTGTATGTCGTCAACATTTTTTATCGTTTAGCCACTAGTTTACCATTGTATACCATGTTTTCATTGGGTCTTGACAACATTTTATCGTTTCACGGCAGTTGCTTTATTGTTTGCACATCAGCGGGTCGCAACAACGGTACATGATTTGCCGTCACGATTTATTATATTTCTACAACTGATGTGTTAGCTAGACCCACTGTCAAAGTTGTAGACGACACTTACTTATGTTGTCCTCTATGTGAACACCTCCATTTAAATATATAAACCACGACACTTAAAACTACAAGATTATCTGTCGTCCCTACAAAGTGTGAACGCGGCGTTACGGGGCTTTTTAATCATTCGGAGCCATTTATTTCACTGGCAAACATCGTCATCTGTAAGGCTAAGCTTTTACATGTCCTTCCAGACATTTGTCATCCAGATTATTTTGCGGTATACCTGTCCCTTCTTTGTAGCCATGTACAGGCACTTTTTACCTTATGGTTATCGGGTCTGTACATAACATGTCCGTATCATCTTAGTCTGGATTCTGTGATTTTTTTTCAGTAATAGTTGTTACTTTGAATCCCACTTATGTGTTCTTACGCACTTTGTCTTTAAGATTAACTTCACCGGTACAACGTAAGATGCGCATTTTGCATAGATGAAAGACACGTGAAAATATTTCGCATTAGAAAAAAGAAAAGTATTTTAATTGGCACACATAGATATACACAGAATTTAGAAAGAACATTTTGAAAATTAAGATTAAAAAATCCACTGACTCCTGGTGTGTCACACGCCAGGCTTCGCCAAATACTATGTAGTAGTTGTTTGACGCTAGTTCCACTTGACCCTTACAGTACAGAGAGTATACAGATGCAAAACAGGTTGGAAATCATCTAATGACTTCTCTTGTTCTAGGGCTAAAGCCACTCCGCTACATTCTAGGACTATGGGTAGCCTTTCCATGACCCTAGTAGGTTATGGTCCCCTACGGTTTTGAACACTACGCGTCATGGCCTGACGGGGAAACAAGATTTTCTTTTTTTTATGCCTTTTTTTATTGTAAATTATTGTGCGTCTATTTTAGGCAGAATAAACATGTTTTCTTTCTTTCTTTCTTTTCTTTTCATTGACGACTCAGGCTCGATCCGATAGAGTAACTGACACCCAGACGGCGAGCTGCCCATCGCTCATCGTCTTCAAGTCCGCGCTTATAATCGATCCGAGAGACTGTGATTATTCTAGCCACGAATACCAGTAATATTCTTCCCCCCTTAATAATAACAGTCGTTACGGGTAATCAGAACAGCATGCTACCATCGCGGTGGTAAGTACCCTCTTTAAGGATTGGTTGGGGAGGTGTCAAAACTTCCTCACCTTCCACCTAAAGTAAGTCTTCACCGGACATGGCAAATTCAGGAGGAAACTTTTTCAAATGTGGTGAGTGTTAATAAAAATTAAGTACTTGATAGATCAGAACAAAGTAACAAATCCGTAACTTAATACAAAGATGTAACACAAGTCCTTCAAACCGACTCATCTCGGACAAAGTCTCAGTAGTACTTACATTGTAAACTCAAATAAAATTAGAACTACTTTAAACTACAACCATTGTTTTTATTACTGCAAAAGCTCTAACAGGGGAAACAAATGAAGCTATAAACAAAAGCGAAGCAGTTCTTAAATTAGCACTACTTGAGCTACAAGAAACTTGTATAACAAAAAGAGTTGAGGTTTATTTCGCTGACGAAGATTTCCTTCTTCTAGTGTTGCCATGAAAAAAAAACATTCAGGAAAAGGTGTTCGTTCAGCAACAAAAACATTCGCACTTTACGATTCTAGTCCGACGGGCGGAAAACGATAAAAACGATGGAAAAAAATGGCGACTACGTTGAGGAACTTCGCACATTTTGGATAGTATAAGATATATTGTTACTATATTTTTGTTCCATCCATCGAATGATTGGGTTTACATTTTTTTTTTAGTTGGCAAAGTCATCTAATGACATCTCCGCACCTTTGGTCGGGGCGGGAGATAGTGTCAGACTTTTACTGACTAAAAACCTACTTCTCTTCCTTCTTTGCCTTCATTCCAAGGCCCCGGGTTACGATTTCACGTTGCCCCATGGTCCCAGTGGGTTTATCAATTAAAAGAATCTTTGCTGTAGGTGACCTTTAACTAAAATGGCCTATTTAAGTACTTATCATCAATCTGGCTTTTATTTTTTTTGGGTGGGATATCATCCAAAAACTTTTCCCGTTCTAAGGTGGAGCGCGAAGGCCTGTTGGAATTTTACTGAGTAAAAGCCACTACTATGTTTATTTTTGGTCTTGCGTTCCAGGACTCAGGGTTTCCACTTTGGAAGCCAATCCATGGCTCCAGTAGACTAGCTTAACAAGGATGTAAAATTTTTGAAATTGCCTGTTTTTTCTCTATGGTAACAAACATGTACTCTTTATACACTTAAAATACCTGTCCATTGGTGAAAACCAAATGAGAATTCTTTCAGTGGTATTTAAGTTTATCGACGTGGCTTTGTTTTATGAAATAAAAAAATAAGTATGTAAGATTTTTATTTCTGTAAGGTTTTTTTTTTTTTATGGTAGGTAAAATCATCCAATGACAAATCCCGCCCTTGGGCGGAGCGGGAAGTAGTGTCAGACTCTTACTGACTAAAAACCTACCCCGTTCCTTCGTTGCCTATAGTGCCGGGGCTGAGCCTTCCTCTCAGAAAACGGCCCTTGACCCCAGCAGGCTTCGACCCTGCCTGCCTGCAGTTAGCAGGCTGGGCCTCTTCGGATTTCTGTAAGGTGGAAAATCATCCAATAACTTGTCCCGTTCCAAGATGAAGTGAGAGGGCGCATTAGATTTTTACTAACTAAACCACCTGTGTCTTTAATTTGCCCTTTGTGTTCTAGGACCCTGGTATTCCTATCAGAAGTTCCCCTTGACCCTAGCGAGGAACACCAGCCGGTCGACAAGCTTGTCGTCCGCAAGCCCGCGCTTACGGTGGCCGTGGAAACTAATATGTAAGGGTAAGAATAGATATAGTACTTACAGTCTTACATGGATAACCAATCTATTTTGCAATCTACAAGGCCTTGAGCACAGGCGTAGAGTAGCCAGTCTTTCGATATTTTACAGGACGCAGACGCACAACCACCCTTATGTTGTTAAAACTTCTACGGTCCGGACTAAGCGTTTTTTCTGGTCGTATATACCGCATACATCGAAGACCTGGAAGAGTTTGCCTGCTGCGGTCTTCCCGTCCGATAATAATTTAGCTGTCTTCAAAGCTAGAGTGTATAGGTTCTTAATAAACTAGTGCGCCTCACCATCAGCGATTGCATCACTGCTTACCATCAGGTGGGTTTGCAGTCAAGCACTAGTTTATATCGATTTAAAAAAAAAACGGAAGATAAAATAATATTATTTACTGGTCACTCTAAAATACCCAACAGAAAATACGCGTAGATGCCTTTTTACTTACTTACTTTTGTATAAAGAGAAAAACAATTGAAAACTTAATTCACGGAATACGTTTCTTTGTCACGACATTCACCCAGAATCCCAACTGAGCTTACAAAGAAATCAGAATAAGCTGTAACGATTCTTACAACTTTTTCGCTTGACATCTAAATTATGGGCGTTGGATCAGCTGGCAATACATTTCTTCTACAATTATTTACATACGTAAGTCTGAAAAAATCCGGTGACATATATAAATTTTGTTTTTTTGTTGGAATGATCGGATTTGCATATACCAGTTATCATTTAGTAAGGCCACAGGGATTCCGATCCCAATTTTCGGCCACTGTAAGCGAGGGCTTGCGGCAGCTATGGGTAGCTCGCTGTCCAACCGTCCAGTAACCGTCTGGGCCGAGCCTAAGGGCCAATTTCACCAATAAACTAATCACGATTATATAAAACAAAACGCAGTTTGAGCGCCTAATCGAGATTATGACTTGATTTTGTGTTTCACCGCTATGAATTGAACCTAGTTTACGCTACACTCAGTTTGAATTATTTTGTTATCATTCATATTTACGATACGGGTCTTAAACTAGATTACGCTGAGCTTAGTTTAGTTGAACTAAGTTTTTATATTGAATGATGAAATCAGCCCTTAGTCGTCAACGGCGCGTATTGTTCCACTCGCGTCTCAAGGAGATGTCAACATGCCGTAGGGGCCCAGCAGGGTCGAAGCCTACTGGGGCCATGGGCAATGTGAAAATGAAAGCCCTAGAACGAAGACAAAGCAGTCTGACACTATCTCCCACCCCGCCCAAGAGCGCGGAGATATCATTGGATGATTTTCGCACCGAAAAAAAATAGCTATCATTTAGTAACGTAAATAAACGTGTCATTGTATTGTTAGGTAATTTATCACTACGTTATGAGGTTTACAAAGTTGGTGAAAATTCAGCTTATTTTTGAATTTTAGAATTGGTTCGGTTAATATATATATATTTTTTTTTTTGGAAAGTGCTTGCCTGGGTCAAATAGTGAGCGGGTCACATCAGCCGCATTCATGGAGACCGCTGGGCAAGCGCCGCCCCGCAGTGCGTTCTTGCAAAGGAAAAGCGCCATAGAGGCAAGCCTAAAAACAGGGGATTGAATAATCTGGACGCGTTCCGCAAGCACTTGTTGAGACGGTGTAGGAAACTAATGTCTCACATGAATAATGACGCTAGGTGAGAGTATCTAAATGGTTGTACCAAAGAAAAGAACATCTATTAGGATGGATTTTTGCCCAAGGAAAGTTTAGGCAGCATAAACATACTACCTAAACAATATTCTAAACAAAACAATTGACGGCGCAAATCCATGCAGTTCCATGTTAGATATTTCGAAGGCGTTCCGTCGATCCCGAGGTAAGTTCATTAAGCAGTTTGAATTGAGGGGACCGCTCATGGCCTGGAGTTGACGCTTTGTAGAACACGTGACCGGAATGTTTTGATTGCGAGGTGCCTGATGGCGTGCGAAGAGTCTCCCTATCAGCATTCTCGAAATGCTAAGCAAACAGTTGGAGGAACTTGAGATGGTTTAAAATTGTGATTGCTTGGCGCCTGAGATTTACTTTAGAATTTACGCTTAACAAAACATTTTTAGAAGTGTGAAAAAAGAATAAAACATTTTAAAAAAATGTAGTAGAAATTTCCCTCACATACATACACCCGTATTTATAAGAAGTAATTACTTTTTACTAAGTAAAATCTTATTAAGTCATTACTTGACGTTTGAAATCTTCATTCTTAATTTTTTTTTTTCTTAACTATAGAATACAAATTGTTACTTAAGTAATTACTTTTACTCGAGAATTTAGTTTTACTTGTTTATAAATACGGGTGATAGAGTTTCTTTAATTTACGAAACAGTAAATTTAATGAAGATGGAACTTGAAATATACAGCCAAGTGCGAGCTGAACTCGTGCACAATTACGGCAAAAAAAAAATCACGTTTGTTGATTGTATGGGAGCTACACTCAAATATTTATTTTATAATGTTTTTAGTTTTTATCGATAAAGCGGCAACAGAAATACATCATCTGTGAACTTTTAAACTGTCTAGTTATCACGTTTCATGAGATACAGGCTCACGAAAGATGGACAAATAGACGGACGGATGGAGAACGGAGTCTTAGTAATAGGGTCCCGTTTTACCCTTACCCTTTACTCCGGCCACGGTAGGTGTGGACTTGCGGACGGCGAGCAATAGGCAGCTCGCTGTCCGACCGTCCGGTAACCGTCCGGATCGAACTCAAGTCATCGACGTTCCACGCGCGTCTCAAGGAGTTATCAGCAAAGCGTAGATGCCTAGCAGGGTTGAAACCTACTGGGGCCAAGGAGTAATGTGAAGGTGAACATGAGGGCCCTGAAACGAAGTCAATGAAGGAATAGGAGTGGGTTTTTAGTCATTAAAATTCGGACACTCTCCCGCTACGCCTAAGAGCACGGAGATGTCATTGGATGATTTTCCCTCCGGCAAAAAAAAAAACACCTTTTGGGTACGAAATCCTAAAAATCAAAATCATAAATCGATATCAAAGAGAAGGCTAATTTATAAAAGATTTTTATCGATTAGTTTGTAGCGAGAAATAATAAAAGAACACTGACCTTGACCCAAATGATACAGATATTAAAATAAATAGTTTTTATTCTTTAAAATAATGAAGATAAATTTTTTACTTCGATTAAAATACTTGTCTTTAACGAGTATTAAAAGTAATCAAGTTTTCATTCAATTAAGACAGCCTGCGAATTTATTTACGTAAACTTAATTTGGAGAAGCATTAATTAATGTAAAGCCAGTTTTATATTTACTAGCTTCTGTCAGCGGCTACGCCCGCATGAAAATTTATCCTAAGAGAATATTCTCGATGATAGGATCATATTCTAGGATAATATAGACTGTCCGTGTGCCAAATTTTATTCAAATACATTTAGACGTATGGACAAGACAAAGTAACAAATATACTCACTGTAGCGACATCTATGAAGCCGCATAGGAACTAAAATTCGAAATTCTACATCAAGGTATTTTTTTTCTAGGTGGGAAAATCATGTCAGACTTTTACTGATTGAAAACAAACTCCTGTTCTTTCGTTGCCTTTCATACCAGGGCCGAACCTTCCTTTCAGAAACCTCTTCCGCTGGGCCCCCACGGATTACTGAAATCTTCTTAAGCGCATGTGGAACAATACGCGCCATCGACGACTTGGGCTCGGTCAGAACGGGCACTGGAAGGTCTGACGGCGATCTACCCATTGCTCACCATCAGCAAGCCCACATCAAGGTATTAGAATTTTCCACAGGATTAGAACATACACGACAGTCCAAAATCAAGTATCAGGCAGTGGCTGGGACCAAACACAACACCCTTCTGGTCGGAGGCTTTTTTTAACAATACTATCTAATGTTCGCTTGATTGTGATCCCTTCATTACAACAGAAATTTCCCTTGATCATATAATATACTATATATGATGATGGGAATTTACACTCTTTTCCGCACACTTTTAAAACACCATCACACATACATACATATATGCAAACTTTCGCCATATTAGTACAATAATCTCTAATTATAAACATACTAAGTTTCTCTTGTTCCCTCCCTCATTTACTTCTTATCGTGTTTTATATACTTTTGTACATGTATACTTTGTATTTTTCAGTATAAATTATGTTTTTCTTCGGAGAGTTACTTTACGAACTGATCCCTTTTAGAACATTTTGAATTATTCATGAAGGCAAGATGTATTGATTGTTTTACTCCTTTAGCTGTGAGGGTATAACTGTATTGTATTTATGAAGAATTGCTCTCAAAATAATGGAGAAATGAACTGATTTGGTACGATAAAGTAAACAAAATGAAGTTATTCTTGATACATAGAATTCTCCTAATGCGTTTTAAATTTTATATTAGGTATGCTTACATATGTTTTCAATCACACTAAGTATTATTTATAAGAAAATAAATTTATTATTATTTGTTTCTCTTTTTTCCTCTCAGCTCTTAAGCTGGTGTTTAACTATATTTACGGGATAAGCCAAGTAAATGTGATGAATTATGTCGAGAATGCGTTATGAAGTGGACCTACGAGCATTTTGTCTTCGTCTATTTGTTAGAACTTTCTGACAATCATCGTTATCATCATCATCCTTTTCATTACTGCCCTTGTTCCGCTTTATTTGGGGTCGGCGCAACACGTTTTTTTTCTACCATTCTGTCCTGTCACTCGTCATGCTATCACTAACTCCTTTTTCTTTCATATCACTCCTCACACAATCCATCCATCTCTTCTGAACTTTTTGACAATGTGACATGTATTTACTCGTAAGATGACAGTGTTTTGTAAAATTATTTATAAAGGTGTCTTTTAGATTTAGTAACTTTAGACTATGGAGGAGATGATGAGGGATAATACCAGTTGCGGAAAGGACGATAAGAACCACATAAACCTTTTCTTGTCGCCATGTTCTAGTTATTTCCTCCTTAAGTTCTACGTGTTTTGCTAATTTTTTCGGTTATTGCCTTCTGTATGTTATGTGTGTTGGGGACAGCATTATTATTATTATTATAAAGCCGAAAGTTTGTGAGTTTGTGTGGGTGTGTGTATGTGTGTGTGTGTAAACAGCTGAACGGATAGAGATAGACCATGTCCAGGAATAGCACTTATTATTCCGAGAGTACCTATGTTCGTGTTTGATATTTTTTGGCAACTATACAGTATTACATAAAACTATAGATACAAATTTTATAATTATGTTTTTTGTTGAATCAGCAATAGAAAAAATTACCAAAAATTCTTATTAAATTTAGCAGCGTAACAAACTAACATTATCCTTGAAGAATGTCTTATTTTTATTTTAAGCTGACGTAAACGAAGTCGAAATACGAACAAAAGAAGCAAGTATTTTTCTGCCAAAATTTTCATTGAATAGCTAATTTATATTTCCATCTACTAAACAATTCAAATTTTTTTTTTTTTTTTTTTTTTTTTTTTTTTTTTTCCTTATTATTAAGAACTAATTTCTTAATAATTAATTACAATCTAGCCTAAAAGACTAATAAGTAATTTAACTCTAACTTATTATTATACAATACAGGTTTTGTTAAAACTAAGAATAGCGTCCTTTAGCACTTTTATAGAAGTCCATAGCACTTTCTTAGAGTCTGATATTGATAAAAACACTTTGTTCATGTGTTATATGCATAGCACAGCATTGATCACTATTATACACTAACTTTAAACACTACACTAACTCGAAGGGTTTAGTTCTTTTTAGTCTACGCACTAGGTCCGTGTTGTCTAACAGCTGGATTGCCTCAACATTCACATGTCGGTGAAGTCTGTTTTCGTGGGCTTCAGCAAATTTTTGAATGATGGTGGTGACGAGTTCCATTTTAAGGTCACGATGGAGGTCGTCATTTCTGATGTAACAAGGTGCTTTTACAGCATCCCTGAGTACTTTATTTTGGAACTGTTGTATTATTTTGATGTTGCTCCGTTTAGCACATCCCCAAAGTTGGATACCATACGTCCAAATTGGCATCAAAATATGCTTGTAGAGTATTATTTTATTATGTATTGATAAACAGGATTTCCTTCCGAGTAACCAATACATACTTTTATAGCGTATGTCGAGTTCCTGTCTTTTCTTTTTAACGTGAGCTTTCCATCGCAGCTTGGCGTCGAGAGTTATGCCGAGGTATTTAGCTGTATTAGCATAAGGCACTTGTGTACCGTTTATGTAGATTGGGTGATAATCGCATTGTTTGTTTGTAAAGTCAACGTGAATTGATTTTGACTCATTCAGCTTGATCTTCCATTTTTGTGTCCAGTCATAAACTTTGTTCACAGCAAGTTGAACTTTTTCCACTGCTTCTCTGTGATTCGATCCAATAGCCATAATAGCAGTGTCATCAGCAAAGGTCGCAATGGTGTTGTTTTCGAGTTGTGGGATGTCACATGTGTACAACAAGTAGAGGATTGGGCCTAGCACACTTCCTTGAGGTACGCCAGCATTTATACTTTTAAGCTCCGAATATGCATCATCTTGCCTTATCCTAAACAATCTATTGGTTAAATACGACTCCAGAATATCTGCAAATTCTGGAGGCAACATACATCTGAGTTTGAATATTAGGCCCTCATGCCAAACTTTGTCAAAAGCTTGCGCGACATCTAAGAAGACGGTGGCGCAGACTTCTTTATTTTCGAGCGTTTTTTCAATAACATTTGTTATTCTGTGTACCTGGTCTACTGTAGAGTGTTTTTCTCTGAAACCAAATTGATGATTTGGGATGAGGTTTTTTTCTTCTATTATTGGCTTTAACTGTTTCAGTAACAGTTTTTCAAATAGTTTTGATAACACTGGTAACAAGGAAATAGGTCTATAAGATGACGCTTCATGGGGTGGTTTCCCAGGCTTCGCAATCATAATTACTTCAGCTACCTTCCACGGGCCAGGTACGTGTTTAAGAGTAAACGCAGCATTGATTATTTTGGTCAGCTTTACTATAGCTTTACGCGGGAGGTGTTTAAGAATTTCGCCTGTTATGAGGTCGTAGCCAGGTGACTTTTTCGAACTAATATTATTTTGAATTTCTCTCATAACTTCTTTAGGAGTCACAAGCTTTATTTCTTGATTTTGCACTAACTTTTCACACTCAATTATATCTGTACAGTTACCATTGGGTTGGAAAGTATTTTGTAGGTGTTGAGCAAACCTTAAAGCTTTTTGGTCATTACTTATGGCCCATTTTCCGTTGGTATCTCTAATAGGCGGTATTTGTTTAATTGGCTTTTTTAGGTTTCTTGTCACTTTCCAAAGAGAGTAATCCGTTGAATTATCATTGGTTAGCTGCAGAAGGTTGCTATTTAGAGATTCATCCTTAAATTGTAGAATTTTTCTATTTAATTTCTTAGTTAGATTATTTAATAATGTTTTTTCCCGCGGACACCTTGTTTGCTGCCATCGCTTTCTTTGTTTTCTTTTCTCAGATAGTAAATCAACAATTTCCTTAGGATAGATGTGACCCTTATATTTGTGTTTTATTTGTGGTGTATTGTTCCACGCACATTGTTGGATATCAACAACATATTTGTTTACTTCTGAGTCAAGCTGATCTTGCGTTTTTATCGTAGTTCTTAGGTCGATAATTTTATCTAAATCAAGGGCAAAACTTTCCCAATCTGTTGACTTATTAACTAGGTATATCTGGCTTTCTTTTAGGAGGATTTTTTGACTAAGTCTCACTATTATCGGTGAGTGATCAGAGTTCATATGAAAACCCTCCTCCAATCCAATGTAATTGGTGGATATGTTTTTGCATATGAAAAAGTCTATTAAATCTGGTATTTTCTGGAGGTCAGTGGGCCAGTATGTTGGTTTTCCTGTGCTCATAACTTCACAATGTGTTTCTTTAACTGCACTTAAAAGATGCCTTCCTTTTGTTGTTGTAAGTCTTGATCCCCAATGAATATGCTTGGCATTAAAATCACCGCCTAGGATAAATCTTTGACCTAACATTTCAAAGAAATGTAAATATCGCTCTTTTCTTATCATGTGCCTTGGAGGACAGTATACAGCCGCTATGGACACCTGACAAAATTTGGTTTTGACAGATATTACCATAGCTTGGATATCTAGCTCTTCGTACTTGCACTGCTCGTAATGATTAATATTGTCTTTGATTATGACAGCGCTACCTCCCCTAGCGGAGTTGTCAGGGTGAAGCGAGTTATACACTGTATATCCTCTAAATTTCACAAAGGATTGTTTAGTAAAGTGTGTTTCGGATATCAAACACACGTCTATGTTTTCTGTATCTAGGACCGCCTGTAACTCATTTTGATGTTTGAGGAGCCCATTCGAGTTCCACGCCATTATTTTAAGAGAGTTATTCATTTTTGATTATTTGAAATAGATGTTTTGGTGCTGGATTCTAGCTTTTCTAATCTTCTGTCGAATGTAGTAATGCACTTCAATATCTGATTAATTTTATCCTCTATGTTCGAAGATCCTTGCTTTGCAGCTTGTGCATAGGAGCAAATATTAGTTCCTTGTGTGGTTGAAGGTTTTGGAGTTGCCTGAATACTTGCTTTCTGTGCTTGTTTGTCATGCCTCATCAGAGGAAATTGTTGAGAAGTTGTCACATCAAGTTTCTTCTTAATATTTTTGTTTTTTAAGAGTTGCATCTCTTTAGCTACTTCACACCCTCTGTAATTTGCAGGGTGAGGTAGACCACAGTGGACGCACTTTGGCTTATCTTGAGGGGATTTGGTACAGTTGGCTGTAAGGTGTTTTCCAGTACATTTTACACACCTTGGCTCTCTTTTACAATATTTATGAGTATGCCCGTATGCCTGGCATCTCTTACATTGAGGAATAAGCTTTGGATTTTTAAGTGGGTGTATTTCAATTTTACACCCTAATATGTACTTAATGCCATAGATTTTGTTGACATCTTCGTCATTATGGAAAGATAAAACGAACATATTGAGTGGTTCTTTACTCTTCCAGCTCAATTTGTAGTCAACCTTTTCTATTTTTAGCCCTTGCGTTATAAGGTCATCTTTAATGCGATCTGGCTGACAAGAAGAATGTAATTTTTTCACCACAACTCTTATTGGTCTAGCCTGTTTATTCTCATATGAGTGCCAGTGGTAGTCTTTTTCAGTCAAAAACTTGGAAATTGCTCTGTAAGAGTCTTCTGATTTAGCGTTGACTTTCACACAATCGCCATTCATCATTTTGGCGGTGAATGATTCAGCTGGTTGGCTTTCAATTAGCGAGTCGTAGAACGTTTGATAGTTTTTGACTCCCTCTATAATGATTGGTGGCGGGGGAGGCACTTTTTTAACTGGCGGCTCTTTCGCATATTTTTGTTGCTGGGCGCTTGTTCCGGGTTGTTGTTGAGGAGAAAGTGAGTTGTTTAGCTTCCTTTTTTTCCTGCTTTTAGCCCTAATCCACTCAGTTTCTTTAGCGAGTTCATCCTCATCAGTACAATATTCGACGTTTTCTTTTTCGGATTGAGCAAATTTTATGTTACTCTTAGCCAAATCTTTGGGCTCACTACATTTTTGACCCTTGGAGCATTGATTTTCTTGGTGAAGTTTATTAAGTTGTTGCTGGAGGTTTTGTACCTTAACCTTTAGGTCATTAACAAGGACTTCCAGATTTTCTTTTGCTGATTTTTCTCGGAGATAACAGTCATATAACTGCCTTTCCAAATCAGTTTTAATTTTAACCGTTGTGGCACACATTGTGACGTTAGTTAAAATTTCATACTTACTATAAAATAATTACTTAATTGCACTTGTTTACACTATAATTAGTAACAAGGTCATCGCGGAGGCCTTGATAGATCGATTCGCACTTCCGTGATGACGGCGTTTTCGCAACGCCAGCAAATTACTCTAAAGTAGAGCACGCGCTCGCGAATTGCACACGTCCGTTCTCGATGGAAGCCAAACACGGAACTGAAACAATTCAAATGGGCTTACAGTTAGATGCCACAGACGATAGAATAAATGAAGTAATAGCCTATCACATTTCTCTTTCTGAATAAACACCATTATAATTGAAATTGTTATTTGCACAATGAGATATAATATTCGGAGGCCTGCCTTAGGTTTAATGATCAGAAAAAAGTCGTTTCCGATTCGGCAAAGGCAATTTTCTTTTTGTTGAACAATTCGATTGGAATTCAAAGGTTCCTAGTGAATTCAGATTTCATTACGAGTTTTAAATTTTTGTTCGAGATTCTTTTTTTATGCTCTGTAATAAATACTTGCTCATTTTTTATTATATTTTATTTTCAATCGATTTTCGTTTTTCTTTACTCTTTGTATTTCCATATAGCAGCTTTACTTATTACAAAGACCCGAAAATGCTGATGACTCATATTTCCCATTGGAAAATATGTGTTTATTCTTTGATGAAACCTAAAACCAAGAGTGTTATATTTTTACTAGCTATTTTTACTTCAGCGGCTTTACTCGCGTGAAAATATTAAGTAATCCCAAGGGAAAACACCCTCCAGGAACGAAAGTATCCTTAGATGATTCAGGAAATGATCTATCCGTGTGCCAAAACTTATCAAATCTATTCAGTAAATGTGAAAGAGAAGAACACAGATGTTCGTATTTATAATATTTACATGGTAATTGATAGGCTTACGTTTAACTACTATTTCACATACTGGTAAGCAATGACGTGGTTGATGTTGGAGCACGCTTGCCTGAAATT
The DNA here is from genome assembly GCA_958295575.1 of Leucania comma. Lineage (NCBI taxonomy): Eukaryota > Metazoa > Arthropoda > Insecta > Lepidoptera > Noctuidae > Leucania > Leucania comma. The sequence goes on from OY282473.1 coordinate 6,089,868, forward strand.
ACCCTACTCACTCCAGACTTAAGAACACCAGGTTGTAGTTATCAGTAAAACTTTAAGTATGCTATACCTATTTCTCTCGCCGGGCCTTGGTTTAGGCCATGGTCCGGAGTGAGGAGGGATGGCAGGCGGTCGCCTCCTTCTGCGAAGCAGTAATGCTAGCAAAGGAGGAGGCCGACCGCATCACGCAGAGGCAACGGGGCGCTCGCCCCGGCCGCCGCCGGGATTCCGATCCCGATTTCCGGCCACCGTAGGCGCGGGCTTGCGGACGGCGTGCAATGGGTAGCACGCTGTCCGATCGTCCGGTAACCGAGTGGACCGAGCCCAAGTCGTCGACGGCGCGTTCTGTTCCCGCGCGCCTCAAGGAGCTGTCAGCAAACCGTAGAGGCCCAGCCTGCTAGCGGAAGGCTCCGCCCCGGCATGATAGCCAACGAAGGAACGGGGTAGGTTTTTAGTCAGTAAGAGTCTGACACTACTTCCCGCTCCGCCCAAGGGCGGGATTTGTCATTGGATGATTTTACCTACCATAAAAAAAAAGTATGCTACCTACACCAATGTAATTTACGGTGGGTAATCATCAAATAAATTGTCCTGCTCTGGGTGCAGCGAGAAAGTGTCAGATTTATCACACGCTCCTCAAAGAGATATCAGCAAACCGTAGGAGCCCAGCAGGGCTGATCCCCGCTAGATAAGGCCACGGGAAATTTCTGAAAAGGAAACCCGTGGTCTTAACAATCAAAGGGCAACTGAAGGACATAAGTGTGGTTTTAGTTAGAAGCCATTGGATGATTTCAACCCTTAAAAAATGTATACAAAATATTTCAACTCCTATATAATTTCACTAGTTTCAATAGACTGTGATTTCATACCAAAATCTCAATGAAACAGACGAGCATGGTAATCAGTACACTAATGGTTCGTTACTAAAGCGACACATTGAAATGAAGCTAAGATGGGCAAAACAAAAGCTGGCGCCATTTCCGTACTAGTATCTTGTAGGAAGTTAGTTTGCAGTATTGTTTATTCAAGAGCATACTCGACCTACTCAACTGTTTTCGCTTTGATTTACAAAACTCCTTTGAATATTTACAGTGTTAATAAAATCTAAAAAAATATTTTAAATAAAAAAATACACTACTACACTACACTACACACACTTCACTACTTTACTACCTTACGTAATGTTCACTACACACACTACGCTACTTCACTACATACACTTACGTTCACTACTAAAACTACTTTTTTTGATTCCTGTCATTTACGTACCAGTACCAATCGTTCACGCAACATCTTTCTACTGCAATGTTTTTTACAAATAAAATTTTGTTTACATAAAACCTTTACCATATTTACATAAATACTAACTTTTTTAGCGGCTTCTCTCGCATTTAAGTCAAAATCTTTTAGGAAATAAGGTCCGATTATTATATCAAGGCTACCGGGCCAACATTTTCCCAAACTCGTATAGTAACATGAGTTTGTTTATTTGGATTTCCTACTGGGGCCAAGAAACGTTTTCTGAAAAGAAGGTTCGGCCCTGGTATGAAAGGCAACAAAGGAACAGGAGTGGGCTTTGGCCAGTTAAAGTCTGACACTAACTCTCGCCCCACCCAAGGGCGCGAAGATTTGCTATTGAATGATTTTCCCACCAAAAAAAAGAAACAATATTTCCTAATACCCCATTTTCTTTTTCACGCCTATAAAAAGATATGTATCTACAGCATGGTGTTTTTATTTAAGTTGAGCCTTATACTACACATAGTGTTTTATGGACGCGATTTATGCGGACTAACACTTACAAACGCCACACCGTTGTTCTTTTACAACCCCTTGTTTAAAGGGTCCACATTCGACCCCAGTAAATCTTTTATATCGGCGCTTCTTACGTTAACAAACGTTATTACCCCTCATACGTTATTTCTACCTTATATTAAAGCTTTAAGGTCGAAATTCCCTAATCAGAAGAGAAATAAATTATGAGAAATTAGTTGTTTGGAAATGGTATGAAAATATCGCACCGGGAAATTATTGTTTTAGTAATTGTAATAGAAACTGATATGGAGGAATGGAATGAAAATATAGGGGTTAATGCGTAGGGAAATTTATTGTCGAAGATATTTTTATAAACGAGTATGAAAAAAGTATTATTCATTTTTATAATTATAGGATTATAACGTTCATGAATATGTTGAGATGTATGTGTGGTATGACGAGAATGGATGAAATGAGAAATAAGTATATTAGAATAAGTTTGAAAGTGGCGACAGTGATTGAAAAGTTGAAAGGGAATCGTTTGTCTTGATATGGTCACGTGAAGAAGAAAGATGAAACGCATGTTACTAAAGGAGTTATGAGTATACATCTGGATGGATGGAGAGGGAGATGGAAGCCAAAGAAGAGATAAATTTCAATGCGTAAACGTGTGGCCGAGTCATGGCCAGCCCAAGCAGGGTTCTGAGGATGATAGCTGACAGAGAGGATTTTCCATACATAGTTCACTGCTATAATTTACATGTGCCGTGCTATAATTTTATTTACTAATACTTAACTTAAGATTATTGTTACTCTATGTGTTTAGCTTGAAATAAAGATTTTGTTATTATGTTGTATAGGAGCCCCACTTAAATATTATTAAATATTTTTATATAATTTGTTGTTATAGCGGCAAGACAAATATCAACTTTCTAGCTAACACTGTTAGTGAAATATGGCCTGGTAAAAGACGGACAGATAGACAAACGGACGGACAGCGAAGTCTTAGTAATAGGATCCCATTTTACCCGTTTTACTTACTTTTATAAGAAGAAAATTAGGGAGCATTTCCTTTCACAATTATATTGTATATATATATAATATAATAAAATGATAATAATAATAAAATGTATTGTTCTCTCTTCACAATGGTTTCCTTAACTAAGTAGTAGTAATAAATGAGTAAGAAACTCCTTTGCAAGAGACTGGAGACCGTACTAATGAGAGCCTGTGTTACGGAAAATATAAATTTATTTATGTTTTATTTTATTCGTATTATTTCAAATTTTAAAATTGTGTTCTAAATCCTACCCTCTATTGTAATCTCTCTCTATCACTCAATAGTTTGCTGGAAGAAAGCTCAACTTCGAGTTAAGCTCCCATAAACGTACATGAACTCTGATATCCACATATATCGGAACTTATAAGATGTAGGTACAATAAAAAGCAAGAATCAAAAAAAGTTATCAAGCAATATTTTTCTAGATCACAAGAACCTTAATCTAAAGATATATATTAATGTATAACATGACCAACTTCGTTACAATTTTCAATTCGATCTCCTATACTCCTTGTTATGCCTCAGTTTACGACGGTTCGAGTTTCCTCAGTTTCCCTAATTTCGTTCGTCCAATATTCAAGGGCTAATATAAAAATATGGGTCCCTTCTTCACGCGCCGTTGTCCCTTAAAACCGTATTAGCTTCTAATTTCACATTGAATTTATTTTATTTGTGCTTTAATCGGTGGAATTGAATAGAAGATTAGGATTTGTGCTTGGTTTCTCTTGAACAAGATTAATATCAGAATTTGAATTTTAAATAATTAGGTTTTGGTTATTAAAACCGTTTAAAAAGCTAATAAAGAGTTTCTTATAGCTCAAAGCGCTGATAATTATCAATCCTCAGAGATAAGTTCCACAATACATAGAATAGACATATATTTATCGCCATATTTTCTTTTGAGAGCAGTGGTGGCCGAGTGGTAACGGTTCAGACTTACGAGTTGTAGATCGCGGGTTCAGGCGCATTACTTTGTGTAATTTATTTCATCACCACTGCTCTCAAATACGGTGAAGGAAAACATCGTGAGGAAACCGGCATGTCCTAGAACCAAAAATTCGAAGACATGTGACATCCACCAATCCGCACTGGGCCCGCGTGGTTGATTATGGCCCATTACCCTTTCCTAGAGAGGAGGCCTGAGTACCAGCAGTGGGAACATTAAAAGGCTGATGCAATATTTTCTATTAGCTTCTTCTAACGGCTTTACGGGAACATACTTTCGAAAAAAATGTTATCTATATACTATTCCAAATCATAGTCTACCCATATGCTAAATTTCATATAAATCTGTTTAGCCATTTAGCCATTTAAGTGTGAAGAAGTAATAAACATTAATACAAACACTTAAAAACTTTCGCCTTCAAAAATTAGTGTTGGTGTGTCAAAAAGCTAATTTTTTTCCTCAGACAAAAGTTCACCGACATTAGAAAAATCAGCATAACAAAAGACTAAAACCCGTATTTAAAAACAAATAAAATTAATTACTTGAGTAAAAGTAACTACACAAGTAACAATTTGTATTCTATAGTTTAAAACAAATGAAATTTTTAATGAAGTTTTTTAACCTCAAATAATGACTTAGCAACAAGTAATTACTTCTTTATAAAAACGGGTGTAAGACAAGAAAGTTAAAACTAGTACCAAATCTACCTTTGGACAAAAGAAAGTCAGTAATCGGTATGTCAAAAAGAAGTTTATTTTTTTATTCAGGTTCCTAACTAGAAAAAACAAGGTAGCCTCCAAAAAATATTTGTCCAAAACTTTATTTATTTAAGTAATTCGTTTCATTTGAAGCAGAAAAAAGATATTCACAAAAAAAAGTTTTATAGAAAATGTTTCGAACTTTTATAATAATCACAAGTTCATAACGAACTCAGACTGAGATATTCGACAGATTTCATTTTATCTATTCCGACAGCACGGTTGGCGTAGTGGATAAGCAATTGACTGCTACGCTGCATATTGCGGGTTCGATTCCCGCATGGAACAAATATTTGTATGGCCTACAGATATCTCTGTTCGTAAGTTGAATTTAGATTTTTTTAATACATTCACGAAACAGAAGTAGTGTGAGGATTTTTTTTAAGTATTACTTTGGTAGTCTCTTCGATCACAAATCTGAAGGCTCGGCCCCGGTATGATAGGCAACGAAGGAACGGTGTCGATTTTTGGTCAGTAAGAGTCTGACACTAATTCCTGCTCCGCCCAAGGGCCGGATTTGTTATTAGATGATTTTACCTACCATAAAAAAACCTTGATCATAAATGTAATGCAAATAAAAGGCTAGAGTGATTGAACCACAGGATTGAACCCATGTCAAACTTTGTTAAACTATTTTGTCAGGTTTTAGGAAAGTATTTACTAAGATAAAACCTTAAAAAAAAAACGCATCTTTTCTCATTACATTCAAACTTTTTCAATTGTCAATATAAGGGTTAGCTGTCTATCCATACTACAGTATGGCATACTATACTAGTACAACCTACATTAATTTATCTGTAGAATTGATCCTTTTTTACGATATATCGGTCGGACACCGGTTTATCACAAAGACCAATGTCCGTCGGTGGGGTCATGTAATAAAAACTAAAAAGGTGTTGAGAAGTACCATTCGCATTTTGTGTATATTTTGCCTTATCCCATAGGAGATAACACTTATTTTCTAATGATGGCTATTATTCATGAGAAACTATTCCTATTAAGATACACAATAAAACCAACAGAAGAATCTTTGAAAACCAACATATATCACACCTATTTTATTCACCCCAAGCATTCAATTCTGATAGATTTGCTCACACACACAGTCAGACACCTCAAATAGTGCACAATGCACTGCCTATGAGACTAGTCCCAATAGGGATTTGTATCGTACCAAACAATACACGCGTTAAGCTGGTTCTAAGGCATGAGGAAAAGGCGTAAAACCAGAGGTAAAGTGCAATGGACACGATAGGAATTAAAATGCTAGAGCAATAAACCATTTAAATAACCAAAAATCGCTCAGAACTTATAAAATCATAAATTTGTTAGTTTAAATCGATACAAAAGTAATAATATTTTTTATCTAATCAATTTATTAATAAATATACGAAAATAAAATACCATTTGTGTAATGCTCATTTTAAACAAATCTCTCTCGCTAAATCGCCGTTTCCTCTATTGACAATAAGGGCGTCATGAAATTTGACGTCAAAGTACATGTTTGATTCCAATTTCTTATTAGCAGATTTTAAGCTTTACATTATAAAGCTTATAAAGATGTGTTCACTAGAGCTGAAACATATTAAAAAAAAACATATAGCATGCTTATTCCCTAATTCTTAGCAAACTAAGAGCAAGCCTATTACTTAGACCATCGAAAAAGCCTTAGCAAAAGGAGAATTTGGGTCAGTCCGTGTATGTGAAGGCTTCTTCCGATAGATTTCCTTGCTACGCCTCAATTGCCAATAAAGTTATTGTCCGGAATTAGAAGAAGATCTTTGAGAGATTAATCTTAATAAAACTAATCTCGATATTGATGTATGAGGCTTTCACTGATGTTGTCTATTCAAGAGCTTTGCCTCATACCATTAGGAGATCAATATCCTTTAAGAATTTATGCTTGTAGAAGTTTTAAAAGTAAATTACCGTAGTAAATCCAACTTTGAAAAGATATGCAAAACTCTGTAACAGCATGATCGTCCTGTTCAATCATAGCATGTACGTAGCTGCTTGTACTTGTACGACTTGAAAATAATTACACGGGACCTTGCAATACAGATAAAAGAATTATATGTCCCAATTCAGGGCATGGTCTACTAATTGTCTTCCAAACTCCTTTCCATTATCTGTTAATGCGTGATTGATAAACAAATAGCTAAACATCTAGCATAGCATAGCTTGGTCACCGTAGGCGCGGGCTCGCGGACGGCGGGCAATGGGTAGCTTGCTGTCCGTCCGTCCGGTAACAGACCGGTCCGAGCTCAAGTCGTCTACGACGCGCACTGTTCCCGCGCGCCTCAAGGAGTTGTCAGCAAACTGTAGGGGCCCAGCAGGGCCGAAGCCTACTGGGGCCAAAGGTTATGTGAAAATGTTACCCGGGGCCCTGGGACAAAGGCAAAGAATGGAGAAGGGTAGGTTTTTAGTCAGTAAGAGTCTGACACTATTTCCCGCCCCACCCAAGGGCGGGATTTGTCATTGGATGATTTTACCTACCATAAAAAAAAGCATAGCATAGCGTCAGCCTTATAATATTCCCATTGCTGGGACTCAGGCTTCCTCTCTAGGAGAGGGAGACAGATAAATATTATTGTCCAGAGATACACATAAATAATATTGGTAGGATATGACTAGTTGGCGCAAGAAAGAAAAATGCATCAAAGAACCCGCCTATGCTTTTCCCAACTAAGAAAAAAAAAGCTCGGCTTCTATCCTAACCAAAAGTAGCTGAATCATTATTTTACATGCTAATCTTAACCTCTCAAGATTGCAAAAAAAGGCATTATACTAATTGATTACATTTAAGGGAACGCACTAACGAACGTTACGTACTAACATCGCAATCAGAACACATGGACTCGAAACTCACACATTTATGATCAGTGTCATCACTGTCGCAAACTTACAGTCACTGATAGACAAGGACAGAGATAAGAGCCAGTGCTGTTGTGCGAGCGAAATCGCGTTATCGAAATTATCTGACGAGTCTAATATCAGGGTCCATGCGCTAGAGGCGAGTCACCTATTTCCGCTGTTTTGATTTAATCTAAGATTCTACTATAATAAAATTAGACACGGCTATTATTCGTTACAAAACAGATAGATCCTAATATAAATCTACCTACAAAAGCTTCAAAGATGGATTCCGTTTCCATAAACAAGCTAGCGACGAATCAACTCACAGCTAAGTACATAAGCTCATATATTGCAAACACCACACGACAACACAGCCTAGTTAGTAGGATCTGCGTTTGGGAAGACAGCCAGACTGCGTGTAGTTTCAGCCAATTTTCAGTTGCAACCCTAAATTAGACCAACTACAACTTCAGGCACACAAACTGTTTAGAAGCTAAATTATTTAGTTATATATTAAATTCAGGTCTAAGTTTAAGTTTCTAAATTACAGTGGTAGAAAGTTTTGTAATTAGGACTTGAAAGTTTATCAACATTATGAGTTACGATGTAGTTACAAAATGCATAGACAGAAGCTAACACATTATGTAAGTTCTATCGCCTAATCAATATTAGATGTTCTGTAATGAGAAAACAATGTAAAGCACTGAAGCAATGTTCGTTGATAAATATTTTGAGAAAAGTAAACCATGTAAGTGAGTATACGATTGGGGTGGTACAACTTGATTTAGTACCGATAGTAATTTTGCAGTAATTTTCCTTACATTTACTATTATCATACTTGAAGTTATAGAAAAAGAAAATATTTTTGTATTCGAACCAGACCGAACGATTCAAAGAAAAGTTAATAAAGTAGGGTCCTCGGTCTGTGTATGATTAGTTCTTAGAATTTTCCTAATGCTAAAGATGAAACATACGTAAAATATACCAAACCACCCACTCAGTAAAGGTCTCACGTCCCAAAAGAAAATTGACAAAGAAACTGTAGACAGCCTAGAATAAATTCCAAGTAAATCTTATATATAGAAACTACGAAATTCAATAAACATTATTCTAGCACTAGTTTCTGCTAGCGACTTTGCCGTCGTGAAAGAAGAAAATTATCCCAAGAGAACAAATTTTGTGCTATTCAAAGGCATAGTAGACCACGAAATTCAGCACACGGGCAAACCTGTGTGCAAAATGTATATCTTTCTCTATAAATATATTCAGCCATAGCATCAGCGCACACCATGAGCAGAGCAGAGCATTTTCTGAGATTACGGGAAAAAAATCTTATGATTATAGCATACATTGCAAAATGAAATACACATCCAGACTTGCGTATTGTGTTTTCATTTTGTAAGCAACGCTCCTGTTCTTGGTATGCGCTTACGCTTTGTATGAAAGAGTAGCAAACATAAATAAAATATATACATACAAACTAACCTTTATTATATTAGTGTGATACTGTGATAATCAAAAGCATACACTGCGTAGTCTTTGAACATCATTGGAAATTCTGTGGGTGATGTTACACATGAAATAAATAATAAAAGTGGTTGGAGTGTCACGGCTTTGGAGAATGTTTTCGTCCGCTCTCTGAATATAAATAGCTCTAATTTAAAAGCATATGAAATAGTAGACTGTAGCGGTTCCATATCATACACATTTAGGAAAGTTTTACCTACTCTATTCAAAATATTTTATTTAGTGGAAAACTCCCGGTTCCACCGCTCCTTCATCGGAATAGGAATATCTTAATTTAATTTTGTAATTTATAACAAACGATAATAATGCCAAGCAAAACCAGAATTGTTTTATAAGAAATATAGTCAAACATTATATTGAAATCCATTCTGATAACTATTTTATCCATAGTATTATCATTATTTCTGTTAACCTATATAGATACAAAATCGATAAAAATATTTCAATAGCACCTACAGCAACATTTCAAATATATAATTCTATTATATTTCCTTTTGGGATAATTTATAACGTATTTATTTGTTGAATCTGACAAACATATTTTATATCTTCTCACATCAGATCCTTCAAGGGTGAATTAGTAGAACAAGGTCAACCTTCACCATTACCTTTAACAGATAGAGATGTTTTCATATTCCACTTAAATATTTTTTTTAACTTCATTCAGACATTGCTTCGTATTATTAATAAATGAAACAGTCTTCAAAAAAGTATCCAATTCGCTTTCAAACAAGAGGGAAAAATGCTTCCATGTTGAAATTTTGTCCTCATACGTTTTGTAAGGATGAAATTCTAACATGGATTCAGAATCGATTTCATATGAAACAATATCACTTATAGCTGTCCCTTTCACTCACTTTCCAAAATTGACGCGAGAGTAGGATAACAAAACATTCATTTACAATCATCGAACGTTCTCCGTGAATGCCTCTTTATGAAAGATCGCCTTGAAGATAAAGGAATTATGAATATGTCGTGTTCTCGACACAAAGTTATGCCGAGATTGTGAAGAATATTCCAGCGACTAAAATGGTAGAAATGTGAGCTTGGGTTATAAAGTTATTCTAAAGATAGAATCGCTCCAGAAAATGCTTGTTACGAATTTTTATATGACTATTTTTTGGAGAAAATTTCGGCTGTTTGTTACAGTTAACTGTATAATATCTATGGATTTTTATTTTTTTCAAAATTTTAATTAGTTGTTGTCATCATTTATTTCAACTTTGTAACGTGTTTTGACTTCATAAACTTTGCATTGTAAAAACTAAATTCAACTTTCAAACGGCATTTCTACCGCCTGTGATTTTTACAAGTACAAACATTCAACGAACAAACTGGACACCCTTTTCTACATATTACATTTCCATTCCCGGGATAACCCAACATGTCCAATAATAAAGCCTGGGAGATCTTACACGCAAATCTAACGCAATCTAAACCACATCTACACCCAATACCGCACTATTTTATCAAGATTGAGATATTGAATTCCTGCGCACGTCATGAAATGTAAGAGGTATTTTATTACCCCGAATAAATAGAAAGAGACAGGAAGAAAAAAAGAGAGGTAATAAAAAGCTTGGATGCTGTGAGGACGTGTTGGGAAAACTTAACATAGGAAAGTCATTATAAGTTTTTCATGGTCTTAGGAACATTTAATTGAAAAGACTTATGTAGCTATACCAACTTACAATTTAAAAAGGTTTGAATTCAGAATAGCAGTTTTGTTTCAATGTATTATTATAGCACCATAAAAAAAAACAGACGAATTAAATCAAAAGTATGAGTTTCCTCAAAGAAAAAACAATCAAACGGATTGTTTTTCTCTGAGAAAACTCATAATAAAATGGTTACTGTAATCACGAATAATTTATATGTCTACTGAGAGTATTGATTACAGTAACAATTTGTCTATTACATAAATATCATAACAAACGATGAACTACTGTTGCTATAGGGATACAATTTGTTGATGTACATCAAGAGCTAACAGTTTCTTTGTAATCCAAGAACCTTTCCTACAATATCAATATAACTCAACAAACAATCATCAAATAACATCGTCACAGAATTCAATATTTCCAAAATAAAGCCAAAACTCGTAGAACTAATACAATATTCATTACTAATGTTACTACCTTGTATCAGACCCTATCGAAGGTCTTTGTTATATCTAAAATCAACGTCTGAACTTGTGGTCCCTTTAAATATGTATGAATGTTTCATCGGAGTCCCAGCATAGCCACAAATCCTTTATCTTTTACTTTGCGTTCATTTTTGTGAGTCTTTCCTCCATTTAAAAGTCTGTCTGTCATGTTTCTTCGTAATTTCTACGTTTTACTCGACCTTTTTGAGAATAATGTCAGGTTTAAGTGACAGGGTAACCTCTGAGGTATGGAAATATGATATGACAGATATCATTTTCCTTTTTTGAAGATTACCTACCTATTTTGCTACCTTTGTGGTACTGGGTGCAAGCGTGACGTCATCCATCTTGTTACAAAAAATGCTTTATTACTAGTTTCGACCAAGATTCTCTTGGTCTAGGCTTGTTACAGTAAAATGTATTTTGATTAAAAATTAATTGATTAAAAGTGCTTTGTTAAAAACGTTTTGAAGAAAAAACGATGGTTCTTTTCCATCGTTTTTTCTTCAAAACGCTTCATGAACCTATCCTTATTAGTAAAATTTTCGTTACTCAATTCTCACGATAACAATGTCTGTAAGATCGCAATGTCTGTAAGATCGCCGAGACGTTTCTAACATATTCAAATCATCGAGATTGATCAAGTCAATTGTAATAATATCCATTTTTAATGATTTTCTTATGGAATACCACACAACAATAATCAAAGCAAACCACAAATATATTAGTGTCGAAGATGGTACCATAGTTCAACTAGGTGTTTCGGTGGTTTAATTTCACTACAGTAGATAATTTAAAAATTTGTGATAAACTTCATTTTATATTACCGTTTTCTTTAGTCATGGTATTAAACTAATAGTCCCAGAATCATATTTAGATCGCGTTTTGGAATAAGATGGCATGGGTTGGATTCTCGGTGGAAGCAGTAGTATTAGGATTTTCTTTTACGACGTCTTCATTAACAGCTTGATATTTATAATTCTTTATTATTGTTTGCTTGCTTTTATTATATTTTTATTTATTTATATATTATAGCTATTATATATTTATTTTGTTGAGAGCAGTCGTGATCATTATTTTACTACCTAATTTGTATTGGTAGACTCAATTTTTTACCACATCTGAGGGAATGTGGGTCTATTTATTAGACACCATTTGCTCGAGCAATAACTTATGCATCAACAAAGAGGCAACATATTCTGTTGCAACCATAACACATATATCATAACATTACTTTAATTCCACACACTCTGCATGCACCAACAAAGAAAACAAAACAGGATTCATAATTCATTTTTAAGCATTTCTTTTTACCCACCTTCCGTTGTAATAAATTTAAGGGGCGAACCACACCGTATGTATGTACCCTTATCACATGAAAATAGCTCTGCTGCCGAGTTACCGCGCATCTGCACCTTGCCTAATGTACCGTTATATCGCCTAATGTGTTTCTGCTAGAGAGAATGGTACATTATGGCACTCGTATGTGTGATAGTGGGAATTTAAAAAACATGCGGTAAACATGGAACTATTCGTGGTTTTTTTGACATTTATGTGTATGTGAGATAGCTGTTTGTGATTTGTTTGATTTTATAGAAATTATTTTTGTCCTCAGACTACATACGGATTATATTAAAATATTGAATACACTCCGTTTTCAATGTTTTAATTTATGGACTGTCACATTTCATCCAAATTCATTCAACCGTATACATACATGTGATTTAGGGGACAAAATCTACCTTACTGTTCAGTGTTTAGGGAACTTGAAAATCTTTGATCATCCCCTGTGTTTGAATTTCCAAGTTTCGCTCATTTACAAACATCCTTCCATCAAATGTTTATCTATATCAATCTCAATTCGTGCATGCACCCTTTTAAATGTGCCTCTCTTTCCCTTTAATGTGTTTTGTAACCCATTTGCTTCAGGGCTTGATGATACCCACGCATTCCCCTATTTTGTTATGTGCATAATTTCTGCGGAGACATTCAAGTTTAGCATTTAATAAAATTCACACTGATAAATAATCTACATCAATAAGTTAGGCTAGGTATCGACTAAAAAATACTATTCACTAATTTAAATATTTTTCAGACTTTTTTTTGGTTAATTTTACTGATATTTGAAGATTTGTACTGAACATATTCAACCAGAAAATTTTACTAATTTGTTTTCGTAACAATATCTTATAAATATACGAGTAATTACAGCCGTTACGACACGCTTGTTTATGATGAAAATTAAATTTATATCCTACATCTATCTAAATCTACTTTTAAACCACTGGAATAAACATGTATTTGTACGTGCTAAATAAAATGGTTATTATATCAGGTAAACTAATAAAAATATCGTCACCAATGATGAAGATTCAAAGTTCTAGTATTGGAAAGAGAAATCCGACATGGACTATCACATCAAAGTCCATATGGTCACCATAGAACATAGCGTGCAAGGGAGACAGATAACGGTGTATATCTTGAAAATTGTTACTATCATGTTTGCTTCTCAATAAATTTTGATCTTGTTTTCACAGTGGGTATTCTATTTTTGCATATTTATTGATGAACTGGTTAGTTAATAATTATTTTAGTCATAACCTCTATTCCTGGCTGCCTTTTAAATCCCATTACAATCTCTAGCTATCTAGAAATCTCGCCTAATGTACCGTGCCCCTCGTAATGTGTTTCTGCAAAGCGCTTGCCTCTAAACCCGGATGATACCAGCAACTCCCGCCAAATGCATGCGAACAAGAATTTTTACTGGCACAGCCTTTTCTATGCGCCGTGTTTCAAAGAATATTTTATTTCCAACGCGCTCTGTGTTGCTTTTTATTAGTAATCCGTCAAAGATGGAATTTGGTAGGTGTATATGTGAAACGTTTTGGAGGAGCTGGAACTTTTTTTGAGAAAGAGGAAATCGAAGTGGACTTTTAGTAACCATAAATAAAATGATATAAAATCAGTATAGAACAAATGAATGGAATTATAGTAAATATGGTAGCGTTGGAAGGCCTCCCACAAGATGACTGGTAGAGAATGCCTTGTTGCATTAAGTCCGCCTATGTACCACTACTGTAGGTACATGAAGTTTAAATAAATAAGATAGACCGATGACCTGATGAGGTCATTGTAAAAAAGGCGTTTACTGCACCACTTTTGGGAGCCCTATAGTCCTGCAGTAAACGCCTTTCGGCTGAAATGATAATGGTGATGATGAAATCTATTAGTTGATGAATCTCCTGACTAGCTTCTGCCAGCGGTTTTACCCGCTTGAAAGTAGGTATCTGCACACAAACTTTGTATCCTCATGTCATCTCCTTCGGGGGAGAATTTTGGAAATTCCTTTCTAAGTGCTCGTCTACATCATAAAAAGAAACACTAGTGCGAAATGTCACGTTCCTAGTCCCAGAAGTTTCGGCTGAGTGTTGATATGTCGTAAACTCGTAACGCTGTATGTTGTTGATATTAATTTTTTGAAATAAGTTGGGATCGGTATTTTATATTATTATTTTTTTTAATATATATTATAGTAAGAGCACGCTTGCGTATAAGTAACCTATTTACTCTTGACTTCAAGACCCCAAGTTGTAGCTAAAGAAAATAACTGTAAATAAAATTAGTGAAATAATAATTAAGTGTTGTTTTCAACTTAGTTCATGGCACAATGGACGCCATGTTTGAGCATCCTATGTGCCGTGGGTTCGATTCCCACACGAAGCAAATAATTATATTACCATACATGATATGCGTTTTGTATTATACAAGAAGTAACATAGTAAACACACGTCCTGAAAGCAGTAAGTTCAGATTAGGATACTGAATTAATTTTGTATTTTTTTTTAAATAATTTATTTATTTATCATAGAATAACTGAGAATTATTTTAGGATTCAAAATTTACCCATTTTCGTAGATACTATTGACTGCATCACGCGACATCACCAACCTCAACCTCAACCTTTTGAATGTAGTGCGTCATTTTACAAGGCATTTGTCTACAATTAGGATAACTAATTTCAAGCGAAATTTCAGTGCTTGAATTATGATTGTAACTTAATTTTCTAATTGAGAAAATTACTAAGTTACATGTTCTATATTTACTTGAGGGTGCATGTTTGTGTTCATGTGTTAGAAGGTTGAAAGGTCTCCTACAAGGTGGATCGATGACCTGGTAAAAGTTGCGGGAATCCGATGGATGGGAGACGCACAGAACTGTCCATTATGACAACAATTGGGGGAGGCCTATGTCCAACAGTGGACGCCTTTTGGCTGAAATAATGTTGATTTATCCACATGTTTATGAAGTTACCTACAATATAAGTAGGAATAGGTAATTGATAGAATGGAAATATTTTTAAAATAAAAAAAGATCCTAGTCACTTCCAAGTCTCTTCTGACCCTGAAGAGTTCAATACTAATACTTAGAACTTTTATTAACAGCTGTCTCAGAAATAAATCTTCATAACTGATTTAAAAACCTAACTAAATCCTCTGCTCTTATTTTCCCCGATATACAGCTAACACCCCCAATCTTTTTAGCCAATCTCCAACGCAAACATTGCGACAAACACAGAAAATAAAATCTTCTACCTAAAAATATCGCAGTGCGGTAAAAAGGAGAACTTTAAGCTTTCATACAATGCTGTTGAAGAGACTCTCGGGTTTGCGAACGGACAGCCGAGTAAAAAACAAACATAAGGAATTGTAAGACAGGTAATCTTGTTGCTGTAGCTAGTATAGTGCTAGATTCGAGAGGGTACTTGAGTTGTAACGTGTGAAGTGCAGATGAAAAAGTTTTTTCATGATAGTGTCAAACTTTTACTGACTAAGACCCACCCGTGTTTTTTCAGCTGGTTTTTGCGATCTACGGCCGTGGTGACTCTTTCGAAACCCGGGATAAAATGGCTTTAGATACTAATTTGACAAAAACTGAGACAAATTTAAGATAAATTCTGAATTATTTATGTATTATTAGTATGTTTAGCTATTACTCCTTGGCGCCCAAATGGGTGAACATATTTTTATGAGGCACATGAGTAAACCATGTTTTGAAACAATGCACATAGAATTTTTTTATGCCAAAAGTATATTCGCCTGGATATTTTTCTATATTCACGCCCATGTAGCCACTGGCAGAAGACAGCATTGCAACCTTCTTCATCATTATAAACTAACCAAAATATTTTTCACTTAGTGCCACATTTGACGTACACCCGTTTTGTATTTGCAGAGATCTTGTTTTCAGTGTGTTTAGATACCCGGATGAGTGCGTATGTGCCTACAAGAGGGTGAATAACGTACTTATGTAGAAGCAGTACGTATGTAAATAATGATTAGGATACGCATGAAGTTGATAAGCCAGTAGTTGTGTTTGCAAGCGAAGAAATGAAGGAAATTGGAGTAAAGTGTAAATAGATAGAAAGTTGAACTAGCAGCACCTTTTTTTTTACAACTTTATTACAACGCCATCTAGTCCCAAACTAAGCGGAGCTTGTATTATGAATACTAGATAACTGATAAACATACTTAGGTATATATTTCTAAATATATACTTATTATAGATAAATTACACCCAGACACAGAACAAATGATCATGCTCATCACACAAACATTTGTCCTAGGTGGGAACCGAACTCATGGCCTCCGGTATAGCAGTCAGGGCCACTGACAACTAGACCAACAGGCAAGTCAATAGATAATGAAAGGATTTTCTCAAAATTATTTAAAAAAGAATTGCTTATTAACTGACCCGGTAAACATTATCAAAGAAAAATGGAGATGGGGTAGGAGGTAACAAAGCAAAAAATCGGTCGAGCCGTTTTGAAGGAGTTTGATAACAAACACTATGGTACGAGATTTTTATATATTATATTGATTACATAAGCAAAGCTTGGTGAGAAGGCTGACACAACATATTTATTTCAAAATAATTACTGCAAAAACTGTAATAAGTGTTACATTAGCGTTCTAATATAATGTAACTACCACCAGGTACTTTATTGTATCATTAAAAACGTTATCCTGCACTAGGAATTACTTCTGTAACGTGGGTGGGCTCACAAATAAGTAAACTCATACGCAAGACACCAAACCCAGAACACCTAATATATACACGTAGGCCATACAAATATTTTCTCCATACGGGAATCAAAACCACGACACGTTTTTTTTTTACGGTAGGTCAAATCACCCAATGACAAATCCCACCCTTGGCCGGAGCGGGAAGTAGTGTCAGACTCTTACTGACTAAAAACCTACCCCGTTCCTTCGTCCGGGGCCGGATATTCCTTTCGGAAGCAGACCCATGACCCCAGCAGGCTTCGACCCTGCCTGCCTGCAGCTAGCAGGCTGGGCCTCTACGCTTTGCTGCCAGCTCCTTGAGGCGCACGGGACAGAACGCGCCGTCGACGACTTGGGGTCGGTCTGGTCGGTTATCAGACGATCGGACAGCATGCTACCCATTGCACGCCGTCCGCAAGCCCGCGCCTACGGTAGCCGGAAATCGGGAGCGGAATCCCGGCGAATCGACACGTAACACAGGAGCCAATTGCTCAACTACTGCGCTAAATATGCCGTCAAATTATTATAATCTTTAAATAAAAAGGACACGAAATTAAATCATTTAAAACGAACATAAATATAAGTATTTACAACAGCAGAAACATAACCGCCGTGTCCTCGGGAAATGAACAAACAAAACCAATAATAATTACTCAGAATATAATAAAGATGTATATCAAAATGTTCCTTAATTATTCAATGTTTTGATAACGAATAAGGAAAGATTTTCGTAGGTCTTCTTTATATTTAATTAATTTGTAACCAAAGTAAGCAGTTGTATATTTTATTGCTTCGATATTTTTATTAGGGGAAGACATAGAAAAAAAAATTAAATTGTAAACTATAAGTTAAAATTACTAAAACATTTTTACAAAGGTACAAAGTGATGGTTAGATAGTGTTAACACTATCTAACCATCATCATCATCACCTCATTTCAGCCGAAAGTTGCCTACTTCTGGATATAGGACTCCCCTAAATGTCGCCACTAAAACCGATGCTATGCGTCTCGTATTTATCGGATTGCTGCGACCCCCATCAGGTCATCGATCCACCTTGAGAGAGGACTTGCAACGCTGCGTCTTCCAATATGCGGACTCTAGTACATTTGGACTCCAGCGACTATCTTCTGTTCTTCGAGCAAGGTGCCCTGCGCACTGCCACTTAAGTTTAGCGATTTTTCAGGCCTTAACCCTTCCATGGGTTATGAGAAAGTGAACCCCGGGGACCTAGAACGAAGACAAAGAAGGAACTGGAGTGGGTTTTTAGTCAACAAAAGTCTGACACAGATAGTGTCCGCTCCACTTTTAGCAACCTTCGTTCACTTGCCTTGATTGGTTATCACACGGATAAAAAAGATTTTATAATCTACCAATATAGTTTTATGATATGCAAATTATATATTAAATTAATTCATTTCTCTGACTAAATTTATGGTTTAACACCTTAAAGGTGTTTAAATATCATGCAGTTTAGATCACGCTGTGTGAAATTTTTTGCAAGTGGGTCAATCTCGCATGCGTGATTACCTGTACAAGATTCGTGCGGAGACGACGCCCGGCTGTCGCCACTGTGCGGAGCGCCCGGAGGACACGGTGGAGCACACAGTCGAGGTGTGCCCCGCTTGGGGAAAGAATCGCCGTGTCCTTGTGGGGGCGATAGGCGGGGGCGATCTCTTGCGCCGGGGCTTGGTTCAGACCATGCTCCGGAGCGAGGAAGAGTGGCAGGCGGTCGCCTCTTTCTGCGAAGCAGTAATGCTAGCAAAGGATGAGGCCGACCGCATCAGGCAACAGCGCACACGCTGCCGCAGCCGCGATTCCGATCCCGATTTCCGGCCACCGTAGGCGCGGGCTCGCGGACCGCGGGCAATGGGTAGCTCGCTGTCCGCCTGTCCGGTAACAGACCGGTCCGAGCTCAAATCGTTTACGGCGCGCACTGTTCCCGCGCGCCTCAAGGAGTTGTCAGCAAACTGTACCCAGCAGGGAAAATGTCACCCGCGGCCCTGGGACGAAAACAACGAATGGAACAGGGTAGGTTTTTAGTCAGTAAGAGTCTGAAACTATTTTCCGCTCCACCCAAGGGCGAGATTTGTCATTGTATGATTTTAACTACCATAAAAAAAAATTATGTATAGGTATGAAACAGAATCTAACCCAACAAGCCTTACACCATTGAAAACATTTTATAATACCTACACTCACGTTCCAAACACATAATTTACATCAACACATTGAATACTCGCCTAAATAAAGTACAAGACCCTGTCATTAATTTAAAGAGAACTTAATAGTCTTCTGAATTTAGCAGTGTTATGAGTATGAATATTTAGAATTTAACCCTTAATGAGGCAAGGTCTTATTAAACAGACCTTTGTGTCGAAATTTACACTGTTGTAATATTAATTTTCGTTTACTTTCAGGTGTTAGAGTACAGAGATGTAATCTCAATTTAAATTTAGTGTCATTTTGGCCGATTGCAGGTAATTAGGGACCCAAGAAGTGTATCAGCCACACAAGAAAAACTGTCCCACCAACTGTCGCAAAATCCCGGAATGTCCCATCGTGCTGGTTGACAACTAAATGGAAAGTTCTGATAGACGACGTATCAAGTCCAGTCAATAGAATTCTCTGTCGGAGTCTATGTTTTCTAATAGCTAAAGTTTAGGGATCTTTAAGTCAAGAGTGTGTGGGTTCCTTTGATTTGCGATGTAGGATTTCGTATTTCTCTGATAGTTCTTATGTGGCGCCATAGATGTCGCTACATCACTCTCCTCCGGAGATCGGTCAATGGTTCTTAATGCTTCATGATGCGTGCCAGGCCAGTGGTAGGCAGGTTTCAGTAGGTTGGAATCAAAAGCCGCATAAATCTCGGTGAGTCGGAACTGTCTGCGTTGATACCCCAATTAGTCTGGGTGTTGCTATCCCTGTGTGTCGGAATGATGCCCAAGTGAGTCCGGGTGATGATGTCCCAATGAGGATACCCTTTATAGCTATGGGTGCTGGCTGTATGGCTCGCTGCTCGAAAGCTTGAGGAAGTAGTAGCTGCACGAAGACTGCACTGACGTTTATTGTCGACCAGACGGTTGTTAAGTCTGGTGGGCAACTGCCCGAAACTTGATTTCGGGCTGTTGTATATGTTCAAATCGCGCGGAGAACTTTAATTGCGTCATGCAAGATTTTGTATTTTTTCGATAGTTCTTATGTTGCGCCATAGATGTCGCTACACTATCAATAATACAAAAATTAAAATTTTAAAAGCAATTTTAAAGTAGATGGAATTTAAAACCAAATTACGTTGATGGACCCTTTAAATTGAATTATTCAGTTCGTCATAAACGTTAAATGAGATGTTTGTATGTTACTTCATCATGTAACAAGCCAATTTCATTTGAAAGTGAATTATTTCCCGTTTGAAGCTCGTAAACTAGGCTTGTTTAAGATACTCATAAATAACTCGCTTTCGTACTTAAGAGATGAAATTATGCTTCGGAGTTTATCAACATTATTTGCGCAGTCAAATGCCCGTCTTCTGAAAATAAATGATCAAACCTGATGCTTTCATAATTTATTTTCAGCTACATGCAGAGCACACCATAATCACGGCGGTAAGTCCACTCTTTGAGGAGTGACTGGAGCTGCAACACGGAGTCCACGTCCTCACCTTCCACATGACGCAGGTCCTCACCGGACGTGGCAAGTTTGGGAGGTTACTCCATCGGATACAGGTGGAAAAAACGCCCTTGTGTCACCATTGCAATGACCGCCCGGAGGGCACGGTAGAGATGTGCTCTGTTTAGGCGGCAGTGACCCTTAGCGCCGGGCCCCGTTTCAGGCTATGATCCGAAGCTACGAGAAATGGCAAGCGGTCGTCTCCTTCTGTGAAGCAGTAATGCTATGAGTAGTAAAGGAGAAGGCCGCACGCATAAGGTAACGAAGTCTTCACTCCCTGGCCGCAGAGATTTTGACTCCGACTACCAGCCACGGTAGACGCGAGCTTGCGGACGTAAAGTAATGCGTAGCTCGCCGTCCAACCGTCTGGTAACCGTTAGAACCGAGCCCAAGTCGTTGACGTCACGTAATGTTCCACGCACCTCAAGGAGTTGTCAGCAAACCGTAGGAGCCCAACAGGGTCACTGCCCGCTAGCCAGGACCGCAGGGAATTTATGAAAAGGAAACCCGTTGTCCTAGAACGCAAAAGGCAACTTAAGGACACACGTGTGTTTTAGTCAGTAAAATTCTGATACTCCGCCCAGAGCAGAAGAAGTCATTGGATGATTTTTCACCTTTAAAAAAAAATCAACAACATGCAAATTAGGTTATGCAATTTGGGTTGGGGCTGCGGATAGCGTTCAAAAGAGTACCTCACGCTTAGGTACTCTTTTGAACGCAGGGTCACGACCCTAGAACGCAAATGACAAATGAAAAAACATAGATGTATTTTAGTCAGTAAAAGACTGATACTACCTCCTGCTCTAAAGACTGATACTCTCCTTGAACAGGATAAATCATTTCAACAGCCACCGCAAAAAAATGCGAACAGCAAACATGTAAAAAAACAAAAATGTTAACAGCAAGACAATTTTTTTCGCTCAGTGATTGGACTTAAATTTCTAATCTAGTGGAAATGTTTTTCTTTTTGAAACTGCCTACATTGCCAAAGCAAATATTCTAATTGCCAATTAACAAAAGACACTATTTTTCAAACCAACTGCCGAACATCTGACATCTGACTGGCCGCTGTAACTTTGAAAGCCTTCAACTATTCTGTAACGAGAGTGAACCCCAGTGCTTACGTCAGAATAATTCATATTTCCATTAGGCACCCGATGAATATTATCTAGACCTGCCTAGTCTAGATGAGGCTTTAGAAAGTTTTGAACAAATATAAAACACTGGAGGGACCAGTGTCACTCTCGTTTGAAATGTCCCCTACCTGAAGAATAAAATAGGTCTGTATTTTTGTAGCTTGAATTTTTAAGTGGTAGTAGAGATGGTAGGAAAATGAAATGAATAAACTGCTATTGTTTATTCAGAGCTCTATGTTTTACTGACTTGAATGTTTGAGGTTGCAAAGAGAGACGTTCTATCCGCGATTATGATAGCCAAAAATCCCAAATGGATTAGTTTTTTGGCGAAATTTTGTCGGGTGAAATTCATTGGTAGTTTTAATTACTAGCAAATTGGTTCCAAGTGAATGTAAAATTGGTGTAGTATTGTTAGGTACTACATAATTGGACAGTACCTATGTGGAATCATTGAAACAGCCTTGATATCCGTAAAATAGAACTGATATTTTAATTGTACTATAGACTACCAGCTCAGCAAAGCTTGTTAATAAAGGCTAACTGGCTGGAAGCGTATTTTCGATACTTATACTCGTATATGCTCCCAAATACTGCAAACATATAACTATGTGTTAAATGCGCATTTTATTGAAAAACAAACCAACTTATTCTTTATCAAAAACGAAATACTCTGTGAATTGATACTGACAAAACATTAAGTAGTGAATCTTAATCATGAATATTGAAGACTCTTCAATAAAGATGATCAAGGTTAAAACCCTCTTTATCTATTCAATGTGTCACCGGTTGCCAATTTTACAGATTTTCAAGGCCTGCTAGATTATTTTAGGCCTTTAGTATGAGAATGTCTTGCGCCTTCCCATCTTCATAGCTCGTCATGCTGGCTGCAGCACCAGCATAACACGATTGCTTTCATGTGAAAGTTACAGTGTCACGAACTTAACGCGGAAAAAGTCGCGGGCAACAGCTACTTTTTAATAGAATTGTTTTGCTTAACTGTATCAATGCAATTTACAATATTACTGTATATACGCAATGTACATATTTACTTATATCCTTGATGACCTTGTATATAAACAAATCAATAAGAAGCATGTTTAGTCACGGGCATATACATACTTTGTGACCCCGGCTTTGTGTAAAGAGTGGATGTCGACCTCCATAAATCTTTCATTCGATACTGGAAGAGGTCAGTAAAGCCACAAATCTTAGTACAAGTGAGAGGCACAAGCGTAAGCTTAGCTTGCTTATCTCTTATATATAGGAAGTCAGCAGAACTCTAAAAGATTACAAAGTAAGTGGTTTTCTTTTTGTATTGACAAAAACTGCGATCTTGAATTTCCTAAGTTTGAAAAGTTTGTCTATGAATAAACTTTCAATTCTTTTTATATGTAAATACACTGCAATTCATCACATAATATTTTTAAATAAGGATTAGGGTTTGTTTTTTATCAACTTCGGGAAAAGGATGAGATTCTCAATTGTTATTTTTTATTTTTTTTTATTTATTTCTCTTAAATTTGTTACTTTGTTACGAATTCCAGTATTTACTAAACGATTTAGATTTTGTTTTGTATTAAAAATAATTTTATTATCTTGAAGGTACTCAAATTGTAGTTTCGGATGTTACTATATTCTTCCTGACAAAGTTCGATAATCCTGGCCGTGTTTGGGTTTAGTGAAAAAATGAACAAACAAATACAACCAACTGTCAAATAAAAAAGGCAAAAAAATAATTATTTTGGAAGTTGATATAAAATAACTTAGAAATAAAATCAACAACACATTATGAAATTAAATTTATATATCATATTCTTAAAAATAATAGAACAGAGAATATAGCTCATAGCTTACTGGTACTAATTGTTCCCTATAGATCATGTACTCAAGCACTGCTATTCACACTCCGATATCAACTGACAGATTACAAACAGCTTTGATAAGCCTCTTGTCTGGATGTGGAGTAGTTAGGAGTAGCTGAAGGGTAGCCAACATTGGACATTACATTACGAGTGGGGTGACAATGGTGACCAAACTTGATACAAAGGGATTTCAATTCCTCAATACAGTTTAGCAGATGCTGAAAGATGATATGAGAAAGAAACTATTTGAATAATTAGATATGGTGAAGATAAATGAAAAAAAGAATAGGGGAGCAGTGATAACGACCCCAACTTATTATTATTTATTTATGCACAAAAGTACAGAGGCGGACTTAATGTCTTAAATGCATTAAATATTATAGAAAACAATATACCAGTCAACCTCAGGGTGATGGAGAGACAAATAGTGGTAGGGGCAATAAAACAGAGAGAAAAAACTTGTAACACGAGTTGTAGGTCGAAGGATCAAACCTAGCCAGGCACATTACATTGTGTAATTTATTTCAACAACGCGACTCTCAAAACGGCGAAAGAAAATATCGTGAGGAAACTGGCATGTCCTAAAATTAAAAATTCGAAGACATGTGATATTCACCAACTAGCGTGGTGAATTATAGCCTATTATAATTATATCCTAGAGCAGTCCCAGTAGTGGGAACATTAAAAAGCTGATTATGTTATGTTATATGCAATGGAAACATATCTATACGACCTTTTTCATCGAATTGGTTTTTAAAAACGTTCAGCCGACCACAATCTCGCGTATTATTTGAAAAATATTTAAATAGGAGCATAAAATTTGAATAAAGTTAAGTCCATCAAATTCAATGGACCTCCACACGTTGTTAACCTCAAAATAAACTTAGGTATAGAAAGAATTTCTGTGCAAATTCAATTTTGTGGAAAGTCGCGATCAATGTAAAATAACTTTTATGGCTAAGGGGACTTGGGTCCCGCCGTCTTCTGTAAAACGGACCCGAAATCGAATGGGAAAATTTTTGTGCCTTGCCCTTTAGTTATGATAATGCCACGGTCGGATTCCGTTGAATGAGCAAATAAATTGTGGCGTTACTGTAACTATGAATATATTTCTTCGTACGAGGTCGAGTCTGTAATAGTCTGTATTGGACTGTGACCAATAGATTTCGATGGGATCGCAGTGCTTAGAGAAAATTGTGGGCCTGGAAATGATGGAAGAAAGAATTTCGATAGGCTTTAATTATGATAGTTAAACCTGTTAAGTTGATATGTCAAGGAACATTTTATGTATTTGGGTTACTATTTGAGTTGTTTGATATAAATATAAATGAGCAGGGCAGGCATGGAGTTTGTCATGTTCACTCAAATGTCTCACTGATGGTGGTACCAGTGTTCCCTTCAAAACGGTTGAGCCAAGTGGTGCTTTTTTTTTTTGGTGGTGGGTAAAATCATCCAATGACATCTCCCGCCCTTGAGCCAAGTGGTGCTGATATATGCGTCTCTAAAACGGCGCTGTCGAGTGGTTTCTTTTATTTTTTTTATTTGATTTATTTTTTTACTTTATTAACATTGTTCTCACATAGTAGAAACGAAATATTTATGTAACCTAGATATTTTTAATCATGATTCAAATGGACGCTGATGTAGTTTTCTGCACATTCTGTAGAGATCTATGCTTTGGAATGTGTAATTAGCATCATTTCTCTGATCGACTAACTTCTTGATAATTCAAAAGTGCCTGTTAATGGTTATGTTAAAATAATGCATCGATTCTTAATTCTTGAACCCTTGATGCTTTGAACAACAAAAAGTTATCCAACAATATTACAGAAATTTTAAGTTACTAACACGGTAATAAAATCTCTTAGCCTATGTGTATGTACTTAATAACTTTTCACGATATGGTCTGATCAACCAGCGTACGTACGCATAAGCAGGCTATCTCTCTAGACAAAACTCAGTATTCTGTCTATCGAGTGTAGGATACTATTAGAATTTATAAATATATCGTTTATCATCATCATCATTTCAGCCTAAAGACGTCCACAGTTAGACATAGGCCTCCCCCAAATGTCGTCAAAGTATATCGGTGACGTGAGTTAGCACTGGCTAAGGAACAGCTAGATTTTTTATTAAATACTTTTAATTAAATTCCTAACGCCCACAAAATTAGTTAAACAAATTAGTTTAGGAAAGCTTACTATGTTTTTGAATTGTACACCGTTTCAAATTAATCACATTAGATTTTGTTCAACACCTCATGTTGTACGAGTTAAGTAAATAAAATCTTGTCTCCACTCAATTTCTTGAACCATTTACAATATCCTCGTCAAAAAGCTATTTAGTTGCAGCCATAATAATCAATATGAAAGGCTTAATCTTCCCTTTCAACCGGTATACTTGTGGTGACAAGCCCCCACTTGACGGCCGGAGGTCGAAATTTCAATTTCCGCAAGGAAAAGATAAATTTTCTTGTCGTTTATTGACATTTCTTTTGCGCTGTGCAGACGTCTGCCAGACCCGCGATTGATTGCTCTACTGTTGGTGAAAAATAAAATATAAAAAATATACTTTTCGGCGAGTAACTTTGATACTTTTGGAATTGATATTATTCAAAGTGAATAAGTTTGATATTCAAATTAGGGTTCTTTTTCTTGTAGTCCTTTGTGGCTCGAGCTGATTATGAAATATTATCGATTGGTTTTTTGCTCAATTTTTACTAGTTAAGGTTTCGAATTTTATTTGGGATTATTGTTTGCAAAGTCTAGATAGGGTCTAAACTTACCTAGTTAACCTTCGTAATACCTATCTAAGTATTACAAATTCATCTCTTTAATGTATATTTTAGCACTATAAATGATTATTGTTACCATAGAACCCACTTCAGTGGGACATGGTACACGAACTTTAAGTGTTCGATTACGGAGACGCGGCGCGTTGCGTGGCGCATCGGGCGGTCCTTCGTACATTGCCATATGTTTGTGTTTGCGCGAGCGATGACGCGGCCCGCTGCTGCAATGTACGAAGAAACGCCCAACGCGCCGCGTCTCCGTAAACACGGCCGAAGGCTTCCGCAGATATGCGATACTTCGACACCGACGGGACCAACCTCGTACAGACATTATCAATACGTCAGTGTTGAATTATCATGACATGTGTACCTGCTAGAGCATTTATGTTGATCAACAGTTATAATTTAATTACCAACAGTAACATTTATTCACAATCTGATCTTAACTGAACCAAAAAAATCACGAGACAAAAATCTCCAAATACAACGTATTTTGACAAAAAGTTAATCTGTAGGCTGAAACGATTAAGTACGCCGACTCGCGTACGATTGAAAAATGGCGCCCGGCTCCGCGTTTCTGTGGTGGTCGTTTGCATATTTAGACGACATTTGCTTTTATATCCGATTGTCTTCAATATATCGCATCGTCTCATCTGTTTTATATTAGAATGAGATTGTGGGTATGGAAAACGCTTCTTGAATTCTTGATTGTGAAAATGCTGTTTTTGGATGGCGTGTTTGTGATATTTTAGGTTATATCTTTGATATTGATGAAGACAGCTCTACCATTATCAGTATCTTAGTAATAAGCTACTTGTTCTTCATAGCGTGTCGATTGCAAAACGAATTAAATTCCTCGCCTGGCCCAGTATTCGGCCACGACGAAGCCGTCCATTGATGCCGTCATTAGATACCTAGTCCCTACGTGAACTGGTAACAGAGCATGTAATGCAGAATGGAAGATGGGACATGGTCTGCGGAGAGACGCTTTACAAACCCTGAAGATAGGAATCGTCCAAGAACCCCCGTCTGTGGAGATTGTCTTTGCTGCGCTCAACTTGGGTGCGGAGTCTGTTCAGAAGCGACTACGAGTATCAAAATTGTTTTGAACCTACACTCACACAGATCAGAATTATGAAACTTTTATTTAAAATAGACCATTTAAAGGCATTTTTGAATTTTTTAAATGTTAATCAGTCAAAAAAGTGAAACTAACTTGCTTGTTCTAAAACGTAGATCTCTATGGAGAAGAACGTGCAAGACACCCCATGTTACATACTCTTTGAAATCATGCTACCTACAAATATCTTGGTTACATATTTCTTATCGCTTCTATTAGGTATAAAATAGTCAATGACCTTGTAGGTAGTTGTCGGCCGTTGCGTACTAATTACCTACAGTTCATTGGCCTCGCTCAGCTGACTTTTACTTAAAAAAATTATTTCGTACATACATAAATTAATTCAAGTTTAACAAATCGATAGTGTTTCATGTACCAAATCGACCCTCCACAGGATTAAAACGATCAAAATTCAACGATGTAGAACTAAATAATATTGAACGTAACGCAAAAATACGTACCTACAGAAATCGAATCGAAAAATAATTTACATTATTTTAACCCGTTATTACTAAATTGAAACACTTTTTTACAAAATGTGAACTCAATAAACAAAACACATTTAGCAAACAGGGTGAACAAGCGAACGTAGATACTCGGGTGGCCATTTATAATTCAATTGTACACTCCCCGGATTATTTGGTATAACAGAAACAAATCAATTATTCACAGTCCACCTGCATCTATTTACTCAATTTCGTTTGATAAAAACGGTCATTTTAAAATTAATTTTTTTGATGGACGATGAGTTTTGTTATTCAGTATCTATCTGGAATGGGTTGATCTTGCACCTTGGTGTTAACTCCTAATAAATTCTATCTACAGTTCATTAATGCAACTAATTCGAGAACAAGTTGAACTAGACTTAAAAGTCTCTAACATACAGCTGCAAATTGACTGTACCTACCTTTTACTGCAACTTCATGTCATTTCTTTTCTTCATCCAATTACTAAAGTCTACAGTCCTTTTAACGTACTCTTCTTGCCTTGTCCTTCTTCAGTAGAATTGGTTTTTTTCTTTCCAGTCTCCAATTACAGTATTAGGTACATTCGCCAGTTGCCAAATACCCTCAACCGGAATCCAAATAAACAAATGAAAGGTCACTAATTACATCCCACGATAAACCAATAATAACTGCCCTTTCCGATCTAACCCCATTGCCTTCTAACCAGTTTAAAATCTCAACAGATGGGTCTTGGAAAACAAGATTAAAAAAATATCATCCAGTCAGGATTGGAAACCAAAATGGCTGGAGTAATGCGTTCGGCTAAACAAATTTGCTTTCCCATTTAGCGCTATGAACGTTAGATGTTACCATCAAAAGGATGTACGTAAATTAGTTCGCAAGGAAAAACGGAATGGAAATATGAAAATGTCAGACGCTATTAGGATTATCCTCCATCTTGGTTTAGTGATGTTAGTTTAACATTCCGAAAGGATCTCTTTTTTCTGCGCTGTGAAAAATAATTGAATTTCTGATGTACGGGTACAGTGGCTTTATGCGGTTTTGTTTTTATTATTGAGGTGCACTTTTTAATGACTTTCTAAGGTTTCTTTTTATTGTTAAAGAGAGTACCAAATGGGATTTTTAATTCACTGATTTCATTAAAACTGTTCTATAAAATGCGCAGTAGCTTTTACGGGTATATTATTATGTGTACCTGACTGCATCAAACGTGAGAAGTTAGATACTCACAATATATTACTTTATTTTTTATTTTATTTTTTATTTTATTTTTTAAAGTGGGATTTCATTATGTGAATGCCTTTTTTTGCTCCACGACGGAGCACCTACGCGCCCTCGAAGAGTCGGGCTCAGTTTGGATGTTTACTGGACGGCCAGACTGTGAGGTTTCTATTGCTGGTAGTCAGGGCCGGGTTATCGGTGGCTGGGGCATGAGAATGTCAGTTCTCCCACGCGTGCTGCCAGTAGAATTATAAAAAGCAGCGGCCGATTAATAAATATTGAATCCAAAAAGTATCTTATACACAATTTCATAACCTACATTAAGAATATTAAAAAAAAAACATTCTATCATTTCAAATGGCTTGATTAAATTGCAGAGTACGCAAAAATACCTTCTACATCACTGCATAAACATTGTCGCACAATATTTTGTTGAACAAAAGTAGGTCGTGCTAGGCGCTGCTACTTTTGGAGCTTCGCATAAATTACTGTATTCAAAATGTTATTTATTATTCCACTATGCGAATGGTTTTGTTTCATAGCTGTTTTATGCCAAGTGAAGTGTGACAAAAAAATAAAAGATCCTAAGTTTTGATATGTTCATTCATTTTAAGATTTAAGATAGTTGTGTCGACTGATCTTCATGAGATGACTGGTATTAAACTTTAGCATGGTTATAATTTTATCATTTAGGTGTGTGGTTGATTGATGGTATTTGTCCGGCCCAATTTCAAGGATGTCGGTACTTCGTAATTGTATCTTAACATAATTGCTGTAAGGTGTTCCGATGTGAGGATAAACAAATAAATAAATAATTTGGGTATCAAAATCTGTGCCTCATGTTTTCGACGTTAATACGCGTAATATACTTATTAAACCTGTATTTATCCCGTTCAAACTCACACAAATTAAACAAAACAGATATATTTTCGTCTTTAAGATTGTGCCGACCAAAATCATCTAAAACAGTCGTCACAGTTTAGTTAAGAGGGGCATTCTCCACTCGCCTATAATGAACGTCAAGCATGGCTTAAAAGCTTGTTGCTACATCTAACGCAATCCAATGCAATGTTTGATAAAAAGGCAACGCGAAAAACGAAAGATTACGCCTTAAAACTCTGTTGGCCTTTGGTAATTCCTTGATTTACTTGTATATTTCACAAATGTTTTTGTAGAAATTGGCTTCTACAGGCGTATTTTTTAATTTTTTATATATGAGCGCTTTATAAAGGGCTAAAGTTCACGCTTAAATAGCAGACTTTCAGAAGTTTTTACTGGATTAGTTTTGCACAAATATGTGTTTAACTTATATAGAAGCCTAGATAATATCGACAAAATATCAGTCTACCCAAAATATCTGGAAAATATGTATAATAACATCAAAATCACGTATGAAAACGTACCTCGTGAACTTTTTTTTGTGATTGACCAAACAGAAAAGGTAAACCTGCGTACTCATAGATCATTATATTTCGGAGTATCATAAGTAAAAAACAAAATTACGTCATTAAAACTTTAATTAACAAAAAAGGACTGAATAATATTTGCTAACGTTAACCAAATTCGACCGCTAGATAAACATTAATAAAAAAAAAAAACAATAATACAAACGACGCCGTGAAATGATTCATTTGCAGAATTAAAAAAACCTACTTTAAATGATGCCAGACTTAATTCTATCGCAGAGTGTGCTCGAGTAATAAACATGGACAGGCGTGGAATGGATTTGATTAAAAATAAAGCCACAGGGATCCCTGTCCATTAGTATCCACGTGGGGTCTTATATGTATATACGAACAGCTATGGTTGTGACGTGTGTTAGATATTATTTCGACATTTCAAAAACGTGGATTACATAATGAATGATTCTCTCTACCCCTTCTAGAGGTTATCAAATAACTACCCCTTCGAGTGGGAGCGATTACGTGTGTTCCTTCAGTTTCCTTTTGCGTTCCAGGACTGACAGGTATCGGCTTTGTCGGGTCCTTTCACTTACGGTGACACCTCTTTGAAGTGCACGTAGAATAAAACACAAGGGTGACTCGAGCCTGGTTCTATTCTATGTTTCTGTCCTCCTCCCTAGCCAAGTTATAATCGTTTCGTTTTGCGTTAACGCTTGGAGTCGGCCACGCCACTAACTCCTTTGTTCGAACATCCGAATTGGAGGCGTGGCCAACTCCAGCATTAACGCAAAACGAAACGACTGTAACTTGGCTAGAGAGGGTGGTAAACTGGACGGTGACCTAAAATGATGGAACCCTGGATGACGGGTCCAATATTAATAATCACCATGCAAAAAAAAATGACAACGGAAATAATTCCACGGTTGCTAACGACGAAACAAAAAAAAATACATCAAAACAAATCTTCCAAATGGAAAAGATAAATGAGACACACATAAGAAGGATCACTTGGCAAAAGACGAACAAATACATCTCACATATCTGCTCATCCGTCTCAATCGATTCTTACAACTTCCGCTTAGCTAGCAAATAAAGGACCCAGCATTCTTCTAATCGCCTTCGTACGAGACTAGTCTTAAACGTCAATTTGGCGTCAGCTTACAAAAAATACAGTTGTGGTCGAGACATTTTTCTAAAATATGGCAATGCAGTCGATACTCTGGTATTGGAGATATTAAAAACTTACAGTGCCTGCCGGTAAGGTTTGATTTAGGATTGGTAAAAGAAATTGTTTCCAAAAACAGATGCCATACAAAAAAGGATTGAAAGTATCCAATACCAATTTCACACTTAAATGTTCGGATATTGTATCCAAAGTTCCTCACGATACGATGCTAAGCCAAAACAAAAACGCGCCGAAAACACTCTCATTTTCTAAGTAAACACGTGAACGATCAGAATTTTATATCGGAAAGCGAAAAAGAAAAAACACCGCGAATTGTTGGCACTGAGTTTTCTAAAAACAACGATATCGCTTAGAAGGCCAATGGAAATTACTTTTCGAACCTGTGCGTGCAAGCCAAGAGTGGTGGCTAAAGACAAACGGAAAATAATAAATGGGAGAGAAAACACTCGGTCGAAGTATTGAAGAAACGTCATTGGTAAATTCGTGACGGGAATTCGGATAGGGTGAATAAGAAATTCGTATTTCAGGGAATATAAAGCTGCTTTTGTGATATTTTTTTCTTAGTGGATTGCCGAAGGAATTGTTTATTCATAGCTTTGTTTAGAAACAATCGATGTAATATAAACCAATATAATAAAATTAAATAATAATCCTAATTTATATTCAACAAGTACTTCGTCATTTTTGTTTTAAATTGACTACATAAATAAATAATAAATATCTTTCAAATTGGTCTCAAATAATTTCATAAATTAGAAGATTCCATGCGGCATATTATTAAATTACTACACTCAAATAAATTATATTGTCCCGATAAAATTCGCGTATGACTGCACCTTCCCTGCATAGAACGAATAGAAAATCTTATTAATTCATATTAACTGGTACGTTACACACAAAAGCAAGGAAACGTTAATCAAGGCAAGCGGAAGGGTCACTGGCTAGTATAACAAGATCTCTGAACGCCCTCAGATTTTGTTGCAAGTTTTCAGAAATTAGGACATTGAAGAGCTCAGCGTTATTTGGGTATCGTAGGGTCTGAAGGGACAAATATTTTCGTATAAAGATTCCAATTAACCCGCGGCAGGTGGACACACAATTTGTGTTTAACATAAGGACATGTGCAGTGGAGTGGAGAGCGAAAAGTTTTTATGTTATTCAAAACGATAATCGTTTGGGTACCATCTATTAAACGCACACGTTTCGTTGGGACCACAGGGACAATGGTAATGAGTGGCTCATTACAGTTAAGCAAACGATTTGAGGTTTTAAGTCTGATTGATGAAAGCGTTGGTTGCTGAATGTATGTATGAATGTTGTAATAAACTGAAATCCAGAAATATTTCCGCATTATCAAACAACATTCGAGTCAAACGCTACAAGAAATCTTTGACAAAGGCTACCTCACAAAAATTCCCCAACACAAAAAGGACGACAACTTTCGCCATTTTTAAATCCAAATGAACTGAAGAAAAAACTTTCTCACAAAGGACGTACAGAGAAAATCACGAGGCTAATCAAGAACCTTTTCCAAAACATTTCGCTGAAGCAAGGCAATTTAGTGAGAGAAAAGAAAATATTAATAATGGAACAATAAGCAGGAGTATGCCAATTGGCCATTAAATGAGCTATTGGTCTTTTTCTTATGAAAATGCACTCGTTAGAGTCGAAGGGAGGCTAAATATTTGTCTGTTCAGTCAATTTATTCTGTTTGTCAGCTCGAAAATGGCTGAAATATTTGGAATTCAAGTTATTTTTTCTTCTTCAAATTGACTGTTTTTACAAGACTGGAAAAGTTGGATGTTGGAAGCGGTATCTTCATTAGGTGCATTGAGAGCAATCGCAGCTACGTGATAGTATTTAGAAAGTGCTAGTTTGCCACTTAGATCCGTCGTAAGTCCTAACTTATTTTCTGCGATTCGATTTTATAGTCACGCTAACTATGGTAGTAGATAGTAGACATCTTTTTCATTTTATAGCTTATCGTTTCTTACTTGGAAATAGGACAGCTTGTAGGTTTTATAAACGTATAACGGTCCGGACTAAGCGTTCCACCTCGTCGTTTATACCGCGTACATCAAAGGACTGGAATAATTTGCCTGCTGCCGTATTCCCATCCTTCAAGGCTAGAATGAATAGGCTCTTAATAACCTAGTGCGCTTCACCATCAACCATTGCATCTTATTGCATCACTGCTTACCATCAATTGGCATCGCAATCAAGCACTAGTTTATATCAATTAAAATATATATATATATATATATACATACGTAAAATTTTACCTATAATATTACTGGTACAAAATTTCAGTAGAAACAGTTAGCGATTTAACATTACCTGACTTTATCTCTATTGTCAGTCGTTAACTTCCAAGACAAAAATTCTCTGTCTTTACCTAGTACAGTTTCCTTTGTATTTAACTTCAACTTCTTTCAAGAATTCTTTAAACTAGTTTGCTTTTTGTATTGGAATTCAAAGCGACGAGGAAATTATTCAACTCGTTATTCATACTTACACTAAACCTAATTCACCGTTTATCTGCTTTGTAACCTCATTCAATAGATGTACATATTAGACAATTAGTGGATCTTTAGTCTCCAAAAACAATGGAAGCTCCCGAAACCTCTGATCCTCCCAAATTCGAGGGTTATGTTACAGAGTAGAATAATGCCGTACAAACGAACGCTCAGATTAGGGTGCGCGCACGAAAACGTTGTAATTGTTTGTTATCTAGTGCTTTTGTTCGGAATTGTGTTGGAATTTGTTACGAGTTTCCAAGTATGAGAAGTTTCAAAGACTTCTAGTGTGGTGCTGAAATATTTACTTTGTATTTTCTTAATATTTGATATTGTGTTTTTTTTATTTATTGTATTATAACTCACATACCGTTTTGAAAAAAAAAGCCTCTTACAGTTACTTTTAAGTATCTAAATAAATGATTTATTATTCCTACAACAGTATATATTTAAGATATCGCTATTTGAATATCACTATGTTTATTAGATGAGGGTATACGCCTAACCTAAAATTGACTAGGTTACTTCTAGATAAGCGCGCTTTACCGTCGACCGTATCGTCGCATTCCATCAGCAGTCAAGCGCGAACCTATCAACAATAAAAAAATATTCTTCAATTCCCTCACGAAAGTTCTTTTTCCGAGCTATGCGTAAAATTAATAAATATCAACGGCGAATGATTAAACCCCTGGATATTTCTTCAAAGCTACTTTCAAACGTTACATAACATCCAATAAATTAACCAATATCCAGATTTACTGCCTCTCATCACTTAACCCATACGTAATACGCTTCGATATAGCTTTCTTTACACAAAGTCCGTGGAAAATCGGTTTTTGTGCCAAAGTGGTCGGCCATCGTTGACGTCTGAACGATTTATAGGAAGCTGCAGTAACCAATTTGTCAAGTTTCTTGCTAAACGAAGCTATCTATACAAATGGTTGGGTTTTATAGTGTTAGAAACGTCTTAGTACATTGTCTGATGTCTCCAGATAATATTTTTAGAATAATCAATTTTGAAAAGAACTGGCCCAAATACTGAGCCTTGAAGCAGTCTTTTAATAATATAAGGCAGTGCCTTATATTTCATTATTTTAATTTGAAATACCCTACAGTACTGATAAGCCTTATCTTGTAAGACAGGAAAAGGCGCCAAGCATAGTCAAAAAAAGCTCTCTGTCTAGATAAGTGGCCTTATTGTATGATGTAAGAAGTCACAGCCTTAAGTCTTATCTGGAGTATTCTATTGTTATATTTTTCAAAAAATAATTTTAATTAACCTCCGTCTAGAACTACGCCTACACTTACGTCTGCTCTTTGAACAGGTAATTTATCAGGTTTCTTTTGATTACTCTTTTTATTATCTGTGATATCAGTATAATTAAAAACTAAGATTTGATTTGAGTCAATTTAAGACAACTTTATTTTTATTTATTAAAACAATAACTTGACGTTCAAAGTAATAATATAACTACTGAGATATCTAATCATAGGTCTCATAATAAGGCCAACTTCATCTGATACCAAGACTGAGCGTAGAATATTCGATTTTGAATAACAGACTGGAGTTGGATGGTAATTTGCTGGCACCTAAACCCAAAATTAACTTTGACATAACTTTGGAAACTATTTAAACTGATAGTGTAATTATAGGTTTATTTAAATGATGATAAAGCAATCTTTCACAAATGGTAAACATTGATAAGCAATAAAAAAAGCATTACCATGAAGCAATGTGGACAATCATTTATATATGTAAGTAAGTTTGTCCGCGATTTTTTCGCGTTTAGCTGAACCGATTTTGATGCGGTTTTCAGAAAAGAATTTGTCACATTTAAGAAAAGGTTTTTGTATAATAATCGACTTCAAAAAATAAGTTTTCAGTTTTTACAATTGTCATAATGATTTGATAATAGAACCGAATGGCAAAAAGTATCTATTTAAGTTGGGCTGAGAGCTACTACAACTAAAAAAAACCGACTTCAAACGAAATTAAAGTTATTTTGCTCTTTTTTGTGTTTTTTTTTTTAAGTCGGTTTATTTTAAAGAGTTTTAATATTTTAAAATATATGAATATTATTCAAGTGAAACTTGCAACACACTTCTAAAGCAAGACAAAAAGCCAGTATCTCTACAACAATGTGACACTTGAGTAAAGTTTCTAAAGAAACGGCTTTAAAATCTGTACAAAAATGTTGTTTATAGTTTAAGTAAGAAGTAATTTTCAACGTCTAACTTCTTTATTCGGAGACCTTGGCTCTATAAAACTACATTGTAGCTTGTTCAACTATGAAACAGTGATTTATCAGGCTCTATTTACTTGAAGTGGTGAGTAGATCCCTTGGTAACTTTTTTTAAACATTTTGTACTGTGTGAAAATCGGGAAGGAAAAGTTCAGTTTGCTCTAGCAGTCTTTAAACCGTCACCGGGTCCAAGTTGAAAGATGTGTCTCCAACCTAGCAAAGTATGCTACTTCAATAGATTGGCAGTTGACTCGCAAACTATTCTCAACCTCTTATGTTTTTTTTTTTTATGGTAGGTAAAATCATCCAATGACAAATCCCATCCTTGAGCGGGGCGGGAGTTAGAGTCAGATTCTTACTGACTTGGCCCCAGTAGGCTTCGACCTTACTGGGCCCCTACGTCCTCATAATTATGTTGCCTTCTTGTTCCAAAACATGCAGTTAGTGATCGATACGCTGCTTCCGATGACAATATGAAATGGTTGCAGTTTTAAGTAAACGAATTTTTTAATACTCTATTCCTAAGTCTTCAAAAAATAAGGTGAAAATATAAAATGAAGTTAAGCAGCACTTATTGTCCTTTTGTTAAACTAACAGACTGGCGTAAAAAGTGACTTATTATGACAAGAAAATTAACCCAAGCGTCCGTTTTCTCAGGCAAATATAACGAAAAAAGCAAAATAGACCTTTTACTAAGCACATAATCCATTTCTAAGTGGTGATTAGGGGATTTCGTGGATCCTTTTTTCATAGTAGACATTCGAAAATAATCTTTCATTACAATAAACATGGTAATAGGAACTCTAAATAGCATGTTATTGAGAACATTTTAGCAGATCAATGACTATGCGGGAATTTAGTTTCAGAAACATGAATTTGCTTCTAACCTAAATGTTGAGCGTTATGGAAATAGATGGTAATACTCGCATGTCATGTTACTACAATGTTGGATGAAGGATTTAGAAAATGATCATAGTGAAAATTTACATGGAAAGCTTATGCCCCAAAGGCTTTCTGCCCTAGATCACAGAACATACCTACTAAACTATCGTGTTATAGTAACAGTATATGTATATAGTTTGATAAAAGTGGACAAAGTTTATCATTGCGACCGAGGCCAAAGTCAGGTTTTATGGAGCCGAAATCAAACGACGTTTTTCAACTCACTTACGATTATAATAATATATTCAAACGGGGTTTTACGTGCGCCCCAAACTCAAGGATCGCTTAGCGCCCAGCCTGATACAATAAATTGTGGCGGGAGTAATCTCACACACTTTTCTACATAAGTGCGGTAAAAACAGTTAATTGCGTGCCTAAAGCTTTATTTAAAAAAGGTTTTTTCAATACCATTTCAATCGTATTCATTCTTTAAACTTAAAAAAAAAACATGAACCTTTTTCTTTTGAGTTTGGTTTGAAAAAATACAAACAACTAAGCTCGAAGTCCATTCAGTCTTAAGCCAAACCCAGATTATCTGGACATAAAAACACAGCACTAACAAGCAAAAAAACATAACAACAAGACAGTCCTGAACACGGACTTTAAATTACTATTCCTGTTAATTCCACTCGAAGTTGTGATCCGTAGAAAAAACAGGAACTAAAACAGTTTTCCGCAGTGCTGAAAAACCGTTTTTAAAAGTTTATGTAGCCAGTTATTTATTTTACGTTTATTAACAAACACCTAACACTGGAATTAAAATGTAAAATTTACATCGCACTCGTATTTTGAGAGTAACACGTAAAAATGTAGCGAAATTGCAGTTTGCAATACCAACTTGCGCATTTTGAACATAAATTCCTGATCCCGAGGCTCGTTTAGTACGGTGTGCCTACTATCTACCTCTAAAACACTAGAAGTGGTAACGGGCGAGTAAAATCGGGGATTTGTATTTTTATAAAAAAGACGTTCGATTTTTTTTTCGTTTGATTTTTGATTTCTTTTTCTTTACAATACTAGCGCAGTAAAGAGAAACTCTTCGTTAAAAATTCAATTTTATCATCTAATCAATATCATTAGACATGTAATATCTGACCATATGCAGTATGAAAAAAAAATCTAAAATAATCATAAGATTAGTTTAAAATTTTGTAATACATGTCTGTAATACTTAAATAGAATATATACACTATTTGTTGATTGTTTAAAAATGTTAGTTTTACCAAAACACTGTATTTTATTTATCATCACATCAATATCATTAGATACTTAGTATTTGCCAAAATCCTGTGTTTTGGTAATTACACGTTACGTTGTCTGTAATATAGTGTTCAGAATTATCTATGTAGGTATATATACTTGCTCTGATTCATTAAAACAGTTATCATCACCTCACTCCCAAACGTTACCATAACAAACGGACCAACTTTTGAAAATAAACATACTGATACCTACTTAAAACGGCCCAAACAACTAACAAGCCTAAAGGGACATTTGAAGGACGAAAAGAACCCGTAAAGTAAACAAGCAAGTAGGTCACAAATCTACTAGTATAAGTTCAAACGAAGCACAGACCGAGCCACACTTGGAATGAAACGGTGTCGCCGTCGCTCGCTAACTTCTAACGTTTGTTACATCCTGCCTCAAAATAGCTGCCGAGATTTTAAACTTTGATTTGTTTTCTATACATGAGGAGAAAATATAGAGATTTGTTCTGGTTTTCTCGAGAGTTTCGTAAGACTGTTTTGATATAAAATTATTGTTGTAGGAAAGACTAAGAGAGAGAACTCGAGGCGGTTTTTTCCCGCGGCTGCCACGGTTGCGGGCCCGCAGCTTCTGTAGAATGCAAATATGTATGTAAAAAATTAAAGAAATGTTCACGACGCGGTTTATGGCCGCGGTGCACGCGGTTGTTCGCGGCTGCTGGTCACCGGCGCCACGTTCGCCCGCCGCCGCTTCAGCGGTTTGCACCCGCACGCTCTGCGGTCGGTTGGCGGCGACCGCGCCCTATCGGCTTGTGGTCGAAAATCGCAGCCGACGCAACGGCGGCGAATCTACCGCGTCGTGAGTTTTGAAATAAAATGTCCATTTCCTCTGCCGCGGCGGCCGCAGGAGAGAACCGCTTCGTGAGTTCAGTGCCTTAAACATACATTTCAGGCAAACATTAACTACAATATTTTCCAAGATGAAAATGAAATTAGTTTTGTAATCAATCTAATATTTCACACCTACATGTGAGATTTACATAATTTTGTCCAATCAAACTTAATTGAGAAACATAATCCCGGGATAAAATGTATCTTATGATGTTCCATGTTGAAAAAGTTACAAACGTTTATTTATACACTTCACACACATCACCACACACACTCACAAACTTTTACCTTTACAATATTAGTGAGATTTTTCTATTACAAGCCACGTGTGCGAGAAAGTTCAAGTTGCGTTTAGTTTCT
Organism: Leucania comma; assembly: GCA_958295575.1. Lineage (NCBI taxonomy): Eukaryota > Metazoa > Arthropoda > Insecta > Lepidoptera > Noctuidae > Leucania > Leucania comma. Next base: position 6,129,985 of record OY282473.1, read on the forward strand.
CCATCAAGTTACATGCTTGTATCAGAACGAGAGGCTTATATTGTTATGAGCGTCGAAGTTTTCAATATGGGTAAAGTTTTTCAATTGTAAACAAATATTCTAAGTTTCTTTTATGATAACTTGAGGAGGTTGTCAAAAGATCTTTAATGATATGAGTGATCGATGGTTTGTTACTGTGTTAGAGTTGGTTGGTGTATTTTTGTGTGTTCGGGGTAGTTACATTTGTACACATTATTAAAAACAATAATACTCAATATTGGTCTAAAGAAATTCTTTCTTCCTTCTTAGTAATATTAGGTACTATTTTCAAGAATTACTTGAGACAGTAGACACAAAACTGGCCCGTACTTACCAAAGACCACTCATCTGTCAATCTTGGCCATTAGACAAATACTTAACCCTACAATAACAACGCCCTTCAAGAACTGTTTAAACTTCGAAACGCCATTAAAGTACCAAAATATCGCGCGTTATTGTCACTTAACTAACTCAGTGGGCTCCAAACTATTTAAAGACTGCGGTATTACCAAGCACCAACAAGGAAAATATGCCCCTGCCTACTTCGTGCCTACCCATAATTACGGCCAACGTATCCTCTAGACATTCCTTACATTCGATCCCAGTGTAATAGTGGTCTCCACCCTCGTACATACCCAATGACCTTAAGATTATGGACATAAGATTTGATTTTGCGTGTTTCCTTGTCCAGATAATTTTGCAGCGCTTTAAATCCGCTTTTCTCCAAATGTCTGTGTTCAGACCGCTATCCTATTCTTTTCCATCCTCTTTTATGTTAACCTAAAAGAAAATTAATTAAGTGCTATTGTTCTCTTTGAGTGCCGTTTTGTAGGCATCTGGCGAGTCTTATTGTTACAGTTTTTCGTGTTATATTATGTTATTTTTTTGCTAACTCATAACTTCGTAACGATACAATGCTTGGTTGATTGAAAAAGTATCGTTACAGTATTTTTAAGTACGTCCTTGACAGTTATTTTAGATGCTGCCGTCGTAGAAAAAAACTACATAGTTAATACGATCCCATAGCAGCATTAAAACTACTAGAATTAAAAACAAATTTAAACAAAATTATACGAAGCAGATCGAAAAAAAAACTCGGGAAATACCCAGTTCCTATTTATAAAACCCGAAATCTAGTAACGACATCGGCTTACTAACCCGGGCAGTTTCTAAATTCTCACAATGCCGGGTCTTTTGGGCTCCCAAGCTTTTTTCAACGCAAGCTGCAATCGTCAGCAGTAAATATCCTTACTTGACTTATTTTTGTTTAAGGAAACGAAAAATAAGGGTTGTAGGATAAGTGGGTACCTATTAGTCTAATGTATGGTCGTATTTTTCCTGAAGAACAAATGCCTCACTCTCATTTTATATGGGTGGTGAGAAGTTACTAAGGTCCAATTAGTAAAGAGGTTTGTCAAAGCTTATGATTAACTTTAAAATGGATTGCATCACTGTTTGCCATCAGGTGAGATCGCAGTCAAGCACTAATATAATTATCATTAAAAAAAATCATCTAGGTTTTGGTGAGTCCAAAAAAAAATTAAACCAATTGCATATTTCTAAGGAAAGATGATAGACATCTTGGAGATGGATGGGCAAGAAACACTAAAGAAGTGTCCTTATTATGTCCAACACGTAGTCACATTTTTTTTTAATTTTAAATGATTAATGTGATTACGTATTTAGCTTTAGTTCCTACTAAGACTCAGACCCCCATCTCAATCTTCTGATTAACCCGGAATGACCCGTCCACGACACGGGCCTATTGAAGGATGGTACATTTCTTCGAACTATTTCTTCAGGGACAGGCCGGTTTTCTCGCGATGTTTTATTCTCCATTTTGACAGCAGTGGTGATGAAATACATGGTACAAAGTAAAGCGCCACTCTGAATAACCTTTCGCCAGTCCCGTTATCACTGGGTCGCCACTGTTCTTAATACGAAATTTAAAATTCATGTGTAAACGATATAGGAACCTTTTAGTATAGTAAATAAATCAATTGACATATATCCAAAACCGAAAACAGAGCACAGCAAAAAAGTCCCTTATTGAAACAAGAATCAATATACCCATGTCAATCGTTGTCGTGCTTGACGAGGGCCAGCATATTAATATAAGCCCTACAGCCCGACCACTACCAGTTTTATAGTTAAGCCGCAAGTTTATATTCATGTTGGGTTTTGAATTTTTTACGTGTCCGCTAAGTAAACCCTTACTTTCATGGCGATGTTCAGTTGTTTTTCATGACGCGAGCATTTGAAGGTTAAAAGAGTGGTTATTTTATTTGTTTACTTTTCGAACTTCAAATTTTCAAAGACTCGTCAAAGGTACTGCGCATTCAATCCTAATACTTTAAAGCTCCTAATAATATAAATTGCTAGAATAAAATGAAAACCACTTAAATAAGACATTACGATAAAATGTCAATACTTCGGTCCTATTTCAACCTAATCTTATATATTTCGGCCATTTCTGTTTGATATCTTCAAACGCACTTAAATTGAGGACAGTCTAGAGGGGATTGTTTCCAAAAATTCACAATAAGCCGAGCCAAGGTGAAAGCACTTACACAAAAGTTTTTTTCTTACTGAAAAGTCAACCGTATCACGGTCAAATAAAAACTATTTTAGAATGCTATTGAAGTAAAGGCTACTTTGAGTTCCATAAACAAGCTTTTTCTTTTCAGGAAAATTTTAATTAGCCTTTGCTTACAAAAATAACATGTTTCTGTATGAATTTTGCTGTTTTTATTATTATTATGAAGTTGCGCTGTTGTGTCCCATTGCAGGGCAAAGGCCTCCCTTCGATTCTTCCACGCTTCTCTGCTCGGTAGGAATTCAACTCGTCACGCCATCTCCTTCTGGGCCTACTGTGTCGCTGACTCCTGCAGTTCGGGATCCAGTCAGCGGTTGGCGTCGCCCAATATCGTTGCGACATGCGGCAGATGTGGTCTGCCTAGTTCCATTTTAGTTTGGTGGCTGATTTGCTTAAGTCTGCGATTTGTGTTTTGGAACGAAGTATCCTGTTCCTTATTTTATTCCCCAATTTTACCTTTAGAGTATCCGAATATTTTGTGTTATGTTTTATATTGATATTTTATGTTTTATATTGAAAAACTTTTCTTATGTATATGATAAATGTAAGTACAATGTAAAAATTAAACTTGGTAAAAGACAAATGTGTAAATGGGTAAGTAGCAGAATAAAAAATATGTGTGTAAAAAGAGATCAACTACTAGATATTTGGCTCAAGGATCCAAGCAATATGGTTAATAGGTTATTATACAATAAATATAGAAATAAAACAAACAAACATATTAATAATGTAAAGAATAATTATTTTTTTAAGGAGATAAAATCCAATTTTCATAATACAAAAAAAGTTTGGGAGACTATTAATAATTTATGTGGAAAAATCACTAAATCTATAGATGACACAATAATAAAACATTTTAAACTATCACCTAATATTATTTCTAATAAGTTTGCATCAGAATTTAGAGATAACGTTAACAATACATGTAAATTTCAATGTAATATACCTATCCTGGATGAAAAATCTTATATCAATAATTGTAATTTATCTATGAGATTACATAAGGCCAATGAGGATATTGTATCCTCGATAATAAAACACCTAAATGAAAAGAAATGTCCAGGTTTCGATGGTATTCGAGCTCAGGACTTAAAATACATTTATAAGGAAATTACCCCCGTTATAACGCATTTAATTAACACTTGTATTGCCACGTCCTTGTACCCTGACCAACTGAAAGTCGGAATAGTAAGACCAATTCATAAAAATGGTTCGTATACAAATGTTAACAATTATAGGCCCATAACCATTTTATCATGCATTGATAAGATAATTGAGAGGTACCTCGGACTAGAAATCAACAAATTCTTGAAATCATATAACGTTATTAATGAAAAACAATACGGTTTCCAAAAAGACAAAAATACCTCACAATTATTATCTAACTTTAGCAATGAGGTCAACAAGTGCTTGAACAATCGTGAACATGTACTTGTTGTCCTCATTGATTTTAGCAAAGCATTTGATTGTCTAAATTATAAAACGTTGTTTAATAAATTACGGCAAAATGGTATACGGGGGCCACTGCTAGAATGGTTTAAAAACTACCACAAAAATCGCTTCACGGCGGTGAATGTCTCAGGTTCATTGAGTAGCATGTTTGCAACCGATAAAGGCACAGCACAAGGTTCGATTCTCGGGCCGACCGAATACTTACTGTACGTGAACGACATGTGTAACATCTTCACGGAGGGCTCCGTGTACCAGTTTGCTGACGACACATGTTTAGTGGCTGCACACAAAGACATACGTGAGGCACAGAGAGTGATGCAGGGCAACTTCGACCTCTTATGTAAATGGGCTCACGACGTTGGTCTTGTAATTAATGCAAAAAAAACCAAACTACTGCATATACACTCACCGTACCTGACGGCGTCGTGTGTACCTGTTGTCGTTGCTCACGAGCATATGTGTCTTCACGGATCGGTCACAGCGTGTAGTTGCCAGACACTGGAGTTAGTGACTCATCATATGTATCTTGGTCTGATAATAGATAGTAACTTCCACTGGAGGCCGCACATTGATCACGTTTGTAATAAGCTTAGGTCTATACTAGCAAAGTTATCGATACTTAAGTATAAACTACCCTATAAAACAGTTAGAACATTGTATTTGGCACTAGCCGATTCCGTAATCGACTACGGCCTGAGTAGCTACGGGCGTACATACAAGACTTACATCGAGGACATTTACAAGTTACAGTTACGCATTTTAAAAACGATTGTACCCACAAGAATAAAACATAAATTCCATGATAATGACACGGGCTTATTTAAACACTGTCAAATTGTAAATGTCTTTGACAAAGTACGCTTGCGTGTTTTATGTGAAAACTACCATAACATAAATAATATTCGTAAATACGAGAGACTCCAGTCGTTGCGTAGTTTGGCTTACTTGCCTACTTTTATCGTACCAAAGTCTAATAACGTTTATGGAACACGGACTTGGGAATACATGTTACCATCTTATATGAACGATTTACCTCTGGAAATCAGTAAGACATTGAATGTTAAAAACTGTTTAAGAGTGTTGAAGGGATACTTTCTGGATTGAAATGCAATCTAGAAAGTATCTTTTTGAATGAGGACATATGTATGTATACCTAACCACTGTTCGTATAAATAAAGTTTTTGGCACCGAGTTGTCGCTTCTGACATACCGCTGTTAAACCCGCGATGGTTTGTGCTGGTATGTTTATACGTTAATGTGATTGTAATAATGTTGTTGTACAATAAACGAAAAAAAAAAAAAAAATAAGCCTTTACGGGACTTCAAAAAAAATATGGACGGACTGTACAAAATAAAATAAAGTGCCTATAGCGAAGCGCGTCTGTAAGCCGAGTCATATGAGTAGAGAGGTACAGAGACAAAGCTTTATACAACCGCGCGAATCGGTTGCACCACTACAAGCACGCGGGGAATGAGTGCGAGACCACTGGCCGCTTGTTGCGTACGCGGCGAAACTGGAAAAAACCGGTTGACGCGGGCACAGTCAGTGGAAGATCTCTAATGTCGACGCGACGCACGTTGTTTGTTTTGTTAGTTACAAGTTAAAATATTTTACTGTAATAACATTGTATTTTATTATTAATAATGCTAGTTTATCGTAATGTGTGTATAAACAATACTAGATAAATAAAAATATATCAGTTTTTCGTGTTGCGCTCAGCTCTACTCCGAATATAGTAATATTAATACATAACGTTGTTACCCAATTTACATAGAGATACCTATATCAAAATTTCAAAACACATTGGCAAGGTTTGCCCTAAACAAATATATATATACTTACAAACAGTCATTGAAAGTAAATAAAAGCTAGTCAAAATCAATTATAAATAATAATAATAACCAACACCTTAGGAGGCTCTCGTAAGGCGACTAATCATGGGGTTGATTCAGAAAGAGGTACTTTTGGACGCGGCTCTTATGACAGGTTCTTTTCTCTAGAGCCCAGACTACACGTAAATTTATTCCCGATGGCCGTGGGATTTTTCATTGTTTTTTTTTTTTTTAAGTACAATCGGCGCTCTAGAGGAAAATGAAATGATTCCAGCCTTTTTCAAGTGATGTGCTTAACATCGAGAACAATATCTATAATAATAAATAATAATAATAAATCTTTATTTATAAAAAACACAGATTGTAGTACATTTTACATGTTTTCAGAAAGTGGGTAGTTATACATTTCTTACAATCAAGTGGGTGACGTACTGTTCTCCTTGCTAGGCTATGAAATAGCCTGTATTAAGAAGTAACAGTGCCTATCCCCTAGAGTTGTATTACTACAATTTTATTTTAACAACTTAAATTCAAGTAAAATGTTTAACAGAACTTATTAGGTACTTTTGTGTGTGTATATGTGTGTGAGTGTACGTGTGTTGAGTGTGTCGTGTATTGGTCTGTGAATGTGTTTGGATGTGTGAATGAGTGTATGTGCGTAAGTAATCGGCAATGAAAGCATGCGTGGCTGTGTAAACGTGTTGAGTCAATGGGTTGATTAGTGTGTGTTTATGTTTTGGAGTGTGGTACAAGTTACAAACTTGTCATTAAGTTAAATATTTTTCTGTTTCGTCATAGGTTTTATTTTGGAGGAATGTGCGAAGAGCCTTTTTACAATTATGATAGGAGAGTCTGTAATTATTAATATCTCATTGTTTTTAACAGTAACAGAGTGGCGAAGGTTTATACTTATAGTCTTACTAGCTTTTGCCCGAAGCTTCGCTCCCGCTCTACTCTACTCTACCCTATTCTACCCTACTCTACCCTTTACCAATAAATGAGCAGATTTTGTTTTTTATATTTATTTAACGTGATATAAATTATTTTGTATCCTTCTCCTGGTTCTAAGCTACCTTCTCACCAATTTTCAGCCAAATCAGTTCAGCCATTTTTGATTTATAAATAGCGTAAGCAACACGACTTTCTTTTTTATATATATATAATTAGATATGTATGCGTTTGCTTGATACTTCTCCACGCTCAAAAGGCTGAACGAATTTGTATTTAACTTTGCGGTAATGTAGCTTATTATCAAAACTGATATAAAACGTATCATTTTTTCTTCGCTTTCTTTTTAGATATAGAATTGGTCGATTTGTGTCCGTAACCATTCACGAAGTATATTTTAAATTCCTGAAAAGTTTGCACGTAGGCGGAAGGTCTTTTTTCTATAAATAAAATATAATAAACCACTTACTTTTTCTTTTGATTAACTGACGGATGATTAAAACTGTTTCCAAATTACATTACAATTTGCTAGTCTAATTTTCTTCGAATTTCAACTTGGAACAATGATTTTAAAGATTTGTTAATAACCTACAAAAAGGACACCAATCATGCTTAACTGATAAGTACTAGAAAAAAAATTGTAAATAAAATAAATTAAATCAGACGAGCTATTTTTATGTAAATAATCTATGTACAAAATTTCATATCTGTATCATAAAAAATCATTAAGTTATAAGCCTGTCATATTACCTGGTTGTCCGCACAAAACCTTGGTCACCGGCCCTCCGAGCGACTGAAGGGTTGTTTTGCTCCCTCACCTAGCTAAGCACTGGCACCTAAAGCCCGCTATAACCTGTAGTATTCTTAGTGGCGGTGATATCCAACTTATGACCTTTTTTAAATATTATTGGGAAAAAATATAACATGGTGTAAAAATGATTGGAATCGATTCAGATACTGATTCAGAAGAAACTATATTCAAGTTTCGCTTATACTAAAAATAGTGTTGTATAGGTCCATAGGTGTCTCTTTAACAGATCAGTTTTGGTCATAAAATGAATCGTGTTAAGAAGGAGCTCGTGTGGGAGTGCTCCTGCTCTTAAGGGCCTGCTGGTTAGAATCTGTTACAGTATCCACAACAAAGTAACGAAGCCGATATCCGCATTCCACAGGCATCCGTTTTGTTATTCATCTGGCTGTTACGTAATATAGTATGCGCCAACAGGCCACCGATATCGAATTCATCTTGATTCAATACTTCAAAACAGACTTTAATAATAATAAATCTTTTTCTTTTTCGGCCATTCTTTTTACACCATTAAACAAAATTAAAACAAAACGTAATCAAACATTATACATTCAAACTAAAATTAATAAAACCAAGTCAATTAATTAATTTTAAATTAAAAATTAATTTCAAATTAAAAAACTTTAAGCAGAAGTAATACGAGTATCATAGGTATTTAATATTTGAACCAGCTTCTTTTTTACGTGGTAAATCATCAAATAACTTCTCCCGCTCTGGGTGGGGTGATAGAGAAAGTGTTAAACTTTTACAGATTAAAACCAACCTGCGTTCCTTTGGTTCCCATTGTGGTTCAGGGTCACAGTATTTCTTCCGAACAATCCCACAGCCTTTATTTGAGATCTGTAGACTAACGGCATGAAATCCATTGGGTGACATATAAATAATTTTATATTGAATATTATCAAATGAGATTTTTTAAGGTGAGAAATTATCCAATGACTTTTTTCGCTTTTAAGTAGAGCGAGAAAGCCTATCAGACTTTTATTGGCTACAATCCACCTGTTCCTTTAGTAGTCCTTCAGAACCATGGAAACCCTTTCAAAAATGATTGCGGCCCTAGCAAGCATCGACCCTGCTGGGACCCTTCGGTTTTGCTGACATCTCTTTGTGGCGCGCATGGCACACTTTTTAAAAACAATGCATAATATTTGAAACCAGCTGAGCCGGCAAACTTCGTACTGTCTAATAGTCGACTTTTATTTTTGTAATATTTTCCATATTTTTTCACCGCTTAAACCGTAATGATCTCTCGCGCCGGGGCTTGGTACAGGCCATGCTCCGGAGCGAGGAGGAGTGACAGGCGGTCGCCTCCTTCTGCGAAGCAATAATGCTAGCAAAGGAGGAGACCGACCGCATCAGGCAACGGTGCACACGCCGCTGCCGCCGCCAGGATTCCGATCCCGATTTCCGGCCACCGTAGGCGCGGGCTTGCGAGTGGCGGGCAATGGGTAGCTCGCTGTCGGTTGACAGCGAGACTAACGAACAGCTATTCATTTTTATATTTATAAGAAGATTATGATAGAAAGTGCGGTGTATTATAAAAAAAAAAAAAATATCTTTAATAAGACTTCATTCAACCTCCAATAGACACAAAGCTTCACACAATCGCCCTGCAGTAGAAACGCAACTTGCTAAATGACATACGTAATACATGTCTTTGTACAACTATCTAGAGAGTTTCAATTCAATCTTCTTTGTCCCCCAAAGACACCATTTTCTAGGTCAAGAGACACACGGTATTCAAACGGCTTGAATTTTTAATCGTCTCCAGTTTACCTTACCTCAAAAGGGAGAAAACCAAATAGCGAATGCACATTTTGTAGCGTTGATGATGTTTGTTAGGAAAATATTCTTATTTGTATGAGATTTTTTCCTTTGAAGGCAGCTTGCGGGTGCTCAAATTGGGTAGAGAGTGGTTCACGTTTATTGTTTAGATAAGTGCTCTGTTATTACATTTCAAGAGATTGTTTTTAACTGTTTTGAGGGGTTCGTTGTTAACTTTAATTGGAAAGATGAAATATTTCTGCGTCTACGATAACAGTGTACATTTGTTTGATATTTTAGAGTGAGTTGTTGATACTGCAGCTTTGTCTTGTCTTCTATTTGTATGATCACTTTTACCTGGTAAAATAAATCACTTGTTGATAAATAATCACACTGATCATTCTTATGGGTTTTTTTTTTTTGGTTGGTAAAATTATCAAATAACAAATCCTGCCCTTGGACGGGGCGGCAGATAATGTCAGACTCTTACTGACTAAAAAACCCTGTTCCATTTATTGCCTTCGATCTCGGGCTCCGGGGTTCATTTTCACCTAACCCTTGGTCCCAGTAAGCTTCGGCCCTGAGGGGCCGGGCTTTCAGCAAACTGTAGGGGTACAGTTTGCTGAAAGTTGTATGTATGTATTTTACTTTTTTCACGCGGCTTTTGAATAAAATTTGGTATAAGAGTTGGATATATTCTGGTATATCTTAAAGGATTTTTTATCCTGGAAATATTTTGGAGGTATGTGGTACACTGGTTTTTTTTAAAAAAAAAGAATGTCCTGAAAACTTCTGTTAAAAAAAGAGGATCCTCCGACCGGGCGAGCGCTATGTCTAGTCCGGGTAACCACCCGTAGTTAATTTATAGCTGTTTTATATGTTCTAATCGCGTGAAGAACTGTAATACTGCGATGCAGGATTTCAAATTTTAGTTCCTATGTTGCGCCATAGATATCACTACTTATAGGCCCTTGGAATAATTTCCTTATAGTCAGTAAAAGTCTGACACTATCTCCCGCTCTGCCCAAGGGCGGGAGTTATCTTCAGATGATATTACCCACCAAAAAAAAAACATCACAGAAGCGAAGCTGCTGTCAAAACTTGTAATTAAATAAATTACAGGACCAAATTATTTTCAATAAAAATTAAGGACTGTGTTCCAATTTCTATCCAAATCGAGGCAAAACATCCTGGACCGATTTCAAAAAATTAAAATAAGTAAATGATTGTTATTAAACGATATTACTATTATTATTATTACCCCAAAAGGCAGCCAGGTCAGCTAATGGGGTCATAATCACAATTCAATTAAAAATGATTACGCTCAAGGCAATATTTTATCCCAAAAACACTTGAATGAGCAATATCATCAATTATTTCATAACGACGTAATAGATGACGTTGTTCAGGACGGAAGGAATCAATTAATTCCCTGATTGTTGGCAATCACTTCGTCTTAAACTTGCTCTGAGAGATGCGAAGAAGATTTGATTGATCGCATTTCCTCTTCCATCTTTTGCCAAGCCCCTTTACATGTACATGCGTAATATCCCCGTATGAATACGTAATGTAATAAGAGTGAGGATCCGAATAGAATGCTGGTAAAAATTGTTTTATATTGCCATTAAAATAAAGTTAAAGCGGCATATATTCTGTCCTGGAACATTTGAAAGACTGGCCTTAAAATGAGACACAGGTTTGTGACAAAAATCTGAATCTCGTTAGACTAACTAACTATAGAGCAATAGAAGTCATCGAATGATTTCCCAACTAAAAAAGTCCGGCTTAAAGAAGTTGAGCTCGATCCGCCATCATTCCTTTGACTAATGAGTCTTATTGTTACTCGCAATAAAGATTATTATTTTTATTCCAATTATTTACTTTTAAATACATACTTTACACATTTTTAAATATTTCCTTGAAAAACGTATAAAAAAAAACATTTTAAAATAAAAATAAAAATTTGAAAATATGAAAAATAGTAGTCTGCCGGTGTCGGTCCAAGCTACCGGTGGTTAGGGTTCCAGATACAGGAACCTCCTCACAGCAAGCCGTATCGAGGAGTACTTCTCTTATGGAGCCTTCGATATCAACCGCGCAACGACAGCTTCGACAGACGGTCGTCGAAGCTTTTGACTATTATTATTCGAAGGTTATTATTATTATTACTTTGGTAGTAATATCGCCGAACATTTTCCGGTTTTTAATAACCAAAAAATAAACTGCTATGGTACCAAAACAGGGCTGCAAGAGCTAAGCTGTGGAATTAAGAGTGATCATGACCTTAAAATGCAAAAACCAACTAAATTAACACAGATGGGATTTAGTCAGTAAAGGTCGGAAACACTCTCGCGCCACCAAGAGCGTGTGAATTGATAATTTACTACCTCGTAATAAACAAGGGTCCATAAGAACTATAGTTCGTAAAGCTCCACTACTGCCATTCTTTTCAATTACCAGTCTTGCTAATTACAAAGTATGCGTTTAGTCGTCGTAATTAACAAGAAATTGCTTTTAGTCGGGCTGAATGTCTACTGACCTATTTAACCGTTTAAAGTTACCTTTATTTTATAACTGTAAAAGTCTCAATTATGGCATATCCTAAGATTTGCCAGCAAAACCTAAGTCTTACGGGTAAAAGTTAGAATTAATGATTGAAACGCTTACCAAAATTGGAAGGTGTTAATTACATTTCATTATACATACAATTTAGAATGTAACACCTATTTTGGTGATAACTTTCCTTCGAACGAGTCTCTGTAAATTCTAATATTTACCAAGTGACTACTAGTGAAAGTACGATTACCACAGAATAGTTCGGACTTTTACCAACAGGAGTTGGTAAATCTTAGAATGTACTTTTGGGATTTACCATTAATGAAGCTTTAACAGTAATTTAAATAATAATATCTGTAAGTGGTAAGTATACCATAATTGGTTCCAAATTAGGACAATTATATTATTTTTGAGTTTTATATCTTTTTTGATAAAAAAGAATATGTGCTAAATCGAATATTTTTTTAGCTTACACAATCAAATATAAAAGATTTTTTTAAATATCTTCATCAATATCGAAGTTATAAAGCTTCAAGCTTTATAACTAATAGGAAATATTATGTCCGACGTAATATTTGACGTCAATACGGCTACTATAGAAAACAGCGTTTTGACAAGAGACACAGAAGATATACTCGTATTGGTAGAGATGGCTTTTCTACCAGTTTTGATACTGTTTTCACGGTTAATATTCTATTTTTTTGTACATATTTATTGATAAACTGGTACAATAACAAATATTTTTTTCATGTATATTCTCTATTTCCATTCAATGCCAATGTAGTATACAATGCCAAATACCAATTACAGTATATATAAAATTTTCAGAAGCAGATCTTTATTTTCCAAATTTTCAATAATAATAATTATTATTTATTTTCAAACAAGTGTCACTGTTACATAAATGCTCTGCCTCCAGAACTAGATAGTGAATCTGTACTTCAGGAGACAGTTCCCTTCCTATACATATTACAATTAAATTTGTTTACATACAGTGCTAATTACGCGATATATTAAAAATAAATAACGAATATATTATAAAATAAGAAACGTAAATACAAAAATTATATATAATTTTCAACATATTCGCACAAATTGCCATCAACAATATCGTGATTAGTCATCAGTTCATTCAGGAATAACCTTCGTTACCAGTCGTACAAGAAAATCTCTTATTTCCAGGAAATAAATCAAAGAATTATTATGAACAAGTTATTGAATCCCTTGATTCTTCATTCGATAGAATATTTATGCCAGCAATATTTGTGCCACAAAAACAAATTCCCCTTTGACCTTATATGACCTCTTTTCTTACATTTTTGGTTTCTTATACGGTCGTGTTTAGGTATATATTCGTATGTCATATTTATATCCTTAGCTATTTACTTAGGTCGGTTGTGCGAGTTTGTGATAATATTCTTAGGGTCATTTGTGAAGGGGGAAGGAAAAATATTGGGCTACCATTTTTCTTTGGCATTATTTATATGAAGGTTAAAAAACTTTTCTTGCTAAAGATATTGTAGCCGATCATGACTTTTTTTAGAAAGGAAATCATCCACTGACTTCTCTCGCTCTAGGGCGGAGTGAGAGGGTGTTTTAGACTTTTACTGACTAAAACCCACTCCTATATTCCTTCTTTGCACTTGGCCCTGCTGGGCCCCTACGGCTTTGCGGACATTTATTTGAGGCGCGCGAGGAACACTCCGCACCGTCGATGACTTGAGCTCGGTGCGGACGATTACCGGATGTTCGGACGGCGCTACCCATAGCCCGTCGTCCGTAAAACCACGCCTGCGTTGGCTGGAAATCGGGGCAGGATCTCGGCGGCTGGTACGGACGTGAGGAAATCCTTTTCGTCACGTGTGCAGCCGCCTCCTTCGCTAGCATTACTGCTTCGCAGAAGGAGGCGACTTACCAGTTCTTCTCGCTTCGGACCAGAGCCAGTAGGTATCAGGGCCCGCCTCGATCGCTCCTACGAGGTTGCCCGCTTAAGTGGGTCACACCTCCACCGTATGCTCCACCGTGTCCTCCGGGCAGTTCACACAATGGTGACATGAAGGTTTTCTTCCGCATGAATCCAGTCCAGGAACCGCCCAAACTTACCTGGTCAAGGGAGTATTTCTAGCCACTCCTCAAACAGGGGGCTTACTGCCATAATTATGGCGTAATAAAAAAAAAATACTTTAATTTCAGAAGTCGGTGTTAAATAAGAAACAAACAATACCGAGAAACACCGACTTCCGAAATTAAAGTAATTTTAATCCTCTTAGTGTTTTTTTTTTAATGAAGTTGTTTTTTTTTTGTAAAAAGTTTTTTTTTTAATTTTTGGTATTAAGAGACACATCTTGTGGATATTATGGTTTTTTATTGAAATCAAAACATAAATTTAAGTTAAACTAATCAAGTAAAAACCTCTGAAAGCCTGCTATTTTGGGTGAACTTTGTCCTTTCATGAGAATTAAAAACGTAAAGAAAATAATATATATTTATAGAAACCTCGCTCTTGAACGAATTACCGAATCTCAGCAGAACTTTCAAACGTTATCTCCTTTTTTCGCATTGCCTATTTATCAAACATTGCATTGGATGAAATTCTTGTTCCATACAAAAGCTTTTACACTATACTCACGTTGCCGTTGACGACAGTTTTGTAGGGAACGGCCCTCTTTACACAACCACAGTCTAACTTATTAATGAATTACACACATGGTCAGCAAGCTGCCTCGCCGTCTGACCTTCAACACAACTCAATATGTAAACTTAGGTTTGTCAACTAGCAAGTTTGATAGAGGCATAGCTGTTTGTCCTTAGTACTCCCCAGAGCTTAAGTGGTCATAAATTGGTTAGGACGCCGGACTGGCGAGGGAGAGGTCGTAAGTTTGAGCCCCGGGCATTGCACTATTGGCTAACCACTAGTATTCCTGTCGCCGTATTATTTTGCTTAAACGAAAAATTTAACCGAATAAAGAAATGTACACACCAACCGGCACTGAGCTCGCGTGGTGGATTACGGCCAATTCTTCTTCTAGCGATGAGGCCTGAGTCTCAGCAGTAGGAATTTTATAAGGCCGATGCTATGCTATGCTCAAGAAATGTGTCTTATGACCGGAGACAGTAAGGATCTCATATATAACAATCTTTTTTTTTTAAATAATAATTATAAAGCTGAAGTATTTGTTTTAGCCTTAATTCTTGGAACTACGGGTTTGAATTGAAAAAATATTCTTATTTTTTGATAACCTACTTATTGAACAAGGCAAGCAATAAGCTTTGTAACATCGACCAATAGGAGCCGAGCAATAACGAAAGACGCGTGTAAAACCGTCGGAATAACTAGTTGATTATTATAATAATCTATGTATAGTAACTGTGTAACATTTTTATGATAAACATTATAGATTCTATCATATTATTATGTAGTTGTACTTCTACCGATTTTAGTATGAAACAATATTCTGGTATATTAGACTAAAAGGTCAACACTTAATTAAGTAACTTTGATGTGCTCTAGGCACTCAGCTTCAACGAAACTGATTCGCAAAATATTTTAATCTGTCCTAGCTCAGAGGACACCGGTGTCCTCTCACATCCACGCCACTATAGGCCTTAATTCCGATGTTTAGAGTCTACTTTTGTATGAACAAGTTTGGTAGTTGTGGCGAGCAAGCCGAGCAATAAAGAAAAAAAAAGCAGAAAGCACTTACTGTAAAAGAGCGAAAATAATGTACCTTTTAAAAGTGTTTACCTACCCAAAAATACGTGTAGGTACTTAAGCTTAATTCATCTGTAGGTCAGAAAGTGAATGGTAAGGATAATGACGCAACAGTGGCATTAGCCCCATTAGTATGTCTAGACCTCCCGTGAGGTTGGGTTGCTTTCATCTCTTTTAATTCTAGGTTTATTTTTAGTCGAACCCTTTGCTCCTGCCAGTGGCTTTACATACGTGATAGTAGATAAATGGCATAGGATAGCATCAGCCTTATAATGTTCCCACTACTGGGACTCAGGCCTTCTCTCTAGGAGAGGGAATGGGCCGTAATCTACCGCGCGGATCCAGTGCGGATTGGTGCATGTCACATATCTTCTAATGTTTGATTCTAGGACATACTGGTTTCCTCATGATGTTTTCTTTCACTGTTTTGAGAGCAGTGGTGATGAAATAAGTAACACAAAGTAATGCGCCTGGCTGGGTTTGAACCCGCGGCCTACAACTCGTAACATCTGGTAACGGCCCCGTTTTCTAGCACTAGAAAAATATCCTAATAGAGCATAATATTATCCTATTCCAGGATATATTCTACCCGTGTGCCAATTGTATCCAATTTCGTTCAGCCGTTTGAACATTAAAGCGAAAGTAGGAAATTATCCCAAGGGAACATACTCTTGGGATAAAAAGTATTCTATGTATTATTCTAGGGCATGGTATACCCGTGTACCAAATTTCATTAAAATATATTCAGCCGTTTGAGCGTGAAGAAGTAACAAATACACACAGACACATTCACACAGTTTTGCTTTTATAATATTAGTGTGATAGATTGATCTCAACATTTTCTTGAAATTTCGAGTTAGATGTCAGCAAAGGAATATTACATATAAAATCAAAGGCGAAAACGTTTTTCGAAGCTTTTAGTTCGTTAGAAGAAATTCAAAATATATTCACAACAAAGAAATTGAAATTATTTCCCTTGACAATTGATACAAGCATTACCCGTGATCACCATCCTCTTGTTATCAGTCTTGTCTAGGAGTGAAAGTGTTTTTAAGAGTAACTTAAAACTATTTCTTCCATCCTCTTTGTTTTCACCTTGATTTAAATATTGTTTGCTATCGAAGTCCTCCGAAACGACTTGACTAATTTTTATGTTTTTTTTTTGTGAAGGTATATTTAGGTAGGTCTGAGAATAAGTAATCGTTTTACCCTTCTGCCTCCATTTGTTCCCTCTGGTAATTTATATGGCAGATCAATGTTTACTAAGTCATAGTAAACATTGATACTAGTAATATATAGATAACTAGCCTCATCACACCAGTTTTACCTGCATTTATAAGTAAGTACATTTTCCCATACAAATAGACATTCAAATTTGAAAAATCCTTTCTTAGTGTTCGCATACGTTATAAAAAGAACCCTTGTGAACAATTTTACGCCTCCTTGTTCCAATAGTTTTGACAATGGTTCCAATAGGCCAATCAGACAGTTTCCCCTTTTATCTTTATAGCTAATTCTATATGAGAGCAGTTACTGGGGCCAAAGGTTATGTGAGACTGTCACCACGGGCCCCAGGATAAAGGCAAGGAATGGAAAGGTAGGTTTTTAGTCAGTAAAAGTCTGACACTATTTCCCGCCCCACCCAAGGACGGGATTTGTCATTGGATGATTTTACCTACGTTAAAAAAAAAAAAAATATGAGAGCAGTGGTGGCCGAGAGAGAGCAGTCGCTGGTTCAAACCCAGTACGCGTATTACTTTGTTTAATTTATTTCATCACCACTACTCTCAAAACGGTGAAGGAAAACATCGTGATGAAACCGGCATGTCCTAGAACCAAAAATTCGAAGACATGTGACATTCATCAATACGCACTGGGCCCGCTTGGTGGATTACGGCCCATTCCCTCTCCAAGAGAGGAGGCTTGAGTCCAAACAGTGGGAACATTAAAAGGCTGGTAATGATAAATGCGAATTCTATATCTCATTGCTCCTGTATATAAGTGACAGTTTTCATAGTCTTTAAGCGGTCATAACTTTACAGGTTTAATGTCTTAAAAAAAAAGGATAATATCTCATTCCCGCGTATTTTCTGTGAGACTATCCTTATACTTACATAACAAATATAAGTACATTTTTTTTTTAACGTAGGTAAAATCATCCAATGACAAATCCCGCCCTTGGGTGGGGCGGGAAATAGTGTCAGACTTTTACTGACTAAAAACCTACCTTTCCGTTCCTTGCCTTTGTCCCGGGGCCTGTGGTGACATTCTCACATAACCTTTGGCCCCAGTAGGCTTCGGCCCTGCTAGACCCCTACAGTTTGCTGACAACTCCTTTAGGCGCGCGGGAACAGTGCGCGCCATAGACGACCTGAGCTCGGACCGGTCTGTTACCGGACGGACGGACAGCGAGCTACCCATTGCCCACCGTCCGCGAGCCCGAAAAATAAGTATATGCTACCTCAAAACTCATTATGTCTTTGACAATACTTTGTTGTACTTGTTTTCTTGTTTTTATATTTTAAGTTGCGATTGTAAATTAATTCTTGGTGTACAATAAACAGTGTATCTGTCTATCTTGTTTTCTTCTTAACGTCTTCATTTAAACAATAATCCTTCAACTAAGTGCAAACAATATAAGTTTAGAAAAAAAGCTATATCTGTAGATCCAAAAATAATGAACCATTTGTTTAAAATAGCCAAAGATTTATTTAGGTACGTAAAATAAACAACCATCGAAAAATCAACGTCGATTTCTAAGTTTATTTCAATTGAAATTACACAATTCTTTTCTCAAAAAATAAAGACCATTTCTTTAAATTTCTACGTAAAAGAAAATCTCTTTTTCTCCTTCAGAAGGAAAGCAATATTTTTTACTACAATTAAGCTTACGTTTGACCACTATCTCACTTGATATTAAGTGACAATGCGGTCGGCGATGTAGAACAAAAACAACAGTATTTCTGAGCTTTTGTCACAGTCAATTTGGAATTCCCTCCAGTAAAATAATTCAAATACAATACAGAACATTCTACTTACTAATAAGAAAACAATTATAATCTATTTATACTAAGAAACATGTTTGATGCTTTTTAGGACACGAGGAGTCGCAATTATTCAGACATTAAAAACATTATTTTCGAGGCCTCATTTTATGAGATTTCCTGTTGAATATTTTTATCACGTACATTTTTCAGAAAGCTGTATACAATAATATTATGACAAGCATTTTTTTAATGAATAAACGAATTTTAAAGATTTTTAGCTTTGGATAGATAAATAACATTCTTTCCCATTGAAAAATTATGAATGGAAAACCAGTACTCACCTTACGTACAACTAACTCCACGTGCAAACACCTCGAATAGTCAATGTCCACACACACTAAACAAACACTGGAAAGTGAAAGGTATCATTCAATTTGACCGAAAGTGTACGGATACATTGTACACTGTACTCCACGAGAAATAGCACACAATTTATAATTTAAATCGAATTATTCGAGAAGATAAACGAAATTCGGGGTGTGACAATCGTGTCAAGGTCCCCTTTTGAGTGCTACGGTGTAGCAACGTCCGCTCCGTAGCGGGTCTCCCGTACGACAGCCTCACGTTGCTACGAGCTACGAGGGATCCGTAGCCAATCGAAGTGAGGCTGCGCGAAATGGGAGTGTGCTCGACTTGGATTTTTGAGATTATTTTACAACGCACTGGATTAAGGGGTTTCGGGGGACTTATTATTTTATTTATTTTTATTAGCATTTTATATCGGGTGTGCGGAGTGTTCTCTCACAACATAATCCCCTGTTAAATTATTTATTAAAAGGAAACAGATACACGAGATATATACAATATTTTGTTTGTTTTCCAAAAGTCTAGAATTGTCTGAACTTTGATAAAATTCAAACATTTTTTGACTTCTCAAGATAAGTAAATTACGTGTTTGATATTCACAGAAACTTAACTTTATTAATTGAATATTTGCTTTTAAATAAAAATAAAAATTACTTTTAGTCACATTTTTTTTTCATTATAAATTTTCCACGCACAAAGCAAAAAACCAATTTGTTATCCTAACAAATGCATAGAATGGAGATAACATTAAAGTTGGCAATACTTCACGCGTATTGGAGCGAGAAAAAGCTATTGACAAACATAATGCGTTAGAAAGAGGCAGATATAGAAAAGAAGGGAAGAGACATCTAAAAAGGGCAAAGTTTCTTCGGTGAATTATTGAAATGAATTATGTTTTATTTTGCTCATTGACTCGGCTGGGGTAGCTACTTTACTCTACCTGATAATTTCATTCGTTTTCGAATTTTCAGAGGCATTAATTAGGTTAAGTCCTTAAAGTAACGTTTGAGGAAGGTAAACAGATGTTCGGGTGGTGACGTTATCGGGATTGTATTTATGCGGAAGCTTTGAGTGTATGTTTGTTTTCTTTCATTAGTTTACAAAGCTTTGTCGAAACGATGCTTATGTTTGTGAGAAGACATTTACTTTGTATACACCAGAGCTGTATCAATTAAACAGTAAAAAAAAAACTTAAGTACAATTCTTTCTTAGGGTGCCGTACCTCAAAAAGAAAAAAGCGGAACGCTTGTAGGATCATTTTGTTGTCTGTCTCTCAAGTCTTTATCTTGGGAATGTGTGAAGTTATCGAGTTGAAATTAAAACCGTATATTCAAGTCTGCGGTCCTTTGAAGCTGTGACAAAAATTAAACTTCTATCATATTGAAAAAAGAAATGAAACGGACCTTTATGTTGGACACTCTCAAGGGAATCAAAATTCATAGGTTACTTCCCGTTAACTTGATATCTTGAATTTGATGTACGATCAAATCGCTTGCTTAACACATATATCTGAAAAATTCTCTAAAAAATCCTTTGTACCCTCTCTAAATAACTTGAAAACTAGTGAATTTCCACAACTTTTTTGGTTTTAACCTCAAAATGTTTAGTATTCGAAGTACTCTTCAAACTCGATAAGACAAAATGTGCGAGCCTTGCTTGCTGCTTGCTTGCTGTTGCGGTGGATGCTGTTGCCCTTGCCTTACAATATACACATGTTGTACGAAGATTTGCTACTGGCTAGAGTTGCGGCTCTTGGCAGAGACGAGCCATGACGTCTCGGTCGAAGATGGTGCAGCAGCGCCTTCGATGTTCGCGTCTGAAGTACTCTTGTGCCGTTTTGTGGAAATAAACGACTATAAATAAGCGTGCTACCTTAGCTATGAAGCGCACAGGTCCGTGGTGACTGTTTCGAGTGATACTGCAGCTCAGGCAGCGATAATACAGCTTACAATACAATACAATACAGGGCAACGGAAAAGGCAACTCTCGGAGTTTCATTGCGTGATGGAATCAGGAATGAAGATATCCGCAGGAGGGTCACCGATATAATCTGAAAAATCTCCAATCTTAAGTGGCCTTAGACAGGGCACTTTGCTCGCAGAACAGTGGGTCGATGTAGCCATAAGTTTTGGAATGGCGACCGCGTACCGTAAGACGCAGCCTTGATAGGCCTCCTTCAAGGTAGACCGATGACTTAATGGGGGTCTTAGAAATCCATTGGGTTTTCTTTTTTATGTAGGTAAAATCATCCAATGATCGCGGCGGAGCGGGAGATAGTATCAGACTCTTACTGACTAAAAATCTACTCCGTTCCTCCTATGCCTTGGTTCCAGGGCCCTGGTATGCATTTTCATACCTCCCCAAAGCCCTAGATTAGGCTTCGACCCTACTGGGCCCCTACAGTTTGCTGACGACACCTTGAGGCGCGCGGGAACAGTGCGCGTCGTAAACGACTTGGGATCGGTCCGGTCTGTTACCGGACGGACGGACAGCGAGCTACCCATTGCCCGCCGTCCGCAAGCCCACGCCCACGGTGGCCGGAAATCAGGATCGGAATTACGGCGGCGGCTGCGGCGTGAGCGCCGTTGCCTGATGCGGTCGGCCTCCTCCTTTGCTAGCATAAATCCATTGGTTGGGAGACACACAGGACCGGTCATTGTAGTGACACCTAGGGAGGCCTATGTCCAAAAGCGGACGTGTTTCAGCTAATATAATGATGATGATGACTATTTAAAAGCACAAACAAATTCACGTTTGAAATAATACCGAAGATAAAATGTTTTTAACAATCTGAATACACTCACAAGGACTCGTATCGAAAAGTTTTCAATTTGAATCGA
Organism: Leucania comma; assembly: GCA_958295575.1. Lineage (NCBI taxonomy): Eukaryota > Metazoa > Arthropoda > Insecta > Lepidoptera > Noctuidae > Leucania > Leucania comma. The sequence continues at coordinate 6,151,865 of OY282473.1, forward strand.
TACTTCCAAACAAAACAAATTTTGAATTTCATTATAGCTGTAAGATATTATGTTGATGTGCTTTACTTAGTTATTAGATACTTACGACTACATATATTTATACCTACATATATATTCGTGCCACAAGGTTATTTTGATGTCATCATAATAATTTCTTACGAGTTGTAGGTCGCAGGTTCAAACCCAGCCAGGTGCATTACTTTGTATTTACGGTCAAGGAAAACATCGTGAGGAAACCGGCATGTCCTAGAACCACAAATTCGAAGAAATTTGTGACATTTACCAATCCGCACTGAGCCCGCGTTGTGGATTATAGCCCATTCCCTCTCCTAGGGAGGAGGCCTGAGTCCCAGCAGTGGAAACATTTTAAGGCTGATGCAAACCAATGCAATGCGTCATCATTTCAGCCGATCTTGTGCGCCTCCCATCCATCGGATTCCCGTGATCCTCACCAGCCCCCCTAGCTATGTTACAATAGTTTCGTTTTGCGTTAACGCTTGGAGTTGGCCACGCACCCAAATCCTTTCTTCGAACAAACGAATTGGGGGCGTGGCCAACTCGAAGCCTTAACGCAAAACGAAACGATTATAACTTGGCTAGGGGGGCAGGTCATCGGCCCACCTTATGAGAAGTATACGAATAATGCGTCTTCCAATACGCGGTCGTGAATCTAAAAGCTATACACACGGTTTCCGATGCCATTAAAAAGGTGGCTGAAAAAAACTGCTGACATCCAAGATTTATGGCACAGGAGATACCTATGATCAACGTGGTTTACACCAGGTTGAATAGTTTGGTCGATAGAGAGTACATCAATTTTTTTTATAATACTTTATCTCCTCTACATTTATATGTGTGTACATAAATTATAAAATAAATAAACAAATTAATTAATGCACGTCTGAATGCATAAATATAAATCTATACTAGAGATCTTTTACAGATAGTTGTGAAATATTATTATATTAAGTACTTTTTTTCTAAAACTCGAATTAATATATGTATATACGAAATTAATTTCTAGTAAGTATCAGCTGAGCGAGACCAATGACCTGTAGGTAATTGTCGATCGTTACGTACTAACTAGTTTTGGCGTTCTGGGCCATGGGTTTGCGCTAAGCTTTGATGAGTCAGTGAGTGAGTTAGGACTTTATTTTTTATAAATAATACGGATATAAATTAGTATAGACAACGTTATTTTATCTTTTTTTTTTTTTAACGTAGGTAAAATCATCCAATGACAAATCCCGCCTTTGGGTGGGGCGGGAAATAGTGTCAGACTTTTACTGACTAAAAACCTACCTTTCCGTTCCTTGCCTTTATCCCGGGGCCCGTGGTGACAGTTTCACATAACCTTTGGCCCCAGTAGGCTTCGGCCCTGCAGGACCCCTACAGTTTGCTGACAACTCCTTGAGGCGCGCGGGAACGGTATCTTTTTAAGGTAAAATAACGTTGCATTCAATTAAAATTGATTCAATAAAACATAAAATAACAACGCAACTTCAATTAAAATATCCCCTTCTACTTGAACTCTTTGATCACATTATTATACATATTCCACAAACACATTGAAACACTGACACGATCATATTGACACGGGGTTCATAACTAAAAGGCGGCCAGTTTATCTTGATATTTCAACTTGACACTACTGTCAGTGACATAGCGTCCACAAAGGTATATTCTTAATTAAAGTTTTTCTCTTTAAAGCAAAACGTATTATAATTAGCTTTTTACTAAGGGCGAACCAGAGAGAATTACTAGATTGCCAAATTGAGTTACAAAAAATATTGTACAAAAAAAATTGCAGTAGTTTATTTCTCTTTTTTTTTATTTATTAGGTACTTGTGGCGTTACATAAATATTAAGTATTTTTAAATATTGAGTATTGAGTAGAAATTAAAAGTTGCTAATGTCATGATTATTTTACTAAATTGATTTCCACTATTTTGAAGGTAGATATTTTTTTAATAGTTCTTGATCATTTTAGATTTTTATTTTTAGGAAAGCTTTATTTTAAATTTTATGTTTTGATAAGTTCTTGATTACTCTTGATTGCGTCACTGGAGTGTTTGTGTGTGTTTGCGTAGATACAGTGTAGTGTGGCGATTCCCAAATTATTAAAATTTATCTACATTCAGGATAACCAATTTCTTAAAAAAAAAGCACTAAGTGCATATTTTAAGTGTTAGTGCTTGACTTGTGATTGCAACTTTATTTTATAGTTACATGATGGATATTGTGTAAAATGGGCTTTAGCTTCCCTCTCCTCTCTAGGAGTTAGCCTCTTTCTGCTGGAACTATCTGTCTGCAGGCCTCAGGTGAACTCCTTAGTAGTCTTAAGTTGAGCTATACGGTTACTGACAAAATAATGCTTTCATTGACTGGACAGGTCCACTAAAATCTGTATGCTACTTTCCTCAAAATGCCATCTCAGACACGAATCTGCATAGTTCTCATAAGATTTGACCATTACATATTTGCTCTATGGACTTTAAAAAAGACTTTGACCCCTGAGTTTGTTACGGTGTTTCTTCTCAGAGTAGTCAGCTAGGAAACACCAGTCTCACCCAGGTTTAAACTGACAAAAAAATTGTCTTGTAAGTGTTTTTGAAAAATCTATTTGCAAAAATAATATCATTTATTAGCCTGAGTCCCAGCAGTAAGAATATTATAAGGTTGATTATTGTTATGTTTAACTTAGCTTTTTAGTGCCACTATATCTTTCGCATTAACTCTTACAAAAACAATTTTATTCTATTTCAAAATTATCATCTCTAATATTTTAAACTCGAAATCATTCAAATCTTCATCACAGGTCAATTTATACTTGGTGAGTAACGTGAACTTATTAATGTTCCTGACAAGTTGGCCAAAAGGATCCCTGCAGCTTCGGGTAACATTAGAGGGTCTGTCAGCAATGTCAGACATTATTCTTACGTTTCATTCAAGATGTATGGGTCTGTCAGGTATTAAATTGCATTCAGAATTTCGTGAAAAACGAAATGGGAATGGTGCAATCAAGTTGGGTGGATTGGGGTGTCATGTTTTTATGGCACTATCAATCAAACTCCGTAGCCCTTTCACAACTGTGTTCAAGTCAGATGCAGCTGCATATTCAGTTGAATATCAGTATTTTGCATGGAATGACTGCTTATCTGACCTACATAATTCAATAATTGGTAAAACCCCTGGGTTAGTCTGGTGTTAGATTACCGTTTCAAACTGTCAAAGGTCTGCAAATGACAGCCGGGACTAAAGGCTTAACGTGTTTTTCGAAGTAGCAACGAATATTGGTATGTTAAGACGGTCACCCATCCAAAGGTTGACCTTGGCAAGCGTTGCTTTACTTCGGAGATCGACGCGGGTGTGTGTGTGTGTGTGTTTATGTCATACCTTTAAGTACAATATGCGGAGTTATAATAATACAGACGATCTTTTATCGGAGGTATATGTATAATACGAGTAGCATAGCCTAATAATCAGCCTTATAATATTTTCCCACTGCTGAGACTCAGGCGTCGTCTATAGGATACCCACTCAAAGAATCTTCTCTCGTAAAAATTATAATTATTAACATATCGCACTTATTCTTAGGAATCTAATATGTAATTATAAAATTTAATAACTCATCTTTCGTCTTTACTATGCATATCGCGAAATCAGTTGTTCATAAGCTGCTAAGCGCCTTCACAAACTTTGTTAGCAATTATTCTAATAAGCAAAATCGTAAATATATAATTATTGGGTTTTATTAATAACTTTTTATTAGGAACAGTAAGATAGCAAACAGGTACCTAATATAATTATACAATGCAATTAAACAACGCCAAACTATGAGAACTTGGAAATGGTCAACCAACCTGGACATCACAATGGTTGGCCAGTCTTTATATCTTTCTTAACGCCAAGGTAGCAAATATATAGGTATTAAACACGATGTCATACACATATCCCGTTTCATTCAGCACCTCTCAAAGTCTCTTATTACACACACGTACATAAATTAAACGATAGGTAAAAAATTATGTAAAAAATAGTAGATTATATGACTTGGGTATAAATCAATTTCTTAAAGTCGCAGGCGGAATGTAGGATTCGGAATGAAACGAAGGTTGCTAATTTTTAATCCCTCGCAGTGCTCGGGAGTTAATTATATACGGGATGTATCAGTTGCTAACCTGGTTAGCTGTAAAGCCTTAATTTTATTTACTTATGTTTTGATTAAATTTCGCATTAAACAGAACCAATAACAGCAGCATATTGTAAGTTTCTATTGTTTTTACTCTTACTTTAACCGAAAATTCGTAGAACCCTATAAAAAAATGTAACACTGGCACATGCACACGCAACAAAACAATAACCGGACGGAACAAACGGATTCTGTCCATTGTACTAGCAAGCCCTGATATATTCCTGGTATTGGAAACATGTATTGAAGCTTTTCTTGTATAGACCGAAATTTTGGTCCAGAATTTCACAGTATTTGATAGTTCGTATAATCAAATACAGGCGGTATTTAAATGAAAATACAGACACAATTTTCAAATGGAGGCATGTTGAAAAGAAAGGTATACGTGGTGCCAGAACCAATTCGCAGAGATACCGTTAGGCGCATTTAATGAAATGAGATACAAAAACTTTTATTACACTAATACTGAGGTTGGATGAAAAAAGATTGCATGTAGCAGAGATAAGAATGTTGAGACGGATGTGTGTGTGGTGTGACGAGACTGGATAAAACGAAAAATGAGTACATTTGAGGAACGACCAATTTGGAACCGTGCACTAGCTTCTGACGTTTTATAAGTGCCCATGTAGGCCTCTAAGAAATAAAAACATTTTGACTTTGACTTTGAAGTTTGAAAGTGGCGCTGGTGACTGAAAATTTGAAACGAAATCGTTTGTCTTGGTATGGTCATGTGAAGAGGAGGGATGAAACGCATGTTAATAAAAGAGTTCTGAGTTTAAACGTAAATGGATTAAGAGGAAGAGGATAGCCAAATAAGAAATAGATGGATTTTGTGAGGACGGCTGCACTACGGAAAAACCAAGTAACTAACATTTTTTTATTATTTTTTTTTTTACATTTTTGGAACTTTTAAAGCATAACGGATATGCATGCATTCTCAGACCATAAAAAAAACGACACCATAAAAAAGACAAACAAAATAATCACAGGCAAAAAAGGCAAAACATCAAAAAAAAAACAACCGAAAAACAAAGCAAAACACAAGTAGCATGTCAGTTAAGTCGTTGAGCTCCTTGGTGTCCTGAGTTGAGCTTTGTGAATACTGACAAATGCTTGCACTGACTGGACAGGTCCACTCAAATCTGTATGGTTCTTTCTTCAAAAGGCCATTTCAGACAAATCTGCATGGTCCTCATGTGATTTGACCAATACATATTTACTGTATGGACTTTAAAAGAGACATTGACCCCTGAGTTTGTTTCGGTGTTTTTTCTCAGGATAGTCAGCTAGGAAACACCGGCCTCATCTAGTTTAAAATGACAAAAAAAAAAATTGACTTGTAAAAGTGTTTTTAAAACCTACTTACAAAATAAAATAATATCATTTATCAGTTACTTTGTTTTTAAATTGTAAATTGAATACTGGGATTTTATGTTAAGTAAAATGTTTTTGATTGAGAGTTCAATTCAATTAAAAAGAAAAAATAAACAACGCTATTTTCGTTGTTGTATTGTAGCTGTATTGTATTAGCATGTATTAGAGTAAGTTAACATTTAGTCCTAAGTTTCTTTATATGTATTTTTACTAACACTTTTATATGGACACTTGTCTGAAAAATAAATATATTGAATTGAATTGTAAAAAAAGTAAATTATATTATAAGAAAAGTAAATGAAAATAAAAGTAAATAAAAACACACAATCCCTTTTTTTTTTTTTTTTTTTTTTTTTTTTTTATTTAAAAGATAATACACAATTTGTCATAAAATTGTTATACAAAGGGTGAGCAAACTATTTCACGCAAGTTCGCTAAGTACCTGTTCCGGATTCGTGCAGAGGATTCGCCCGGGTGTCGCCACTGTGCGGAACATCCGGAGGACACGGTGGAGCACACTGTAGAGGTGTGCCCCGCCTGGGCGGAGCATCGCCGTGTCCTCGTGGGGGCGATCGGCGGCAGCGATCTCTCTCGCCGGGCCTTGGTTCAGGCCATGGTCCGTAGTGAGGAGGGATGGCAGGCGGTCGCCTCCTTCTGCGAAGCAGTAATGCTAGCAAAGGAGGAGGCCGACCGCATCAGGCAGAGGCAACGGGGCGCTCGCCCCAGCCGCCGCCGGGATTCCGATCCCGATTTCCGGCCACCGTAGGCGCGGGCTTGCGGACGGCGTGCAATGGGTAGCACGCTGTCCGATCGTCCGGTAACCGACCGGACCGAGCCCAAGTCGTCGACGGCGCGTTCTGTTCCCGCGCGCCTCAAGGAGCTGTCAGCACACCGAAGAGGCCCAGCCTGCTAACTGCAGGCAGGCAGGGTCGAAGCCTACTGGGGTCATGGGTTAGTTCCGAAAGGAATGCTCGGCCCCGGCACGATAGGCTACGTAGGAACGGGGTAGGTTTTTAGTCAGTAAGAGTCTGACACTACTTCCCGCTCCGCCCAAGGGCGGGATTTGTCATTGGATGATTTTACCTACCATAAAAAAAAAAAAAAAAAAAAACTATTTCACGCATTATTTAAATAATGATGGAACGATCAAATCCACATTTTAAGTAAAGATTTTTCAGTTTTTCCTTTTCCTGTAAAATTTACTTAACTGTAACTACTTTGTTTTTCTGTAGAGCAAGCGAAGAGTGATATAAAATAAAAAGGAGTTAGTGATGTGACGGCTAACAGGACAGAGTGGAAGAAAAAATGTGTTGCCCTGACCCCAAGTAATAGGGGATAAGGGCAGGAAGAAGAAGCTTCTCGCTCGAACAGCTGTATGTATTTGGACGAAAATAGCACACAGGTTTGTCATATCCTGGAATAGCATTTAGGGTACTTTTTTTCCGAAAATATAAACCCTTGGGATATTTCCACTATCACGCCGCTGAGTAACATCTAGTGCCTACATAAATAGGACCTGGGGCCTTATCATGACCGGCGAACCGGTTTCACACCGCACTGCCTTCTTTAGACGACAATCATGTTTCCTTGCACCTTATATTTTTAATAAAATTAATTCACTGCTTAACATTTAAAAATATTTATTGGATCTAAGTTATGATGATACAGAATCCTTCTTAAAAAGTAGCATTTATATCACACATACACAACGCATATACCCACACACACACACCATCACACATTCACTAACGGTTATATTATTATTTCCTATTAACCATATTATTTTTTGTTTTCTTCTACCTGTTCTTATGGTACCTGTACTTTTTTCATCTATATTTGTCAAACCGTATGTTCTAATCGCGGCTGAGTGTCCTGGATACCTGAAATACAGGGTTTCCCTAGTTTAGGCTCCAGTCCACCCCTATAATTCAACAAAAAAAAATGTATTAAGTGCGAAAAAACTGTAATTATTTTGTGGTGGAAAATAATAAAAATATTATTATTATTATTATGACCTATTGAAAGATCAGGATTGCCAGCAAGAAATAGGGATGGAACTATACACTCTATTGACATTAGTAAATAGTATAAAACCTCTCCAGCATATTTAAGTAAACAATCTATGCACAAACTTTCATAACTGTATCATAAAAAACTACAAAGTAATAAGCTTGTTATGTTACCTCGTTGTCCGCACAAATTCATGATCAGCGGGCCATCCAAGTGACCGAGAGGTTATTTTGCTCCCGCACCAAGCTGTACGCTAACTCCTTATGCCTGTTATAACCCGCCGTCACCTGTGTTTTACTTAGTGTCTGTAATGTCCAACTTGTGACCTTTTTTAAATATTTTTGGTAAAAAATATAAAATGGTGTAAAAAATATTGGAATTGATTTAGTGATTCTGAACAAACTAAATTCAGGTTTCGCATATACCAAAAATAATGTTGTATTACTACATCCTTTTAGACAAGTTAAGGTCTTCAAATGGATCTGTTCAAGAACTCGTGGTAAGGCTACAGATAACTCAAAGAAATAAACGAAATACACATTAGTACACTATAAAAGAGAAAAAGAACAATAGATTTCAGGGTGAAAACCGAATGTATAATCAAATCAACTTGCTTTTGCCCCATGCTGCTCTCTACCAACTTATGAACACCAATCCACAAAGCAAAATGAACCCCATGTCCTGAAGATAAGGTTCTCGTAAAATGTAAAAATATATTAGTTTGTTTGTAGCTTGGAACAATAGGCCACTCGAGTTGTTGGAACACAATGTTAATGCTAATATGAAGGATGTGGGGTTTTGTTAGTACATTTAGAGGATTTATTTACTATTTTGTTTGAATTCTAATAGACGGGGTTGGGTTCCTGCTAAGGATAAAAAACTGGGCAAGTGCGAGTCGAGCTCGCACACCAAGGGTTTCAAACAAACTAACTAATGTCATCATCATCATCATCATCATCATCTCAGCCAAAAGACGTCCACTGTTGGACATAGGCCTCACCCAAGCGTCGCCACAATGGCCGGTCCTGTGCGTCTTGCATCCATCGGACTCCAGCGAAGCTGACCAGGTCATCGGTCCACCTTGTGGGAGGCCTTCCAACGCTGCGTCTTCCGGTACTAACTTATGTAAATAGTTCAATGCATTCGAATCTCAAAGATCGAATCGAAAAAAGTTTTTTTTGTGATGTAATTACATTTTCAAGATTTTTTCCTATACTTGTGCTATAAGACCTTGTTCTTGCCAAATTTCAGGGTTGTAGATCAACGGGAAGTACCATATGAATTTTGATTCCCTTGAGAGTGTCGAAATGTAAATTTTTTGTGACATTAACGGCCGTCTATTTTTTTGTGGTTAACTTAGAAGTTTAATTTTTTTACAACTTCAATAGATCGCAGATCTGAGTACATTGGTTTTAATTTGAACTCGATACCTCCATGTTCCCGAGGTAAAGGATCTTGACAGACCGACGGTCAACAAAGTTATCCTATAAGGGTTCCAATTTTTCCTTTTGATGTACGGAACCCTAGAAAAGAGAATCTTTTGAAGAATTCATCAAGGCATATATTTAATCTTATTTTATATATCATACGTAGTTTAATATTGGGGCTGTTAACTCCATGGCGGTGGCGACCTCTCGCTTCTGCCTCTGATTCAGGCCATGGTCTGGAGTGAGAGGAAAAAGGAAGCGGTCACCTCCACCTGCAAAGTAGTAATGCGAGCAAAGGAAATGGCCACAATCGGACCATCACCATGATCATAGAACGCAAAGGGAAATTGATGAACATACGTTGATATCAGTCTATAAAAGTCTGTCGTGTCACGCCCTCCCGCTTCACTCTAGAGTGTGACACGCCAATTTATGATTTTTCTTTTGATAGTTTTTTTATGGTAGGTAAAATCATCCAATGACAAATCCCACCCTTGGGCGGAGCGGGAAATAGTGTCAGACTCTTACTGATTAAAAACCTACCCCGTTCCTTCTTTGCCTATCATACCGGGGCCGAGCCTTCTTTTCAGAAAGCGGCCCTTGGCTCCAGTAGGCTTAGGCCCTGCCTACTTGCAGCTAGCAGGCTGGGCCTCTACGTTTTGATGACAGCTCCTTGACTGAGACCCGAAAATCTGTTACAGCGCATTCAATGTCGATCGCTATTTTGGTTCAACTTATATTTAGCGTATTATAAATACTCTAGAGCATTCATCTCAAGGTTCCATATTTAAATCTCATTATTGACCAACGCATTATGATAAATTTGTATAATTTATAAATAAATAAATATCATTGCCCAGCTACAACCAACCACAGCAGGGGTAAACGAGGGGTTAATTACTTAATTTTCGAAGGTTTTTTTTTTTTTTTTTTATGGTAGGTAAAATCATCCAATGACAAATCCCGCCCTTGGGCGGAGCGGGAAGTAGTGTCAGACTCTTACTGACTAAAAACCTACCCCGTTCCTTCGTAGCCTATAGTGCCGGGGTCGAGCACTCCTTTCGGAACTAACCCATGACCCCAGTAGGCTTCGACCCTGCCTGCCTGCAGTTAGCAGGCTGGGCCTCTTCGGTGTGCTGACAGCTCCTTGAGGCGCGCGGGAACAGAACGCGCCGTCGACGACTTGGGCTCGGTCCGGTCGGTTACCGGACGATCGGACAGCGTGCTACCCATTGCACGCCGTCCGCAAGCCCGCGCCTACGGTGGCCGGAAATCGGGATCGGAATCCCGGCGGCGGCTGGGGCGAGCGCCCCGTTGCCTCTGCCTGATGCGGTCGGCCTCCTCCTTTGCTAGCATTACTGCTTCGCAGAAGGAGGCGACCGCCTGCCATCCCTCCTCACTACGGACCATGGCCTGAACCAAGGCCCGGCGAGAGAGATCGCTGCCGCCGATCGCCCCCACGAGGACACGGCGATGCTCCGCCCAGGCGGGGCACACCTCTACAGTGTGCTCCACCGTGTCCTCCGGATGTTCCGCACAGTGGCGACACCCGGGCGAATCCTCCGCCCGAATCCGGAACAGGTACTTAGCGAACTTTCCGTGTTCGGTAAGCACCTGCGTCGTGCGGAAGTTGAGAACGCCGTGAGGTCTTTCCAGCCACGCCCCAAGGATGGGCCTTATCGCCCCAATTGTGGCGCGCCCCGAACGAGGTTGCGATAGTCGTTGACGCCATTTCGCCATGAGATCCCGCCGGAGCTCTGTCCGCCATGCCTCGACTTGTCGTGGCAGCGGAATTTCGCCCCGGCGTTGCATCTCCATGCGCTTGTCGTGCATGTGTGCAAGGACTGTTGCCTCCAGATCCCACGGCGGTTGGCCAGCAAGGAGGGTCGCCGCCTCGCGGGAGATCGTTCGGTACCCTCGCACCATGCGTATTGCCATGACCCTCTGGCACGCATTCAGCTGGGTCCTCGGTTGCTGTTGCAACGTCGGTGCCCACACCGGAGCCCCGTAGAGAGCCATGGACCGAACGATTCCCGCGTAGAGCTTCCGGCAGGAGGCGTCTGGTCCCCTGAGGTTGGGCAGGAGCCGCCCGAGAGCAGCCCCAGTCCGATTCAGTTTGGGAGCCAGACGTCGGAAGTGCTCCCTGAAGTTCCACCAGCTGTCGAGGACGAGTCCCAGGTACTTCATCGTCGACCCGACGCCTTCATCGTCGACCCGACGCTAATTTTCGAAGGTCGTTATTACCGGTTAGGTTTTCATGACATATAATTTGAAGGTTTCGAGCGAGAGAAAATATCCTATAAGGAAACTTAGAGGGAATGGGCCGTAATCCACCAGTCTAGGTTGGTGGACGTCTGGACGTCTACAAATTTTTGGTTCTAGGATATGCCAGTTCCCTCACGATGTTTTTCTTCACCGTTTTTGATAGCAGTGATGATGAAATAAATAACACAAATTAAAGCACCTGGCTGGGTTTGAACCCATGAAGTACAATTCGTAAACCATCACTGCTTTTAAGTGATACATTATACACCAACATTATTTTATTACTCGATAAAATATTACGATGATTATTCTGTAGTACAACCTTATTTTTAGTATATGCGGAACCTGAAACACTTTTATAATATTTATATGTAAAGGATCTATGCAGAATTTCAAAACCGAGTATGGAAAATCACAAAGTTGCTAGCTTGTTATGTTACCTAGTTGTCCACTCAAATAGTCACCGAGCCATCCAAAACAACAAAGGGTTATTTTGCTCTCGCCACCAGCTGTGCGCAAGCGCCTTATGTCCGCTATAACCTGCCATGACCTGTGTTGTAATTAGAGATGTCCCACTTGTGACCTTTTTTAAATATTTTTTGGGAAAAATATAACATGGTGTAATAATTACTGTAATCGATTCAGTTACTGATTCTGAAGAAACTGTATTCAGTTTTCGGATATACTAAAAATATTTTTGTATAACATGTATTTTAGGATGTCTTTGGGACTATCGACCAAAGTTGCTACTTTTAGTATTGTCAAAATCACAAAACACAAGCTTAAATTATTTTACTTCCAAGTAATCACCATAATGTTGTTATCTAGACTAGAGCAAACAACAGAACAGTACATTTGACTGTTGTAGATAAATAGGTACAAGGTAATAGGTTTGAGTCAAATGCAGTGTTGCCTCGGACGTAGGTACTACTAAGTATTAAGTACCACCGTAACAATTATATATCTTAGAGAACCTTTAGGGTCAACTTAATTGAGGCTTGCTTAACTTGACTGCCATGTAGTCTAATGTTTAGTGGCCTATATGGCCTATATACTTCGTAAAGCTATACAAGGCATTGCATCTTTTAGCGATAATTGAATAAATCGCTTATTTATACACCGTTAAATTTTGGTCGTTTTAATCCCGTGGAGAACGATTCGGTACATGAAACATTATCGATTTGTAAAGATAAAATGAAGTACTTTTTTTCTAAAACGTCTAAAACGTCAGCTGAAGGAGTAGCACGCTGTCCGATTGTCTGGTAACCGACCGGACCGAGCCCAAGTCGTCGACGGCGCGTTCTGTTCCCGCGCGCCTCAAGGAGCTGTCAGCACACCGAAGAGGCCCAGCCTGCTAACTGCAGGCAGGCACGGTTGAATCCTACTGGGGTCATGGGTTAATTTCCGAAAGGAATACCCGGCCCCGGCACGATAGGCTACGAAGGAACGGGGTAGGTTTTTAGTCAGTAAGAGTCTGACACTACTTCCCGCTCCGCCCAAGGGCGGGATTTGTCATTGGATGATTTTACCTAGTTAGTACGCAACGACCGACAACTCCCTACAAGGTCATCGACTCGTTTACTTAAAGAAATTAATTTCGTACATGCGTATATTAATTCGAGTTTAAAAAAAAAAGTAGTTTATTTTTTCATTTTTATCTTTACAAATCGATAGGGTTTCATGTACCGAATCGGCCCTCCGTGGGATTAAAACGACCAAAATTTTACGGTGTATGGCTTAATAAACTTTGAAATGGCAATGGTAGACGCCAGATAGATTCGCAATACTTAAAAATGTTTCTTTAGGGGTTTCTAGAGAAACATTTTTAAGTATTGTGAATCTATATTGTGAATATGGACCTTTTTTCACTGCTATAAAACAAAAGATCACGATAGATATCAAATTATTTTGAAATTATGATAAGAAATGGGCGTCGTTAGAAAGCTTAAAGTTACATAAAGGGCAAAGGTCAGAGTTTTCTTGCATAATAGCATCAGAAATAAAGATAATAGTAGGACAACCAAGGTGGCGGACAACTCAAACAACGTTGCCTGAAGATTCGTCAAACTTAACAGTGGGCAGAGCATATTGCTCGCAGATCAGACCTTTCATTGTGGAGACACTTGAAGGAAACCTAGGTCCAGTCGTAGACGTTTTTCAGCTGAAATGATGATGATGATGAAATGTTGGTGGACAATTGACTATTGCGAACTCTAGTGCCTATCGCCCTAGACGCTCTGATATTTAACCTGTTGAATACCGTAATTAGAGACACAATAGAAAGACAATAGGTGTGCGGACGCGCGTCCTCTTGGGAAATAATCAACTAAAATTAAAACCATCGGTAACATTTGATAAAAGTCCAAAACGATGGGCAGTGGTGGCTTTTGGAAGCTTTACGCATGTTAATATCAAATATATTGTACCCTTTTGTGAAATAACCGATTGTATCATATTCTAGTTTTTCAAACTATTAAACAGTAGTTTCATTTCAGCTTTTCTAAAAATCTCAAGTATAACTTTAACACCTCACGTATCTCTCTAACTTCAGCATCCTCGCTTTCACTGGCGCATCATTCCATACTTGATAGCCTCAAATAATTCATCAGCTCGTATAAATTAAACTCGTGCTGTCATTACTCACGCTGAGCCGCATCTGCTGCCCGTACGGTGAAGCTATAGATAGTAAAAAGTTTGAAGTATTATGGAAAGTAAGGGGTTTTTGGGTTTTAAAGTTATGTATTTGACATATGTAGTTGTTCTATCTCACCAAGGCATTGCTCGTTGTTCACATGCTATCGTAAGCATGGGCTTGCGGATGACAAACATTGGGTAACTCGACGTCCGGCCGTCCAGTAAAGCATATTGTTCCACGCGCGCTATAAAGAGATGTCAGTAAAACCCCCAATAATGACTTATACCAAAAACTAAATGAAATTCCCTAAGTGTATAACATAAATTATACCCCTTCTCCTGTAAGGTAAATGTTAATTCCATACAACTGAACATGGATACATATTTGGAATAAATTTTATAATAACTAAGTACTAATGCATAGAAATATTTTTTCCTTTTATTTTGGTGTGACGAAAAGTCTATTAATATTAAGACTAACTAAACCATTATTAAGGACTAGGTGTTAGTGTATTAATAAACACCAAGCAGATTAAAAAGTGTGTGACTTATTTATTGACACAAACGATGTTTTGCAACGCGTGGTTGCGTCGGTCGTTGAGAGGCTCCAGCAGTTGGGACTCGAGGTGGCAATGAACAAGTCCGAGGTCATGAGCTTTTACAGCCCTTGGAACGTGCCACCAAAGGGTTCCTAAATTACGGTACGAGGAATCGCGTAGGATTGACGATGCGGTGCCTGGGACTCGTCCTCGACAGTCGGTGGAATTTCGAGGAGCACTTCCGACGTCTGGCTCCCTATCTGGATCATACTGGGGCTATTGACTGGATCAAGCGGCACCTACTTAATTTAGAGGGTCCAGGCGCCTCCTGCCGGAAGCTCTACGCAGGTATCGTTTGGTCCATTGCCCTTTATGGAGCTCCGGTATGGGCACTGTCGCTGCGAAAGCGACCGGGGGCCAAGCTGAACGCATGCCAGAAGATCATGGCCATCCGGATGGTGCAGGGTTACCGCACAGTGTCCTACAAATCGGCGAGCCTCCTTGCTGGCCAGCATGGATCTGGAGGCAACAAACCTTGCACGTATGCACGATTTGCACGCATAGATGCAACACCGGGGCGACACTCCGCTGCCACAACAAGTCGCGGCATGGCAGACAGAGTTCTGGCGGGATCTCATGGTGAAATGGCGACAATGACTGTTGCAACCCAGTGCTCGGCACGCTACAAATATGCGGTAAGTCCCCTCTTTGAGGAGTGGCTGGAAAGACCTCACGGCGTCCTCACCTTTCGCATAACGCAGGTTCTCGTCGTACATGGTAAGTTTGGGGATTTCCTGCACCAGATTCGTCTGGAAGTGACGCCCGGGTGTTAACATTGTGTGGACCGCCCGGAGTGACAGCGATGTCTTGTGCTGAGCCAGATGTCAGTAAAGCCGTAGGAGCCCAGCAAAAGCCTACTGAGGTCATGGGTTGTGCGAAAATGAACCCGGAGCCCTGGAACGAAGGCAAGGAAGGAACAGGAGTGAGTTTTTTGTCAGTAAAAGTCTGACACGCTCTCTCGCTCCACCCAAAAAGCAGGAGATGTCATTGGATGATTTCGAACCTAAAAAAAAAGGTTATAAGAACTAATTTTATTGTTTAAAAATTATGAAATTTATTCATTTTTCCATCAATTTTATTATTTTTTTTATTTCACAAATGTTGCTATTTTAGTAAAACCTTTACCATGACATTCTCATCTTTACGAGTATGTAGTAGTTTAATACTTAATTCTGTATCTGATCTGTGTTATTTATTATTTTTTCTTTTTTCTTGTTTCTGCTGTGGCGGGACCGCTTTCCAAAATATTTCTTGTACAAGTCTTTAAATTGATTGCGTACCATTCCGGGGTCTACCTTCGGATCACCGTATGAATTTGGATAGTTATGACGGCAGTAACAAACGTGATCTTTTCCGCAGAACGCAGGTAAGCCAAGTTCCAGACATTTTCTGATGCAAGACCTGGCCTTATCTAAATTTGGGCAAAAATGAGCGATGTGGTGTCTTAATGCTGGTGGTTGATCTACTAATTCCTCGTCTTCATTTGATTCGTAGTTGTATACTGGTCATGAAATTGTAAAAAATACATTTTAAAAAATTGTCAAAAGTATCACAAAATACAGAAAAAAACTTAGATATTTAAAGGTATGCGGAAAAAGGTATAAAGTCCCGTAAATCTTCATTGAAAATGAAGGATTTCTGGATCAGACGGTTGTTATAAAAAATAAAAAATAAAAATAATATAAAAATAATATAAAAATAAAAATAAAATAAAATAAAATAAAATAAAAATAATTTATTTCAGACCTTGGTCCATATTTTGTTAGTAATAATCACACCCCTTAAAAAACTATGTTAGTAAAATACATTATTTCAGAGATTAATTTAAATATCTTTTGCGCACACCTGACACACCGGGTACCCAGTGTGCCAAAGTTATGTCTGGTCCGGGCAACTGGGTCATAGTTGATTTGAAACGGATATAATTTCCTAATCAAGTAGAAAGTTTTGATACCACGTTGCAGGATAATAATAATTATGTAATAAATATCATTTATTTCTCTCATAAAGGTACTTTATTTTAAAAGTTTATATATTAAATTTTGTCCTAAACTAAAACCTTTGTTAGCGCTAGAGTCTCAACAAGTTACCGAGACCAATATAATTATTAGGGACAGTTAAGTGAAAACAAAGGTGACGCTACAGGTATATAAGGTGACTGGTAACTAGTGACCGACGCTTAAACACGTGATTGTAGTCATGATAACTAACAACTTTTACTATGGGACAAAACTTGAAATCGCGAAAAATAAATTACAAATAAAAAAAACTTTTTTAAAAACAAGCTTTCAATTAAACGGGCTAAAAAGAAGAAAATAAACTTTTCCTTTAAAACTTTTACTATCAATTTATAACGGCATTACACAATTTATGTGATACAAAAGCTTGTCGCGAGATTTTGAAAATATTAAAATCAATAGATGAAGTTATTTAACGTAGAGGGTAAAGTTATTTAACGTAGAGGGTAATTTAGAGGGTAAACCAGTGAATGTAGGATTAGTGAGAATGGTTAGTATGGATGAAGTCAGAATAGCAGTAAATGGTATGAAAAATGGTAAGACCATTGGTCCCGATGGAATAAAAGTTGAAGTGTGGAAGTTATTGCGAGTGGATGGATGGATGTGGTTAGCTTTGTTCTTCAATAAGTTGTTGCGGGAAGAAGCCATACCTGACGATTGGTGCAACAGTTCTTTGGTGCCCATCTTTAAAAACAAAGGTGATGTTCTTGAGTGCAACAATTATAGAGGAATAAAGCTAATGTCACATACCATGAAAGCCTGGGAGAAAGTTATTGAAAGGAGGTTGAGAGAAGAGAGTGAAATTTCACAGAACCAATTCGGTTTTATGCCTGGTCAAGGTTCAATGGATGCCATTTTCGCTATACGCCTGCTGTGCGAGAAATACAGAGGTGCGCATAAAAACTTGCACATGGTATTCGTTGACCTCGAAAAGGCATACGACCGGGTACCTCGTGAGGTTCTGTGGTGGGCCCTTAAAGAGAAAGGTGTGCCTGGGAAGTATGTGCAGTTGATCCGAGCGATGTACAGTCGATGCCGTACGCAAGTCCGGTCTACAGTGGGCACCACTAGCAGCTTCAATGTGGCTGTCGGATTACACCAAGGGTCGGCACTCAGCCCTTACCTCTTACTGATGATAATGGACGCTCTTTTCGCCGATGACATTGTGCTGGTTGCCGAGAGTGGCCTAGAGGTCCAGAATAGATTGAAGGTGTGGTGGCACAGACTGGAGAGTGTTGGCCTGAAATTAAGTAGAACCAAAACGGAGTACTTGTTCTGCGATTTCGGCGGTCTTTCCGGTCCTGTGCTCTTAGCTCTCGCCGGAACGCCCATACCAATCTGCTCCGACTTTCGGTACCTCGGGTCGCTCGTTCAAGGAGATGGTGAGGTAAACCGAGACGTAACACATCGGATCAACGCCGGATGGATGAAATGGCGACAGGTCACGGGAACAACTTGTGACCCACGGATGCCACTCAAGTTGAAGGGTAAAATTTACAAGTCCGTGATAAGACCTGTCATACTGTATGGATCAGAATGTTGGGCTGTGAAAAAGATGGATGAAAAAAGACTGCATGTAGCGGAGATGAGAATGTTGAGATGGATGTGTGGTGTGACGAAAATGGATAAAGTGAGAAATGAGTATATTAGAGGAAGTTTGAAAGTGGCGCCAGTGACTGAAAAGTTGAAAGGAAATCGTTTGTCTTGGTGTGGTCATGTGAAGAGGAGGGATGAAACACATGTTACTAAAAGAGTTCTGAGTTTACAAGTAGATGGATGGAGAGGAAGAGGGAGGCCGAAGAAGAGATGGATGGATTGTGTGAGGAGTGATATGAAAGAAAAGGAAGTTAGTGATAGTGTGACGGCTGACAGGATGGAGTGGAAGAAAAAAACGTGTTGCGCCGACCCCAAGTAATATGGGACAAGGGCAGGAAGAAGAAGAAGAGATGAAGTTATTTAACGTGTTTAATTAATGAAGTTATTTATGTAGCTGTGTATTTACACAGTTAAATCTCGCGACAAGCTTTTATATCACATAAATTGTGTAATGCCGTTATAAATTGATAGTAAAAGTTTTAAAGGAAAAGTTTATTTTGTTCTTTTTTGCCCATTTAATTGAAAGCTTGTTTTTAAAAAAGTTTTTTTATTTGTAATTTATTTTTTACTTTTTAGTTATAACTTATTTAAATCACATTCGTATTTTTAGCAAGTCCTTTCATTTGTTACCCATATTATAGGAAAGCATAAGAAACTTAGTCTACTATCTTTAGAAGCCCGCCAGGTCTTTTTTTTATGGTAGGTAAAATCATCCAATGACATCCCCCGCTCTTGGGCTCGGTTCGGACTGTTACCGGTCGGACGGACAGCGAGCTACCCATTGCCCGCCATCCCCAAGCCCGCGCCTACGATGGCCGGAAATCGGGATCGGAATTACGGTGGCGGCTGCGGCGTGAGCGCCGTTGCCTGATATGGTCGGCCATCTCCTTTGCTAGTATTACTGCTTCGCTGAAGGAGGCGACCGCTGGAGAAGTCTGCCAGGTTGGATTTATGAAACAAAAATGATGGTGGTGGATCGTAAGACTAACAATCAACTTAACTTACATGAAATAGCCAATTGCGGAGTGGTCCAGAGTTTATCTATATGGGATCCACAATCACAAATACTGGGAAATGCGGAGAAGTTTCAAGAGACGATGTGCCATGATACGATCAGTCGTAGAGAATTTCACAAAGGTATGTAACAATCGCCGTGTAACCAAAAACACCAAGGTTCGGTTAATGAGATGCTTAATATTCCCTATTTTCCTAACATGGACATCCAACAAAAGCACCGTAAAAAGATTGACGCTCTTGAGATGTGATGCTGGTAGCGTCTACTGAGGATAAAACAGACTGCTCACCACACTAACTTTTCTATTCTTAAAGACCTTTGCATCAAACAAAAACTTTCGTCGATGGTGCAACAGCGAATTTTTAAGATGTTTGGACATAATCATACGCAATGAAAGCTTTTTGGAACGTTTAGTGGTACAGGGAAGAGTAGATGGCCTACGTTCACGCGGTTAATCGCCTACCAGATGGACAGACCTCACTAAATCATCTTCGAAATGTTCCCTCATTGAATTTACACGAAGTGCCATGAATAGAGAGAGATGGAGAAGTCTCGCAAAAACCGCAACCAAACTACGAGACGATCCATGACCACGACCACTTACCAAGAGTGTATGACTGAGAGGAAGGAGAATTTATTGGAATAAGAGTAATGACACGTTATTTTTCAAGTTACTCCCTGCAAGCCCTTTCAATTGGTACTTATTTTCTAGGAGTGTATTAAAAATAACTGGTTCAAATTCTTGGATGTTTCGCCATATATATTATTTATATTATTGAAGTTGAATTTTAATTGACTTCATATAGTTAACCATGCATAGTCATCAATTTTGATGACTATGCATGGTTAACTATATGAGGAGCACCTTCCGGCTCCATCATCAGACCCTGGCTACCATATAAGATGAAAGTACTCGTCAATACAAATCAAACGAGCCCAAATTCGATGGGGCTGTGTCGTTTAACTGCGGAGTTCCTGTAACCACCTTCCAGCTCCATCATCAGACCCTGGTTACCATATAGGATCCAAGTACGCGTCAATACGAATCAAACGAGCTCAAGTTCGATGGAGTTGTGTCGTTTAACTGCGGAGTTCGTGTGACCACCTTCCAGCTCCATCATCAGACCCTGGTTTCCATACAGGATCAGTACGCGTCAATACGAATCAAAAGAGCCCAAATTCGATGGGGCTGTGTCGTTTAACTGCGGAGTTCCTATGACCACCTTCCGGCTCCATCATCAGACCCTGGCTACCATATAAGATGAAAGTACTCGT
The DNA here is from genome assembly GCA_958295575.1 of Leucania comma. Taxonomy (NCBI): domain Eukaryota; kingdom Metazoa; phylum Arthropoda; class Insecta; order Lepidoptera; family Noctuidae; genus Leucania; species Leucania comma. Next base: position 6,172,270 of record OY282473.1, read on the forward strand.
CAATACAAATCAAACGAGCCCAAATTCGATGGGGTTGTGTCGTTTAACTGCGGAGTTCCTGTGACCACCTTCTAGCTCCATCGTCAGACCCTGGTTACCATATAGGATCCAAGTACTCGTCAATACGAATCAAACGAGCCTAAATTCGATGGGGTTGTGTCGCTTAACTGCGGAGTTCCTGTAACCACCTTCCGGCTCTATCATCAGACCCTGGCTACCATATAGGACCAAAGTACTCGTCAATACGAATCAAACGAGCCCAAATTCGATGGGGTTGTATCGTTTAACTGCGGAGTTCCTATGACCACCTTCCGGCTCCATCATCAGACCCTGGCTACCATACAGGACCAAAGTACTTGTCAATACGAATCAAACGAACCCAAACTCAATGGGGTTGTATTGTTTTATTGCTGAGTTCCTACCGCTACCTTCCAGCTCCATCATCAGATCAGCTTCATGTCATCATAATGTTGCATTGTCACCTGGTTTATATATGCATGTAAAATTTCAGTTCAATCGGTTGAAGATATCTGCTTCAAAATTGAGTTGCAAGATTTGAGCCGAACATACATAGTCACATTGATCAATAGATTTTTTTCGCGATTTCAGGTTTGGTCCCATAGTAAAAGTTGTTTGCTATAATGACTACAATCACGTGTTTAAGTATCGGTCACTAATTATTACCAATCACTCTATATAGAAGGTTTTATAGATATACAGGCTGTTTTATTGGAACGGGCCCGTAAGGACAGATACCTTAACCGTTACATTTACAGGAAAATGTTCCGAGGACTTTTTAAGATATTCTGGACTATTTCACAGATTTTGGAAAAAGTTAGTCAAATAAAAAAAAACTACAGGCTGTAAAACATCATGCTACGAGAGAGGATCAGTAAACAAAGACGCGATGAAAACCGTGAGTAGGTATAGCTAGTCATTAATATTTCTAAAGGCTGTTTCCTTTACCCAATAAAACATTGTTTACCAATGGAACCAAAACACAGAGTAGCACAAAGTATATCTCAATCCCCTGTATCGTGTTACTTTGTTAATTAACGTGTTAATTGATTGAAATTGATAGTTTTCATTCAATCAAGTCTGGACGTTATCGATTTATCAGGGATTTGAGTATTCCGGAACATGGTAAAACCGAAAACAACGGCAAACGAACTTTCAGAGAATTGGTAGTGTTTGTGACTGGATCATTGTTTAATGTAAGATCCCAATTTACTATTTACTTGGAAATAAATATTTCTTATCTTACAGCGAAATATTATGAGCTTCTTTCACTAAAAGTAGAAAATTATCCATTACTTTACTTTTTTTTTATTATCATTATATCTAGTCTATACTATCCTATTGCTGGACATAGGCCTGTTTTTCATTCTTTCCCTGGGCAACTTTTTGCCAATAAATTGCTAAAGTGTCTCTCTGTCTCTAAGGCCGTGTTTACGAGACGCGGCGCTTTGGGCGTTTCGTCATACATTGCAGCAGCGGGCCGTGTCATCGCTCGCGCAAACACAAACATATGGCAATGTACAACGGACCGCCCGACGCGCCGCGTCTCCGTAATCGAGCACTAAGTCGCCCGCTATCTCCTTCGAACCAAGGCACCAAGTTTTTGTTTTAAGGGCCCAACGGCTGATCGACAGACATACCGTGTTTTTTTTAAACCTACATATTTGCAAAGTAAATACTTATCATTTTTACCCAGCCCTTTTTCCTTACTCATCATCAGCCTTTTAATGTTCCCACTGCTGGGACACAGGCCTCCTCTCTAGGAGAAGGAATGGGCCGTAATCCACCACGCGGGCCCAGTGCGGGTTGTTTTTCTTACTAGACTAATATTATACAGAAAGTTTGTGTGTGTGTGTATTTGTTTGTCCTGCTCGATCACACAGCAAGAACCAGGACACAGGATACAGATGATTTTCTACTTTACGCTAGTGAAACCGTAGGCAGGAGGTATAAAAAGATAAATGTTTGGCCTTACGATGTTTATGTTCGTCTTCATCATCCTTGTAGAAATCTTTTGCCCTTGGAATTTCTTCTAAATTTGATTTTTTTTCTGTTACGTCCTCGTCTAAAACCGAAAGCAAACATAAATGTATTTTTATTCTTTTAAGACAAGCCGATTGAACATATTTACTTCGAAACATATGATTCGATGTAAAAAATATAGGTACGAGTATCTTCGATAATGTTCCACCTAAAATGACTTCAGAATATTTTGTTTTTACTAGTTCTACTTTAAAATAAAACGCAGTTTTATTATAGATATCTTCATCATCATCGTTTCAGCCAAAAGACGTTCACTGTTGGACATAGGCTTCCCCAAGTGTCGCCACAATGAACGATCCTGTGTATCTCGTATCCATCGGATTCTCGCAACCCTTGCCAGGTCATCAGTCCACCTTGTAGAAAACCTTCCAACACTGCATCTTCTGGTACGCAGTTCCTACTCCAGAACCTTTCGGCCCCAAGTGACTTTAAGCCTTCTGATAAGGGCAATTGTAAGCAAGTTATTCGTTGAATTTACTTCAATCATACCTCTAAGGGTTGAGCTACGTTCCAAATCACACTTTTCTATGTTTCTATCTTTTTCTATCACTTAGGACAATCTTTTACCAAAGCGAGACAAAAATCTGGAGTGCAATCACATGCGGTGGAATCGACAGTCGGTAACATGCTCTCTTTTTCGGTCTAGTAGAAAGAATAGAATCACAGGAAAATGTGATTCGATTCTGCCAAATGTAGCTCAACCCTAACACAAATACGTTAAGGCTGAACTAGTCGCGTGTTTAAACTCACCGATGAGGTTTTTTCTTTTTTTATGGTATGTAAAATCATCCAATGCCGAAATCTCGCCCTTGGGCGGAGCGGGAAGTAGCGTCAGACTCTTACTGACTAAAACCCCCCGTTTCTTCGTTGCCTATCGTGCCGGGGCCGGGTATTTCTTTCAAAAGTTGACCCAAGTCCCCAGCAGGCTTTGACCCTGCCTGCTTGCAGCTAACAGGCTGGGCCTCTACGGTTTGCTGACAGCTCCTTGAGGCGCGCGGGAACAGAACGCGCCGTCGATGACTTGGGCTCGGACGATCGGACAGCGTGCTACCCATTGCACGCCGTCCGCAAGCCCGCGCCTACGGTGGCCGGAAATCAGGATCGGAATCCCGGCGGCGGCTGGGGCGAGCGCCCCGTTGCCTCTGCCTGATGCGGTCGCCCTCTCCTTTGCTAGCATTACTGCTTCGCAGAAGGAAGCGACCGCTTGCCATCCCTCTTCACTCCGGACCATGGCCTGAAACAAGGCCCGGCGAGAGAGATCGCTGCCGCCGATCGCCCCCACGAGGACACGGCTATGGTACACCTCTAACGTATACACCACTGTGTCCTTCGGGTGGTCCACATAATAGTGACACCCGGTTATTTCTTTTATATGAATCAGGTGCAGGAACTGCCCGATCTTACCATTTCCGGTGAGGACCTGCGTCATAAGGAAAGTGAAGACACCGTGACGTCTCTCTAGCCACTCTTAAAACACTTACTCATAGGAGGGATCATAGAGATTATCATTTCAACATAATTTTTAATTATTTAGACACTCGAATTACAAAACTAAATCTATTTTACGTTACATTATCCACTAGAAATCCTTTGTTTCATCGTGTTACTCAGAGGTTGGTGTGTAGTTATACAACATTGTTTTCGGTATATGTGAAACTTAAATACATAATTATAGTTTGTTCAGAATCGGTAACTGAATCCAATACAATAATTTCTACATCATATATTTTTTTTTTCCAAAAATATTTCAAAACGGTCACAATTTGGACTCCACCGTGTGTGTCGCACCACAGTGTGCGACACTAAGTACAGCACAGATCACCACAGTTCATAGCGGGCATTATCCGCCAGCGCACAGCTGGGTGAGGAAACAAAACAACTCCTCAGTCACCCGGATGGCGCGGTGATCATGTATTATTAGTGCGGACAATCAGGTAACATAACAAGTTATAACCTTGTGATTTTTTATATCACAGTTATGAAATTCGGTGCATAGATTCTTTACATAAAAGTAATTTTCTAGACACGTGTTTCAGGTTTCGCATAAACTAAAACTAATGTTAAATAGGCAGTTGCTCCATAGTAAGTTATTGCTCCATAGGTTTGGAAGTACCGGTACTATTTTACCCTTAGGGTAACCAGCCTCCCCTATCATCTTGTCGCTTTCCATATTAGACAAGCAAGGAAATGTAATCCATTCCATCCAGGCGGCAGTTCAAAGTATTTGGCCCGAGGCTCGAACTCTAAAGACCTACGCAATCGAAACCGAGGGCAACATTATTGTGTTTTTTTTTTTATAATAATAATTGTGGTTAGATTTACCTTCTTCCTTACCTTTTTGACCTTCTTCTGGTACAGACAATCCTCTGACTTTAAGACAGAAGCATTGGCTCAACAAGCACGCAAGATTTGTCCCACATTTTTGATAACATTGGTACCTCGTAGCTGCGTTTCCACAATCTTCTACAAGTATACGACCCAGTGATCTTTGAGGTTCCTTCTTGTCATAGTAATAATCAAGGGAAATATCGCCCACTGAAAATTAAGTTCATTAAGTTATTACGGTATTATAATTAATCCAACATAGTGTCTTTATTTTATATTTTTCTACACGGAGGGATGGATGATATCCGCGTCATATCCGTGAACGGGCGCTGTCAGTTGAGACTGGTCATCTCTTACTGCTGCCAGTGGTTTATTTTAATATCTATTAGAACATATTTCTTTTCTTTGTGTTATTTACATTGTTCTCTCATAAAAGCAGCGACAAGAAACATGTAACCGAGATATTTGTAATACATATAATATCATGATTGAAAAGGGTGTCCATGGAGTTTATTGCACATTCTTCTCCATAGAGCTCTACGCTTTGGAATGTGCAATTAGCATCATTTTTTCTGACAGACCGAATTCTTGGCCTTTCAAAAGTGCCTGTAAATGATTTATTTGAAATAAATGCTTTTAAATCTTTTGGAGATATGGACGACAATGACCTAAAAAACAATAAAAAATAGAAAAATTTCTCAGCTTCGTATAAAAACCATTTAATTATATATAATTTTCCAATTTGATATAGTAAACCTCAATTTAAAATAAATGAATATTCCCGTATCAATTTGAAGTTGTTTGATGTTTGATTGGTGTAAGAATTTTTTTTTAAACGCAATATATTTTTACGAATCAAAAATAGTTTAGATGGAGTGCCTTTTGCGAATTTTTGACTACATTACTATTATTTCCGTTCACTTTCCACTGATATTTCGACTAATGATTTGTAGGTAAGTGCTATAATTCAATGATATAAATAACTTGCCTGCACTTATAGCTAAAAATGGAACTAAATAACACACAGTGAAGAACCTATTCACATATCTAAGAGCCATCGCCAAAGAGACAAACGAACTAACATAATTATAAATCTTAAGAAGTAATGCGTGAAATAAGATCACTGATTGATTTCATGCCCATGGAAGCTTACAAAAAAATAGTTATGAAATTCCTCTTATCATAAGCGGATTATAGTTTCAGTGTAACTGTGAACATGTAGAAATAATGATTAAAAAGTTGAACACTTCTAGACAACCCCTCTTCATCAGAAACTACTAATATAATAAAAAGAAGAGTATTTTTACTTGTATCTTTTGAACTAAAAATCGCCACAAAAACGGAACGGTACTGCCCCTGATAGTAAAAAGACGTATCTAACAAAAAGTTAAAATGGATAAAAAAATGTTTTAATGAATGAAACGGGAAATCGTTTGCTGTCTTCGAGTAAATTAAAATATTTACATATTGAAAGTTGAAAATAAAGCCCAATATAATGAGCTTTAACTTGGTTTAATAATAATACGAATTTATCAAATCATTATAGTAAAAATAATAAAAAAACATTTTCATCTTAGCATAAAAAATTAAGAAAAATATCACATACTTAATTGAATAGACGTAAATGGCTAGATGCGTCCTTTAATTTTCAAATGCTTTTGGCTGTACTTTTCTTCTAAGTATTTAGTTTATTTATCTAGTACATATTTTTAACAGAAATGACCGCATATGGTTATTTCCGCCTTTTTTCTTAAGGATTAATAACTATATAGATAACCCTTGACTAAGATAGAATGTTTATAAAATAATTTGATATTTCTTTTATTTAAGGAAGTGTATTAATAAGTTCTTAGTTATCATAATAAGCTATAGCCTAATGTATTATTAGTAAATAAAACACAATTGATATAATCAAATATTTATTTTAAAGTCTTTTGACCCACATAATAAAACAAAATGCTATTCTTGGCACAGTAAATTATTAAAATCAGAACTTTAAAAATGTAATACTTGAGCAACGTTTAGCTTAATCAGTCGTATACTTCCCTTCTTGGTCAGTTGAATTACATTTTCAGAAGCCAGAACAGCGTGGTTTTCGGGCTTAAAATCTTTTCGTTTAGGTTTCTCTGATACGCGAATGTTGTTTTGTGGTGAGTTTTCTATAAAATCAGTATCTGAATCAGAGTTGATAACACTACTTTTTTGGCTTTTTTTTCTGGAAGAACGTAATCTTTATCAAGAACTGAATCATCAGAATCAAAATTACTTAGTGTTGAACTGCTGCTGCTGCTGCTGGTAGTAGCTGCAGTGGTGATATTATCGCAGACTTTATCAGAAAAAATACTGTCAGTTGTAGGGACTTGGTAAATTTCTTCAGCAATATAATCCCGAAAAACACACAATTCAATAAAAATAACTGAATAAAAATCAAAAAATCTATATAGGTAAGTCCTCATAAAAATGTCAATGTATGAAATAACTCATATCAATGAATTATTTACTTTAATTTATTATTTTTACTATAAATTTTAATTTATTATACTTTTACTACAATTTGTACATAACTTAGGTAGTTACAGTAAGACTGATATTATTATTTTCCTGCCAAGTCATAAACAATTGATGATATTATTTGGCACAGTACGGTAAAATAAAATTGCACACAGCTCTGACATTATTATAGCCTACAAATTTTGTAAAATAATAATAAATATACTACGGTACGGTACGGTTGACAACTGTCGGGCATGCCACCGGCCCGGGGAATCAATCCGACACATTATTTCTGGATGTTCTCATCTAGCTAACGGAGACTATTTGTATAGGCACAACCTTGTAGCCAGGATTATCCACCAGCAACTTGCTCTTAAATACAATCTTTTGGAATCAGAAGTACCGTACTATAGGTATGTGCCCGACCCAGTTCTCGACAATGGCAATATCTCATTGTATTGGGATCGATCTATCATCACTGACAGGACTATTGTTGCCAATAAGCCTGATATAATAGTGGTCATAGATCGACTAGAGCGTCGCACAATGATTATTGATATAGCGGTCCCTCATGACGAGAACCTCGTGAAAGCTGAGAAGGATAAACAAACTAAGTATCTTGACTTGGCTCGCGAGGTTGTCGACATGTGGGAAGTGGATATAGCAGTCATTGTGCCGATAGTCGTGACGGCCAATGGCTTAATAGTCAAGAGCCTCGACCAACATCTGCGGAGGCTCTCCTTAGGCAGTTGGATCAAGAGTCTGATTCAGTTACCTACCATAAAAAAAGGCAGTACTCCTGGACACGGCGCGTATTGTCCGGAGGTTTCTCTCTCAGGAGCCCTGACCACCGGTAGCTTGGACCCTGTTCCCGATGCCGGTGGGCTACTATTTTTTATATATATTTTTTTTTTGTATAGCCTTCTATAAAAAAATATTTAAAAATGTAATTTATATGTATATGAAAAGAATAAAAGGAAATATACTACACGCAGCGAAAACTTGCGCGACCGCGACACATCCGTTTTCCAACAGACTACTCGAGCGCAACTAGCGTAGAAACTGGTCAGGCGCCATACTAAACATTCACAATTTTAAGAAAAATGGACGTTTATGCACACTTGCGCCTCTTTTATTAAGTAATAAGTTGTATTATTTTTATTCAACGTAAGGTATTAAGACGCTTATGGCAAATGCGTCTATGCGAAAACTATTTTACGAAGTAAATAGGGCGCAACTGGTCAGATGTGGTCTTTTTTTCTTAATATGAAATCAGTTTTTATTAAGCGCGTTAGACGTTAACGCGTATTTGCGTCTTATTAACTTCCTCTTAGAAATAGGGACAAATATGCGCCTTTTACATTACCGAACTAAAGAAAAAACTACAGATTATAAGGACATTATCTACACAAATGCGACTTTTCAACTAAGTTTCAGATAAACTCGTCCTTTCATCTTCAATTGGGTTTAAAAAAATGAACAGAAGCGCCTTATTTCGTTGTGTTAAAAACGCACTGGAGAAAGGTAGCAAAATATTAAAAATACAGGCAGATGCGCCTTTTTTTCTGATTCCGGAAATGTATATAACTCAAATCCGGAAAAAATGTTAGATGCGTCTTTTTTACTATCGGGGGCAGAGTAAGTAATCAAAGACGCGGGTGAAATTGTGAGGGACATTTAGTTTGATATAAACGGTAAGATACTTCCTAGGTACTGAACAGGCACCCAAATGAATTCCAAGATCTCACTTAACAATTATTTCAAGCCTTTCCTTGTCCAAATAATGTGTGATTCACCTTTATGTCGGTGGAGGTTAACCCAAGTCACTGGTTTATTTTTATGGTAGGTAAAATCATCCAATGACAAATCCCATCCTTGGGCGAGGCGGGAGATAGTTATAGAGTAGTGGAGGTCGGGCTCTACCTTTTGCCCGTAGGGGGAAGCCGACTTACAATACAATACAATACAATACAATACAATAAACTTTACACAGCATAATGTAAGATAATTCAGAAAAAGTAAAAAATTTATCGACCTAGGGTCGTTTAGGAACAATTAGACTAACATACCAAGATTTTTCCACCTCTCGGAAAGCACTTTAAGCCGTTGGTTCTAGCTGTCATTTTATATATCTTAGATAGTCGTTTTGAATAGTTTGAACTTAGAAAATCTGACAACAGTCTTACCAAAGGGTGTTACCCAATTGCTGGGATTTGGTGATAGAAGTTTTATGTAAAATATTGGTATTTAACTACATCCGATTCATCTGGAAGCCATTTCCAACGTAGCGTGGAAGCGGCAAGGCAGATTTTATTTACCTACTTCTGCTACATTTACCAATGCCGCCACAACTAAAGACATAACAGACAAAAATAGAGCTAAAACTAATCAGAAGGAAATGTCGAAACACTGACAAATAAGTCTATCAATTGGTGAAACTTCTTGTCCCTAACGTTAACGTTGGTCACGTAAAGTTACCAACTTCGGGTCGAGGTCAAACCATCTTCAACATACGATAGATCGAAGGTTATCTTGTGCGTGACCAGATCAAAACAAAATACGACCCTTGAAACTTGTTTAGGTTAAGAATATTGGGATGATCCCAAAATATTGTGTATTTTGCTTGGGTGAATTAGCAATATCGTTGTCAATATTGAGTTCAAGTTATATGAAACTGATACAGGCAGAAGCAAATAATAGTAATTTCTGAAACATATCTAATATATAAGATTTAAGAGACTAATATTTCGCTGATACAATTTTTCTGTCTTTGAAAGTTTTTTGTTTTTTTTTTCCTCAACAATGAGTACACTATTACATTTCATCTCTTAAGTCTAAGTGGGCATTTAGACTCTTAGCTCTTCTTAAAGTGATGGCACTGCGGTATTTTATACGCCTTAACAGCCAATAAAAAACTGAGAAAGAAAACATATTTACGCTAATTGAGATTCATGTTTCTTTTTTTCACAGGCAGAGGTTCGTCAATACAACTTTTAAACGACAAATGCAACAATTTGGTGAAGTCGAATTTGTTAGTGACATTGATGATAATGATGAGAAACACCAATATATTCCCACATTACATAGTATTTTTGTGATGCAACATTGAAGTCCTGTGTGACTAATAACATTTTTGGTAGACGTACAGTCGTACAGTGACCATCAGCTTGAAGCTGAATTGCTATGTAAATCCTTTCAGGCGTATTCTTTATAAATAAATATAATATATTATCTTCTTATAGTACCGATCGACTCAGATTAAGTTTTTTCTGACAGTATTTGTCAACCTGTTCAGCTATGGGCGCGCCACAAATGAGGCGACAAGTCCCATCTTTGAGGCGTGGCTGAAGAGACCCCACGGTATTCTCAACTAGCGCACCACGCAAGTCCTTACTGAACACGGCAAGTTCGGTAAGGACTTGGTTTCTGTTCTGGATTCGTGCAGAGGAGTCACCCAGGTGTTGCCATTGTGCTGAACACCCGGAGGACACGGTGGAGCACACTGTAGAGGTGTGTCCCGCCTGGGCAGAGCATCGCCGTGTCCTCGTGGGGGCGATCGGCGGCAGCGATCTCTCTCGCCGGGCCTTCCTTCAGGCCATGGTCCGGAGTGAGGAGGGATGCCAGGCGGTCGCCTCCTTCTGCGAAGCAGTAAGTCTAGCAAAGGAGGAGGCCGACCGCATCAAACAAAGACAACGGGGAGCTCGCCCTAGCCACCGCCGGGATTCCGATCCCGATTTCCGGTCATCGTAGGCGCGGGCTTGCGGACGGCGTGCAATGGGTAGCACGCTGTCCCATCGTCCGATAACCGACCGGACCGAGCCCAAGTCTGGCCCAGCCTGCTAGCTAACTTCATGGGTCAGTTTCTGAAAGGAAGGCCCAGCCCCGGCACGATAGGCAACGAAGGAACGGGGTAGGTTTTTAGTCAGTAAGAGTCTGACATATTAACTGCTCCGCCCAAGGGTGGGATCTATCATTGGATGATTTTACCTACAATAAAAAAGGTGTTGTGCAATTAAACTTACAAACTGAAAATACATACTAAAACAATAATAATATACCCATAGAACATGAAAGCTAACATGTAAAATATATATGTACATTTGCTCAAATTGTATAATTTCCTATCTTGGTGTACAATAAATGTACACCAATATAGGAAATTATACAATCTGAGCCTTATGAACATACAATTAGCGACCTTATCTCATTCTGTGATCTCTTCCAGGCAACCTGGTATGGACCATAGAAATATAAAAAAACAGGTATGGACAGAGATTGTCTGGACATAAAATGGGGTCGCACTTCGTGCATTAGAAAACAAGTAATTACAAATTAAAAAAAAAAACTGATTTACAAATAAAAAAAAATGTATACACATTACCACGAAAACAATAAATCCCACAAAACAAAACAATGTTTACTTATTTTCATCCATCTTCTCACAAAACCTTAGACATTTACCCCTTAGGCAAACAAGTTATACTCAGGTGTAGGAGTCAGAAGAGCATTAAGGACAGAAAACGCACGAACGAGCGCCAAGTTAGCTCGTGACACTGTCTGCGATAAAGGATCAGCTAACAATCGGTGCAATCGCGGCCTAAGGTGTTGTTTAGGTACGAGAGTAACAAACAACCTTACCAGTTCAGCAACTAGTTCTGATTCACTCCAAAGAAACCGACAAGCGGAGATGAGTAAAAAATAATGATTACTATATAATTGCATTGCGTTGCATCAGCCTTATAATGTTCCCACTGCTGACACTCAGGCGTCCTCTCTAATAGAGGGAAAGGGCCGTAATCCACCACGCGGACCAAGTGCGTGTTGGTGGATGTCACATATCTTAGAATTTTTGATTCTAGAACATGCCGGTTTCCTCACCGTTTTGAGCACAGTGGTGATGAAATAAATTACACAAAGTAACGCGCCTGGCTGGGTTTGAACCCGCGACCTACAATTCGTAAGTCGGGTCCGTTACCCCTCGGCTACCACTGCTCTACTATGTTAAATGATATTAATTTTGCAAGTAAGTTTTAAAGACACTTTTAAACGTCAATTTTTTTTTTGTCAGTTTGAACTAGATGAGGCTGTAATGCTGAGCCACAAGCTGGACAACCCCCTTCTGGCACACTGGGTTCAAACTCAAGTGCGCGTGCCCGGTGCCACAGCGGGAGGCAAATACTTAAATTAATGTTTATTTATTTTATCTATTTGATTTGAGTGATGACATTATACTTAAAATGAATTTATTGAACTGAATTTATTTAGCTATGATTATGACATCTATAATAAATTAATAATATAATATAATAATGAAATTTGAAAATGTATGGACCAAATAATGTCTGAAATAAAAATATTTTATTTTTTATTTTAATAGCATATTAATTTTATCATTCCGCATGCTAACTGCATACCTAGTTATTCTTGATACCTATAAGACTTTAAAGTACAAGACACTTCATTATAATATCTTCCTCCAAAAAACGATAAATTAGTATCATTAAAATATCCTTGTATGTGTACAAATTACAAATGGCTTTATCAAGTAGGCAAGTACAGTCGACCACATGTCAGCAGAAACATTTTTCCTTTGAGATGATCTAACATACGGAGATTTAATAGAATAGGAGGCTAACTTACATTTTACGGTATTGTTTGACAGAATCACCGCGGCTCTGAAACTTGAAAGGATACTGAAAGTACACGAGTCAGTAAAAGCTTGACACTTTCTCTTGCTTGACTTCCCATTAAAAGAAAATAGCTTGTACCTTCCATCTAGCAAATTTGGACTCATTGGAATGCCGTGCGGGGAGGTCTTCCTCATCCAGATTTGGTTAAGACTAATCTACAAAATCTGCGAGTAGGGTAGCCAGCCTTCGGTACACAGAATAAATCATAAATTATATTTATTTTACACATTTTTCGTCAATTTTAATACATGAGGCCAGTGTTTCCTTGTCGACTACTCTGAGAAAAAACACCGAAACAAACTCAGGGGTCAAAGTCTCTTAAAAAAGTCCATACAGCAAACTTGTAACGGTCAAAACATATGAGAATCATGCAGATCGGAGTCAGAGATGGTCTTTTGAAGAAAGAACCACACAGTTCTGAAAGGACCTGTCCAGTCAGTGCAAGCATTTGTCAATATTTGTGTAGCTCATAGAATGCATTTTGGAGAGTGTGCGCGGGAATTACATGACTTGATTTCCCTATCAGTTTTCTACTATCGGACAACCCGATGTACTAAGGATGGATGGACTAAGGATGGACTAAGCGTTTTACCTGGAACAGTTTGAATGCTGTTGTCTTCCCGTCCGTTTATAATTTAGGTATAAGGCTAGACTTAATATGCTCAAGTGGGTACGTTTCACCATCAACGATTGCATCACTGCATAGTGCTTACCATCAGATGGGATCGCAGTCAATCACTACTTTATATCATTTAAATTAAAAAAAAAAACCTACTTGTTTTGTGACTACATACATTATTAGTACCTGCTGTCTGGTAATCAAGGCCAATTGAAATCAATTGTCAATAAAAATGGATGTTTTATGTGAACATGATCTGCTGGCAGACTTTATAAATACATAATATTATTTGAAAACATGTCATGTGATAATAATATTGATAATTCTAATTCCTTTCAGTGTTTTGTGTAATTTATTTCATTACCGTTGCTTTCAAACGATGATGGAAAACATCGTATTTAAACAAATATATCTTAGAGCCAAAAAACGAAGACATCCCATCCACTAACCCACACTGGGCCCGTGTGTGTGTTAGTCATTTTTAACTATTAACAATTTTCTTGTTACATAATGTTCGAAATTAAAATACATAACTATGTTATCAGTAGTACCTACCGATAAGAATAATGAAATACACTATGATTGTACATTAATAACAATAATCAGCCTCCCAAAACCATTTCCTTCTTTGGTTTCCATTTGCCGGGATAGTTTACCCACCAACCAGATTGTCTTTGGGAGCACTTTCATAGCACGTACAGGAATAAGTGCTCGATTACGGAGACGCGGCGCGTTGAGCGGCGCGTCGGGCGGTCCGTCGTACATTGCCATATGTTTGTGTATGCGCGAGCGATGACGCGGCCCGTTTCTGCAATGTACGACGAAACGTCCAACGCGCCGCGTCTCCGTAAATACGGCCTAAGCGTTGGTTGGTACCACGTTATACAAAGTGTTTAGGAGGCATCTGCGAGTTAGCTTGTGCCCCTCGTGCGCCTTCCAAAGAGTTTCTTGGTATGATAATGTGAAGATGAGGGATGAAATACATGTTACTAAAAGAGTTATGAGTAAACATGTGGATGGATGGAGAGAGAGAGGCAGGACAAAGAAAAGATGGATGGATTGAGTGAAAGTTGATATGAAAGAAAAGAGAGTTAGTGATAGTTGGAGGATGACAGGACAGAATGGAAGCAAAAACATGGTGCTGGTAGGAAGATGGTGATTGCTCTAATAGAAATATCTGATTACCATTACTTTAGAATCAACTTGGTGTTATATTCACATTTAAAGCGTACAGCTAAGGAGTGGAACTCCCTACCGAAGTCTGTGTTTCCTGATAGCTACAACCTTGGGGTCAAGAGTAAATAGGTAACTTCTAGGCAAGCGTACTCCATCTTTGGGCAAATTAATTATCGTTTATAGTACGTGGGAAATAAGTTGAACCATCCACCAAGGCTACACGCAACCCCTCACCTTGACTGAGACCCGAAAATCGGTTGTAATCCTCGTCACACAAGTTGAACCATCACGGCGGTCGACTTTGAATGCGTAATAACGGATTTTCGGGTCCTAATCGAAGTGAAAGAACAGCAAATGGTTCAACTTATTTGCCGCGTCCTATACCATCAGGTCAGATAGTGGTCAAACGTGAGCTTATCTTTTGTTAAAAAAATTAATTGTAGCAGTCGGGACCCATTCTCGAAATGGAGGCTTAGTGAATTGAGAGCACATACCTGTATTACATTGCAGATTACTCCAATCTACTGACTAGACGGCTGACTTTCTAGAATGGGTCCCGAATGCTACAATTTATCTTGTATTTAAAATATTATATAGTTAAGTGCAATCGGGTAGAACGACTTTCTTATTTAGGGCTTTTTCTACTCAGAAAAGCAGTCGGGTTTTTTAGTTTTTTAAATTACCGTTTTTTAATTTTTTATTTTTTAAGTTTTATTTTATTACGATATCACTTTCAGAGTAATTACTAATCTAACGACACCTCTCAAGCTAAAATCCATCGAGCCGTTCAGGCTGCAGAGCGTGCCAAACAATTATACATACATACATACTCTCGAAAAACATAACCTCCTTCTGGCGCAGTCGGGTAAAAATATTGAAATAATATTATTTTTCGTTATTAAGTACACATCCCATGGGTTTTGTGAACGTGAACCCCGGGGCCCCGGAAGACAAAGAAGAAACAGGAGTCGGTTTATAGTCAGTAAAAGTCTGACACTATGTCGAACTCTGCTCAAGGGTGGAAGATGTCATTGGATGATTGTATGATTGGATGATTGTCACCTAAAATGATAAATGAAAAAAGAAGTACATCACTTTTGTAATCAACAATAGTTACTGATAAGAGCGTTGTTAATTACACTTAGTTTGTACCTCGTGGGGATAGTGGGTGTGTCACTTGACAAAAAAAATAATCACTTAACATAAGTGTGTAACAAATAGTTTATACACCATAAACTCTAAATGTTGTAGGTAAAGGTATAATAATGTCATAATGGGGAATATGCAAGAAAAAATATTTGTTATCTAATCAGGGGCCTTGCAATGACGTGATAAAGGGTCGTTGGGCTCTTTGAACCGTGACCACGGTCCCAACTTCCATCTATAAAATGACTTAAGTATTATGTAGGCATGATTTTTTAGTTACAAAAAGTGTTAATCATTTTACAAATTGTTATAATAACGTATACATACCTACAATAAACTCATTTTGTTGTGTCGATATTGAGATAGATTCATAATAGCACAAGTTTAAACCTTAGTGATTTTTAGTTGCTATTAAATAGCAACAAAGAATATAGAAATATAAAAAAAAATATAAATATAAATTTTAACGTAGATAATCCTGCATTCTTTGTTTAAATGTTAAATAAATTTAAAAAAAAATGCTGTCTTTTAGGACCACAAGCATTACAGTTATGAAAAAATCTATAGTTATTTTATTTGTGGTCCCAAAATACTACTCTAAATTATTAATAATTATGTTTTATAGGTGGAAGTTGGGACCGCGGTCCCGGTACAAAAAGCCCCACGACCAGTGTTATAATGTCAGTCGAGAAAAAGAGGATGAAGTTATATACCCCGTCGAGTCGAGAAAAGGAGATGGAGTTATTTACCTCTACCCTACCTCTTCCCTTCTTCTTGCCTTTAACAGTAAAGATTCCTTTAACAGTTCAGTTTAGGTCTTTCAAATGGTTCGTGTTAAGAGCCCGTAGTAGGGCCTTCGTTCATCAATAAATATACAAAACTAGCTTCTGATAGTGACTTTGCCCGCGTGAAATTCGGTTTCTCCATACAAACTTCCAACCCCCATTTTACCCCCTCAGGGGTAGAGTTTCGTAGAATCCATTCTTAGCGGATGTCTACACCCTATCAGGAACCTACTTGCTAAATTGTAGATGATATCCGATTGATGGTCATCTCTTATCTTTTAAGGGGCAGATATATGATTTTTGATAATTTTAAATTGAACATCACGCCTAAAGGCCAGTCCTTATGCTTTAAAAAATATATATGTTAAACTTGACTATTTACCTAATAATTTGATATACGAATATTTACATACAACTTAGTGTAATTTTTTCAAAGTTACTTCTGCAGACAAAAAAGCGAAGATCAGGCAAAAATCATTGAGTGTATTTTTATGAAACTTTCACAAACCAAAAGGTTATTTAATTACCAATCTTTTGATATACGGTTTTTATTCATATTGTGTTTAATAAATGAAGGACCATATTATTATTCGAATAATCTTGATACGCGGGGAGTGACGCTATCTCCTCTTTTATTCGCTTAAGGTCGCTGGCTCTTAGTGTTGCCTCAATTCTCCTTTTTAAGTTATGTCTAAGATCCTAAACATTCTTCATTTTTTCAGAACCAGTGGCGATAGATACTCCAATAATACCTTTACAATCCTGAATTATACTCTTGATATTTTAACCTAAAAATATTCTTCATGTGTGGCGATACTTAAATATAAATCTCCTATTTTAGAAGAACTCAGACTGAGTTGACGCATTCGTCTGCTTAAACTATAATTATTTTTATTTCATCAAACATAACAATTTAAAGACAATTCGAGAACCACGAGTCTCCAAAATTTGACTTTAGTGGATTGACAAAAAATTATGATGATGATAATAATTAATTTTAAAAAGTCCAAATTATTTTCCTGCTGTTGTGAGATTATATAATTTAGATACAAGCGTAGATCTTCAAAGCTAGAGTGATTAGACTTATAATAAAGTGCGCTTCGCCATCTACGATTGCATCACTGCTTACCATCAGGTGGGACCGCAGACAAGCAATAGATTAAACAATATTTTTTTTACAGATAATTTAAATAAAACTAGCTTCAGTCATTGGCTTCGCTTGCGTCAAATCATTAATAAAACCCATAGTGAAAATATAGTCTATGTGTTAATGCAGAATATAAGCTACACTGGTACTAAATTCTGTTCAAATCTATTTAGGGCCAAATTCACCAAGAAACTAATCGCGATTATATAAAACAAAACGCAGTTTGAGCGCCTGATCGAGATTATAGCTTCATTTTGCGTTTCACCGCTATGAATTAAACCTAGTTTACGCTAAACTCAGTTTCAATTCTTTTGTTGTCGCCCATGTTACGACACGGTTCTTTAAACTAGATTACCCTGAGCTCAGTTTAGTTGAACTGAGTTTTTATATTGAATGGTGAAATCAGCCCTTAAACGTTTGAGCGTGACACACACACACACACAAACAGAAATTTTCGCCTTTATGAGTGTGATTAATTATATTTCAATAAAAAAATCTTTTATCGATGAAAGACTTGCATTTAACTGTTATCACTCTTCATTTCTATCACCGGATGAGATAGTGAAATGAATGATGCATATTATTATAAACAAG
This sequence comes from Leucania comma, assembly GCA_958295575.1. NCBI lineage: Eukaryota > Metazoa > Arthropoda > Insecta > Lepidoptera > Noctuidae > Leucania > Leucania comma. The sequence continues at coordinate 6,190,306 of OY282473.1, forward strand.
GATATCACTGTCGAGAAAATATATTTCAATACAATTTTTGAGCATGACAGAACATAAACAATAAACAGACAAAAAGCTGGTTCAGAAACCGCTGCGTCATGCTTATTATGAACCTAATATTATATAACGATGATGTAGTGTGGAGTAGGAATTCAGTTTACCACACGCATTCGTCGTAGATACCCGTCTAACAATTTGTGACGATGCCGAAGAAATTGCAATATTTTAACATCGGAGGCCTTGCTGAACCCATCCGGTACATTCTGCATTACACCAAGCAAGATTTTGAGGATTATAGACATAATATTGATACTTGGCCTGATCTAAAAATAAAAGAAAGTGAGTACGGTGTTATTTTTAAAAGATTTTTGATATTTTATTTTCGTAGCTGTAGAATTTTGTTATCGATTTGTCGGTATAAATCCTGATTGTGTGGAAATTGTGTTTGTATGCTCGTGTTGTTTACATTATATTATCAACACAGCCCCCCCTGGGTATGTATTACAATAGATAATTACTGACATGAAAATAAAAAAAAGTTTAAAAATGAATTGGTTTTAGATTTGTGGCTGTAAAATTTTGCTATCGATTTATGGTTATAAATCCTGATTGTGTTTATATCGACGAGTTTACAATATCAACGCAAGCCACCTGGGTGTGTATTGCAATACATAAAAATCAGTGACCTAAAAATAAAAGAGTGTCATTTTTTTTTTTAAGTTTGTAGTTTGAGATTCTTGGCAGGATTTTGTTATGGGTTTGTTGCTATAAATCTAAATTGTGTCGTGTACCCATATAGTTTACTTTATCAACGCTGGCCCTCTGGGTGTGTATTACAATAGATAATTGCTGACCTGAAAATAAAAGAGTAAGTACAGAGCAATTTTAAAAAGTTCTTTTTTCAGTTTTACATTCTTCAGTAATTCATTTCATTTTAGTCTGTCAAGTCATTGAGCTTCTTTATAGTCCTAAGTTGAGCTACACGAATACTGACAAATGCTTGCACTGACTGGACAAGTCCACACAAATCTGTGTGGTTCTTTTCTCAAAAGACCATTTCAGACACTGATCAGCATTACATGATACTCATATAATGGACTTTAAAAAGAGACTTTGACCCCTGAGTTTCTTTCGGTGCTTCTTCTTATTGTAGTCAGCTAGGAAACATCGGCCTCGTCTAGCTTAAACTGACGAACAAATATATAGTGTTGTTTAAACAAGTATTTGCAAAATAAATATCATTTATCATTCGCTTCACTGCAGAATTTTGTTATCGGTTTGTCGCTATTAATCTAAATTATGTTTGTATAGCCGTGTAGTTTCTATTATTGACGCAGGCCCCCTGGGTGTGTCCTAACAATAGACACTTAAGTAATTGTATCTTGATAGTGAGTTACGCTGGAGAGGTGGTGTCATATAACTGGAGATGGCGACCTTGAAATTGTTGTCGTATGGTAGTTTAGTCTTCAATGGGTTTTTAATAAAGAGATATGGTTTTTTACTACGTATTTTAGTAGTGTGAAAATATACACGGATAAATTTTGATCGTTTTAATCCCGCCAAGGGTTGATTCAGTACATGAAACACTATCGATTTGTAAAGAGAAAATGAAAAAATAAAGTACTTTTTTTAAAAACTCGAAATAATTTACGCATGTACGAAATTAATTTCTTTAAGTAAACCAGTCCATGGCCTTGTAGGTAGTTGTCGGTCGTTGCGTACTAACTACCTAGAGGTCATTGGACTCGCTCAGTTGAAGTTTACTTAAATTAATTAATTTCGTAATTAATTCGAGTATAATAAAAATATTTTAATTTTTAATTTTATCACACACATCGATAGTGTTTCATGTACCGAATTAACCCTCTACAGGATTAAATCGTCAAAATTAAGTACGAGTACATGATAATAAAGAGTGAAAAGTTTGTTGGTTACAGTATTCCTATTAACCAATTAGCATTTTACTGTACTGTATAGTTCGCGGCAAATAATTTGAACCAAAATGGCAGTCGTTGCTATGGTCACGCGCTGCCCCCGCTTCGATTGAGACCCGAAAATCACTGTGCATTAAAAATTACTGTGCATTAAAAGTCAATCGCCATTTTGGTTCAACTTATAATAAGCCGCTTACCTATTGTATTTTTATAGGTCCCTATTTACCTGTCAAATAATGACACTTGTAGTTGACTAGTGCACACTGTTTCTATCAAGTATTGCAAATATTAGATCTACCTACATACAAACCAAACAGTGAAGAAGTACTAACCTGGTTTTATCTAGCCTTTTGCTAGATACGTTACACGCTAAGGGCCGAAACACATAACTATTTTGCGGTGCCGTGCCTCTAAAATCGGTAGTGCCTGTACTGCCTGTACCAGGGCCCGGCGCGAGAGAGGCTATATAAATAAAATGTTACTGACCGCCTGATCTATCATAAACACACAGCTCAAAGCACTGAACGAATTGCGCTGATACTTGTCACGCAGATCATGACGTAGGCATGCGCAGGGTTTTCAGGAAGATGCGAAAAGATTTTCCAAAATCTAAACCTTAAGTGAATGAAACGAGGGCCAAAGAAGGGGTCCAGAAGCTAGTTATGCTATAACAATTTACTTTTGTTCCCAGGTCTCCCATACGGCCAGTTCCCTCTGTATGAAGAAGATGGTCGCGTGTTGACCCAGACCCTGGCAATTGCAAAGTATGTGGCCCGGGACACAGAACTGATACCAGCTGATGCCTGGCAGCGTGCTGTTGTGGAGTCTGCAGTCTACACCTTATTCGATTATTGGAAGAGTGAGTATAATACGCGGCAAAAAAGTTAACCCGTTGCCATGGTTACGCGCAGTTTTATTTAAAATTTAGGACCAAACTACTTTTGGAAAAGTTATATGAAAAAAAAATAGTCTGTGACGGAAACGTTACTCTTCTCTTAAATAAATCGAATTCCTCATTCTACCTTTTTCACGACATCCAATATCTCCCTTTCTCTTTAATTACGGTCTCATCGTGATATGTGTAGAATCTATGGAAGGAAGTTCTTCACCATATTCGTTTCTGCCGTCAATCAGTACACTTGATTGTAGCCGGTACTACTGCACTTTAGGATGTCTGAAACATGGAATTGCAAGGTTTTTCTTTTTGTAGCAGCTATCAGTCGATCTGTAAGGACCTTAGTAGGTAAAATTTTCTTGAGCATGTAGTTGAGTCATATATTTTATAACATTGTGTAATGCGGTTGAAACCAGATCCCGCAAAAACTTCTGTGAACAAAACTGGTGTAAGATGCGGAAGAAATACAATACATAAATGGCCAAATTTTGTCTTTTTTTGTGCAATTAAAAATCTGTCAACAAAAAAACTGCAGTAAAAACTGCACGTCAGACCAACGGTCATATTTCGTGAATCATTTTTTTTTATTTATGAATCATTAAATGATGTTGTAGAAATACATCTACTATAACTAGTTTTTTTTTTTTATTTGCAGATGTGACCCCATACTTCCTTGAAGCAGACCCCGTAAAGAAGGAAGAATTAAGAAAAAAATTGTTCGACGAAACCATTGAGTACTACTTCTCAAGATTCAGCAAACAACTAAGTGAAAACGATGGATATTTTAATGGAAAGGTAATTAAAAATAACATGTTTTTTTTATTCATAAATCGGCCTACTTCTGATTGTGATCACTCTTTATTAGATGGGGCCCTAGTCTGCTATTTTTATGAATTCGTCATTCCAACTCGATCCCATTGTTATTTTGCTAAAAGTTCGTAATCAGTTAATTCAAAATGGCCGTTCATTGGTTGGTCAGTGGTCTAGTAATAAAATTGTGGTACGACCTGTCTTGTAACAAATTAAAATCAATGACTGCACAATGACGTTCTAATGGCATGACACTGATCAAAGGAACTGTCAAAATTTTAGCAGATTACCGCATAATATGTCAAACATTAATTTGGCATTATAAATACGAGATTAGCATTCTATGCTATTTCTTTCAATGGAGTGTTAGTGGTTGATCATTGGAAAGTTATAAGGACGCGATTAATTTAGTAGATTGCCAAAGTTGTCATAATCAACAATTATGAAATCAATGTTAGATCATTCTGACACTATTGTAATATTAGAATCGAGGCCTTGAGTGCTTAGTGCGACTTCGTTTTATACGTTCATGATGTTTGATGCTGTGATTGGCCTGCTCCAAGCTGTTAACAAATCAGAAACCTAAACACAGTAAACGTTATGATCGTGTTAACGTAAAAACAACTCGCACTCAGTGCACACTATGTATAAAGAAACGACAACGCAACACGATGTGACAGCGTCGAGAATCAGACAGCTGATAGCGGTAGGTATAAGTTATTTAATGATCGCTCATCTAAAGTAAAAAAAAAACCGGGCAAGTACGAGACGGACTCCCGCACTGAGGGTTCCATACAAACTTACCTATGAAAAAAGTTCAATTCTAGAAACGAGTCTCGGAGATTTTTACGAATCGCAAAAAAGTTTTTTTTATTGTGACGTAACAATAACTTAATAGTTTTCAGATTTTTTTTATACTTTTGCTATGAGACCTTGCTTCATGCCAAATTTTAGGATTCTAGATCAACAGAAAATACCCAAAGAATTTTGAATTCCTTGAAAGTGTCGAAATATACGTTTTTTAAACTACCGTATCTCTTTTTTTTCATTAACTACAAAGTTTGATTTTTCACAACTTCGAGAGACTGTTGACAGTAGATTAGTATATGGTTTTAATTTCAACTTGATACTTACACGAGTTCCCAAGATAAAGGGTCTTGACAGACAGATAGACGGACAACCAAGTGCTCCTGTACGCGTTCCGATTTTTCTTTTTGAGGTTTGGAACCCAAAGAAATATGTAACATCCACGATCACCGGCTTAACACGCTTTAGAAACTTTATGCTAAGACACCTCCATGACTCAGAAAGATATGATCTATATCTATATATATATCTATAGATCCTATGGATCCTATGGTAATGATAGTAAAATCCCGTGTCAAGACTCACAAAGTGGGTGCCAGAGTATGGATGACGCATGGAAAAGGTTCCTTAATGATTGAGACGACTACCACAGAGGCTGGCTTAAGGTTTGACTTCAGAAAATAATGCCTGGAAGAACTTGGGGTAGCTTTTGCCCATCAGTGGAAAGTATAGGCTAAATAATATTTTGTGATTATTTTCAGCTTTCCTGGGGAGAGTTTGTCCTGACCGGCATCGTTGAGGCAAGCAACCTGTTCCTGAACATCGAACTGGAGAAGCAATATCCTGTAGTCGGAGCCACAGTTGACAAGATCAGGAACCTTCCCGGAGTCAAGGAATATATTAAAGCTAGAGGAGTGTACACGCTGCCTGCCAAATTTGGAGGAAAAAAATAAATAGTTTTTGTGTTGTAATTGACTTCTTTTATTTGCTGTCCCTCATGTCTTTGGATACAGATCTGCTAATATTGGTCATAGCGTGACTTTATATAGCCTATAGCAGTCCTCAATAAATTGGCTATCCGTAAATACCTGAATTACCTACGGCGATGCGTAACCGGTACATAATGGACATCCTACCCATACGCACAAAACGTATTAGGAAGACATTAATTGGGCATAAGGCTAAGGAGTGGAATTCCTTTCCAGTGTCTGTTTCCTGGTAACTATTACCTGGAGATGTTTTAGTCAAGAGTGAATAGGTTACTTCTAGGCAAGCGTGCTTCGTCGCCGAACGCATCGTCGCTTTCCATCAGGTGAGATAGTGGATAAGCATGAACCTATCAATAGTAAAAATAGGGTTAGATCGTTAGGTCCATATTGTTGTACCGTTCTCAAAGCTCTCAAATCGAGCAATTAGGTCAGTGTAACAATGATCTCCCGACTTGACTGGCCGTGAGTTGAGCTTGACCTCAACGGTCGACCCATTAGCTGAAAAACACATGACTCAGTAGCATTAAAAACTTTAAACTATTTAAGTCCATTCCAGTAGCACCAGTGACTAAAAATTAAAAAGGTTACCTTGGTATAATCATGTGAAAAGAAGGAGTGAAACGCATAGTATTAAAAGAGTTGTAAGTACACAAGTGGACGGTTATAAAGACGAAAACAGTGATACCAAAGAAAAGATAGATGGATTGTGTGAGGAGTGATATGAAAGAAAAGCGAGTCAGTGATGACGTGCCTCCCTCTCCCTGAGGGATGCCAAAGAAAAGATGGATGGATTGTGTGAGGAGTAATAAGAAAGAAAAGGGAGTCAGTGATCGCCTTCCTCCTTCTCCCTGACAGGTGCCAAAGAAAAGATGGATGGATTGTGTGAGGAGTGATAAGAATAAAAATGGAGTCAGTGATAGCGTTCCTCCCACTCCCTGAGGGATGCCAAAGAAAAGAGGGATGAATTGCGTGAAAACTGATTACATAAAAAAGGGAAAAGTCAAAGGAGAGTAAAGGAAGGTATGAGGGAGTCAGTGATAGTATGGCGGGTGATAAGACAGAACGGAAGAAATAAAATTTGTTTTATCGACCCTAAGTATCACGAACCGTGGGCAGAGGACGACGATGATAGTTTAATTCTATTGGAATCTCGTTCTGGCATGTCATTGTAAATCAGCGGTTAATTCACTCAGCCGTACATCAGTAGTATTACATTGACGAAGCCATAGTGTCATGGTAATAAGAGTGATTTTCGTAGAGCAGCCGACGTGTATTCATTCAATGACCTTGGCCGCCGTTTGTGTTTAATGATACAGTTGCTACGGTCAGACTCGAGGTCACAGTTACCGGTTTCAAATGTACCTAATCATAATTCGTGGGTACGTACATGTTGTAATCTCATATGAGTCTCCAAAAAATATAAAAATATGTATTACGAATATTTTATAAATAAAAAATATATGATTTTTAATGTCATTTTTGTACAATTAATACGTTTTGATTTAGTAAAAAATATTATGTAATATTTTAGTTAAATTATTATGTTTTTATTTTCATCAAGTCATTAAGCTGACCATCAGTCTATTCAAGGAGTACCGTGTTGCCCAGGAACTGGGTTGTGGGGGTCTGATAGGCAGTCGCTTGACGCTTTTTATTCTCTAAGAAAACGCAGCGCTGCCGCTACGAGGAACATCCAAATAAGATGTATTGAATTAACAATCCAATTTATAGGTACAATAGGTTGACAATCCAATGTATCCTATTTGGGTGTTCATCGTTGAGCACCACTGATTCTTTGGGCAAAGAACGAGCCAGCCCCCTGGAACCGCAAAGTGTCGAGCACTTGGACCACATGATCCAAGCGTTTCGACCCCAAACGGCTCAAAACTGTAAATACTAATAAAGTTACAGTATTTGTGCCGTTTGAGGGTAATTTCATCATAATTATTATTTAAAAAAATGATACTAACGGGTTGCATTCTAGCTGTCAAACTTTAAGCCCAGTACTTTCTATGTGAGATATGAGAAATTCTAGTTCGAGGTACTTTAAAGATAAAAAAAGTCGATAACACTCGAAATTATTTTTATAACAGACTGTTATGCTTGTGTTATCTCAATGATGACACAGAACATTCAATGATATAAGGTTGAAAACCGACACGTTGATTGTATTTATACTCATTGAAATACTTGTGATAAGTTGTTTGTTTGTTGATTAAGTAGGCACTTTGAACATATCAAATACAGTATTTTTTTTAACCGACTGAAAAAAAGAGGTTCTCAATTCGGTTGTATTTTTTTTATGTTTGTTACCTCAGAACTCCGTCATTTATGGACCAAATTGCATATGAAAGGCAACGAAGGAACAGGGGTCGGTTTTAGTCAGTAAAAGTCTGACACTATCTCCCGCCCCGCCCAATGGCGCAGAGATGTCATTGGATGACTTTTGCCACCAATAAAAAAAAAGGTATAGTAAGCGTCAAGTAAGTTGAACCATTTGCTATGGTTACGCATAACGGCGTAATCTATTGTCGGGTCTCACACCCGTATTTATAAACAAGTAAAACTAAATTCTTGAGTAAAAGTAACTACTTGAGTAACAATTTGTATTCTATAGTTACGAAAAATTTAAATTTTGAATGAAGATTTCAAACGTCAAGTAATGACTTAATAAGATTTTACTTAGTAACAAGTAATTACTTCTTTATAAATACGGGTGTCAGTCGAAGTGGCGCGTAACCATAGCAAATGGTTCAACGTATATGATGCGTCAAGTGACTTTTTGTTTTGATATAGATACTTGAGTCAAGTTGTTTGTGTTATTTGTTTGTTGGCTGGGTACTATAGGAAAATATATAATAGGTATAGTTTAGGTAAATTAGTAATCGCGGCCTTGAAACGCAAATAGGAACATGATGTTTAAGTCAGTAAAATTCTGACATTCTCTTTTGCTCCACCAAGAGCGTGGCAAATTAATTGACGATTTCCCATTTAATAAAAATAACAGTAACACCCGTATATATAAAGAAGTAATTACTTGTTGCTAAGTAATTTCTTATTAAGTCAATACTTGAGGTTATAAATCTTCATTCAAAATTTATTTTATTTAAACTATAAAATACAAATTGTTACTTAAGTAGTTACTTTTACCCAAGTTATTAATTTTACTTGTTTATAAATACGAGTGTAAATAGTGGCTTGTCAAGTGGTATTTTTTTTTAAACACAGATGATCAGTTGTTTGAGTACCTACTCAACCAATAAACATCTGGTCATCAGGTCGGTAGGTAGGTGCAGTAAGAGCGGACGGCGTGCAATGGGTAGCACGCTGTCCGATCGTCCGGTAACCGACCGGACCGAGCCCAAGTCGTAGACGGCGCGTTCTGTTCCCGCGCGCCTCAAGGAGCTGTCAGCACACCGAAGAGGCCCAGCCTGCTAACTGCAGGCAGGCAGGGTCGAAGCCTACTGGGGTCATGGGTTAGTTCCGAAAGGAATGCTCGGCCCCGGCACGATAGGCTACGAAGGAACGGGGTAGGTTTTTAGTCAGTAAGAGTCTGACACTACTTCCCGCTCCGCCCAAGGGCGGGATTTGTCATTGGATGATTTTACCTACCATAAAAAAAAAAAAAACCTGCTGTAAGAAAATATCAAACAGTAGATTAGGTAAGTAGTCGCTGTAAAGTGGCTTCGTATTTGTTTAGTTATTGATAAACCAACATAATGTATAGACCAAGTAAACAAGGCGTAAGGGAAACTATAAGGACTTGCTCAGTTATAGATGAAATTGAACAACTAGCCAATAAAATTGCCCTCTCCATAAAAACTCTCCAATTAAGTTTATAATTATTATTATATGGAGAGGCGGATTTTTTTTTCGTTTTCAGTAAAAATAAAACAAATCTTGTGAACTAGATGGCGTTGTGTGAAAATTATGGAATATTAGCTTTCGTCTCGCTAAAACTCGAGAGCGGCTGGACCAGTTTGGTCAATTTTGGTCTTGAAATATTCGTAATACTCCAGGAAAGGTTAAAATATTAAGAAAATATGGAAAATTTCACAAAAAAAATCGACTATTCGGCGGTACGAAGTTTGCTGGGTCAGCTAGTCTTCAATGTAAAAATTAATACCTAGCTGTTCATTAGTCTTGCTAAAACTCAAGAACGGCTGGACCGATTTGGCCAATTTTGGTCTTGAAATACTTATTTGCGGTACAAAGATCGCCAGTTCAGCTAGTTATTATATAAATCTTGTTCAAATTGGATGAATAGTTTAGGCGTTACGGAGCGGACAGATAAACATCCATAGATATATTAGACTGCCAAACCGATATCCCCTGGGTTGGGTATAAATAAAACCTTTGCGTACCTATTTATAGCGTTTGAAGAGTTTTTTAGCTATGTAAATCAAAAGAAATCTATTGAGAACCTGTTGAATACCGTAATTAGAGACACAATAGAAAGACAATAGGTGTGCGGACGCCGGCGTCGAATAATGAATTAACGGTCAGTTCTTCCTTGTATCATAATAGGATCGGACAGCAGTGGACGGTTATTTTGTTATTCTCACCAGAGAACCTGAGAAAAAGTAAAACAAACAAGTAAACTAGTGCTCGTGTTTGAAATTGATGGTACTAGTTATGTGTTATTATTAAACTAGTGCGCCTCACCATCATCGATTCCATCACTGCGTAACATCAGGTGGGATCGCAGTCAAGCACTAGTTTATACCATTAAAAAAAACCTGTTGACAGTGATGAACATTTTATCATTTACGTGCGTAGATAGGTACGATACTTTGGTGAATTTAAAAACATTTGTGCGCAGTCGCTGATAGTCATTGTTTGCAGACCCACACAGTCTCGATAAACATGGCAAAGAAACTACATTATTTCAATGTGAACGCTCTTGGTGAGCCAATAAGATACATTCTTCATTACACTAAGCAAGAATTTGAAGATATCAGACATGATCGAGCGACCTGGCCTAAACCTGAAGTCAAAGAGAGTAAGTTTAGTTTTAATAATTTATTGAACTAACTTGATAAATTGCTACTTATCGTTTACATATTTAAAAAGGCTTAACTAACTATAATAATTATATAGGTTCTCCATTAAAACAATAAAAGAAACAACTAATTAAAACCAACTAAAACAATCTAAATAAATGATGTTGTCGAAAACTCCACCGCATCGTTATCGACTACCACTGGTAAGACTAGCGGCATTGCAAAGCTCAAGGCCTTCTTGGGTCACGTGAAGTATCAACTATCAACAAGGCATTTGGATAGATCTTTATGATATCTTTACCTATTAAATAGGCGTTTTTTATATCTTCGGATTGATAGACAGAGACACTCGATGTATACACTGAGTGCATTATTGCCGTATTGCATTGCATCAGCCTTATAATGTTCCCACTGCTGAGACTCAGGCCTCCTCTCTGGGAGAGGGAATGGGCCGTAATCCACCACGCGAGCCCAATGCAGGTTGGTGGCTGTCACATGTCTTCGAATTTTTAGTTCTAGGACATGCCGGTTTCCTCACGATGTTTTCCTTCATCGTTTTGAGAGCAGTGCTGATGAAATAAATTACACAAAGTAATGCGCCTGGCTGGGTTTGAACCCAACTCAACTCGTAAGTCGGGGCCGTAACCACTCGGCCATCACTGCTGCAGTGTACTGTATAAAGTGTCGTAATCTAAACGTACCTTAAAGAAACAAGCTTTTAAACAATGCTCGTAGTTGACGGTAGGCGAGTGGGGAAAGCACCTCTTAAGTTTATTTCTAAAAGAGTCAGGAGATCGACATAAAATTTTTTTTCGTCGACTAAAACAACCAAAAGAAGGTTTTATTTCGTTCCCTGTGCCTTTGAACGTCATTAGAATGAGCTGTGTGAAACTTATCAAAATAAAACCGCACAAAAATGTTTGAAACAACCCAAAACGTGCCCGTACTTCTAATGGTGCTAAATTTTACGAAAGTTCATTTCGTTTTTTGTACGTTTTTGTTTCAGCTGCTGCGTATTTTTCTATGTTCTTGATTGTGTGTATTGTTCTTCGTGTTGTTATGGTCAGTGTAGAAATTAAAGCTATGTGCAAAAAGGAATTGAGCTAAAATAAAAGCTGACTCGAAATAATGTTAAGTTTTTGCTAAAATTGGATTACTAATATTCACCATTAGACATTCAAATAAATTTAAATAAATTTTTAAGTATTATTCGTGCTTTTTAGAAAAAAAAATGTCATTGAATAGAATTAGGTACCTATTGTGATAACGTATTATCTAATGTGATATAACATTTTCTGTGTACCTACAGACATACAAAATATTTTATCCAAAATTTTGTCTCCTACCCGTCCCGAATTATTTTGACACGACAATAGCTTGTTGTTCTATAATTTTAAATAGTCCCTAAAATAAACTACTTGTAGAGCGAGGATTTAGTCTGGAATAAAACACACATTATAAACTACAACAGCATGATAAAATGTCTATACCTCTTGTCCATTAGAGATGAAACCATCAAATGAATTCTACCGCTCTGGTTGGGGCAAAAACGAATATCAAACTTATACTAACTAAAATCCGACCATGTTCTTCCAGTAGCCCCTTATATCTTCTCAATCTTCTCGTCCGTTCAGTTGTAACTCTTTGGGACAATCCTTCAGCAAAATTTCTATACCTTAGGTACCTTTCCTGTTGAACCTTTGGGGAAATCCAGCGTACTGTTATGTTATATTATATTTTAACTTACAGATCTTCCATACGGCCAGTTGCCTCTGTACGAAGAGGGCGAAAAGGTCCTAAATCAGTCGCTGGCCATCGCCAAGTACGTGGCAAGAAACACGGACCTGATACCAGGGGATCCGTGGCTGCAAGCTATTGCAGAAAGCACTGCGTACACCCTCTACGATTTCTGGCACAGTAAGTTCTTTTCAATATAAGAAAGTAGTAAGTTTTTTAGTAGTTTTTTTTACATGGGTATTGATCAAATAATAATAATATTCCACAACTATCACACAATGCCATCTAGTCCCAATCTAATCACAATTTGTGCTATGAGTACTAGCCAACTGATAAACATACTTATATACTTATAAATACGAACACATTATAGATAAATTACACCCAAAACTAATAACAAATGATCGTGCTCATCACATAAACCTTGTCCTTGGGTAGGAATAGAACATACGACCTCCGACATAGCATTCAGGGCCACTAACCACTAGACCAACAGGCCAGTCAAATGTCTCCTCCCGCTATAGATGGAGCAAGAGAGTGTCAGACTTTTACTGATTTAAACCCACCTGTGTTCATTCTGTTATTTTTTGTGGTCCGGGGCAGAGTAACTCTTTTGAATAACTCTACAGTCCTGACAGGCATGGTCCTCATGGACCCCGTCAATATGGCTGATATCTCTTGTGTTAACTATTCTAAGGTTAAGTTTTGAGCTGGCCTAGTCAAAGCAAAGAAAAAATAAAGCAAAGAACTTACAGCACAGGTTTTTATCCCAATAGTGCCCATCATAGTCAGGGTTCCTTTGATAAAAGCTAAAGCCCACTGTCCAGGGACGCGTAGCAACGAAACGATGTGTGACGGCACGACGTGGTGACACGGCACGTGTGAATGATAATATTTATGACAATTAATCTAAATATAAGTAACTGGCCATAATAATAAGCCGATCGTTTGTAACAAAATTAGATTAAGAAGGAGTTCATAACAAAAACTGTTTCTTTTCAGAGCTTATAGCTTACAGGAAAGAAAAAGATCCTGAGAAGCAGAAACAATTGAAGAAGGAATTATTGGAAGAAACTATCGACTTCTTCTTTTCAAGGTTGGAAAAGCAGCTGAGAGAGAATGGTGGATACTTCACAGGAAAGGTAAATAAATTAAATGTTAGTTGTTTAAGTTGTCTGTGATAGGTACTATCGGCCTAGCCTTGTCCTAAATATGTTGGGTTCTAGTTAAATCGGATTAAACTGGTTAACAGAATATTACATGGATCGACTACCTATATCGCCTCCACAACCTAGTAATTAGGTATCCCTTGGCAAGACTGGTGACTCCTTGAGGAGCGCGGGAACAGTGCACGCCGTCGACGACTTGGGCTCGGTCCGGTCGGTTACCGGACGGTCGGACAGTAAGCTACCCATTGCTCGCCGTCCGCAAGCCCGGTGTGTTGCGAATAGAAATAGCATAATTTCTATAGAATTCTGTGGGTCCTTTCAAAATGATAATTTATGAGAATTGAAGTAGGCCAGCGTCATTTTTTTTTTATTTGATATAAATTAATGCTTGTCTGCGATCTCACTTAATGGTAAGCAGTGATGTGTCGTTGGTGGTGAGGCACACTAGTTCATTAAGAGCCTATTCACTCTAACCTTGCCTAGCCATACGTGGTGATTAAAGATAAATGTAAAATTTTGTTAATAATATGGAAAAAGTGATAATCAGTCACAAAATGTTTTTTTTTTATTATTTATAGGTTCGCGCTTGACCGCTATCTCACCTTATGAGTGATGATGGGTTTGAACTTCTAAACCTTCGAATTTCGCTTTGCAAACTTTTTACCGCCCGTTCTAGACTTCATCTTATAAGAAGAGGCAGATAATCAAGAAATTTCCATCAAGCAGTTTATTGTTTCGACAGCTGTGTAAATTGATAACTGTTTGGAAGTTTCTCGTTTAATTAGGTTATGAAAGTACGGCGGATGCTCCAACACTTGTAATTAACGCGATGTTTTGTAATTAGATTAAATGTTACCATGTGTGCTTAGTTGTTTTGCGATAAGATTTCTTGTTTGATAAAAGATAAGCTCTCACAATCTCAGGTGAGATGCATAAATCCCAAGGAACTTTCAAAAAGTAAAAAAAACGCGTACTGCGTGCTATTTTATTTTTCTGCATGCGGAGCAAATCCGCGTGCGTGATGAAATCCGCATGATTTAAAAAAAACCCTAACCACATGATTATTATTATCTTCAGAAAATTATCAAGAGAAATTTTATGTTGTTGAAATTGCAAGTGCAACGATCACTATTTTGTCGATGCTAACAATTTTGTCTTAATCAAAAGGCGACACAAACTTGACCTGTTTCAGAAATCAATATCATGTTTGCTCTCTAAAATGACGAATCAATAATATATGTAGAAATTATCATGTGTCATTCAACTGTGTACTTTTATCTCCTGTGTTGGTTTTGGTTACTGTGCGTACACAACAGATAGCGGACAAATGAAAAGTCATATTTATTTTTTGCTCATCATTGTGTTTATCAGTTTTTTATATTTATTATTATGGTGCTCGCGTTTGCACCACTATCTCACCTGATGGACAGAGATGATGTGGCCGACGATGGATCACGTTTGCTCAGAAGCAGCCTAGTCACTCTTGACTTAAAGAGCCATAAGTTGTAGATATCAGAAACACAGACTCTGGTAGGAACTCCACTCCTTAGCTGTTCGCAAAATAAACGTATTCCCAAAAAGGCTGTATGCTGCACATGGAAAATATCCCCCCCACCCGTATGGTTTTTTTTTTTTTTTGGTAGGTAAAATCATCCAATGACAAATCCCGCCCTTGGGTGGGGCGGGAAATAATGTCAGACTTTTACTGACTAAAAACCTACCTTTCCGTTCCTTGCCTTTGTCCCGGGGCCCG
The DNA here is from genome assembly GCA_958295575.1 of Leucania comma. NCBI lineage: Eukaryota > Metazoa > Arthropoda > Insecta > Lepidoptera > Noctuidae > Leucania > Leucania comma. The sequence continues at coordinate 6,205,403 of OY282473.1, forward strand.
TGGTGACACTCTCGCATAACCTTTGGCCCCAGTAGGCTTCGGCCCTGCTGGACCCCTACAGTTTGCTGACAACTCCTTGAGGCGCGCGGGAACAGTGCGCGCCGTAGACGACCTGAGCTCGGACCGGTCTGTTACCGGACGGACGGACAGTGAGCTACCCATTGCCCACCGTCCGCGAGCCCGCGCCTACGGTGGCCGGAAATCGGGATCGGAAACCCGGCGGCGGCGGCGGCGTGTGCGCCTTTGCCTAATGCGGTCGGCCTCCTCCTTTGCTAGCATTACTGCTTCGCAAAAGGAGGCGACCGCCTGCCACTCCTGCTCGCTCCGGAGCATGGCTTGAACCAAGCCCCGGCGCGAGAGATCGCCGCCGATCGCCCCCACGAGGACACGGCGATGCTCTTCCCAAGCGGGGCACACCTCGACTGTGTGCTCCACCGTGTCCACCGGGCGGTCCGCACAGTGGCGACACCCGGGACCCGTATGGGTGGGATATCTCCCTTGTACCAGTGACGCTGGATCTTAAAGAGGATGATTTTTTAATAATAATAGCAATAATCAGCCTTACAATGTTTCCACTACTAGGACTCAGGCTTTCTCTCTAGGAGATCGAATAGAAATCCACTCGTGACCAGTTTAGATTGGTGGATGTCACATATCTTCGAACTTCGGAAGTTACTAGGATTTGCCAGTTTGCCTGATATTTTTCTTCACCATTTTAGAGAGCAGTTGTGAAGAAATAAATAATACAAAGTCATGCGCCTGGCTAAAATGGGATGACCTAGACGCCTACCACAAGGGCTGGTTAGAGGTGGCATGAGAAAAGAATAACTGAAAGAAGTTCTGGGAAGCCTTTGCTCAGCAGTGGAAAAGAAAAAGCTAAATGTAAACAAAAAATAAATAAAATAAAATGCGCCTGGCTAGGTTTGAACCCGCGATCTTCATCTCGTGAGTCGAGGCTATTACCATTTGGCCACCATGGCTTTAACCTTGGATATGGCATTGTTCTAAAATAATGATAATAATATGCTTAATTTTATACTCATTTCTCTTTTCAGCTGTCTTGGACCGAGTTCGTTCTATGCGGTATAGTTGAAGCAAGCAATCTCATATTGGACACCGAATTGGAGAAGAAGTACCCCACAATCGAAGCTGTAATCGAGAAGATTAGGAATCTTCCCGGTGTTAAGGAGTATATCGCTTCTAGGGGGACTTACGTGTTACCTAAAATAAACTAAATGATCCTTCTTTAGTTTGGGCTGTTGAATTTGAATTTCAATACAATTTATACAGTTAAAACGTAATAAACTATATGCAAACTTAAATTATGTTTCTTTTACATGCCTTAAGAATCGCTAAAATTAAGTGGCATTTGGCAGAGCAGTCTGCTCCCAAAATAAATGGTCGATGGAGACGAAAGTTCTGGAATGGCGGGAAGGCAGGAGGTCTTCCCACGCTACGTCTGCCAGCATGCATGCATAAGGTGGGTCAGTGACGTGTAGGTGGTCGTGGGGATCCGATAGCACAAGACCGTTCATTATGGCGACACTTGGGGGATTCCTAGTTGATTATGTGACTAAGGGATCGGAAAGATGAATTCCGAACGAAACGAAGATTGCGAAGTTTTAATTCCGAACGCAGTGAGGGACTCATACAATTATCTCACGAGCACTGCGAAGGAGTTAACATATAAACCTGAGTGAAGTGAGGAATCCAAACAGCCCAAGACAAATACAGGTTTTATCCCCGAGTTAGATACTATCCTTTTTACACATTGTGTGAAATAATAAAAAGACAATAATTCATACTGAAACATATTATATATTAGTAAAATATAAGTATTATTTACAAGCCATAAACCGAAGTCCTGACCGAAGATCAAAAGTCATAAAGAAGCAAGTATCCGACAGGCAGCATTCTCAATTATTTCGGAATAAAGTTTACCCAACAAACATTACAACTCTTTGTCAGCGCCAACCGTTCGAGACTCCGAAATTAGTTTTGTTCTAATTACTTCTGGAAAGTTCCATTCCTTTGCTTTACGATTCGTAAATATTATGCCAGATATGAAAGGAACAATAATGACAATTCAAACAGCGTTGTTTATCGAATTAAGTGCATTTAATTTGAGAGTAGTGATGTTATAATCTAGCAGTGGTAATGGCTATATTGGCTATATCTTCGATTTATACCTTTTTCTTTTTGTTTTCGAGGGGAAACCTTCAAAAGGCGCCCGGACTTTGGGGATAAGTCCGGAGAGTGTGGGATTTTTACCTCACTAAAACCACCCCGGTGATCACCATCAGCACATTGAAGGGGCGCCGTTACCACAGATACTTCGCCAGTTCAACCTCAGATCGATAGGTTTAAGTTATTTACTTTAAGTAATTTATTTCAATATTGTGATGGAAAACCTTTTGAGAAAACTGGCAAGTTCTTGAAGTAATAATTCGGAGATATAGGTAAGGAACATATAAATATCATAAGATTAATGTCATAAGATTTTCTCACTGCTAGGATTCAGGGCAGTACCTATATAAACATAGCATAGCATTTTTTGCTTTTTTCTCTCTCTTTTATTGCACTTACCACTAGTTCTCTGCCTCACCCAATAGTTAACTGGTTTTTCTATTAGGTGAGAAAATCATCCAATGAAATCCCCGCGCCGCTGGGTGGGGCGGGAGATGGTGTCAGACTTTTATTGAGTAAAAACCCACTCCTGTTCCTTCTTTGCCTTCGTTCCAGGGCCCTGATTTTCACTTTCACATTACTCAAGGCCCCAGTAGGCTTCCACCCTGCTTTTATTTTCTTTTTTTTTGGCGGGTAAAATCATCCAATGAAAACTACACCTCTTGTGCGGAGCGGGAGATAGTGTCAGACTCTTACTGACTAAAAACCCACCCTGTTCCTTCGTTGCGATTCATACCAGGGCCAAGCCTAGTAGTAGGCTTCGACTCTGCCTGCCTGCAGCTAGCAGGCTGGCCCTGTACGGTATGCTGACAACTCCTTGAGGCGCGTGGGAACAGTGCGCACCGTCCACGACCTGGGCCTGGTCCGGATTTTTACCGGACGGTCGGACAGCGAGCTACCCATAGCTCGCCGTCCAGGCTTCCACCCTGCTGAGCCCCTACGTTTTTCTGACAAATCCTTGAGATGCGCGTGGAACAGTACGCGCAATTCAACGACTTGGCCTCGATGCGGACGAAAAGTTAACTGATAGAAAATGCCTAAGGCATTAATTACTCCTCTGTACAGTTAAGTGCATAATTATTTAATAAATAAAAAAATAACAGAACACTGCCCCTGATAGTAAAAAAGACGTATCTAACAAAAAGTAAAAATGGATAAAAAAATGTTTTAATGAATGAAACGGGAAATCGTTTGCTGTCTTCGAGTAAATTAAAATATTTACATATTGAAAGTTGAAAATAAAGCCCAATATAATGAGCTTTAACTTGGTTTAATAATAATACGAATTTATCAAATCATTATAGTAAAAATAATAAAAAAACATTTTCATCTTAGCATAAAAAATTAAGAAAAATATCACATACTTAATTGAATAGACGTAAATGGCTAGATGCGTCCTTTAATTTTCAAATGCTTTTGGCTGTACTTTTCTTCTAAGTATTTAGTTTATTTATCTAGTACATATTTTTAACAGAAATGACCGCATATGGTTATTTCCGCCTTTTTTCTTAAGGATTAATAACTATATAGATAACCCTTGACTAAGATAGAATGTTTATAAAATAATTTGATATTTCTTTTATTTAAGGAAGTGTATTAATAAGTTCTTAGTTATCATAATAAGCTATAGCCTAATGTATTATTAGTAAATAAAACACAATTGATATAATCAAATATTTATTTTAAAGTCTTTTGACCCACATAATAAAACAAAATGCTATTCTTGGAACAGTAAATTATTAAAATCAGAACTTTAAAAATGTAATACTTGAGCAACGTTTAGCTTAATCAGTCGTATACTTCCCTTCTTGGTCAGTTGAATTACATTTTCAGAAGCCAGAACAGCGTGGTTTTCGGGCTTAAAATCTTTTCGTTTAGGTTTCTCTGATACGCGAATGTTGTTTTGTGGTGAGTTTTCTATAAAATCAGTATCTGAATCAGAGTTGATAACACTACTTTTTTGGCTTTTTTTTCTGGAAGAACGTAATCTTTATCAAGAACTGAATCATCAGAATCAAAATTACTTAGTGTTGAACTGCTGCTGCTGCTGGTAGTAGCTGCAGTGGTGATATTATCGCAGACTTTATCAGAAAAAATACTGTCTGTTGTAGGGACTTGGTAAATTTCTTCAGCAATATAATCCCGAAAAACACACAATTCAATAAAAATAACTGAATAAAAATCAAAAAATCTATATAGGTAAGTCCTCATAAAAATGTCAATGTATGAAATAACTCATATCAATGAATTATTTACTTTAATTTATTATTTTTACTATAAATTTTAATTTATTATACTTTTACTACAATTTGTACATAACTTAGGTAGTTACAGTAAGACTGATATTATTATTTTCCTGCCAAGTCATAAACAATTGATGATATTATTTGGCACACTACGGTAAAATAAAATTGCACACAGCTCTGACATTATTATAGCCTACAAATTTTGTAAAATAATAATAAATATACTACGGTACGGTACGGTTGACAACTGTCGGGCATGCCACCGGCCCGGGGAATCAATCCGACACATTATTTCTGGATGTTCTCATCTAGCTAACGGAGACTATTTGTATAGGCACAACCTTGTAGCCAGGATTATCCACCAGCAACTTGCTCTTAAATACAATCTTTTGGAATCAGAAGTACCGTACTATAGGTATGTGCCCGACCCAGTTCTCGACAATGGCAATATCTCATTGTATTGGGATCGATCTATCATCACTGACAGGACTATTGTTGCCAATAAGCCTGATATAATAGTGGTCATAGATCGACTAGAGCGTCGCACAATGATTATTGATATAGCGGTCCCTCATGACGAGAACCTCGTGAAAGCTGAGAAGGATAAACAAACTAAGTATCTTGACTTGGCTCGCGAGGTTGTCGACATGTGGGAAGTGGATACAGCAGTCATTGTGCCGATAGTCGTGACGGCCAATGGCTTAATAGTCAAGAGCCTCGACCAACATCTGCGGAGGCTCTCCTTAGGCAGTTGGATCAAGAGTCTGATTCAGTTGCCTACCATAAAAAAAGGCAGTACTCCTGGACACGGCGCGTATTGTCCGGAGGTTTCTCTCTCAGGAGCCCTGACCACCGGTAGCTTGGACCCTGTTCCCGATGCCGGTGGGCTACTATTTTTTATATATATTTTTTTTTTGTATAGCCTTCTATAAAAAAATATTTAAAAATGTAATTTATATGTATATAAAAAGAATAAAAGGAAATATACTACACGCAGCGAAAACTTGCGCGACCGCGACACATCCGTTCTCCAACAGACTACTCGAGCGCAACTAGCGTAGAAACTGGTCAGGCGCCATACTAAACATTCACAATTTTAAGAAAAATGGACGTTTATGCACACTTGCGCCTCTTTTATTAAGTAATAAGTTGTATTATTTTTATTCAACGTAAGGTATTAAGACGCTTATGGCAAATGCGTCTATGCGAAAACTATTTTACGAAGTAAATAGGGCGCAACTGGTCAGATGTGGTCTTTTTTTCTTAATATGAAATCAGTTTTTATTAAGCGCGTTAGACGTTAACGCGTATTTGCGTCTTATTAACTTCCTCTTAGAAATAGGGAAAAATATGCGCCTTTTACATTACCGAACTAAAGAAAAAACTACAGATTATAAGGACATTATCTACACAAATGCGACTTTTCAACTAAGTTTCAGATAAACTCGTCCTTTCATCTTCAATTGGGTTTAAAAAAATGAACAGAAGCGCCTTATTTCGTTGTGTTAAAAACGCACTGGAGAAAGGTAGCAAAATATTAAAAATACAGGCAGATGCGCCTTTTTTTTCTGATTCCGGAAATGTATATAACTCAAATCCGGAAAAAATGTTAGATGCGTCTTTTTTACTATCGGGGGCAGAACAATTGCCATCAGAAAATCAGTAGTTCAGTAAATTGTACAATACACTGAACGAAAAACATATTCCCCAAGTAAAGTCGCTAAAGAAAAAGATTAAGAAAAAAATACGTACATAGTAATACCAACTATGTGGATTACAATCCATATAATTTACTTTGAACGCAGCCCGAACTCAATTTAGTAGCTCTCTCGGGCTTAAAAAAGCTTTCCACAGGTTTATGGAAACAATTTCTTGGTGAGATGACTGTTTTAATAAGCTTCTTTGTTAAGGGATAGGAGATAGAAGAAAATGGTTTTTATGGTCCAGACAAACATGGAACATAGGTGTACTTTTAGTCAGTAAAAGTCTGTTTAAAAGTCTAAAAGTTTAAAAGTCACTTCTTCTCTAACTTTCTTCTTCTCTATTCTTCTGATAGAGTGTAATGAGCTGTAGGTAGTTTGTACGTAACAGCCGAGAATTACGTAGGTATAGTCATTGGGCTCGCTCTGCTGTGTTTACTTGAAGTAATTAATTTCGTACATGCGTATATTAAATTGAGTTTTAGAAAACCGTAAAAGTTAAAGTACTTTATTTTTTAATTTTATCTTTACAAATCGATAGTGTTTCATTTACCGAATCGACCCAATTTTAAACCAATTTGGTTCTAGCATCGAATTAAAGAGTACCTACCTAACGTCAGAATTCCAATGTCGACCGATCGGAATTAAACTCGAGAGTAAGCCCCTGCTTAGTTGGACACTAGATAGCGATGTGTGAAAGACGGCAAAAAAATTCCCTGTGGTCTACAACAGTAGTTACGCTTTTACGAAACAAATTTTTTTCGTCAAAAAAGCAAATTTTTTCCAAACTTCTCCTTAAGTAAGTCCCTTATTAAAATAACAGCATTCTACATAAGGGATGTAATATTTCACCCCCCGCTGAGATTATCAACAGGTGTGTTAACCTGGTGGGGTGGGCTGGTCATCAAGCTAGCCGTTATTTTAGAAAAATGAATTTGGTTTATTGACTACCATATTTTCCGTAGCTAGGATGTTAATGGTGAATGAAAATAGTCGAAGATTGTGTGGAAAAGGAGAGGTTTATACAACATGCAAATGGAGTAATGCACACCCTTTAAGGTCACAGCTCGTTAGAGCGACCCGGTACTGACTCAATGAAATCTCCCGCCCTTGGGCGGAGCAGGAAGGTGTGTCAGACTTTTACTGACTAAAAACCCACTCCTGTTCCTAGTTTTAACTGCAGGCAGGCAGGGTCGAAGCCTTCTGGGGTCATGGGTTAACTTCCGAAAGGAATGCACGGCCCCGGCACGATAGGCTACGAAGGAACGGGGTAGGTTTTTAGTCAGTAAGAGTCTGACACTACTTCCCGCTCCGCCCAAGGGCGGGATTTGTCATTGGATGATTTTACCTACCATAAAAAAAAAACCGGTGACTTGGGTAAACCTCCACCGACATAAAGGTGAATCACACATTATTCGGACAAGGAAAGGCTTGAAATAATTGTTAAGTGTGACCTTGGAATTCATTTGTGTGTAATTCCTGTTCCTAGTTTGCCTTCGTTCCAGGGCCCCAGTGTTCACTTTCGCACAACCTGTGGCCCCAGTAGGCTTCGACATCTATTTGAGACACGCGTGGAACAATACACACCGTCGACGCCTTGGGCTCAGTCCGGAGGGTTACCAGACGGTCGGACAGCGAGCTACCCATTGCTCGCCGTATACATTCCAACTTCATGACGTCAATACACCAACGCAACAAGTTGTAGTTTTGGATGTCTTGCTTGTTAATCCGATATTCTAGCTACAGATCTACAAACGAATTTTAACGTGCATCAGTTTAGCAAAACTACCTACAGGCATTTTAAAAACTGGGATAACTAAGCCCGTGCACTAGGCAATCGACACGTTCTACTATTTAAAAAGCGATGAGTGGATGCAGTCAACATTATTTTCCTGCTAGACTTTAGGCATTGACGTCCTCTTCGGCACTTAACATCCAAATAAGATAAGATCAACGGACACCGAAAGGGCAGAATGAATCACCCGTCAAGGATATATCCACCATTGATCTTATTACACCCGAAGGACACGGTGGAGGCATCGCCGTGTCCTCGTGGGGGCGATCGGCGGCAGTGATCTCTCTCGCCGAGCCTTGGTTCAGGCCATGGTCCGTAGTAAGGAGGGATGGCAGGCGGTCGCCTCCTTCTGCGAAGCAGTAATGCAGGCAAAGGAGGAGGCTGACCGCATCAGGCAGAGGCCTCCGTAGGCGCGGGCTTGCGGACGGCGTGCAATGTATAGCACGCTGTCCGATCGTCCGGTAACCGACCGGACCGAGACCAAGTCGTCGACGGCGCGGTCTGTTCCCGCGCGCCTCAAGGAGCTGTCAGCACACCGAAGAGGCCCAGCCTGCTAGCTTCAGGCAGGTAGGGTCGAAGCCTACTGGGGTCATGGGTTAACTTCCGAAAGGAATACCCGCCCCAGCACGATAGGCTACGAAGGAACGAGGTAGGTTTTTAGTCAGTAAGAGTCTGACACTACTTCCCGCTCCGCCCAAGGGCGGGATTTGTCATTGGATGATTTTACCTACCATAAAAAAAAAACTATTGATCTTATTACTGATGTATTTTAGAAAGGTCAGGTGTATAGCATTCACAACTGGCACGTGTATACCAGTAGGAATAAATATAGACGGAGGAAAAGTAGTATGTGCCTAGGTTTTATTTTTAATGGTAGGTAAAATTATCCAATGACAGATCCCGCCTTTGGGCGAAGCGGGAAATAGTGTCAGACTCTTACTGCTAAAAAACCTACACCGTTCCTTCGTTGCCTGTCATACCGGTGCCGAGCCTTCCTTTCAGAAGCCGACCTTTGGCCCCAGTAGGCTTCAGTTAGGCTCATACTCAAGCGACTGTCTGCTTGCAGGCTGGGCCTCTACGGTTTGCTGACAGCTCCTTGAGGTTTGCAGCTGCTGACAGCTCCTTGAGTATGAGCCTAAGTAAGGTTCGTGGAAAATGGTGTTTTTTAATTTCAGCCTACTCTGTAAAAAAAAAACAAATTTCAGCAACAAATAAAGTGTGTAAAATGTTTTGGTTTTAGCTGAAATTGAGACATACACCGAAGATTCGGCCCGTAAGATTCAGAATCATCAAATTACTTCTCCTGCTCTGGGTAGAGTGGGAGGAAATATTAGACTTTTACTGACTAAAACTCAGAGTACTTTTTTTAATTTCAGCCTACTGTGTAAAAAAAACAATTTTCAGCAACAAATGAAGTGTGTAAAATGTTTTGGTTTTAGCTGAAATTGAGACATACACCGAAGATTCGGCCCGTAAGATTCAGAATCATCAAATTACTTCCCCTGCTCTGGGTAGAGCGGGAGGAAATATTAGACTTTTACTGACTAAAACTCAGAGTACTTCTTCAGTTATCCTTTCACGAGGCTAGCAATAACTCCTTAGAACAACCCGCAGCTTGGCAAAATTACAAGTAACCCTACAAAAGAATATGAAAAATTAAAAATGCAAGATGCAGTGGATCCATGCCGCATCACTTAATCATATAAAAATGTTGAAGGAATGTTAACGCTTGCCTCCAGTGGACTAGTTCAGAACTTGTGGAACAGTTTACAGGGAGAGTTCATTAAGAACGTCGTTACTTTGTTGTATGCCGCGATTTACAAGCGAAAGCGGGATGGACTAATTAGACTGATGAAAAATTCTTACAATTTTTATGGTTATGATTATATAGGAGATTTTTTTTTATTGATATAAACTAATGCTTGCTTGAGAGCAGTGGTGGCCGAGTGGTAACAGCCCCGACTTACAATTAGTAGGTCGCAGGTTCAAGCCCGGCCAGGCGCATTACTTTGTGTAATTTATTTCATCACCACTGGCCTCAAAACGGTGAAGGAAAACACCGTGAGGAAACTGGCATGTCCTAGAACCAAAAATTCGAAGACATGTAACATCCACCAACCCGCACTGCGCCCGCGTGGTGGATTACGGCCCATTCCCTCTCTTAGAGAAGAGGCCTGTGTCCCAGCAGTAGGAACATTAAAAGGCTGATGATGATGATGATGATGAATGCTTGCTTGCAATCCCACCTGATGGTAAGCAGTAATGTAATTGTTGATGGTGAGGCGCACTAGTTTATTAAGGATGATTTTGAGATGCTCAAAATATACGGCTAAAACACAATTATTGAAATGCATGGGTTGCACTTAATGAGTTTCTGTGGCCCTGAATGCAAGGAGGGGCCGACCTTTCTTTTCAGAAGCCGACCCCTCGCCCCAGCCAGTCTGCTAGTAGGCTGAGCCTGTACGGAAAATTGGAATTCTTCATTTAGATCATAAATGATTGAGATTTGATGTAATACAGATTTAAAAAATGAGAAACTCTTTCTTTACAAAAAAAAATTTTTTAGAAACCACTAAGCACGCAGTTATGAGGAACAATTTTTTTTTTTGAACCGTATTGAATACCTCCTCCTTTTTAGGCAGTTGGTTAAAAACTATTATTGCTTATGCATCGATTTTTTCTGAGCCATTATTTATGGTATTTCCATTCACATTCACCTTAATTCTGTGTGCCTAATGAATTATTAAAATATTCAAAATAAAGGCGTCTAAAGTGACTTCTCAGCTAGTCCTGACCGCTGATCTCCTACATTAATACCACCGATATCACAGAAGAAATACTTCACTTTCTATAAGTAAGGAAATGAAGTTCCACCCACTCGGGACTCGTTTAGAATTCGCTGTAATTGGACTTAACTTGGCATTGTTTGATGCCAGTTTTGAAGTACTCCTGTTTAGACTTCGGACAGTTTTGTCGCTGATTTATACGACTTTCTAATTGTTTTCGACCGCGATTGATTTTGGTGAGGATGTAGAGGAATCACTTTAAAGTTATAGGCAAAAATTTACCAAAAAAGGAAAAAACGGTACCCTTATAGGGTCACTTTGTTGTCCGTCTGTCTGTCAAGACTCATTATCTCGGCAATGTGTGGAGGTATCAATTTAAAACCGTATGCTCAGGTCTGCGGTCCCTTGAAGCTGTGGAAAAACGTAAGACATCTAAGTTAAAAAAGATAATTATAGCCGTAAAAAAACGTATATTTCGACACTCAAGGGAATCAAAATTCATAGGGTACTTGACGTTGACCTAGAACCCAGAAATTTGACATGAAGCAAGGTCTTCTAGAACCACGGTATAGAGTTTGTTGTTGCGTCACGAAAAAAACACTTTTTGTGACTCGAAAAAATCTTTGAGACTCAGTTCGGGAATTGAACTATTTACATAGGTAAGTTTTTACGAAACCATAGCACGAGCCCGACTCGCACTTGCCAAGTTTTTTAAATTTCGTCTAACGCTGCCTTCGTCTACCGCTTCCTTAACCCATTTCAAATACAGCGCAAATGTGGGGCCGCTGGACATGCGTTACTTACTGTGCTGCCTGCCCTCTGCACAACGGTCTGCACTTTCCAGGATTTATACAAGGAAAATGACAGAGCTGTACAAGTTGACAAATACTTGTCAGAAAAAACTCAATCCGACTCGATCGACACTATAAGAAGACAATGTATTATGTTGTAGGGGTTAGATAGCGTATACAATACACACACTGTAATAACGTAAGCCTATAAATATGTAACCGCAAAGGCCCACCGTAAATCTATAAACAATGTACACTCGTTGCCTGTACATCATAGTGTCAATATAATATCAGTACAGTCCAGTGACCATCTCTTTTATTTATCTCCGATTACCACATTACCTAAAATGTATTTATAAAGAATACGCCTGTAAGAATTTGCATAGCAGCTTTAAGCTGGCCGTCACTATACCTACCAAAAATTTTTATAAGTCACACAGGAATTCAATGTTGCATCACAAAAATACTATGATGATGTGGGAATATATTGGTGTTTCTCATCATTAGCATTTCATCATCATGGTCAATGTCATTTACAAACCCAACTTCACCAAAATGATTGCATTTGTCGTTTAAAAGTTCTATCGATGAAACTCTGTCTGTGTCTGTATAAAAAAAAGTAAATCTCAGTTAACATAAATAAATGTTAAATTCTGTTTGTTCAATATTCGGTTGCTTATATTCTTTCTCAGTTGTTTAAGTGGCTGTTAAAGCGTATAAAATGCATGCAGTGCTTTTTCTAGGTGATGCCCCCATCACTTAAACAATAGCTAAGAGTTTCACACCCATATTTATAAACCAATAGAACTAAATACTTCAGTAAAACTAACTACTTAAGTAATAATTTGTATTCTATAGTTATAAGAAAAAAATAAATTTTGAATGAAGATTTCAAACGTCAAATAAGAACTTAATAAGATTTTTCTTAGTAACAAGTAATTACTTCTTTAGAAATACGGGTGTAAGTGCCCACTTAGACTTAAGATCGAAATGTAATAGTGTACTCAATGTTGAAGAGCCAAATCAAATGAATAAATAAACTCTCAAAGACACCGAATTGTTAGACGATCAGAAAAATTGTATCAGCGAAATATTAGTCTCTTAGATCTTATATATTAGATATGTTTCAGAATCTACTATTATTTGCTTCTGCTTGTATCAGTTTCATATAACTTGAACTCAATATTGACAACGATATTGCTAATTCACCCAAGCAATATACACAATATTTTGGGATCATCCCAATATTCTTAACCTAAACAAGTTTCAAGGGTCGTATTTTGTTTTGATCTGGTCACGCACAAGATAACCTTCGATCTATCGTATGTTGAAGATGGTTTGACCTCGACCCGGAGTTGGTAACTTTACGTGACCAACGTTAACGTTAGGGACAAGAAGTTTCACCAATTGATAGACTTATTTGTCAGTGTTTCGACATTTCCTTCTGATTAGTTTTAGATCTATTTTTGTTGTCTTTAGTTGTGGCGGTATTGAATTTATCTTAGATATTTTATACCTACGCCAAAGCTAAAAACTGCTAGCAAATGTTCCGCGGGTTCTTTACTTATGTTATTTTTCTAATTCTACCTTAGTTATTTGTATTCCTTTTCTTTCGTATAAACCATTATTGCCTTGCTGTTTCCCAACTATGTTGGAAATGGCTTCTAGCTTAATTGGATGCAGTTAAATACCACTATTTTACATAAAACGTCTGCCGCCATAACCCAGCTATTGGTACTCCACAACCCAGTAATTCTGACGGGATTTATTTTATTCGCTAAAAGGTGCTCTGGAGGACAAAGGCCATGGCCATGTCTGTGGACGAAACGTAAGGCATGAGTGTGGTTTTAGTGAGTAGGAGACTGACACTTTCCCAACTGGCTCATTTGTGAGTCAGCCTAGCCGTCCATGAAGATTTCCTACCATCCATGACGATATCCTGCCGAAAAAAAAAGAAAACCCAGCTATTGGGTAATACTGGTTTCAGATTTTCTAAGTTCTGACTGTTCAAATCGAATAATCTTGATATAAGTGTGATTGTTTCAAAACGTGCCTAGGCTGATATTATTTTTTTATTTTTTAAACATAGGTATTATGTTCTATTCACAGATATAGATATACCTAGATAACGCAAGAGCAACTACTTCGCGTGCCTAGCTTACGTACAAAAATCGTAAGTGGTCACTTTCGCGCTCAGTCTGCATCGGAGTACAGCGCTAGTCGGGTGCAGTTAAAAATATAAAAATTGTTAATTGTGCTGTTGGTGTGGGGGTGGAGCGAGGGGGACGCCGTTCGCGGCGGCGTCTTCACTAAATAGTGCTTGTGACGTCATAATAGGTAGTCAAAAAATGGCACGCTTGGTTTTCATACAGATCGTGATGCTTGTGTTATCTATCTATATCTGTGATTCTATTACTTGTAAAGAATTTTGAAAAAATATGAAAAACCAAATTACATACAATAATGTAACAAAAAACCAAATAAATAATTTATAATACCAAAATTACTAAACGGCAAAATTAACGGTAAAACGGACGGTCGGTAATTACGGTTAAATTATTAATACGGCATTATTAGTCGCGTGGGGTTCGTTGGACCCCAAGCAACTTGTACGACATGACGTGTGATGTACAGCGAGAGTACGTGGAACAGAGAAACGTGAGAAGCAGGTAAATAAGGACGCTACTAGAAAGCACAGTCGCATAAGTGTAATGTTTGAAAAAATATGACACAAACTGATTCGATTGGGTACAGTGGACTCCACGTGACTAGATAAAAGCTACTTTGAGAGCTATGAGAACGGTACAACAATAAAGACCTATCAACCTAACCCTATTTTTACTATTGATAGGTTCATGCTTATCAACTATCTCACCTGATGGCAAGTGACGATGCGGTCGGCGAAGGAGCACGCTTACCTAGAAGTAACCTATCAGGAAACAGACTCCGGTAGGGCAGTAGAATGCGTTAGCTGTACGCCTGATGAATATGTTCCCAAAACTTTTTGTGCGTTTGGGGGTAGTGGAACAGAGAGTAAAGTCCCACATACCTCCTTGACAAGGGAGTATCCTCCGACCAGACAGGTGTTATATCTGGTGGGCTACTGCCCGATAGATGATTTCGGATTTGTTCTTTATGTTCCAATCGCACCGTGAATCTTACTTGCGCGAGTTCATTTGATTAATTCATTTGTGACGACATAGATGTCGCTACAGTGCGTATGGTTAGATGTCCTCTGTGTATCGGTTACGCATCGCCGTACGTCAGACATTTACGGATAGCCAATTTATTGATAGATAGATAGATGATGTAAGCTATATATAGGTCACGCTAAAGTCACGCTATAACCAATATTAATAGAGCAGTATCCAAAGACATGGGGTCAGCTGGTAGCAAATAAAAGAAGTCAATTACAGAGAGTACTGTCAATTACTGTATTTTTGTTTCTTTTTTATTTTTTGTTTGTAACCTTTATGTGTGTCTGTCCCGAAAAAAAGTATTCTATTCTATTCTATTCTAATTACAACACAAAAACTATTTATTTTTTTCCTTAAGGCTTGGCAGGCAGCTTGCACACTCCTCTAGCTTTAATATATTCCTTGACTCCGGGAAGGTTTCTGATCTTGTCAACTGTGGCTCCAATAACAGGATATTGCTTCTCCAGTTCGATGTTCAGGAATTGGTTGGTTGCGTCAACGATGCCGGTCAGTACAAACTCTCCCCAGGAAAGCTGGAAATAATCATGGACCAAATATTATTTAGCCTATACTTTTCACTGATGGGCAAAAACTTCACCCAAGTTCTTTTCGGCATTCTTTTCTCAAGCCACTTCAAACCGGTCTCTGTGGTAACTGGTAGGCTTCTAGGCTATTAGGAAACCACTTCCCAGATTGGCAGCGTGGCATCGTCCATACTCCGGCACCCACTTCATGGATGTTGCCCATCGTTTTGACTCGGAGTTTTACTATAATTACCCAAGATATAAAATCGATAGGCAGCTCAAGGCCTTTCCGAGTTATGGAGGTGTCTTAATATGAAGTTTCCGAAGCGTGTTCAGCTGGTGATCATGAGTGTTACACCCTTTTTAGGTTTTCTTACATTTAAAGGAAAAAACGGTACCTTGATAAGTTCACTTTATTGTCCGTCTATGTCTGTCTGTCTTTCAAAAGATCCTTTATCTCGGGAACGCGTGGAGGTACGAGCATCAAGTATAAATGTACTTGTTATGTTGTAAAAAAATGAAACTTCTAAATTAATTTAATTTCTAAATCGTTTATGTCTCAAGGATACCAAAATTCATAGGGTACTTCTCGTTGACCTATAATCCTGAAATTTGGCACGAGGTCTCATAGTCACAAAATAACTTTTTTGCGATTCGGAAAACATTTTCGAGACTCCTTTCGAGAATTGAAGATTTTCATAGATAATTTTGTACTCTGTGTCTCTGATACTTGCCCGGTTTTTTTCTTTGACTTTAGACGGGCAATCATCAAATAACTTTTCCCGCTCTGGCTGGTGCAACAGGGAGTGTCAGAATTTCGATGCTGTCACATCGTGTTGCGTTGTCGTGTCTGCTGAGTGTGAGCTGTTTTTACGTAAAAATCATAATACTCGTATTTGCCATAATATGATTTTTGATGATTTTAAATCCAATCCAAAAATATATATATGTTAAACTAGACTATTTGCCTAATAATGTATTATTATTATTATTCCGTTATATATAAATAAATTATATTTATAATATTTTATTAAAAAAATATAAAAAAAGTAGTTGCCGACCGTCGACCGTAATCGGGAACAGGGTCCAAGCTACCGGCGGTGGCCGCCAGGGCTCCAGAGAAAGGAACCTCCTGACTATACGAACCGTGTTCAGAAGTATCTCTCATTATTATTATTATTCATATTGCGTTTAATAAATAAAGGACATATTCTTATTATTCGAATATTCTTGATGCACGGGGAGTGACGCTAGCTTCTCTTTGGTTCGCTCAATGTCGCTGGCTTTTAGTGTCGCCTTAACGAAATCGAAACCTTTACTGCATTTAGCTCTCTGATTGGTTAAGAGCTTGAAGCAGGCCAATCGGAGCACCCAACATGATTAACAAGTCGATCGCATTAACGTAAAATAAATTTGCAGTAAGCGCTTTGACCTAATGATGAGTGATCACAATCAGTAGTGGGCCGATTTTTGAATAAAGAAACATGATGTTTTTGCATTACCTTTCCACTAAAATATCCACCATTTTCACTTAGTCGTTTGCTGAATCTTGAGAAGTAGTAGTCAATGGTTTCGTCAAGCAATTGTTTTCTCAACTTTTCCTTCTTTACAGGGTCTGCCTCAAGGAAGTATGGGGTAAGTTCTGGAAACAAAGAAATCAAATTATAGTACATATGTTTATTCAACATCGTTTGAGAATTTGAAAAAAAAAAAATTATTATGAAGAACGAGTTCAATTTACGAAATAAGAGCGTTTTGTCTTACGTGCAGTTTTTACTTCAATTTTTTGCTATGACAGATTTTTAATTACACAAAGAGGGCAAAATATTTGACCATTTATGTATTGTATTTTGTATATCTTCCTCATCTTGTGCAAGTTTTGTTTGCAGACGTTTTTGTGAGATTTGGTTTCAACCGCAAAATACAATATTTTATTAAATATGTAAGTAACTCAATGAAATGACTCACTATACCTATAAGAAAATTAGTTACCTACTAAGGCCCTAGACCGACAATGTAATCAGTCGCTACTAGAAAAAGAAAAACCATTGGAATTTCATTTCAATTTCATTGATATTTCATAATGTCTCTGACTCAATTTTTTTAAATAATTTTATCTAAAAGTGAATCAATTAGACCGTTTATATGCTTTTTTTATGTTTATTATAACTCCGTCGTAAGTTATAAAAAACTTTTTACAAAAAAAATATAACCGACTTCACTAGAATAAAAAACCACTAAAATCAATGATATTTATGACTAAAATGATCAAAATAACTTTAATTTCGGAAGTCGGTTTTAAATAAGAAACAAACAATACCGAAAAATACCGACTTTCGAAATTAAAGTTATTTTGATCATTTCAGTGGTTTTTTTTCTAGTGAAGTCGGTTATTTGTTTTTTGTAAAAAGTTTTTGATTTAATCTGAAGTACCCACAAATATAAACTGAGGAAAATATCCAACAACGAGATACTCACTGTTCCAGTAATCGATCAAGGTGTAGACTGCTGACTCCACAACTGCAAGCTGCCAAGCATCAGCTGGTATCAGTTTAGAGTCCCGTGCCACATACTTTGCAATTGCCACGGTCTGGGTCAATACGCGACCATCTTCTTCATACAGAGGGAACTGGCCGTATGGGAGACCTGGGAATAAAAGTCATAAAAGTAGATTCTTATAGGACAACTAGTTTCTGGACCCCTTCTTGCACCCTCGTTTCATTCACTTAGGGGTTAGATAGGGGGAAAGTCCTTTCGTGTCTTCCTGAAAATCCTGAGCATGCCTTCGTCATAATATCTAACTGCATGCCAAATATCAGCGCAATCCGTTCAGTGATTTGAGTTGTGTGTTCATGATAGATCAGTCAGTAACGGTTCCTTTCATTTATGTAGCCTCTCTCGCGCTGCACCCTGGTACAGGCAGTAGTCCTGACCGAAGGGAAAAGGGTGGCAGTCGCCTCCTTCTGCGATATTGATGAGATAGATTGATAGAGATGCGAAAAAGGGTGACTGCACGCATGAGGGAACGGACATCCTCACGTCCCAGTTTTCCAGCCATCGTAGGCGTGGGCTTGCGGACGATAAGCAATGGGTAGCTCTCCATCCGTCCAGTAACCGTCCGGATCGAGCCCTAGTCGTGGACTGTGCGTAGTGTGCCACGCGCATCTGGTTACAAACCGCGTTAACAAACAGTCACTCCATTTAAATTACTAGTATTCAGCTGAATCCAGTGAAATTACGGCTAAGAATTTACGAAGTTGTTTTTTACCCGTAGCCGCAGCGGTTGCGGACCTGCAAGCTTCTGTAGAATGCAAATATTTATGTAAAAATTAAAGGAAGTTTCACAACGCGTTTTTTAGTGGCTCCCGTTGTACCGGCGAGCCGTCTTACAACCGAAAGTCTTGCGGTAATCACCCACCAGGTATGCGGGCGAAAATCGCAAACGCTACGTCTGCGTAACTGCACAAAACTGCAGTCTCGTGAGTTTAGAAATAAAGCCGCGGTTTTCTCTACCATGGCGGGCGCGGTAGAAAACCGCTTCGTGAGTTCTTAGTCGACTCTTAAATAGTTGGCAGAAGACTAGATAAAACTTGGTTAAATTACATAAGTAAATGAATTCTTCACTGTTTGGTTTGTATGTAGGTAGATCTAATATTTGCAATACTTAATAAAAACAGTGTGGGCATTTGCTTTGTGCCCACAAATGCACCAGTCAACTGCAACTGTCATGGGAAGACCATCGCCGTGTTGCAAAGGAGGAAGCCGACCGCATCAGGCAACGGCGCACACGCTGCCGCCGCCGCCGGGATTTCGATCCCGATTTCCGGCCACCATAGCGCGGGCTTGCGGACGGCGGGCAATGGGTAGCTTGCTATCTGTCCGTCCGTTAACAGATCGGTCCGAGCCCAAGTCGTTTACGGTGCGCACTGTTCCCGCGCGCCTCAAGAAGTTGTCAGAGAACTGCAGAGGCCCAGCAGGGCCGAAGCCTACTGGGGCAAAGGGTTATGTGAAAATGAAACCCGGGGCCCTGGAACGAAGGCAATAAAAGGAGCACGGTTGGCTTTTAGTCATTAAGAGTCTGACACTATCTCCCGCCCCACCCAAGGGCGGGATTTGTCATTTGATGATTTTACCTACCATAAAAAAAAAAAACTGTAACTGTCATTATTTAACAGGTGCAATCTCAAACAAAAAAAAAAAAATTAAAAAATGACACTGTATTATATGTCTGTGGTCCTTATTTTTAGACCACTAATTTATCTATCGTTATATACACCCAGGGGGCTTGCGTCGATACTGTAAACTCGTCGATTTTACAGCCATAAATTTAAAACCAAGGTACTCCTTTAAAAATGGCACTATACTAATTCTTTTTTATTTTCAGGTCAGTAATTATCTATTGTAATACACACCCAGGGGGATTGTATTGATAATAAATATTGTAAATAACACGGGCATATAAACACAATTTTAACACAATCAGGATTTAGTTATACCGACAAATAGATAAAAAAAATCTACAGCCTCGAAATTAAAATATCAAAAATCTTTTAAAAATAACACCGTACTCACTCGCTTTTACTTTAAAATCAGGCCAAGTATCAAGATTATGCTTGTAATCCTCAAAATCTTGCTTGGTGTAATGCAGAATGTACCGGATGGGCTCAGCAAGGCCTCCGATGTTAAAATATTGCAATTTCTTCGGCATCGTCACTAATTGTTAGACGGGTATCTACGATGGATTCCTGTGGTGAACTGAATTCCTACTCCACGCTACAGCATCTTTTATAATTTAAGGTAATAAGCATGTCACAGCGGTTCCCGAACCGGCTTTTTGTCTGTTTATTGTTTATGTTTTGTCATGCTAAATCTATTACTTTTTTAATAATAATGTTAAATCTATTAATTATAATTATTCTATTGTATAAGTAATGCCCCAGTGCAAAAGAAATTATTAGCATAATCATAATAGCATTTTTTTCTCCGGTGGGTAAAAATTATTCAATGGTAACGGACGGGGTGGGTTTTTTTAGTACACCAGGGCCCTGGAACTAAATCCAGGGCCCTGGTGTGCATTTTCACATTAACCCAAGGCCCCAGAGGTAGGCATCGACACTGCTGGGCACCTATAGTTTGGCTCTTTGAGGTGCGCGGGAACAGTACGCGCCGTCGATGACTTGGGCTCGGTCCGGCCAGTTACCGGACGGTCGGATAGCGAGCTACCCATTCGCTCAAAATAGAATCAAAAGTAAACGAGTCAATAACCTTGTAGGTACGATCGTTGCGTACAGTCTACAGGTCATTGAACTCGCCCAGCTCATGTTTACTTAAAGAAATTAATTTCGTGTTTCATGCAAGTAATTCGAGTTTAAAAAAAATCTTTATTTTTTAATTCTATCTTTACCAATCGATAGTGTTTCATGTCAAATCGACCCTTTACGGGATTAAAACGATCAAAATTTAACGGTGTCACAAAACAAGTAGTTTTTTTTTATTAAATGATATAAACTAGTGCTTGACTGCGATTCCTCCTGATGGTAAGCACTAAGCAGTGATGCATTCGTTGACGGTGAAACGTACCTACTTTGGCATATTAATTCTAGCCTTAAGACACCTAAATTATAAACGGACGAGAAGACTACAGCACGCAAACTGTTCCAGGTAAAACGCTTAGTCCGGCCCGAAGAGGTGTCAACAATGTGACAATAACCGTACATCTGATTGTCCGGTGGTAGAAAAGTGATAAGGAAATCGAGTCATGTAATTCCCGCGCACACTCCCCAAAATGCATTCTGTAAAATACCGAAGGCTGCTACCCTACTCTTGTGCTCCAGATTTTATAGATTGGACTTAACCAAATCTGGATCACCAAGACCTTTTCACACGGCAATCCACTGAGTCCAAATCTGCTATATGGCAGGTACAAGCTATTTTATTTTAAGAGCGAGAGAGTGTCGAGCTTTTACTGACCCTTGTACTTTCAGCATCCTTTCAAGTTCCAGAGCCGCGGTGATTCTTTCAAACGTTACGGTAAAATATAAGTTGGTCTCCTATCCCATTAAATCTCTGTATGATGTTAGACCATCTCAAAGGGAAAATGTTTCTGCTGACGTGTGGTGGACTGTACTTGCCTACTTGATAAAGCCATTTGTAATTTGTTCACATATAACAACATTTTCATTCTAGTACAGTACGTGGTAAGTGGTTCATCTTATTTGCCGCGTACTTAATACAAGAATAAGTTAAACCATTTGCTTTGGTTATGCGCATAACACTTCGATTGAAACCCGAAAATCAATTACTGCGCATTATAGAAATCAGAAATCAGAATCGTTTATTTCAAATAAAACCATTACAGACACTTTTTAATTGTCAAAATGTCGGTCAGTCACAAAAAAAGTGAAGCTAAATGAGGTCGAATGAGGTGACGAAGATTATAATCGATTTTCGGGATTGTCTAACTTACTGTTGTGGTCTGATTATTTACTAAAATATTGCATTATGACACTTAAACCATTATAATGACAAATTAAGACGTCTTATCAGTATTCAGTTGTTTTTGTATTCACTATTGTTTTCATTTAAATGGCCTGATTACTACCACGCGATCAATATGTCGAGAAATTAATTCTTTAATTTTAAAGGGTTTTTTTGTGGTAGGTAAAATTCTCCAATGACATCCCCGCCCTTGGGCGAGGCGGGAGATAGTGTCAGACTCTTACTGACTAAAAACCTACCCCGTTCCTTCTTTGCGTTGGTCCCAGGGCCCTGGTATGCATATTTTTCATACGACCCCAAAGCCCCAGAGTAGGCTTCGACTCTGCTGGGCGCCAACAGTTTGCTGACAACTCCTTTAATTCTAAAGGGTGGGCCAGACGGTTGCAAACTAGCGTCTCAACCAAGGTTAAAGCTCGGTTTGTGTGTTTGTTTTGTGTTTCGGCTACATGGATGTAACGTGAACGCGAACGTAACGTTTCAACCAACACACACGACACGTTTACAAATCAGTCACTGTCTTTGGAAACACGCGCCTCCCATCCAAGGGCGTTAAAGGTCATGTTTTAAAACCACCGTCTACACGGATTGAAACTAGCAAGCTTGCCAACCTTGGGTGGGACGTTGGTGTGATAGGAGTTCAGGTGGAAAATCAAACGAAGTGACATCATTCAGGTTTCATATATTTCACACAGTTTTACACAAATTCACGTTATAAGAAAAACCAGCCACTCTACAAACGTCGCTCAATGCATCTGCCAACCCCGGAATCTGGAAGTCAAAATACTATCCCCCTTCTTTCATAGCACGAAATATTCGAATAAGTCACATAAATTGACAAACTTATTACAATTAATTACATTAATACAAGCTGTTGGTGTCCAAACTAAAACATTATAATCAGATGTGATTAACAGTAATATTTCCAAGGTAATCAATTATTGCAAGAATAATTAAGGCTTATAAATAACTAACAAATCATTACTGCACCATTAGTGTCTCAAAGAATTGATAGATGGCGCTATTGAGACTTAGTAAAGAACATTTATCTCTAATGGATGCTGTAAATGCACCAGGTGTCTTGATTAGCCGGTAGATGGCGCAGCGACAGCTACAGCGTCCTATCGATGCACCCAGCCCCGTAACGTTGGTTTACAACCATCTGGTCCACCCTTTATAGTCATAACAACTGCTTCATGTTTAGGATTCCGTATCAGAAAGGTAACCAACGGAAACCCCATTACTAAGCCTCGGCCGTCCGCCCGTCTATCCGTTTGTCAGCAGACAGTATGCCAAACATAGTAGACAGTCGACATTTGCTAGAACAACAAAATAATAATAAAAGTCGTTTACGCCTTCGTATATTGCGGGAATAGTAGACAGTTACCATGAGAACCTAGAACAAAAAAGGCAACAGAAGAAGAACTGTTAAGTTCTAGCTAGTAAAAGTCTGAAACGCCTTTTCTTTCTACCCTAGAGCGAGAAATGTAATTTGATGATTTTCCATTACAAAGAAAGTTTTCGTCTTCGTATTCATGAGTCAAACACACGGGTGTCAGGTTTTTAGGGTTCCGCACCCAAGTAAAGTCTCCCGTCTGACCCAATTACTAAAGGCGGGTTTCTGAATTGAGTATTTTGAGTTAAGAACGTCTCAAACCATACTTAAATGCTAAATTTCGACAGGTTTAAAGGCTAAAGTAGCGTTTGAGTAATTCTCAACTTCAAATGCTTAAATCAGAAATCGGGGGTAAGACCTCGCCGTCTGTCTGTCCGTCTGTCTGTCTCAAGAACTCCGATAGCTAGAAAGTTGAATTTTTCACAAATTATGTATTTCTGTTACCGCTATAACAACAAATACCTACTATAAACAAAATAAAATAACCGGGTTAACATAAAATAACCGGCCGGTTTTTATATATATTTTTTTTATTTTATGAATATCTCTATGGCATCAGTGTAACGATCCCTATAGTTCAGATAATTATCATATTTCTACCCTTATTCTACGTTACTTCGGTCGGCGCAATTCGAATTCTTCTTTTCGAGAATATTTCTCCAGTCAACAGCCCCCAATTGTTTTGAAAAAAATGTACAAATATAATACAAATACACCAAATACACTCAGGCGTTGAAGTACTCCTCCACATCGCTGTCATCCGGAAACGTACCCAGAAGACTGGCAGCATTGCCACGTTGAATGGCAATGCTGATTCTTTGGGCAAAGAATGAGCCAGCCATGTGATCACGCAAAGTGTCGATCAAGCGACGTGAAAAATCCTTGAAAAGGATACGCGCACTTGGACCCCAAGATCCAAGCGTTTCGACCCCAAACGGCTCAAAACTGTAATTACCAATAAGGTTACAGTATTAGCGCCGTTTGAGGGTCTCAGCAGCCGCAGCGGTAGCGCCGGCACATCCTGCCGAACTAGGAACATGGGATGGCCCAAGGGTGTCGACACAGGTTGCGTCCCACACCAGAGGCCTACCCACCTTCCACGGCACCAACGTCATACCATTTGGTCTCTTTCCATCGTCACGTACCAAGCCATTAGGTTCTAATACGGCAGGTACGCCGGCGGTGACAAGAGCTCGACGAATAATGTCATTGATGCTAGCGTTCCGTGCTATGCGGCCTGCGCTCCTGCAGCAGGACAGGCAGGAATTTTTAGTATATGCGAAACCTGAGACACCTGTCTAGTATTTTAATGTAAAGAAAAAAAACTATTCATTTTTTATTTTATTTATTTTAATTTAATGGTAAATGTGAATGATTTTGATTTTATTATTAATTTTAATACTGATTTTAATTTTGAATTCTGATTTAATTTTAATGTTCATTCAAATTGTGAATATCTTATTTATATAATTTTAAGTGTAATGAATTGTTTTCAATATGTATTTTTGACTGTAACTATGGATCAAGGTTATCTGAATTAAATGAATTTTATTTTATTTATTTATTTATGAAAAATCACGAAGTTATAAGCCAGTTATGGTACCTGGTTGGCGACATAAATACATGGTCACCAGGCCACCCAGGCGACTGCGGGGTTATTTTGCTCCCACATCCCGAGGTGCCTGCTTTGACTTGCTGTGACCTGTTTTGTACTTAGTGTCGGAAAACGATATGGCAACAAAGCAGGCTTGTCTCAAAAATCCAGGTAAGTAATAATTCTTTCTAATTTTCAGCTATACCATTCGGCAAGCTGTCTATCATGGAAGTGGACCAGAAGGTTTGTTGAAGCGTCACTTCAATTGGTCATTAGATATTGTATGCGCCCCTATCTATTTCAAGTTAGCAATAATTATTACACTATCCGATTTTAGCTATAAGAATTTCATCAGACGTTAACTATTTGTGACTGACATAATTATTTGATTGTCATGACTGGCAAATTAAAACTACGTACAGTGCAAGCTACGATCTTGATTTTTTAATTTCCAAAATTCCTTACAAGTACCCTCAGTTTTACACAAGGTTCTCTACTAATCTGTAGCTATCAGTCGTTATCTTGAAAAGCTGGTGGACTTGCTTCCTACTGATGACCTGGAGGCAGCTGAACTAGATTCTATTGCGTTGTTAGTCTTTGATTTTGGATCAAGTAAGTAACTGATGTAATAAAGCGTAGCGTAGATCAACGACTCCAAATAAACAGCCTAGCTGATACAGCTCCATGCTGAAGGTGAGTTACTGCTTTTTGTGACTGACTTATCCAGTAATCAACAAAGTTTTTTTTTTAAATAATTTAAACCAGTACTTGACTGCGATCTCACCTGATGTTAACGGTGATAAAATTTTTGATGTTGAATAGGCAGTAGCTTATTAACAGCCTGTTCACTCTAGCCTTGAAGACACTTAATTATAATCAGACGCCGAGAAAACTGCTGCAAGTAAATTGTTCCAATCCTTAGATGTCTGCGGTAAAAGTAATTACAAGTGGGCAGTGCCATCAAAGTTTTCAAAATAATTACAAATGGCCAAAGTCACTTGTAATTATTTTGAGAATGTTGGTCTTATGTTTAATGTACTGGCCTTATACACAAAAACTTTTTTCGCACCACCAAAGTTTCACAAAACTTTCTGAGTGACCTGGTTCATACACATTTTAAATTTTGGCGCTCCACATTCTTTCTTCTATTCTGTTCTGTCAACCGTCACGTTATTATCACTCTTTTCTTTCAAATCACTCCTCACACAATCCATCCAACTTTTCTTTGGCCTCCCTCTCTCTCCGTCCATCGAAATGCACAGTCATAAGTCTTTTCATAACATGCGTTTCATTCCTCCTTTTCACATGACCTCAAGACAGACAATGCCCTTAATTCCTACTCGTACTTCCAGAAAATAAGCTGAGACGACCTTTACTTCGTGGGCATCATCAAGTTCATTAAAGGCATGTGGGGCTCCAGGATCCTAGAGATCCCCTTACTGCAAAGGATCTATACACATGTTCACGAGATCCCCGCCATTGACACTTACTCGTATGTTAGCAACCGACCCAAATAAAAATATTAATGGAAATTCAATAAACATTTAAAGTATTGACGTGTTGTTTGATTTTTATTCCTATATTTTTGCGTCTTTATACTATGCTTGATAAAGTAAGAAAAAAATGGTCAACATTAAAAGTGATATTGAAGACTTGATGTAAGATTTCGATTATCCTTTGGCATCCCTCAGGGGGGGGAGGCACGCTATCACTGATTCCCTTTTCATTCTTATCACTCCTTACGCAATCCATCCATTTTTTCTTTGGCTTCCATGTCTTCGTCTTTTTAACCGTCCACATGCATAGTGCATGTTGACAATTCTTTTTATTAAAAGAGTTGTGAAGAGTTGTGTTGTTGTTGTTGTGTTACGCATATAGTATTTATTACATACCTTCTTTTCACAAGACTATACCGAGATGACTTCGCTTTTAACACTTTAACTTTTAGTCACTGGTGCCATTGGATTAATGCACTTAAATAGTTTAGAGTTTTTAATACTACTGACTCTGTTTTTGTCTGCTGTGTTTTTCAGCCAATGGGTCGACCGTTGAGATCAACCTCAACTAACGGCCAATCAGCGGGCCGGAGACCATTGTTACACCGACCTTATTGCTCGATTTGAAAGCTATTAGAACGTTTCAATAATATAGACTTTACGTCCTAACCCTCTTTTTACTATTGGTAGGTTAGGTATAGGTTCATGCTTGATGAAAAGCGATGATGATGATGGCCGACGATGTAGCATCCTTGCCTAGAAGTAATCTATTCGCTCTTGAATTAAACCTCTCCAGGTAATATCTACCAGGAAACAGACTCTGGAAGGGAATTCCAGTCCTTAGCTGTACGCCCAATAATGTTTTCACAAAATGTTTTGTGGGTGTGGGTAGGATGTCCACATGCATTTACGGATGGCCAATATTAAAGACGGCTAAAGGCTATATAAAGTCATGCTAGGACCAATATTAGAAGAGCTCTATCCAAAGACATGGTGGACAGATAGTAGTAAAAAAAAAAGTCAATCACAACTGTCGAATAAAAGTATTGTATTTTATTCTAATCACAACACAAAACTATTTATTTTTTTCCTTCAAACTTGGCTGGCAGCTTGTACGCTCCTCTAGCCTTAATATATTCCTTGACTCCGGGAAGGTTCCTGATCTTGTCTGCTGTGGCTCCGATAACAGGATATTGCTTCTCCAGTTCGGTTTTCAGGAACAGTTTGGTTGCCTCAACGATGCCGGTCAGGACAAACTCACCCCAGGAAAGCTGGAAATAATCATGGTCAAAATATTATTTAGCTTATACTTTTCCACTGATGGGCAAAAGCCTCTCCCGACGTCTTCCATGCATTTTCTCCTTGCTACCCTAAGCCACCACAAACCGGTCTCTGTGGTAGGCGTCTAGGTTATTAAAGAACCGCTTCCCAGATCGGCTGTAGTGTCGTCATCCATACTCTGGCACCCACTTTGAAAAACCGGAACCCTTATAGGATCACTTTGTTGTCCGTCTGTCTGTCAACACTCTTATCTCGGGAACTCATGTAGATATTATGTTGAAATCATACTCAGGTCTACGGTCCCTTGAAGTTGTATAAATCAAACTTTGTACTTAATAAAAACCTATATTTCGACACTCTCAAGGATATCAAAATTCATTGGGTAGTTCCCGTTGATTTAGAATCCAGGATGAAGGAAAGTCTCATAGCACAAATATAGAAAAAAATCTTCGAGATTCGTTTCGAGAATTGAACTTTTTTCATAGGTAAATTTATACGGAACCCTCGTTAACACGATCGAAACGCTTACAGCGTTTAGGTCTCTGATTTGTTAATAGCTTGGAGCAAGCCAATTGGAGCACCCAACATCGTGAACGTGTAAAACTAACTAGCACTAAGCACTCAGGGCCACAAGTCTACTATTACAATAGTCTCAGAATGGTCTTTCCAATGATCAACCACTGACTGAAATTTCGTACGTTCATTATTCAAACGAATGTCTATGCGGTATTACCTGCTATTTTGTCACTTTCGTTGATCAGTGACATACCATTAGAACGTCATTGAGTAGTCATTGCTTTTAATTCGTTTCAAGACAGCTCGTACCACAATTCTATTACGAGACCACTGACCGAGCAATGATGACAGATTCCGTACTTTTAGCGAAATGACAATGGGATCATGTTGGAATGACGAAAGATCACAATCAGAAGTGGGCCGATTTATGAATAAAGAGGCATAATGTTTCTAAATTACCTTTCCAATAAAATATCCACCGTTTTCGCTTAGTTGTTTGCTGAATCTTGAGAAATAGTAATCAATGGTTTCGCCGAACAATTTTTTTCCTAATTCTTCCTTCTTTATGGGGTCTGCTTCAAAGAAGTATGGGGGCACATCTGCCAAAAAAAAAAAGAAACTAGTTATAGTAGATTTGTTTCTACAACATTAGCTAAGGATTCGTCGTCTTACGTGCAGTTTTGCTATAATAGATTTAATTTCGCAAAAAAAGACAATATTTCACCATTTATGTATTGATCTCTTCCGCATCTTACACCAGTTTTGTTCACAGACCTTTTTGCAAGATTTGGTTTCAACCGCATAATACAATGTTACGAGTATAAAATATATGACTCAACTAAACGCACAAGAAAATTAGTTACCTAAGGCCCTTGAAGACCGACTGATAGCTACTACAAATGAGGAACCTTGGAATTTAATGTCTCAGACACCCTATAGTGCAGTAGTACCGGCTACAGTCAAGCATACTGACGTACTGATTAACCATAGCAACGGGTTCACCTTATTTGCCGCGTTCTATACTCACTCTTCCAAAAATCGATCAAGGTGTCCACTGCAGACTCCACAACAGCACGCTGCCAGGCATCAGCTGGTATCAGATCAGAGTCCCTTGCCACATACTTTGCAATTGCCACGGTCTGGGTCAACACGCGACCATCTTCTTCATACACAGGGAACTGGCCGTATGGGAGACCTGGGAACCAAAGTAAATTCTTATAGAACAACTAGCTTTTGGATACCCTCGTTTCATTTTTGGAATTTTTTTTCGCGTCTTCCTGAAAACCCTGCGCACGCCTGTCATAATCTGCGTGATAAATATCAGCGCAATCCGGGCCCTGGTACAGGCAGAAGTCCGGTACGAGGGGAAATGCGTCCTTCTGCGAAGCAGTAATGTGAAGGTGAAGACTGCGCAAATGAGGGAACGGACATCCTCACGCTCCAGTTTTTCCAGCCACCCAAGGCGAGGACTTGCCGGCGACGAGCAATAGCGGTAGCTCGCCATCCGACCGAGCCCTAGTCGTCGACAGTGCTTTGTGTTCCACGCGCGCCTCAAAGAGCTGTCAGCAAACAGTCGCTCCATGTAAATTACGGGTATTCAGCAGAATCCAGTGTAACTAAGAGTTGACTGTGATAGAGTTGGATAAAGGCTTAGATTAAATAAAAACATCGGAAGATAGGTGACTCGCCTCTAACGCGTGAACCGCTGAAATTCTGACAATTGTGACGATTTCACATCGGTCGCGACAATCACATATATTCGGCGGCTAACGCTATTTCTCTAATACGACAGCGCCGGCTCCTATCTCTGTCCTTGTCTATCAGTGACTACAGGTTGTGTAGCTGGGTGAGTTTCGAATCCAGGTTTTCTGATTGCGATGTTAGGGGCAAAACACATAACCGTGGACGGCTACACACAAACACATAGGTATATTTCATTATGTTTTAATACAAATAGTTATAAAGTACAATATTCAGCGGTGTTCAAGGCAAACAAGTACTTTGTTGTGTAGGGAATATTATACGCGAGTAGAATTATCAGTTGAGCTATTCTTATTGGATACAAGAAAATCCAAAACACATGCCTACCACTATCCATAAGGTAAATTACAAGACATCTTCCATGACTTTCTGGCAACTTCTAACTCTTTTATACCAGTCATAAGAAATAATTCAGAAAAGTAAATTCTTTCTAAATATTTTTAAATATGGAGTTTTTATTTCATTCATACACTAGCTGTTCCCCGCAGTTTCTATGCTTACTGCTCCAGTCCCATGGCTCATAACGTGATTTTATATATCATATAGCCTTCATCTCCTCCTTTATATAGGCTACTCAACAATATAGAATTTTTCAATTTAAACTAGTAGTTCCCGAAATTAATGCGTATACATAAACAAACAACTCTTCAACATTATAATATTATTATAGATTTTCTATCTCAACATATTCATATTATTTAAAAGTCATATTTAAAACAATTATGGAAGTAAAATATGAACAAAGTCGCCGATTTTTATATTGTACTAGCTGATTGTTATTTTCTGGTCAGGTCCAGAGGAGCTTTTTTTTTAAGGTCCAGGGGAGCTGTGTTGATAATATAATGTAAACAACACGGGCATACAAACACAATTTCCACAAATCAGGATTTATACCTATGAAAAAATTCTACAGCCACGAAAATAAAATGTCTAAAATCTTTTAAAAATAACAACACCGTACTCACTCGCTTTTACTTTAAAATCAGGCCACGTATCAAGATTATGCCAGTAATCCTCGAAATCTTGCTTGGTGTAATGCAGAATGTAGCGGATGGGCTCAGCAAGGCCTCCGATGTTAAAATATTGCAATTTCTTCGGCATCGTCACTAGATAATTGTTAGACGGTTATCTACCACGGATGCTTGTGGTAAACTGAATTCCTACTCCACGCTACAGCATCATTATATAGTATAATGTACATAATAAAAACTTGGCAGTTTTTTGTCTGTTTATTGTTTATGTTCTTTCATGCTCAAAAAATGTATTAACTAAGGCTTTTAACACGAACCATTTGAAAGACCTAAACTGTTGACCATGCCCGTTTCTCCCCCGCACGACTAACATTATAACACTGGTCGTGGAGCTTTTTGGACCGGGACCGTTGTCCCATCTTCCACCTACAAAACATAATAATATTTTAGAGTAGTATTTTGGGACCACAAATAAAATTAGTACAGTTTTTTTCGTAACTGTACTTTAATGCTAATTTAAACACGTTATATCTTTTTTCAGTTGTGGTCTTAAGTTTAGTCATGCAAAATGATAATTTATTATTATTGTTTTTAATACAAGCTCTATCTAGCCTGAATCATAGATTTATCCTAGTTCAGGCAAATAAGTGATCGTGTTCTTTAGTTCATAAGATATTTTTTTTTATTGATAAGGTTCTATTTTATAAATTAAACGATTTTTTTTTTTATATACGTCAATATATTTAAGAACCGTGAGGTCATGGACCTTTGGAAGGCGTACAAGGAGCCGAAACTAACTTGCAGAGGTCCTTCAGTGCTCGAATACGGAGACGCGGCAAATTGGGCGTCCCGCTGCTGCAATGTACATACGATGAACGCCTAACGCGCCGCGTCTTCGTAAACATGACCTTAGACATTTTCAATGGAACCTTAAAACCAACCGACGGTTATTCCTTACGTATTCCGTACGCGATTTGCTAATGCACCCAAGGACAATCCCCGGTTGGTTAAAAACTATTGCAACACAAGAAAAATAAAACAATATGGCTATGGTTTGTGGAGTCTTATGTGAACTGGTCACCAAGAACTATGTTAAGAATATGGCCCCTGCCTGAATAATTTTATTAATACCCATCGATAAAAAGGCAGGGGGTGACTTGCACACTCAATAAATGGGCCCCCCAAAAACAGCCACTAACATGAAGTGACGTAGCAACTAGAGGGCAACATATTCTGAGGTGCTTGAGGAGAGGAGAGATATACTACGCGGCTATCAGGACAATTCCGCAAGTACGGTCAAGATCCCCACCAGCACTTTACGGGATTATACATCCTTCTCCTGATCACGTTTGCTGTTGCGGATCTCCATTCAATCCAGCGAATAAAGGCAAGAGAGATGTGGGAGCTCTGTTCCTAGTCAGTGTTTACTACGGCCGGCCAATAAAGGCAAGCCAGAGATGAAGAACAAGAATTCTCCCGGGTGATCGGGTCCGTGGGGTTTTTTTTTATGGTAGGTAAAATCATCCAATGACAAATCCCGCCCTTGGGCGGAACGGGAAGTAGTTTTTAATGCCCAACACATACCTTAGGTATGTAACGGCAAAACAAACGCTACCGATACAGACCTAGGGTTTATTGGAGCGTGCAAGCCCCACCACGACGTAAAGATACAGCCATGGGGTTATTATTATTCCCTTTGTTTGCGGTATAAACGTATAAATTACATTTTTTTTAAACAAAATTATATAAAAAATAATACTGCCACCTGGATCAAGCCCTTGATCCAACTGCCTAACGAGAGTCTCCTCAGATGTTGGTCGAAGCTCTTGGCTATTAAGCCATTGGCCTTCAATACTACTTAAAAAAATATTTATTTTTATAGGAAGTTGGGACCGCGGTCCCGGTCCAAAGAGCCCAACGACCCTTTATCATGTCATTGCAAGCCTCTGATTAGATAACAAATATTTTTTTCTTGTATATTCCCTATTATGATATTATTATACCTTTACAATACTTACAGTTTATGGTGCAAAAACTAGTTATTACACACTTATGTTAACAGCGACCAACCCAAGATACTTTTCCATACAACCACTCTTACGTGATTATGACGTTATTACACATCTTTTTTCAAATATTTTGGAAGCACAAATATCTTGTGGACATTATCTAGGCTAAATTTGGGTAAAATTAATCAGAAATAAGAAATCAGAATGTCTTTATTGTGGTCATAGGTTTTTATAGATGGTATACTTAGTAATAAATTACAGTTCCATTATGTCCTACCTATTAGGCATACAACAATAAATTACAGATTATACTAATATACATTCAAATATTAATCGAGTCAAAAGAATTCTAAATGTCAAAATTAAACCAGTAAAGATCTCTGAAAATCTGCTATTTTGCATCAATTTTGGCCCTTCATAATTTTTATAGAATCCTGGCACATTTAATTGAAATTCTGAATAACATAAATTTTATCCAAAAACATTTAAGGTTTAAAAAAAAATGGAACAAGTTTTGTAAAATATTGAAGTAAATGACGGAATTACCGAATGTCAACAGAGTTTTCAGGTACCATCTCTTTTCTTTTGCGTTACCTCTTCATCCAACATTGCGCTGGATTGCATTAGATGACGCAACAAGCTGTTTAAACCATGCTTACGTTGATGATAGACGAGTGGGGAAAGCCTTTCTTAATTAATTATTTTCTTTGTCAAGTGACACATCCACTATACCCACGAGGTACAATCTAAGTATAATTTAATTAACAACGCTCTTATCAGTAACTACTGTTGATTACAAAAGTGATGTACTTTTTTTTAGGTGAGAAAATCATTCAATGACATCTCCATATTTTTATTGAGATAATATTATAATTATTATTTTTTTTTACTTAAGATACGCTCACGTTTGACCACTATCTGACCTGATGGTATAGTACGCGGCAAATAAGTTGAACCACTTTTCTGTGGTTTTACTTCGATTGGGACCCGAAAATCGGTTACTGCGCATTCAAGGTCGACCACCATGATGGTTCAACTTGTGGCACGAGGATTATAACCGATTTTCGGGTCTCAGTCGAGTGTGGGGCTGCGCGTAGCCTAGATGGATGGTTCAACTTATTTACCAAGTACTATAAACTATTATGTGGCTAAAGATGGAGCACGCTTGCCTAGAAGTAATCTCATAATCTAGATTGTATCTATCAGGAAACACAGACTCCACTAGAAAAACAGACTAGGGAGTTCCACTCCTTAGTTGTACGCTATAAATGTGAATATAACACCAAGTTGATTTTAAAGTAATGGTAGTCGGATATTTGTAATAAAGCAATCACCATCTTCCACCCCTGTACCTACGTACAACACGTTTTATTCTTCCATTCAGTTCTGTCATTCTCCAACTATCACTAACTCTCTTTTCTTGCATATCAACCCTCACTGGGAGATGTGGTTGGATGATTTTCCCCACCAAAAAAAAAAAGTTTGGAACTGAATTCCTATTCCAATATCGGCATTTTATATCACAATATTACAAACAATGAGACAGCGTTTTGTGAAAATGTTGTATACACATATTTTATGTTGTGTCAATGTGATGAGAACACGATGAGAGCATTAATTCTTATCTTAAATGACAAGCAGATAAATTATCTATGATTGAATCTCTCCTTCATCTATCATATCATGTGGTGATGATGCTATATGCATACAAACTCTTCGAGTTCATCATATCAATATAAGCAGCCTTACAAAATTCCGACTGCTGGGACTCGGGCCTCCATTCTAAGAAAGGGAATGGGCCATAATCCACAACGCGGGCCCAACGCGTTTAGGTGGATGTCGCATGTTTCGAGTTTTTTGTTGTAGGACATGCCGGGTTCCTGGATTTCTACCCTCAACCTCGTAAGTTGGGCCGGTACCACTACGCCGCCACTGCTCTCAACTTCATACCCGGGCCCTTATCATCATGTCAGCCCAAAGACATCCACTGAGTTGAATGATTATTGTCGTAGGTTTGATTGGTTCGATTCCACGGAACAAATATTTGAATGGCCTACTATAAAGATAGTTATTCCGTGTAGTGTATGTGAGTTCACATGTTTATGAATTCAGCCCCGATACAGGAGTAATTCCTAGTGTCGGGCAAAGTTTACTGAATATTGTGTGAGTGGCAAGAAACTGCTGGACATTACGTCATTTCAACCGTCACCGCATTGATTCTAGAGCATCTAGCGGAATTCTGCAACCTTCACCAGGTCATTGATCCACCTGAATCTCACACCTTGATAAATCTATTAATTGTATAATTATTCTATTCTTTAAGTAATGCCCCACTGCAAAAGGAATTATTAGCATAATCAATAATAATTATGCTAATAATTCCTCAAAAAAGTGGTACATAGAAATTAATTATGAACCTATGAAGCATGTTTTAAATTATTAATTAACTCAATAATGATAACACCTACTGCATTTTTTTAACAGCTGCAGTCATAACAATGTAACGAGAAAAAAACATTAATGATAACAAAAATGTACAGTCAAATTAACGGATAACTATGTATGTCAGATGGACAATAATCCAAACTCACAACGAGCCCTTTACCCATACAGAAGATGACATTGTAGAAGCCTGAGACAGAGCTAGCGGAATCGTCAAAGCTCTGTTTTTTTTTTTTAGGGTCATGAAATAGTTTCGCGCTCTCAGTGAAGCGAGAAGAAATGTCAAACCGCTAAAACCACCTACTTTTTTCAATTGTCCTTTGTATTTCAGGGCAACTCTTTTGATCAATCTTTCAAGAAGAACTGGTTTTTAGTAGAACACAACCTTGAACACCAGTGATTGGAGAATTGGAAAGGGTAACACGTCTTTTTGTATAACACGAGCGGCCAACTTATAGGTCCTCCCTGACTAAGGAGCATTCGCATGTACTATAACATTATAGATTCGACTTTAAGTATTAGATTTTACTTGATTCCATAATGTCAGACAAAGCGGTCATTGTGCTGAGTTACAAGTTGTATCAAGATATTACACATTGTATCATTACAAGGTGTGCATTGTAATGCTCGGTTCTCCTCATTCTCTGTAATGTTACATTACAGGCGAATGCTCCCGGTAATGGAGCACCTTGACAGGGATTTTAGACAATAATTGGAATATATTTTATTCAAAACACTTTAATTTAAATAAATGCCAAAATATAAATTCGTGAAGAATTTAAACCTATTTTTTAAAAGGCAATTAAAAAAGTAACTGGGTAGTTCCTAGCCCAATAACGTTTTAAGTTTGCGTCAAGTAGGTCTTGGGTTACTTTTTTACGGTTTTAAAGATGGGAAATTATCTATTGACTTTTGTGTACTACACTTATCCTTTTCATTTTTGGACCACGGATTTCCTTTTCAGAACATCCCCTCGGCCCCAGCTGAGATCGGCCCTGATGGGCCACTACGGTTTGTGGAACAGGCAAGTATGACATATTTTAAAACACATCTAAAATTATTTGATGTAGGATTCCGTTCTAATTTAATTGTCATAATTCTATACACATTAGAGTTTTTGCATTCAATAGAGCTTCAAATGTCAAAAAGGCAGGGGTAAAAAGTGGTTTTACCAAAAGTGAACCATAAAAGGTCTACCACCCGTATTTACAAAGAAATAATTACTTGTTTATAAGTATTTCTTATTAAGTCATTACTTGAGGTTAGAAATCTTGATGAAAAATTTCAATTTTTCTTCACTATAGAATACAAATTGTTTACTTAAGTATTTACTTTTACTCAAGTAATTAGTTTTACTTGTTTAAGTCGTAACAAAGATATTTTACTTTACACCTATCTCATTTTTCGACTGTACTAACATTAAATGACCGTAGATCGCCCTTTAATTTAAGAAAAAGGTGATAGCAAAAGCGTAAACAAAACAGAAATTTATCTTTAAAATTGCACATTTACTAAGGTTAATCCAATAATTTAAACTTTGGGAAAGGTTAAATTGATAATACGAAGGTATATAAACGGTTCAAATATCTATCTTATTATTAGTGTTTGTGGTCCAACGAAGCTAACGACAAAATGGCACCGGTATACCAGCTGAAGTTTTTCGATTTTATGGGAGTTGCTGAGCCTATCAGGTACTTGTTCGCGTATGGTGGTATTAGCTACAAGAATGTGGTAATCAACAAGAACACGGAATGGCCTGAAGTTCAGAAAAGTAAGTTTTCTCCTTTTTTATTTGGTTATTGATATCCCAATATGAATCTCCCTTCGAAATAACATTAGTCATTCATACAAACTTTTTAACTGTCTGCACAACCGATTTTGTCTTCTATTCCTATAGGCATAAGGATGGCATTAAAAACAAAAATACCGGCAAGTGCGAGTCGGACATGTTTACAGAGGGTTCCTTACAAATTAACTTATGTAAATACTCGTAGTTCAATTCCCGAATCGAAAAAAGTTCTTTTTTTTAATACAAATTTTCAGTTTTCAGATTTATTACTATACTTCTGTTTTAGAACTTGATTCATGCCAAATTTCAGGATTCTAGATCAACGAAAAGTGCCGCATGAATTTTGGTTCCCTTGAGAGTGTTGAAATACACGTTTT
This sequence comes from Leucania comma, assembly GCA_958295575.1. Taxonomy (NCBI): domain Eukaryota; kingdom Metazoa; phylum Arthropoda; class Insecta; order Lepidoptera; family Noctuidae; genus Leucania; species Leucania comma. Next base: position 6,242,756 of record OY282473.1, read on the forward strand.
TTTGCGATATAAATGGCCGTATCTTGTTTTGGGGTTAACCTAGAAATTTGATGTTTTTACAGCTTCATGGGACCTAAGTAAATGTTTTTAATTTCAACTCGATACCTCCACGCGTTTTCATGATAAAGGGCCTTGACAAACAGACAGACGTACAACAAATTCATCCTATATGGAATCCGTTTTTATTTAGGTACGGTACCCTAAAAAGTAGTTATAATACGAACTATTTACTGCAGTTGCCATTACATTTGTCATACCCAACGCAATAAAAATCAAAGTCGGTTGAACAGATAGTAAAAAAAAGATTTGTCTATATGTTTAGTTTAATCTTACTTCGAATGGAGTAGTGTGGTCACAAGCATAGAAGATCCTCAGTGGTATTCCCAAATTATGCCAAGTGTTATAAAGTTTTTTAACTAAAATTCCACAGGCTGCATTTAAACTCATTTGATGAGAATCGGCTCGCCTCTCTAGCCTAATTCTCCATAAGACTGAAACATGACTGACGAAAGTTTGCTGTACTGGTATACCTTGGCTTAACTGTCAGGGGAGTAATTACAAACGGTCTGAATAGGGACAAAAGGGTGAATAGAAAAAAACTTTTATTAGGATTTTCTTGTTCTTCTTCAATACAATGCCATACAATGATGCTGGCATTAGGTCCCTACGTGAACACGTGATGCAGGATACGTGTTGATACCATATATTTAATTCAATTTATTAAATTATGATGAATTAATTTATAGTATATACTATTACATACAGAAACAATGGTGGTCGAGTGATAACGGCCCCGACTTACGAATTGTAGGTCGCGGGTTCAAACCCAGCCAGGTGCATTAATCGTGTGATTTATTTCATCACCACTGCTCTCAAAACGGTGAAGAAACCGGCATGTCTTAGAACCAGAAATTCGAAGACATGTGACATCCACCAACCCGCACTGGGTCCGCGTGGTTGATTACGGCCCATTCCTTCTCCTAAAGAGGAAGTTAGAGTCCCAGAAGTGGGAACATTGTCAGGCAGATGCTATGCTAAATACTATTGAAGGTCTACGGGCTGTGTCTGACTCGCGTGCGTATCGCGTCTCTATCGCTACAAACGCGCGTCAACATAGCGTATAAAAAACGCGTTGTGCGCAGGCCATTAGACAATAAAAATTTTATTCTTGCACCTTATTCTAAAAAAATGCTAAGTAATAATAACAATTACCAAATTAATACGTCAAATCAGTATTCATTATTTTGTTTTTGCACATACCATTGTTTTTATTTAGGTCATGGTACCTGATTACAGCCACGCGAATACTATATCGAGAAATTAATTAAATAATCAAAATTCAAAATTAATTAATTAACATAAAAAAAATATTTTTATATATTTATTCTTAATTCATTCTTAATAGTCATAACAACTGCTTCATTGTTAGGGTTCCTTATCTGAAGGGTAACTAACGGAACCCGATTACGATGCCTCAGCTGCTGTCCGTCCGTGAGTTGACAGTATCATAACGTAACAGGTACACACAATGTGTGTTTCTATGGGTGCATTTTTTTGGAGGGAAACCCATCTAATGACCTTTCCGTGCCCTTGGGTGGGGCGGGAGATAGTGTCAGACTTTTACTGACTAAAAACTCAGTCCTGTTCCTTCCGACCGAACCAGGGCCGAACCTTTCTTTCAGAAACCATAATAATAATAATATTCTACAACTATCACACAACGCCGTCTAGCCCCAAGCTAAGCATAGCTTGATGAGTACTAGACGACTGCTAAACAAACTTATATAATTTTCTAAATACATACATATATTATAAATAAATTACACCCAGATTCAGAAGACGTGCTTATCTCACAAACATTTCATTTCATTTTGACTTGAGTGGGAATCGAACTCACGACCTCCGGCATAGCAGTCAGAACCACTAACCACTAGACCAACAGGCCAGTCGTTAGTGGACAAATAATAATAAATATTTTACCGTACCGTACCGTGGCCCCATTATGCTTCGACAATGCTGGGGCCCTGGGTTGTACGAAAGAGAGCCATGGGGCCCTGGAACGAAGGCAAAGTAGGAACAGAAATGGGTATGTCAGTAAGTCAAACACCCTCCCGCTCTGTCCAAGAGCGGGAGATGTCATTGGATGATTTCCCACCAAAAAAAAAAAATTCAAATCCGCTTATTGTTTTATTAATTATCTATAGGTACTTTATGCCGTCTATCTTCTAACTTAAGTTTTGATCTTTCTTAGTGGACTATGATTTAAATCATCATCACGTCCTTGCCTTTTTAATGTTAGGTACTTCAGTCAGTGCAACATGAATTCTTCTTCATTCTTCTCTCCATCTAACGGTTAGACTGCCATTCACACCCATTTCTTAACATCCTTCACCCATTCCATCCATTTACTTCTTTTCTGATAAATTTCGTTGTGCGATCCAATGGGAACTCGTTGAGCTTCATATGAATATTTATTTATTAAATAAATACTTTAATTAAACAAGTACCGAAGCAGACAGTCATTTATCATTTCTTTATGCAGAGAAAAATAGTGGTAGGTACAATAAAAGAGAAAAAACGCAATAACAGCAACTCCCATAAATATATTAAAAATTTATAATTATATACCCAAATAAATAAACAAAATACAAGAATATACTCAAACAATTAGTATAAATAGGCAATTGGGAAACATTAACGCTTCGATGTTACTACTGCCTAATTCTTTGGAGCTTGCAAACTTTAATTTTGAATATTAATCGGTCATTGACTTGCCGCTGCTGGTTGCCACAGTTCATTCTGAATTAAACAAATTGCAGTGATTGAATAGAATATGGCAGGCTTGTCTCAAAAATTCTAATATCTCTAAGGGTAATTTATTTTTATTTTCAGCTGTACCATTCGGCAAGCTGCCTGTCTTGGAAGTGGACAAAAAGGTTCTCTACCAATCTGTGGCTATCAGCCGTTATCTTGGAAAGCTGGTGGGCTTACTTCCTACTGATGACATGGAGGCAGCTGAACTAGATGCTATTGCGTTGTCAGTCTTCGATTTTGGATCAAGTAAGTTAATAAACTGATGTAATAAAGCGTAGCGTAGACCGACGACTTCAAATAGACAGTCTAGCATTTAGCATTAGGACAAGTTAATGCTGAAGGCGGGTTACTGGTTGTTGTGGCAGACTTAGGAGAGGCCTACGTCCAGCAATGTACAGTTTTTTTTTTAATCCCACCTGATGGTAAGTGATGCAATCGTTGATGGTGAATTGTACTAGCTTATTAAGAGCCTAATATTCAGTCTAGCCTTGACGACACCTAATTATAACTGGTCGCCGAGAAAACTGCTGCAAGCAAATTATTTCAATCTGGACACTTAGTCTGAACCATAGAGGTTTAACAACGTAAGGTTGGATAGGTTGAGTTGACTGAATGAAGGTAGTAACTTCATATTTCTGTGTTTAAGTAGTCACTATCTAACCTAGCATTCTGATTCTCTACACTGTATCTTACAGCTGAACAAAGGCCTTTTTTCAAATCTCTCGGTCTTGAGCGATCTCTCGTCAAGTTATCCCCGCGAATATGATGTGATCGTCAGAGCACTTTCAATTCTCTGGTTATGTAAAGTAATCGCGCCTATTGCATATTAGTTGCAATTTAAACTTCAGAACAGACCTGGCTAACTGCAGTTGGAATAAGAGTCACAATCAATAATTGTTTTATGTCTGTACCTACAACAGTAGGATTTACCAACCTCTTCGGATAATCCATGTAATACTAGCATACATTTTGATCTAAAACTAATACCTGCAGAGGTCTACGAATGGTACCATGAGGTGAACCAAGAGAGGAAGGCAAATCTGTGGAAGGAGCTGGAGGAGCTTTGGTGCCCGAGGTACCTTCGTGACTTCGAGGAGATCGTCCAGAAGAGGGGAAGCTACTTCGGTGGACAGGTTAGTTCAAGTTGATGACAATAATTAGTTCTTTTTCCTTTTAATTCATTATTCCCCGAGAGGACGCCGTCGTCCGCACACCTATTGTCTTTCTATTGTGTCTCTAATTACGGTATTCAACAGGTTAGAATAAAATATTCCTTTATAGCAAAATGTGGTCCAAAAACACCTCAGTGTAAAAAAGAGACTAAATAAGATTGAGAGTAAATCAGAAATTATATCTTATGTGAGTTTAAAAATACTATTCTGAGAGCCAAATTCACCAATAAACTAATCGCGATTCGTTCAAACAAAACGCAGTTAGAGCGCCTAATCGAGATTATAGCTTCATTTTGCGTTTCACCGCGATGACTTGAACCTAGTTTACGCTAAACTCAGTTTCAATTCTTTTGTTGTTGCCCATGTTTACGACACGGGTCTTTAAACTTGATTACGCTGAGCTCAGTTTAGTTGAACTAAGTTTTTATATTGAATGATGAAATCAGCCCTAAGAGCCAAATTCACCAATAAACTAATCACGATTCGTTCAAACAAAACGCAGTTTGAGCGCCTAATCGAGATTATAGCTTCATTTTGCGTTTCACCGCGATGACTTGAACCTAGTTTACGCTAAACTCAGTTTCAATTCTTTTGTTGTCGCCCATGTTTACGACACGGGTCTTTAAACTTGATTACGCTGAGCTCAGTTTAGTTGAACTAAGTTTTTATATTGAATGATGAAATCAGCCCTAAGCCTTCAAAAATAACTCCCCTCTCGGTAATCAAGTTATCTATACTATGTACTACATTTTTCCCCTCATTTAAAATTAGCAGCTCTCAGATGCACTTTCCTGATCTTGTCTCATAGGACAAATATACATATTTACATATATAGATGGCGCTCCACATTATTTCTTCTATTTAGATAGATAGATAGATGTATTCTTTATTGTAAACCAAAAACAAAATTCAAAAAGATTACTTCAACCGTCACGTTATCAATGACTCTCTTTTCTTTGACATCACTCCTCACACAATTCATTCATCTTTTCTTTGGCTTCTTTCTCCATCCATCAACAGAACTCTTTTCATAACATGCTTTTCATTCCACCTCTTCACACGACCGTATCAAGAAAGACAATGCCTTTAATTCCATCTCTTACTTCCAGAAAATAAGCTGGGCTGACCTTTACTTCGTGGGCATCATCGAGTCCGTTGAAGGCATGTGGGGCTCCAGGATGTTGGAGAAGCAGTACCCCTTACTGCAAAGGATCTACACACACGTTCACGAGATCCCGGCCATTGACACCTATATTAGCAACCGACCCAACTATAAATATTGATGAAAATTTAATAAACATTTAAAGTTTCGACGTGTTGTTTGATTTATATTCCGATATTTTTGCCTCTATATGTTATGCTTGATGAACGACTTTATCAATATCAAACGTGATATTGGGCACATGATGCAAAATTCTGATAAGCGAAAAGTAACGAAACTATTTATTCCCATTGAATATGAAATCACGCCTGTGCTCCACGTCGACAGAGATCCTATTTCATTTCATTCTCATTTCATCACCTTTAAATTTAATGTCATAAAGCAAGCACAGACTTAAAATAAGTCCTTATTTATAAGAAGGTGATTTTCTCATTGCCATTCAACCAACAACCAAAGACCACATAAACAATTCTTCAACCCATCTCAGCTCAAAGTCATAAAGTCCCACACACGATCAACGTTTCGCCATAAAACATGGCGTCACAATTCATTCATTATTCGCAAGGTCCAGGTGTTAGGGTCAGTGTATCGTCGACAATTACTTAGAAACAGTATTAGGAGCAACCACTGAAACAGCCGGCAAGTAAACGGGATCCTTTTACTGCCATACCACTTAAGGGTTGTGAAGGAAAAGGATGTAATTAGGGTCTGAGTTCAAGCGATTAAGAATATACGTGATAAAATCATAATTTTGACTCTATCATCTTAACAATATAACTACTCATGTATAATAAATCGAACTACGTAAATATATATACAAAAATAATATCAAAATACGCTTGGGCGGCGAAGTACCTACTACTTAATTTCGCTATCTTTCGATAACTTGTTCAGAAGACTAGAACCATTGCCACGTCGAATGGCAGTATTAATTCTTTGGGCTAAAAACAAGCCAGCTCTCTGGTCACGTGAAGTGTTGATCAATCGGTGAAAGATATCCTTCAAAAGGAAGCGTACTCGGAGCGTATGATCTAAGAGTTTTTTTTACCTAAAATGGCCAAATGTATTTGCACTAATTGTGGGCCTCATCAGCTACAGCAGCAAGGCGACCATAGCCAACAGTACTTGAAACATGAGGTGATGCAAGGGCGTCAATACAGGTTGTGTCCCACACGAGGCCTACCCACCTTCCATGACACTAACATCATGCCAACTGGTCTATCTCCATGAAACAAGCCCCGCTAACACCGCAGGTTAAAAAAAAGATGTCCTGACTTTAACTCAGGAATTACGCATAAGGTCTGGGGGGACATTTGAAAGAGTGACCGTGCAAAGGGTAACTGAAGAACACAGGCAAGTTTTAGGCAGTAAAATTCTGACACGCTCTGTCGCTCCACCGTAGAGTGGAACAAGTCCATTGATAATTTCCCACCACCAAAACAAAGGGTATACACGATTCTCGGAATCTAACGGTTGCCAAACACACTTGCTTAAAAAATTAAGTTGGTTTCCAGCAACGAAAATTGTCGGGCCGACATTTTTATTTGCCCACAAGCTTATGCCCGCTGCCACTGGCACCCCACCCGAGGGTTGAGGCGACAACACAGAAAACCCTAGTAATTTACGGTGCTGTAGTTGGTAGCGCCTAAGGAAGCGGTTTATTATCGTCGAGAGAGTGAGAGTCCGTAGAATACCTCTCCATCAGCCGGTTTATGTGCAGCCAACTTGTTTATTTATTGGAATGCTTATTAGACTGCTGTTCATGGTTTGCACATGTTTCTTTTTTGCTTGAAAACATCGTCAAAGCCCTGAGGTTTTTATTGGTAACACCAGTATTTTACCCCTAGATTTTCAAAACGACTTAGCCCACTCAATAAAATTATCTCAAAGATACGCTCCTTTATTCATTATCGATCGATCGTTAAGAGCTAACACATATGTTACAACATCCAAATCTGTTCATAGTCTAAATTTTCTCTCTCTCTCTCTCTCTCTCTCTGAGATAGGTCAATAAATTTAAGACTTTTACTTTTATTTTCTATACTATATACATAATATTTACAGATTATATTGGTATAAGGAATAGAGTTCAAGACA